>CM065909.1:48440000-50840000 GCA_033439115.1 Firmiana major
AAAACAGTTAAAACTATATATAGCTTTTAATAAAATAATAAAAAATTTAAAATTAAGAATAAAAATATAATTTTACTTTTTTTTTTTAATTTTTATGTTCAAAATAAATTGTATTCGTATCAATGGACCAAACTATAGCTTAACCTACTTTTGACTCATTCTAGTCGAGTATGTGACCAAAGACTACTCTCTTTCTCACAGGTAAATTACTTGGCACCCGCTGCAACTCTATCTTTCTGTTCTCCCCTTACTCGTCTTATACCCTACGCAACGGCCCTGCTATTTCCTTAACCAAAAAAAATAAAAAATTCTAACATGCTTATCTTAGCTCGAAAGGGAAACTTGAGACAAAAGGACGGTGGTGATTGAGTTTAATACTGGTCAAGATTTTTACCAAAAAAAAAAAGTAGCATTGGTCAAGGAAACTTTTTATTGCTTCGAAAGAATTCTCCCGAAATTGTTCTGATATATGTTTGACTTTGAATCAATGGAGGGCTGTGTTGGACTAATTTTAAAATAAAGTAAGACAGTTAAGAAATTGATTAACATATTAATATTGCATTGTCCATAGTGATATTTTATATAAATAATTTTCATATTAATTTATTATCTATGTTGGCGGGTAAAGTGACGAAATGAGAATTAAAAAAAAAATCAAAAAAGACTTAAAAAAATTATTCGAATAATATATTGTTTTATATATAAATGAGTGAAAAAAACATTCATAAAAATAACTTAAAGATAAATTTATATATTGATTTATTTAAGTTCTCCTGAGGATGATGTTTGTGTAGCAACTGGGAAGAGCCTTGTGATTTGGGTAAAGCGCCAATGGAAAATTTGAATTCTTACTGATCAAAACGAATGCTGGAAAACCAGGCCCAAGAAAGATAGGGCAAAATGCATTCAGCCTAACGCCATAGGTCTGCCTCTATCTCTGCTGGATAATATAGAACCAACAAGAAGAAACAAAAATTCAGGATAGCCCATGTAGTTTTTCAAGTACACTGCTCTATGTATTCTAGTCAGGCAACAATAACATTGCTTGGAGAAGTTATTCCATAATTCCATAGTCCTTTCTAGCATAGTGCCTATCACATGGAATTTTGAGGTATTGCTACAAACTTACATAGAAGAAATACAAGGATTGTAAACAATTTCTCCTATTATTCATGTTCTAAGTAGGCATTTCATTATTATTATTATTATTATTATTATTATTATTATTATAGTTTTTTACTTCATATAATTTGCATACTTTAAGCTCGAATAGGTTGAAAATAGCAGCTTGAAATCAAAATGATGAATTTTATTCTGCATCTATTATCTGCTCAAAATCTTACAACAAAGTCATTTGATTAAGATTTCACTCACTAATGGCATTTTCCTTTGATGTCTTTTGATGCCAACAGCATCCATGATCACCACTTTGACTCCTAAACGATGGCTTCTGATGGTAGCAAAGCTCTCGAGCTGAAATAACTCTAACTTGTCTCTAGCATATCTATCAATGAGGTCTTGAACTGTTGATTTCAAGCTTGGTAATCCAATAATCAAGTTGATCAGCAACACATGCTGAACCTGTGGAACCATATGAACTGAATTTCTTGACTGCATTTTCTACCCCAAGATAATCATACACGTCCTTATCAAATACAGGATTTAGGCTTCTAAGTTCATCTAGACTCAAGTTCTGAAGCTGGCAGTTCTTCAAAACACATAATGAAACCGACCGTCCAACTATATCATGAGAAGTTCTAAAAGGTATCCCCTGCAGAGGTATATAATGGGTCATATATTTTATTGTTCTCAAGAGGAGAACAATGAAAAAAAAAAAAAAGAAACAGAAATCAAAGAAGTTGTATTAAGCAAGCCATTGAGGCACCATATTTAAAATCAAAAGAAAAAAAAAATCAACAAATACAAAATAACTTGCCTTTTTAACAAGATAATCAGCGAGTGTTGTGGCATCAAGATAGCCTGCTGGTAAAGCCTTTTGTATTCTTTCCACATTGAAGGTAATATTGTGAGCAAACTCTGCTGATACTTCAAGCATGCCTACAATGGTCTTGACACTATCAAACATGGGTTCCTTATCTTCCTATTTCAGCAGACAAAAGAAAAGAAATCAGAATGCCTCTGTAAGTACTCCAAATAAATAAATAAATAAATAAATAAAGAATACACAAGAAGAAAGCTGAAACAGACAAGGGCTCAAACAGCCATTAGTACCCACCCATGGACAAGTACGACCAACATCAACACCAACATAAAACCATAACATCAGTGACTGTGAGCAGTCAAGTGTCCATGAGTCCATTAAATGGAGACTAAAGTAACCACATCATTAAGTGAATAAAAGAAGCTTTTACCTGCAAATCACGGTTATAAGCAAGAGGAAGTCCTTTGCACAATGTGAGAAGGGTAACCAGATCTCCAATCACTCTAGCAGACTTTCCTCGAACAAGTTCCATTGGATCTGGATTTTTCTTTTGAGGCATTATGCTACTTCCAGTGGAAACGGAGTCACTTGGTGTGATGAATCCAAACTCCTCTGAAGCCCACAATACCCATTCTTCACCAAGCCGAGAAAGATGAACTGCTATGATAGAATTAGCAGAAAGAAACTCTAGGACAAAATCTCGATCTGAAACTGCATCAATACTGTTTAAAAATAGTGATATGCAACTATGTTAAAAGAAGCCTGATTTCAAGATCTAATGAAACAAGATAACTAAGAGGGAGATCTAGGCTTGACAAACTCCTTTGGAAGTAGTAACAAACCTTCATGCTACAAGCCATTAACACAAACAACTTGTACAACAGTCATGTGTGACATTTCAGAAACTGAAATATGATGATTGTTTCAGCACATACCTGTTCCTCATGGGAGCAGTGAATCCTAAAGCATCAGAAGTCATAAACCTATCAATGGGTAAGCCAGTGCCTGCTAGTGCACATGCACCTAGGGGGCAAAAATTCAACCTAGCTCTGCAATCTAGTAAACGACCAGCATCACGGTCAAGCTACACTAAAAAAAGGCTGAGTTAGTAATTCTAGAGGCAAATTTATAAAAAATACAAGACAGCTTTGTAAACCTAACAAGAGAATTTGTTCCTTATGCCAGCTGAGACATCATCAAGTAAAAATATAGACATTTGAATTTACTATTGACAATTATTATAAGTAAGAATTTTTTTTTCTTCCTTTTATAGAAAGGCCCGGTCTTCCTGGTGATGCAACCACAAATGATTTGGTCAAAAGTTGATGAGCACATCTTATCATGCGAATTCCAAAATCCAAAGAATTCTAATATTACATTGACTTGATCATAACCACTAACCATTTATATCCCCAATCTGTAGGATTTACCCAAGTTCCAGTATTTCCTCCTTTTATTTACTCTTTTAGGGCCAAGCTGTCCAGTGCCTACCATCAATGAGTTTTGCGTTTGAATTTTTGTCTTTTTTCTCTTATAAATATAATTAGATACACTTCTTTCTAAGTTCTAACAATATGAGAAGTTCAAAATTTTCCAATCAAACAAATAAGCCAACCACTTCATTTTTCCAAATAGATATGGATGTTCACTTTCATCAAGACTATGTGCATTAATGAAATGATTCAAACCTGCTCCACATATGCTAAGAGAAGATGTTGTAGTAAAACAGGTTGTGCCCTCTGTAAATGTGTATATCCAGGAATGATCAAGCCCTCATTATTTAGAGCCAATTTCACCAAAGCAACCTGAAGATGTTTAATGCTGGCAATAATCCTGTCAATAGCATGGCGACACCACAGGCGAAAATCAGTCAAAACTTGATCATTTCGGCTTCGAGCAGTGTGGAGCTTCTTTGCAGGCTCACCAACCATATCTGTTAATGCAGCTTCAATGTTCATGTGGACATCCTCCCTATCAGTTCTCCAGACAAACTCACCAGCTTCAATGCGTCTCTCTATTTCATCTAGACCTTGTAAAATACTATCCCTATCACTTACGCTGATCAACCCCTACAAACAACAACAAGAAAAATCACAGGCATTTTAATCAGCTAGAGTAAATTAGCAAAACATCATATACCATAAATTATAAGAATTTGTTTTGGATTTAAAGAATCTAAAATTATTAACATTTTGAAACCCCAACAATAAAGACAAAGAAAAAACAAGAACCTGTTTTGCAAGCATAGAAGCATGGGCTTTACTTCCCATTATGTCATGCTTATATAACTGTTTATCGAACGAGATAGACTCAGTGAACTTCTCAACGATGTCCGTCACACTCTCTTCGAATCTCCCACCCCACAGCTTTGCCTCCTTTGATTTAGTCTCGGTTTCGAATGATTGGCTCATGGTGCACCACAATGGCTCGAACCTAGGCTTGGCTCTGTGCATCAATGGAAATACGGGTCTTGGGTTGGGTACGGGTTGGTCTGAGAACAAGGTAGACAGGGAGGAGAAAAATGGGGTTTGCGAAGAAGAAAGCAATGACTCCATTATAGTAACGGTCGAAGAAAAAAGCTGAGAAATTACGGTGCCCTGGGTTGCATTCAGCAAATCGGGTTTTGTTGTCGGTTTTTTCTTTTTCCAACGCCGTCAACTATGTCGGCTCGAAGTATAATGGGCTTGGTTTCAGACATGTCGGACTAGGTTTTGGCAATGGGCTTAATAAATTGGACAAATCCAGTTTTTCATTTTCTTTATTGGATTTGTTAACTGAAGATGTAAGAAATTGGATTAATATTTTTGTTTTATTCAAATTAATTTTTTTATTTGAGATGTAATTTTTTTAAGTGAAAATAATAATTATTAAGTCAAATATTGATTGTTACTTGATCTATCACTATTTGGTCTGGTAATGAAAATAATTTTGAAATTTATTTTATTTTATTTTATTCATTTCGAAGTTGAATTAATCAAAATTTTAATTAATATATAAAAAATCTAAAGATAAAACTAATTATATATGAAACATTCAAAGATATGTTTAACTTTGGAATTTGGATGATATTTTAAGTTTAATGATGTTAGAGCTTTTAACTTAATATTTTAGTGTTTGATATTTTTTATATGATTTTATTTAATTTGTTTTAAATACAAGAAATTATGAATTTTAAATATAATTTAATTTAAATGTATTTTATTATTCTATTAATTTAAAAATTGACCGAATTAAATCTGATCAGTTAAATTTTGCAATTTATAAATTTAATTCGTTTAACAAAATTAAAATAGAATAATTTAATTATTTTAATTTTGATTAATACAATTCAAAATTAATCAAATTAACCGAATGAATACTAATATTATTAAACCTAATTCACAAGCTCAATGAGTTTGGTACGAACGTGATTAGTTTTGGGGTTAATGGCCCTACAAATTTTTGAATATTCCTTATTTTGTCATTGGATTTGTTTAGTTGTCATATGTCAAATTTTTTCAATCATTAAACTTTCTTTTCTTTTGACGCAATTGAAGCATATTTTTCTCCTCGACAATAACACATGTTGGTGAGTTTGTAAATTCATATAATAATCTATTATTAAGAAAATAAAGCATTAAATTAAATCTCCAGTATTGAAATATTACCAGCAATAAAATAAATTTATTAACTTGAATAATTATTAGGTACAATATCTCAATTTATTTGTGAAAAATATATAAAAATGAGCCAATAATATTTTGACGGAATAATTTAAAAAAATTTAAATTTAAATTCAAAAAAATATCAATTTTACGTTTCAAATATTAAAAAAATATAAAAATAGATAACAATATCATAGATTAATAGGGTTAAAAGCAATAAAACAATACCTCAAACCGAAATACAAAACGTGTAGGAGATATTGAGGTGATAAATGATCCTTATCAAAAGGAACATACTAGAAAATTGCCAACCCTAAAATTTCATAACATCTTTAAATCTTAAAAAGTTCCTTCCTCTTAGGGTTCTCCCAACCCTAAAGTTTCCTCAAAATATAATATCTAATCGACAAGTCTTGCAAATGTTGGCTCTTGATTGGTTTTAACTACCATTAATCCCAAGTCAAAGCTTGCAATGAACTTGGCAACTGCAAAACCAAATTCCCTGCAATAATTGTGTGTCGATGGGTCCCATAGCTTTCCTTTTTCTCCAAAACCATACATTTCTCTATTAAGGCCAACAGTATTTGTGACTTCAAATATGGAAATATTAATGGGGAAATTTTAAAATTGCATATTATATTTGATAATTCACATATATATATATATATATATTATATTTGTATTATGTTAAATTATATTTATATTGAGTAAAATATAAAAATTATTATATCAAAATTTATATTAACACACCAAATATAAAACATTATATCAATTTTTGTCAAATTCATATAATTTTTTATTAAATTTTAATTTATATCATTTTTATTTATTTTTATGTCATTTGTGTATTATTACCAAATCTAATTTTTGTCATGTAAGAGATATTTCATGTGCAACATTGGTTGGTTGGTTGATGTGGGATATGGGATATGGGATATGTCATCACTATCATAAATGATTGAAATAAAAATGCTAATGGAAAATATATTGGATGGGTTTTTTTTTTTTTTTTTTAAGATTTTGGAGAAAAAAAGAAAGAAAAAGAAAGAAAAGCTTTTGTGGACCAATTTCTCTTTTGGTGAAAGAATGATAGCCTACCATTACCAAACATATTGTTTTGTGAATTTGTCCTTGTCTTGGGGGTTCATGTGGATGAAGGGAAAGGGGAATAAGATCAGCCGCAAACTTTTAAAGGGCAGCTTATTATGTCATTAACTGTATGGCTGTTTCTAGAAGGATAATTTGCTCTTTATATATGTAATTAATGATTTTTATTTAATAAAAAGAATAGAATAAAATTATTAATCAAATAATTAAAAAAATTATGATATATTGTAAAATTTATTTAAATTTAAAATAATTTTAATTATTAAAAAAATAGATATTGAAACTGAAAATTTTTTATATGTTTCAAAGAAAGAGTTTGACTAAATAATTTTTCATACGGATAAAAGATTCCTTTCAAAAATAAATGAAAGAATCTGATTCCAAATTCGGTATTTTATCTTTTTCTATGTATTATTTATAATTGTTTGTGGGAGAGAATTATGGCACCAAAATTAAACAATTTCCTTTTTATTGGCTAACATTGTGTACAAATAATTCATGATTACCTCATTTTTTTATTTGGCTACAAGAGGATAAGCATGACAGTGTCCAAACACATCCTTCCTTGGCTAGGAAACTGATAAGCACCAAAATGAACAATAGCATATTCTTTGTTTCTCAAATTAAAAAAAAAAAAAAAAGATTATCCCAAATAAAAATGGAAACATCAATTTCAATTGATGAAAATTAAAAATGGCCAATGATTATTTTCCATTACATTTGTCAGTTCTCAATATAATTTGCAGCATTATCTAACATTAGGATTTATTAATGTTTCAAATAATTTACTAATAAACTATTACTTTAATGATATTGAAATCGACTCCATAATTATCTCTATTAGGAATCTCAATCGTAACTTAAAAATTAAAATAATTCTTTAAAATGATATTAAAAGCACTGTATTTAAATAATTAAAATTTCTTAATCATATATATTCATGTTATATCTAAATGTAAACCTTAGAAAGGAATTTTCAACTCAATTACTATAATGTTTGTGGCAAAATGCATGTGGGTAGTTACTATTAAACAAAGACCAAGGTGGAAAACATCATTATCAAGTATCAACCAATATAAGCTCAACTCTTACTACTATTAATTAATAGTATGATATTTCTTTCAAAACACATAGAATTTGTCATTTTAATTTGTCCTTAAAAGTGGAAAATAAAATACCAGATTTATCAGTTGGAAAAGATCATAGCCGCCTATAGGAATACTTAACCAAAAACCCAGAAATTGAAGATCAAGAGGGGATGAATGGAGGAAAGATGCATGCATGTCTTATTTAGCCAATTAAAAACTTACTTTTAAGAGATAATTACCGTTTTAATCTAGGGTTATCTTAATTAATTTTTTTTGTTTGATAATGCGAGCATTCGACACTTGTTAAGATTATATTTATAAAAAAAAAATTGTTATTAATTAGAATAATTTTAATGTATGTGTTAATTCAAACTAAAATCTTGCTAATAAGTGGTTTAAGTAAAAAAAATATTTACTTAATGAGACAATTGACAATATAACAATAGGGAATTTTAGTATAAGATTAAAATTTTTGAATTTATAATAAATTAAATGTAAATACATATGATTAAGTGAAAAATTTGTATCAATAATATAAAATAAAATAAAAAATTTGAATTTATGGTAAAATTTTTTAAATAACAATATGTTTTTTTATAAAAATGAAAATTAGAATAACAAAAATGGAAGGTTGAAGCGTAGCGCACGAGTAAAGAGTTGGGAATTTCCCAGGAAGTGGGCGTGGTTACTTGAACCACCCTCACACGTCTCCTTTTTGGTCAAATCCACCGCCACGTCATATTTCACCGCCCCTCAGATCTGACCTGGCAATCAAGTTTTGCCCTCAAATATCGTTAATCGCATACACCCAATCTCATATCAAACAAAAGATCCCACCTACTCTATTCGTCAGTAACCACAAAAACGTTAAATTTAATATAACTGGATTTCCAAAGATACCCTTACATTCACGAACCCTTCAAAAAATTCTCTTCTTCTCGGGTACAGAGAATAAGATCCTACTAATAATTGTAATTATTTTATTACTATGTTCCTCCGCTGGTAAAATATAATTGGCTAAAGCCCAATATAAACCAAAACAAAGCTCTGTTTCTCTGTGGGAATCTCTCTCTCTTTTAAAACGCAACTAATTCTTGGAAGTGAAGGGAGAGCAGAAGAAAAAGCTTGAGGATTTGGATTACTGCACCGTTTTTCTTTTCTGATTTCTGTTCAGAATATCTGAAAATCTGGGTGGTTTTCCTTTTTGCTTGTGGGGCTTTTCAAGGTACTTTGTTTGTTGATCTTTGTTCTTTTAAGTTTCCATTGAATCTTCTTCTTTGTATTCGAATATTGAAACACAAGGAACGAATTTTGGGTTTTTTTTTTCTTTTTCTCTCTCTTTTTGCATCCATCAAAAAGGAAGCTTTTACGTCAAAGTCTCCTTTTTTTGGTCTTTGAATGGTTTGTTTTGAGATTCCTTTGAATTCAGTTTGTAATGGAATGAGAAAATGTAAATGAAATTTGAAAAAAAAAATGGTAAGGAGTTTTCAGTTTGATAAACTATTTTTAGCAGAAAAGGTAAGTTCTTTTCCTCTTTTCTATTTTCGGATATTTTGTTTGATTTCATGGGACCGGTTTATCACTTAGAATCTTTTTGTTCTTTTGGGTTTTGTCTAAATTCATTGTATTGGCAGCAAATGTTGTCCAAGTTTCGCTTTTGCTGCTTCTAATTGCATAGTGAATTGTGGGTTGAATGCTGTTTTTTAAGTATGTGATTTGTTTTAAATGCAGAAAGTGCTGATCAAATTGCCTATCCGCTGATTTGGATTCTGCTTGGGGTGGATATTAGCTATATTTGTGTTTCACATTACAAAAGTTTTGGTGCCAAAACGATTGGAACAACAGCTTCCTTTGGTTGATTACATAAATGGCTGTGGCCTTTACTCAACTTTCATGGTGGTTATGGAGTGGGAAACATCAAGAGCCTAGGATCGCTAATGGATCTTCTTTAAGTTCTTCGCCGGATTCTGGTTTATGGGAATCGGATAATCTGAAGTTTCCACTGGTTAAGAGGGCTAATATGGCTTCTTCATCGAGAAGAGTTAAGAGGAAATGGCATAGCCGGGAAGAAAGAAAGATTGATAGGGAATATGATGTAGTTCTTGTGCCATCTGATGGAGGGTGTGTTTCAGGGTCCGAGACTGATGGTTCCGATTACTCTATTGGATGGTTGGAGCCTCATGGACCTGGATTCCAGAGTGATGATGATCCAGACAACAGTTTTGCTGTTCTGGTTCCATGTTATGGGCACAGTCAGGATAATATGATGGTGGATTCAAAGAACAACATTCTGGGTGCCATCGTGAACATTTCTGACAATTATTCTGCTGGTAAGAACAATTTCCTACCCATGTTTAAGAATACTTTTAACTTTCAATTTTTGTCTTATTTGTTGCTTAGCAAGTCCATGATTATTTTTAGTCAGAGGTTTAGATTTCAAGTCTTTGATGTCATATTCATGGGAAACTACCTGGAGATGAATTATGAAAACTCTATTTCACTTTCCCAAGCCCTTTACTTGATTTTTTTTTTTTTTTTTAAGTCTATTATTTATGAATATGATAGAGGCTAAGATGCAGAAAGGTACTTTGCAGGTCATTGACCACTCACTAGCACTATGTGGCTCCTGGATTTGTGAATTCAAAGCATGTGCATTTCTGTGAACCCCAATGAAACTTCTTAAGTTTTTGAACTTGTCCAGTGATACTGTTGAATTGCTTGAATTGTTCAATGGGTTGACAGATGTTCAAGATTGCATTAGGAAAACTAGGTGCGGACTAACAATGCTCTAGGTTTTGGACATTTAAGCATTTTTTGATGACTTCAATGCTGTAATAACAGTTTGAAAACAAGGAGTTAAGTGATTTTATGCATTCGTGAGATCTACACTATTTGAATTTTGAAAAGTTTCATTTAAAATCTTATGAAGTTGAGCTCTTGCCTCTAAATAAACTTTATGAAATTTTAGAGTTATTTAGTCTAGCTCATCTTTCACTTAATTCTTTCTTTTGATATGCATGTTGCTCTCATAACTTGCTAATTCCTGCATACTGTGCTAAATGGTGTCTGAGTGCACTTAATTTGGAAGGGAGACCTATCAAACCATTTGGTAGATCCTCTTTTGATGATTGTTTTCTGAGTTTTATGCTATATAAACTTAGCAAGATGTGTGTGATGGTTAAAATTTGAAATAAACACTTGAAGTATCCTTTTTATTTATTATCGGAAATTTTGGGACCATATCTTTAGGGGATTCTCTGCATAAAGGTCATTCCACTTTGGTCGATAAGGCTGAAATGATTGGTAGTTCCAACTTGGGAACTACTGTTTGGCTTTTGTCTTTAATTTGTAACTTTTACTGACTACTGCTCTTTGTTCAGCCCATTTAAACTCAATCTCTGATTGGTTGCATCTCTCTTGTTTATTTGGTTACATGTAGGTGACATTAAAGTCTATTGAATTTCTCTTAACACATGCATTGTTATCATTACTTGTTATCTGTAAGGCAATCATTGGGAAGCCATGTGCTTTCTTCTAGGTTTCAGATCATTTTCATTTACCCCTTCCTACTGAACTGCAATCCTGTAATCCCAACCATCCTCCATTTTAATGCTTGAAAATTTTGTTTTCCACTTTATCGATTAATGGGTGCCACTGTCAGTGGTGCTATCTGAAAGCTGCTTACCTTAGATTAAATGGCAGAAAAATTGAGGCTAGGCTCTCTTAGTTTTAAATGAATTCTTTTTAAGCTTTCTTGAATTTGCTTCAGCATATACATATCCTAAGTCTTTGTTTTTGTGTTTAATTTCAATTTGCAGAAAGCAAAAAATATGTGGAACAGTGGCTCTCTTCTCTGCAGACTAGCTGATATCCTAGACCGTTGAAGATTGCATGTGAAACAACATTCTGTTGCCCTGTCTTCTGGAAGAACACAGTCTAGCGTTTTAACATTGATATAGATATTGTATAAAGATACTGTAGATAGTGTAAAATTTTCAAAAGATGAGCAAATGGAGGTTGATGGCCTGCTTTATTGAATTATTGTTGCTAATAGAACAGAATCCGAGCTGGTATCAACGGATGAGAGCAGAAATAGCAGTTAAGGACAAGCATGCTGTGAATATTGGACTAGACCTGTCCTTTTCTGCTGTTTTCTTTGAAACCTGAAGAGGAAGCAGACTGATGTTCATTTGTGTGTGTGTGTGTGTGAGATTTCTTGGGAGATTTGGCTAGAAAGATTAATGAAGAAAGCGTGTGTGTTCAATTCTTTGGTGTAAATATGGATGTACCGTGTACATACTAAAAACTGAAGCAGATTTATGTTCTTGTCTTGTTACTATAAATAATATGTGAATAATTGCAAGTGTTGTGTAAATGACACAAGCCTTTCTTTTCCCAAACCTGTGGCTGTCGATAGATAACTCATTGGTGTACCAAAACTCGGTACAATGACTTTCATTGTAATGGTTGTCATTGTTTCTCCTTGTGCATAGGATGACCAAGTGATTTTCTTACTGGTCCATGTTATGATTAAGACATTGAACAGCTTGTGCTTTGATTAAGACAAAAGGAGCCACAAGTGCCAGAGGCAAAATGGTAAACATCGCCTTTGAATCCGATAATGAGTTGTGAATAAGATATGAATTTGACATGTTAATATGAATTTTGATATGATAATCTTTATGTTTTATATGACACACACACGAAATAAATATACGAATTGTTATGTTTAATTGGCGGTCTAAGATTAGGTATCTTTAATCTTACATACTTTATCAATCATGGAGCTAAACCTACAGTGAACAAGTTAAGGTTAATTCTGTTTTACACCAGGATACTCTTTGTTTTTCAGGAATTGACTTCAGAACATGTACTGATAAGGTATGAATAGAGCATGTATTAGTGACAGAAAAGATCAAACCAGCCGTATGTTTTTCTGGTAAGAAGGAAAATCAAGAATCATAAATTGCAACCTTAACTGAATCAGTTTGTCGTATGAAACAATTACTTGGAAGGGCTAAAACCAGCTTTTTACACGTTAACATTCAACTCATTTTCCTGTTTGGGAACCGGAAAAAACACCAAGTATTAATCCATGAATATATGTTTAACAAGGAAAACAGGAAGGATAAGAATTGTCTTTCAGACACCCTCTCTGAATGGTTGAGACAAGAATTGTCTTTCAAACACCAAAACTTTGACCACTTCTCCTTTTTGTTGAACTTCTCAAACATTTTTCCTCCATTTCTGTAACTAATCAAGTGAGCAACTTATCTTATTGTTTCTAACAATGTGAAAAATATAAAAGGACTGCCAACAATCTTTTAGCATAGTGGTTATCGAAAAATTGTGACATGCTATAAGACTTGGGATCGAACCAAACAATCTCATTCCTTATCCCGTTATATATGGGAAGAGAAGAACATTACAGAAAAGAAAGATAACTGAATGATGAAAAGAGAAAAGATAGTTAGCTTATTATAGGAAACTACAAGCTGGCAAATCAAGGAGACTGGCATGGCGCCATTTGGACATCCTATTGCTATATTTGAGCCTGTCAAAGGATTCAACACATAATCCGGGCGAGCTATCCTCCCCGCCATCTCTACCTCATTTGCTGCAATTTTCCACCAGCATTGATTCTTCATGATCATCACCGTTGTGGATGGAATCTCTTCTTCTTTTCTTTCCAGATAGAGGAAGAGACAGATTAACTGACCTATAAACGATGTTGCAGAGAGCTGCAAGCAATGCATATTCATGGTGGTGGGCTAGCCACATCAGGACAAAGCAGTCGAAATGGCTTGAACAGAACCTTCAAGGTCAGCATTCTATTTCTACCAATCTTGGCTTAATTTTTGGGATTGACAAGGAAATCTAGTTATTTGAATGTTCCATAACTGGTTCTCTGTGCCCCATGATTTCAATTCTTTGCCATTGCATAGCTGCATGGATTTCTTTATTTTGTCGGTTAATACGGAAGAAAGTTGCATACATATAACTTTGATAACGTGGGAATTTTTCGCACTGGGTTTGTCCTTTTTTTTTTTTCGGAATTCGGCAATATCAAAATAAGCTTGACTAGTTGTTCATACATTTTTTTTTTAATTGTATTTTTTTTGGTAAAAATTGCTTCTAAAAAAAAGCAAATTCTAGGAAAGAGAAATGAAATTATGCTGTTGGAAAGGGAAAATGTCAAGAAAATGAGAAGGAAACTTCCATTGGCATTAGAGAAAAATTATACTGCTGAAAGCATACTTTGCTAAATTGCTAGTTTTTCAAACACATTGATGATCAATTTCTCTTCCAGCAAACTTCCTAGAATGTGCGTATGTTTCTGAACATTGATTATATCAATCATACTACATGTTTGGAGAAAGAATGGTTAACATTGAGAATTGAAAATCACAGATATGGAGGAGAAAGTCAATGGCATGCTCAAAATCATTGATGATGAAGGAGATTCCTTTGCACAGAGGGCTGAAATGTACTACAAAAAGAGACCAGAACTTGTAAGCATTGTGGAAGAATCTTATCGAGCATACCGAGCTTTAGCTGAAAGATATGATCATTTGTCAAAAGACCTGCAAAGTGCCAACCGCACCATTGCTTCTGTCTTCCCTGAACAAGTACCATTTGCCATGGATGAAGAAGATGAAGAAATTTCTAGCCTAACATCAACTTCTTCCCTTAGTCCTGAACCAGGTGGCCATAAACCAAGTGTGCCAAAAGCTCCATTTCCCAGGAAAGATTTCAGGAGCCAGTCTATGTTGCTGTCCAGAAAGGCACAACTAAAGAAAGCTTATAGTTTAGCTAAAGCTGGTGGATTTTCAAGCTCAGGGCTGAGAAAAAGTGAGGCAATGGGGGAAATAGACAAGCTTCAGAAGGAAATTTTAGAATTCCAGACTGAGAGGGAGTTTGTGAAGAGCTCATATGAACAGGGATATCAAAAACTCTGTGAAATAGAAGACCTGATAAATGAAAAGCAAAAGCGAGTTTGCCATTTACAGGAAGAGTTTGGCATTGAATCTATGATTGATGATAATGAAGCTCGGAATCTGATGGCAACTAGAGCTCTTAAATCATGCCAAGATTCCTTGGCTAAGTTGAAAGAAAAACATGAGCAGTCAACTGAAGAGGCAAGAGTGGAATCAAGAAGGATTAAGCATGCAAATCAGAAGTTTGAAGCTCTCAGAAATAAGTTTAATTCCCAACAGACAAATCAGCAAGAGAAGCATGAGAACATGAGTACAACTATGGAGATTGATGACATGGTATACGAAATCGACAGTGTGGAAAAAGAAAGACAAGATTTGGAAGTGTTGCAGAAGGAGATTGAACAGCATCTTGAAGTAAGCTCAAATGCCGCTCTTACAATGTCACAGCTTGCGGAGAAAATCGATGACCTTGTACAAAGAGTTGTTAACTTGGAAACTGCAGTGTTTTCTGAGAATGCTTTGGTAAAGAGATTGAAATCAGACGCGGATGAGCTTCAGGAACGCGTTAAGAGCCTGGAAGAAGAGAAGGAAGCTCTGATTGAAGGCTCAGACACCATGAAAAACAGGCTGAATGAGATGGAGAGGGAATTAAGCAGAGTCAAAGATCTTGTAAAAACTGTTGTAGAACAAAATAACAGCTTCAAAACCCATTTCACTGAAGCAAGTTGTAACATTAATCATCTATCTGTGAAGCTTCAAGCTGTAAATATGGATGAGGAGGCTGAGAAACCTGACAAGGGAATGGAAGAACAAGAAATTGAGTTGGCTCCTGATGATAGTTCAGGGTTCAAAGACACAGGAGTTGCAATGGAAGACAAGGAAAAAGATGTTTCAGCTGAAGGAAGAAGCTATGCTGATCATGAATCCATGTTTGATGTCGATTCAGAGAAGGGTTTGGAACCCAGGGAAGAAGACAATGCTGAGAAGAGATATTTCTCCGAGACAGCCAGCAGTATTCCTGATACTGAGAGTGAGGAGCTCGGCAGTGATGAAGGAGAAGAGCAGCCAAACTGGAGGCAGCTATACTTGAGCGGATTGGATGACAGGGAAAAGATTTTACTAGATGAGTATTCTTCTGTTCTTCGGAATTACAAGGAAGTAAGAAAGAAGCTTAACGATGTAGAGAAGAAAAACCGCGACGGTTTCTTTGAATTGGCGTTGCAGATAAGGGAA
Source organism: Firmiana major (assembly GCA_033439115.1). Classification (NCBI taxonomy): domain Eukaryota; kingdom Viridiplantae; phylum Streptophyta; class Magnoliopsida; order Malvales; family Malvaceae; genus Firmiana; species Firmiana major. The sequence continues at coordinate 48,455,953 of CM065909.1, forward strand.
CTGAAGAATGCTGTCGCCTCCAGAGATGGAGAGATTCAAGCTTTACGTCAGAAAACAAGCTCAGCCGAAGAAAACAAGGATGGGAACTCGGTAATAGAACTTGAAGGACCCCGTCTAAGCGCAAGCCAAGAATCGACCTTGACGGAATCTATTCAGACATCGCCAGTAGCATTGCAGAGGAAAGTTGAATCCAATGAAAAAGCAATTGAACCAACTGCACATAGAAGATTCAAAGAATCTCCCAAGAAAATGGAAGAAAATGCTATGCAGGCAAATGCTGTAAGTCTACCCCGTCCTGTGTTAACTGTAGAAGATAAAATCCGATCAGGCATTGATGACTTGCTGGAGGAAAATCTGGAGTTCTGGTTGAGGTTCAGCACATCTTTTCATCAGATACAGAAATATCAAACTTCATTCCAGGATTTGAAAGCAGAGCTATCAACACTGAGAGAGAAAAAGAATGAAGAAGGAAGTGGAAAGCAGCAACCTCTCAAATCCGAAGCACGCCCCATTTACTCACACTTGAGAGAAATACGAACTGAATTAACATTGTGGCTGGAGAACAATGCAGTGCTGAAAGACGAAGTTCAAGGTAGATATTCATCCTTGTCCAACATCCAAGGAGAAATTGCAAGAGTGACCAATGCGAGCGGCCATGCAGGAGAGACTGAGCTCAGTGGATATCAGGCTGCGAAGTTTCAAGGTGAGGTTCTCAACATGAAACAGGAAAACAAGAAGGTTGCTGAAGAACTGAAAGCAGGCTTCAATCGTGTGAGACAACTCAAGCTTGAAGTTGAGAAAGTAATGACGAATTTGGAAAGCGAGCTTGGGACGTCAGCTTCGGCGACTCAACAGTCCGGGTCGAAAACAGGGCGGCCTAGAATCCCTCTGCGGTCTTTCTTGTTTGGAATCAAGTTGAAGAACAAGAGGCAGACGAAGGGAGCATCAATGTTTGCATGCGGGCATCCGACATTGCAGAAACAGCTCAGTTACATAACACAACCTACTGAGCCCTCTGGATAGATTCCTGCGTCTTAGACACCCATGGAAGATTTCTCCTTTCTTCTCACTTCAATTCTAATAGGTTCAATACTTTCTGCAGATAGAATTTGATTGTTAATTCCGGTTTGGATTCCTTTATGTTATCTTATACTAATGTAGAAGTAACAGATGTTTCTAAGATTTACCTCTTCATCCAGATTTCTTGGGTTTTAATTCTTTTTTTCTTTCTCTATTCAGATAAAAGTTACATTACATTTCTTATTTGAAAGTAATTAGGCACAAGATGGTTAAATCTTAAACCATAGATCCACAAGTTGGCGAGGAATGAATTGAATCGATTAAATCTGAAACTAAATTTAAATGATTTATGCAATTATTCTTTAAAAGTGACATTAAATAAGTCTAAATTCAAGTTCAAACTTAGTTTTAGTTTGTACAAAAAGGACTGAATCAATTCTGTTTATGAATTATGTAAACTAATTGTTGCTTCCTAAAATCAAGTGATTGCCTTTCAACTAAGCCTAACAATTTTTTATTTTTTTTTTGTAAATAGTAAAATAGAAAGATTTGCAAATGACAAAGAAGAGCGTATAGATTATTGTCATGGAAAAAGGTATAATCAAAGCTACTTTTCGCTTTTCCCTTCTACAAGAACTATCAAAGGAATTACAACAGTGTAGAATCCAATTTCTTTACTTTCACGAGATTCTTTTGCCAGCTAATTCTGAAAAATATCTTCCTAAAATAGCTGGATAGAGACCCTCAATTGATAAATATATTACTACAAACAAGATGCCATGTCTCGCTATGTAGCTTGGTCAGTTTCTGCTTTGCTCAAAACCTCTAGGTTCTTGGTGCATCCATCATGTAACGACGTTTCAGCCCGTGTCTCAATCATGCTCTGATTCCCGCAACTCTCTTCAGCTGCAGGTTGACTATCACTTCTTTTAACCAATGAACAATCAACCGTACTATCATTAGCGTTTTTACTATCCTCAACCAGGTTTGCTGTGACACCTACCATTAATTTCTCATTAGGATGCTCGGCAACAGCCTCAAGATTCTTTAACCCAGATCCTGGATTTGGAGCAGCAGCTTTGTGTTCTTGAACTCCCTCACCATGTTCATTTTCTGACACACATGCTCCGTTTTCTTGCACCTGCTCTTTAGGCAAACTGACTGACACAGAATCCTTGATCTCTACTGCTGCCCCCAGCTCTTCCTTTGGAGGACCTTCAACAGTTGGACTAGTCGTAACAACATTACAGTGCTGAATTGACACATTTGAGGACGAGGAAGAAGCGGATGGTGTATGCTCAACCCCGGGCATTGCGGATTTTACTGAACCAGGATGCAAGCTAGAAGATGTAACAACAGGACCAGAGAGTGGTTCAGCTGTAAGGCCAGTACAAACATATTGCACATTAGAATGAACCTCCGAATGGGAAGAGGTTCCACTGGGCATGAGAGGTTTAACAGAAGAGCCACCTGTGGTCGTAATATGAATAGCATTTTTTGACTGAGCGGCCTTAAGCAGCGATGCAGCAGCCTTTGGGCTGCCAATGCGGGCCCCAGCAGCAACTGCAGTGGCATCTAGGATCGAACCTGTACTGGAAAAAGATTTTGCCGGAGGCTTTTTCATAGTTACCCGAGATTTTAAAGTAGAACCTGTTGATCCCCTTGGGGAGGTTTTTGTAGTCATGGGACCTTGTTGAGGCTGATTTGGGACTTGGACTGAAGCAACAGGACCTTGCTGAGACAGATTTTGGGTGGGAACTGAAGTAATTGAACCTTTTTGAGGCTGATTATGGACGGGAACAGAAGCACATTGACCTTTCTGAGGCTGATTATGGGCTGAGACAGAAGTGACAGGACCTTGTTGAGACTGATTTTGGGCTTGGACAGAAGAAATGGGACCTTGTTGAAACTGGCTTTGGGCTTGAACTGAAGCTTCACCGGTAGTAGGTGGAAGTGCAGAGTTGCTGGATGTGGTCTTCAATCCTGGACCGATAACCATGAAGTTAGTCTATTATAAAGAGAACAATAGGCCTTCCATTTTCAATGAAGAAAGCTGGAGGTGTAAAAAGAAGGTTGCCGTAATTTCATCACTTCATAAGTTTAGCTCACTTCTTCAAAAAGAATGTTGCCACATGGAACAACTTCAAAGCACTAAAAATAGCAATAACATTAGATGGAGAAGATTACCGGGGTTATTTGCACAAGCTGCTGTTAAGTTTTTATCTGGCATATCAAGGGCTAAGGACAAAGCACTACGAGTTGCCAACTGTGCCTCAGAAAGTTTGGGAATAGTTGAATTCACTTCCACATTTAAGTTGCCAAGTCGCTTCTTAATAATAGTCCACCTCTGCAAATAGTAGAACAAATTTGCCAAAATTAGCAGCAGAAAAAAGACAGAAACAACTATTGCAGTGGGAAGCCTTCATTTGCATGACCCAGTTTATAGCCTTCCAATCAAAATTCAAGATTTAATTATAAATATAAAAAATTAATACACAGTTGAAGATTCCGTTGCCGGGATTTGAACCCGGGGAAAACTGGGAAAAACCCAGACATCATAACCGGACTAGATGACAACGGATTGTTATTCTAGAGCAGCCACCGGATGACTCAAAAGAGTAAACAAAAGAAGCTAATTTTTTGTGATATAGAAACACAAACACCGAAATGAAACCATTTGCTGTCAATTTCACCAATATTCAGAATATGTTTTCAATTCCGTATAGACAAATAAAGTATATGGTAAGGAAGAAGGAAAAAAAAAGAATACTCGCGCACAAGCATGCACATATACATATACATAGTATAATATATAAGGAGGTCAGAAAGCATCATCCCAAACTCAATAGAGGAGAAAAATAATACAGTACAGAAAATGAGAGCAATTAAGTTTTTTCTATCACATAATCGTTACATTGCATATAGGTGATACAAACTAGATCTCCCAGCCAAGATACAGCTGGAGGGTGTTATTTACCTTTTACATCAACTAAGCAGATCCGATTCACCATAGAAAGACAAAATTACTTCAGTGAATCTACTAACTTTCACATCTACTAGGCATTTCATTTGAAGTCTATTAATTGCTAGTTTCTCAAGCAACACATTCAAAACTAGACTTTGTTTATATCAGTTTTATTACTTCAGTAATTTACTAACTTTCAGCACTGCACAAATAATATCCCAGTGCATTTGCTTCAATAAGGCATAAATAGCAGGATTCTTATGACGCAGAAGTAAACAGATATATAAAATAAATCAGTTTGGGTAATACTTAGAAAACAACCTGAGCAAGCTGTGCAGCACTCCTATCTCCCTTGAAGTCTCCACGCAAGATGTTTGCCCAATTCCCAACACCACATTTCTGCACAGCAGCAATAAGTTCCGTGTCCTCTGCTTCTGACCAAGGTTTTCTTTTCCTTCGAGCAGGTAGGTTAGCACCAGCCGACCCGTTTCCTTCCAATGTTTCAGCCAATGTCGCTGCAGGCAGAATCTGTTTGTGAACCGAAACTGGAACAGTGATGTTCATCCCTCGCATTGAGCAAGTGGGCTGCGAACTTTCTGAGGGCACTCTAAATGACTGTGCGTTAGGTATATTTATTGTTAACGGAGCCTCTACCATTGAGCTGTTTGCGAGACTTGAGTCACTTGGTAAACCAGAAGCAATCAGTACCTGACAAAAACAACCATCTCAGCTGACTTGCTAGGAAAAAGGGGATCAACGATAAATCAGTTTTGAAACTTGAAGAAGAGCAGGTAGTCAGACAGCCAAATTTCTTACCAGTTTGATTTACATGGAGTTATATGTTAGCCATTCAACAGATTAGGGCAAAAACTATCTTCTACTAGTAACACTTCATACGACCCAGGCAGTTTAAATATCGGCAGAATTGTTAATGTTCCAAGCATTGGAATATTCAAAACCCAATTAAATAACTTTTCACTAGTCATTTATAGTTTCTGCACTAGCATTACCTTTTTCCATCCTAAAAAGGTTAAATGATCATCAACCACAAATGATAGAAGATGTAAAACCTTTATTGTCCTTTTTTTTTTAACAGCAATTACATTTACTTTACTTACCTTCACACATGCTGCAGCCTCTGTTGAAGCTTCACTACTAATAGAAGGGCAAGGCTCCAATTCATATTCTAAGTCGCTGTCATCGTCCTGCAAAATAAAAGTTAACCAATAAGACCAAGAACACTTCTTCAACCAAAAGGACTTGTTTATAAATAAATAACCACAACTTTAGCCATTTGATCAGCGGATAAATATGATTAAAATTTTCAAATTCCAAAGCCAAACCAAAACTGTAGCACATTGGCAGGCCGTAAGGTAGAATATCTAGAAAAATATACACCCTCAATTAGCCAAAAGAATCCCAATATCCAGAAAAGAGTTACGTCATATTGAAATAGTATATTAATCTAAGGGGTATTTTCTTTTGACAGCAATTCCCACGAGACATTTCAGCATACACAAATCCCATAAGGCAGTAGCTAAAAAACTTTAAATCTTTCGAATTAAACCCTTAGCATTGCCAAAAGATAGAAACATATATACCAAAGGTTTAAGAAAAAAACTAAAAAACTGACCAATGGTTCAGCCCCATCTTCCAATTTTTCAAGCAAGGCATCGCGGTAGGCCAAATGGCGCCATAACATCTGGTACTCTCTAGCATTAGAAATCCCAGTAGAAGTCTTCTTCACTAAAGCATTCCAGTTCAGCTTCACGCCAGGAAATTGTGCCACTTCTTGCAACAATGCCAAGACAGTAGTCGCTGTATACCTGCCAAGACCAAAAGCTTAAAAAAAAAAAAAAAAACCCAAGATAGCAAAAACCAAAGTAAATATAAAACTGTAGAAGTAAGGAAACTAAGGAGTTCTTTTTCAATTAAAAGAAAGGAGGAACCTTTGTAAAAGAGTAGAGATATCTTCTTCACTGATTGAACCCTTTTTCTGTTTATTAGATTTCTCGATCATATTTCTTGATTGCCGGAAAATCGCATGTCATGGATAGTGAAATTAGTGGAAAAGGAATTGGAAGTTTGGAATCAGTCAAATACCTAGGTAAGGGTTTAAGAAACAGAGAAAGAGAAAGCTAAAAACCTTTCAATGGAGAGAGAAATTGAAGGGGAGACGGAGTGGAGAGAGGAAGGAAAGGAAGAGAAGGGAGGCGTGTGGTGTGATTGAAGAGAAAGGAGCGTAGAAGAGCGTGCAGATCACGCGCCTGACAGAGTTCCTGCTGCGAAAGAAACAGGAATCTCTTTGGCAGACGGATCTTGGTTTGTTTTGTTTTAGCCGCTCTGAGGGACGGAAAATTTTTCTTTGACGAGAATACTCTCCCTTACTTCCAATAATTGCGTTTCTGCCATCATCGTTAATTACGATTTGAAAACTAATTTAAATCAAATTAAAGAGATGAAACCTTCGCCATTTAATTTTTTTAAAAAAAGTTTTTGCCAAACAATAGTATTATATTATAGTTTTTTGTTGGAGATGAAATGATAATCAGATTTTTTTTGGGCAAAATTATTAATAATTCCAAGAACAAGAGTCCAGTCTGAGGCAATAAAAAAAAAAAATCAATTGAAGCTTAGTTGTCCAGCATTAATTGCAGATTTAAATTACAAAATTATTTAATTAAACTTTTTTTATTCAATTAATTATTGCATGATTGAAACTGGTTTTTTCGGGTGTTAAAAAATAATGATCGGTTCTTGATTTGAATGTGAAATCTCAAACTCTTTGCTTTTGTTTTAGAGGTATATTTAGTAATGCAATGTAACAAAGGAAAGATTGCGACATAGAGAATAGTGATGTCCGATATAAAATGAAAGTGGGAATCCGAAGAATGTCAGGCAACACAAACCCACTTTACAACGGAAGTCAATTTGATTTTCCGTAGGCCCTGAATCCGACAAGGCAGCCAGGCATCACTGGCTCGACACAATTAGGACAGAGCTCTCCAAAGATGCTCATCTGTCCTTTTAGACACCCAGCAAACAACTCTGCTGTTTGGATTTCTTTCCCGACAAAAAACATAGCTTTCAATGTGGATATCATGATCTCACACTGTAACTATTCACATACACAACAACCCAGGGTGGTTGGAACATGACATTTTCTATTTCTTTCTTAATTAAATTTCTGTTTTTTATTTTATTTTTTTATTGCATATTAAATCATGTCCACACATAATATGAACATTACGAATTAAAATTTATATTAATGCGTTAAATACAATTTTTTTAAAATTTTATCTAATTTGAATACGCATCCTTTCATGTTTAGCCTTTATATATTGATAATACCCAATTTAGCCTAGTTTTCTTTTTCAGTATAAGCACTTGAACGAAACAGCTTTGACTATGTTTTGACATAATTGTAACTGGCTTTTACATTGTTCCCTATTTGGATTTTGAATGAAGAAAGGGTAAGTCTCATAACAAATGCTCCCTCTATTCAGAATATTATTATTTATTTATTTTAGGATTAGAAAAGGTGGATTAACATCTAGCAGATTGCTCTTAACACAAGATGAAACCAGTTTAGGTTTACACTATCACTATCCGACCGGCTGCTTTTACTCCGGCCAGGCAGAGATGAAGCAGTGAAAGAAGCTAAATCTAGAAAATAAATCCACCACCATATTTGGCATGGATATTTTAAAGAACTGTGAAGAAACTGAAAACGACCATTATCACCAGACATCTCTAAGATAACGTCCTTCCATCTGGAGTTTCTTCACCATAGACTCTGCCTTCGACGAATCCACACCTTCCTGAAATTTATGGACAAGGAAGTTTTGAAACTGATGTTATTCTAAATCAAAAGGTTTTATAATAAGAAAAGTGAAAATTCCCAGGATCTGGCAATGGTGAAATGTTATCATCAGAAGCATTCTTGAAAAACTTACACAGAGAGAAAAAAAAAAAAAAAAAGGCGATAATCAATACCTGCTCCTGAACAATGTTGTGCAAAGTGCGATGAACATCTCTTGCCATTCCCTTGGCATCACCGCATACATAAAGATATCCTCCCTTTGATATTAGGCTCCATAGATATGCTGCCTGCACACCAAAGCAACAGATGTGTTATAGTGCAACATTTTTATATCTTCAACAGCTATCTCTGTTGGTTTCTACAAATATTTACTTTATCCATCATCTTATGTTGAACATATTCCTTTTGTGGCCCCTCTCGTGAGAATGCAACAATGAGTTCAGACAAGGCACCTTTTTCCACAAAGTTATTGAGCTCACCCTCATAAATAAAATCCTACAAAAGTGGCCAAAAAAGTGAATAAATAAAATCCTAAAAACGAATATCAACATCAGCAGCCAATTAAAAGATATGCTGATAATGTTGGTAAAAGATTATTAATATCAGAATCAGATCCTAACCATTCGCCGATTCCTACATCCAAAAAAGAGTAGAGACGGACCAAGTTGTGCACCATCTTCTTTAAGGACCATTCTTTCCTGCAAACAGTAATTAGTTATGTTATTTTCTTCTTTTTTGCAAAATAAAAGAAACATGTAAAACAGAGCCTCACAAACCTGCAGAAAACCTCTGAAAGGTGCCAATCCAGTCCCAGGTCCAACCATGATAACTGGAAGTGAAGGATCTGCTGGTAGCTTAAAATTAGACTGCCTGATAAAAATAGGAGCCCAGCTACAATCATTGTTTTTCTCCAGTGGAACAGCATTCTGAATTTTTTCAATATAGTTAGATGTCAGATGTCACTAAATGCCTAAGTAATATACGCAGGCAAGCAGACATCAGCTACCTTAGCATAAAAAGGGAAGAGAAACAGAAGAGATTGAGACCACTACCTTCATCCAGGTTGAACAAACCCCCTGATGAATTCTTCCAGTTGGAGTTGGACCATAAACTAAAGCACAGGTTACATGCACCCTATGGGGTACAAATCTGCTCAAAATAACCAACCTTCTTATAAATCTTAGGTATAAGATAATACTGCAAATTAATAATATAGATAGGACAAATTCAATCACCTAGGGGAGGATGAGATAGAATAATAACGAGGTTGTAAACGAGGGGCTATTGCAGCAAAAAATACACCAAGGGGAGGTTTTGCTGATGGGAACTCAGCCATAACCTCAAGAAGACTTCTCTGACTTCCAACAACCCATTGTGAGTACTCATCCTGGGCATAATAAAGACATAGCGCATAAACAATAAGAGACATGAGAAACAAGAACAAACAAAAATTAACATATTAAAGGGAGAAAAACAAAGACGGTGCTAAGTATCTTGTCAACCTTCCCCTGCGGTGATGATAAAAATTTAAGTCTTTCTGCTTCACTGGGTTCGGTGGCATGAGCAGCCAAGGCAACCAAAGCAGTCTGACAAAAGAAACAGTTTGGAAATGAAGAAACCAGTTATTTAAGCAACAAAAGAGACTAGAAGATAAGGCAGAAATCAGCTGGAAAATTTTCCTTCTTTTCAAGATTTTTTTTTTTTTTGGGGTAGTGGGGTGGGGGTGGGAAGGGGGAATTACCTTTCGTGGAGGGTTTAAGACATCTGCATATCGTGCCAACGCTGAACAAAGTGTACAGGGACCAGGGAAAGGAGGTGGCAATGAGCTTCCAACGGATGTTCCATCTTCATTGTCGGTGTGTATAGAAAACAGCAAATCCAGAGGTTGACCCAATAATCTTGCAGCTTCATGGACAGTCTCAATGCAATTATCAGCATAAACACCAACATGATCTCCAGTTTCATATCTGGGACGGTTGAACTTATTAATTGCACCGAGTATACGGTCATAAATCATAAGGCAATGTTATCTATTATTGTAAACCCATATCAAAGGGGTTCAAAAGCACTTAAACACAGAAAAGTGTAAATACTAGTTGCACAGAGATTGATTCAAAGAATCAAATTTAATTTATAGTAACAAGCGTTACAAAGCTGAGAACGTACGTGATACCAGTCCCTGATATGTCAAACTCCAGATGTATGCAAGAGCGATCAGATTCGGGCTTGTGAAGCTCTCTCTGAACAGCAACATTAACTCTGTGTGCAAATGAAGTAACAGTGACATCAGAAAGGAAAAATAAAAGTAGAGGGCGTAAGAGAGTGAGAAACTAACACAATGCACGTCTCTTATTACCTGCATGGATGGTGGATGTCATATGAAACATTCCCATTTGCCCTATTTAAGTAATTATGCTCTACGTGCATCGCAGCAGGGTCATGAATCACTACTCTATATTCAGGAATAGCAGCTGTATAGGGAGTAGAGACAGTATTTCCATCATCTTCATCTCTAAGCAGTTGATCTAACTCTGGCCATAGCAATTCTCTCCTAAGGGAGGAGCCAAAAAAAAAAAAGAATTACAGTAAAGCTAGCAGAGCATAATATTGAAGCCCTGTCCTGAGAAAAGCTACATCTTCACCAAGTTAAGATGATACTTCAGCTTCAATAAAAAAAATGCAACAGAATCACTGATAGAGACAAGACAGCGACAGAGAACGACTGAAAGAGGATTACATACCAAGCAGTAAAATCATCTTCAATACATTGATCATCATCACCAAGACCAACTTGGATAAGACGTTTGGCACCTGTTCACACAAGAAAAAGCCATACAGTTAGTAACATACAAACATCAATCATTCTCTATGATTTCTCTGCAGTATAATTTAGATGCAAAGAATAGCATGGGCAACGCTATGAGCTAACTTTTTCCTTTTAATGGAAGGATGATGGCCCAATAGTGAGATCTATTTTTCTGACCCTTATTTTTGAGGCAATTCATGGAAGACATCCACGAGACTTCACAAGGAATATGCTTATATGTATAGTACCCAAGAAACCTCGAGAATTTATTGTCATCTGAACTTCCCAATCCCCACCCATCGTTGAAATTTGACTCCGCACTCAATAATAAAAAGAATGACATCAATAAAATCAGAAGGGTGGAATCCCAGAATTAAGTAAAATGGAAAAGTACCTTGTTCCGAAAGTTGCTCATCAAGCACATTGGCTATCTATTTTGGGAAAAATAAAATAAAAAAAATCAGATTACATAATTGCAAAAGAGAACACAAGCAAGCAAGCAAGAGTGTGCAATCTCTAGTGCCTAAATCAGTCGGTGAATCTTGCGTCTTTGTGTCAATGTTACCTTATTAAAATGTTCATATTGACGGTTACCCAGACCAAAAACACTGTATGTAAGTTGTTGAAGCCAGGGCTCCCTTTCATTTGCCTAGAAGTAGAATAAAATAACAAAATAATGAGCATTAATTAACAAAATGGTGAATGCCGGCATAATACAAATTCTAAATTAGAATTTTCTTTTGAGGTAACCACCAACCTCAGTAAACCATTTGTAAAATCTAGCAGCATTATCAGTTGGTTCCCCATCTCCGTAACTACAATGTCACACTCAACTATATTAAATGGCCCGTACTTTATGGAACGACAAAACAAATAAACAACCAAGAATAGCGCCAGTAGAAGTGAGAATCTATCTTACGTGGCCACCACGAAAAATGCCAAAGTCTCCTTTTTAAGCTTCTCTTCATATTGCTCATCATCCACAGCATAATCATCCTGTTATAAAAAAATGCACAATTTGACGAACATAACTGCAAAAACTAGAATGAATCTCAAACAAGAAAAACAAAGTAACAGAATAGTCCCTATACATACCAGATCAACAACTTTAACGGCTGCTTTCTCATATCTTGCCTTAATCTCTTCAGCTAAAGCCTAAAATAGGAAACTCCCGTATCAAAACATAAACATTTAATAAAAACAAACATTTTTTCCAATCATGTGGGGCACGTGCCAAGCTCATCGTCACTTTTGGCCCAGTGTAAAGACAAGTTACAGAATGAAAAACTCCCCATGTAGATAAATTATCCGCTATCAGTGCTCTAAAAGTTAATGGCAAAGATTTACTTCCAAGAACTATTGATGCCACGTTCCTATCTATAATCATGTTCCGATTTCTACAAGCTGTGAGTGGTGAAAGCTACAGACACAACAACTTGGCAAAAGAATTGCGCAACTAAATCGCCACAGAATAAAAAAAAAAAAAATTAATAGAACTAAAGCTACTGCTAAATTCCCAGAAACTTTGAGACTGTATGAAAGGTACAGTAAACTTCAAATATTGCCTTTAACCCTAAATTTCTTCAAAAAAATTAACTTTAAAAGAATCCTTCCTTCATCTCTTTGCCACTTCATAATCCTGATCTATATCATGCAATTAGTTGTACCAGCACCCCAATTTTCCACAACAAATCAGTGCTTGAAAGAATAAGCTTATTAACACTATTGACATCTATTTTCTTCCTATTTTCCATCAGCGAAAAGGTTTCAGTTCACTCAACTAGTCAACAGTCAAAGTCTTACATTTTCAACATAACATTCAAATTCATCATACTCATCAGTCAAAATCAACACTTTACAATTTCGCTTCTTCTTACCTTAGCAAATCCCTCAGCGGTTCCCGTCTGGGTGCCGTAAAAAATGGTAACTTTAGTTTTACCGGCAGCGACAACAGCGTCATCTTCCTCATCGTCCTTGAGTGAAACAGGCTTAGGCGCAACCAACGGCTTGACATCACGGCTCCCTTCAGAAGCCGATTTTTTCCAGAGAAAAACCAAGAGCCCCAGAATCACCGCCAACGATGTCGTCACGATCACTATCACAGAATCCGTCACCAAACCCCCTAACGATACTCCCAATACTGATTCAACAAACCTCACCAAATCCGAGCTCGAACTCATCTTCAACCCCAAAAAAACAAAATTCAAACAAATAAAGCAATCAAAAATGGAAAATCTAGCAAACAAACCTAGAAGATTTGGGATTTGATCAGAGCTAAAGAAGGTTGAGTTGAAAGAGAGTTTGTTCAGGGAGAGGGACCCAGGGAAAGAAAGGCTTGACCAGACAATATAAGGGGAGTGAAAGAGAGAAGGGTCCGTCCCGTTGGGGATGTATTTATTATCTTTCTTTCTTTTATGGAGGCGCTTTTAATTGCAATTATGAGAACAACTCCGGGAGTGTTTTTTCTTCCCGTTTTCCGTGTTCGATTTCATTACAGCAATCGTTGACGAAGCTTAAAAATAAAAAAGGTTGTCTTTTTCTTTGATTTTCTTCTTTTATTATTATTTTTTTCTAAATTGGACATTTTTTACGGCCCCTTGTAAAAAATTGCACAATATATGTTGTGTACGAAAAAAAAAAATACGTTATATGGTATATGAATACGTAACGTATAAATAAAATATATAAAAAATAATATAATTTTTAAATAAGATAAAAAAAGTAATTAATGAAAAAATAAATTTTTATAAATATTGATCAGGTACGATTTGTTAATTTAATTTTTAAATTTTTCTACTAAAATTTTGTCCAATTCTCTAGATTTAAGTATCAAAGTACCAACGTAAAGAACAATTTCTGCATCTCTATGGTCTTTCTCTCTTTCGCAAAGACATTTTAAAACAGTGATTGAAAAATCGAAACGAAAACGTCAATAATTCATTATTGTTGTAATCGAGCAACAACAATATATTTTTTATTTTACATAATTATCAAATTTCAAATTATAAGCTTTTGGCACCAAAATAAATACTTAAGCAGTTATGAACTGCGTATATGGTTTTGCGTCTATGATGCATTACACATGAACTTCCCATCTTATTGTCTATAGTTTTTTTAGCTTATATAATTTTTATTCTTTTTTATCGAACAATAACAGATTTTTAGTTTTCATTTTATATTTTTTAGTCAATCAAAACATATTTATTTATGATAAATTCAGCAAATTCATAAAAAAAAAAATTTATTTTTTTCATAACTTTTCAACGAGTTAAAATTTGAGACAGTAAAAGATTAGACCTTTTTTTAACTTAACATCCATTAATAACATAATCTTTACGATGATTGTGAATGCGAAAAAAGTAATGTTCTAATCCAAAATTTATTTTTTTCCAACTTAATATAAAACAAGAAAAAAAAATTATTAACTCTCTATTTTTTTATTAAGTACCTCGAATTAACCTTCTACCTTTTCTTTTTTCTTTTTTTTTTCCAATGAAGAAAGACATGTTTTTCAATATAAAAATTAAAGAACAAAAGCCATACCAATGAATTATTATGTCTCAAAAATCCAAATAATATTAATTTGTTAATCTGATTTTTTATCATTTTTGTATGGCAGCTTGTTTTGTTATATTAACAATAATGTTGTTTGAACTAATTTGATTATCATGATTAAGGATGTAAATTACATAATACTTGATGAATATTTCGTGAATGTATTTAGTTTTTGTTTGTTTATTAACTTTAACAAATGATTATAATTAAAAGTGTAATTTATTCGTTTATATTTGATAAAAAATTCGTTTAATATTCATTTGAAACTCATTCATTTAATAAGTTATTTAATATTTATTTGTTGTATGATAATTATAAATTTTTTAATTATATATTTACTTGTAAATTATTTTAATATATAATTATTAAAATTACATATTTAATAATTTTTTTATTTGATCTCATATGCATTATGATGAATATAACTTATTTATATAATTTTTTTATTTAGTGTTTAGAAAAATATATTCATTAACATATTCATTAATATTTATAAACAAATTGAATACAAACAATATTAAAAATAAACTAACTAAAACAAACTATAAAAAAACTATTTATTTCTTTCGTTGGTCCAAGTTTTTTTTTTTTTTTTGGTTACATTTCTTGCTCTAAGTTAGTAAGTTATCAAATCATCAAACAGATTACAGAATGATTCTTAAGAGTAGTATTCTACAAAGGCCACTTTCAATTATTACGTCTCGATCATGTCTCGCATCAAATTATATAAAAAAAAATTATTATGTTATAATTGTGTCAACACATAAAATATTAAATTTATTTTAAAATTCATTTCAATTTATATTAAATATTTTTGTCAAAAATTTAATTTGTATGATCGTATAATTTTCGTATCTGTTGTTACCAAATAGGATGATGATGTATTGCTGATATCTTCGTTTCGATTTTCGTGTCACGTGTTACTAGAGACTCTGTAAGAAAAAAAACTCTGCGTAAGTACTTCGATACTTAAGTTATGATGAAATTTTGATAGAGTTTTTTAGAGAAAATAGAGATTTAGTTTCATAAATCATACTTGACTCCTATTTATAGGGATTAATTCCACCTTCAATTACGTAGTTATCCACTAATTTAATATTTTTTACTGTTTTTCAGATCCTGTAGAATCAAAAATATTTAAAGATAAAATTGTCTAAACCGCATAATTTATATTTTCTGCAATATTATTTTCAAAACGATAAATTTAATTTTTTACCTATTTTTTTCGTGCACCACGTATGCATTTTTGTTTTTTATTTTTATTAATTTTTTATCATACGTGCCGTATCATATTTTGTATATATATGTCAAATTGTCAAATAAATTTTTAAAAATTCATTTTAGACTCAATTCATGCTAACCATGAAGACTATTGGCAGTCAATTTAGAGGGTCCAATGAGGACCCAATACGTTAAAACTTTCCCGTTTTATTAGAGCCGAATGGTGAGAATACCAATTCTTTTTATAGATATATCTTGGTTTTTTTGGTAGTAGTAGTTGTCATTAGGGGATTTGCTTGCTTTTTCAAGGAGCATTATGGAAAATGGAAAGAAAGTTTCATCATAAAGTCACGTGTCACTTTTCCTGGAAAAACGTTAATCCCGCAAGGCCACAACTCTTCTTATCCATAGACAATGGACGGGTGGTGACGGATTGGTGACTTACTATTTATTCACAGACATACAAAAAATATTCTTATTTCTATCAGACAAACCATGCATTTTCCATAACAAAGACGGCAGAATCAACAAGTTTACTTAGTGAGACTTTCGTTTAAATATATTAAATTATAAAAAATAATATCAACAATAATAATAAGTTAAAACTTTTGTATATAGCCATAATTATTAAAAAAAATCCCAATTAATTGATTCCATAATTTGAAAATGATGCCAAACAATTTCATTATTTAGGCTTTAAAACACGTATTTTTCAATGTAGATAAATTAATCTATCATCCAACTATAAATTTTTTATTCAATTATTCAAATGTGTTTTTAATATATTTATTATTGAAAATACATTATTTTGTGACAACGACAATTAATAAAATCAATGTTAATGTCAATAATAAATAAATTAATAAAAATATTTTATTTTCCTTTTGTTTCAATCATTTTTACAATAAAATCACCAGTTCAGTTTAATTGTAAAAGCTCAATGCTAAAATTTATTTGTAAAACATTTTACTAAAATAATTCGAATTTTAATAAAATAGAAAAATTTATTTACATAAATATAAATTTAGATTTTTTTTTAAATTTCGGCCAATGAGCGGTAGGCCTCATGGGCTCCGTCACTGAATTCACAAACCGTGAAGTTAACATTTTCTTCAAACCAAACCTGATATTTTATGTTGGCTTAATAAGCTATATTCCAGTCCTTTTCAAGTACCTTCTTCATGTTTTCAGCTTGATCTTCAGGCAGAATCATGGTCACAATCTTCCCATTGCCACCCTCTCTTTCCGGACCAGGGAGAATCAGAACAGTTCCCTCATCGCCAACGCCATTGAAGGTATAATTTACAAACACTGGTTTCTTCCCCTTGAGCTCCAGTCCATAAAGATTTGCATCTTCCAAATCCACAAATGTTAAGTTCGCACCATAGACTATGAAATCCGATGTTTCCTCGTTTCCCTGCAAGAGTTCTTCAATCAGACCATTCTCTGGCATCCTTTTCTCAGCAATCAGCTTAGCAAGTTCAACCATTTCGCCCTTTGAGACAGCAAAATCTGCTTCCACTGTGCTCAATATCATACCATTACTTGGCATTTCGTTTTCTCTAATGACAGAGCTGTTTCTGCAGATTGTAACAATCCTTGGACCCGAATCTTGTCTGGTTTTGGACAACGATTGCCATATTACAGCAGAAAGGATTTCGAAATGACAAAGATTACCGGTTTGGCTTGGATGACAACTAGAAACCATGTGGTGAAGTTGTTTTGCAGTGACATGGAAAGAGTGAGTTTCCAGTTTGCAGTTGTTGGCAGTTAGCCAACAGTCACCGACAGGGTCGATCTTTTTCAGGGAAAATGGTTTCCCGGGAAAAGAAGTAACTGGGGATTCAGATTTCTTAGGATTGTGCAACTGGAAAGAGTTTGATGGAACATGTCCAGACAAGATTTGTCCCCACAAATTGAGGAAAGCTGAGGCTGAAAATGCATCTCCTAATACATGTGCCCAGCTGAGTCCTACGGATATGCCCCCACATTTGAACCAAGTGAACTGAAGGCAAGTTAGCAGGTGGGGAATTAGCATGCAAAGGAAAAGGAAAGTAAATCAACAAATTTCCAAGAATGGGATAAAATTGTTAAAAAGAGAATTTAAATTTTGATTTATTTTACTTTATAACTTGAGTTTATATTTGATAGTGCCGGTGTATAAATTTCTTACACGATCATTAAATCACATCATGATATTTCGTTAATTAATAAATTTAATAATATTTATTTTTAAATTTTCTTCATTTTAAAATTTATTATTTAATAAAATAATAATATAGCAATTCAATGATAGTATATAAAATTTACATAGCATTAAATATAAATTCTTATAAATTTTAAAAGTAAACTTTATAGACTACTACATTAACAACTTAACTATCATGAAAATTAAAGATAATTAAATTATTACTTGTAAAATTATATTTAATACATTATTTTCACAAGTTAAGAGAAGAAAATGTATTAATTAAATTTTTTTCAATTTAAATAGTAGCATAATTAAACTTAAGTGTTTACTTTTTAAAATTATTAATTTATTTATTTTGATTTATTAATGAGGAAAAGCAACAAATTTCTAAGAAAGAGATAAATGCAAACTTAACTAACATTCTTCTCAAATCCTGACTCATGAGTAACAGCAGCAATTATAGTTAGAATTGTTATCCTATACCCTAAAACTATAACCTATTATATAACCAAAAAAAAAAAGTAACAAATAATTTTTTTAAAAATAATTAAAAAATAAGTTATATATATATATAATACTTTTTTTAATCTTATTTATAAAATTTAAAAAATTTGCCTATCATGCACGGATAATAATCCTTATAGTTATTAATTAGCATCTTATCCAGCAAAATTCCAATAAGGTGTGAAACTAAAATCGGTGAATGAAGACTTATCTAACGTTCTTCTCAATTCATGAGTCAAAACTAGCATTTATGGTTAAGATGGATCATTTGGAAGCAGGGCATTTCAGAGAGATAGGAATTCGCTTCCTAAACAGAGCTGACATTTGAAAATGAAGCACGCCAACGCAGGCATGCATGCCAAGCTAGCCTCCGTAAGAATTTTCATTTGCCTGGAGAATTTCCGATCTTATTCTCCTTAGTCTCCTAACTCCATCTATAATGGATGAAACCACGGAATTCGGAGTTTAAAAAGCAGCGATTGTGACAAGGAAAACAGTAAGAAATAGTACCTGTACGAAAACGAAAGGAGAAAATCCCAAATCAGGACCAAGGACTTGGTCATATGCAAGCAAATCATCTAGACTTCGATGATTATTGTTGGTGGCCGCCAGCCATTCGTCGATAGTCTTTTGAGATTTAGCTTCGACAATTCGGACACCACCATCGTTGCATTTAATGAATGGCCTGCCTGTCTGGGATCTTCGAATCCTCCCTGCGGTAGCGAGGCAGAATTCCAGCCATTGACACATCGGTTCTTTCAAGTCATGCACTGACAGACCCTGGACTGCTTCGCTTTGGAAGAAATAAACTCCCTTGATATAATGAAGTTTCATTGCCAAGTCCATGTTAGTAAGCTCCAAGTCCTTCTTGTCGCTTGTTGCTTTGGCTGGCACCACGGATGAGAGCCTTTGGGCCGAAACAGGGCTTTCCATGGCAGCTGACACCATTACAGGGATGGCAAAATTGTACCCAAAAGGAAAAATTGGGAAAGAATTTGGAGAGAATCCTACTCCAAACAGAACTATATGTTTCTAGGAAGACGGGCAGGGCCAGATGAGCGGCGACCGCAGATGGCAGAAGCCAAAGGATTTGCATTTAAGGAGGCCTGAGCGGGAGGTGGTAGTTTAAGCAGCGGAAAAATTTTACAATAAATTTAATCTTATCGCAAGATCAATTTATTTTATATTTATTTAATGTATATTTTAATATTAAAAATATGATAAATATATAAAAATAAATATAAACATGTAAAAATAATTTTAAATTTAATGTTAATAGATATAAAATAAATTAATTTTTTTGTAATTAAGTTTAAATAATATGAAAATAAATGTAAAATCGACATAAAATATGTTTTACTTCACAATAAAATCAATCATATTGTAAAATTTCTCGAAAAAGTATGACATTTTGAAAATTTTACGTTAGAATTCAAACAATTCCAATTTTTATCTTAATTAAAAAAGTAGTAATAATAATAAATTGAGAGAAACCATTTCTTGTTTTCTAGCTGGAATATATGGATGAGGTTATGGCCACCTATGCTGATGGCTATAAATGTAATGGTGTAAATTATGGCAGCTTGCTCAAGCAATGACATATGGGATATGGAATGATTAAATCCCAAATGTTTGGTCTCGCAGAAATAAACTTGTTCTGTACGCAAATTTAAACATTAATGTGATAATTATGTTAGTTACCATCCATATTAGCCCTATTAGCATTCAAAGTCATATTATCTATGTGACTATATCAATAATAAAGTGATGGATAATAAATTTACATGTATCGGTGGTCCAATATTTCAAGTTGATTCCCTTAGTTGCCAAACAAATTAGCCATATAAATATCCAGAGTCATATTAGTTATATAAGTAATTAAGTGATATATAATAAAATTTATATGTACTAATATTTATTAACGATAAGGTATCCACTTATACCAAATTAAATTAATTTAATTTTACACAAATCATATATTTTTATATCTTTTATATATTTTTTATCCCACTTATGAATTTTATCGTTTATTTAAGTAGATCATGTACACCAAATTTCAAATTAACTGAAAATGTCTAATTATTTGTTCTATAGTAATAAAATTTCAAATGTTAATATATATTAAAAAAAATATTATTCTCGATTAAAATTATAAAAATATCGGATTAACTAAAATATTTACGTATATGTTATATACTAGTAGATTGTTAAATCTAACGATTGATTTATAAAAATATTAATCATACATGAAATTATAAGAAATGTGTAAAATAATTTATTTCACATAAATGCAAGTGGATATCTCATCTTAAATATTAGATTTTATCTTGTAAGAAATATGAATATGAACTTAAATAAAAAATTATTAATCCAACTATTAAATTATATAATAAAAGAAAATTAGTCATGAAATTTAATAATTGGATTAGTAAATTTTTGATCTCCCGAATCTTTTCAATTTTTTAATCTTTTTTTCATTATTATCAATAAAATATTTAGAGCTAGGTAAATGTTTGGGAATTAAATATTCGGTGGATTTTGCTAAAATTAACAACTTTTTCCTGCTTGTGGTTTTCACCCTTAATTGACTCTAGTTTTGGTTGATTTCAAATGGAGTTTAGTGCGATATGATAAGATTTTTTATTGTGTCATATTTATAATTTTATCTTTTAATATAATATTTTTAATAATTATTTTATAATTCATTTTATTGTTATTACGATGAAATCCAATGTATCATTGTTTGACACCAATTTTACCATCATTGTTGTTTTTAGTTTTGTCAAAATCAATCACAGCCAATCACACCTCTCATTCAAAGTACTTTAGTACGAATAACACTATGGTGGTGTTTGATACTTTACATGTAAAGTGATTGCAATATACAGTAATTATTGAAAATTAAATTACAGGAAAAATAGTATTGCAGTATTATGTATGCATTGTAAACTGCTGTTTAAATTATAAAGAATGTAACATTGCAATGTTTGTAAACTAATTCTTTGTTGATAATATAGTGACAATTTTCAAAAATATCATTAAGTATAAAAACAAATTTGATATATTATTATTAATTTAAAATGTAAATATAATATTAAAATGTAAATAATATAAAGTTATTATTAACAATCAATTGTAATTAAAATTTAATACATTATTAATAATTTAAAATTTAATTATTATATTAAAATATAAATAATATAAATATATAATTATTAATATGCTAATCAATTATAATATAAAATTTGATACATTGTTATTAATTTAAAATATAATTATTATATTAAAATGTAAATAATATAAAACTATAATTATTTATATGTTAATCAATTGTAATATAAATTTTGACACAATATTATTAATTTAAATTGTAATTATATTACAAATCAAATTTAAAGATTATTATATATTTTTATTATTTTTACTTTTAATTTTTTAAAATCTATTTTAACAAGTGCTTAAGTTTTGAATGTTGAATACAAAATATTTAAATTCGAATCTTTATTATCTTTAGTTTTTATGTGATTTATAAATTTTTAAAAATTCATAAGTAAAAATTCAATAAATTTGTAAATCCAAATATTGAGTTGACGATATTCTTGACTTTAGAGATAGAGTAACTTTCCCTGCATTTAAATTTTTTAATTGAAAAAAATTTATAAAACAAAAAGTCGTATTAAATAATAATCAATAAAAAATATCATAAACTTTATTGAATACTATTTTCAATACGAATAAAATTAATCTTAAATTAAAAAATAAACGAAAATACCTACATTTAAATAAAAAAAATGGAGGAGACTTTGAAGAAGTACAAATTGGAAATAAAGATCCCATAAAAAATATCATAGATTGGGCTTGAAGAGAGCCAACCCGCTTGAGGTGGCCCAGACCAACACTTTTGGTCCGTGAGTTGTGCAAATGCTGGCTGTGAGGTACGACCCACGTTCACGGTCCAAACCTTCTCTTGCAGCTAAAATATGATTGAATTCAATCCCGTGCATTTTATACGATTTCTATTTTTATATCAAATATATATTTGTTACTAAATATTTAAAAATATTATGTATATTTATAAAATATATTAATTTATTATATAATAAATATTAAATTAATAGAATGATTCTACCAGTTTTAAATTAAAAAAATTGTTTTTTGAAAAAAAAAAGCAACAAGGAGATTTTAATCCACTCTAGTGGTATGTGACATTCCCACCGGCACAGTAAATTTGCTCCATCAACAGTACCAAAGTGATCGAAACGGATCGTTTCAAGATCAGAACAATGAATGCGGATTATTTTTGAATTCCATGGTATTAATTAGTAAATTAAAAAATATTATTTATTTTTAAAATGTTATTTTTCAAAATATGAACAAATGAAATATTATTTTATAATTTATTGATAGTGTATTATATTAGTTCAGTGCATGAAAATAAAATCTTTAAGTTTATATTAAAATAAATTATTAGATTTTCTTAGTTAAAAAAATATTTAATAATTAAAAATAAAATTATTTAAATTTGAATTTAAATTTTATAATATACTATAATTTTTTTATTATTTAATCAAGAGATTGTTGACGATTATAAAATTTCTTTGTTGTTTCAATTATTTTTTGTCATAGTATTTTTTTAAATAAATATACAAACTCTCATAATAAGCTAAACAAAAAAATAGATAAAATAAACTTTCACAAAGAGAAAAACCTTAACTAGAAAAATTTTATATGCAAAAATATATTTATATTTATATATTTAATATCTGAACCACATATCATAGGGCTTTGATCTCTTACCTTCATTAGCTCCCATGCACGCGAGTTGTGGAGAATTCCTAACACAAACCCGTCCAGTCAGTTTTATTTTCTGTGTTCTACTGAAACGCAATGAAGTTTCACTGTCCCTTTGTCTCACTTTCTCACCTAAACACGGTTTTTTTCGTTTTATTTTCTTCAAATTTTAAATTAATACAATAAAAACTCTCAAGAATCACAGGAAGCCATGCCCACCAACGAACACCTCTCAGGTAATTTTGAGTAATTTTCATTTATATATTTCTGTATAATTTTGTTGGATGAGATGGTAAATGGTAAATTTTGATTGTTGAATGAGGGTATTTTAATGGGAAAATTTCCGTTTTTATGGTGAAATATCAAGTGCTTAATTGTTTTTGATGGATTATGAAGCTTAAGTTCCTGTTATTTGTGCAAGTGTTTTGAAAAAATGATGTTCTTTGATCCTGGGTGTTTGTCTAGGATGTTTTTTCGAGCTCTACATTGTCGGTTCAACATTGGGATTCTGTTCTCTTTCTGGTTGCTTGTTTTACGGGATTGTTTCTTATGATGTTTATAGATGAATTCTTCATTCTCCGTTAAAGCGGAATGCAACTTATTTTTGTTGCTATTTACTCCAATATTAGTGGAGAAGCGTGTGAAAGAGACGAATTTATGCTAATGACTTTCAACTTTGTGTGAGTTCGTATTTTGGATTATGTAGCCTATATTTGTATTAGGTTAAGGACTCTGGATTTGATGATGATAATGATGATAATGATGATAATGATGATTTACTCCAATATTTTTTCCAGCTGTTTCGAAATGCTATGTTTTCAAGAGCCGATTGCAGGAGTATGCGCAGAAACTGGGTCTTCCTACACCTGTGTATGAGACTATCAAGGAAGGCCCTTCTCATGAACCCTGGTTCAAATCGACAGTGGTAGTAAATGATGTTAAATATGATTCGTTGCCTGGATTTTTTAATCGCAAGGCAGCAGAGCAGTCAGCTGCTGAAGTTGCTCTCAGGGAGTTGTTCAAGGCTGGTGAAGTTAATGAAAACGTCTCTCAACCTGTTGTAAGTTTCTTAATCTCTTGTACTGTGGTTTAGTTATGAGATTCATTTTGTGCTGGCATTTTCGTTTATTAATTTCTTTTCAGAACTTGAGGTTTGTAGTTTGTAATAGTAATTTCTGTAACTTTGTTATGAAGTTATTAATTAAGTAGTGTCGTTGTGATTAATACTTTTCGTTCAGTTTGTTGTCATGGCGTCTTCTCATTTTAGGAAAATCTTATTCATGGCTGACTTTTTACTGGATGTCTCCTTCAGCATGAGACAGGCTTGTGTAAAAATCTATTGCAGGAGTATGCACAGAAGATGAATTATGCAATGCCAGTATATCAGTGTCGGAAGGATGAAACACCAGGTCGATTGCCTCACTTTTCATGTACAGTTGAGATTGGAGGGATTCGGTATATTGGAGCTGTTGCAAAAACCAAAAAAGAAGCAGAGATCAAAGCTGCCAGAACTTCTCTACTGGCTATTCAGACAAGTACATTGCAACTATCTAACAAGGCAGTTGGCAACTCTCAGCTGACGGTTATTCCTTACAAAAAGAGGGCAATGGAGACAGCTAGTAATCCTGATGAGACTGTGAATCTTCCCAAAGCAAAGAAAACCCGATTCAAGAAGAAAATGTTGAAAGCAAAACTCTCTGGGACCCATACCGATCATTCTCAAGACAAAACTACAGGAAATTCAGCCATTGGTTTGGATGACTCGCAAAAATCAGAAGGGGTTCAAACTGATTCTTTTACTGTATTGAGTCCGAAAAATTTAGGCACAGAAGTGATGAGTAATCTTCAAGATACAAAGGTAGTGAGTGACTTGAGCGAGCAAGAAATGCTTTCTTCAGATGTCGCATTGGCTCCCAAGGTTGCTGATGATTCTAAAAATGGGCAGTTAACAGCTGTGAATTCTGTTCATTGCAATCATGAGGCAGCAGATGTGGAAAGCAACTCCATGGTTTATGATGATCTAACTGATTTGGTTAAATTGACTGATGGGAATGAGGTGGTTTCAATGGTTAATGATCCCACCCTGAGTCAGATGGAGGCTTCAAAAATCATGCCTGGCTTAAACCAAGCAGTGGAGAGGATCCGTGCAAATGCGGGCCAAGCACAGGGCCTGGAAAAAGCAATGCTGGCTTGATTATCAGGATTTACTTTTACAATTAGAGAAAACAAGGAATGAAAGGAGCAGGGCAAATCAGGACTGAATAGCTTTTCTTACTGACATCTTAAGAATTTTGCAGGATTAGTAAATCAGAGTTGCTGTTATATGCTTCAGTGTTTATTTTCATTTTTATAATTAATTTATTGAAATGGTGAAACTGTAGCAGGGTCCAGATAGGAGTGCATTTGAACATTTTAAAGAATGAAAAGCAGCTTGCAAATTGTTGAACTCAGTGTAGTGTCTATAATCCTATTTTTTCTGTTAAGATAGTGAACCGGCTCGAGTGTGAACAGTAAAGGCTCTGCTCTTTCGTGATCTAGAGATCACATATTCAAAAGTTATGAATACAGTTTTTTTGTTAATGCGAAAAGAAAATTGCATACATATGATCCCTTTAAGATTTCACAATATGAGAGTTTTGTTCATTGAATTTACCATTTTCTTCCTTTTTGTAGTGTTGACCTCATTTGAATGAACCAGCTAATCATATGCTATGTGCTGTGCAAAATTGCAGGGTTAAGCTTTTTGTCACCTTCAACACTGTATACCAGCCAAAAAACATGTAGGCAATGCAAATGTTTTTGCAAAGGCCTTTGTAATGAATTTGTGGTTTAATCCAGTTGGTTCACTTAATGCACATCTATGAATTAAATAAATAAATAGATATTATATGATATAATTATTAAAAAATAGAGAATAATCATTTTTATGCAAAAATTAAAAAGTGAAATAACTTCATGTACAACTTTTTAGAATGAAGAAAAAGGGAAGAGAACTGGGTTAAAAAAATATAGATTCTAATTAAAAAAAAAAAACTAAATTATCAATGTTATCTTATTAATATATATAGACAAGGAATCTATTTAAGCAAATGTAAAATCAATTTAATTTTACACTTTTTCTTATCTTTTATACAATTTATAATTTCTTAATCCGACTTTTGAGTTTTATGTTTTATTAATGTAGATTATATATATTAAATTTTAAATTTGAAATTAATCAAAAATTTTTAATTGTTCGATAATGATAAAATTTTAATCCTTAATATATATTAAAAAAGATATTATTTTCAAATGAAATGATATTAAAAAATTTATATGCATAATGAATATATATTATTAATTTTTATGTGTTATTACTTTTTTATGCCATTACTTATGAATTATTGTTATTATTTTTAATGAATAAAATTTTTTTATATGTAATTAAATTTTTTATGAATTACTATTTTTATTTATATTTTTTGTGTTATTATTTTATTTTAATTTTTAAGTAATTTTAGTTCAATAACATTTTTTTTCCTAATAACTTTAATAATAACAATATAACATAGATATATACGCAATCTGTTTTCCTAGCCCAAGTGCGAACTTGAAAAACTTCCGTCTAGTCTCAACGCTTCTCCTCCTCAGCAAGAAAGAAGAGCGCCGAGCAAAGCCGAAAACAGAGGAAACAAAGGAGTTAAAAAAATGCACGGTTGGCCTCGCAAAGCACCCAAACCCGAAGACGAAGCAGCTTCTGCTGCCAAAGCCCAGAAGCTACGCGCTCTCCAAACTCAGTTCTTCACCTATCACCACAATAAAATGTACCCTTTTTATTTAGTTTTCTAGTTTTTGATAATCTTCTTTAGCACTTTTTTCTGATCTAATCTGGTATGATTTTCATTATTCTTTTTCAATTTTTGATAAAAAAATTTTGTCAGTTACACTAAGGAGGCAGTTGAACTCAGTGCCAAACTTCTTGAGATCAATCCTGAATCCTACACCGCCTGGAACTATAGGAAACTTGCTGTTGAGCACTATCTGAGCCAGCCCGAGTCTAATCCCGACTCAGTCAAGTCCATTCTCAATGACGAACTCAGAGTGGTGCGCCGCTTATTGATTTGAAAGATTTGATTTTAACTGCACTGGTTCTGTTTAATTAATGTGATTTTGTCCATTTTCTTTTAAATATCGAGTTTTTGACTTTGGATTAGTTAGGATCTGAATGATACTTGTGTTCTGTGAAAGCTGTTTTGCTTTTTTTATTTTGGCAATTCTGCTTCGTTCTTTATATGTGAGAATAGAAAGAGAGCTTTTTTTCTCTTCTTCTTCTTGGAGATGTATTGATGGAATGAATTTTGTATAGGTAGAGAGTGCATTGAGGCAAAATTTTAAGTCATATGGAGCGTGGCATCATCGTAAATGGGTTCTAAGCAAGGGCCATTCATCGATTGATCACGAGCTAAGATTGTTGGACAAGTTCCAAAAGGCTGACTCTCGTAATTTTCATGCATGGAATTACAGGAGGTGAATTTACTTTGGCTTTTTGGTTGTTATTCTTGGTGTGCGGAGGATTCTTATTTTTGTGCTGTACATGTTTTCTCATTTTTTTTTTAAAATTTTTTTCCCAGATTTGTTGCAGAGTTTATGAACAGATCAGAACAGGATGAATTGAAGTATACAGAGGATATGATTTATACGAATTTTAGCAACTACTCGGCTTGGCATAATCGCAGGTAAAACTGTTTCTTTAACTCTAAGGTCCAAGTAATTTTTATGGTGCTTTAATTGTGTATGTAGGAAGTTAAAGAAGAACATTGTTTGATAAAAGACATTAATTATTTTTGTTAGTTGATTGTCGACGTTTGCCTTGGAAAAGTTGCTTTATATTGAGGTATGGTATTAGTGACAAAGTGTATTAGGTTCTTGCAATTCAGTATAATTTCTTTTATTTATATGGTATCTTTTGTTAGGTTTGGGCTTTTATTGACAAAATAGCATGCTAATTATTGCTATATAATGTTTCCCCATGATGAATATGTCTGTTGATGATATATACTCTATGAATAATTTCTGCAGTGTATTATTGTCCACTTTACTTGAGAAAAAGGCTAAAGGATTTCTCTCCAAAGAGAATGTCTTGCCCGAAGAGTATGAATTTATACACCAAGCTATATTTACAGACCCTGATGATCAAAGTGGATGGTTTTATCATCTTTGGCTTCTGGACCAAACAGTTAAAGCTGACTCTCCTCTCCTTGTTTCTTCTTGGCCTGCTCATGGTTCTGATGTCCTGCTGGTAGATAAGTCCCATAATGTTTCTGCTTTTTCCCCATTCACAACTTTGCATTCTGATTCTGGGTCATTTCCGGTTGTTCTTTATTTCAATCAATCTGTTGAGGGTGTAAGCTCATCTACAGTTACTGTTGAATCTGGATTTAATAAAAGTGAAGATCTTGTTTGGAAACCACTTTCAGTAAGTAACTCTCAAGCTGCACAAGTTTGGGTTGCGCATTTAAAATTTCCAACTTCTGAGCTTCATTCTTCAGTGGAAGTTAGTGTTGGACGTTCTAAGGGAATATCTTCAACAAGAGGGTTTCAATATAACTATCCTTCAAAGTTGTCATTTAATGTACATGTGCAGCCCATTGAAAGAGACTCCTCTCAAGATTCAGTTGCAGAAAGTATTTTATGGAGAGAAGAAAATTTTAAGGTCTATGGAACACAATCTGTGGAATCAATGCCTATTGTCTCTTTTGATCGACTAAGTATCAGGAATGATCCTGAACCAACTGCATCTAACTGGCGTGCAGAGGCTTTAGCTAAAGAGATTGAATGCTTCCGTGAATTGTTATCATTGATGGACTGGTAAACCTGGTTAACCTATTTGGTACCTTATTAAACTTTTTGGAATCCACATTGTTAATAGAGTGCCTCTTCTTTTCCTTTTTCTTCCTTTTTTGTAGTAAAATTGGAAAGCTTACACTTGCAAGATTGTTGATGGCTTATGATGCAATGTCATCTTCTTGTGCTAACAACCTGGTTCATTCAGAAGAAGTTCTTGAACTGTATAATAATTTGATGAAGTTGGATCCATCACATTACCAATACTACAAGGATGAACATAGCTTAGTCTTTCTACAGCAGGTGAGTACATTCTTTTCTTGGTGATTTTGTCACCAAAAGCATCACCATTTAAGCTTTAGTTTTGGATTATTATTGTTTCTGAGGTTTTGTATAAGTAACCAGATGTTTTAGGCATCTTTTATAATATTCGTTTTACTTGTTAGGTAACATTATCTGGGTGTTGTTGATGTTAGATTAGTCCAATGAACTGTCACTTGTTCATGAGGGGGAAACAAGTGTTAAATATATGTTTATTTCTATTAGTAGTTTCTGGAGAAAAATCTTCCCCTGGATGGCTAAAATTAGGTATTAGAAGGTTCCTGTGTATGTTTCCTCTGGTCGTGATTTTTTTGATCCCCAGATATGACAAGATATAGGTTTTCACTCTTGTTCTAACTTTTGGGTATAGATTGTTAGAGTTACATGGCGGCTAACAGAAAACCTTTTATTTATCCATTCTGTAGGTGACTTCTACTAGGGAGTCTTTGCTAAAATACTGCTTTCAGTATACAGACTCAGTTTCATCAGCTATTTGCAGTTCTATCTGTCTCCGGCTGAATAATTTATCTCTATCACGAATGGGAGCTTTTGAGAAATTACTATGGGTCCAAATATTAGATCTCAGTCACAATGAGCTACAATCAATTGAAGGTATGGTTTCACCCTAATGTTCAAAGTAAGTCGAATTGGATGCTTTTCAATAAGTTAATTATACTTGAGCTGCTCTTAGTGTTTCTTATAAATTTTTCACACTCAACTCCTTCATACCTTTCTATTCTTGAGCTATGCATGATGCTCCTTTTTTGGATCAGTTTTTCCCTTCATACTAGTAATTTGCAATGCGACTAATTGTCAACTTACTAGAGTTGTATGTACTGATTTGGATTAGAACTTTTTAATTTTGTTTACAAATAATCCTTTCAATAATTTACACTTAACTGAATGTGTTACTTTCATTAATTTAATGGTAGGGTTGGAAGCTATGCAGCTCCTCTCTTGCCTGAGTTTGAGAAACAATAAACTGAGAAGCTTTACTGCTTTGGATCCTTTGAGAAAGCTGAAGTCATTAAGAGTATTGGATGTTTCATACAACGAGATCGGTGAACATTTTATTGACACAACAAGGTACTTGTGCTCTTCTCCTTTGTCTCATTCAGTTGGAAGCGAATGGAACAAGGATGAAACTGTGATCGGTGATGTTGCTCTTATTAACTATTGGGAGGCTTTTTTTATTTTTAAAGACTTGAACTTGAAGCAATTAGATATTGTAGGAAATGCAATTGCTGGTGAAAAATTGAAGTCAGTTCTGGTCAAGATTATGCCTACACTCAAGCGACTGGATGGTGAACACTTGGGTTAATTTTCAAGTTTTCCTGGTAACCTCTCTACGTCACATATCACTTTAGTCCCTTTCAATACTCAATACCATATTTTTGTTGTAATATGAGAATTTGTTGAAGGTGTTATAGTGTTTAAAGGTGTTGGTCACAAACATCGAATAAAACTTATTTCCCTTTAGTTTTTACCCTTTTTATGCTGTTGTATGCTTAAATGAGTTTCTCATGTCTAGTGTTTCCCCTCAACACCTTCTGATTATTGCATCTTACCATATTTGCAGTATGCAAAGATAATTTGTTCTTCATATGGGTTCTGGCTATGTCTGAATTAGGGATAATTTTAACTTCTGTTTAGTTACCAGAATATAAGTTAAAAACCTTTTGACCTTTTACTTCTGGCTGTTGTGTCATGGCTAGGAGTCAGAAAATGCAAACTATGATCTGTTTTAAACTTGAACAGCTGTGAAAATCCATTTAGGGTTGATTTTCATTGATAATTCTTGTTCATTGCCTAACATAAGAAATAGTTTGCCTAGCTCTTTATCTCTCTCTTCTCCCTTCCCAAAGAAATTGGAAATGGAGGGTGCATGTAGCTGGAAATACAGGGGATGAAACTGAAAGATGAATCGAAAGTTATTGCAGTGGGTTATCTGGCATCGAGGAGATTGATCGAGTTAATGCGACCCAAAACAACAGAGATATGGTCGAAGGTGCAGGAAATAACGCAGGTGAATATCTGAACTGTAAGCACCTCGACATGAAGAAATGGAGGAATTTGACTGGTAAAGTGACGAAGCCACCCTGAATACTTCTATCAACATTACTGCATAGTTTATCTGCAAATCCCCAACTAAAAATTGTTAGTACAAATCAACCATGGAAAAAGAAAATGACATGTTATTTCTATTCAGAAAGAATCACGTTGAGTTAGCTTAGGACAATGAACATTAAACTCACCAAATTGTTGTCCGAAGTAGCTTCTGTTTCCTTGCTCCACATTCTGCTGCTGCAGAACACATGAACGAGCTAACACACCAAGAATCAGCCCAAGCAGGGCAATGTCAATCAGAGCTTTTTTCATGTTATTCAACCTTGATGCCATTAAAATTTGGAACTTCTTCCCTCTTTTCTTCACTCTTTTACTTTTATTAATCAACTTTCTGGCCTTTTCTGAAGCAACTCAGTCGAAAGGACAGGAAACACTTCTGCCGCTACCATGATCTCGCATTCCTCTTATATATACATGATCAGAAGCCGAGTGATTTGCTGAGTCATGCTTCATTTATTATTTAATAATAATATTCAAAGAACCATTGATAGAAGGAAGTTTCTTGGGTCGAAACTATTGAGTCAAGAGGCCTAAAAGTCCTTTTTTTTACGACTCAAGGAAAAAAAAGTTGACGATAAATTCCAATTTTAGATCCCACATAACTCTTATAATTTAAAGATAAAAATACGATACTTTGAATTAATGTTTAAAATTTAATAATTTTTCTCCTCTCAAATAACTTGCTCAAATACATAATAATAGCAATAAAATATTTTTTATTAAAATATGTATTGTCAACAATATTTTAGTTAAATGGTTAAAAAAAAAAAAAAGTTGTAGCAGTTCGTTAAACTTGAATTTTAATCTAAACGATGGACGATATCTGAATTCAGGCTTGCTATGCAAAGAAGTCAACCTCTAACACATTGAAATTTCCTTGGACCCCATGTTGAAGGTTTCAAGCTAACAGCATCCCCAAAGGTCTTTGCTGACTGTTTCCAAAATCAAAACGCGTCCAATTTTGTTACAGAAGTGAGAAAAACGCATTTGCTCACTTGAAATTTCGATTCAAGTTCAATGATTGACGTTTGGGTACTTTTCGATCATTCCTCAATTATTATTTAATTGATTGATATCAAAGCAACCTAAAATTTTAGCAAATGGATTACTTAAACAAGCATAAATTAAATTATAATAATAGAATATTTATCTAATGATTGTTATTTTTTTTTTATAAAAAATTTTAGTTTAAGGTTCAAGTTTTTATTTTTTAGTTTTTTATGAAAAAATTGACTTATGCAAATATTAAAGCAAAAGGTCCAAAAAAAAACTTTGAGAAAAAATGGTTTAACAATTGAATTGATATATTTTTTTCACAATTGATTGAATTTTTATATTTTAATTTTCACTCAGTTTGATCATTTATAAGTTTATTCTAACAAATATCGTAGGGTTAATTGAGTAAAAAATTGTAATGTAATAGTTCAATTGAACGAAAATTTAAAATATAAGGATTCAATTGATCGTGAAAAAACATATAAATTCAATTATTAAATCATTCTTTCTCGATGACTCTTTTAACCTTTTATCCATATATAAAATTAATATATCAAATAAATTAAAATATGAAGCATAAATGAACAATTCAAAATAAAATAAATTAAACATATATTAAAAGCCTAACATAAACTTCATCGACATTCAAAAATAAGTTCAAAATAACAAATTACAATTCGTTTATATAAATATATATATATGTGTGTGTCACCATTACAATATTTTTTTCTTTTTTTAAAAAAATAAAGATGAGAGTTAAAATTGTTTGAAGTCAACTAAAGTCTTACAATGCATATAATAACTAGTTCAAAATGCATTCATACCTTAACAATTTTTAATTTTTTCTTATAAAGTTGTATCTTTTAAGATATAAAAACAAAGGTTTGCATATGATGTATTGACAATATATAATTTTTATACATTGTCTATCAACTACAGATTATTAATTTGCTAACGAGTAAAAATTAAAAATACACAAATTTTTAAAAATAAATTAAAAAATTTATTAATATTTATTTTTAAAAGTATGTATGTTTTTAAATTTTGTTTATTAATAAGTGATAATTTACTATTATTTAACAATATATAAAAATTATACTTCACCAAATGCATCATCCTATATAAACTCAAAAAACAAACCCTTCTTGGATTTCATGGTAATTACATTTACTTCTCCTCCTTTTCTCCGAGCCCAAGTGTATGATCTTTTGCCATGATATTAGTGAACTGCATGTTACTTTATCCCGTTAAGCTAGATATACGAAAAGGAAATACTTCGACCAATTACTTATAAAAAATGTTTCTACGAATCATTTTCCTGCTTTTCAAGACATCTATTTTACTATGATGTAGGATTTGAATTTTGATCCAAATCCAATTTGAAATAATTCATCTCTTATTTTTATTGAATTAACGCTTAAAACTTATTAATCTTTTTTCTTTTTAATTGACTTGTTCAAACACTAAAAATTGACTATAATAACCCAAAGTTTGAGTTTTGAGACGAGTACCGATGGAATTAATTTCCTTAAATACTTTAAATTGACGTGAAAAATATATCTTTAAAATCATTTAAAAAGAAATTAATTTTAACGAAAATTTAAATTGATTTACGAATGCATTGACCGTTAAAATAAAAAAATATATTTGAACTATAAACTATATATATATATATATATATATATATATATATATATATATATATATATATATCTTGTGGCCAAATTTTGTTAACCATTGATTAAAAATGTTATAACATACAATAATATTTAACTTCCAACTTAGAAAATCTTATCCCTTATAAAAAAAAAAAAAAATGTTTTCTAGACTAAAGAGTTGACGATGTATGATTTGAAGCTTGCCAAGCAGGAAGTCAACCTTCAGCAGCGTAATCAGACAACCTGTTTGTTTTGAAAGGTTCGTTTCCAATTTCCAAATGGAAATTTCCTTGGACACCCAACTCTTCATTTCCGATATTCATGGTTTCAAGTAAACAAATTCCCTAAAGGTCTTTGCTGACTATTTCCAAAATCAAAACGTGTCCATTTTTGTCTTAAATAAGAGAAGAAAAAAAATTCATTTCCCGACTCGAAATTTAGATTCAAGTTCAATTATTGTCAATCTTTATTTAATTAATATCGAAGCAACCTGATAATTCAACAAATGAATTGCTTAAATAAGGTAACGAAAAGATAAATTAAATCATAAAAATATAAAATTAATACATCAAAATAAATATTCATTTTAAAAATAAATCAAATAAGTAAAATATAAAGTGAACAATTCAAAAGAAGCAAAAAAAAAAAAACATAATAGGAGACTCGACATAAAATTTCATGGAACATTTTTAAAAAATTCCACAATACAATTCATTTTTTTACAAGATGTTGAGAATATTTGTAAAAATAAAAAATGTCTTTTTAATGAACAAGTATCACCATCACATTATTTGCATTTTTTTATATTAAGATGAAAATTGAGATTATTTAGACTCATTTAAATTTTACATATGTTACGATATTTTTTTTAAACATTTAATGTATATATTATAACATTTTTTTTCTCACAGAGTTCTACCTCTCAATTTTATTTATTTTTTTAAAAAAGAACTTTAAATTGGATTTCTTGGGTTTTTTTCACAAATTCAAAGAAAAATTTATTAAAAAAAAATTACAGTTAAACAATCAAATCTGGACAATATATTGACTAAAAAATATTGACTTCTCTAAAGACAGATGAACAAAAGAACTGATCTCAAATATGAGAACAGATTAATCAATTTGTTAATCTGATCGCTATAATGACAAGGACTTTTTTTCACATTACTAATCTAAAATATCAAACTGCATGTTAATTTATGCCGTTAAACTAGTTATAAAAATGTTCTAAATATAAAATAAATAAATAAAAGTTGCCACGTACCATTTTCCTGCTTCAAGACGCCTATTATACTGTGTCTGTGACAACCTTAAACATGGTGTCTTCATATTCTCATTGATGTCTTTCTATAAATTCTTCTTGCTTTTGTTCTTTGTTTAGTTATAAAGAATGCTGATTTACGTGGTTTGGGATAAGACAAAATTAATCCTTTGCGGGTGATCTATGTTCAGATTTGGAGGGCTGTTGAGCAAGATTGTTTTGTTCATAACTTCATAGCC
Source organism: Firmiana major (assembly GCA_033439115.1). Lineage (NCBI taxonomy): Eukaryota > Viridiplantae > Streptophyta > Magnoliopsida > Malvales > Malvaceae > Firmiana > Firmiana major. The sequence continues at coordinate 48,491,254 of CM065909.1, forward strand.
TGAAGCTGGAAATTAAAATAAGAAATTACAACCCCATTCTTAACTGATTTGAACACAAAATTTCATGAAAACTCAAGGAGAAAAGATTAAAATCCCATGATTTGTTTTCAATTGATGTTGCTTTTTCTTTGCTTACAAGAATTTGGAAAAGCTTTACAACCCTGTTCAGCTTCCTATCTCCTTTGCCTGCCATAAACAAGAAAATCAGTGGTTTTGTAGGTCTACAGGAACTTGTCCAGGATTTTGTATCACACATCACCAGTTCACCATGACTATGTTTCTGCCAAGCTCACCAACCTCAAATTAACCTCTCAGCTTTCTGCTCACCTTCTGCTTCTCAGAATTTCCAGATAAAGTTACAGAAGATTATCAGCCATTGATGAGATTGATCGAGTAAATGCTACCCAAAACAACACAGACAGAGTTGAAGGTGCAAGAAAAATAGCTGGCAAATATCTGAACTGCAAGCACTTGGAAATGAAGAAATGGAGAAATTTTACAGCCCAAGTAACAAAGCCATCCTGAATGCTTCTTGCCACAGTAGCAGCAAATTCATCTGCAAAAGTTTAGTAAGATTGGCAATCAGAACAAGAGAATTTACGTTATCAGTATCAACAATATTCAACATCAAACTCACCGAACTGTTGTCCAAAGTAGGTTTCCCTTTCAGTTTCCTCCATTTTCCTTTCCAACCCATGAAAGTATGTGCGAGCAAAGACACCAACAAGCAGTCCCAGCAGGGCGTGGAAAATGATAGCCTTGTTCATGCTGTTCTCCAACTTTGACGCCATTGCTATAACTTGAAACCTTGCCTCTACGTACTTTTCACTCTTTTTCTTTGATGACTTTCTTTGAAGCAACTCTTTCTATAGCAAAGACAACAAGCTTCTGCATTGCCAAGGACCTCATAGTTCTCTTATATATCCGATCAGAAACCGAGTTAGTTTGCTGAGTCATGGTTGATTAATAGTTTTTCATGATCCTGAACAGTTAACAGGAAGCTTCTCAACCGGAGATTGTCTGACTCACTACTTGTGCATAAAAAATATATTTTTTTGAAGTATAAGAAATGGTTGGTTAATACAGATTTGAGTCTTGCAGAGCACGAAGTCAAGCTCTAAAGATTCCTTAATACTCCAAACACCTCCCTCTAATCTCAAGTATCGCCTTGAAATGCTATGAAATTTTTGCTTTAATAAAAAATTAAGAACTATTTGGTACTATGTTTATCTCATTGGATAAAGAAGAACAGAGAGTTGCAGGCTGAGAAAGTTCCGTACTACTAGAAAAGAAAGCTAATAGTCCTATGAATTAGCTAACAACGATTTAGTCTCGAGGTCAAGAATATAAATAATTTTACTATATAACTTTAATAAAATGAAAGTTTCAATACTTTTAAATTAAGTAAAAAATTCTTTAATTTGATTTTTAAGAGATTATACCAATTTCACAGTATGACTGCTTATATCTTTTGATAGTATGATTTGGACCAACTGATTCTTGTGCGTTTGAATGAAAAGGGAAAAAAAATTAAAATGCACTTCTACCTTTAATATTAAATTTTTTATTATTTTACTAAAAAAACATATATCATTTTTTAATAATTATTTTATTCTTTTCAATTTTGATAGGACCAATCACATTCGCATTGTTATTAAAGTTAACATGTTAGCAATCTAACTTAATTACAAGTGAAAGAGATTCAATTTAAATTTTAAATTTAAAAAAAAAATTAAGATTTAAGAGATATAAAATATCATTATATTAATATTATTATATGTTTTAATTATTATTTTGATATTTGAATTTTTGTTAGATAATTTTATTTAGTTTTTTAAATAAATAATTTAAAATAAATAAATTTTATTATTCAAAATTTTAATAATTAATCTAATTATATTCAATCAATTAAAATTACATTTGAAAATAAACATAATTTGATAGGATGCAATGAAATTTTTAACAGCACCATATTTATAATTTTATTTATATTTATTTTTTTAATATAATATATTTAATAATAATTTTACCATTCATTTTATTATTATTATTACGATTAAATTTAAATACGTCATTTTTTGACATTAATCGCATTACTACTATTGTTTGAAATTTTACTATAGTGAATCACATCCAATTAAACCCGACTATTCAAACTAACCAAAAATTTACAAAATTCATAAATTTAATTCCACTAATAAAAATAAAATAACATAATTTGATTAATATCATTTTAAATTAGTCGAATTAACACCCTCATCCTAACGATTTGAGATTGCAAACATCATATTGTAGATTCATTATCCTCTCATCAAACTCTTACAAGATGATCTCTTGGAAATTGGAATTGTTTTTAACTGAAAATTGAAATCAGAACTGCTACTTAAACAGCAACTACGAGGCTAACCGGTCAAGGGCGGCGCGGACAACGTCGGAGCTAGGGTCGACCTTGAGAGCCTCCTCAAAAGCCGCTTTAGCTTCCGCTTTCATCTTCTTGATTTCATAACACTCTCCCAATAGACAAAACGCCTTGGCGTTATCCGCACCCAATTCCACAGCCTTGGTCAAATCGTCGATCGCTGAGTCGATCCCGCTGCCGCGCCGGCTCATGGCCTTCTTCAACTCGGCTCTTTTAAAAAGCGCGTCGCTTCGTTCTTTATCGGTCAACGACTTGGCAGCAAGAGGGGAGAGAGCGATGTCAAAGGAGTCAAGAGCGGAGGTCTTGAAGCCCTGGAGGTCAAGAACGAGGGCTTTGAGGATGTAAGCGGCGGCGTCTTTTGGATCGAGAGTAATGGCTTTGTCAGCTTCGGTTTCGGCTTGTTTGGCTAAAGAAGTGGTAGATGAGCGAGACTTGGAGGATCTGGCTTGAGCTAAGAGCTGGGCTCCGAGGACGAAGTGGCGCTTAGCCTGGAATTCGGCTCGATCCCGGTAACGGATTTTGGTGAAGATCTTTCTGGGTATATCGTGCATAGCTAGAAACATAAAGATTATAGCGAGAATTATAGCGCCTTGCAAGAGAAGATCGGCCCACATCTTTAACTTAACCTTTGACGAAAGGGGTAGGGTTTTGCAGGCGACGGAGAATCGGGGATGGTGGTTGCAATTATGACTGTTGTGAGATTGATTGTCAATTGGATTAACGCGCAAGTCATTTGTTATCAAACCATTTAACAATACTGTACGGTTATGACTTTACGGTATACTACAAAATAAAGAAGTCCAAACGCACCGTTTACCTTGGGGGTATCGAAGAAAAAATGAATTTACACGTAACAATTAAAACAATGGTTTTGAAGATACGATAAAGAAAACATAACGACACTATCCATAAAAAAAAATTCATATAAAATAATTTTTTAATAAAAATCATATATAAATAAAAAATTTAAAAAATAAATTAACGAATAAAAATTTTATATAATTGTTGTTGTCAAACAGAATGATTACGTATTGCTGACGTTCTCGCTTCAATCTTCGTATCACGTCTTACCATAGACTCTGCAAAAAAAATAATGATCAAATGAATGCAAAGGTTGTTCCCGCGTAAGTACTCCGATACTTAAGTCAGAAAAGAATTTGACAAAATTTCTGTAGAGAAAATAGAGATTTCGTTTCATGAATTATATATAACTCCTATTTATATGGATTAATTACATTTTCAATTACGTAGTTATTCATTAATTGAGTATTTTTTTTACTATTTCTCGAATCCTGTAGAATCAAAAATATTTAAAAACAAAATTGTTCAAACTGCATAATTAAACCTGGCAAATGTAGACACGACACGAAAAAACCGTATAAGTGTTTGAAAAATTCGTGTTTCGTGTTTATCCGTGTCGACATGGATTTTGATACGACAATTTTCTTATTTAGCCGTGTCTGACACAGCTAAACACGTGTAAAACACGAAACACGTTTTCTTAAATCGTGTCACACGAATACACGATACACGTGTAGTTTAAGACACGAAAATAATATATGATTTGTAAGAGGAATTGAATATTGGCTAAAAAAGTTTTTTTTAAGTATTTACCAGGTAAACTACCATATTATATTGAAATAATATGAAATGAAAATTAATTTATATCTTAAAACGAATTAATACTTTAATAAATATTGTAAAAAAATAAATTAAATATGAAATTAAATTGGTTAAATAATAAAAAATTTAAATTCTAAAAATAAAGTGTTGAAATTAGGAAAAAATTGTTGTAAATTAAGTTACAATTAACCATTCTTACATATATGACATTATAATGCATAAATATATATATATATACATATATATACATAATATTTTGTTATAATGTATAAAATATAAATATTGTATTGTCATAGAAGAGATTTTATAATTAATTATTTTGTATCACTAACACTAACGTTGTATCACATGATATAATGATGCGAATTTACATTTTATATCATTATAAATTTACAATATAGTAAGAAATTTTATATTTTATTCTATATCAATTATCATATTATAAAAAATTATAATAACATAATATTGACATACAAATTACTATAATAAGAATAAGATATTAATATATATGATTTATTTTAAATCATAATATAAATTTATAACTTATAAGAAATTATTTAAATCATAATATAAATTTACTGAATCCTATTGAGTTATGTTAACCTTTTGAATTATTGTTTCTTACATTGTATTGAGTTATGGTATTTATGAACTTAATTTTTAAATATTTGTTGACTATTTATGTTTGTTGACTTGTTTTGTTTGTATATTTTATAATTTTAAATAAATATTATGGATTGTATGAATTGAAAATTATTATTATGTTATATTTTTTAATAATTTTTAATGCATGTAAATTAATAAATATTATTTTTTCATTTTTAATTATGTTTTATTTTTAATCATGTCATCAATGTCGTGTCTATTCGTGTCGTATTTAATCGTGTCGATTATATTTTTTTCGTGTTTATCGTGTCGTGTCGTATCGTGAGTGACACGAATAATTATAACATATCAATCGTGTTGTGTCACGTATCACACGTATAAAATACGTGTCGTATTCATATTTGTATTTCAGATACGTTTTATAATTCGTGTCGTATTCGTATTTTATAAATTCGTGTCATATCATAACACAAAAATACGAATTGCCAGGTCTATTGCATAATTTATATCTCCTGTAATACTGTTTCCAAGGCGGTAGACCAAATTTTTCACTTGTTTTTTTTGCGTTATATATCGTATTCTTCATACGTCACGTGAAGCACTTTTATTTTTTTATTTTTATTTTTATTATTCTTTTTATCATGCACAACAATAATATTAAACTTTTCAACACAAATTATAGAATAATAATTGTTGCATTTTGTACAATAGATTCTAAGTAAGTCTTAAATCAGTGAGAGCTTACTCAAGTTTGGGTTTAACTGGAGCTTCTTGGTCCACCAGATCTAAATGAGTTTTGAATTAGTGAGAGCAAACTCTAGTTTGACTTTAATTAAGTGTAATTGGAGCTTAATTCTAGATCTAAATGAGTTTTACGTGAGTAAAAAATAACTCAAGTCTTTATTTAATTAATATATTATTTTGCAATACAATATTAATAAAATTAAAATTTTATAATATGCTAATTGAAAATATCATTTTTCTTTAAGTTTGGTTCTATCATATGAAAGCAACAACATGATAGAATTACTGATTACAGCTGAAAATACATATCAAAGTAAATTCCGAATCCTTAAACTCTTCGGATTTACAGTTAGAAATAGCTTATACGGGAAGGCAGCCCCATGGATTAACTACATAAACACAGCATGTTAGCTACCGCTTTGCTATAATATTTTGTTTTTTGTTGTAGGCCTCGATTTTGAATGGAATTAACTGCCTTCCAAATTGGTTAGATAACATCTACAGTTGCCTAGAACAAAAGTTCTTCTGTTAGTGTAATAACGTTACACAGCCAAGCTGCTATGGTTAATTCAATCTCCAAAATTATATCTCAGGTTATTCAAACTATTTCATAGTTACCAATGGCTTCTGCTGAGAGCCGTGGTTACTGTGTTCCCATCTGCATCATCTACAATGGAGACTTGAGCAACTTCTTTAGCGATTCTACTATGTTAGCAAACGATGGCCGCTGACCAGGATCGCTGCAAACAGTAAAAAGCAACCATCATCAGGAATAGGAAACATGGGACTAATGTAAAAGAAACGAGTTCAGTATGGATGTGGCCAGTGTTATCAGTTTGACTTCAGCAACAAGAAATGCTTAGTACAGGCATCAATGACGAAGCTTTCGAAATACCCAAGAAAATAATTGTTTAGTGAAGCTCTATCTACATTTTCCGATTCTCTTTTGTTTCAGCAAGTGTGCTCTATATCAACCTGCGTCCAGCTACACTAACCTGTTCTTTATTTTTTGCCAGAACTATAATAACTTATGAAAGGATGAGTTATGATGTAACAGTAAATATTATTATTTTTTATCTGAAAATCATGAGTTTAAATCACAAAAACAACCTCTCCGATAATACAATGAGAAGATTATGGAAAACCTTTCTAGCTTTTTCAAACCCCACAATATAAGAACTTTGTGCACTGAATTTACCCTTTTTAAAAAAACAATACATCCGAAAGAAGCATTTAATCCTCCCTTGAGTTTTTTCCTTTCAAGGTTAATGCATACACATAAAAGGTAGCTTTAGAAATATTAGGTCATCATCATGTAAATAAAAGTTCAGTGTACAAATCATAGGACTAAGAATACTCACTCAGCCCAACAAGATTCCATGAGGGAAGCCAACTTTGGGGAGGTATTAGGAGGAATGGCGAGCCTTCTGTTCTGGAAAGCTACAGCACCAACCACCTAAAATGTTTTGAACATCCATTAGATACATAAAGTAAAGGCGTTAAGGGGAAAAGCAAATATACAGCACGGAAATGTACTAGACGACCTTTAGCTAACATTTATGATTACATAAAAGAAAAGAAGAACCATAACGAAAAATGAGAAAAATTAAATATATCCACCTGGGCAGGACTGAGTCCACTCCAAGGTTGTTGCATGCTCACAAGCTCCCACAGGATTACTCCAAAACTATAAACATCAGATTTCTCATTTGAAGGCTCTCCACGAAGGAATTCTGGAGCCATCCACTCAGGCTGAAAATAAAAGCAAGATATTTACATGCTGATTGATGCAGTGAGAAGAAAAAATTCTACCCACAAGATTGACAGCAATATCTGACTTTCAATGGAAAACAGGATGTCAGTCCACAATCTTGGTATATATCCATTATTGGACAGAACTGGACAGGGAAGAGGTTCTATGGTAGTAAATATGATTGTTGCTTTCAAAACAGAATATCATGTCATGATCTGAAATCAACTCGCATAGCAGACCAACAAAAGCTGCCCCACCAAATGATTGGGATTGCATTTGGCAACAGTTGGTGGCTAACTAGTATGTTCGGTATTGCATTTGGCAGCGGTAGGTGTCTAACTAGTCATATAAAATCAAATATTTCAAGTTATTTGGAATAATTAACTTCATAAGCGAGCTCAATGACCGCCTACTGATGTGTGCACATGCTAGTTTATCCCCGGGCAGGATGAGGAGGTATGGGGTACTTACTGTTCCTGCAACAGATTTTGATGATATAAAACTGTCTGCTTTGAATCTGGACAATCCAAAATCACACACCTAGGCATGACATTAGAAGATAAAGTCATTGATTTGAAATGAAAAATGCAGAATTTTACGGAAGGAATAACTCTTTTATCATACCTTCACTGTCCAATTCTTATCAACCAACAGATTGGGCGATTTAAGGTCCCAGTGAACTATGGGAGGATTAAGGCAATGAAGATAGTTGATCCCCTTGGCCTGTTTCCAATGTAAACGTGAATTTTGTGCTAACAGCAAGCAACATTGATAGATAAAATGTGCGAGTAAACAATGGTACAAACCACATCCAACGCCATGCGTAACCGCCTCCTCGGATCAAGTGTTTCCCCCGCAGCTGGCCTATGGATGAGGCGGTATAAACTACCCCTATTTGACAAAAAAAGAGGTCTTAGCTATATCTATTATTTGCACAAACATATACAAGTTTATAATCATAATATGAAACAAGTTTATTTACCTTGGAAGATACTCTGTCACAATTGACAGATGAGGCCGCTTTGTAACAGCACCCATGAAGAGGACCACATTGGGATGTCGAACGCGTTTCATAATAGCAACCTAAAAATGCATCAGAACTTAATCTCTAGTTGTGTATCAAATGAATATAATCATCTCACTGACTGAAGAACGTGCAAAAATAGGAGTAACCAACATGAGAACATGACCATGTAAAAGACTATACAACATGTCACATGCTCCTTTAGCAATGTATCACAAAGCACAAAAATTTTTAAGTAGAGGTGTACTTTTAAACCATAAAGCACCACACAAGAGCATGCATGGAAAGAACCACCAAAATGAAAAATATATGAACTTGGCGGAAGAAGCATGCATTAAGGCACAGAAATGGAGGTCCCAGAAAACGACAAAGGATCGATATATCAAACCAGATATAGAACCTGAATGCATTGAGAAAGTGGAAACAGCCAAAAAATTGTAACGCGAACACAATATGGATTACAACTATTTTTAGGTATTATCCAGTACAAACCTCTCTTAAAAACTCCTTCAACTGATCATCATGAAAATCTTGGACAGTCAAGACTTTGACCGCAACATCCTGCATTGGAACAGCAATTGTTTATTTGCTTAAGGAATTAAAACACTGTAAAAAAGAAATACATTGCTAAAATATCGCGGTGCTAGTAAGGGACCGGCAAAGTGTATTGCACCCTTCCTCAATTACAAATAAAAGACATCAAGACATTCACCAAGCTTTTTTGGCAAATGATAGCAAAATATTGCATAAGAGTACTGTATTCTACGTCAGATTATTTAATCAAGGGAACAACTGATATCAGAATCATTCACCATACAAGAAAAAGAACACCAATGAAAAATACTAACCGAACCATGCCACTCAGCACGATGAACTGTTCCAAATGAGCCTGAAAATGAGATTTGAAGCAAAAAAGTTGCTACTCAATTCACCAATTATTTTCAGAAAAAGAGGAACCAAGTTTAAAACTTTCGAAAAAAAAAAGGAAGAGGAAAGAGTAGGTTACATCCAATTAAGAAGAATTAAGAGAAGTACCAGCACCAATGCGCTCTTTAATATGCAATTCATCCCATGAGATCTCAAGCCAATCTATTGCAAGAGAAGGTTCAAGAGTTATATATCTTGGGATGGTAATGGCGGAGAACCTTCCCTGATTATCAAGTTCAGCCCCTATCTCCTCCAGATCAGACTGACTAGGCAAGTTAACTTTCGATTGCTTCACATTTTTTACTACTGTACTTCCGGGTACAACAATCTCTTTTCTAAGAGTTTGGTCTGTGGCAACTTTGTCTCCACAGAGTCTGGAATTTTCATGCACTGTTGCTCCAGCTGCACTTTCAAAAGGCATCAAAGATGATTCCTTCTTAAAAGAATCTGTCCTTTGATTTTCAAGCAAACCATTGTCCTTAAACTTTCGAGATTTCTCAATGCCACCTGCAGGAGATTGATCTCCTTTGATTAATTTGGTCTAAAAAATTTTGATCTACTTTGCAGAATTTGTCTCCAAAACATTACGTACCAGAATGTAGAGGATTCTCAAAAGGAGAAAGTGAATTCTTTGAGTCTACAATCTGACAATATGATCCATCATCCATATAAGGTTGTTGGCATTCTTTTAGATTAGAAATTTGGAATGGTGAAGGCATTGGAAAAAAGAATCCTCCATTGATGGAGGAATCTGGACCATGGATATTTCCTGGCTCCCCAACTAGATCAACTACATATTCCCTGTTAAAAAATTTTATTTGTCTAAGCAACAAAACATCAAAATAGAAAGAAAAATATCAAGAAAGAACATCTGGAGGTATTCCATTTTTAACTTTCAAATTTTATTTGCAAGTTAAAAGCTAAAACTTGTTTCTTACCTTGATGACTGTCGGTCATCTTCAATTTTGACGAGGCAAGAAGAACGATGATCTGCTGTACAATATTTGCAACCTCGAGCAATCCTACATGGCAAGCCTATATAGTCTGCCAATTTCTGCTTATGTGAACAATACACCATGTTAATTAGGATCCCAAGACGCATTTTCTGCAACAAATGTATTACATCTGCAATTGAAGGGTGACCAGGCTACACAAATACATTCACACATCAATATATAAACAGAAACCAATAAAGTCAAACAAACCAATAAAGTTAAACACTCTTTCTTCATCTGATATCTTGGTCTGGCAGCATAAAGCCATGAAGTGAGAAAAAAAATCATGCAGTACATCACTCAATCAAGAATAACATGACCAATGTTTGTCAAGTAGATTATTCATATCATCTTCCTTCAAGTTGAGAATAAGGGAAAGATAGAAGTTTTAGCAATTAAGTTCACTATATAATACCTGGGTTCAGGAAAAAAAATAAAAAGTGAAAAAATGTTATTAAGAAAAAAAAATAGTCTGACCCTCCCATGAAGACCCCGTAAGAACCAAATATGTGACAAGAACCTTGTCAATTCACCGTGACAGGCTACAAATACCTCTCTGAATGATCATGGAAAAGAGAGTGATCATGTAAAAGTCATTCTGGACTGCTATAGTTCTGGGTGTCACTGATGCTTCTAATTCGGTTGCAATACCCATGCCCCCGTTAAGACATTCATATGTGCTTTAAAAAGTTCTTGTACTTTAGGATACTGCAGTCCTTGTTATCAGAACTTATATATAATTAGGCATTTATAGTATTATAACTTTTGAAACAATTATACTAAGGATCAAATTGAAAAAAAAAAAAAATAATAATAATAATAATAATAATAATAAAAACAAGAATTTGCCAATCCAAATCTTCATGCACAAACAATATATGCATATTTATAAAAAGAACAAGCTTTTCATTCCAGAGGAGTAATTCTTAACAAAGGGATGAAGTAAAAGAAACAAACATATCAAAAGAAAGAAAAAAAACTACATTTCTTAATGTGTTTGACCTAGAGTATACTCAATAAAAAGAAAGATACTAAATCGTTCTTATGTAGACAAAGTAGTAGTAACATTTAAGTTAATTTTCATCTCGAGACATATCAATTGGGTTTGTTTACTGGGGCAAATGAGATCACAGATATACAACCCTTTACCATAACTAGGGTTTCTCTAGAAAATGAATGCCAACCCTCTTGTCCAAACTTCACAAGATCAACCTAGTCACAATTTGCCCTCCTGTTTTACATCCCGGCACAGACTAAATAGCAGTTTCTAATCGCCGGCTTCAGCTCAGTATCCTGGGTTTACTCAACATACTAACTTAGTTAACCCTTGTTATGAAATTTTGCACAATGGATCTACAGTGAAGTCATTGCCAAACCACCGCATCAAAGCAATGAATATTTTTTAATCATTGATCCAAAAAGAATAAAATACTAGTAGTTCTATCTAAGATTTAGACTTCCAACCACTTCCTAAAAGTAAAGTAACACCCATTGGTTCACAGCTCTCAATAAGGATTGGTAATGGCTTGTGAAATTAGACCTTAATTCTTCCCATCAAATAGTTTGCACCAATAAAAGGATCGAATCGTTTAACCGCCTCTAACGTTCGTCATAGGTGTAAAAGAGAATTTGTGCATGAGAAGATAAATTATTAAAAAAAAAAAAAAGAAAACCATTTTGCACCTTAAACAGAATTGCCCGATGCCTGCAAAGTCCCATGGATAGGCTGCCAATGGGGAGCACAATACACTTCTGAAAATCCCTCAATCTCCTACTGACCACTTTCCAGCGTTTGTGAAGATCCCCTTGCTCCGCTGGAAAAGTTCCCCTAAATACAAAATAATTCAGGCAAAATGAAAACTAGACAGAAACAGCGAAAAGCAAATGAAGTGTCAAAAAAAAAAAAACCTACCCCATGTATATAGCAACAAGCTTTCCAAGCTTCTCGACCAAAACTAGAGAATTTTCTGAAGCACAATATAACTCCTGTGCTTTATCTTCAAGCTCTTTGAGTCGCCTATCCCCGCGTTTATCAACAAGAACAACCTCCATAGATGTCTCGCTTGGTTCAATTTCTCTAAGAGACGTCAATGGTGGTAAGCGTCTTCCTTCTTCTAACTCATTACACATCACCCATAAATACGGATTCATCCCAAGAATATTATAGAAACCATCTGATATCTTATCACTGTATGATAAACACCCACTAACCTGCAAATTGAATATGCACTCATTACATTAATAAAAAAACCATTAGAGAATTAAAAATTAAAAACGAAAATTGATTTTGTATTGCCAATGAAGACTTATTGTGTTTTGGATTGCGCTTAGGGAGATAATCTTCCATGGTTTCGTAACCTTTGAGTAAAAATACATAATAATTTCAAGCGAAAGATTATGAGAAAATACCCATAGACGATAAGAAACGGTTTCTGCATCAGCGACTTCTGGTACACAATACTCTGGTAAAAGCAAGTGTTCAGTGAGGAGACTTGCTTGAGAAGTAAACCTTCTAGTCAGCAAAACCTGTAAATAATAACTCTCCCTTGACTTGAGCGCTAAGGTATCTTCACTCACTTCTGCCTCCACTTCCTCGACCTCCCCCGTCGCCTGCACGGGCGTCGACGACGACTCCTTAGTCCATGTGTCTTTAATATCACTCGAGAAGTTACCATCCAATGTCGTCCCGGAAAACAAACTCCCTGCATAACTACTACCACTTGAGAACCTCGGCAGCGACACCTGATGGTCAAAGTTGGGGTCAACGCAACGGTCATTAATGACGGTGGTGGTTTCCGGAGGAGGAGAAGCCGGCGTCTGCGTCTGCGGCGGAGCTGGTTCCGGAGGCAATAACAACTTGCGATCTTCATCATGATCAGTACTCGAAGAGAGACGTCTAGAGGGAGGTTTCACGTGACGTGAGCTGTCAGTAGTTGCTTTTTTATCGACGAACCAATCGCGGAAAGCAGCGAGCTGCTGCTTTTTGGTGTGAAGCTTTTCGTCCGTGAAAAGATCTGATAGCGGAGAGTAGTAATTGTTGTTGCTGTTGGTCTTAGCAGCTGGCGTGCTAAACTCTTTCACAGCTGTCCGTGAGACTGACTTACTGCGGTCATTTTCAACAGTAGCGTTGAAGCTGCTTGTTGTTGTCGCTGCAGCTGAGGTTTCCTCCGAGCTTTTTTTCTCGTGATACAACAGTGACTTTGAAGATGCTGCATCAAACCCACGATCGGGAAATTGCCTTGGGAAGAAGTAAGTCGTTCGGTGAGGCATTTTCTCACGGACCTCACGGGATCACTCTCTTTCTCTCTTCTTCCCGGCCCGCACGCGTCGAACTCTCTCCCAAAACTATTGGCTCATTCCGTACAACTCCTCCGGCTAATCAAAGAAACCCCAAGAACCCAAAGGCAAGCTCTGAAGAAACGAAGAAACGAAGAAACACCAGTGACAGAATGAACAAAAACGCTGGATCGAAAGAGTTACGTAAGCTTGGTTTGGCTTTTAACAATGATGTAACCGAAGGAAAACCAAGGGCACAAACGGTTTTCGGAGTGAAAGAAAGAAGAGGGAAGAAGACAGAGGTTTAAAGGTTTCTTCTTTTTTTTTTTCTCTTTTTCTCAGGGTGCAGACTGCAGAGAGAATCGATCGGTGGGAAAATGAAATATTAAAACATAAGGGGGGTTGAGGCTAACGAGCGCGGGGTGCGTGGACGCGCACCTTATGTAACGAGAGCACACGTAAATACGAGAATGAAAGAGGCAGCGACACGTAGAGCGAGAGGAGGGACGGTGCGAACCTAGGTGTAGGATAGCGGCGGTTAGGGAAGACCGCGGCTTTTCGTGAATATTAAAAAAAAAAAAAAAAACTGGAATGCGATAGGATGGAATTCATGGGAATGCAAAGAAAGATTATACCGTCATTGGGAAAAAGCGAAGCTGAAATGACAAAAGTGACCTTGGATTTTTATCCAAATGACGGGATTGGACAGGTATTCCGTAGCTTTACTTAACGGCGGCACGTGAAGGGTTTTGTCAAATGAAGAAGTTAGGGGTGTTATTTGGGCAATTATTTGATTTCCTTTTGTTAATTTGGGTAATTAATTTTTTCTTTACTGCGAAAACTGTGATGTTGCCATTAACTTGTTCTTTAGGTTTCCTAATTTACTTTCTTTTTTTTATTATTAAAATAAGGCTGTTGCTTAATTGGATTCTGGTCCACCCGATGTTTGACTGTTGGAATAATTGAAGGTTGATCTAAGTAAAAAAAAAATTAAGGTAATTTGCTTATGCAAATTCTTTTGACTTTGCTTCGCGGTGTTTCCTGGATAACGATTAGACAAATTTTGGATTTTGTTTATTTCCACCAAACTTGTAATTTCATGAATTAGCATCCAATGTTGCCCGTTTGAATTTTTCAGCACAATACAAAATAGCAAAATTTTGTATTCTTTTTATGAGATTAGGAGTAATGTACTAATCAAAGCGCAATAATAATAATAATAATAATAATAATAATAATATATAAATTAAATTTGATAATTTTAAATACGGTTGTCGTAGTAAATAACAATTATTAAATAATGCCGTTTACTGTTTCCTCTACGTGTTTTTTAAGATTATGTAAAAATAATAAAAATCAGAGGAGCGCAGAGATTTATCTTTGCGCGCGCACTCCGATATTTAAGTTAATAAAAAAATTTAAGCAGAGTCTTAGTCAATAAAATAGAGTTTAGGATTTTTTGTTCATATCTCAGGGTATTTATAGATGTTCCTGGTGCGACTTTTAATTATCTCATGGCTTATGAATATTTGGATCGAAAACTTTATTGTTTCGGGTCATCCGAGTTCTAAGCCTCAGGCGCGCGACTAGGCAGGCGATAGAGTTCTGAAAAACTCTGTCGCAAGACTCAGAAATTTGCCGCTGTGCGGCGAAGTACCTTCGAGCGACAGAGGTCTGAGGATCTCTGCCACAGGGCACAGGGGTGCAAAGGTCTGATGACCTCTGCCGCTAGAATTATGGCGCAGAACTCTGTTGCCGAACATACTCTGTCGCATGATAGAGGTTTGTCGTTACCTTTCGGTGATTGCCACGTAGCATATGCCTCGTGGGCTTATGACCTGACATATGGTTGTCCTTCGTTAGCCAATGTTTACCTATGTAGACTTGATGTATATGACCTCTATCAAATACGTATTGATAATACAATATGAAATAGTTAAGAAAAAAATAAAAATTGTATAAATTAAAATATTGTTTTATGTTTTTATTAATTATTAAAATTTTATTTTGAGTGATGCATTTTACATCAAAAGTTACAATCATAATTAATATATTATATTTCATGAATAGGTAGTTATAAAAATCACTTAACTCAAACAAGATAAATTACTAAATAAGTATAATTAACTAAACTAATAAATTATTAATCTAAACTCAATTCTCACACTTAATGAGACTCAAATTTAAAATTTCAAAGTCTCAAAGTCTATTTTTACTATTAAACTAAGGTATCACTGGCTATTGATTATTAAAACATGATTTGTGTTTCATTAATGGAATATAAATTAAATTTAAATTGAGATAATTTTTTTCTTTTAAAAGAAAGGGCATTACAATTCGAAATATTTCTATTTAAATTTCATCTTAATTTTATTATTTGAGTACGAAAATTAACACTGAACAAATGAATTTTCGCTAAAATTTTCAAATGATTTTTGTGTTTTACAATCTGATTCTAGAGTTGAATTTCTCATTATAATACCAATTACAAAATACCTGTATTTTTTCAATTTCTCATGATAATAACACTTACAAAATATTTGTATTTTTATGATATGGATACATAGATGAGAAATCAAGTTATTCCGACGTAAAATAATTTGTTTTACATAATTTTTATAATTTCATGTCAAATTAATATTTTTACAAACTAATTGTTAGATTTAATAATTTATTCGTATTTATCGTGCATATAAATTTTTAAATTAATTTTATATTTTTATCATTTCAATCGAGAATAACATATTTTTCAATATATATTAACAATTAAAATTTTGTTATTCTCAAATTAGTAATTAAATAATTTTAATTAACTTGAAATCTGTATGCATAATCTACTTGAATAAAAGTATAATACTTAATAGTTTCCTATTAAAAAAATTTAAATCAAATAAAAATATTTAAAATATTATAAATTTAATTTAATTTTATATTTGTGTAAGTTAATTTCTGCTTATATGTATATATTTTTAATATATGTATATATATATATATATATATGTCATGTCACATTATAATAGTGCTTTTTTATTTATTTATTTTTTAATGTTTGCAAATCAGCTTTCTTAAACTTCAAATAGAATAGACTGCGCATTATATTGTTCACCGTCAAAAATATATTTTTCCTAAGAAACATGGTTTTTTAATATTTTAAAATTTGTTTGATACTCGTAAAATAATGAATGAATTAACTTTATGGACATGTTCTTGACTTAAGAATCCTGTTTCCTTTTTCGATTAAAAAAAGAAAATGAAAAAAAAGGCCATACCTCATACTTTTTCGATTGAGATAGATTTCAACGAAAGTAATGAACACTCGTAGTACGGTTTTATTGGATGGATTCGCTGTATTAATCCATGTAAATTATGTGGTCCTTACGAATTTTGTGGATTAAATTTGTTAATTAAACATTGAAGATTAATCGTTTATAAGTTTCCTTGTTGAAGGGTATTTTAGTGACATTCTTTAATTAATATATTAAATTTATTGTTAATTATTATATATAATAAAATTATTTATAAATATTATATTAGCTAACTTTTAAAAGTATATATATTTATAAAACACTCACCATTTAAGTAATTAAGTTTTCTGCTAATCCAAGCCATGACACTTAACTAATGGAATCAATATTTTGGTGACAAAATTTGATTGGCCAAATCGGTTTCCTCGTTAATTTAATAATCACGAAGCCAAGTGTTTCCCTACTTACCTAAGATTATGTTTTTCTTTTTTTTTTAATTTTATTTAAAAATATAAATAATTAAACTTCAAATTTTAAACTTACGAATTCTTATATTTAAGAAAATAAAATATAATCATATGAATTAATATTATTAAAAAATTAATAACTTTCTAGTAGAATAATTAATAACAAATTATGACGTATTATAAAAAAGTGCATTAGATTTCCTTTTTTTTGGTAAATCACAAGATATTTTTATATCAATTAGATATAAAATTAATCTTAACTCGCACTTCGTGATAGATATTAACTAAAAAAACATTAGATTTCTATTTTTTGGTAAATCACAAGATATTTTTATGCCAAGTTAAATATAAAATAAATCTTAACTCGTACTTCATAATTGATTGTAACTCAAAAAACATTAGATTTCTTTTTTTTGGTTAATCAAAAGATATTTTTATGTCAAATTGAATATAAAATTAATTTTAATTCGCATTTTGTGATTTATATTAACTCAAAAAATTTAACTTAATAAAAATTTAAATACTAAAATATTTTTTATAAATCACTCTTACTTAAAAATTTAATTAGATTTTATACCACTAAATGATCTTAAAAATTTAATTAGATTTTATACCACTAAATGATCGAGACTTATAGAACAATTAGACACCCTATACCACTAAATTTAAAAAACTTTAGCTTGCATTGCACATGAAGCGAGTAGCAAGTGGGGGAACAAAAGAAAGCATGATGGACGGCATATAATTTTTTTTATATATAAAGGGATTAAAATAAAGATTTTTTATTTTCCATTTAAAAAAAGGATAGACTTTGATCCACCAGATTTTCGTTCTTAAAAGAAGAGAAAACAAAAAGCATACGAATTTAAAATAAAAAAAAAAATCGAATTTCACCGATTCATTTAAAATGCAAGCCATTAAAAGAAAAATAATAATAAAACAAACAAAACAAACTTCCTCCTGCCGGGAGTTTCGGTTGCATAGCTTGACAAACGGCATATTTGCTGATGCAACATCGTTGCTCTCTGTCCAACGCAAGGAATATCCGGCAGCACCTACCTGTATCTGTCCTATAAGGTTATAAGCCTATAGCGTATTCGCCTTGGGGATGTAACACAGTTGACAATAACATACTTGAAAAAAAAATTAATAGCCAGATATTTCTTATATTTTTGTATAAAATAAATATAATTTTAATTTTTTTTATTTTGTTACAGAGTTCACAATTTTTTAATTTTTTAAAATAATATAATTAAATCCAAATCAATTAATTAACATTAACTATTGCTTAGATATCGTATGTGATCGTCGATATAGATAGTTTTGTGGTTGCCAAGTATACAATTTAAAAGAAGTTTCATTTGAAAAATTAAATTTAATTGTATTATTTTAAAAGATTAAATATTTATAAAGTAAAATAAAAGATTAAGTAACAATCACGGTTTGACTCAACCATTGTTACTTTTCTTTAAGAGATAATAGATTCAAAGTTTGGATTTTTTTTCTCTTTTTGTATCTCCTTATAAATAAAAAATAAAAAACTAAACACTTACATCCATTACAATAAAAAAAATTTGAACGTTTATATTCATTTTATGTAAAAAATTAAGAGTATATTTGATCATTAAAATAATAATAATATACCACTAATTAGAGGGTAAATATGAATCAATTGAAAAAAAATATAGTTGTACGTTGTTTTAGATTTAAATTTTTTTTTGTTATTTTGGATTTATATCATTTTAAATTTGAATGTTTTCAAAATTAACATTTAAATTATTTAATTAGTTACTTTACAATTGAAATCATTTGAGTTTAAATTATTTTAAGTTCAGATTGTAACAGTTTGTTTTTATTTTTTAAAAGAAAATGTATTTAAAATGTATTAAAGTATCATTATACATCAACCATCACTGAGATTAACAGAGGAATAACAGAGGTGCATTCTCAGCAGCAGCGTTCTTCCAGTCTAGCTAGCTTGACAGTTGTAGCAACTAACTCCAATATCTTCTTATAATCAGTTACTTAGTTATAACTTATTAGACTTAGTTGTAACTCATAAACCAATTTAGTTAGTTTGTTACATTTTCTGTTAGCCAAGTTGTTAAGCTCTTTTGTATATAAACTCAGTTTGTATTCTTTTGCAAATTAATGAGAAATATCCAGAGAATTTCTCATGGTACCAGAGCATTTTTTTTGGTAGTTTTCTCTGCATATTTCTCAGCAACCAAACACATTTCTTCCCCCATCACTAATGGCTTCCTCCACCTCTTCCGCTCAAACTTCAAACCGAGCTGATGATTCCATTTCTAATCCTTATTTTTTACATCCAAATGAAAGTCCTGCGTTGGTACTGGTTTCCTCTATTCTAACCGGATCCAACTACCATTCATGGTCTCGCTCAATGAAGATGGCCTTACTTTCCAAAAACAAACTACAGTTTGTTGATGGATCACTTGCTATTCCTGCAAAGACTGACGATCTATTTCCTGCATGGCAGAGATGTAATACCATGGTTCTTTCATGGCTACTACACTCTCTTTCACCTTCTATTGCACAGAGTGTTTTGTGGCATGATTCAGCATCCGACGTATGGCGAGATCTACATGATCGTTTTTCACAGGGTGACTCTTTTCGTATTTCTGAGTTACAGGAGGAGATATTTTCTTTTCATCAATCTTCTCTTTCTATAACTGATTATTTTACTAGACTGAAGATCATGTGGGATGAGTTTATGAGTTTGCGCGCTATTCCAGCTTGCATTTGTAACCCAAAGTGTTGTTGTACAGCATTGGATGTAGCTCGAAGGCATCAAGAACAGGATTATGTGATTCGATTTCTCAAGGGACTTAATGACGAATTTGCAACTGTACGATCTCAGATCATGTTGCTTGAGCCCCTGCCATCAATTAACAAAGTTTTTTCTTTGGTTATTCAACAAGAGAGACAGATGGCATCCATGATTCATGCTTCTTCTCCTAAGATTGAGTCTACTGTTCTTGCTAGTCAGTTCAATTCCGGATCAGTTTCTGGCAATCCCAGGAGGCTCAATGGAAAAAGACCTATTTGCTCTTATTGCGGTCTTGTTGGACATCTTGTGGATAAATGCTATAAAAAGCATGGATATCCACCTGGCTTCAAGTTTAAACACAGAGCCCCCTCAGCCAATCTTGTTGAATCAGATTCATCACATCAGATCAACTCCTCTTTGCATTCTGGTGTTCACATTTCAGCAAATAAGGTGTCTTCTGCAAAAGCTTCTAGTCCAGTTTCTTTCACAAAGGATCAATATGACCAATTGCTTGCATTGCTTCATTCCACTGAAGTTGCTTCATCTCCTGCAGCACATGTTAATGCAGTTACTGAAGTATCACAATCTTTGACTCAACATTCAGGTATCTCTCTAGCAACCTGTTCTATAAATCAGTCTTCATTCCCTTCCTTATATCTTCTTGACACAGGAGCTACTGATCATATTATTTGTTCTTTACAATTTTTTGATTCATATAAGTCAGTCACTAATTCATTTGTCAATTTGCCTAATGGTCATCAAGTTCCTGTCACACACATTGGTACTGTAAAGTTGACTCCACAACTTGTTCTTGAAAATGCTTTGTTTGTTCCTGCTTTTTCTTTCAATCTTATTTCGATCAGTAAGCTCACTTCATCCTTACATTGTTCTCTCATTTTTCTACCTGACTTCTGTATTTTACAGGA
Organism: Firmiana major; assembly: GCA_033439115.1. Lineage (NCBI taxonomy): Eukaryota > Viridiplantae > Streptophyta > Magnoliopsida > Malvales > Malvaceae > Firmiana > Firmiana major. Next base: position 48,512,050 of record CM065909.1, read on the forward strand.
CATAAAGACTTCGAGGATGATTGGATTAGCTAGACAAATTCAAGGTTTATATCATTTCGAGATTAATCCTTCACATCCTACTTCTCGGTTTCCAATAACAGCTTCTTCTCATTCAGTTTCCTTAAACCACCTTTAGCATTTACGATTAGGACATGCTTCCCCTGCTAGAATAAAATTGTTACACACGTTAGATTCTTCTATTACTGTACCAGATAATCATTTTCCTTGTAATACATGTCACTTAGCTAAACAAAAGAGACTCCCTTTTCCAGTTAGCACCTCTGTTACTAGTAATCTTTTTGATTTGATTCATGTGGATATATGGGGACCCTATCCTCTTGCATCTCTATATGGACATCATTATTTTCTTACTGTTGTTGATGATTACAGCCGACATACATGGTTATACCTCATGAAACAAAAATCTGAAGCTAGGTCTTTGCTCCAAAATTTCTGCAGTTTTGTCAAAACACAGTTTGACTGTAACATCAAGGTTATTAGAACTGACAACGGTCAAGAGTTTAATATGCCAATTTTTTATGCTTCCAAAGGAATTATTCATCAAACCACCTGTGTCCAAACCCCTCAACAAAACAGTATTGTTGAAAGGAAGCATCAACATATATTGAATGTTGCAAGGTCTTTGAGAATTCAAGCACATCTACCTGAAAAGTTTTGGAGTGATTGTGTTAGTCATGCTGTTCATCTTATTAATAGGTTACCCTCACCAGTTATAGGAAACAAAACACCTTTTGAATTACTGTATAATAAACCTCCTGTTTTTTCTCATTTAAAGGTTTTTGGTTGCCTTTGCTATGCTTCCGTTTTAGTGCATCATTCTAGGTCTAAATTTGATCCTCGAGCCATTAGGTGTGTTTTTATAGGTTTGCCTGCTGGAACCAAGGGATACAAACTTTATAATTTGCAAAATAATGATGTTTTCATATCTCGAGATGTTATTTTTTATGAGCATATTTTTCCATTTTTATCTACTGTCCCTGAGTCTAGTCCTCTTGATAATTCTTCTCCATCTAGTACTGTTCTTCCTCTTGTTCATGATCAATTTTTTGATTCTTCCATTCCTACTATTACATCTTCTGAAAATTCTTCTGCTTCAGCAGAACCTCTTCAATCTACTATTTCTTCTGTACCTCCACTTCGAAGATCATCTAGAGTTACTCATTCTCCTACTTACTTGCAAAATTATCATTGCTATCTAGCTAATTCATATCATCATCAGTCTTCCTTTCCTGTTTTTACACAGCCAGGTACTCCTCATCCTTTATCTTCTGTTGTTAGTTATAATAATTGTTCTTTGTCTCAAAAAGTTTTTTCTGTCAATGTCACTACTATTGTTGAGCCTAAGACGTATGCTCAAGCTCTTAAGCATCAATGTTGGAGAGATGCTATGGCAGTGGAATTAGAAGCTTTGCAAGCTAATCATACTTGGGAAGTTACTGACTTGCCACCTACAAAGCAGGCTATTGGTTGTAAGTGGGTGTATAAGGTCAAGTATAAGTCCACTGGTGACATTGAGAGGTTTAAAGCTCGGCTTGTTGCAAAAGGTTACACTCAGCAACACGGTATCGACTATATTGATACTTTTTCTCCTGTTGCTAAAATGAGTACTGTCCGAACCCTTTTAGCAGTCTCAGCAGCTCGTGGTTGGCATTTGAATCAATTAGACATTAACAACGCTTTTTTACATGGAGATTTGCATGAAGAGGTGTTTATGGAGCTTCCTGCTGGTTATTCCCATGCCAAGCCAGGCCAAGTTTGTCGTTTGAAGAAATCTTTATATGGATTGAAGCAGGCTAGTCGCCAATGGTATTCTAAATTGACTTCTGCTTTGCTTGCTAGAGGATTCACACAAACAGTTTCAGATCCTTCCCTGTTCGTCCAAAAGACTGATAATTCTTTTATTGCTTTATTGGTGTATGTTGATGATGTGATTTTGGCTAGTGATGATGCTAGCCTTATTCAAGATATGAAGGTTTATCTTGATTCTGCTTTTAAAATAAAAGACCTAGGCATTCTCAAATATATACTGGGATTGGAGGTTGCTAGATCAGCTATAGGTATCAATGTTTGTCAGAGAAAGTATGCCTTAGAAATATTACAAGATGCTGGTTTTCTTGGTTGCAAACCAGCTCCCACACCTATGCTTCCTTCTTTGAAGCTTTCTAAGTCTTCTGGCTCTACCTTGCCGGATCCTTTCCTTTATCGAAGGTTAATTGGTCGCTTGTTGTATCTTACTACTACGCGTCCAGATTTGTGCTTTGCTGTTCAACACCTATCTCAGTTTTTAGATCATCCTACTGATCTTCATTTGCAAGCTGCTTATAGAATTCTACGGTACATTAAGAAGAATCCAGGCCAGGGATTATTTTTTCCTACTTCCTCTGATCTGCAGCTAAAGGCTTTTTCTGACTCTGATTGGGCTTCTTGCCCTGACACTCGACGGTCTGTTACTGGATACTGCATATTTCTTGGTGATGCACTTGTTTCATGGAAATCCAAGAAACAGCAAACTGTTTCTCGTTCATCCTCTGAAGCTGAGTATCGGGCCATGGCTTCTTTGTTCTGTGAGTTGCAATGGTTGCTTTATCTTCTTGCTGACTTACAGGTTCTTCATTCTCAGCCAGCTCTCATGTTTTGTGATAACAAATCCTCCATTGCAATCGCTGAGAACCCCGTTTTTCATGAACGAACCAAGCACATTGAACTTGATTGTCATCTCATCAGGCAGAAACTTCAAGCTGGAGTTGTACGCATTCTTCATGTTTCCTCTTCTGCTCAGCTTGCTGATGTTTTCACTAAACCTCATCCTCCCAACAGTTTCAACAAAGCTGTAGCACGCCTTGGTCTCCATAGTATTTACACTCCAGCTTGTGGGGGGCTAACAGAGGAATAACAGAGGTGCATTCTCAGCAGCAGCGTTCTTCCAGTCTAGCTAGCTTGACAGCTGTAGCAACTAACTCCAATATCTTCTTATAATCAGTTACTTAGTTATAACTTATTAGACTTATTTGTAACTCATAAACCAATTTAGTTAGTTTGTTACATTTTCTGTTAGCCAAGTTGTTAAGCTCTTTTGTATATAAACTCAGTTTGTATTCTTTTGCAAATTAATGAGAAATATCCAGAGAATTTCTCAGAGATTGAAAGGGAAAAAAATTATTTTTCATGGAATGGAGTTTGACATATGAAATTCGACCAAAAAAAAAGGCAAATAATAAATTAAAAGAATAAAGAGAGTGAAGGAAAAAGAAAAATAAGTAAAAAATAATGAAAAAATTAAAATATCTAACCTAATAACATAATAAAATTATATTTAAAATTTACATTCAATATATAAATATAATATTATATACAGATACAAAATTAAAATTATAATACTTATTTTCAACGAATATTTCAAATTTATACTCATCTTCGCTTTTGTCTTTAAAATTTGAAATTTATATCTATTTTCCTTCGGACAAAAAATATCGAATTCCTTATCAAATATAATTAAAATTTATATTCTTGATCCTTATAAATGACAACAAAAGCCAACTCTATTATCTTTTCTTCCCCTTTGAGATATCTTTTGTCAACTGTTATTGTTAATAATTAATAGCATAATAGCACGAGAAAAATAAACAATAGAAAAAGATTAGCAGAGATTTTAATTAATTTATTATTAAGTTTATCCTTATATAAATATGCACGTACGTACCTGGTTTGGTGAGAGTAACTAAATTGAGATATTAGAAGAAAAAAAATCAAGAAATCTAGGGCTGATTGCATGCCACGTGGCTGCCTTTAGGTCTTGCTCTGTTTTTCTTTTCTTTTTTTTTTTTAAAAAAAATCCAGCATAATTGTTTTTTTTTTTTAATTGAGGCAAGTGGTTGGCTAATGACTTGGCTAATAAGATTAAGGCTATTAATTAAGTCTTAAATCAAGAAGACAGAATCATCGTACAACCAATTAAGCATGTTCTTTGCCACAATTCTATTTTAATTGGATAGTGTTAATTTTTTTATAATAAAGAAATAATAATCCCAAAAGCAATGAAAATTTTTATGATTGAAAATTTTAGTACAACGAAAGTAGCCTTAAGCAACAGTTTACCAACAACTAGGGATGTCAACGGGGTAGGTACCCGCTAATTTTGAGGTACTCGAACCCGAACCCGATTAACAATTATAAAACTCGAACCCGATTAAAACCCGATTATTTTTTTAAGATACTACCCGAACCCTACCCGAATAAATTTTATACTACCCGTTAATTACCCGAACCCGATTAATTACCCGATTATTCAACCCATAATTTGACAACCCGTTTAGTAACCCGAACCCGAAACCCGAACCCAAAACCCGAAAAAAGTCATCTAATTTTGTATAAATCAAAAATAAAAATTAAACAACAACATACATATTCTATCATAATTAAACAAATTTTAATAATTCAACAAACCACTTGAAACCATAGCAAATAAACAAATTATAAAAACATATTTATGAAACTACAAACAAACATAATTTAAGTAAAAATTAAAAAACATATTTGAAGTTTATTGGAATCATGATAAATTTTCATTCTTCATCATTATTAAAAATGTCACTTGAATCCATAGTTGTAGATGCTCCTACAAACAAAATAAATAAAATATTAGTCTTGAACTAAAATATAATAATAGACTACTTTTGAAAAAGAAACAAATAAAATAAAAAGAGTTATAACAAATAAATTATTTACCTCCTACGTCACTCCTTAACCAATTTTGGCAACACATCAATGCCTCCAAAGTGTTCGGATTAAGCCTTCTTCGATGACTACTCACTAGGGATATAAACGGGGCGGGTACCCGTTAATTTTGGACTACCTGACCCCGAACCCTATAATTACCCGATTAATTTTTGAAACAATTACCCGAACCCTACCCTAATAAATTTTGCACTATCCGTTAAATACCTGAACCCGTGTAATTACTCGATTATTCAATTTATATTTTGACAACTCGTTTAATAACCTGAACCCGAAACAAGACTATGAAAAAAATTATTCTAACATCAAAAATCAAAAACATAAAATTAAATAAAAACATACATGTTCCATCATAATTAAACAAATTTTAATAGTTCAACAAGTAACTTGAAACCATTATGAGTGCATAATATATACCATAGTATTTCTAATTTGATACATTTGATTTCTTATGAAGTTATGATATATTTATGTAATGTAAATTAATTTAATCAATGATAATAATATTAAATGATTAAAAAGATGTAGACCTTAAATTGATAATTAATATTTTCATTACAATTTGTATCATATACATATACTATAGTATCATATATGTAAAATGATCATATATTATAATATCATATATTATAATTATACTATAATATCATATACTATAATATGAAGTTATCAATTTATCATATACTTAAAATTTTAATTTGAATCATTGATTTTTTTGAGTAAACAATGTTTTATTATAATTAATAATTTCAATTTTAAATACAATTTGTATCATATACATGTACTATATTAGTATCATATATAATACATGTAAATGGTCAATTTGCAAGAATTACATCTTAATCAAATTTGAAATTTTTATCATTTTAATTTCAGTAGTTTATATTTAAAATTTAAATACTTATTATCTTAAACATAATTTACTAATTTAATTTCATAATTATTTTATTATAATGTTTCATTAATTTTTTAACTAAAAAATGTTTTACTATAATTGAAAATTTTAATTTTAAGTATAATTTATATAATATACAAATACTATATTAGTGTGTGTGTATATATATATATAAGAATTTGATTTTAACTAAATATGAAACTTTTATTATTTCAATTTCAGTACCTTGTATTTGAAATTTTAAGACATATTATCTTAAGCATAATTAACTCAATTTAATTTCATAATTATTTATTTTATTATTATTTTTATTAATTTTTTTAGTCAACAATGTTTTATTAAAATTAAAAATTACAATTTTAAATACAATTTGTATCATATAAATATACTATAAATTGATATCATATATGCAAATGACTAATCATTAATGTGTAAGAATTGCATTTTAACTAATTATGAATTTTTTTAAATTTAATTTTAGTACATTATATTTAAAATTTTAAAACTTATTATTTTAAGTATAATCAATTATTTTAATTTCATAATTATTTTTATTACGCTAATTACTAATTTTTTTTAGACACATAATTTTATTGTATAAATATTTTTTAAAACACATTATGTCAAATATAAGTTATGATTTACTTGACAAGTTCATTGTATAAAGTTTAAAAGATAAATGTTCAAATCCCCACAACCTTAAAAATTATATTTTGTACGTAAAAAATAAACGGGTTCGGGTATCGGGTTCGGGTACCCGAACCCGATTAATAACCCGATTACATTAATCGGGTTCGGGTACCGGGTATCCGAGGGGTACTACCCGAACCCGTCACGGATAGTGAAATTACTACCTGAACTCGATTAAAACCCATTTATCGATACCCGAATCTGACTTAAACGGGACGGATAATACCGGGTACCCGTTTACACACTACCCATTTACATCCCTACCAACAACTGTTAATAAAAGCGTCGCCCGAAAATCTTTAGCCAACAAATATTTGAACTGTTGCCTTCAATTGGACATTATGCAACACTTTACCGCCACGTTCTTCATATTTCTCACCTTCTGTTTCTTGGGTGTTTGTATAATTTCTTTTCATTGGGTTGATGTGGAGATCATCAGCAACTATGCAGATTAAGATGTTAATTTATAAAAAAATACAATTTTTTTATTTCAAGATATGAAAAAATAAAAAATATATTTTCAATAAGATTTTTATGAAATTAAAAATTATAAAGATATTAAAATGGATTAATCTCGTACCCAATATGATATGAAAATATATTGTAATTTACACACAATAAAAAATGAAAATTAAATACAAGTTTTTTAAAATAATAATAATTCAAAATGTAAAACCCTTAATAACCCCTTTAAATTAATTTATAGGGGTTTATTGTACTTTTTATGATATATGATGGAAGTTTCTTTGTTGTCATTGGTATAATACTAGTTCTTAATGGTCTCTCAAATTTATTTTTTTTATATCATTGTACTGACATTTTACATGCAAAGGCAAAATTATTATTATTATTTTCTTAATAATTGAGGTAAAAAATAAGTTATTTATACTCAAACCCAAGTTGCATAATATGTCATAAATCACTCTGCTATCAAATTATTGGCAACATAAAATTAATATGATAATAATAAACACATTCATAACACATTGGTTTGACTTAGTTGCCTCTTAACTGTCCCAAGGGCAAAGAATAATTTGAAGCCTTCATATCCGTTCTATTAAGTCACAGCCTCTTTGTCACTTTCTGCTTATCTATAGTCCTAGTTCTATCTTTCAGTAGCGGTGTCTAGGCTTACGGCTTACCATCTATTATATTGTTGTCAATGTTGTTGTGCGTTCACATCTTGTTAAAGAAGAATATTAATCAAGGGATAAAGTCTAGAACAAACCTCCATAGTAGACTTTTAAAGCAAATAAACATCATTTTGGAGACTTCTAATGCATTCGTTTTTCTTGTTTATTTTGAGTTTGTTGAACAAGAGTGACAAAAAAACTAACTTTAATTAGTATAATTTTCTTTTTTTTATTCGAGGTTGAATTTAGGTTCCTCGCATGATATCTTCGCTCGCATTTAACTACTTGTTTTATTTAATTTCTTCTAACATATTTTATTAACAATAAATTGAGTATTAATTCTAATGATATGTATATTAAATAGATTTTTTTGAATTATGGAATTAAGAAGGTTTAAGCGCGAAATTTTTTTCTCATATAAACTAAATGGGGTTTAAAGATAAACTAGAAATTTCAAAAAAAAAATCCTCCAAAAAAGTTGATTTTGACTTTGGGCAACGGCTCCCTACACAATTGGTTTGAAACCGTTGTTTAATACTTTATGCAACGAACTATATAGTTTCAGCAACGAGTTGTCCCCACTGCCTAAGGTATTTTTTTTATAGCATTATATAAAATGGAACAATATAGTTATTGAATTTTAATCATTACGTTGATTTTTATTTTCCACATTAAAGCATATTAAATAGATTAGTATAAGGTTTTGTTCTCATCAGAGATAAAGAATCATGGTAGTGGGTCCAAATTTGATGATGAAAATGAAACTTATGGATGCTTGCTGAGGATATATTATTATAAGAGCTTAGTGTCCCCAAAAGTGAGTCATGTTGTTAAAATTTTTCCTTTTTTATTGATAGTTGAGTATTGAATCATTTATTGCATAAAAATAAAATTCTTCCCACTTTAGTTCTAAGTATTATTACTTTAAAAATAACTTGTGCATTTCGATTCAAATATCACTAACTCTTACAATGGAAGTTTTTAGTACGGTAGAATGAGAAATGCGATGTTAAAATTCGAATTTAACAATAAAATTCTCTTAAAAAAATAAAAATATGATCATTTAAATTAATATTCAAAGTCATTTTTTTATAAATAAAAATATTTAAATATAGCTATTTGGATTATTATCTCATAGATCGTCACAAAAATTTTTAAACTCTATAAATAGAGTTAAGATAATATTACATATTCTATTTTATTTTTTTAATATTTCTTAAGGTGTATATATTATTATCTTAACTTCGTTTATGAAATTCAAAAACTCTATTGATAAAGTATTGGACGATAATTCAAAATATTTTATATCAAAATAATCTTTACAATTTGCATCTAAAGATTAAAAGAAAAAAGATAAAAAAAAAAAAAGGGAAAAGCGTGTTGATAGAGAAATTTCCATTACCTTAGGAATCAAACTTCTCTTGTACATAGGAATATTCCTTTCAAAAGATCCAAACTTTACACATAGGTTGTCTTGTGTCATCCTTGAAAAATTGAAGTCTTATTTTTATTTTTTAACTTTAAACAATTGAATAACCCTATAATATTATCTAAGGTCTCAGTATTAACTGATTTTTGGAGCTTAGATGAAAAAGGAAAGACAAGAGGTTAACCGAATAAGAGAAAATTGTACCCTAACCAGTTTATGAAACCAAGCTTGTCAATTTTATCACGTTTCTATGTTCTAAATTGAGATAAAGCCATTTCTATGGCTGTGAATTAAAGAAAACTTCCTTTTTTAATGGATTTCTGGGGGAGTTTTATTTTTTTAATTTCCTTTTGAGGTTTCCGATTATCCAAACAAACCCCATCCAATTTTTCATGATCATATTTAGATGCAATTGAGATGATATGCAATATAGTAAATTTTTTTATTATTACGATTTTATCTAAATATATTTATTTTTTTATTGATATTTTTAATTTCATCGTGCATCTAAATTAATTTTATATCAACCAATATACTATTTTTTTTTATTCTATCTTTTTTAATCTTCATTTAGTAAGAAAAACCGCAATTGATTAGTATTTATTTAATTCATTTTCTTAAAAGGAAAAAGAAAAGGACAGACCATAAGGAATCCATGTTAGGCCTCCAACCGAGCAGTATGAGAAAGAGAAACGACGGCCACAGTGGCGTCGTTGAATTTGGTCTTACTTTAGAAAAAGAGTTTGCCGAGCAATTAATGTGGGACGACGACCCTAACCCTAACCAAATTCGGTTGACTAACCCCCACACTACACGTGAACATAAAACTGTTCGTCTTGTGACAAACCCTTTGCACACTTCCTTTCTATTATTTATTTGTTTGTTTTTGCCTTTTTTGTTGCCTATCAGGTTCATAATTTGGTGATCCTTGTAATAGATTTTGTGGTCCAATATTTTGTACGTACCGTGAATTGATAATCACGGCCATAGTTCGTCGCTAAATCATCGAAAAGAGAAATTTATGAAAGATGTACGAGGAGTTCGTGCTGCTCTCCGCAGATATTCTGCTTTTCTTTTTTTTCTTTTTTAAATCAAACAAGAAATAAATATACAACATCATTGTTCAAACAATCACTTTCATCTTCAGGAGGTGGGGACTTGGGCTTCACTTGGTATATGAAAAGAAAAATAAAAAATGAAAAATACAATTATTTTTTTATTGATGTGTTTGATAGGAAAGATGAAAATTATGAAAAATATAATTTTTTTCATTGTTTTGTAAAATTGAAAAAAAAATCATATTAATTTATTATTATACTATAAATAATTAAGATGATAATATAAAATTTAAAAAGGAAAAGATGGTTTTGTTAATATACATACTTGATTTATATATCTCTCATTTTTTTTTTCAATTTGAAATGATTTATTTTTATTAATAAAAAAATAATAATAATATTTTTAATTAATTTTCTTTCCTCGCACTTTCTTTTTTTTACCAAACACTTAAAAAAATTATTTTCTTTTCATTTTTCTACACACCCATATCCATCATTCTATTTTTTTTATCTTACCAAGCACAGTCGTAGCATAGTTTCTTTTTAATTTCATTCTTATTAGTTTTTTTTTTTTAATTACGTGGATTAGGAGATTGCTTGTGATGATCACTTAAAGTAGTAGTTGATGAGGTGAGGTCCACTCATTCATTATTAATTGAAATAATACAAGATTTGTGTGCTGAAATAAGCATGGAATAGTAAATTATAAGATGCACATATTACATATTCCAATGCAAGTTGCATAATTTGAGATAAGAAGAATAGCAAGTTGCAGATAAAAATTAAAAAGAAAGATTGATCAAACTAAGGAAAATAATGATCTTTCATGGCAAGCTAGCTAGGTCACAAGCTTTCAAAAGACTCCCCAATGAAAGAGGGAAAAATAACCTAACAATTTAACTAAAGTAATTAATGAAGTAAGCTCAACCATAAAGATTTTTCATCTCATTATAAAATAGATTTCAATTTTCTTTTTAAAATAATGTAATGTAAATCATAAATAAAAATGAATTTTGATTAAGACGATGAAACAGATGATTTTACCAATCCGTGTCACTCATTTGATTGAAAAATAATAACTTTAAATATTTTCATTAGGGTTTGTATATCATTAGATTGATTTTTTCCGTTGTTACTAAAACTTGTGCATGTGAAAGCAAAATAAGGTTGGAATAGTACTTACTACTTTCGTGGAGCAAATCTTTATGAAAATCTTAAGCTATCGACAGAAGTTCTGTTTGGCTAACAAGAAAAGCAAGACATCTCAAGAACCTCACGAGAGGTTTTAAATGAATTTGTGAAAAGATTCAGATCAATGGAAAAAAGTTATTGATGTGGATCAATGCTCTTATCATGGTCCTAGCTATCTAGTCATCCACCATGCAAAAACTCTATCCATGTCATTATGGAAGAGTTTCATGATTAAAAAACCTGATCACAAAGAGTGATATACTCGGCATCTAAGGCCTAAACCACTAGCACTGAAATATGATGCAAAATCCACTTTCATATATATATATATATATATATATATATATATATATATATATATATATATATATATATATATATATATCATGAGATGTTCTCATACCATATCAAGTATGAGATTAGTCTTTACTCACGCTGTATAGCTGATATTGGCTCAATGAAATTTGACATGATGAGATTTGAAACATGAGACTTTCCGTTATAAATTATCTTCACTCAGGAACTCAATAATATATGATGAATGATCCATTTATACCAACGTAAAACTAATTAAATTTAATATACTTTCATATTTTTTTATACAATTTATAATTTTTTTAATTCGATCGTTGATTTTTTATATTTTATTCATGTAAATTATGTATACCAAATTTCTAGTTATCCGAAGATGTCTAACTATTTGTTTCAATGTAATAAATTTCAACCGTTTAATATATTCAAAAAATGTTATTTTCAATTAAAATAATAAAAAAATTGAATTGATTCAAAATTTTATATGTATAATAGATACGAAAAAGTCGTTGAACTAATGATTAGGTTACAAAAATATTCATTCTACCCGAAGTTATAAAAAATATGTAAAATAATTTATTTTACATTGATGTAAGTAGATCTTATTTCTCTCTCTATATATAGTACATAGAATTAATAAGAGTATCTAAAAAGTTGAGTCGATCAAAGCTCAACTTAAATCGTTCATGCAATACTCATTTTTAAGAGATAATATTTAATATATTAAAAATTTAAATTCTAACATCGACAACTTTTTTGTCGTTTTTATTTTATAATATTCTCTAAAAAATCTGAAAAGTTGAAATTCTTTGTCCAGAAAATGTATGAAGGCAAAAGTGGTTATACTTGGATGTTATAAAACAAAAGCAAGCTTCATTCGCTATTGATAAATGGAAAAATGGTTGATGGATCTTAGTATTATTGTGGAATGCTATCATTTACTTCAACCAAAGGTTTAATTATTAATTCATTATCATTATAATATATTTTGAGCATTAGTTTAAATGGACTATAAAAATGGTTTCAGTGATATTAAAAAAGATAAATTTACTATTAAGAATATACTTTTTAATAAAATAATAAAAAATTTAAAGAAAACGAAAAGGTATCCAAATTTGTCTTTTGCTCTCTTCGCCTCGCTAGACGTGTCATGCTGGGGAACCAAACTCAGCCTAAATCTTTTGGTTTTTGTAAAATTTATTTAGAATTATCTTTTAATATAAAATTTTTTGATTCTACAAACCAAATTAAAATGATAATATACTTCCATTTGAAATATTAAAAAATAATAATAAAATAAAATATATATAATCATTTTAATTTTATTTATAAAGTAAAAAAATTTTTATTAATAATGTATTAGATAATAATGTATATATATATATATATATATATATATATATATATATATTTATAAACTTTTGACTATATGAAGTTAACATTTGTTGGGTCATTAAATCAGCCCATTGCAGGAAACTTTGTAGTCCGGGTCGCATCGTTAAGAAAATGCCCACCTGCTTGGTTTTAGGATTCAAGTGCCGTTAGTTAGTTTATATCCAGCTCGTGAGTGTTCCCATTAAAACAAAAAGGTCCAAAATAGGACATAAATGGGTACCCTACTGATATTTGATATTATTGGATTTGATTAAATATGATTGGAATATTTGATAATTGAGTTTGAATAGTAATTTTACTTTCATAATGAATTCGGGTAATAATTTTAGAATACTTTATTATTCGAATATGATGATAAATAATATTTTCTTAAATACTATTATATATATTTTTATTAATTAATTATTTACTATTAGTATAATTTTTAATTAAGTTAATTCATTAATATTTTAATAATGATTTTTAATATTAATTTATTTTTATAGAGTTAATTTTAATTTATTAATTTAATTTTTAATATGAATTAAAATTGATTTTAAATTTAAATTTAGAAGTTAAACTTTGATTTTATAAACATATATTTAAACAAGTTCGAGTAATTAACATGTATTTTATATATTAAATGAGGAGGGTTCGAATGGTAAAAATTAAAATATTTGAGTAGTTAATCGAGTTCGAGTATTATAAAATATAATCAAGTTCGAGTTTGAGTATCTTAAAAATAACAGATACTAACCCCTTTACATCCCTAGATTCCAAAAAATTTACATATTTTAATTTTATATTATTTTATTTATAATTACTTTCTATTGATTCCACCACACTTGATTTGTATTATCAACTAAAAAACACTTTCTAATAATTAGACAAGATTATTTTTGACACAATACAAAAAAATAATACGTCAACAAATACGATATAAGTTAAAATTTTGATAAAAATTAAATAATTTATTTAATATTTGACGTGTTAATAAAAATTATAAAATAAAATTCTTTATATTTTATATAATTTGAAATAAAACATATAATATATAAATGTACAAATTATTAGATCGAATAATAATCTATTTTTTCTTAGTTATAAAATATAATGCTAATGTCTAAAAAAAATACATATTTATATATTAAGATAATGTTTTGAAATTATCTAAATATTTAAATTAGAATAATTATCTTGTACATCGATAATAAAATATTTTAACTTTACAAATTAAATTAAAATTATTATATATATTTTATCTTTTATTTTTTAATATTTTTAAAAAATATACATAATCATTCTAAATTAATTTATAAAATCGTAAGTGACCTTTAGATTTCGTCGCTAAATCCGGATCTTAAATGGATCTTTCAGAAAGTAATGACACATTTTCTCTCCCAATCAGACATAAAATTGCAAAAATGTAAGAACCCAAACTAATATACGATGTTGTATTATTTAAACGCTCAACACGCCAGCGTGATCTACGTTTGTAGCAAGAAGCAAGAAGGTCGGTTAAGTCGTTTTATTTTATTATTGGCTTAATACCCAAATTTACCCTTAACGTTTACCAAAAAATGGAATTAAGCCCTCGACTTTTAATTGCATGGAAATAAGTCCCCTAAGATTTATTTTGAGCAATTTAACCCTTAACGTTTCAAAAAAAATAATTAAATCTTTTTCCGTTAAATCTCAGAAACAACCGTTAACAGTGTACATGTGGCATGCTGACGTGGCATATTTGTACCACGTGGATTAGTGATCTGAAAATTTTTTTTTCACGTGTACACATGTCGTTGACGTGGAACATTGAGCCCAATTTTTTTTAAAATTTCCTGTTTCTCATAATTACATTTTTTAATTTAATTTTTTTTGCACAAATTACTTTTTTTCTTGCTGTTATTTTTATTTCATAAAATTACATTTTTTCCCTCCAAAAATATTTTTTTGGCTTATTACATAATCTCTCAAAATGTATTTTTTTTAATTTCATTTTTTCAAAATTACAATGGAAAAATTACAATTTGTTTGGACACCGCTTTTTGTTTAAAGTTACATTTTTTTTCCAAAATTACAAGTTCTCTGTTGAAAACACCAAAAAATTATTACAAAAATAAAATTGAGAGAAGAAAAATATATAACTATATAAAATAATTTATCGCAAATACAACAATAGAAGTAAAAGACAACTAACATATTCATTGCAACAAGATTAAGCTATAATAGCAACATATTTAGAGCAAAATCAACAGTTAATAACAATTACAAATCCAAATAATAAATTTAACATAAAAACAAGCTGATTGTGACAGTATCGACTTAACTTGCCTATCACAACTTCAACCAAAAGCATTTTAGTTCTGACTTCCTCAACAGTTATGTTGTACAAGAAAAAAAGTAAAAAATATATATTAGCTTAGTTGTAAGAAGTCAAGTACCATTCTTCATTCAAAAAAAAAAAAACAAAAAAAAACAACAAAAACAGATATAAGCAGAAGGGAATGAAAATATCAGTTGACAACTAGGTAAAAAACTTAAGGGTCAATTATGATGAAAAACACCAAAGTAGCAGAACTTGCAACATATCATCACATCATCCACGCTAAATATGTAAGCTAATTTCAAAATGGAAAACATATATAGAACAAGAAATAAAACATACAGGTGTAAAGCAACAAATCCCAGCAAAGCATGCATCAAACACCAAAGTCTTAATCTAATTTTACAATATAGAATAAATTCATCCCAACAGCTATGGCAAAGTTCAATTTTACCTCTCCTGGCACAAGATTTGCAGAATCTTCTGTTGAATCAACAATGGTAGTTTATGTCCCTCTTCCTCCTCTGCTTCCCCTTCCCCTTCCTCTTCCAGCAACACCAACTGTGGCTGTTTTTGTACTAGGAGTACCAGAACTGGCAGTTTCTCTAGCAATCTCAGTTCCTCCTCCCCTCCGTCTCCCTCTTCTTTTCCCCCTTGTTGATTCACTTGAATCAACAGTCTCTTGTTGAACCTAGTAAAACAAGTAATAAGAAATGAAAGATTAGATAAAAAATTAGTCAAAAGAAAAAAATAAAATTTATAACAGTATGGTAACTTACACAGCTAGAAGTACCCACAAAGTTACTTTTTTTAGGGCAACTAGCTTTGTTGTGTCCAGATTTTTTACAAAGTTCACAATGTTGCACCTATCCCTTTCTAGGCAGCTTATATTTATTCTTACGCTCATCATGCTCTCGAACTCTATTTCTTTTGGGTCTGCCAGGCATTCTTCTTATCAAAGGAGGCAATATTCCTTCTAATCCATTTTTTGGCCATTCATTTTTACCATTGATAGGCTGTAATGTGTGCTCATATGTCCGTAAGTATGTCTCCTTTGAATAGCACTCATGAATGTACTCTTCTGGCTGACCACCATCATAAAAAATGGCACAAATTGCATGGCAGCATGGGATACCAGTTAGATCCCATAATCGACAAGCACACGTTCTCCTGAAAAGATTGACTCTGAACTGCCTCTTACCACACTTAACCTCGTATCCATCACTGCCATTAAAAACGACTCGCCACTGAATTGCTTCACTTAAATTCTTGTTTAATTTTTCAATCACCTGTGGATCATGATTCCCCACCCATTTCCCCACATTCTTTATTTTTTCAGCTATCCTCATCATCACAGCCACTCTAATCTCCTCAAGCATGATGATGATAGGCTGATGTCTAGCTTTGACTAGAGTACCGTTGAATGTCTCACACAAGTTATTGTGGCAGACGTCAGATTTGATATATGTTCTAAAGAAAGTCTTACACCAATAACGTGAAGGATATTTCAACAAGTCCTCCTTTCTTGACCCAAAGTTGTCTTTCTGGTGTAACAACTCCAACATATCTTCAAATTGCCTCTCGGTAGTTTCAGTAGCACACATCCATAAATGTTTCTTTAGTAGTTTTCCCTGATGTTTCTTGCTCCAATTTGCATGTATATGTCTAGCACACCTTCTGTGCTCAGCATTAGGGAACAATTCCTCCATAACATTAATTAGTCCCTACAAAACAACAATAAAAAGATATATTACACATCAATCATATGTAATAAACCCTAAACCAAATAAATTAAATTTTTAAAAAAGGAACCATACCTTCTATTGGTCACTAATGAATGTTCAAGTTACACTGTTGGTAATATCAATATCAATTTTGAGAATATTGAGAAACCACATCCATGAATCAATATTCTCATTTTCTACAACAGCCCAAGCAACGAGATACATTTGATTGTTTGCATCCCTAGCAACAGGACTTAAAATTTCACCCTTAATCGAGCCCTTCAAGAAACAACCATCTAATCCTATAACTTTCCTACACCTTGCTTTGAATCCTTTTTTAAGGGCAGCAAAGCAGAAATAGATTCTCTGAAAATATTGCGAGCTTGTAGGGACTGTCCTCTCTGTCTTGATCACAACAGTGCTACCAAGATTTTGATTGAGGCACTCATCAACATAATCCCTTAGTTTAGAGAACTCTGTGGTGAAGGCATATTGCATACCCGCTAATATCATCAGCTTTGCCCTTCTCACTTTATCAAGAGAGGCAAACACCTTCAGCTCTGACTCAATATGAGCTCACAATTCACTTTGCTTCAAGTACGGTTCTTTTCAAATCTTCTCTTCAAATTTTCTCGCTAACCATTTTGCCATAAGTAATTGTAACTTATACTTACAATTACATTTGTGCAAATTGCATAAAGTCTTCACCTGAAAACATTTCAACTCCTCGTCATAACAAGCAGTGCACTGAAAGGGGCATGTATCACCACACAAAACCCTCACTCTCCTAGGCTCGTTCTTAGCAAACCAAATGTCCCTCTTGGTGTGCACAGCATAGTCCACCATGGCATCCTTAAACTGAGCACCATCTTCAAATAACAAACCTAGCACAAGATCCGGGAAAAGGGAATTCAGATAATAAGATGGAAATCTACTTTCCCTTCTCCTCACTGTTTCAACCTCCTCACCATCATTATCAGTATCAGATTCATAGCTAGGAGGTTCAAAAGAATCAACACACTCCTTTGACAATCCACCACTACTATGATCACTTTCAGCTGTAGAAGGTGGAAGTGGCTTCTTTTTAAATTTTCTGCCATGACTTTTTTTACCTAATGTTTTAGTAGTAGGTACTGCCTCATCTGTTTGATTCTCAGTACTTGGCCCTGCATCATTATCATTTTCTCCTCTCATTTCATTTTCATTACCATACCATTGCCTAATATTCTTCCTTGCCTCTCTAACCTCATCATCATCATCTGATAAAAAAGTTGCATCATACAACATGTCACTATCACCATCAGCATCATCACCACTATCCTCTTCAAATCTTGTCTCTGCCCACTGTTGGGCTCACCAGTCTCCCTTCTCTTACCCCACTGTTGGGCTCACCACTTCCTTCCCCTGCCCCACTGTTGGGGTCATCACTTCCTTCCCCTGCTCCACTATCGGGCTCACTAGTCCCTACTTCTATCCTTGCCCCACTGTTGGGCTCACTACTCCTTTCCCCTACCCCAGTGTAGGCCTCACCAGTCCCTACCTCTGTCTTTCCCTACTGTTGGGCTCACCACTCCCTTCCCCTTCCTTTGCTATACTTGGTTCAAGTCCTACTAATAAAGGTGTCTCTATTAAGATAGGTTCATCTACCCGATGATCCACATAAATATTACACTTACCCCAATGAATACAGACAACAATTAAATCAATTGCAGAAGTATCATCACATAATAACCTTAACTCATTAATATTTTCATCAGGAGCCTTAAATAAAATCTTACCCACATTAGCATAATTTCCTGTCTTAATCAGCTTGATCAAGTGAGGATAGGAAATTAAATCCGGATCATACTCCACCTCATCTACCTCATAGTTGATGTACTTCAGCTTAGGTTGACGCACAAAATTCCCTCCATGGTGGATTCTTAAAGTCACAATGTTCCATATGCTATTAAACAATAAAATAAAATATTAGTATATCAAGCCTTAAATAAACTGTATAAATTAAATATTTTTTCAAGTAAAAATGCATTCTAAGTAGGCTACAAACCACACCGGACAAAATAGATAAGTTAAGAAAATGCATGTGGGACCTTGAAAGCATGGAAGAATCTAACAGCAAATGAGACCATATGACCAGTTCTTGTATTCTGAAAAGTAATTTAGGAATCTAACAACAAATGGGACCAGTTACACAGAAATCAACCACAAAAATATTCTAAATTAAAATTGTGCACAATATACAAATTGACCTTTACCTAGCTTCAACTCTTCAATAAGCTTCTCTCCCTCCTTAGTATGCCTCTGTCTCTCTACAACAATCTTTTTTTTTTATGACCTTCTTCAAAAACCACCAAAACACTGAACCGACAAATCCCTTTCCCAGATTACAACCCCTAAGTTTTGATACTCCAAATCCCTTTCCCTCTCTCCCCTTCGATAAGCCTAAGTGAACCCAACAAACTATGAATCGAGACCTCCTTGCTCCAGAAAGCAAAGTATCGAAACCCAAATTTAACACCCTATTTGTGACCCTTACTTTAGCAAGTGTTGAAACCCAATCTCAGCACCCTAAATCGCACCCTAAGAATCCCCACCTTCATGACCCTTTATCGATTCGAAATCCTAAACAAAAAATCTTCAATTCAAAAACCCTAAAACGAGCCCTAAACCCTCACTTCAGAAAACTGTTAATTCGACCCTAAATCTATTCGGTACCTTAACTTCAGAGAAAACCCTAAACCCCAATATTTAGAAAACCCTAAATCAATTCACTCCTTTTACTTCAGAATACCTAATCCCCAGTTAGAGAGCCCTAAATCGATTCGCACCCTAAACCCTAAATCGATTCATTCATTTTCCTTTAAGCTATCCCTGAAATGTTTCTGAAATCCCTTATCCCGATTCTTCCGTCCTACCCTAAACCTTCGAATTAACCTCTGTTGAAGGAAAGAATTAAGCTTTTACCTTAAGCATTTTTCAGTCGAGAGAAAGGAAAAAGGAAAATGGAAATCTGAAAAAAAAAACATTGAAGCTGAGTTATATGTGTACACGTGAAAAAAATTTTCCACGTTAACAATTTACGTGGTATAAATATGCTACATCAGCATGCCACATGTATCATATTAACGGTCGTTTCTGAGATTTAACGGAAAAATGTTTAATTATTATTTTTTGAAACGTTAAGGGTTAAATTGTTCAAAATAAATCTTAGGAGACTTATTTTTATACAATTAAATGTTGAAGGCTTAATTTCATATATTGGTAAATGTTGAGGGTAAATTTGAGTATTAAGCCTATATTATTTTATCATAATTAAGCCCAAAGAAAATGGGCAAATCTTGAAATTAAACGATCCGATTTTATTCTGCTTCCTTCCTTTCGCCTTTTCTTTGTTCCTTTGTTTTTTTTTTTCCTTTCTCATCCCTTACTGCCTCCATCGAAACAAGCTCGAGAAAACCATCGGAACTCAGATCTTGCTTCATAAGCCTTAGAATTCAAGGCACGACTCCTGCCGTTTGATCTGATCAGGTATTTTTATCTTCCATAGCCAACTAACTGCTTTATTTCTATCGTCTTTAATTTCATTTTGCCTGAATATAATCGATAAATGTCGATGAGATTTCTCTTTTTTTTTTTTTTCCCTAGCTTTCAAGATTCTTAATGTTAATATCGTGTTCTTGAACGTTCGCCATTTTAAAGAATGTTCTTATGGCTTCCATTTGATCATCTTTTGTAATTTAGTTATCTTTGTGGAAATGTTAACTATGGTTGGTATTAGTTAATTAAAATGATTTTAGATCTTTTTTTTCCCTTGTAGAATTTGTCTGTTAAAGAAGAGGATATTAGATTTAGAGCTGATGTGACAAAAAGTATTTTGAAAAGAGTAAATAAAAACGAAATTTCTGGTGTTATTTATTTGATAAACGAATTTATTACTTTAATATATTGAAGTATGTGTGTGGTTTAATCTGAACAGCTGGGTTGATTCTGGCGAAAAGTGATGGTCTGGAATGGTCATTTGTTTCTTGATTGTTGGATTATGAAGCTGTAGTTATTGTATAAATCTTTGTGGGAGGCATGAATATTGTGAAAGGTGTTGCCGACCTTATTCGTCGGACATCTAGTGGCCAAACTAGAGATTTACCAGGGGAGAGGTTGTTTCCTCCTACTCCAAGGATTCGCTTCAGGTACTGATGCTTGATGATTGTTATTCTTTTTACAAATTTTCAGTTAACGTGAGCATTATAATGGAGGCTATGAGTGATGAAAAAAGGGTTAAGACTAGGGGAAGACATAAAAAGACTTGAAAGGAAGTTATCTGAAAAGATATGGTGGAACAAGAGTTGAAAGAATAAATTGTCTTAAATAGAAATGAGTAGAGAAATGGAATTCATGTTAATGACTTAACGAGAGTTCATTTATTGATTAATATTGGGATAAATGCTCGAATGATGATGTGAGCATTATAATGGAGTTTCACTCTGAGTAAAATTTGGAAATGCTTTAGCACTTTAGTTTAAACTTTTTGTTGAACAAGTTAATTAGTTCCTTATTCGGCGAGCATCTAGCTGTACACAATTTGTGGTTCGGAGATGAAGATTAATCTTTTGGGTGTTGTTGCTCGCACTTGATTTAACTTAAGTTGTTACTTTTGAACCTCCATTTTGTTCAATCTGAACTATTATTAGTGCATTTAATCCTTCATTCTTTTTGGTACTTCCTTTCAGAGAAGTCGATGATGAGGCAGTTTTGAGTTCACTGTGGGAGAGATACGAAAACACTGTTGATAAGGTACGCCCTCATGGCTGAAAAGTTTTGGAACCTTTTTTTTTTTTTTTTTTTAAAAGAAGTTTTTTTTAGTTTCAGTATACCATTTATAGAATTTTTTTTACCCATTCATATCAAGTTATATATGTCATGTGTTCTTTTCCTAGATTTGGTCCACGAAAAAAAATGTAATGTTAACAGATTAAAAGGATGTGATGTTGACATATAATTTGGACTGTTATTTAACTACCTTTAAAGGAAGTGTGTTCATTCAACTAAATAAGTTAAAAGGTTTAGAGAAGAAACCTATGTTGATAATGACATTTAATCTAGATTGTAATTCGACTGCCTTTAAAGGAAGTGTGTTCATTTTGGTAAATAAGTTAAAAGGTTTAGAGAAGAAACCTGTCTTGAATATTTGAGCAGTGGAAGTTTGTTAAATTTTGTAGTATTCTTATATTATGCTTAACTACTCTCAAGGTATTCAAATCAAAATTTTAGAGACTTTCTGATGTCACTGAACAATTAATTCACTATTTTTTTTTACATGTTTTCTCAATCTTTTCATTAGTTTAGGAAAAGTACTTAATTTATTCTTTTGCACTCCTATAATTCAGGTTATTTATGTAAGCTCTTATTTCTTAAAATATTGTCCTATTATTGATGTTTTCATTCCAAAAGATTAATTTTATCTTCAAGCTTCCTTTTTATTAATGAGTATAACTTCTTTTCTATTGAAGGTTTTCCCCCCTGATTTGCTTGTTTTTAGGTGGAAAAGAAAAGGTTGTTTCATGTTTTCCTCAAGCAGTTTCTGACTGTATTCAAGAATTGGGAGCCTGTTAATGGTGGCCAGTTGCCAGAGGCTTCTTCAACAACTGTTCAACCTATAGAGTATTCCACAAGTGTTAATGATGTAGTTGTTGGCTGCTCTGCCGGGCATCCTGCTGAAGTCATTTTGACTTTTGCTGTAGAGATTGTGCAATTAACCACTTTGGTATCTGACTGTAAGTTGATTTATATCTTCTAAGGAAGTTGCTTTCGATTGGTCAGACTATTTTGTTGACAGGAAGGATTTACTTTTAAGACAATATTTAGGGGAAAAAAGACAAAAAATTGGAAAATCAAAATATAAAGGGAAAAAAGAATTCATGAGATTCCAAATTTTTTTCCTTTATGCAAATTATTAAAAATTAATTAATTAATTACATTTTAAAAAAAATAAAATTTCATATGCAACTTAAACTTTGTAAAGAACTTGCTCAAGTTGACTAATTGATTACAATTTTTATCATTCTTGGTAATTTTAGGATATCCGTTGTAATTGCTAAACCCCTTTTTATGTTACTCCACATTATTGTCATTATGCCGTTTGTTTGGATTTTGGAGAGCATTTAGTGAATTGTTTTGCAAAGTAAAACAAGTCATGGGACATTATTTATGGAGATTATTGTAGGTAGATATGGTAATATGTTGTCACTTAATTCTTCCTATTTTTTTATAAGTCTCTCATTGTTTATATAGATTGATTGAATATTTCTAATATGTTATATTATTTGCTTTATTTCCTTTATTATAAATCCAGTAAATACTGGTGTGGGACACACATCAACAGACCTTCCAGCAGTTTCCATAAGCTTCGCTTCTGAAGGATTACCAGTTTTGGATGCTTTAAAAATTATTACTCGTTCATTGCATAATTGCAGAGTTTTTGGCTTTTATGGTGGGATTCAGAAACTAACAGCATTAATGAAAGGTGTGATTAATATTATCGATTGCATCTATGTTGTTATTTGAGATGCTGGCAATCTTTTGTTTGTGGTCTACTGATACTGAAATGCATTGTTGTATGTAATTGGGGTGTGATGCTTTCTATAGTATCTAAATTTTTGGTGATGTATCTATTTTATAAAACTTATTCATCTGGTCTTGGATTATTTTGAGGCTTAAATGCAATTATTTAAGATTTCTTTTTCAGTTAGTTATTATACTATTATGTATTCTTCAATCTAATTCTACTTGTATGTTGATGTTCCCCATTAATTTTGACGTGAGCTCATCTTTTTTTTTTTGATTAGATTCTAAATGGAAGTTTGTGAATTTTAGTTGAATTCCAAGTTTATTGTTTTTTCCAGGGGCGGTTATCCAACTCAAAGCAATGGCTGGTGTACATTCAGCTGATGAAAGTTTTTCTAATTTGACAGCAGAGAAAACGGGGTTCTTGCAGCGAGTACTTGTATATGTGGTGTCCATCACATGTAGCTTTATTAATTTAAATCCAAGTGTTTATGAGAAAGCTCAGATGTACGGTAGTATTGATGATTTTTCTGTAATTGGTGCTTCATCTTCAATTTACACTGCTAGTTTAAAAGGTTCTCTTTCTGAAATAAGGCTACATTGGCATCAAAAGGCAGTTGTCTCAGTGATGGAAGCCGGTGGGCTTAACTGGTTAGTAGGTAAGGTAGGCACTTTTGTTTATCATCGCAGATAACTTGGTAATATGTGAACCATTTGCTATGGGTATCATCATCATCATCATCATCATCATCATCAGAGCCTTTATTCCAATAGCTTGGTGTAGGCTATATGAACCAATATATGAACTCGCAATGGATATGCTTTTTTCTTTTTTGTTTGATAGGTGAAGAGCAACTAAAAAACATAGATACCAAGAGGCTACAATATGGTTATTCATGTTTATGCCAAAAAATTAAAAATTATAACCTTATAATTGGTTGCTAAGGCTATATACTTTATTATGTCTAATTATTCATTGGATGGTGCTTGCTTAAAGCTTATGTCTTGAAGAAATCAATCTTTTGGGTGCTTTTTGATTGGATGTGACTGATGCACCAATCTTCGCTCCCTCTCTTTTATTAGTTGTTATCTTGCTAGTGTTGATTATTGCTATCTAGTTTTAATCATTTTGTGTGCCTGTAGTAACTTGCTTATGATTAATTAGACACTCAATATTTTGATTTGTTTGGTTGTATTCTTAATGTTTTAGTTAATCATTGGGCCAACCATATTAACTTTTACCACGTTTGGGGAGTATAAGACTAAATTTGGTTGTCATGTTTGATTATATTGTTGTCATCTCTCATTTCCTTTTTTTTCCTAAATGAATATTTAGCAAGTGGCTGTGACTTCTGTACTCATATTTTGCTGCTTCTTGACATTGACTCCATCCCTAAACCTCAAGAAGTCTGTGAAAAATAAGAATATTGTATTAAGAACCTCTAATGAATGATACAAAACCCCTTATGATTGTATACAATTGCTGTTAAGAAGTAAATAGGAAACTAAATTTGCCTAAATCTAATTCCTATGATTGAGGGATTGTCTAACCTTAATTTTAGGGATACAAATATTTACATATTTCTTAAATTTAATAGAATTGACTTTCTCACACTCCCCCACAAGATAGTGAATAAATATTTTCCATTCCTAGCTTGGACTATTGTTTGAAATGCTACATTACTTACTCCTTTGGTAAGTACATCTGCGAGTTGACAACTATTAGTCATACTAGGTGTGCTGATTAATCCACTATCTAATTTCTCCTTAATGAAATACTTATATATCTCTATGTGTTTTGTTCGATTATGTTGCACGGGATTATGCGCTTTGCTGATTGCTGATTTATTGTTGCAATATAGTCTCATCGGTCCATGCTGCTAGATCTTTAGGTCTTCTAGAATAATCTTCACCCATAATAGTTAAATATTACTTGAGCCATTACTAAAAGTTTTGTCTTTGTGCTAGATCTTGCCACCAAATTTTGGTTTTTGCTTATCCATGTCACAAGATTTTCTCTAAGAAAGGTAAAATACCAAGAAGTGGATCTTCTATCAATTATCGGCCCTGCATAGTTTGCATTGTGTAGACCTCAAGTGTTAGCCTTGTGTTTCTTTTAAATAGGATCCCATTTCTTGGAGTTCCTTTAAAATACTGCAATACTTAGTTGACTGCTTGTAAGTGAACTTCATTTAGTCTGTGTATGAATTAACTAATCACTTCAATAGCATAAGCTATATCTGGCCTAGTATGAGACAGGTAGATGAGTCTTCCTACTAGGCGTTGATGCATTTCTCTATCTACATCAATATCCTCCTTTGGCTTGCCGAGCTTATGGTTGGGATCTATCAGTGTGCTTGTCGGTCTACGTGCCGACTTCCTTGTCTCTTTGAGAAGATCTATGACATGTTTTTGTTGAGTGATAAAGATACCTTTCCTGGAGTGAGCAACCTCAATTCTTATAAAGTACTTCAACTTTCCAAATCTCTAATTCTTTGGCCAAGCATTGTTTTAGACACCGTTTCTCTTTATCATCATTTCCTGTCATGATGATGTCATCAACATACTTTAAAAGAGTTGTGATTCCCCCTATATCTGAATGTTTGATAAACAATCTCCCTAACTTTGTCTATATCCCATACATATCATCATTTTGCCAAACCATCCAAACCACGCCCTTGGAGACTGCTTAAGCCCATACAAGGCTTTCTTAGGCTTACACACCTTGTCGTTGGCTATGTTGCTTTCAAATCCAGGTGAGATGTCCACATAGGTTTCTTCTTCGAGATCTTTATGTGGAAAGGCTTTTTCTACATCAAACTACTATAGATCCCAATAATAGTTTGCTGCTAATGTTAATAGAATTGTGATAGTGTTCATTTCGACAACTGGTGAAAATGTTTCTTGATAATCCACTCCATACATTTGAGTATATCTTTTAGCTACCAATCTCACCTTGTACCTCTCTAGTGATCCCTCTGTTGTATACTTCGTAGTATAAACCCACTTATATCCCATAGGCTTCTTTCTTGCTGGCAAGTTTACTAACTCCCATGTGTTATTCTTCTCTAGGGCCTCCATTTCTACATTCAAGGTTTGTTTTCAATTTTCCTTAGATAATGTCTCGGATAGAGTAGTAGGCATATGGTTTATATTCAAGCTTACAAAGAAACTCCTATGAGATGGTGAGAATTTTTCAAGTGAAACAACATGAGAGTGGATATAATTATCGTTTGGTGCATTTCTAGCTCCGTTCCTAATGGCAATAGGAATTTTAAGTTTTGACTCGTTTTTTGGAGTTTGAAATTGTTATTGTATTCTCTAGACTTGGATTAAATTCTTGGGGCTCGCACAGGTTTAGGAAGTGAGACTTTCTTCCTTGAGTACACTTGACCTCTCATCTTATCATCAAGAGCTACCATGGGTATCCGTTCATTATTTTGTGACTTAGGTGACATTGACTGAGTTGACATTGATTGTTTGGAAGGAAGATCTATGAGAAAGACATCCTTATCTTCCTTGACTAAACTCTCCCCCTTAAGGAGTGGTGAAGGTTCATTCGAATTGAAGGTGACATTTGTTGTGATAGAGAGTTTTTTGGATGGTGCTTTTGTGTTGAAGAATACCCCACAAGCATACACATGATAGCTTTTTTGCTGTTTTGACTGTGAGCATGGACAAAGGACACAACCAAATATTCTGGGAGTAAGTTGATTTACAGTGTTTCGGTTCGGATAAAATTTTGAAAGACATGTCCTTGGGACTTTTGAAACTTAGACTTTAGATGGTAGTCAATTTATGAGATGTGTGGTTGTGAGAACAGCTTCCCCCCAATAAGATTTAGGTATATTATTTCGAAATAGAAAAACTTGGCTGTATCAAGTTGGTGACCATTCTTTCTTTCAACAACCCCATTTTGTTGTGGTGTGTCGACATAGTATGAATTATTTCTTCTTTTTGAAATATGAGTTCAAACTTGATTGAAATAGTCCCTAGCATTATCTATCCTAAACCTTTTGATTTTAACACCAAATTCATTTTGTACCATGGTAGGAAAATTTGGGAGAACTATATTAACATCGAATTTGTGTTTGAGCAGAAAGATCCAAGAAACTCTAGTGCAGTCATCAATAAATGATACAAACCATCTTGCTTCAGAAACAGTAGGAATATTTGAAGGACCCCAAATATCACTATGAACTAAATAGAAAGGAATTGAACTTCTTTTATTGCTAATGAGAAAAGTTATATGTTTGTGTTTCGCAAACTCTCTCACATCACAATGAAAACTTCCAATATCTAGTTCCTTAAACAAGAATGGAAACAATGTTTTGAGAATTTGAAAGGATAGATGTCCAAGTCTATGATGATGAAGCCAAACCTTTTCTTTATTGGATTAATGGTGTACAAAAAGGAAGGACAAAGGTGATTTCCTCTTGACAATATTCGAGCTATTGGTGACGTATGGGTCATGTGATCTGTTGCTTCTAAATCCACAACCCATGAATTGGCAAAGTTTCCATCTGAGACATTTAATCAATGGAAATAGGAAACTCACCTAAATGCGCCAATGAACATTTACTTGAGGGTTTGTCCAGGGATCCTTGAAGAGCTTTTAATTTCTCAATCTCATTTGGATTAAATCCTTCTTGCTATGAAGATTTTGCTTCCTCTATATGAATAGCAGTGAAGTATGCTTGGCCTTGATTTTTCTTTTGTCCTTCTTTGCACCCCCACACCTTGCTAGATGTAGAAGGCTTTCCATGGATTTTCTAGCACTGCTTCCGAGTATGTCTTGCCTTCTTGCAATAGGTACACCACACACTTTCTCGGATGGTTACTTTAGATGGACCTTTTTCCCATTTTCAATTGATAATGGCTGTTCCTGTCCTTGCTTCTGGCTATTACTTCTGGCTATCCAAAGCTTGGGGTTGGAGCATAACCCCTCTTTTGTTCTCCTTAGCTTGAACCATGGAGACAGCCTCGTTCAAAGAGGTAGATCCTCTTTTCCCAAAATTTGGACTTTGATTTGATCAAGCTCTACATTCGGATTAGCATGGAAGTCATAATCTCTTTCAATAAATTTCTTCAAAGCTGCTACATTTCACTACAATTCTATGGTACTACCGATCTTGCAAAGGTTTTTCAAAAAAATAGCATACTCGTTGACTAATACCCTTGATTGGTAGTAGCAATCTTGGTTTTTATCTCATAGACTTGAGCTGCATCCCACAACTTTAAAGTATGTTTGTCGAATTGGCTCCCAAATGTCTTTGGTTGTGAACAAGAACATGCAAGTATCAATGATACATTGTGTCATAGAATTCCTCTGCCTTGACATAACTACGGAATCTTTTCATCCCAAGCCTTAAAGCAAGGATCTCTTCTAGGTTCGGTACCAAGAAGATGACTAACCTTTCCTTTCCCCTTGAGAAAGGTTTGAACCAATTGAGACCATGTCAAGTAATTCTTTCCATTCAATCTGTATGTAGCTTGAATATTTTGTAATTTTTCTTTTTGTCCCTTTCTCGAATCGGGCAGTAGTGGTAGCATCGTTATATCTAACATAGTTATGGGACTAAAACAAGAGTTAATTAAGGATGAATAAAAGGCAAGAGAGATGAATAGAAACAAATATTTGTGATGAAGGCTAGATCAGAAAGTGGCTATGAAGGCTTTAACAAAAATCGGCTATGAAGGTTTGAGGCAAAAATCAACACTAAAAGTTGAAAATAATTACAAAAAAATCAACAATGAAGGTTGAACAAAATTGATTTTTGAGGAAAGCCTAAAGCTCTGATACCATGTTAAAAATCAGAATATTGTATTGAGAACCTGTAATGAATGATATATAAAACCCCTTAGGATTATATATTTAAAAAGTAAATAGAAAATTAAATCTGCCTAAATTTAATCCATATGATTGAGGGATTGTCTAATCTTAATCTAGGGATATAAATATTTCATGTTTCCTAAATTTAATAACTTGATTTTACCATAAAGTCCATTTTCTTGAAAGGATGGCACCATTTTAACGTCTGGGGGCCTTGACAATACATCTACGACGTGGTTACTGTTGGCATCGGGAATGTAAATTTAAGGGTGTCTTTGTAGCAATGTTTCTTAAATAGAAACCAGCAGAATATATTTGTGGATTTGTGTTTGTTCAGTGATGCTGCTTATTTTTAATTTTTTGCTCATCGAAGCTGCTTGTTTTTCAGAGTTGTTGCGTGTCATCAGAAGGTTGAGTATGAAAGAACAGTGGACAGATATGTCACTTCAGTGCTTGACTTTGAGAACCCTTTGTTTTGCATTATGTGATAATCCACGTGGTCAAAATCATTTCAAAAGCATTGGGGGGCTTGAAGTTCTATTGGATGGACTTGCAGTTCCATCAATTAATATTCTACTCTTAAAGAGTGCCTTACCTGTTGATGGGCAAAGGTACTTTTCTAACTTGTTTTGCAATTTCACTTGTGTCTTGATATCATATTGAGCATGTTAGTCTAAAAATATTAGATGCCATTTAGTTTGGTTGCTGAATTAGAACATTTTATGATATACGTCTGGCCACCGTTAAGTTTCCATCAGCTTGGTTTTCATCCCATCTTGTTTTTCGGTCACTTGACTACATAACCAAGTTAAGCATATCAAGTTATAATTTTTGTGACCTTCCTTTCCTTGCCCCCTCCCCTCCAATTTTTAAAACTTGAACCTTTTAGCTAAATTATATGGATACACATGTGAAGTTGTGTTCTTATTGTGTAATTAAATTACTTTCCAGAAGATTTTTACTCTGTTAAAGTATCCATGAAATAAGTCCTTATACTTGCTAAATCCTGTAAATAGAGCCCAAGTAACGGCTAAGATATCCCATCTCTAGCCAGTTTTACTTGGGTATTGCTTTTGATTATGTGATGGCTTTTTCTTCAAGTTGAACTTCTATATAAAGCAAGAAAGAACTGGGATTAGCTTAGTTGGCTTGTCTAATTAATGCCTTCATTTGAGCAGCTCTCTATATCAGATATCCGATTTCTATAATCCAAATGTTGTTTAGGGTTGCTAAACTTGGCTTTGTGTGATACTTGGGTAGGCCATCTGAATTTCTGCTAGGCTTATCTTGGTATCTTACACCTTCTCTGGGAAGCCAATGCACAATGATATCAAAACTTTTACCATCGGTTCTTTCCCATTCTGAAGCCTTAAAATTAATGTTTTGTTGCCTTGAATGTGTGAAGAAAATTAATCGTCTATGAATCAGTAGATGAACTTTTTATTTGTTATTCTACTCTTTCTTGATCTTATAATCTGGGGGTTAACTTTTATGCAGAGAGCAAAATACCTTGCTGAAAATTTTTGAGCTCCATGTTCTTTCTCTGGAAGTTCTTAGGGAGGCTGTGTATCCTATATATCACTGCTCTCTTATTCAGAATTTCCCATGTAGTTTCATTTTTTGCAATTTAATGCTTTCATTGTTTCTTTCTAAAAGTGAAATTTGTGAACCTTGTATGCTAATTGGAATTATATCACTCTCCTGTAGATATAATTGTATCCGACATAAGTGCATTTGTGCTAGCATGCTGTACCTGTTAATATTAGAGCTTGCTTTTGACAGTAAGGAAAATTTTAGATTGATATTATTGTCCTAAATTTCAAACTGCTTTTATTTAGTGCAGCAATATACAATGCACCATTTTCTTTTATAGTTCCTCCAACGTTCAATAAAGTGGATCTAATTTAGCAAATGAAATTAGTGACAACAGGGGTTTCTGTTCTGATTTCATTGGCCCAATTTTATGTTATCAGTTATGCATGAACACATATTAATGACCTTAACTAGTAATCAGCTTTGGGAATGTGAATAACCTACAATTTCTATGTGAGAATGGAAGAGTTCATAAATTTGCAAACAGCTTTTGTTCGCCCGCTTTCATGCTTCAAGAGTATAAGGAGCAGATGAAGGATTCAGTTCTGCAGGATGGTAGTCAAACATCCATTTTTGACTTAAAAAATGATAATAATGCTGTAAGTTATTTGGCAGAGCCTTCTGCTCCTTTAACGGAGAAGGCTTCTTATCATCAACTTTGGAATGATTGTATTATCAAGTTGAGCAGAGTACTTTGTTCATTCCTTCTTGCTCCAGAAGATGTTAAATTTCATCATGGCCAAGCAACCTCTGGTCGGTTTCCCACGTCGAGTTCTTCTGTTTATGCTGAACTTTCAATTAAATGGGTCATGAGGGTTCTTCTTACAGTTTTCCCATGCATTAAGGCTTGTTCCAATCAAAATGAACTTCCAAACCATTTGTGGTAAGGTTACTTTATGCCTTTCTGTTTCTATTGTAGTTGTGGTGCCTTGAAGCTGTCTGCAGACTCCTGCAAACTATGATTCTGCTTTCCTTTAGCACTTTGCTCTCTTCTCGTTTCTAACTTCTTTTCCCCTTTTTCCCGTTATTTTGTTTCCTGTAGGGTCTTCGTCAGTACCTTGCAGCATTGTGTTCTTAATGCTTTCAGGAAGTTTCTCATTTCATCACCTGCATTGCTTGAGGTGTTTCGCAAAGAGGGAATATGGGACCTTGTCTTCTCTGAGAACTTTTTCTATTTTGGATCAGCTTCAGAGGAATTTTCTGAAGAGTTTACTCAATACCGTGGGATTGAAATTATTCAGATAGAGGCGATTTCATTTGTGGAATTAGCCGCAACCTCTAATGGGAGTGTCCATAACTTGGTATGTTCTTATCACATCTGAGGTATTCTTTGCGAAACAGTTTACCTACATCGTGGTTCATGCATGAATAAATGATTTCTTAGCTAGTTAGCTGTTGTTATAATAACTTGATCTTAATATTGGGATAATTTAGATTTATGGTTGATATTAATAGTTGACTATCAAGGGTGAGAAAGGGCAAACCAGAGATGTTATAGGCTTCATCAGAAATATGGCACTACAATGAAAATATCTCTCTGAAAATTTTCCAGTACTACCTTTGAACTATTCATCTAATGGTTGTGTAATCTTATTTCTTGGGGAATTCATGTGCGTCCAGCATTGATAAAAAATGCTGAAATCACAATGGTGGACATATCCAGTACAATGATAGTGCTGGAAAATTGACTTAAAGCTCTCTGTCGAATTAAGAATTTTCTATATATGATGTTATTCTTTAAGTCAGTGCCTTAGCCTTTTTGCATGCATATGCTGTTAATTTCTTTTACCTCTATCTTGAAGCATCCTGCTAATTGAAAATTCTGGCCTTTTTGTATTTCGCATATTGGTAATTGCTTATTGTAGAAATAATTCTGCTAAGTTTGGTGATATGGAAAATAGAATACTTAAGTTGTTGGAGGATGTATAGTATTGGCATTTAACATTCTTAAATTAGATGTTGATACCTTTCATACGGTTTTGTATTTTAGCGGAGGATATGATAGGTTATGATCTGTATGTCTGGATGCATGTTTAATATGTTTGATAAATGTTCTTGTATGTGTTATTCCCATGAATGTTCTAGTTTGTTCAATGATTCTAGCAGTAATCTAAAAGGATCTTCTTGATTTATTAGACTTGTATATTTTGTGCTTGTGGCTTTGCTTACTTTTCACTTTCTCTCCATGTTGTCACAGCCTGAATTGTCTGCTTTATTAGAGGCCCTTGAACAATCTGCTTGTAATCCTGAGATTGCTAGTGTTCTCGCGAAGAGTCTGCTTCGAATATTACAGCTTTCATCCGAGAAAAGTATTGTTTCCTTTAAGACACTCAATGCAGTTTCCAGGGCTCTTAAAGTTGCTTGCATTCTTACCCAAGAATCTAAAAGGTCTGGAAATATGAGCCTTGTGATTGAGAATAATTATTTAGAAGGGGTTCCAACTCCTGATCACCAGGGACTTGATTCAAGTGAGACATTTCAAAGTTGGACTAAATGCATGGAAACATGTATGGAACTCTTTATGGAATTTGTCTCAGTAGCAGATGATGCTAGAAGTTTGGTTTTGCGTGATTCTACCTGCATTGATTGTTTGTTTGAATTGTTTTGGGTAGAAGGCTTGAGAAATCATATTCTTAGATACATTCTTGACCTTATGAAGGTATGTTTTTTGGTACTGTTATAATGCTTTTTCTGGTCTTTTTCATTATTAACTTGTTAAGAAGTAGACCTTTTTTTTCCCTATTGTTTTAGGTTGGACCACTATCTGAGGAAGATCGAAAAGCAATGTTGTACATATGTTCAAAATATTTAGAGACCTTCACTCTTGTAAGGGAGCATGAAAAAAGTTTTTCCGAACTGTCTATTAATCTATTGGTTGGAATGATAGACATTCTCCAGACTGATCCAGGGGTAAGTTACCTGCACTGCTCGCATGCGCTTCTGTAAAGCTTGTGTCTGTTTGGCTACTTGGCTGTCGAGTTTTATGTGTCTTATACATTTCATGTTTTATCAGCATTACCAGGCTTTATTTCGAGATGCAGAATGCTTTTTACATATTGTCTCTTTACTAAATGGCAATCTTGATGAGACAAATGGAGAGAGGCTGGTTTTGGTTGTTTTGCGGACTCTTACATGTCTGCTTGCAAGGAATGATGCCTCAAAGGTAATTTTCCTTCTTGTTTCCATTCTCATTGGTTTTTTATGGAATAGTTGAATGCGTTATCTATGTTCATCCTGAAGAGTGCAATAAGCGGTCTTTCTTTGTGAAGGATTTTGCTCCAATACTAGCTTGTCTTTATTGCAATTTTTTGTACGGCTGCCAGTATTTGTGTACGCCCTTATACGTGAGAACACTGAAAAACTTTGTAACTTGGTAACTGGTATGACTTGCCTAAAATGTGGTCTAATGTTTAACAAAAACATGTGTTTATCACAAAGGAATGCAAAGTCCTATTTGCTTTACTAGGATCTTCTTGTCTTGTTTAATATTTGCGCTCAACTCTATGCAAAAGGCTGCTGCACTTATTGTGGAAAGTAATATGGATTGATGCATTTAGAATTCATGAGCTTTGGTAGTCTGTGTAGCAAGGAATTGCTTGTTTTTACTCGAGATGACAAATGGCTGGACAGTAAGTTGTAGAACTAGAACTAATTTTTGTGGGATGTCAAAAGGAGAACAGTTGAGACATCTAGAGCTGGTGGTGGATTGAGTTTAATTCTGCATGGTTAAGAATTTTAGGCATTTATGGTGTTTAGATCTTTTTAATCACAATTTGATGTTCGGGGTCGTTTTACGTAATAAAAGCACATCGATCCAAAATTAGATTGACATTTTCCTTTAGCATTTTAAATCCAAGAATTTTAATGGGTCTTGTCAATTTTTCTTTATTGTTGTCATTTTCATGTACTTTTTTATATTAAACAATTAATTTTACAGGCAGCATTTAGAGCTCTGGTTGGCAAGGGTTATCAGACATTGCAAGGTCTCCTGTTAGACTTCTGTCAATGGCATCCAAGTGAAGCACTTTTAAATGCACTTCTTGATATGCTTGTTGATGGAAAGTTTGAAAAAGAAGGGAGCCCACGTATAAAGGTGATTTAATCTCCTGAAGTCTCTTTGACCCACTTTCAAATCCTTGCTGTCTGGTCATGTGAATTGATTCTATGTTCTTTTCATTTTCCTCATTGTGCTTAGTTTTTAAAGAAGTTGTCCCTGAATTGGTACTTTCTTGTTCTGTTTTGACGCAGAATGAAGATGTGATAATCCTATATTTGAGTGTTCTACAGAAGGTTAGTAATTCATTTTCTTGGTTGGTTTGACTATATTGGTTGTACTAAATTTCCTCGGAATCTGTTATAGTTGATTCTTACATGGTAGCCATTAATTTTGATGTCGTTATTTGCTTTTTTTTGATTGGCCAGAGCAGTGAGTCTTTGCGGCATTATGGTCTCAGTGTGTTTCAGCAGTTGCTTAAGGATTCCCTTTCCAATCGAGCTTCTTGTGTTGCAGCAGGAATGCTTAATTTTCTTCTTGATTGGTTTGCCCAAGAAAGTGATGACAGTGTCGTTTTGAAAATTGTACAACTGATACAGGTTATTGGTGGCCATAGCATATCTGGGAAGGATATTCGCAAGATCTTCGCTCTCCTCCGAAGTGAGAAAGTGGGGACTAAACAGCCATACTGCTCATTATTATTGACCACTGTCTTGTCAATGCTAAAAGAGAAAGGACCAACTGCCTTCTTTGATCTCAATGGGAATGATTCTGTAAGTTCTTTTTGCGTCCTTGGGAGAATTTCTGAAAACAATTTCTTCTGATATTCAAGTTCCTATTAGTCCTTTCGGAACCTGTTGCATTCAATTATGTGTCATATGACTGCTATTGGAACAAGGTATTCATATTCCTATGTGTCTTTTTTTTTTTTTTTGTAGGGAATCATAATTAAAACACCCGTGCAATGGCCTCTCAACAAGGGTTTTTCTTTTTCTTGTTGGCTTAGGTTGGAGAAGTTCCCCAGGAATGGAACAATGGGCCTTTTCAAATTTCTGACAGAAAATGGAAGAGGGTGCTTAGCAGCAGTAGCAAAAGATAAGCTTATTTATGAGGTAAAGGATATATAACATGTTTATCTCTAGGAAATTTCTTCCAAAGCTTTACTCTTATTCCATCTGAAAATGCATTGCATGTATAGTCCCTATTAAAATAGAAAAGTGCCCCCCTTCCCACTCCCCCAAACACTCAGAGACAAACTGACATAAAAAATAAATGGATTTATGTTTGATGCACTGACACTGTCAGTGTGTCAAATATAAACTCAAAATAAATTAACTTGTTTTTGCTTACCTTGTCTTTGGCATTACTGCCAAATTTCATTCACTGAATTGACTTATTTCTCATGTCTTTTGCAGTCTATCAATCTGAAACAACAGTGTGTTCAGATGCATGTTAATCTAGTCAGGAAGAAATGGCACTTTCTTTGTATTACTCATACCATTGGAAGAGCATTTTCTGGAGGTAGCCTATTGAGATGTTTTCTTGATGGTGATCTTGTATCCTCTGAAAGATGCAGGTACCATGCCACCTTTAATCATTCTTGGTTTGCATTTTACTTTTATCATTAAAAACTTTCCAAGAGTAATATATTTCCTCAATACAGATAAGTTCCATCCTGACTCTCATCATTTCATGTCTCAGATATCCAAAAGTCAATGAATTATTGACTAGCTGCTCCATTGGTACAAAAATTGTCTTGCCTCAAAATGAAGAAGATGATCCTCAAGAGTCCATCCAGGATTCATTTCCTTTTCTTGGTCAGATTGGTCCACTTTATTTGTTTGGTGATGCAATTTCTTCTGAGCAAGTCAAGGCCGTACATTCACTTGGACCAAGCTATATGTATTCCTTCCTTGATAATGAAGCTACTGCATTTGGTGATAACCCATTGCTTGGTGGAATTCTTGATGCAAAAGATGGTCTTGCATCCAAAATTGTATTTGGACTTAATGCACAGGTTCTAATTCCCTTCCTTTCAGGGACACATGCATGCACGCACACACCTGCACACACATGCACATCAAACAGTAATTCTGCTTTTTTAACTAGCTGAACCATTGATGGCGATTCTTCTTTTCAGGCAAACGATGGCAAGACATTGTTTAATGTCTCACCTGTATTGGATCATGCATTGGATAAGAATTTATTTGAAGCAACTATAATGGTCGGTACACAGTTATGTTCTAGACGCTTGCTCCAAGAGATAATTTACTGTGTTGGAGGCATATCTGTGTTTTTCCCTCTTATCACTCAGTCTGATAGATATGAAAACAGTGAAAGTGGAGTTTTGGAAAGTACACTGCTCCTTCCCGTTGCAAAAGAGCATCTGACTGCTGAAGTTATTGAGCTTATTGCTTGTGTCTTAGATGAGAATTTAGCAAATCTGCAACAAATGCATCTTCTCTCTGGATTTTCAATCCTGGGATTTTTATTGCAGTCAGTTCCACCTCAGCAACTCAATATGGAAACACTCTCTGCATTGAAGAATTTGTTTCATATTGTATCATCCTGTGGTATGATGAACCATATCAATTTTTATTTATTAGAAATTATTCATATTCATATGCTCACTTAAATTTTCATTTTAATTTTTTTAGTTATATTCACATCCATTTAAGAATATATATATATATCCTTTCTTTTTAGCCTACCCTAATTTATTGGAATAAAGGCTCTAATGATGATGGTGATGACATATCCTTCTTTTGATGTTTTGTGTTTCCTCTTCAGGATCGGCAGAGCTGCTCGTGAAAGAAGCCATATTTGCCGTTTTTCTTAATCCCCTTATCTGGCTGTACACAGTTTACAAGGTGCAGCGTGAGCTGTACATGTTTCTCATTGAACAATTCGATAGTGATCCGAGGCTGCTTGCAAGTTTTTGCCGGCTCCCACGTGTTATTGACATAATACGGCAGTATTACTGGGATAATGTGAAATCTCGGTTTGCCATTGGAGGCCAACCGCTTTTACATCCTATTACTAAACAAGTTATTGGAGAAAGGCCTGGTAGAGAAGAAATACACAAAATTCGCCTTCTTTTATTAAGTCTTGGTGAAATGAGCCTTAGGTATGTATTCTCAACTGCACGAGGTCATCTGAAGTTGCCAAATGTACAGTATCGATCAGATATTGCTTTTTAAATAGACATATATAGTGCACTATCTTCTTTTTTTTTTAATAGTTTTCTTAATATAACTGTTGCTTGTTGTATGCAGGCAAAATATTGCACCAGCTGATATAAAAGCTCTTATAGCTTTTTTCGAAACAAGCCATGATATGACATGCATTGAGGATGTTTTACATATGGTTATACGTTATGTTTCTCAAAAACCATTGCTTGTATCCTTCCTCGAACAAGTAAATCTGATAGGTGGTTGTCACATTTTTGTCAATCTCCTACAGAGGTATGCCTTCTGCTTTAAGAATTAAATGTGCAAACTTTTGGCATTAGAGACAATGTCCTTCTCTGTTTCATTGAAGAATGACTTCCAGCATTTTTCTTTCAATGTCAACATCCTTCTCTGTTTCATAGAAGAATGACTTCCAGCATTTTTCTTTCAATGTTTTCTTTTGTTGTATATTTCTTTAACTTACATTAATCTCCATATAATGTATTGTTTTTACGATTATGCCTTTCTACTAAGGGGGACTTTTCTCAAATTTTTAGCCTTTTTGGCCTATTGGCAACTCCCTCTCTAAGGAGAAAGGTCAACATTTAAATTGTGTGTGTGTGTGTGTGTGTGGTTTTTTTCTTTTTTTTGGGGAAGTGGGGCCGGAGTGGGGTGGTGAAGGGGGAGGGGAGTATGAGTGGAGATGTGGCCACTATGGTCTGTCGCAATGTTGCGTACTGTAAATTTTTTAGAAAATTTTTAACCACGTTTTATTTTTCCAAGTGCTGATTTAGAGTATGCAGTTGCAGAAAAATGTTCAAGTTACTGAACCAATTGCATGCTTAAGCATTCTTCTATTCCAGTAATTAGATTATAGTTTCCATAAATTACTGCATTTTCCTTCATCTGAATAACTTGAATTGCTTTGACTAGAGTTGATAAAGTGATCTGTTTTAAATCATTGGTTAAGAGTGAATGTCCTTATAGTCACACTCTGATTTGTTTTGCGTAGGGAATATGAGCCTATCAGATTGCTTAGCCTGCAGTTTCTAGGAAGACTCTTAGTTGGTTTGCCACCAGAGAAAAAGGGTCCCAGATTTTTCCATCTTGCTGTTGGAAGATCGAAATCTCTTACTGAAAACAACAAGAAAATCAGCTCAAGGATGCAACCACTCTTCTCAGCTATATCTGACAGGTTGTTTAAATTTCCTCAGACAGATAATTTGTGTGCGGCCTTGTTTGATGTTCTTCTTGGTGGTGCTAGCCCTAGACAGGTGATCAACCAATCAGGCATTTTCCCTCATTTTTATTTTTATTTTTTTAATTATGTTTTAGCTGTTCATTCTGTTATTCTCTTGATTGTCTGTTGTTGTGGTAATTCTCCGATAATTTTCCACCTAATTGTAAATGTTTCTTTACAGGTGTTACAGAAAAGCAGCCTGGTTGACAAGCAGAGGAGCAAAGGAAATAATTCTCACTTTTTCCTTCCTCAAATCTTGCTTCTGATTTTCAGATTCCTATCCGGTTGTGGAGTTGCATCCGCAAGAATGAAAATAATTAGCAATCTACTTGACCTTCTTGATTCAAATCCTCTGAATATAGAAGCATTAATGGTACTGCATACAAATCATTATTGATATGATATATATATATATATATATATATATATATATATATATATATATATATATTGTGTATGCTTTTCAAAGAGCTATCTAATTATCCAATTTTTTTCAATTAGGAATATGGTTGGAATGCTTGGTTAACTGCTTCTTTGAAACTTGATGCGGTAAAAGATTGCAGGCCTGATTCAAGACATCAAGGTGATTTTAAGTCAAATGAGAAAAATCTTGTGTTGAGGGTTTTTTCAGTTGTTCTTTGTCACTATATACATTTTATAAAAGGTGGCTGGCAACAATTAGAGGAGACTGTGAATTTTCTGCTTCTGCACTGTGAACAAGTATGTCAAATTCCTTCAATTTTCTTAAATATATTTACTATTTCAAATTCCTTCAATTTTCTTAAATATATTTACTTTAGTGTACTCTGTTTTTGTATTTTTTTTAGCACATTGATGGATAGTTTACTTCAGTTGTTTTCCTTGGTAGGTTGGCATATCATGCCGATACTTGCTTTGTGACATATATGACAACTTGATTCAAATGCTGGTAGATTTATCTGCGGAGGAGAATGTTTTTATTTCACAGCCTTGTCGGGATAATACATTATATTTTCTGCAACTGGTTGATGAGATGCTTATATCTGAAATTGGCAATAAACTTCCGGTACCTACTTACTTGTGAATGTGACTGGATTCTGTTTATTCCTGATTTACCTGACCTGTCATGGGGATATTTTCTTCCTATATCTCATTGCCTAAAATTCCGGAACATACCCACCTTAAATACATGCATTTTAAATATAATAAGAGGAAGAATATGTTAGGAGTTGGGGAAGAGAAGGCACATGTGGTCCTAAAGCTTTCTAGTTAGATTTTCCCTATACGTGTTTTGAAAGAACAGAGTAAGATTCAATTGAGTATCGTGAATTTGATTGAACTTGTAGTGTTTTTACTTATTCAAAATTGGTACATTCAAACTTTTGAAATTTAGGAGTAGTTATTCTTCCATGAAAAAGTAACCAAGATATGTCTTTGTGTCTCCTCACTCTTATACAAACATCTTAGAATATTCAAGTTTGTACTACAACTTGGCTTGTCGGTTTCTATGTATTTAGTTTGTTATTCCTAACTTGAGAATGATATTAATTTGTTATTTCTGCTTCTTACAGTTTCCAGCTAATAGCTCCGAGTCTTATCTGAATTCTTTAGTGGTAGAAAGCCAGAAAGATTATACCACTGTGTTGCATGAGGTCTTGCAAGGAGAATTTGATGACAAAGTAACTGGGTACTGGCAGCTTGATTTTCACTCATTGTTTCTGAAACTGATGTTCTGTGTTATCCGTTTGCCTAGTTGGGATGAAATATTTTTGGGTCATTAAAATTCAATGACTTCTTCCATCTGTCAAAATACTAATCTGTTTGTGTAGTCAGTGCATTGTGGTTTCCTTTTATTTTGTATGTGGCTTTTTTTTTAAGCTGTTAAATCACTTGAAAAGTTAGAGATAATTGGCTCTCTTCTTTTCATAAATCCTCTTCAAAGTTCAGGATAATGAACTAGTTTCATATAAGGCATGAGTACCAATTTTCAGGTGAAAAGGGTTTACCCCTTGTTTTCTGCAGAATGTATATAAGATTCTGCACCCTTATCCTAATCATAAAACCTACCCTTCACTATAGAATTTTGATATATAGGAATATCAATTGATATATGATTAGAAGAATTAGAAGCAAGTGTTGACTTCGTAAATTTTGAAAAGGTTCATTTAAGCATAAATTTTTTTGTGATGATTTAGGGGTCTAGCAGTTGGTATTCTGTTCTTTTGTGCAAATGGTATCTATAGTATCTCAAAAAGAATAAGGGATATCAAAGTACAAAGTTCATGACTTCATGTGTACAGTGTACTCATTATTGGAAAAGTAGTTGCTGCTTATCTCCTATGTACACCGTCGAAAATGGTGTTTGAATTATTGCACTGTTATTTTTACCGTGAGCCTTGTGATTTAATACAACATCTTGCAGACATTCGTGAAGACAGTATTTTGCCATCATATAAGATGTCCTGTAGAAATTAACTTCATCTTTCTATGTGAACCATTCCATTCTCAGAAATCCGCGGGCTTCCGCGCAGTCAATGATAAGTGAAGATGACATAATTGGTGATAAGTGGTGGAACTTATTTGACAATTTATGGATTGTCATTTGTGAGATGAATGGAAAGGGTCCAAGCAAGATGGGGACCAGAATTTCATCATCAGTTGGTCCATCTTTTGGTCAAAGAGCACGTGACTTGGTAGAATCTCTTAATATTCCTGCTGCAGAAATGGCTGCCGTTGTTGTATCTGGAGGCATTGGCAATGCACTGAGTGGAAAACCAAATAAAAATGTTGATAAAGCCATGGCTTTAAGGGGAGAAAGGTGCCCAAGAATTGTATTTCGACTTTTAATCCTATACCTCTGCAGATCTTCCCTAGAAAGAGCGTCACACTGTGTCCAACAGTTCATCTCTATTTTGCCTTCCTTTTTGGCCACTGATGATGAGCAAAGCAAGAGTCGACTGCAGCTCTTCATCTGGTATTATTGTTTATCCTATGTCCAAGTTTCCTGATTTTGTGTGTTCAACTAATTATCTTGAGTTTTAAGGAAGGATATGGATTAGTGCTTTTCATTGCCTTGTGCTAGTTCCTTGAAGCTTGACAATAAAATAATATGCTGCTCAGGTCTTTGCTTGTTGTACGATCCCAGTATGGAGTGTTAGATGACGGTGCTCGTTTCCATGTAATAGCGCATGTGATTCGAGAAACTGTAAGCACTGGAAAGTCAATGTTTGCTACTAGCATGGTTGGTAGGGATGTCTCATTCGATTCAAGCAGCCACTCAAAAGAAACGGGTTCCATTCACAATCAAATTCAGAAGGATCGAGTGCTTTCTGCGGTTTGTTCTGAACTTCAAATTTATCATCTTTTGTCTTCATTAAATTTTGTTGTTTCACTTTTTAGTCTGATGGAACTTTCATCTTATATTTATTTTCTCCGTTTATATTTCTAATGGTGTCCAATCTACTGGAATTAGAAAGTTCCATGAATGTTTTGCTATATTCAAAGAATGAGACCTGTTATTCTTGTTCTCCAAATGTTGTTTATTTAGACTATACACGGCAAATATTACCATGGTTCCAGGTGATAATTTGATTTTTCAACCCATATGATAGAAGAAGAAAATGAGATTTGAGATGATATGATGTTCTGCTTTGATGTTTTCTTATGAACATTTTGGTTTTCTTAATTGACCAAACTCTTTTGAGATATCTCCAAGGGTTAATGCAAATAAACCACATTGTGCATTATGTGTTTTATTGATGGTGTATTGCCTTAAGGCAAGCAATATAATCTTAACACTATGAATGTTTTGGCATGTTTTATGATCTGTTGTCAATTGGCTTGCAACACTCTTTTTGTGCTATCCCTCTTTTCCAGGTCATCCACCATTCATTTCTCTAGTTTCTTGGTTCAGGTTTATGATGAGTCTAAATACGTAAAGATGTTGGAATCCGACCGTAGCAGACAATTGCAGGAGCATCGTACCAAGATGGATGAAAATTCCTCTTTAGAAATTAATAACCAGAAGGCATTTGAAGATGAGATACAAAGTAGCTTACACTCTATTCTTGCTTCAGATGAGAGCAGAAGGGCTGCATTCCTGCTTGCCCATGAGGAGGAGCAGCAAAATGTTGCTGTATGTTAAAATCTTTTCTGTTGTGGAACATGCTCTTTGTTTTGGTCGTTAGCTTCTTTAATAGACGCATTTTCTTTGTTTCTTTCGTTATTCTTGCATTAATTAATTATGTTGAATCTCGAGCTCTTATCATTATCATTATCAGAGTCTTTATCCTAATACTGGGATAGGCTATATGACCTCAAGCTAAGTTGTCAATCTATAGCTCTTATGTGTGTTAAATAATAAATTTTGCTCTGACAGGAAAAATGGATGCACATGTTTCGCACTTTAGTTGATGAAAGGGGTCCATGGTCTGCTAATCCATTTCCGAATGGTTCTGTCATGCACTGGAAACTTGAAAAGACAGAGGATACCTGGCGGCGTAGGCCAAAGTTAAGACGGAATTATCATTTTGATGATAAGCTGTGTCGTCCTCCTTCCAGTTCTCCTAGTAATGAGGTTAACAGTAGTGAGAGCAAATCTAGTTTTGCGGGGCAGGTTCCCGAGCAAATGAAGCAATATCTGCTTAAAAGTGTACGCAGGGTAACTGATGAGGGGAGCTCAGAACCTGGTGAGAGTAGTGCTGATCCAAGTGGGCAGTCGGTTATTCCCGAGGATCCTTCAGACGGTCACATTGTGGAAGTAATTAAAAACAACAGTGATCAGATCGAAATTGTACAAGACAGAAAAGAACTTTCTTCACCTTCTCCTGAAATGGAAACTAGTGAGGTATCGGTGGGATTAGAACCGTCAAACTGTGTTTCTTCTCATTGAAACATCCGGAGTTACTTCATTGTTAATTTTTGGTTTGATGTTGCAGGTTGTTATGTCACTTCCATGTGTGCTTGTGACACCAAAAAGAAAACTGGCAGGTCAGTTGGCAGTCAAGAAAGATGTCTTGCATTTCTTTGGTGAATTTCTGGTTGAAGGTACTGTGGGTTCCTCAGTTTTCAAGAACTTAAATGCATCAAGCCATTCTGAGTCAGCGAGAGCTGATCAAAAGCCAAAGTCTTTTAAGTGGTCCATTCATCTCGATATAAATTCCGAGAAGGGGGCTTCTGACAATGTAGAGGCAGAAAATTTGCATAAAAAACTATTAAAAAATGTAAAGCGTCATCGGAGATGGAGTATTGGCAAGGTAGGGAACCATTAGGTTGTTTTATTTCGGCTGTGTTGCTTGTATCTCTTAATTGCAATTTGATTTGTTCTTGTTTACTTTGCTGGCCATAGATAAAAGCTGTTCATTGGACTCGGTATTTGCTTAGATACACTGCAGTCGAGATTTTCTTCAGTGATTCGGTTGCTCCTATATTTATAAATTTTGCATCACAGAAGGATGCGAAAGAGATTGGAACCTTAATAGTCTCTACCAGAAATGAGCTGTTGTTTCCAAGAGGAAGTGGTAGGGACAAGAGTGGCATTATTTCACTTATTGATAGACATTTGGCACTG
The DNA here is from genome assembly GCA_033439115.1 of Firmiana major. Lineage (NCBI taxonomy): Eukaryota > Viridiplantae > Streptophyta > Magnoliopsida > Malvales > Malvaceae > Firmiana > Firmiana major. Next base: position 48,556,873 of record CM065909.1, read on the forward strand.
GAAATGGCAGAAACAGCTAGGGAGAGCTGGAGGAGGAGGGATATAACGAACTTTGAGTATCTGATGATTCTCAACACACTTGCAGGAAGATCTTATAATGATTTGACTCAGTATCCTGTCTTTCCTTGGATTTTGGCTGATTACTTATCTGAGGTTCTTGATTTTAACAAGTCATCAACTTTTCGGGATCTTTCCAAGCCTGTTGGAGCACTGGACTCAAAGCGGTTCGAGGTCAGTTTATTTTGGCTCTGTTTAATGAATGACATACTTAATTCTGATTCCACTTCATCAACTTTTTATCTTCTTTTCAAATATCTCAATATTGGCTTCATGATTCAGATGTTTGAAGAGAGGTATCTTAACTTCTGTGATCCTGATATACCCAGGTAATCTTCATTGCTAGTTTCAGGACAGTAAGTGGTACTTTCCTATAGAGTTTGCTTTAGTCAATTTGTCTAATTTGCAACTCTGATTCCACTTCCTAGTGCAGTTTCTATTATGGGTCTCATTACTCAAGCATGGGGATTGTCCTTTATTACCTCCTTCGATTAGAACCTTTTACATCTCTTCACCGTAATTTACAGGTATCATTTTCATGGCATCATGAATTTAGGTATCATATGATGCATGGTTTTTAAATGCAACACCTTGTCTGATAATGATATATGATATAAGAGGAAAAAAGAAGACTGAATATGTGGTGATTTGACTGTTTCTTTGGTAATGATGCCAAGCTGATAACCTTTGGTAAAACAGTTTTAAAGCACTTCTCTCGGTGTGATCTTTGAAAAATGCACTTTTTGGGTTATTAGCAAGTAGCAAAAATATTCTTTTATTTACTCTTCTGTATGGAGGAAAGCTGAGTACACTGAAATTAGCATTGCTTGAAAAGTTTCATTGTAGGTGGAAACTTCATAATCTTAGGTTTTGCCAAAAAAATTATATAGCAAAATGTTTTTATGAATAAATGTTATGAGATGGGTATTAGCATTTAGTTGCCAGAGTTATGTGTGAACTTCAGCAATTAATTAATAATTTTCTGCCAACAAAAGTCAAAGGCTGTAGAAGTTATTGCAGTTGCATACAAAGTCAGATGCATTGTGTACTGGTCGTAGGTATGAATGCACTAAATATGGTTCAAATCCAGACCTATGAATAATTTTCCTTTCTCATTCAATAAGTCCTATTTGCAATTTGGCTTTCTATCCCTGTTTATTGCTTAATTGGTGTGTCAGTTTATGGTGTAAAAGCTCCACCAATTCATTTTTTTTCTTCAGGGGGGTAAATTTGACCATGCTGATCGTCTTTTCCAAAGCATTGAAAGCACATATAGGAATTGCCTTTCTAATACAAGTGATGTGAAGGAGTTGATTCCTGAGTTCTATTACATGCCTGAATTTCTTATCAATTCAAACTCTTATCATCTTGGGGTGAAACAAAATGGTGAGCCCATAAGTGATGTTTCTCTCCCTCCCTGGGCTAAGGTATGTGAATTCCCTCGGGATGTCATGTTTCAGAAATTGTCTAGGGACATTTTGGTTTCTCGAGAAGTCGTTTCTGCTTCAAGAATGTTTTGGAGTTTATGTTTGTCCTCATATTGTGTATGTTGATGACTGCTTGGTCAATCTGAGAATTATCTGTGGTAAGAAAGATTATTTGATTTGTTTAAGACGAATAAATATGATGGTTGTGCTGCAAGGGAGAACGTCTCTAAATTCTGTCAAGGTGATAGAGACTCCTGTAACTAATCCCTAACAGTTTTGGTGTAATATGTTTCACTTGCTTGTTTGTATAATTGTTCTTATCGTATCAGATTCATTGACTCCCTCCATAAGGAATCTGATTCTAACTGTCTATATGCGTAATTATATTGTTCATACACAGTAAGCTGTGAGAAATATAGAAAAAGTAACAACTATCAAGACTCTATTGCAATTCTAGATATTCAGTAATGGAATATGTTTTTATTGTTTAAATTTCTAATAAAGGTATAGATGAGATGTTATATTTGGAAAAAAAAAATTGAACTCCTCTCCTTAAAAAAAAAAAGTTGTATGAGATTATATATTAGGTATATGTGGTGGTTATACTTTTGCAAGAGTGAAAAGCTACATGTTAGTGGATTTACAACGGTGAAATCTTACAATGTGAGGTGTTTTACAAAGTAAAATTTAAAAAGATATGGCTCATTTACCAACAGGACAGATAAAGACCATTGGAAAATGAAGAGAAAAAAAAAATCTTGCATTGTTTTATATGGAATAACACAAGCAAGTGAACTTGCATTATATATTTTGGACTGCAACATGAATCAATCAAAGTTGAATAGCTGCCACAACAGGATGTGGAAAAAAGAAAGGATGCTGGTGGGAAAACAATATGCCTCTTGTTTTCCCTAGTCCTATGAGATGAGAGGTGAACTTTCTAGGAGTTAAGCTCCTTAATTTCTATGGGACTTTGTGAACTAGACTCGCTTTATACTTTTGAGACTTGTTTAGTAACTTTGGCTACAATATATATATATATATACTTGCACACAATTTTAAGATTTGCTTCTCTAGGAGTTAAGCTCCCATTGAGTCCTTCACTTGCTGAGCTAAAGAATCCATGTTAATTTGAGTTGAAGTCATAATTTGCTAAACATTTAGTTTAAACCCAAATGTCCTGCTAAAGAACGTATTTCACTCTTTTTTGTAGGGTTCACCTGAATTGTTCATAAATAAAAATAGAGAGGCCCTTGAAAGTGAGTATGTTAGCTCAAATCTCCACCACTGGATTGATTTGGTATTTGGTTACAAGCAGCGTGGAAAACCAGCAGTGGAGGTATTCTATGGAAAGAATGTCTTTCAACAACCAAATATTGATTCTTTTTTTTGTTCCAAACTGATCTCTGTTAAAATAAAACTGGGTTGCAGGCTGCAAATATCTTCTATTATTTAACTTATGAAGGTGCTGTTGATCTGGAAACTATGGATGATGACCTGCAGAGATCTGCAATTGAAGATCAAATTGCAAATTTTGGTCAGACACCAATCCAGATTTTCCGTAAAAGACACCCGAGAAGAGGGCCTCCAATACCAATTGCTCATCCTTTATATTTTGCACCCGCTTCTATTAGTTTGACATCTGTGCTTTCTTGTATTAGTTATCCACCATCAGCTGTTTTGTATGTCGGATTACTGGACTCGAACATAGTCATTGTGAACCAGGGGCTTACTTTGTCTGTTAAAATGTGGTTGACAACCCAACTTCAATCTGGTGGAAATCTCACCTTCTCAGGTTCTCAGGTTAGTTCTTAGTTATATATATTTTTATTAAATTAAATCACCCGAATGTCTTTCAAATTACCTTAGATGTGTTTTTGTTTAAGCTAGTTTTCAAAATTTGCAGGATCCTTTCTTTGGAGTTGGTTCTGATATTCTTTCCCCTCGTAAAATTGGGAGTCCTCTGGCAGAAAATGTTGAACTTGGAACACAATGCTTTGCAACAATGCAAACACCGGCTGAGAACTTTTTGATCTCATGTGGCAATTGGGAGAACAGCTTCCAAGTCATATCTTTGAGTGATGGAAGATTGGTTCAGAGCATTCGACAGCATAAAGATGTTGTCTGCTGTGTTGCAGGTATTTTTCTTTTAAAGGGATGCCCTAAATCTCCTGGCAAAAGAAATGTAAAGCTGGATTTTATTTTGTACAAAGCTCAGCTGGTATTCTTAGTCATTTGAAACCTCTTTGAAATTTTTACACCGAACTCTTTAAAGTTAAGCATATTGCATTTGTGGAATTATCTGTTGTGTGAATAATTTGTGCAAGTTCTTTGAAATTATGACTTCAAGCTCCTGATGGTACTTGTAATCTGCTTAAAGTTATCATTTTCTTGTTTCACTGTCCATGTTTATTCTTAAAAGTAGATCACCGTGAGCAATAATGAGAAATGAAGAAATTCAAGTATTGTTGCTAAGATGGTGCTTTAGTTCAAAGTTTCAGATCTTATTGATACATAGAACAAAAGAAAGAGAAGCATATGTGCACATAAAATGTGAATTGTATAATCTTACGAGTCTAGATGAGGATGATCTGTATCTGCCAATTTTTTTATTCTTATGAATTGTTCGTTTGTGTTATAAGTGTCTCTTGGAGTCTTTTTTGTTTTATTGAAGATTGATAACCTACTGCAGTTACAACTGATGGAAGCATTCTTGTTACTGGAAGTTACGACACTACGGTTATGGTGTGGGAAGTTCTTCGTGTCAGAGTCCCAGAAAAGAGAGTTCGAAATATGCCGACAGAAGTTCCCCGTAAAGACTGTATCATTGCTGAAACTCCCTTCCATATTCTGTGCGGTCATGATGATATAATTACATGCCTGTATGTTAGTGTGGAGCTTGACATAGTTATTAGTGGTTCAAAAGATGGAACTTGTGTTTTCCATACCTTGAGAGATGGACGATACATAAGATCTTTACTACATCCTTCTGGTGGTGCAGTGTCAAAACTCGTAGCTTCTCGACATGGACAGATTGTACTTTATGCTGATGGTGATCTCCGTTTACACCTCTATTCTATTAATGGAAAACATCTTGCCTCTTCAGAATCCAATGGGCGCCTTAACTGTGTTGAACTCAGTGGCTGCGGTGAGTTTTTGGTTTGTGCTGGTGACCAAGGACAGATTGTTGTTCGCTCTATGAACACACTCGAGGTTGTGAAAAGATATAATGGGATAGGGAAGATAATAACATCCCTAACTGTGACTCCAGAAGAATGCTTCCTGGCCGGGACGAAAGATGGAAGTCTTCTTGTGTATTCTATAGAAAATCCTCAACTGCGAAAAGCTAGCCTTCCCCGGAATTCGAAGACCAAAGGTTCTATTACAGGCTAAGCTATGATTCAGGATGGGACTGACTGTTTTGACAATTAGGGTCTGATTGGTGAAACTGATCTCAGGTATTCTGCTCACTGATGTTTAATTTTTAGCCATTTCATTCTTTTTAACATAATTAAGTTAATTCGGTGCATAAGCATCATTCTTTGAAATACCAATCTACTACAGGCATGTAATAACGGCCATTTCCAGCATGTAGCATCAAAACTGCTTAATGTGGTTCAGCGGCCTATGTTGGTCAAGTAATGATGCCTCCGCTCATAGCTGTTTGAAAGTTGTTAGCATTTTTTTTTTCTTGGCCCATAAAATTGCTTTTTTTTTTTTGTTTTGGTCAGAGACTGAATACACCATTTATTAAAATTCATCAAAATCATAGTAATTTTACTTTTAACTCTCCATGTGGGAGAGCCTACCGAATGTTATGAGGTGGGAGTCTCATGCCTTGGCCCATGCTCACAGAGTAAGTCCTACGCACCTACCTATGGGCATGTTGCTTTAATTCCTCAAATGTTTTATAGAATTAAAATGTAAATATTTTGGAACAATAGAGAATAAATATTTTAGATATGCATACACTATTTTTTTGGAAAGAATGCCTTGTAGTAATCTTATGTTCTTTATTAATACTTATATCATCGATTGCATTCAAGAAATAGCATAACAAATTCAAGTGATTATTTTTCTTAAAAATCTTTCTAAAAATTTTTAGAACTTGTAGGGAGTTTGTCAAAGAGTTCTCTGCGGATCAGTCTCAATAGACATTTGCAATGGTGGTTGGGAGAGAAGGTGGGTGACTTCCATGCTAGCATAGTCTTTGCTTAACAATAGTTTAAAAATCAAAGGATTAAATGAGTCCCCTTACGATCAGATCACTACATGTGAAACTGGGCCAAATTGGCTATCACTGAGTTGCAAAGATGGTTGTTTGGGTTTGCTTCATTCCTCCAGAAAGTTTAGTGGGATTCTTTCAGTGCTTAAATCTTAGCCAAAACAAATAAATTAAAAGCATGTAATTTCAGAATTTGCGCTCAATCTTCCGCTCTGACCTTTTGGCTTGTTTTCCTTTTTTGGACAGGAATGCCAGTGAAAATTGACTCCATCCCTCCATTTCCGCTCAAAGCGGTGTTGGAGCGATGTTTCATCTAATATATGGAGGTAAGAGATGCAAAGTTTCAGATATTCAATTTTCTTTTAGTTCATAACAAGGGGCTGATATTCAAAGATATAAACACATATATGTACAATATTTTCTGACTAGGTTAGGTTTCAATTCTTTTGTATTACCGGTAAAGGCAGCATTTCTCAGCTCATAGTTTTGTTTTTAAACATAGCGAAATGTCAAAATTCTCAACTCGAACTTTGTACAGAAGGGCTACCATGCCTGATTCTAAAGTGGAAGGTAAAGTTATTCTTTCCAAGCATACTCAGTAAAAGATTGTTTGATCCTAGTCGAAGTTATCCATCTTCGGCAGCCGATCTCTTATAAGTTAAATTGCTGTCAATTTCACAATATGCAAATTCAAAGAAGCAGACAAACTAAAGGTCAGGACTAATCCAGCTGATTTGGGGCCATTTAGGATCAATCTCGAGCTCATCTTGACTCACTATTGAGTTTAATTTTAATGTTTAAACTTGATTGGATCGTTTAAATTTGGTATGAAACAGTTGAATTTTACTTGATAGCTTTCATTTGTATTTTATAAAATAATAAATTAACTATAAAATATAAAATATATATAAAGGTTTGATTAAATTTATGAATAGCTTGAATTAAGTATTAAAATATTTGTTATTTTTTTCAAGTTCAATTGAGTTTAATTTTTGAAATTTAAATTTGATTTGATTAAAAATATAAAGGGATGGAGTATCTGTTAATTTTTTATACTTAAATTGAAACTTGATTAATTACTCGATTATTTTAATTTGTTTTACTTGAATTTTATTTCTATAATATAAAAAATAGTCATTGATTATTTGAATTCGATTAATTACCTGCTTATTAAATCAAAGTTAGACTTTTAAATTTATATTTAAAACCAATTTTAAAACAAATTATTAAGAAAATTGAATTAATAAATTTAATTTATCTCATAAAATAAAATTAAAAATAAAAATAAAAAATATAATATATAATGAATTAGTTGAATTAAATATTACTTTAATAATAAATAATTTATAAATGTAAAATATAGATATCTTATAAAAATTATTATATAGAATCGGATTCAGATAACGAATTTTTCAAGTTAATTATTCAAACTTTATTTGAATCGAACATTTGACGATTAGTAGCTTTATTATTTGAATTTGATTATATAATATCTTAATTTTATTTAATCAAGGTTGGTAGAATCGGGTATCTATTTACAAAACACTTATTCGAATATTTGCATTGTTCAAATTTGATTTGATAATATTAAACTTGATTTGATTGAATTGATTTGTACATTATAAAATAATAAGTTTCGATTGATTTGATTTGTATTTTATAAAATAATAAATTAAGTATAAAATATAAAAATATATATTTAAAAAAATTAATTAAATTTATGAATTATTCAAGTTAAATATTTATGTATTTTTTATTTTTTATTTGAATTTGATTCAAAAATATAATTTAACTGAAATAATTATCGAATTAATAACTCACAAGTAAATTAAATTGTTTTAACAATTTTTTTTTTTTAGTGTTTACCGATTAGATTTATAGGTAGGATTGAAATAAAGAAAATTTAAAAAAATAAATTTTAAGATTATTAATGTAAAACAAAAAAAAAAACAAAAAAAAAGACCGAGTAGAATATATATATAACACTCCGCTCCAACACACTTCTCTCTTTTTGTCAGGTATATATTCCCTTCCTCTTTAACTCTCCCAAAAACCTAAAAAATAGACCTTTTCCAATGCTATTTTACTTATCATTATTTAATTAATTAGGGTTTTCCCTTTTTCCTTTGTTTCACTGTAATGCTTCAATATCCCCAATTTCCTCAATGTACGGACACTCCCAGCCCATGAACCTCCCCGCCCAGATCGCCGGTTCCGGCGCCGACGTTGACGACGATGTTACGGCCTCCGCATCCGCTGATAACCACCACGGCGTTAGTTACGATGCTCATCCCCTTGACGACGGCGTCGGAGTCGAGGACGTCGCGACCGATCCTATCTATGACACTGCTGGCGCTGCTTCCGCTTCTGACTTGGCCGTTGTTCAACGAGTAGACGGCGCCAGCCAACTCACTCTCTCGTTTCGTGGTCAGGTCTATGTATTCGACGCTATTACACCTGATAAGGTATCGTCTTTTTCTTTTCCTTAGAACTTTTTTCAATTAGGCCATTAGGCTTTGCTTCAATATTTGATTTTTGAAGAACCAAAAATTGATGTTTTAAATTGGAGAGAGATATGACTTCATTTCCACTTATTTTAAGTTATCAAAGCAAAATGCTGCTTCAAAAATCATACTCTTAACCTTTCGCGTTTCTATATTTTCCCAGTTAAATGCACATTGTAAAGATTTTCATTTTGCTCGAATTTTTGCAGTTTCATGCGGTGTTATTACTGCTGGGTGGATGTGAAATGACTTCAGGTCCCCATGGTATTGAAATGTCATCTCAGAACCAAAGGGTAATTGTCTTAAATTTGTTATATTTAGAAATTATTTTAGTTCAGGTTTTTTTGGTAATAATTTACCCTTTCTGTTTTTCTCTTTAGGGTGTTGTGGACTTTCCGAGAGGATCTAATCAACCGCACAGGGCAGCCTCCTTAGACAGGTTTCGTCAAAAGAGAAAAGAGCGATGTTTTGATAAGAAAGTCAGATATAGTGTTCGCCAAGAAGTTGCTCTTAGGTGTGCATTTTCCTTCCCTGCTCAAATGCAGTTGTTTTAGCTGGCTGTGCCTTTTAAAGTTTTTCATCAACTTTTGAATTAGGAAAGGCAATTTTATTGTTCTTGCAATTGATGCTAACTACTTATCCTGGGAACTAGTATAAATGGGATTTAGGACTTTAAGGAGGGTATGTTTATGCTGTAAGAGATATGTTGGCTGTATTGCATAGCCAAAGTATTTTTTTTTTTTTAATAGCGTTTGCATTTATGCGAGTTATGTTGCTGCTTTTCATATGCTATTGAACATGATCATTGAGTTTTAATCTTACCCCTTATTTTTAGTTTATTATTAAAGCGTACATCATGAATGTTAAATTAGTTCGCTGTTTTTTCTGCATGCTATACATTAATGTTATAAATTGAGGATCTTTATAAAAGAGTATACTGTGTTCAGCCTTGGGAAACAACCAAAATAAATTATCGTCCAATTCTAAAGGATGATAAATAGTCATCATTGCTTAGTCATATAGCCTAGATAGATAAGCTTTTATTAAAGTTGTTTTCATTGTTTAGGAATCATGTTAATGAGATATTGCAAAGTTCTCTAGTCTTCTACGGGCCTAATCTACAATAAAATTGTTAGCAAAACTCTAAGGATATAGGGAGTAAAAAAAGTGCTAAGAGATTAAAAAATCAGGTGTTATAAGGAAAAATTTCTTAGAACACCAGACTGTGTAACGGTGATTTTTTTCCATTCGTTTAGTATTACCAAGTTTAATAAATAATTCATGGATGGTCTTGTTGCTTGTGACCAACCTCAGCATTGTTCATTTTGCTACAAAATTACCAAGTTCTGAACAAAATTTATTAGAGCATTACATCTACAGGGAGTAAGCTGTGATCTGGAATGTACATGTCACTGTCAAAACCAATTATAAATTTATGTAATGCTTCAGAGGAAACCGTTGCTTTGTCAAGAACTACTTTTGGAATACAATTTTCAGTTTGATTTGGGGAATCTTTATATTGTAATTTTATGATCTACAGTGAGGATGCTGTATAATAATGCAATTTCAATTCAATTATAGTTTATTATATCTGAAAATATTGGTGATTTAGGGGTTTTATATTCTAAACTAGAAACAAAAAGTTTAAACTGTTACAGTCAAGCAAGTTTAACTGATTATGTCTCTTTAAACTGTTTTTTAGTTTGTGACACTTCTTATGTACAAGAAATGGATGAAGTCCAGTAAGGGTGTCACAGAAGGGAAAAACTCAAACAATGGCAAAGAATAGTATTTTCCTTCAAAGTTTAATTGGCTGGTCTAGGTGCAATAGCAGAACCTAAGGACAGATGGAAGACGATATCCCTTTTATCCTTTTAGGGAAATTTACATCTCCAGTAATGATTAAGTAAAACCACAATATGGATAAAGAACATATATAATTGAGTTCATGCAATTTGAATTCTTAATATCTTATCTTGGAGTGTTTTATTTAACTGAAAAGGCGTCTTCAAAGCTCATTAGGGACAGTCTTTGTTCTTATTACAAATTTGGTAAGTTCATGTTTCTGATTTCTATGAATGCATCAGAATGCAGCGTAATAAGGGTCAATTTACATCTTCCAAGAAGTCTGATGGAGCTTACAGTTGGGGTGCTTCTCAGGACGAGGATAACCTACCAGATACTTAGTGAGTTTTATACCATCTTCCAGAGTGTTATTCTTTGCATTTTCTTTCTATGAAGATCTGGTAAATGTGTTTTCTTTCTTACCTTCACACTTACTGCACTATATTTCTCATTTCTCTCTTTTGTTGGATATTCTTACTAATTTCGTTTTTAAATTTCTTGATAAAATCTCAATATAAACTATAATAATTGGAGTTATGATATGATGTCATTTTTTCACTTGTACAGTTGTACGCACTGTGGAATTAGCTCAAAATCCACCCCAATGATGCGACGTGGTCCATCTGGTCCAAGGTCTCTATGCAATGCTTGTGGACTTTTTTGGGCCAATAAGGTTGGTGTCCCTGCTGTGCTTGATGGTTCACATTTCTTTGCTCTGTCCTTGTTTCTCATTTAAAAATTGAGAAAATTTGCTGCCCCATGATTTTATTGCTACATTTGCCATCATAGTTCGGTTCACACATTGGGTGGTTTCAGATGCAAGAGTCACTTTTAATTTCTTTTTTGAAGATTTTTTTTTGTTTGTTTCAATTGGGATTGATTGCTATTAATATTGCAATTAAAATGTTTAAATGGCATCTCGCACTTGTCAAGGAATATAGTTTAATTCCCTATTCCCTGCTTTCTTCCTAGATGTAGTGTTTAACCTAAGATCCTGTCTCAAATGAGTCTTTTGCAACTTGCCTTGATGAGTATTCTCTTTAAGATATATTTTTCATCTAATACGTGGTCTCTAATTTTCTTATTTAGTTCATTTTTGTTGGCTGTGTTTCCTTTGACCTCTAGTCTTTGATAGGAATTAAGTACCCCTTCCCTTCTCTCTCCGTCTCTGCTCATCATGCAAAAACACATATGCACAGAATGAGGGGGGATAGGGAATGCGGTTCAATCCTTGACTGTGTTGCTCATGATGGGGTCCGTGGGGACGGGGAGTATGATTCCTGTCACTGACTTGGCGATTCCTGTCCCTGCCCTGGCCATTGGGCTAATGCAGTAATACTAGTGTGTAATATTTTTCTCCTCTGTGTACATAGAAGATTGTGATTTTAGTTATATCATGAGTTTCTGGGATTTTTCTTCTATACTTATCTGCCTTCTCCTTTTTCCTGACACCCTTCCCCACTTCTCTCTCTTTCTCTCTGCACAACACACACAAAAAATTCTCCATCAAGAAAAGTATGTTGCTTTTATTAATTTTTAGGGGATGGGACAGGGATAAGAACCCTTCTCACTGTCTGGAGTGGGGTAAACAGTATTGATGATTCATGGGTGGGGTTTGGATGTTCTGCCAATGTGGTGGGGACAGGAAATGCATTCCCCTCCACTAAACCCTCCACATTGTTTACCTCTCCAGTATTGACTCTCGCCTTTTAAGTTTTATCCACTCACTCTTTGTGGGCATTTATTTTTAAATTTGCTTTTAATTTTGCATGTGTATATGATTTCTCCTCTGCCGAATATTTTCAACATACAACATCTTTTGAGTTTTTAACAATTGAATCTCATGCAGGGTACTTTGAGGGATATTCCAAAGAAAACTCAGGATCAGTCCCTAGCTCCAGTTGAACAGGTTTGTTTCTAAACACGTGAACTTGTTATTTGGCTTCTTGACCTGCTGTTCTAATCTACACCCCCTTATACTTGGTTAATATAAACGTGGCTTTGCATTTTTTCTGATATAGGGAGAAAGTGAAACAAATGACTCTGATTCCGGAACTGCTATCCCTACACAAAGCAATGTAGTGTCTTTTACAAATGGTGATGGCTCGGCTCTAATCGCCGAGCATTAATCGTCTGTGCCAATATGGTCAGTGTGTTCAGCTAGGTCATCATTAGTAATTTCTTTCAAACTTGTCCTATATGTACAGATATCATAGCCGGCTTCATCAATATACGAGGTTTTCTCCTCCTATTCCTTGAGTTATTACGTTTGCATGAGATTACCTCTAAGATAAACCTACTCCGGATGTATCACTTGAAAAGCTTCAACAATTCTACACCCTGGTAATTTTATAGGCCATAAGCTCCAATATCTTATCCCATCCCAAGAATTACTCTGGATGGACAATCTAGGCCTCTTTTATATTCCAATCAAATGCATATTATTACTAGTTAATGTAAAGGGTGGATAATCATTTTTATTAGATTAATCGGAGTTTATATTCCATTCCCTGTTTGCCCAGTACCTTGTTCTGTTTTATCTTTATCCTTTTAAGGTTCTGTTTTATCAGTATCCTTGGTTCTTTTTGTTTGTTTGCTTGATTTGTCCATTTGAAGCCAACAAGGCCGACCATTTGCCAGCTAACCTGACAATCAACTATGGAATGTCTTGATGTTGTAGATGTAGTAGTCCTTCAGTTGTTTTATTCCTTCCTTTGGTTTGATTATTCAATGACCTGACATCCAGAATCGTAGTGTCCTTGTCTTGACCTTCTCACTTGTAGTCGTCCTCTATTGAGGTTGGAATCGCAAGTCCTGTCAATTTGATTCGCATTTTCCCTGCCAGGTACCTCACATTTCTTAATCTACAGTCTCCTCCAACGAGGGCTGCCAATTTTTTTTTTTTAAATTTAATTTTAAAGTTATTTTTTAAAAATTGATTAATGATTTTGATGATATTATTAATAATATAATTATGATTTAAAAAATGTAAATATTATTGTTAGTATATAAAAAATCTAAAGTACGGTTGTACATGAAATGCGAATAAATATTGCAGTTTAAGTCTTTCTTAGTTGTCATTATGAAATAGTCGAAGGTCTAAAAGTTTTTGAAGGGTAATATTAGCACAAAACTCTTTTATACTGTCTGAAGAAAACATGACTATTATTGTTACCATAACTAGAATACTTCTGATAAGTTTAATAATAAATTAATTGTGTTAAAAAAAATAAAAATAAACTTATACATGACAGCTTTGAAGAGGGTTTGCTCTGGATATCTTTAAAGCGTGAACGAATCCATTTAATTCTGATTTTATTTTGAATTTGATTTGATAATTATATAAATTTTATTTATTTATTTTTAAGTTGAATGTAAACTTCAATTATTTAAATAGTGAATTAAGAGTTTAAGAATTGGAGAAAATTACAAATTTTTAAGTTTTTTAATGTATTTTTATATTTTTTTATTATTTTATTTTCATAATATATAATTAAAAAACAAATAAAATTTATTAAATCGAGTTTAATCTATATGTATATTCTATCAAATCAAATTTAAATTTCATAAAATAATTTGATCGAACATGATTTTAATTTTTGAATTAAATTAAATTTAATATCGATTATAAAATTAATTATAATTCAAATTCAATTTTTAAATTATTTTGACTCGGTTCAATTATAATTTTGTTTTCTATCAAAAATCCAAACCAACGTTGAAGTATTGATAAAGTGTTTAGATTAAATTTTATAAATTTATTATCACTTCTTTGATTCATAAATCAAAAAATATATATTACTCAAATCCTTTATGATATAATTTTAATGATGTAATTATTTAATATAATTTAAATAAATATATGTCATCGGGAAATAATTATTTTCTATAAAATTTTTATTATAATAATCCTCACCGCACGCCTGCGGTCATTTCAATCTAGCCGTAGGATGTTTTTATTCACTCATTTCCCAAATTGCCCATCATTCATCAGCCACCACAAACCCTTCCACGTGATCCATGAACTCCCGGTGGACCCCACTTTATCCACCTCAAATCCTAACTCTCTTTCCATCAAAAAAATAAAAAATAAAAAATTTCCCAATTTTCGAGTCTCTGCAAGGAAAGACGACTTCACGCCCTGCAAATCTTAGCTATATTTAGGGTAGTTTTCAACCTTTTTATTTATTTTTCTTTTTTTTTATTATTTCATTTTTGTTTCTTCTATATTCGATGCTTCTTTCTGTTCGACCTGAGAAAAGCTGTATATAGGGTTAGGGTTTGGGTTTAGAAAATAAAAAAGATTGATGAAAAATAATAAAAGAAAATTGTGTAACCAGTAACCGGACGGAAGCCATGACTTTTCAATGAAACAGGTGATAATCGCAAGCTCAGAGCTTCGGTTTTTGGTACAGTTGGAACGTTGGCGGTCTTTGGTTGTTCCTTTTTGTTGTTTGTCTATGGCTGCCGCGAATCCACAGCCACTTCAGGCGCGTCCGGTTGAGGAGCACGCGCGAGGGACGATACAGATCGAGGACGACGATGGAGACTATGAAGATGATGCCATGGATGACGTGGAAGACGCGAATTTCAACTCCGTGAATGTGGCGGAGCATGGAATAGGAGTAGTAGGCGGCGTTAATGGTGGCGGCGGCGGAGCTGGTGGAGGCGTTGTTATGGCGTCGAGAACTAGCGAGCTTACTCTCTCTTTCGAAGGAGAAGTGTACGTGTTCCCTGCTGTTACACCTGAAAAGGTTTTTCTCCTCTTTCAAATAAAAATATATCTTTATTATTTGTTCGGTTATATTTTTGTCTGATTTTGGTAATAATTTTTTTTTTCCTGCTATTCTATTTGTTATTGGAAAGTAAATTTGAATTTTGGACTGTTAGATTTTTATTTCCGTTTTCCCTTTTTGCACTCTTATTTTAAAGTAATGTTTTCGACGTGGGAAATGTTACCAAGTTAGCTGGAAGAGTAATAAAGTGCCTTTTTTTTTTCCTAAAAATTCTTTTAGACCGAATTGTGGAAGCAAAGAACAGTATCTTTGCTTGATCATCTCTTCTTATAGCTTTTGATATGCAATCTGATTTCATGCTTTGCTGTCCTACTCTAGCTAGTAGGAGTATTCTGATAATTAGTAGGAAAGCTAGCCTTGAGTTAAGTCTCCAAATCTGATTGGCTAATTGTCTTTTTTTTTTTTTTTAATGGTTCAATTTATTCTATCCTTCATTAGTGAAGTTACTTACCATTTACTATTTTCACATATTAGTCTTTTCTTTTTGAGGGATTTTTTTTGATAGGTGCTTCGCGACCAAGAAATAAGTAATTTATTTTCTACTCTATTCTTTAAATTGATTTAGTGGTTTAGAGTTTCTTCCCTTTTTCACTAAAGAAGTATAAGTGTTTTTTGGAATATATGCAACAGGTGCAAGCTGTGCTGTTACTCCTAGGTAGTCATGATATCCCTACGGGTGTTCCTACAATCGAAGTGCCTTTTGATCAAAATAACAGGGTATTGCTGATGTTAGAATAATTATGAGTAATTGTATCCCATTATTTTGTGCTTTTGTTTCATATACCATATTGGACAGGGTGTAGGTGATGTTCCGAAGCGCTCAAATCTTTCAAGACGAATAGCATCCTTGGTTAGGTTTCGTGAGAAAAGGAAGGAGAGATGTTTCGACAAGAAAATTAGGTATACTATACGGAAAGAGGTTGCACAAAGGTATGATATTTTTGTACTTATTTTGCTTAGATCTACAATTTACATTTGAAGTTTAACATTTTGAACTTATGAAATGGGCGGGATTGAAGTGTCCTTTGATGTAGAAATTAAAAGTAGAAACGAGAGAAGGGCTCAGTTATCCTAAAACTTTGGTAGCAGTGTAAAGGCTATAAGCATTTATTATATGTTGCCATTGTGGGAAGTGTGTTTAATACAGGGAGCAGTTGCTCTTGTTTAAGCTTGAATTTAAGAAACTTCCATGTGTTCATGGCTCTCTCCTGTGAAAGAGGCATAAAGTAGGTTGGGAATTTGACATGCACTGTTTATATTGGCTATTTCAATTTTACATTCTTGTGTACTGATTATTTTCTTATGATACAAATGGAGTAATGAGTTGAGATCATGGTGAGAGGAGCCATATTCATTAGTATCTAATGTATTATTATTTCATTTTTGTATACAAGTTGTAGTGATGCAGCTGATAAGTTGTAATCTACTTCTCCTTTTATCTTTGTAGGATGCTTCGTAAAAATGGGCAGTTTGCGTCATTAAAGGAAAGCAATAGTACTTCAAGCTGGGATTCTTCACAAACTGGCCTTCAAGATGGTACTCCTCATCCAGAAACTGTGTGAGTTCCAAGCTCAAGTGTTACCAGATAATTTGGAAATATTAATCATGATGAATTTTTCTGAAGAATTCTGTCTTCAATGTGTTTTAGTGTCCGGAGATGTCAACATTGTGGTGTTAGTGAAAATAATACTCCAGCAATGCGTCGTGGTCCAGCTGGTCCAAGGACTTTATGTAACGCTTGTGGGCTTATGTGGGCAAACAAGGTTTGTTTAATTTAGTTCTGAATGATGCTCTCCTTAGGGATTCTTGATTTTTGTAGTTTTTTAGTTTTTAATTTCTATTGAACAGTTGATACTGCTTGCTTTTCCCCATAGTATTCTTGATTAAACATCATCTTGTGTAATAGGAATAGTCTTGGAATGTTACATTTTCTTTGTTGTAATATATCATTTTCCACAACTGTTTTGTTGAATGCACAGGGAACATTGAGAGATCTTAGTAAAGGAGGAAGGAATATTTCCATGGACCAAACTGAGCCTGTAAGTGTCGTGGGAATATTTTGAACTTTTCAAATATTTTACTTTTACAACTCGCTCCTTTGGTCAAATATTGGGTGAATGAATTATATAAATGGTATACAGGAAACACCAATTGATGTCAAGCCTTCAATTACGGAAGGGGGCTTTTCGAGCAACCAGGATGAACATGTACTTGCATACTCTTCTCTTGTATTATGATCAAGCTTTTTCAGGTGGTCACATGTTTCTTCCTTCTAACGTGAAATGAAGTTTATCCAGGGAAATTCTTCAAAGGATGTCATGGATGGATCCAATAATGCTTCTGTCAATCCAGATGACAAAGTATGTTTTCAGATCCTAACTTATCTTGAACATGTTTTATTTTTGCGATGAAAATTATATTCCAGATAAAAAAATCGTGTCATTTACTGCCATCTTTCTTTTATGTGGACTTAAAAAGGGAATTATTTGAACAATGTATTCTTTAAAAGAAAGGCTCCATATTTTTCCTAATGAATCTCTAATTTAGTCCCTGAAAATTCGTTCTCTAATGTAAATGTGATTTTTTAACTATTGGTTACTTACGTACTTAATATATATATATATATATATATATATTCATGGTGGATATTTTACCATAATTATTGACTCGAAGGCCAAATTTTTGTTGCCACCTCGTCTATATCTATTGGATTCTTTCTTGTCTTTGATTGGGCTATCCCTGCTGGGTAGGATTTTTATGGGTGTAAATTCCGAGTAGAGACAATTTCTTAAATCTTATATTTTGTGTTTTAGGTGGATATTTATTTACATATTGAAGCAACTGACCAAGATTCAGCAGAACAATTCTCAGAATTGAAATAAATTATTGAACCAGTCTTTTATAGGTAATATACTGTCTTTCTCGGAAACTTGTATTTCCACATGGTGCAGGATTTGCATGAAGGTGCAGAAGATCTTACAAGCTCTTTGCCTATGGGGATTATCCATCCATCTGCAGATGATGATGAGCAGGTATAACATTACAGTTATTTAGGGTAGTCTATAATAATATTCTGCACTGCCCAACATCCTTTTCTCTGTCCGAATAAATAATTCTTTTGAACTTTAAAAAGCTTTGTTTCTTTCTAATATAATTCCCACGGCATAATGCTGAAACATTTTGTTTTCTGGTCCACCTTCAAATAAAAGTTCCTATTAAATGGGGACACATATGATCACATTCACATCAACTCAAATAACGTCAAAAAGGGGATTATACTATGTTTCAGACTGATTCGTAATATCTCATATAGGTTTGCAATCTGCAGGAACCTCTGGTTGAGCTTGCTAATCCTTCAGATACTGAAATCGACATTCCTTCTAGTTTCGGTTAGAAGGTAATTGGCTTCACTTCAATCATTTAAGGAGATGTAAGTATTACATACAGTTCACTCCGTAAGTTCCTCTCATGTGTCACACTTCATACAGCTCAAGCTATTATGATGTTTATATGAAGGCAAACATAGTTGAATGTAAGTTGCCATAGTTAGGAAACCGGCCTAACACTGAATCCTAGTACAGTAATCAGCTAGTGACTGGGAAAGACATGCAACTGCTTTCAGGCTGACATTAGAAACTCTTAAGGTTCTCCTTGTTGATACCAAAGTGATGGAATCTGTGTAAAATTTGTTAGGAAAACTGCTTGAATGCTTTTACCCAATTATAATATGTGATTTATTTCTTAGGACTTAAAAGATTTTCTATTCTAGTCCGATGCTTAGTTTGCTTGGCTGAGGCTCTGTACTTGGTGATATCGTGACCTTAAACAAGGGATCAAATTGAAACAAAAAGCAGTTCACAATGTTGCTATAAACGTTGTTTCCAACTTAGGTAGTAGTGTCAATGGTGATTTTTGGCAGAGCCCAAAGGATTGTGGATATTTGTTAAATTACAAGCATTTTCTTTTTGGTGTAATAAGTATCTTTATTGTCTGAAATTAATCATATTCGGATCGAAAATGATATTCAGAAAAAGCTTTTTCTATAGTGATGACTTAAAAATTAGAACGAGATCTGAAGAAAAAAACGTGAGTTCTGGGTTATGAATCTTTTGGACATTGTTTATAATGAAATCTTATTAGGTTGAAATTACATACCAAGGAGTTTAAATCTTTTGGAATTTGTTTGTAATGAAATCTTATCTGGACCTTTGGTTCACCCACGGACGAGGTAGGAAACTAGATTTACCAAATTAGTATTGTCCGACTTTTTAAGAGCAAAATGGTTGGCATTAAGCGACTCAAGATATTAAGGTTTAATTCAGTACTGAAGTTGAGAGTGATTTTTGAATTCAAAATATTTTCTTATTTAATTACAATGCTATGCAATAAAATATATTAACTTTTCAAATCCATAAATTTGATTCGTATTTGAAATTATTAAATTATATTTTTCTCACTATATTTTAAAACACACTTTTTATGTACTTTTAAAAAAAATAAAATAAAAATCTTCTAACTCTGTTTTTTCAATCACAACGGTAATGTTAAACTAAGTTCAAAAAATCTAAAACTCAAGCCAATTGTTTGAGTGTAGATGGAATATCTTGACAATGGTTTGATTAATCCCCATTACATGAAACAAACATGATTAATGAGTAGATTAAATGCATGTTTAAGATTAAGAAAGAAAAATACAAGTGGGATTTAACTGTTTAAGTTAGACATTAACTGTCGCTACGCAAGTGTCGTTTTGTTGGGACGAATTAAGGTGATTCAAATAGCATATTTCCACCACAAAAGGGAATGGCAAGACCAAGTCCAAACGCGAAAATAAAGCAATGGCAAGACCAATTCTAATCAAACAGAAGATTAGATCCAATGCCTAGCACTATTAACTGCTCAAAAGGTATCAGAGAGAGGAACTTTCACATTTATTTCTATCCCAATATATTATTTAAATGTATATACAAAATCACTGTACTTGGTAGCTCGTATATTTTCTACCCAACCTACAAAATTTACTAATTTGAGCAGCTTAGTGCACTTCTTTCTATCAGGCCGAATGAGCAAAGTCCTAGAGCAAACATGATCTAACCCAGGCATTTAAAGATCAAGCAGTACACTCAAAGTCAATAAGAAAGAAGGCATACCTTCATATTTTTCATGGCCGGAATCCTGCAACCAGCTTCTATTTGAATATCGGTGACATCTCGATGCTTTCTTCATGCGAGGTTGCAGTTCAGTCAAAATGCAGTTAAGTCATCCCTGTTCTTGAGCACTTTTGTAATTGAGCATATTTGCAGATCACATACTGTTTGCTCCATTTAAGGCTTTCAAACAATACCCTTCTGGTGATGAGCGACGGATCTATTCATGAAAATCCTCATAGGGTGAGGATCCAGTAGAAGAGTCTGTTTCAAACGGAGTTGTCTCCATCGGATCCATTGGAGATGATGGAAGTGATTCCCTCTGTTGTGAAGATGAACCTGAACCAGAACAAAGTGTTCAGTCTAAACTTAGTCCCTCAATGCCTGGCAGGCAAAACCTCAAGAATTGCACCAATGTCGGAACAAAACTAAAATGTGGAATCCCTCCTCTTTCATTTTCCACAAAAATATATAAAAAAGGTGAGACGACATTAAAAGGGAAGGAAATGCATACGTACCTTTCTGTCCCCTTGAACGGAACTTCTTTGTGTGGCGCCTAATAAGTCTCTTAGCTCTGGTTATGGTCAGCTGCCTAGCAAGTGGAGAGAATTCTGCATCATTTTCGCTCCACTCTCCATGGAAATCATTTTCTGCTTCACCTCTCATAGTTCGTAGCACAAATTTTTTGGCTTTGAGCCGTTGAGTATTGAAGAGGCCCCTAATGGACGTAACAAATCCATCACCAGCTCCATCACTTGGACGCTTAAGGAAGGTTATTTGATTCATATCAGGTTGCCCAACTTGATCATTGTCACTGAGATTGAGTTCACTATCAGGAACACCAGTTCCACTTGGCTGTTGACTGTGTGCCTTGTCTTTGAATTTCTTACCCTACCAAATACCAAGTAATAAAAGGAGAGTCAGCAGATCTGCATTTCATCCTTCATGGTTTAATAAATAAATTCAGCTTCACTATACTAGCAAATACACTTAAGAACTGCAAATTCTAATTACTAGCATTCATCACCAACCTGTGTTGTCGCAGTTATTATCAGAGTTCATTGTGATAAGAAGAATTACAAATCTCCAAGTCATAATCCAACCATTGAAGGGAATAGGAAATCAGTGATCTTAAAGTAAGATAAGAGATTAAGTGTATTTTCAGGTAGCTTAACAGGAGTATCATAAAGATTCCATACCTGCATTCCAGTTACAGACTTTAGAACTCCCCATATAATATGCTTCTTCACTCGAGAGAACAGTTTCCTCCAAGTCCCAGTGAACTCAACACGGTGAAACGTATCCATCAACAACTTGAGATCATTTACAACAAATCTGGACCCTTCGTATGTAACTAGTAGCTCAACCTAATGCAGAACAACAGAAAAATATGACAATAAAAATCAAATAATGGAAATAAAAAACAATAGATAGCCAATGAAAATTAATTGAACCAACCTGACTTATCTTGATATTGTGAAATTCCATCATTTTCCTAGGTCTAGATTTTTTCTCTTCATTGGATTTTCCAACCTTCTTCTCTTCCTGAGAAGATCGACCATACTTAACAGATTTTGTCTCTTTCATTTTATTTTTAGAGGGTTCATCTGGTTGCTCAATGGAAACAAGTGGCCCGCTTTTTGTGGAAGAAATGCTAGAGTGAACCTGTAGGACAAGTTCATTAGCCACAGATTCTGCAACAGTTTCTTCCCATGTTCTGTCAGAAGATGATGTTCTCCTCAACTCAGGGCCAGAACCAGAAACAACATTTGACTTTAGGTCATGCAACTTTGATGCCTGCATGTGGATTCCAAGAAGTGACTTAAATAAATTAATAAGTTGCCATGATATAACAAGGCAAGGAAAAATAAGGATGCTCACTTGGGCAGAATCAGCAGGAACAGGCTGACTGGTAACGGATATACAGGACACACTTGGCTTGGATGACACATCAGACTCCTTTGTTAAGTGGCTGGCTGATGCAGAAGCATCATAGTTTGACAAGCCCTTCTTTAACCGTCTTGCGCCAGCTGTGGTGGAGACCTTCCAAACTTCCTGCATCTCCAAACTTCCAAGCATAAGCACACTCACCAATAGCACTAAAAGATATTGTTTCAGATTCAGCCAAAAACTGACCTGTCTTCTTTGTGAATCTTGTTCTTCTTCCGGGAAGAAATACTCCCACATCATTCTGTACATCGTCTCTGTCAAATGAATCTTAAGGGGGTATATGTCCACCTACAGCATAAAGAAATAGCTTAGCTTGTCTCAACTTTTATTAAAAGTAGTTCATCAAAGTCACAGATGCTTCAAAGATCTAACTCTAAATTAGGACAAAAATTGCTTATTTGTTTATACAAATTGGTTGCAAGTCTACACATGATAGAACAAAAGCACTATCTCAACTGTATGGTAAGCAGGCACCAAAGAGTTAATCACGTGTACAGAAAAACTCCCCCATAATCCACCCAGGCCACCCCTAAAGCCATGATGCCATTATGCTCTGCATTCTCTGAAATAGACAACCAAGTACAAGACCCAAGCTGCTCAATTGTTAGACATTCCCTCAAACTCGGTTCAAATACATGCTTGAGGAATCTAGGGCCAAAAGCATGATCACCAAGATCCTCACTTCTTTGTCTACCTAGCATCTTGTTTCCTCCTTTCAATCTTATTTCTCAATGACTGCTGACAGTTTTTTATGCTTAAAAATGTATGCTCATGTAGATGCATCAATTCGAGATATCATCTTATATCCTGCATGCACATATTTTGATCATATTCACAGTGCCAATCTAGCTATATTCATTCACGCTACTATGACAACCTTTTCACTCACCTTTTAGTTCCATTATTCCTCATCTAATCTCTAAGACCAACTCCTCAGAGTACAGAGAGAAGATTGACAGAAGTATGAGATTTTGACAATACATATCTTTCTATAAGCAAAATAGTTACAATAACTTCTCCACGGAGATCCTACACATATAAATGGTGTATAGACCTTGGGATGCACATAAAAAATTTAATCAAAGTTCAAATGAGGAAGCGGATCCAACTAGAACAAACTTATGAACTAGGTCATTGGCTAAATCAAATTACAATCCAGTTAACTCACTTGTAGGACTGAGAGCTATATCAAGGCTAATAATAGTTTTATATGCTATTTGTTGTGTATTAAAGTTATTCTACATTCTAAGAATACACATATACACATAAATAATGATTTCAAAAGGAAAACAAGAAAAACAAAATTTACCTGAAAAAGCTCCAGAGGAGAGTTTCCATCCTTTGGAGCTCCCTGCTTTGCATCCACGTGAAGCATGACTTTTCTGCAACAAGGAAAGTTGATATCATGATTTCTAAAGAACTATTACAACATTTGCCGAGGTATCTAATCCAAATTCTTCTCAAAGATATTTCAAAATGAAAATATATCAGAGAGGACAATCCCTGCTCCCCCACACACAACCAGCATGAATAACCACAAATATTGGCATAACTTCGTTAAGCCAGTTTTTATCACGTTGACAAAAAGAAAGCATGTGGTATCATAAACATTGGAGGCAAAACCAGTAAACCATAAGATACAAGTAAAATATAATAGTGGGTTCTTATTTAAGCATGGATGAAGAGGTTGAAATGAGGTGCACTGTCAATGTAACTATAAAAAATATTAAAAAAAAGGAAAAAAAAAAAATATTAATAAAAGTAGTCACAACTAATTATAGTTAGAAAAACACCTAAAGGCATGACAAAGCAACAGAGTTCAGGAAAAAGTAAGTACTTTCCCCATTCTGGAGGAGGATTCCACGCTGATAAAAGCATATCAGACTTGACATTAGGCAGGCAGTTTCTCACAACAAAATACTTAGTTGTAAACCGAGCAACACCAACATCTTTGTAATCGCGGTCAAAATCATAAATCTGCAAAAAACGGGAGAGTAAACTGTAAGATACCATCCTCAAAAGAAAACAATATGTAAGTGCAATTCCTTATGGAATTTAAACCCAAATTAAACCACAATTCAGTAAAGATATAATAAAGAAGCCAAAATTCAAGCTAAAACAGAGCAAAGGAAAGAAAACCGAATATCAACCCCAATGTAGTCAAAGGTGCAAGGTGCAGAAATAGCACATGCCAATGAGAAGCAAGGCACTAATTTCTAAAATAAGTAATAAATCAAAAGAAAAAATGTATATTTAATATGTTAAATAAACTTCATATATATAAGTTTGTTAATACATGTTAAAAAGTTGATCCCAATAATTTTCTAATGTATTCCAAACATAGGAACTATCAGACCCAACTAAAAGTCCTCATCAAACTCAATCTTTAAGTTTCCTTCACATCCATCTTCAACAAGATATATTTTTGTCCTTCTCTTATTCCTGTAAAAGATAAATGTATTATCTCAATGGCCAAATTAAATTACAGCCTACAAAAATATTCAAAAAAAAGAGGATGATTTTCTAAGCAGTGCCATTTGCCTTTCAAGATCTCCACCTAGGCAAAAAAAAGCAGGTACCATTGTTCAAATAAAATAAATTGTATTTTTGCTTGTTTTATCAATTGTTATTGTAAATGAGTTTCTCAACAACCTTTTTAATTGAAGTAAAAGACACATTTTATACTGGTTCTTGGAATATTGATGATATACAGAAAAATATCTATGTTTATCTTTTTAATCTAATAACAAAATATAATTTACGGATTAATCACATATTTCTCCTTTCCCATATTTTCCAAATCTTTTTGTTGATTCCAATACAACCTCCATCAAGAGTTAAAGAAAGATATCAGTTGATACTTCACTAGCATATAAAGCAAGCTAACTTCTCATCATCTTCAGGAACTCACCATGTCATTGATCTCTGCCTCAGCAAATGCTTTACCATCCACGAGCATACTCCATACAACTTTGTTAATTTTCAAAGAAATTCGCATGGCATAGGATGGACTTTTGTTCTTTTCTTTCTCCATTAGCCGTAGCTGAGCTGCTTTCTGCAAAGCAACCCGCAAGGATACAGACGCAGCCTTCCTAGAATTTTTTGCATTAATAAGTTCCTGCTTCAGTCGTTGCACCTATAAAAAAAAAGTCCATATTGCTTAAAATCTGTCATGCACTAAAGGATAACAACCAATCCAAATGGTATCTTCGAAGACCAATATAAAATAGGCATATGGAAAATCATAAAATACCAATCTATAAAAATAGGCATATGGAAAATCATAGAAGACCAATATACAAACGCAAAGCCTATGCACAGCCAAGACTGTAATAAACCCATCAATAAAAGATGTAACATGAGGTAACAAAACAGAGAGCCGGATAGCAGGAGATACAATCAAAAATCAGAACAGAGAGCCAGCAGAATGAACAGCAACTTCAAAATGCCTTATCAAGGTTTAATCTTATCCCAATAATCAGCCTCTGTAACTCAAGAAACATCCTTCTGAGGCCCAAAGTGCGTTTTTGAAATAAAAGACAGATCCACAGAATTACGTAAATCAGCGCCAACTTTTCTAGATTTGATGATTCTGTACATGTAGGTAAAGTATCTTCCTACATTCATTAAGTTATGCTGACAAAATAATAGCCCAATGAAGGGTAATTGATTGACCTGCATTGAATTTCAGGGAAACTATGCATACATGCCATTATAGATACCCCATGTGGGTATAACCAGCTTAGAAAACACCTTCGAAATTTGTTTTGGTAGAAAAGATATGCCAATAAGGAATTGAAAATTCAGCCCTCAGCCCTCACCAGTAAGATGATGAGCAGCTTAATTAAACTGCAAATTACTGATAATTACCTCCAACAATCAGTGCATTCACTGGAGACAGAAATTTATCAAAAGAAAATATATTTCCAGGAACAAGGGCCATGGAGATTTCCTAGAATCAAGTACGCATACTAAATCATTTGACCTATCAATCTTTCAAATCCAGTTCTTTCACATCATATGTTAAAATGGAGTAGATAAGAGTGAAACACAGGAAACTTCAGCTCTCGACTTTTCTTAGATGGGTTAGCTTATCAGGCCCCCTAATGATATTAAACTGTTAAATTCTAAAAGAACATTCAAAGAGAGCATAACCTTGCAAACATGGAAAGTTGATATTAACAGGTAGTTGACAAGGCTCACTTTCTTACCAATAAAGATCTCCCACCATTTATCATCCACCAATCATCTTCCTTTTCCAGATGGTCTCCTGAAGCATCACAATGAAGAGCCAACTTCTTAATGTCATTGAGTAGCAACTTCAGCTCCCGTTCTTTCTGTTCAAGGGTGATTTTGGCAAGTTCTACCTCTTTAACACCATCAGGAACCACCTCATCTGCCTCCTCTCCTACATCTTCATCATCTTCTCCAAGACAAGAGAGACTACTTTTTCGAGGCCTAAATTAAACATGTTACTAGCATTAAATATGGAAGAACATACCTGTATTAAATACCAAAAAACTCTTTTGGTGCAGAGAATATATAACTGCTTTGACTAATTAATAAATATAAGAGATGATTGCATCCAAATGACAGATGATAAAGTTGAAGAATAAATTACATTTCAAGAAGTTCAATATTAAGACTATTCGCTAATAAATGTAAAGCAACTTTGAGTGATATATAGTGGTATCAAACCAAAAAAGATGTTTATTGTTTTTAAGATGGTTTGAAAAAAGAGGCCTGCTAAGGTTAAGAAACCCAGCTGCTGCCCACCCTTATACTCTGTCTACCATGGTCCATACAGATAGATCCAACCAGGCAAAAGTACATGAACATGCAGAAACTCTTACAAGGAATAACCACACGCATCATAATTTCATAAAAGAGACATCTTGAAAATGGAAATAAAAAAATTCAAAGAAACAAAAGGAAAACAACTGGGGCATATACTAACTTGGGAGGCCGAGCAAAGAGAAGATTGGTTAGTACATCCAGCATAACCTGAAACTGTCGAGATGTCATGGTAGCTGTTATGTTATGAGAGTTAAAGGTGAGATCCTTTAACGGCTTCACCTGCAACGGAGTGAAAAAATATGCAAATTAAAGATAACAGAAGTCTAGTGCTCAATAAAAATGCCCAGCATCAAAGTGATTTACAATGAAAGAAACTTCAGACTATAGGTTGGTCTCTCAACAATCTAGACTCTATCAAATTTTCAACAAGTTGGACTTTGCCCAAAAAAGAATGTTCTAATATTATTTATTCTGCACTGTGCATCAAACAAATAGGACTCTCCTACCATTTCTCCTCATTATCTTTGCTTATTTTAATTAAAAAAAAAAAAACCAACATTGTTCTTTCTTCATGGAGGATTTAGGTTTAATATTTTTTTTACTACTAAAATACACCTCTTTTTACCTATAACCAATGTGCCACAATACTCAGACTCACATTACCTTCAAGTCTGGGGTTCCACCTTTATGCCTTGTGTATCGGAAGTACATATCACAAGGCATAAACACTCTTTCAAGTAGTGCACCAGTACGCTTGACCTTTGGAGAACTTCTGCGAATTTTTGGAAGCCACTGTAGTCCAGCCCCGGGATCCACATCAGTTGGTGCAACGTGAGCCTGCACATGCTGCAGCATAACAGAAAACTCCATGCCTTTCAAAGTCATGTCATGCCCACCTTCAGGAATATGAAGATTTCCGGTACCAAGTGCTTGCTCAATCATCTCATAGCCAACATGAAGAACTGAATGAAATGATCGGGCTAAAACATGACCGCTAACAGCAGCGAGAAGAAATCTCCCCTGATAGGCATGAAACAAGTAATTTTACAGAAAACGCGACTAACATAAGATGACAACTATCAACAAATCATTAAGCAAATGCAACACAAAATAGTATCATACAGATAGAAATGTATTGTAAGATTCCCTATCACATAGCTAGTAAACTCAGCCAATGATTTCATAAGTAAAAGTAATGCTCTAATATTTGAAACAACAAATTATTCTTTAAAATATGCATTATGAAGAATGAACAAGCTTATAGGATGAAAAAACATCACAACTCACATTGGCTTCTTCAGAGTGCAGATTGAATTGAGGCTCAATGACATTCACCATAAAATGACGAGTCCCCTCTTCAAAATCATTGACCTTTTCATAATTTGCTAGTGCTACAGTCAAA
The DNA here is from genome assembly GCA_033439115.1 of Firmiana major. NCBI lineage: Eukaryota > Viridiplantae > Streptophyta > Magnoliopsida > Malvales > Malvaceae > Firmiana > Firmiana major. The sequence goes on from CM065909.1 coordinate 48,585,023, forward strand.
CATACAAGTCTCAGCTGTAACCTCTGGAAGTAAAAAATATCATGTTTATGTAATTTAGCAACATGGTGATAATTATGTAAGCTTGAGACATACCAACTGCAGCAGTAGATAAGTTTTCCATCCCAACTGCATGTGATGGAGACGAATGTGACCTTGATGTCTCCATATGTTGAGAAGGGGAATGCACACCATGGTTGGTAGAAGGGTACTTAGAAGTATCCTCCTGAGGTATTTCAGGTTTGCCATGTTTCTGGTTCTCCTCAAGTAACTTCCTCTGTGCATACTGCCGAGAAGGTGAAGGCTTTTGAGGTTCAAATGCTTTGGATATTCCACCAACAAACGACCACACAGCATCTCGATTCTTTATGGTCCACAACAGTTTAAGGCCGTAAACAAAAAAACGCTGACAATTGTCGGCTATAACCACATTGTATCCATCATCATCACTAGGATCTGACAGTGTGTGCTCATCACTCTCACTCTCATTCTCAAATTCAGACCTGACATATGTCATTTCAAAATTTTTTCTCCCAGCCTCTTGCCATGCCGATAACCTTGCAGGATCAGCCTTTGGAGCCTGCCTCCTGATCGTGAAATAATCAGATGACAACAAAAATCCTTCATCACGATGCTTCTCTGTGCAACCACTCGTATAATTACTCTTTTCACTGAGAACTCGCTCCATGGATGCAGACTGAGAAGTTTTCCTCGTCATTTGAACTACTTTTGCGACACTAGTGCAATCTTCTTTGTTTAAAGAAGCCTTAGGCATATGAAGGTCAAGCCCCTGGTACACAAGATCAAGTGGATCACGCTTGCATTCAAAAGTATATTTTTGCTTACCCCTACTGTAACAGATTTCATATTTAAGCTTTGTCATACTAAATGTCAGTCCTTTTGCTGGATCATCATCATCTAATGTCATATGCTTTATGCAAGTAGGCGTAGCATCTAAACGAAGCATAAATTCTGTCATCACCCTATCTAGTGATAAGTTTCCTGATCTAGGAACTCTTGGAACTCCAAAACGAGGCCACCGAGAGAAGGAACGCAATTTGTGAGGAGGAATATAGTTCATATTCCAAAACTTAATGATCCAAGAAAGATCATGTGCACCAAAATTCACTGTTGGTGAAACAATTGAAAAATTCTCAGCCTTACAATGTGCACCAATTGCAGTTCCATCCAGAACAGTGCAATCTGATGCTGAGGCCAATTGAGATTGTTTGTCGAAAGGAGGAGGCAAGGGTTTAAGAGAAAAGTTCCATCGGAGGGAAAGAGAAGTAGATCTGAAAGGATCAAATACTTTCTCACGAGGCTTCGCTTCCATAGGAAGTGCAAACAAATAATGATTCATGGGATTACCAGACTCACATTCCCAATCCATTGTAACCTCAAGGCTAAAGAGTGGAGCTTCAATGAAAGCACCAGATACACTGGTTGGAAGTTTTAAGTTGCGACTATTTACCAAACTCTCCAAACTGCTCAAGAAAATTTTAAAATCCTTTGCAGAAACATAAATGCGGCCATCTGATTGCTGGAACTCCATGGAACCAGAAACAATTTGAAGTTTGTCAAGTTTTTCATAAGGGTCAGTAGTTGCAAGGATGTTCCATTTAGTTTCAGAAAAGAATAAGGTGACATTTCCATGGATGTAATTTCTCATGTCATCCCACCACGGTAAGCTTCGCTCCTTTTTTGGAGGCTGTGGAAGACCAGGACTCCTACTGCTTAAATTAGCCCTACGAAGTGCAACAGTGAAAGCATAGCTTATGTCGGCAAAAACTGGTTCATATCCCACCCCAAAGGACACTTCAGCCTTTTCAAAATGTATAGGCAAATCTGAGTATGTTTTCATTGGTGGAGTTGTACCACTGGCTGAACGGAGCATGCAGACCTTTCTCCATCTCCCAATAAAAACATCATGGGAAACTTGGGGCTGAAAACATGTTGCCTAATTTTACAGAAAATCATTTCAATCAGAGCCAGATCAGCAAACTTCCACCCTCCCATTTTCTCCCAAAAAAAGGCAGATATATAAAGAATAAATTTCAAAAATAATTATCTTTGCATTTAGAATGGGAGAAAAGCATAAAAGGGTTTAGGGTTTACCTGCTGTGCTAGCACAACACGGCCTTCACATCTACCAGAAATTGCAGAAAAAAGAGGAAATGTGTAATTTCTTAACTGAGCAGATAGACTGCCAGTTTTTAAGAGAATATTACTCCCATATAGACGAGAAAACGGTATATGATTTTCACGACATACTGGATCAAGCTGCTTCAGAACCTGTATCATCCCATCATCTCCACCATCAATCCTTGTCAAGGTCATATCTAAGTCTGTAGCTGAAATAGAAAGAAGAGAAGTTCTTGCAGTGCTTGGCTTAAAACCAGCCTGAAAACCTTTCCTACAAGCACCTGAGCCTTCTGATGGTTTTAACTTCTGACATGCCAAGTAATAGGATCGAAAAGACTGTCTATATATTTCTTCTTGTATTTTTTGGATTGCTGAAGGATCTTGCACATCAATCTCAGCTCCATTATAGTGAAACCTTCTTTCACAAGCAGAATCATTAGTTTCAGCAGTTTTAGGACTCTGATTGGCCAAAATATAATCATCAAGAAATTTCAACCTAACAGCTAACTCAAAGGCCTCATTCTTCATTAGATGATAGTGCTCATCAAGCCAACCCTGGATTGGTTCTTCCTCAATATCAGCAGTCAGCTTGCGTATGCAGAACTTCACACATCCAAATTTTGTTGAACTAGACTTTTTGGGTTTAGAGCTTTCTTTCTTCATGGGAAAAATTAGCTGAGTTTTAGCAGAAGTTATAAGCTTCAAAGCTCGTAACATCTCCTCAACCGAATCATCAATGGCACGCAACTCCAGCCTGAAAGGCATGCAAATATGAATATCAAGCGCTTGAACCACCCAATCCCACACAGTGCACAGCTGTACTTTTGCATCAGATGAGCTGGAAGCATTGGGAATACGGGAAATTTGCATTCGGCTGCTTTTGAATATCCGGGCTCCATTGAAACTTAGCATCAGTCCTTCAAGAAGTACTCCTATACAGGCATTCTCAGAGAAAATTGACTGAACCTGCACAACTGCATCAACTCCATCTCCAACTTCAGCAGATATACTCAGCCTCTCCACATCAACAGCAAATATAGATTCTTTTTTCTTTGTTTTATCAAAATGACCCGATTCCGCCACAGTGACTTCTTTCTTCTGCCCAATATCTCTTAAACCATTGACATTATCCATGAGATCACCAAGTCCCATAACCTTCTGATTGTGAATAAGCGCTTTCAGATGCAAAACAAGTTCAAACAAAGACAGATGCACGTCAGGCTCCCATCTGATGGAGATATCAGTAGCACTGAACAGAGAGCAAACAGCTATCTCCTTAAGGCCACCAGAGCGTCGCACAAATTTTGCATTTTGCATGTCAAATAGTGAAACTTTTGTGTCTGGTTTATCTTCTGCAAGATGTTCCTGATAGATAGATCTGGCTCTTTCAAGTTCCACCTGTGTGGATTGTTTCTCCTTGTTCACACACAAACTAAAGTGAAAGATGTCAAGCAAAAGAGAGTATTTCAGTTGCTTGCACTGATCCGAAACTGTTGACATTATATTTGCATTACGTGGTGTACCATCAGCTGAAACACTAATAACAACTCGACCACCCTGAGACCCATAATTTAAACGCTTAGGATCTGCCACAACGGCATTTTCCAAGCAAGTGTTGCCACAAAAACTAACTGAACATCGTTCAAGATTAAATTTTAAAAGTCGAGTGCCCTTCCCTGATGGTTTTGATGAACGCCCTGGCTGAATCTGTGTTGCTTTCTTAGCAGCAGATAGATTTTTGAAGAGTGATTGAAAGGACATAGCTGTCATTATAAGTGATTCAACACGCTTAAACGTTAAATAAATGCCCATTCCAGTCACATCAGCAGAAAGAACTAATTTACTTCTTGGGCCATCATCTTCAGATGATTCCATGTCCTTTTTACCCCAATCTAGACTAACCTTTGCTATATGCAGTAAGGAACCTGAATTTAATTCCACACTGAAAAGGCTTTCTTTCAAGCATTCTTGATATTCATCTGCCATATGCAAATTCAGCTCACCAAGTTCCATGTGTACCGTGGTTACTGTACTTGAAATGTTGTTCGCAAACACATGCGATGACTGCGAGCAGCCCTGCATTGGAAATCAAAGTCAAAACTGGAGCCTTAGTCATTGCCTTATTTGAAAAGGCAAAGGCAAATCAATTAAGGCATACAAAGTGAATAACAACAAAAAAACAAAATGAACATAAGTCCAAATAGAATATCATGTTCCTTAGAAATGCAAATACATGTGACTAGAGATGGAATTAAAATATCCTACACTCACATATATAAAAAAACTTCTTAGGTCTGTAAACCATCATAAGCATACAAGCATTTAGGTCCTTAAACACAGCATATTTTCATTATATAGACTGCCACCTAATTCTCACCACCTGATAACAAAAATATTGACTTCACACTACTACAACCCAGACAAGAAAGCACTTGACTAATGCATCAGAAGTAAAAATAAGTCAAATACTTGGCGTGATGATCGGGCAAAAAATTTTAGTGGGTAGTGATCAACTGAAACTAAATTACAACTAGGAACTAAAGAACTATATTCTTCATATTAATCCTACAATACCATGCTCTGACAGAAAAAAAAAAATGCTGGTGGATTATGCACCCTTCAGATATAACATCCAGTGCTACATAGCACAGCATGAGCTGCAACATGAAGGCTCAGCCATTTCCGAATACAAAATATAAAATGGACAAAGCATGTTGCTTACATGATACAGCGGCACACCGCTGACACTATAAAGCAGAATTGTCATCTCAGGGGCTGCGACAGTACATGTCCACATGAAGGCTTTGGATTCAGTTGATTGTGGCTTCACAATACTAGAAGTTTCCTCTTGAAGAACCATTGCCTTCTTTTTGGAGGATTGCAACCTCAACCACGGTTTTAATCTACTCATTATAATGTTGCACTGAGTCCCTCCTAGCTTAACATCAACTTCAGCTCTAACAGGTGAGAATGGCTGAAAAGCAAAAGATTAAAAAGGAATAACCCACTGAACCAACCGGATAATTTATAAATGCAGCATGACACTACGTTTAACAAGACAAGTCCATACGTCTCTAAAAATATACAGCTACCAAACAAAAACAAAAGAGAAATAAACTGGTAGTGGGAGAACTAGGTAGAAATGAGAGGGATTAAAAAAAATCCTTTTTCCCAGACAAAAAGGGGGAGTGGCAAGAGTCGGTCTTTGACAAAGGCAAGTAATTGATAATATATAATATACAAACTAAAGACAGAGAACAGGCTAGGAAAAAATAAACAGTAAAGAGCAAAGTGACCTTCTCAATCAGATAAAAAGCCCTTATCTCCAGCATTAACAGGGACCAAAATTAAAGCAGCCAACCGTGTTTTAGCAACCCAAGTCGGCAACAGAATGAATAGAATAAGGAAACTAGAGAAGACAGAATCAGTAAAGGTAACTCCACTACCTAGTTTGCTTTTCCAATTGCCAAGATGATCTTCAAGAACCACAAACCAGCTAGTTCAACCCATTGAATTGGAGAACCATTGAACTATCTGGAAATTTGATTCATGGGACCGTATTGGGTCTAAATGGTCACAAACAATCCCTACCTGGGAAAGTGGTAAGGTTTTTTTTTTTCCTCAAGAAGTTGCCTGCCAGGTAAATTATTTGAATTTTTTTTATTTTATAGTCATTGCATTGAAAAGGCAAGTCGAGTTTGAGATTTATCTTTTTTCCTATTGGATTTGAGGCAGAGGCCAGAAATTGTAACCACAGGTTGAATTGGGTCAGGCTTAGGTTAAGATCACTTATTTCTATTCTGGGTTCAGGTTAAGCAAACAAACTTTGGAACATACACCGAATCACCAACACAAGGCCCAGACATGCAAATAGAAATGAATTCAGCCCAATCCAAATTAAATGCCCCAAAAGAGATAATAGGATCTCAACTATTATCCATTTTCTACCTAACTACAATGCTGATCATACGACCAAATAAAATGCTGATGCCAGGTCAGATCACAGAATTTTGAAGTTGACAATTTAAAATGATAATTTCTGAATTCATACTCATCAGAGATCACTTGGTAAAAGACCAGGAAGCAAAGTAACAACAGAATAGGTGGAAATCTGATGACAGCATTTAGCTTTCAAAACATAATTTTTACCTGTTCTACAACACAGACAAAGTAAAGGATAGCAACTTGACAAAGACATGAACCTGCCATGACTGCACAGGACTCACCTGTATTGGAATGTAGACAAAAGAGACAACATCAACTTTCATTATCTCCAATACAGAAGAGCCAGCTTCTCTAAGAAGCTGAAATAGAAAGGAAAAAACAAAGTCAGCAATAGGCCGAGGTGCAAGACCATAGTTAAAATTGAAACACAAAGAGCTGCAACATCAATAGTAATGGCTATACATGTATCTCACTGAAATCCAACTGAACATCAAGTCGTGCACTCTCCCCCACATCTTCAGTTGATCTTGATTTGATGCTTTGCAATTGAATTCCCATGATGTTATTTTCAACAACAATATCGTGTTCCCGATGCACAAATTTCACATCTAGTTTTGGTAAGTTGAAGCAGATCTGCCTCAGAAAAAAAGATAAATGAATGAAAAGAATAAGAAAAAAAAAAACCTTTCGACCGGTGCATTTAACTAACTTGAGCATTGGCTATCCTCTCCACTTTGAGTAAGATACTATGATGTATTCAAATAACTTGCAGCTCAGTTTTTGAGCTACAACTTTTAATTCTCAGTTCTCACTATTCAACACAAGACAATATGGCTTCATTAAACAAATATTCACAATTCAGCTTATTCTTTAGGGTGTAGAATCTTAATAATGCCCCTCTTCCTCAGGATTCTTTGCTTATTTACTTTCTTCCGTTCTTATCTTCCTCGTTACCTCAGCAAGCTGGCAGTCCGCTCTTAATCTCACCAACACTAAACCGAAACACTTTTTTCAAGCAGGTTGGAAATACATCTTTAATTGCTCAATCCAGTAGAACATTAAAATAGCAATTTTCAAGTTACCTAAGAAGGAAAAACAATCATGACCAAGCCCCAATAACTATGTTTTGCACTCTAATAATGAAGCATTGCATGCAGATGCTTCTAAACTTTGTATCGAATAATAACTTAATTAGAAAAAGATTGCCGACCTTAGAAGACAGGAAAACACATAGCAATCTATATTGATGTGTAAAAGCACAAACCTTTTCTGGAAACATAGAAATATACTTTGTCAATGCTAAAATTGCAGGTTGTTTTTTCTGAGGCTTTTTAGTAGTTACAGAATCAGCAGTTGATCCTTTAATTTTATCATCCGGGTTATTCTTTGAGAGCAGTTCCTCATTGAGGTTCACAACAACCTCTCCACAGTTAATGTCCACATTTCGGACAACTACACCAGTTTCCCTGCATGCAAATTAAACAAACAGAGAACATTTTAGCACATAAAGCAAAAGCCAAAACAAGAGATGCATGCTTGAGTGGAGAATATTTGTATAAAACAGAAATGATGACCAAGAGAGCGTTATACAAGAGTTAAAAATTTACCATCATTAACCGACCAACAAACTTATGCCAGAGATAAGGGGCTGGAATGGTTTGAGAAGTACAAAGATAAATTCAACAAGAAGTACCTATCATGACCAAATTCAAATGAGAGTGAAAACCCTTCACAGCAAAAAGGAGTAGAAGGCTTTCCCATCATGCCAGAGAGCATCTGATTAGCATGGACAGAAATGGGTAATATGTGTAACTTAACAAACAGGTTGGGTTTGGAGCCACCATCTTTAGATATTTCTACTTTGAGCTCCTTAACTTCAATAGTCGCTTTAGTTGTCTGCATAGTTTCAAGATACAATTAACTTGAGTATATAAACTTAAAAAATAAAAGGAAAAAAAAACAGAAGCAGAAGATAATTAAAAAAAAAAGTATTTGGCATGGGATCTACGTGAAACTAGGGCATTCAGAGATTGTTGAACCTAAACTAGATGATAAAGCACACATGACATTTGGTGTCTGAACAAGATCAGAATCTAACAGTTCTTTTTGATCACACAAGCTACTAAATGTTTATCAGAATGATGCTCCAACATAAATTGATATTCCAAACAGAGCAGACGTGTGATAATATGCAGCCTCATTGCAGAAACCTACAAAAACATATTACTGAATTCCTTTTGATAACTTAATCAGAACAGAGGTAGCAGTCAAAACCAATTTGCTGAACCTATAACATTACACATATTCTCCATTTATCCTATAACACATACAGACACAGACACATCAGCAAAGCATTAAAAAAATTGCATTGAACAAGAATTACACAAAAGGTGGATCATTATTTAAAAGAAGGAAGAAGAAAAGGTAAAAGACCAGTTACCTTCAAAACCAAATCTGTAATAGAAACTGACAAAAATCTTGCAATGTTAGCTACAACCATCCACTTTCCCCTGCCTGAACTGCGAGGTTTACGGGATTTAGCTTTCTGTGAGCTTTTACTTGAAGGCCTCAATAAAATTTCTAGGTCACATATTAACACCTGCAGCTTTGGATCCTTAGAGATAATGCCAGCCCCAAGTTTAACCAAGGACTGACGTAAACTGAGCTTAATTTCACCCACCAATATAGATTCAACAGGACCCTGAAAATTATCAAGCAATAAAAATATGAACAACGTGAACAGGCACATAAATTGCATATTAGCTGGAACAAATACAAGGAAACGATAATAAATTAATATGTACTGAAACAAATTCAGATCATCTAAACCAGATAGCCTTCATGCTTTTCAAAGGAGATTTTAGCAGGAAATAATAAAGAATTAAGTACTGAAACAAATTCAGATCATTTAAACAGATAGCCTTTATACTTTTCAAAGGGGACTTTTAACTTTTTCTAGGGGTGTAACGAATAAAACATTTGATAGTTTGTGAACATTTTAGGTTTACATTCGTTTATAAAGCTTAACAAATGATAATGAACAAATGTGTGTTTCATTCGTTTCCATTCACAAACAAACTTGTTTAAGGTTCAATTAAAACTCGTTCATTAAATTAATCGTTTAGAGTTTGTTTGTTGTCGATAATAATAAATTTTTAAAATTACATATTTACTCATAGGTCATTTTAATACGTAATTATTAAAACTACATATTTATGTAGGATTTTCTAATTTGATATTGGGGTGAATATAATTTGTTTGCTTAAGGTTTTTGTTTAATGTTCACAAACAAGTTTATTTAATGTTCACGAACAAATATTCGTTTAATATTCACGAACAAACTTACTGAAACGAACAGTATTAAAAAGTAGACGTACGAACACGAACGTAACATAACATTCGTTCATGTTCAATTCGTTTACGCCCATAACTTTTTCTAACAGAGTATTGGCTTCAAAAACAACCACCAAATCCAAATAAATAGAAATGTCGGGAATAAGACCACAGCTACATATCAAACCACAACTATACCATCCCACTAATCATTTTAACTCAATATATAAATAAAAATATATTCGGTCAAAGAAATTTGATTTAAAGACATACTTAGCTCTTGCATGTGCCTCCTGAACATCCATTAAGATTTATTCCAAATGTAAATCGTTCCCCATGCCAAATTAAAAAATTAATAATAAGATTCTAGATGACCTGGTTTCTCCACATACTAATGCAATTAGATTTTACAGAGGTAAAAGATGCACCTTAAAAAGCCAAACGCAGGACAAAGTAATGCATATAAATTGACCGCAAAGAAAGCAGCACATAATTGAAATAATATGCCAAGGGGTATGCCCCATCATATAAGAGACAAATACCAAGGACACCCCAAAGACATAACATGAAAGGAAACTTTAACTTACAAAGGTGCATGCTACTCATTAAGGGAAACTATCCAGTCAACCAAAATCTAGTCTCTGACCTACTTTACATTTGGCAGGAAAAAGAAGTGACACGATAGAAAGGTGAAAAAGGAAAATGGAAAGGAAAGAAAAGAAAACACTTTTTCTGAAAAAAGGAATTTATTGGGAAGAGTTTGCAAGATACCACTGTTTTCTATATAATTCACGACTACCCATCTTCCAATTTTATTTTAATTGCCAGACCAAAACCTGGAAAGATTAGGATTCTATCTACTTAACGTCCCTTCACCCATCTTAGATTGAAAGGAAATTGGTAAAACATCAAACTATGAAATAATGTAAAACCCAGATGTAAGTGAAATAACCGTTATCTATTTCCACTCTCATTCTTCCATCCTACTTTTTCTTTCTCCCACTATTCCATCGCTCTAACTTTCAATCTTTCAACAATTTATCCTTTCCAACAAGATAGATTAACAAGTAAATTGAATAATGCCTGAAGATAAGTTAAATTGTTCAACAATTTAGTCCAGGAAAACTTAAACTCTCTTATTAGTGCCTAACAGAGACTTTACTATGTAACTTACCTTTATGAACCCTAATTTAACAGAACATTGAAAATCTAAACTACCAATTGAAGTACAAGAAAAACCTTATTGAACTTCACCACAACATCCCTTAAGCACTTCCATCCACCGACACGGAAACCAACAGATGCTCCTACAATCTGGCTTAAAATCCAAGCCAGCAACCTCGAAGCAAATCTGAACAGGAAAAAAAATGTATAACAGAAATTTTAAAAATCACTCATGATCATAACTTCAAAGTTCCAAAAGAATACAAACATTAATAAAGAAATTTTTTTTTTTTTAAAAAAGAGTAAACAAAAACAATTTCGATATCTAAATATCATCTGTACCAATTACAAATTTGTAAGTAACTAAATTAACCACATATGAAAGCGATTTATCTCCGAATTTAAAAACATCGCTAAGAGGCACTAAAGAACGATTAACATATTTCCCCAGTTAATAAAAAAAAAAATCAAACCTAGAATAATAAATCGAAATTCATAAACGAAATCCTTATCGAAATAACATTTCAGATAATAAACTAAATAAAAATCAGCATTTCAGACGTTTACATAAATAAATTGAAAATCAAAAAGTGAAAATCGGAGAAACTTACATGAAAATCATCCACAATGTGATGGAAATCATCAAGAATCCGAAGAGAAACTTGACAGGAGAAACCGCCATTTCTTTTCAAGTGGCAAAACTGTAATTCTACAGAAACGTAGAAAACCCGATCAAGCTATACCATTCGAAAAAGAAGACGAAGGCCTAGCAGCGGAAAGTGCAAAGCCTCTGAACATACTAACATTATGTGGGAAGTAGAAGAAAATGAGCAAACATAGAGACAAAACCCTAAGAAATTGAGTGTCCGGAAATGGAAAGCGATCAGAGAGTTTGAGGCAATGAGACTGAATCTTCGAGGCTCAGCGATCGGAGGCGAGAGTGTTGACCAGGATCCGATCCGTGACGTCGATGTGCTCAGCGATGAAATGGACTGACTTCCTTTTCCGTTTCCGTTTTCTTTCTTTTTCTTGTAATATTTTTTGGCGAGTAGCCAGGGGTTGGATCGGGTGGTAGGAGGGTGCAGGGTGTGATAAGTGATGGCCTGGGGTTTTTCTCGAGAAACGTTAATGAAAGATGAGGTGAGACGTCCCTTTAAATGGCGTACGTGTCCTCCCTAGATGATTGATCGGGGAGTCTGCAGTCAACGCCCAGACGTAGCGTTTCTTTTTTTCTTTTTTTTTCTTTTGTCGGCGTTCTGGTTCTGGTTTTGGTTGTGAGTTGCGAGTGGTGAGTTGTGAGTTGTGACTCGTGACTAATGAGGAGTGAAATCGTTTTTATTACAAACATAATTTATTTTGTATTTAAAATTAGTTCAATGAACACAAATGTATTATAATAAATGAGTTTAATATTTAAATATACACTTTTTTTATAAATAGGATAAATTTTTTTAATATTTAATTTTTTTATAAAAATTACAAATTTTTTATTTACTGTAAAATAAATATCCAACCTTTCAAAATAATACAATTAAGTAAAATAAATAATAAATTACAATCTTATAAGTCCTTAACTTTTATTTTTTATTATAAAAATTTATAATTGATTTGGATTTAATTACATTATCTTAAAATGTTATGAGTTTATATTGAAAAATTGAAAATTAAAAATTTATTTTAACCTTTAATAAAAAATTAAAAGTATATTTAATAATTAAATCTAATAAATATAAATACATAAAAATAAAAGTACATTGAATATTAATATAAGTAAATATATGATAAAAAAAATATAAACATATAAAGAATATCAACAACAAATATAAAAATAGATTAATCTTATAGTAAATAAAAATAAATATATGAAAATAAATGTAATTTAGTTTCAATAGATTAAATTTACAATAAATTTTTTTGATTGGATTGCTTTGTAACAAATTTGATAATTTTAAATATAATAAAATATAAAAATAATATAAGTTAAATTTCAATAAAATATATATATTTGATAAAAATTTTAAAAAAAATTATATTTAATGTATGAATATAAATTTGAACATAAAAAATTTTTATTTTATATAACAGGGAATATGGTTCATCCACACGTCTCGAATGAATCTGATTGATCCAGCAAGATAATTTAGTTAATTTTTAAATGGGCTAAATAGATTAAAAGTCTGGGTTTCTCTTTGCTATAAAGAGGCCGTAGGCCCAAAGTATGATTCAAAGAAATTAAGTGTCCTCGTCTTTCAAACCCACCCGAAACCGACCTTTCCTCCTTCTCTTTCATATCCTCTGCCCTGAACAGCGGCGCGGCGAGGCGTGTTGGTTCTCTGTAATATTAATCGACAACCCATGGAAGAGATTAACAAGGCAAGCGATAATGAAAGATTAAAAAAGTAAGTAATGTGTTTGTCATTTATATTTTCATCCGAATAATGGCAATATAATTCTTTTTATTTATTTGTTTTTGTTTTTTTGTTTCAGAGAAGCTAATCAGTTAGCTGCAGTGTTGAAAGAGATGAAATCAGGCTTAGATGTAGTGACTAGCAAAGTACAAGCTTTAACTGCTAAGGTAAGAAGCTTCAACAACTCGACAGTCGGATTTTTTTCTTCGTTTTATAGTTTTATTTTGTTGAAATCAATATTATCTATGATTTGGGTGATAGGTGAAAGAAAATAACTTGCCAACTGCAGATGGGATAAGTTATCTGGAGGCCAAACATTTGTTGCTTCTAAGCTATTGTCAATCACTTGTTTATTATTTACTTCGCAAGGCAAAAGGGTATTCAATCGAGGGACATCCCGTAGTTAGGAGTCTTGTTGAGATTAGATTGTTTCTTGAAAAGGTTTGGAGGATTTGGTTATTTTTGTATGTTTGGAATCTGTCTGGTTTTAAGGTTATGGGGTGAATAATTGTTGTTGTTGTTGTTTTTTTTTTTTTTTTGGTTATAAACAGATTAGGCCGATTGACAAAAAACTTCAATATCAAATTCAAAAGCTTACAAGGGTTAGTGGGAGTGCTACAGAGCAAGTAGGTTCAAATGAAGCATCAGATGGACCTCAGAAGCCAGAGGATCCCTTGAATTATCGCCCCAACCCAGATATGCTTATAAGCAAAGCAGATATGATGCCAGAGGTTAGACTTGCTAAAAATATCATGAACTATTTAGCTAAAATTATGATTTTGTCTTGTTTATTAAGTCTGTGTTTGTATATTGTAGGATGGTGCCGGTGTTTATAGACCGCCCAAGTTTGCCCCTGCTGTTGTGGAAGATGATCGTAAGATGTCTAAAGAAGAGAGGAATGCTTTAAGAAGGGAAAAGGAAGCTTTGCGTAAAGCTTCACGGAGTGCTTATATTAGGGAAATGATGGATGATTTAGAAGGAAGGCCTGAAGAGGTTTGTTGGTAGATTGCTTTTTTATCATTACTTGCTTTCACTTTTGATTTCAGCTAACATTTTTTGTTTGCTAATTATTGCAGGTTAGAGAAATTGTTGGAACCGAAAGTAGAGAACTCACTAGATATATGGAAAAGATGGAAAGGCGTGCACAACAAGAGGAAGAACTTTTCACTCGTGCTCCTGTTACAAAGATGGACAAAAAGATAGAGAAACACTTGAAGAAGTCAAGAAATGGGTATGCATATTAACTCTTATTGTCTATCAATCTGCAAAATTTGGTTAATTATCTTTCATGCAAGTTTTGGTTGTTTATATAATTCCTTTGATTTGACTGTTTATCCCTTTTTTGTATCAGCTTGCTTGGTTTGACCGACAATTTCTATGATGAGATCAAAACTTTACCATTGGGGAATGATGCTGTTGAGCAACCAACAAGCTTCAGTAATGGTAGCAGAGGAATGGGGAAGCTCAAAAAGCGCAAGGTATGTTGTTTGAATTGAATGTTTATGTTATTATCTTGTCAATTACCATATTTTTTGTTTAGCCATTACCAAGTAAATTGTATTCAACCTGAATAGCACCAAATGATAGCTTTTTCTGCAGTTAAATATTCGGTCTTATGTTATGTTGGGATTGCATTGGAATTATGCATGTACTTTTATAATTATAATCGCAATGATTGGATTTTGGCTTGTTGTCTATATAACCAAATGGCTGCTGTATTATGGGTTGGCATGAAACGCCTCATATACCGAATGAAGGAAGATAGAGAATCTTCATTGATCTCATTTGTACACATGACATCTCAAGCCTTAATTGGATATATATTTAATTTACCTATCAAACTGCATACCTATCATTTTCCATCTTGTATGATTATGGAGTATTTGCACTTATGGGCCTGTTATAAATCAAATATTGAACAAATTTAGAGGCTGACATGTTTTGTTTGCTTGCAGAGGAAACACTAAATAGCAACAAACTGGATCTACATGTGCAAGGGAATCTGAAATCAACGTGGCAATTTGGCATTCTAGTTTTCTTTTTAAAGCCTTTTTTCTGAAGTTTTGGATTGTATGAAGCAGTTGTTATTTCTTTTTTGAATAGCTGTCGATTATATCCAGAACATACAATAGGAATACAAATGTCGTGTTCTGTTGCTGCCTTCTTGACTTGTAACTTTTGGCTTCTGCATCATCTTTGGTTTATTGTACCTTTTATTTAATTAGAATAAACATATGAAATGAAGGAAATTTTGTTCCCTAGCTGATCTGTTTAATGAATCAAAATTCAAACCTAAAGTCAAGTGTACGAGGATTTTAAGCTGTAGCCTGTAGAAGAATGATCGGAATGGTTAATAGAAAGCGATTGCTGGTTTCAGGAAACAATCAGTATTGTATACTAGTAATTAAGTAAAAGATTCGAGGTCTCAAGGCCATTGGATTCTGCGGTGTTCATTTTTACAATGCCATGGCACTTTCAGTTTCTGAAGACTGTACCTTTGAGTGGGAGAGAATGCTAGGAAGTTTTTTGGCATAATGAATCGAAGTATTTACAATTGAAATGTCTAACATCAAGCGATTTTTGAGCTTGCCTTCGCAGGTTGCCCAATGTTATAGAGAACGAGACCCGACATGAGAACTAAGCCACCAAACAGGAAAAAGGGGCTTAAGCTTGTACCATCGGGGAGATACGGCAATGGAAGGGAGAGAATATAAATTGAAATAGGCACTGCAAAGTGAACCAAAAAGGGAAAAAATCCATTAGTAAAATGCTAAAATGCACTTAACAGAGGCATAAAATAGATTTTTGCCCATGGTACATAGTAGACATTCAGTCATGTATATGTTATGGTTCATGCATGTAAACATGTAATCATGGCCATGCATGTGGCATGAGAGAGAGAGAGAGAGAGAGAGAGAGAGAGAGAGAGAGCTGACCTGACAATGTTACAGTAAGAGATGCAACGACGGCGGAGGATACTTTCAATAGATTGAGCACTGATATGTTGAAAGCCATATTGGTAACTATGTAAAGTAGTGGAAGTAATGGAGCCCCCTCACAACCTGGAGTGACAAATGCTACTTCAGATAAGCAAATTTTAAGGTGAATCTAATTTATCAGAAGGAAATGGACTGAATAATGGAAATGCCCGCAGCATGAACGCAAAACACTTAAGCAGGAATATTAAACATTTTCATGAAGTTTACATATTTGGATTTACAGAACAGAGCCAACGGCAAAAGCTTTTCTCCCCTATTCTAATTTGCATAGTTCAGGGAAACCTATATTAAGCAGAAAATGTATTATCAAAGTCCTAAAATTTTATGGACAAAAGAGATGTTTATATCACTTTAACTTAAGCAAGTTGCCAACAGGGGAAATTATAGTAAAAATAGATGGGATGGTAATTGGTAAAGTAGTGAATTTTGATTCAATAACCAAGTCTGAAACATCTAAAACTAGAAGTTAAAGCTAGAGTCTAGACCATAACTTTGCATTGCAAAGGGCCAATTACTGCTCACATTTAGAGTTTACATGCTGATCAATTGCTTATTGACATCCAAATCTATAGTGCTAAGTTTTAGGACTTCTATATCTTACCAAAAATATATATATAATATATATCCACAGGACTAAGGATTAAGGGGAAAAAAGGGAGACAAGTGATATATCCATAATTCTATTAACTAAAATGTAAGAACTTGCCTGATGTTTGGGCTCCTATTTTTAGAAAGCATGCAGCACCACTTTTTATATATGAAGGAAGTTCTGAAAATGGTATGCCTTTCAAATTTGACAGAACAGGCAACAAAAGAAACACGAAGAGAGCCTACAAGTCCAAGGAAATATAGAAATTCAACAATGAAACATATCTTAAATCGAGTATCAAGGTCCCATGGGCAACAAGCATAACTTGAACAAAATATATATATATATATATATATATATATATATATATATATATATATTAGAGATACTTGACAAAGAATGCAGCAGCTTAAAATGCAAGTCTTTTAGATTTGAGTGAAGCTCTGCTATTTATTAGTAATAATTAATTCTCTTTTTTTTTTTTTGAAACTTGATGCACAAAGCAGTTGAATCTGCTCCAGAATTGCTTAGGAATTTTGAATTATCTAAGATCTATAGTTCTATGCTAAATGACCTTTTTTGGTTTACGAATATTTTAAACCATTCATTTTCCTTTCTTTAATTTAAAGAAGAGAGGCGCATGGAAAAGGGTTGGCTATCTTTCACTGTAAGTTACTGCAAGCGTGGAAAAATTTATAGAAACATTAAAATTAACACAAACTAAGAAAGTCTGAAAACATATCCATTGTTATACCATCAGAGTGAGCCCCGTCAAAATGATTAAAAAGACAGTATTTTGAGAAAGATTCATTCAATTATTTGTATAATTGAATGACCACATGAGCAAGCATCAATAGGATTATAGAATACAAAATCAAGCTTTTATAGCCCTACATCAAACATACCTGAAATCCAGATCCAAAAGAATTGACAACAAATATATCAAGTGTCTTCCCCTGCACATGAATTGGTTGGAAAGTTTGAGCATCAATGACAGAATAAACAAAACAATCTAATATGGAAAGCCAGTGAAAGAAAATGAATACCTTGAGTCTCTTTGCAGCATCAATAAAAACGAATTCCTGTTTGAAGACAGATAAAAATGTTGTTGATGTTTTTGCTTATAAATTTTCTTTAGAACTTATGACAGACGGGAAATTGCTTAAACCTTAATAATAGATGCTCCAGCTTGAAAAGCAGCTGACGCTATCATCACACCTGGCCACATAAGCTCAATTCCAGATAGCATCTGGCCGGTATCAGAACCACTAAAATTACAAAAAGAGTGAAATATCATCAGATCTTATCCTGATGCAGGGAGCAACAAGAAATGTCTGTACGAGGATACTCAAGTCCAATATATGACAAGAACAATGTTGACTTTAGTTAAATTTCTGAATGATAGTGCTGCCAAAGCAGCGCACTAACAGAATTGGGGTACTTTTCTAACCTTCAGCATTTTCACTTAAAGTGCCAATCTTTGAAGAAGTTAACCAGTTCTCACCCAAAAAGAAAAGTAAGTAAACCTGTTTTAGGCCAACCAAAAAAAAAAAAAAGGAAGTGAACATGTTCACTTGTGCTTAGTGATCAAGGACAAGATCATTGCAGATAATGGCCCCTAAGAGTAACACAGATTTATTCTTTTCCAAAATCAAGATTTCAAAGACCATTTCAAAGACCACCTCAACCAGTTTGAGCTACAATACTAAAGCACAACAAATTAAAATGTTGATTGGAATATTTCTATAACCATTTCCTTTTTATTAGCTTAAGTATATAAGGTAAATGTTATTTTACAATAACATACAAAGTGTCCATTAGTAGGTAAATTTCTGCTGAATAAAGAAATATGCTCACCTTATCCAAAAAAGGAAAGACAAAAGAATAGAAAAGAAAAATAAAAGAAATAGAAATTATATTTCAATCTTAAGCTTGTAATGGCCCTATGATATCTTGCAATGCCTCTTATGAGATTTAGAACCTAAGGTCTTCTATTTGGTTCACATTTTCGCAACCTACACCACACAGATTAAATTTTAAGCACACGTACAGCTAGGACTATTTGCAACAAAGTAGAACAGATAGCATACCTTGCAACAGCCACCACTACTCCTACTGCTACAAGCAAGCAGCCGGCGATTTGTTTAAATGAATACCGTCTCCCTAATAAAACAGTTGAAAATCCTAGCTGCCATACTAAAAAGGTCTGCAAAATAATAAAATAGTAATTTCAATCCCTAGACGTACAATATCCTACCAAACATCATATAAATTGAATATGAACGTTTAATCTAAACTTCAATAAGGGAAATTCTTTTACATGTTCGTTTATATTTTCAAACAAGCAGATATATAACAGCATATTCTATCGCAGGAAAAGAAACCTGATTCAGTATCGGAATGGCCGGTCCTGGAAGCATCACTGTAAAAATTACAAAATAAATAAATAGTAGAAGAATGCACAAGTCAGAAGTAAAATTCATTAGAACAAAACATTCAAAAATTTCATTTACTTCGCATTCAAATTTTAGAAATTTGAACTGTAGAACAGCTATTTTGTACTTCAACATTTGAAATTTACCGATAAAGAATTCTAATCAACGGTTCAAAATATTTGCACCTGCGGAAGCCATTCCACTGGCGACTCCAAGAGCTTCTAGAATACCAATGGCGGCGAATCGCAATTTAGGCAACCCTAACATTTCATTAGTCACAATCCCCGCCCGGTATCGTATAAACAGAATCAAAAAATAAATCACCACGTACCTACATTTTGCAAATACAATTCATTTATTTTTTTTCTCCCAAAACAATCGAAATTAAATATAAGTAGAAAATCAGAGTGAGAAAGTTTACCCGAAAGTGGTAAATTGAGCTAAAAAGAAAGGGTAATTTTTCATGGGAACGAGTGCGAGCTTGTAGAGAACGCGATTAGCAACGGCTAATGTAATAGTCACAGCGGAACTGATTGTGATTAGCTTGGCATCGGAAGCGGGATTCGGCGTTTTGCTTGACGCGCGAACTGTGAGATTAGGGCGGGTGATGAGGGAGTTGTTGCGTGGAGATTTGGTGATACTACGGGTGAGATTGAGATTGCGGGAGAATGAAGAACGATTTTCTGGGACTGACATTAAGATGAGAGAATTATGCTTCGCTGAATTGGAGTTGAGAAGACGGGAGGTTGGGAATTGAGAGGGAACGGAACGCAACGACGACGTTGCAAGGAACGACATTGGAAGCGAAGGGTTGCAGAACAGCAAAAGCGAGAGGCAAGAGCCAGTGAAGGATTTGAAACAGATGGCTCGTTTGGCTACGGCCTACGGGCGCAATCGATGGTCATTTTATTATTTGTTAAAGCTTATTTGTCATGTGTCAGATTAAGTTCACAGTGAATGTATTATATTTGGTACATGTCCTCGAGGACAAATTTTTGTTTAGGTTTTTTTATTTTTTTTACACATATATTAATTTAATTACTTGATAATTTTAAATATGATACCAAAATTATAAGGCAGAAATAAGATTTAAATTAAAAATTAATAAAAAATTATATATATATATATGTATAACAAAAATTAAAAAATAAATTTTATATTTGATGTATTAACACAAATTTTAAAATATAATTTTTCGTAATATAAATTTTACATAAAAAATATCATATTTAGATTTAAATATAAAAACACATTTCAAAATTCAATTTTTAATATTTTTCTGATTTTTTCTTTCAAAATGGATAAAACTTCGTTTATAATCAAACATTAAATAAACTTTATCACCCTAACTCAAAACAATTAATTTTTTTATGACTTTTTCAACATTGTAAATAGTTCAAGTTTTGATTAACTCATTAAATAAAAAGTTGTGACATGTTTTAAATTTTAAATTTGAATTTAAATAAATTCATCTTTTATCTTTTAATTATATAAAAAAATATTTAAGATGAAGATTATTATTTTAAAGTACATATACATGTTTATGTATGAAGGTATACACCCATGTTCAGATAAGTGTCATATACATATAAAAGCTTCTTAGCATTAAAATATTATCTTATTTTATTTTAATGTGAAAGATAATTGCAGTTAAAAGTAAATTCCATAATTTTAAACATAATATAATGCTACAGACATAAAAAGTGAAAAAATATTAAAATTAAACATTACTTAGAAATTTATAAAAATTGTTTATAAATTAAGAAATAAAAAAATCATATTTAGTGTGGTAATATAAATTTTGATACGATAATTTATATATTTTATATGATATGAATCATGACTTAATAATGACATTAGAAATGTAAATGAATATTGTGCACAACTTGATCTTATCAAATAAGATTTTAAGGTACTTAGTAATTAAATTTGCATAAGGTTGAGATACGAACTTAATTATTCGTTACGGGTTTAAGTATGATTTAAGTAATGATTTATTACTATCCACACATGATTATAAATAATAATTTTCATTAAATATTATAACTGTGATTTTTAATATTAATTTATTTTTATAAATTAATTTAAATCTATTAATTTAATATTACTTAATAATATGTATTAAAATTGATTTTAAAATTTAAATTTAAAAGCTAAATTTTGACTTAATAAAAAAGTATTTAACGAATTCGAATTATTGACGAGTATTTCTTATATTATATAGATAGAATTTAAATAGTAAAAATTAAAATATTTAAATAATTAACCAAATTCGAATGTTATAAAATTAAAATTGATTCAAATTCAACAATCATAAATTTAACAAATATCCTAATTATTATCATACCTATATGAAACAAATATAAATTAAATATATAATAATATTAAAAAAAAGACTATGCTATGCCGACTTTGACCTGCAAGGTAATATTGGGCTTATACACCTAGCCCATGGACAGCTCCAATTCGACCTAATCAAAAATAGCACGGTAGACTAGAATATTCGAGAACCTAAGGCTCGAGTCCCAGAAACGTGGTCAGGAACGGGCTCCATGAAAAACGCAACTTATTGACCAAGCGACCGGTGTCCTACATAGATTAGGGGTGTAAATGATACAGTGGTGCTCGCAAGTTACTCGGGTTCGACTCGAATAAAACTCGAATTCGGCTCGATTTTAGTCGAGTCGAGCTCGAGTTCGAGCTACTCGAGCTATCGAGCGAGTCGAATTCGAGCACTTAGATACCTAGTTCGAGTAGCTCACGAGTCTAATCGAGTATCGAGTTTTTATATATTTTAAAAATATAATAATATTTATATAATGATTCGAGCCTAATCGAGCCTAATCGAGTTCGAGCAAAATATCAAACTTATATAATCGAGCCTAATCGAGCCTAATTGAGTAGTTCGAATTCGATCTCGAGCCGAGCTCGAGCTTAAAAAATAAGGCTCGATCGAGCTTGAACCGAGTATCGAGCACCGAGTTTCGAGTCGAGCTCGAGCTCGAACACCTCACTGTATCGACTCTACTCGACTCGATTACACCCCTAACGTAGACTTACTTCACGATTTCGCTTCTTACCTTCATCGCGCGTGCAATTTTCAACCTGCAAAACTATTCTCCTTCTAAATCGTTAACGCTCTTCTCATTCAAATTTCTCTACTTACCACTTTGCAAGCAATGGCTGGCCGAAGATCCGGAGGTGAGTAATCTACTAGAATATGACTCAAATCTTTACAATGGTTGTTTGAGACTCATTTATTTTCTCCTAATGGCTGTTGTTTTCAGCGATCCATTAGTTTTTCGTTTTAGAAACAAGTCGAATATTTTTGTATCGTATTATTATGATTCAGGCTATGATCCGATTCCCTGCATATATATATTCAAGAGTCCATGTTTTGATGAATCATCGCTTTATTATTCCATGTATTCGTTTTGGAGTTTTCTCTAACGAAATTTGAATTTTATTTGAATAAATAAATGTTTTTAAAATAAGAGTTAAATATTTTATCCATTAGCGATTGTGAAATTATGGTAATATTCTTTAGGAGAGTCATGTTTGCAGATATAGGAAGCACATTGCTTTTTTTTTTTGGATTTTTTTTACTCATTGTATGTTTTATTTCTTTTTCTTTTTTTCCCAGTAATTTTAGCTCTATAATTGACATAATCGGTGATTTTAAGCTGAAATGTTGATTTTGCAGGAAGATCACCTTCTCGCCCTGCTGCTCGACCTGGTATTCTTTTTTTCTTTGATTGTTTGAATAGTTAGTTATACTACTAGTTTTGTTTTAATCTTTTGGCCTGGAAGGAATCAAATTTTTTGTAATGGAGTCTGATAGCTTATCATCATATAGAAACTTAGTAATCAATTTCATGAGTTATACTCATGTTTCTCGCACAAAATTAAGGGAATTCGGTGAGAAAGGAGTGAAGAGTTGGCATGTTATTAAGCATTCTATGTTCCATTCGGATTTTCTTAGGATTTGGGTATTTGAGTTAGATTTCGCATGATTAGTTATTGTTTGTTGCAGCTGCTTCTGCGCCAACGCCAGCACCTGTGCCAAGAGGAAACGGATTTGGTGCTGCCTTTGTAGATGGTTAGTCGAAAGCTATTTGCTCCTAGGATTAGTTATTGCTTATCGGCTATTTGTATTCAGTTTTCTTGTTGTCTATGTATAGGTTTGGTGTGGGGTACTGGAACTGCCATAGCTCACAGGGCTGTTGATGCCCTTTTTGGCCCTCGTGTCATCAAACAGGAGACTGTCGCTTCATCAGAATCAGCTGCTGCTGCTGCTCCGGCACCTAATATGAACAGTTTTGCGAACTCTGATGCTTGTGGTGGTCAATCCAAAGCTCTAAGTGACGTATGAATCTCTCTTCCATTGTGTTCTTCATCTATTAATCCTCGGATTCGAGTCTGCAGATTAATATCGCTGCTGCTTGTTATGCATTTTACTTCCGCATTTCAAGACTAATACTTCCTGCTCTTGGTTCGCATGCAGTGTCTAAGCAACTATGGAAGTGATATCAGCAAATGCCAATTCTACATGGATATGCTGCGGGAGTGCCGGCGGAGCTCTGGTGCTGTGTTGGGTGCCTGATGTTGAATATTGCCCATGGTATATTAGTAGTTTGAATAGGTTATCTTGTTATTCTGTGTTTCTGGTTACACGGCATGGATTACTTTGCTTGTGGAACTTGGCACCCCATGGTCATGAGCAGTAAAGATGTTTCGGAGAGTAACCAATTGCGGTTGCGGTGTACTCTCCATCCAAATGTTGTCTTATTGTGCACTTTTCCTTTATGCTGCTTTATACTTTTCTTTCTCTTTGATCAGAGTTTTTAAATTTGATTAATGGTATCAAGAATTTTTAAAATTTTTTAAAACAAAATTAAAATAATAATACATATTTAAAAATATTAAAAAATAAAAATAAAAATAAATATATGTAACTTTTTATTAAGTTTAAAAATTTTATTGATAATTATAAAATAATTATATTTGACTTATATAAATAAAATAAATTTTTGTTTTCATGAGTTGTAACTTGTAATCAAGGATAGGTGAATTCATTTTTAAATGAGCTATTATCATTTATGCCTTAATTAAGGTTAGTTTGGATCGATGGTGTGATCGATTTTAGTGAATTAAAAAAAATAATTATTAAAAATATATATTTGTAATAAAATAATAAAAATTAAAAAATAAAGACAATATTATAATTTAACCTTTCAATATATTTTGTCGCTTCTCTACTTAATCGTTGCACCCATAGTGTCACAACTCATCGATCATCCAAACTTGATTTTAATTGACACAAGATAAGATAAAGATTTCATGTGTATGTAGGTGTGTTTCATGTTAAACTTATAAAATAGGTAGATTACCATAAAATTAACTTTTTTATTTCTTTTAATTTTAATTTATATTATTATATATATTTTCCCCGTTTACTATTAGCATATCTAATAAATACTAAGAAAATTGCTTTCTTCTTGATGGGCAAAGTTATTAATTCAATGAAATAAACACAACTTAATGAATTTTGATATTAGGAAAAATTATTAATTCAAAGAAAATAAAAAAATGCTCCAATATAATTTGTTTTTGTCATAAGGACAAGGAAAGTAGAAATCAAAGTTTGACGTTATTTTTAAAAAAAAATATAATAACGATAGCTTAAATTTTAATTGTTATATAACAATATAATTTACTTTAAAATATTATAATTATGTTAAAATCAATTAGCTTAGTAATTAATAAATTATTAGAGCCAATAATTAAATTAAATATTTTTAAGTCGTGAGGTCTTTGTTATATTATATTGAGATTAAACTAACGATTGTTGAAAAAAAATTGATTTTATAAAAAATTTGAAAACCAAATTTACTATTATGAAATATTTTCATTTAAAAATTTAATAAAATCTTATACTATTAAATTAATTTTTTGTATTTAAGTATTTTTTTTTCTTATCACTAAGTCAAGATTTTAGGTGGTAGTATGCTTTTATTATAATTATTACTATTTGAAAACGCCTAAGTATGGCCTCATCTGAATTTTTTATTTGAAAATGCTTAAAAATGAAGAACTCGAGCGAAGAACTCGAGCAGATATGCATTAATTAATGTTTCCATTATAGTACTGGTGTTTGAGATATCGGAGTCCCAGATCACGCGTCAGACTCGCATCTCAAATGAGAACGCCTGAAGCCCTGAACTCAGCATCACAGCAGCTACTCCGAAGACGATTGGTATTCAATTCAGCGGGTAATATATCTTTTTCGTTCTAGTTCGATAATTTGATTGACCATAATCGTCTCTTGCTCTTCCCTCGACTCTATTCTCCATAAATCGAAAAACCCACTTCAAAAATGCCGGTAGAAGGAAATTCCCTGGACTCTTCATCTTTGAAATGTTGAAAAGGAAATAGAACATCTGAAGGCGAAAAGTTGAAGAGATGGGTATTTGGGAAGCTTTCCTCGAGCTCTTAGCAGATGTCTTCACTGTTCTCTGTTGGTATGAAATCATGTTTCTCTTTTCATTTCTCTTCGTCTACTTATTGTCTTTAAACCTTCTGTAATTAGACAATTTGCTAAATCTTTATTCTTGTTTGATTCAAGCTTTCTGCGTCAAAGTCACTGACGTTTTCTTTAATTTTCGTCGATATGCAGGCCTTCGTTCACTTTAATTTATCCCTTGTACGTAGCTATCGTCTTAATTTTCTCAATTCATTTTGATGTACTGAATTTGGGTTTGAATGCATTACTGGAACTTGGCATCTGTCCGGATGGTTTTAATTTTTTTTTTCCTTTATAAAAATTGCAGGTTTGTTTCAATTCGGATAGTGAAGACTGATTCTTCCTTTAAAAATCAGCAATGTCTGACATACTGGGTTCTGTTTGCTTTGATTACAATGGTGGAGCTGACACTTGGGAAGGTTTTGAAGTGGTAATTCTGGGCTTTTAGAGTTGTAATTGATAGTTTAAATTGTTCAATCTTGTTTTTGTAGTTCGACTTGGAATTTTATGAGCTTATTATATAACTTGATGGAACAAGTAAGAGTTGAGACCTACCATTGCACGTTTGAATATGCCAATCCGAGTCGTCACTGGGATTTTCTCAGTGAATTTTGTGCTTGTTTTTGTGTTTATCATGGCAGGTTTCCTTTCTGGCCTTATGCAAAGGGTGTTGCTACTATATTGCTAGTCACACCCAACTTTGGGGGCGCTTCTTATGTCTTCAACCATTTCATCAGACCTTATTTTATAGAGAAAATATGGAATACCCTGCTCTTGCCAAAGAAGAAGGGAATTGTATTGGAAGCACCGAATGGCATCGTCTATAATCCTGATACAAACAGACTCGAGAATGGGCCAAAATTGCAGAAACTTGTCACTGGCCAGGTAGGTTTATACATTGATGATTTAGAATAATATAATTAGTGAAGGGAAGGTATATTTATAGATTGTATGTAATGGGAAGTACGTATGTAAAAAAGGAAAATTTACTTTCGGAGAAGGATGAAAAGATTTATTTTCCCTCTCCATCAACCTCTTTAATTCATTGGAGTTTCATAGTTTGTAAGCGAAGGTATGCTTGTTTTTGATTAAATCAGGTTATCATGAGTTTTTACTGAAGTCCTTTTTCTTTGCACATTTCTCTGTGCCAGGGAAATTTTAATCTCAGTTCTGACCGTACAGAGGTGAATTGTACTCGATCAATCCAGCCAAAGGGAGTTCAAAGGGAATGGAGCTGTGCACTTTGTCTGATAAGTACTTCGAGTGAAAATTGTTTAAAGGAACACCTTCGAGGTAAGAAACACAAGACCAAGGAAGATGAACTGAGAGTAGATGAGCTGCCATTGAGGGAAACTTATGAGTTAACTTCAGTGACGAACAAAGCTGAAAGGCTTGTTTTTCTCAGAAACCTGAGAATTGAGAGATGGAGTGGCCTTCTAAATCCCGTCACCAGATCAATTAGGTGGTGTAAATGGAAGAAGCCAGAGATTGGATGCATAAAACTAAATACAGATGGATCTGCAGATCCTGAAAATTCCGGCTTTGGTGGTTTATTTCGTGATTACAAGGGTGATCCTTTATGTGCTTTTGTCTCTAAAGCTCCTCAAGACGATACTTTCTTGGTTGAACTGTGGGCTATATGGAGGGGTCTTGTTCTTGCCTCAGGTTTAGGTATTCAAGTAATATGGGTTGAATCTGATTCAAAGAGTGTTGTGAAAACCATTAATCGAGAGCAGCCGTATGGTCCAAAGAGTAGTCGCTGTTTGAAGCAAATCTGGAAACTTCTAACCAAGTTTGAGAATCATCGGGTTACTCACTCATGGCGCGAGTCTAACAAGGCAGCTGATCATCTTTCAAGGATGGTTCTAAAGGAAAGCGATGCAGTCTTGTGGCCTGCTGACTTTCCTGATAGTCTTCACAACATTATCAAGGATGATGCACAAGGGAAGATTTACTTTAGACGCTAACTTCTGATTCTGACTTCATTATCAAGCTGTGTTATCCTTTGTTCTCCTTCTCTCAAGTGTCTTGCTGTACTAGTATATAATCAAGTAGTAAATTCACCTCATTGTTATCTTTTCTTTTTTATTTATTTATTTATTTATTTTATTTTAAATAATGCTAATTTTAGCTCAATTGAGTTTAAAATAGATTTGACACTTCATGAATAATTCATGTAAAATGTAAATTCATATGGTACCAAAGTATGTTTATGTTTATATCATTTAACACAAAAATTGCATATTTTAATTTATTTCAACAGATAAAACACAACTTTTTTAATTTATACTAAATTCATATAAATTTTTATTTTAAATAAATTTATACAATTTTTTTTATCAAATATAACAACTTACCTGTAATTACCAAACATGATAATCTGACTTTTTTAATCGTCTATTTTAGAAGAGCTTCGAGTGATGGTCCATAACTCCAAAATCTTATTTTAACTTTACAACATAAATGTTAAATAAAAAAAATAAACTCAGTTTAACTTTTTCAAATTTAAAAAAAAAAAAAAAAGTATTAAATTTACTTATAGCAATTATTGTAGAATTTAAAAAATAAAATGACCAAATTTCATGTAAGATTTCTGGAAAGAAGGAACTAAAGCCGACAACTTACTTAAATTAAGTGATATCATTATGCTCCTTTGTTGTTCTTTTTAACAAAGGAAAGGCAAATTTGAAAAAGAATGTGAAAAGAAAATGACGGCAAATTTAAAACTGCCAGAGGCATTGCAATAGCCAATATGTAACTGTACAGTTTATAAACATGTATCAATTCAACGCTAGCCCCTTCATTATCATACCCACCCAACAAGATCCTGAACCCTATGTGTATATAAAATCTTATCTACAAGATGACTGATTACCGCTTTGCTTCAAATCTTAACCGAATCCAAAACCTTCATTGGCTTCATGAATGGCAAGCAGCAATCGCTCTTCTAGATGTTCCTTAGTCGGATACTCGGGTAAATCCAATTGATTGAAGCTGCATTATTATTATTATTATTATTAATCACAAATAATTTTTAGCATCTAAGAGAGGTGTAACGCAGCACATGTATTATATTGTTCAGAGAAGTATCTCTTCGGACAAATATTGTAGAGATGGACGGTTTACCAGGTATGAGCCGAAGGCAAGTGATCAGGGCTGCCATATGCTTTGTGTATTTGAAACTTCTGTGAACCTGAAATTCCTTGAAGTGCACTAAAACCTTCTAAAGGAACCTGTGAAATTTCAAAGAGCAAAACTCGAGATTTGAGACCCGTTTTGAAACTAAAGCTGTTTTATACATCAATGTAGAGCTATAACAAAGAGTAATAATTGGGACAGCTGATGAAACAAAAGTATTCCATAAACTAATATAGAGTTCTGTTATAATACTAAAAGAATTGAACAGGTTTAGGATTCCATAGCAAGCTAAAACCCCACTTATCCTAGCTGGATCTTAATTCAAGCAATCGATAATTAAACTTCAGGATGAACTACAGTAACAACTTGAAGGTGTTGAATTACCTTCGAGGTGCCTGTCACGAACTGTAGAAGCCGAGCTTTATCCTCCTTGCTGAACCCTTGAACAACCTCCCAAAACCACTGTATAACAGGCGATGCCGCACTATATCCAGAGTACTCGGTATTCGCCCTCATGTCATCCACTAGGAGACGGTTATCACAGATCAGGTCATTTTCAGATAATGGTGGCAAAATAAAGCATTCTACTATGTAATTAACATCATATAAATTGGTTTATAACACTTACGATCGATATCTGGAAGACCACTTATCAATAACTCCAACTCCTTGTCATTAAAAATAGATATTAATTCCCTAGGAATTAATTCATTGAACCCTTCCAAAAATGCATTTATTTGAGGACGAATAGCAGTTGTCAAACGATGCTCAGCAACTAAATCGACATATTGGTGTTTATTCTCCTCAGTAACTTTAATGTTACGACCACCAGGAATCAGCTCATAGTCAGTCACCTGAATCATATTTTGTATTACGTAATTATAAAGTGTCACCACAAAGGGCTTCATGAAAGAATCAATGACAATCCATACCTGTGTCCTTTCATACAATATCAGCTTCTCCTCATCAGCATCAATGCTAAAAGTAAGGTCTAGAACATCACTAATATCATTCTGACAAAAAATATGGAAAAATAGGATGAGCAAAACAATAATCTCTAATAAACCATGAGAGATAATTGCCAGAAAACTAATAAATCATAGCTCCCTCTCCCTCTCCCTCTTAAGAGAAAAAGAGGAAAAGAAACAGAAAATTGACATACAGACCTCAAGCATCCACTTCAAGTTTTTGAAGTAATCAGGATCAATTGCTTCAATGTCATGATAAGTAACTTTGACCCCTAAGATATGCTTGTAGAAAGATCGAGTAAAGTGGACATCCAAGAGTTGCTCATCGAAAAGTGCTTTCCCGACCTGAAAATTTTTAATTAGGAAGCAAACAAAAATTTTTTAACAGAAAAAAAAAGTGTCTCAATTCAATAGCAACAGCCGAAGAAGATACTCACAACTCGCCCAACAAATTTGAAGTACGAAAGATGTTCAGTTTGATAGACTGAATTGGGGTTAGGCTGGAATGTTGATTCATTGCCCACTGTAGTGAACAGCAATGCTCCTTTGTCAAATATAACCCTGGACAACAGCTGATACCATTCCCTTGTCAGCCCACCAGCATCAATACCTTCCTCTCCTTGGAAGTGAACAGTTAACCTCCCCTTCAAATCTTGGGTTGACCGCATCCGTAGTTGGTTATATGAATCCTCAAGTATGTAAGCTCTTCTAACTGATATTCTTAGAGGACTATTATGATGGTCATGTTGATGCTTTATTTTGGATCTGAAGTGAGCACGTTTATTATCAAAATCAACAAAGCGAGGAACTTTCAGCATTAGTGAAAAAGACTTCTCAAGCAGCCCAGGACTTTGGCGGATGAAAGCATTTAACAACTTCCTATGCTTCTCTGAAAACTTCACAAAGGCAACATGTTTTTCATCAAATTTAGAGACAGTAGCAGCAGCTTTCTGCTGGCCAGTAGATGTGCTGGCATCTTCGACATCAGTAAGTGCACCCATGCCAAAATCATGACCAGAACCTGGATGTGGAGGATGTAACTTCTCGCACATCACGAAGAAAGATTCTATATATGGTAAGATGTTTTGAGTGCCTGCAGGAAGGGGTGGTGTTACACCAGATTGTCTTGATGTGGAAGTCCTAGATGGAGCTAATAAATCTGGTGCAGAATCTGAATAGCTCTCTATTTTGCTTATGCAAATGCTTAACTCTATCCATAGAGGCTCTACGGCTGCATTGATTTCCCACACCTGAGAAAGAGCAGAAGAACGCTCTGCTTCAGGAAGCAGCTGCAGATCCTTTTCTTTCTCAGTTATTGAAGTAACAAGAGAACTTAGTGCCTGTAAGACCCTTAAAATTGCAGCTCCATCAGAAGATGCTGTGCTAAGTAGAGCTTTTACTGCTTCACCAAACATTCGTAACTCATCCATGGCAGATTTAATCAAATTTTGTACAGCATCTGCTAGCTCAGAAATAAACAGATGAGAATGGCTTGGAGCAATAGCCACCAGCTTTTTCATTACCTCTGCCACCAGTCCATATGCATTATCTGACAAACTGAGCGGGAAATAGAACATCAGATGGACCAAAAGGAGATAAAGCATATTCAAAATTTTACAATCAAAAGACAATAATTATTTGATGGAGGTGCAAAATCCAGTCAATTCTCTCTTTTTTATTTTGGGGAGGGAGCAGGTAGTAGGCTCATGGTTGCAGAGCACGTTACAAAAAATCAAAATATGGACCTTTTACTAATTAAAGCATAAGAGCTAAATGGTGGAAACACAGGCTTCTGAGGGACTAGACAACATAAAATGATACATAGTATAGACATAACTTACCCTTCCCGTGCAAGTAATGAGCATAAAAGTCGGAGCTCTGCTCGGGGGAGATTGGTCAGCACACTCTGCACATCACATTCATTACTTGCACCAGATATTGAGGGTCTGGATGAATCAGCAGTCTTTAAAGGTGATTCAGCAACCTCAGAAGGAACACCACAATTCTCCGCACTAATGGCAGCATCAGATGTTGAAATTTGTAGAGCAGGTACTTGTTCAGTGGCAGATGCCCTAGATTTCCCAGATGAAGGCGGCTTCCTTTCCACATGATCAATGATGACATCCAATAAGTTCAGCAGCTGAAGCAAAAATCATGAATGAGCAAACAATATACATATAGATTAAATTTTCTCAACACATTTCGAATAGAATAATCACTTATCACCTGCTCAAGATGTGCTACACTTCTCAGGTACAGGGGTTGATTGAGAAGGCACAAAAGCAATGCAATGGAAATGTATCCTTCCTGTTCCTCCTCATTCATCAAAGCTTTTCCACGAGATTGATCAATACTCTTTGGTTCTTGTAGGGTAGGAAGCGGAA
The DNA here is from genome assembly GCA_033439115.1 of Firmiana major. Classification (NCBI taxonomy): domain Eukaryota; kingdom Viridiplantae; phylum Streptophyta; class Magnoliopsida; order Malvales; family Malvaceae; genus Firmiana; species Firmiana major. The sequence goes on from CM065909.1 coordinate 48,617,048, forward strand.
ATCTAAACTGAAGTAAGATCTTAGCAACATATGGATGATTTCGAGCCAAGTAAGTGAGAGTTTCAAGAACTCGCCTAGACACCAAAGGAGGAACTCCTACAAAGAAAAGGATAAGATAGTAAGAAACCACTAAGAACCCAATTGATACAAATCAAATCATGAAGAAACCGTAAAACTCCTCCAGATGTTAAACTCGTGAAGAATAAAGAGAAGTGAAAAAGAAGTGGAGAGAAAAATTAAAATGTTCCTATGACAAGCCACCTTCAATCACTAGGGGCTACGAACTCGTGTGCATCATAACTTACCATCAAAATGTTGAGGACGAGAATACATAACATTATTCTGGCATCCATAAAGCCTGTATGGTGGTTCAATTGCATTTGAATAACCGACCGGCTTTCTTGTATCAAGCATCAGCATGTCAATCAAGATTTTAACTAGTGCTGTTCTGGTTTCAACATGAGCACATAAATTCAAGAGAAGCTTCTGCAATGAACCTTTATACAGAGGCTGCAGGATTAAAAATGTTAATGTGTAGTTCAAAATCAATGATGAACATCAAAAGAAAGAAGTAACCTACTGAGAGAGCACCTGAACTATGCGAAGTAACCGAACCAATGCTTGAATAGCTTCTATGCCAACTAAAGGGGCTCCCTCAGCTTCAATTAGCTTAGCAGAAACGGACCTGCGCGACACAATACTTCCCCCCATCCTGTCCTGACTGGATCCAATACCTTCACCTCTCCTAGAAGATTCACCTCTGCGATTCCTAGGGTACATTCCAAACAAGGTACGATTATGATAACGATGTGCAAATCTCTCACGCAACATGTTTGCCTCCGCAACAAGGGCAGGAGTCAGATTAGCAAGAATAGCATCAGATGACGTTAAGAGTACCTGAGGATAAAAACAACAGAAGGAAAAATGTTTTAGACATGTTCAACTTACAATTTAAAATTTAACCACACTATAACAAAAATCATACCTCTTCTCGCAAATCTGAAGGAAATGTTGCAATTATTGAGACTGTGTCCATTTCAACTGGTTGACCTTCAAGTTCCTGAGATTGATGAAGCCTTTGTGCTTGTTGCTGTGCAAGGACCTCAGCTCGGATGTCTGGAGGAAGGGCAGCAAGAAATTCTGGATCAATATCTCCAGAATTCTGTTGTTCAGCATTTGAAGGCTGAGCCACTTGACCTTGCTGAGCTGAAAGAACTTCTGCACGCAACTCCTCAGGGAGAGCATCCAAAAATGCAGGATCAATTGATCCAGAACCAGCATCATTATTTATCTGCTGCTCTGCAGCTGGACCATCTTGATCTGCTTCTCGACTAGAATTCTCTGAAACCTCAGTAACACTATGAAGAGGTGCATCTCTCCCAGCAGCAGCCGTAGAATTCCCAAAAGCCACATTTGCTCTTCTTGCACGAGCAGCCTGTGGATCAGGAGTTCTATCTGAAGAACCTTGCCTTTCTCCGCCATCGTCATGGCCATCTGCACTTCCAATCTCAACATCGAGGCTTCGAAGGCTTTCCCCTAAAGTAGCCCCACTACCACTACTTTCCTGGCTCACTGCTTCAACATCGCGAACAGCTGCATCATTCTGCTCAAATTGCATTTCAACAGATTGTGAATGTATACTCGATGCATCTGCTCCTTGCAGAGATTCGCATACTGGAGGTCTCCCATCAGCATTCAAAGAGCTATCAATTGCTGCAAAAGATGGAGGTGCATTGGCATTTTCATTATTTCCATTGTTTTCTACAGGAATCTCAGGCCTTGGAGCAGCTCCTGATTCCTGTAACTGACTACCTTCATTGTGGGTCTGAGGCTCCACTATTGCTGTGTTGTGTTCAGAATTCTCAGGGACTGGTCGTCTCAGCTGGGAAACAAGCAATTCATCGAGACCTTGTGGTATCGTAGCTGTACTTGACCCACTGCTTTGCTGGCTCTCATCAACCCACAAGTTCAAACGATGGCTGTGACGCCCATTCCTCAAAGACCCGAAAATGGTATCCAACCGTGATGAGGTGCTGTCTGAGTTTCTGTCTGAAAGAATCATATCATGGGCATTTTCTGAAGAGCAGAAAAATAAAGAGAATGGTGGAGGATTGTTAAAATTAGAGATGATCATAATAAGCTTTAAGTAGTAAATTACAACATAATCCAAAAATATATATCATTAGAATGCCCAAAAAAAAAGTACCTGACTGCCTTGGGGAGGCTGGGCGTAGTGATGAAGGTCCCACTAGAAGAGGATGCCTCGAGGGGGCTGAATTCTCACCACTGCGCCCCAAAAGACTGTAAATAGATGTAGTACGTCCTTGACGTCTAGAACCAAAAACCTCAACTGGCATTACATGTAGTGTTTCATTGGCAAAGCTGTGATCTCTGCCAAAAACCTCAATATGGTCAAACACATCCATTCCATTGATACCCTCTTCCAACCTTAGAATAACTCCACCATCATCATCACCATCATCCTCATCATCTTCCTCCAATACTTCATCATCAAACTCATCATCATCAATCTCATGATCATCTTGATCTGTGTCAGGATGAGACAGGTGATGTACATCATCTTCCTCCAAATCATTATGGTCCTCATCATCGTCATCATCATCTTCATCCACTTCATCCCCATCATCTCCAGACATCTCCTCATCCTCCTCATCATCAAGATTTTCTTGCTCATGGGGCTGGATTTCAAAATGAATCCCCACATTCTCTACACCATTTTCAAGACCCCTTGCATCCTCAGAGGTTTCTTGCATATAATCATCCTCTGTAGAAGGAGCAAAACCTCCACCAAGATCCTGGTCATGGTCCATATCATCTGTAACAGCTTCAGACCCACCATAATTTTGAACAGTATTGAAAGACTCAACATGGTCAGCTGCAACTGCATCATGATTGGACTGAGATGCCATTTCCGTGGAATTTGATGCATCAACAATATTATCTGCTCTTCCATACTGATTATGATCAGTAGGTTTAACTGAATTCTCACCTTTGATAACAGAAGAATCTGCAGAATGAACATGCTCCTTGGTTACAAGTTCCAAAGCTTTAATGAGCCCAGTGAGAACTTTAGGTGACTCAGCATGATCCAAATCCAACACTTCAAGGGTGCCCGTTAATGATGAAACCAAACCAATGTCTATAAAAGTGGCAGAAGCTTCTGCTGAGATGCATGAACCAGTTGGTGTACGAGCAACAAGTATATCATTTAGAAGATCAACAAAAGTCTGCATATCGCTGGTTGGTGGTTTGAAACCATTACAGGAATCAACAAAGTCACTGAAAAAACAATTAATCTCTGTAAACACTCTCTTCCTGGCCTCTACTGAACGCACACAAGATGCAACCAGAAATAGACTAGCCCTGGCAGTTAGTTTATGCCTCCAGTCACCATCATTTTTCTTTTCCTTCTTTGAATTCCGGGAATATGGAATAAACCTGTGAAGAATGTGGTAAAATATTCCACCAGTGTATAAACCAGTTGAGCCCCTTTGATGAGGGACCCTGCAGCTACTAATTTCACCATCTCTCCGGAGCAGCACATGAACAGATGAAGCATACATTAACAGAATCTCTGTCAAAAGTTTCAAGATAAATACTATCTTTGCAAGTGATGCAGAAGCATCTTGGCTAGAAACTTCATTGTCTTCAGACACAGTCGCAATGGCTTTTCCTTTACCTTTGATGGTGGCAACATCAATTTCCATATCAGTTGCATCAACAGGCACCTCTGTTCTAATATCATCTGTCGAGGGAGGTACAAAAGCACTAACAGAATCCAAAAGAAGCTCAATCACATCTACAAAGCTATGAGGAGATTTTCTATGCATTTTGACTGACTTAGAATTTGAATCATTAAATTTTCCATGCCCATTCCCAGGACCTGCCAAGTTCATATTGCACAAATTACCCTTTCCATCATTTTGTTGTGTTTTATCTTTGTCTGATGCTTTATCCATCTCTTTTTCCTTCTCCTTGCATTTATCTCTGTCACGGTCTTTAATCAAAACAACGTAAGGTCTGTCACCAACCATCTCAACTTGGCAGACAGACTTAACAGCCTGCATAAATATTGCTGGATCACGAGAAATGACAGAACTTAGGTTGACAAGGAAATTACGTAGACTGACCCTTCCATTTGAATGCCTGTTAGCCATAGCAGCAAGACTGTGCTTTATCTCAGCTTCCATTGCCTGCTGTAAGGTTTGAGGATCTTCAAGGACATGGCGGATGATGGTAGCAGCAACATTGTCAAACCCAGGAAAGAGACTACTTGTTGGAAGTGAAAGAAGTGAACTTACACCCCCGCCATCAAGAAAACAAACAGCAACAGAATGTGTTCTAGTCAGAGTAGAACATAGCTGCAGGACAGCATGCATTGTTTCAGATGGAAACTGGTTCCTTATACAGCTACAAGCAATCTCAATCAGTCTCTTCTGCTCATGAATATCTATGTGTCTTGGAAATCCAAATGACAAATGCAACTTACTTTTCTTATCCTCATCAATACTGACAGATGTCTGCTGGCTACTAACATTGTCCCCTTTCAATTGCTCAACAATTTGAGAAGTCAATTTTGGATCCACCTGGAGTAGCCTATCAAGTGCAAGGAAAGCAGTTGTTACCCACTTTGGAACTTCACATTTCTCCTTGTCCACAGAACCACAATCCCACTCTGAAAGTAAATCAGTCGCTAGTTTTACCAGTCCACTCTTTGAGGCAATTTCCCGTGCCTCAACATCCTCATGAAGAATTAAAGCAAGAACATGAAAAAGGGCAGAGAGCAGAGAATTGTTTCTGCTATCAGAAGCAGAACTAGAATCTCTCACTTGGTCAAGAATAAAGGAAATGACACATGACCTATGTTGACCATCATTTTGGGAGCATATCAATACAAGAAGGTCTCTAACTGGGAATGCTCGAGGTTCCTTTATCTGAAGCAGCTTTGCACATGTTGACAACAGCTCCTCAACAGGAGGAAGTTGGATCTCTTCTTCAAGTTGCTGGCTACTGTCATTTGTAACATCTATATTTGTGTCAGTTTCTGAGTTCCCAAGAGACATAGCAAGTGCACGAGCAAGTTCATCATCCTCCTGGATTTCCTCTGGATGGGAGAATAACCACTCCATTGCCAACTCCACACTATTAGATCCAACTTGCCTCAGAGCTTCTTCTGCCCTAGACCTGGAAAATCCCATCTCTACAATTGTTGCTATGGCTGTTTCATTTGGAGGGGGCCCAGTAATACGAGTACTATTGCTGCTGGTAACATTTTTCACTTCAACACCAGAGTAAATGTGCCGAATGATAGATATAATTGTAGTGATGAAATCATAACTGCAATCAGTAAACTGTGGGTGAGTCCAAACTGGAAGCACCGCCTTAAGCACCATGGATTGAAGCACCTTCACAAAAGATTCAGCATCTCGTGGGAAACGAACATGTCCACTCACAAGTGGTTGCACAAGTAGGTGTTTAGTGAATGGAGACAAAATAAAAGAGGACGTCACCAAGTGATCCATAAGTTTACCATAGCTAGCTAATGCACCATAAATCCATGCATGATCGTGATCTTCCTTTTCATCCTGCTTTAAATTACCATCATCCGTATCCATTGGAGATGCAGGAGCCCTATTAACCGCAAATAGCAATTGACTGGTAGCTTCAAAAGTTGTCAAAACTGATTGAACAACTCCACAGCCATATAAGCAATTTAGCATAATAGCATTGCAGGAATCGGACCTGTCCAGAAGAACGCTATCAATGAAATCAATAACCTTACCAAAGTAGCGACACTTTGTTGATATGGATGCTTCTGAGCCTGAAGAATTTACAGGACCTCCAAAGTTCATGTGATCCAATGCAATAGAGGCAAAACTAGAAGCAACAGATTTTGATGCAGGGGATGCATTGACTGTATCATCCCGACGACGAGAAGGAAGTAACATCACTTTTCCCAACTCTTGAAACAAATGGGTAATGTGGAAGGAAAGTGACCTCACCATGTCACAGCAAGAGGTGTGATATGATCTCTGCTTGTCATATTCCTTTTTGTTGGCAGATCCAGAAGCATCTGATGAAGTAGAATGATTGGCTCCAAACCGCATGTTCAAACCATCAATACCCAATCCAGTAGCACGGCCAAGGTCACGATAAAGGTTTATGAGGTCAAAGAACTGGGATTCAATACTCCATACTGGTGTCCTTCTCCTTAATAATGGGTCAAGGAACTGCCTAAAGGAGTTCAACCTTTGCTCTTCAGCATCACTCACACTAGATTCCCTTTGCTGTGACTCTGACTCAGACTCAGCATAACTAGCACTAGCACCATCATCTTCCATTTCAACCTTGGAATCCTCAAGGAGAGCAGCCTGCCATAAAATTTCACGATGGACACGACCAATGTCTTCCAGAACATCTTTGCTTCCATTTCCAAGTTCTGCAAGCAAAGCACTAACCCAACGATTATCTTTGGAAGCAGCAAGAGATAAAATGAAATCGACAAGGAAAAGGGGAGAAAAGACCCCATCATCAGGCATCATTCTGGGATCCAGCAAAAAGGACCCTGAAGCTGCACCAAATCCAGTCAAAGCTTTCTTCAAATGTTCCCTAAGAGAAGAACAGAAAGCATGTGCAAGAGGAGCAGAGTGATGCTGAGTAAACCCTTTAAAAACCAATGTGCTATGTAAAGCAAAAGACATGCCCTCAGATGACTGTACAATACTGGGCCTTAAAAGAAGTTTGAGTAAAGCCTCAATTCCTGATTTCTCCACAAACAGGCGACATGTTTCAGAATTCTCAGTTGTTCTATGAAGCAAAACCATCAGATGCAAAATGCACAATTGGAGAAACTGCTCATCACTAATTCCCTCGGTGACAGAATCCGCTGCGCCAACCAGACAACAATGCTCTTCACTTCCTTTCTCTCCAGAATCAGTTTCCATCGCAGTGCTCCCATTAACTTTTCCTACAGATGATGATCCAGAAAAGCTACTGCTGTCCCCGAAGGAAGCAATTTTATTTACAATTTCAATAATTATATCAATGCCAATGCTTCTTAATGAAGATACATGGCGCAAAAGCTCTTCAACTGCACTAGCCAAAGGAATAATTGCATCATTCATCGCCAGCACATACTTCTTGCTGGTAAAGATGTCGACAAGGAATGTCAATGCTGAAGTTTCTTTAACTGCCTCCAAGCCTTTGGCATTAAGACATATGGCACCAAGACCATTTGGAACACATATTATAGCCTTTGAAGATGGAAGTACTCCAGATAACACTGAAGACAAAAAGGCATCAGGAAGGCCCAGTTCAAGCAGTGCAGGAAGACAAGTTGGGTCTTTATGGATAATTTCGCTCATAACAGTCACAGCTGAGTTGTAAATATCACCCCCAAACTTATCTGCATTCCCAAATATGAGTGACAATGTAGCAGGCAGAGAATTGTCATGAGGATTCTGCGGTCTAGTGGAGTTTGAAGGGGCATATGTAGCATAACCTAGAGCCTTCAAAAGCACCTTGATAAGAAGCCTCTTTTGAGAATACAACTGGTCATCACTGTATCTCGAGCATTCACCAATGACCATTGAATTATCATTTCTGACAGAAGTATCAATAACTCTATGCACTTCTATCTGTAGCCTCAGAGCCAAAAGCTCCACTCCACCCAATTCTCTAAGTAATGACACAGCTGAACTACTGCAGTCCATGAGCTTTTGTAGAACTTTTACAGCCAAACAGACAAGATGCATATGATTTGGGTCAGAATCCTCCAAAAGAGGTAAAAAGGTTGGAACCATTCCTGACCCTCTAATATTACTCCCTGATGCAGAGGATGACACGACATGAAGTAGATAGAACTGAAGAAGGGCCTCAATAAAAGCCAGAGATGATGGATCACCAGAACCTTTCAGTGACAATACTGCCTTCTGGAGCACATTCAGGAGAATCATTCGATTTCCTACAGTAAAACTAATATTTGGTCCACTCAAAATTCGTGCCCTGTCATGAGACACAGAATATGCAGCGAACTGCGCTCCCAAGGCAAGCATCGCAAGAGTTCTAATAGTTCCTGGAATAGTTCCTTCAGAACGCACAATCCTGATTAATTCATTTGTATACTCTGGTTCATTCGCGAAAAATGATGTCATCTCATCGTTAGCATCATTAGACTGCACAAGCACAATAAATGCAAGAAGGCAAATCTTGCTATACAGCCTGCATATCTTGGGCGAACGAAAGGCATGCGCATATCTAATTCTTGTTAGCAATGAAAAGCGCAGCTCAATAGGTACATTGTACTGCTCAATACATTGCTTCATTATTAACAAATCATCCTCCCTCCGCAAATGTAGATCTGCCATGTGTATGACTCTCGAAGAAGTTGCATTGCCACTGCTTTCTTCAGTGCCTTGAGTACTGAGCCCATGCAATTCAAAATATACACTAGAACCAATCCGGCGTTGAGACTTATCACGATCATTTTCTACATTGGATGGAAACAAACTAAGCCCTTCCTCCTGTGTTCTCTCATTTGCCAAAATACATGAATACAGACCCAATCCCTCCTCCTTGCTCCCCCATCCCTGTGCAAGGGATAACAGATAGCTGTTTACTGAGCCACATCCAATCAACTTACCACTCCCATGGACCTTAGATGGGTTTATTTTAACAAGAGCAGAAAGGGTCTCCAGTGTAGCTATAAGAATTTCAGGATCAGTGGATGAAAGTAGGAGCTTGAAATGCTGAAAGGAGAATGACAGAGTTGTATTAGATAAAAAAATATTGGAGAAGCATATAGCTAGAGCATCCCATAAATCAACAAGTTAGTAGGACCTAAACAAGTTTGCAAGTCACAGTAGTTAAAAAACAATTTATGACTACATCTCTACATACCTCCAAGCCATCAAATGAACTCTTGTTGTGGCAATTCTCCAAAATTATTTGCATTACTCGTAGTATTTGAAGAACTGCATGCTTTGGAAATGGACTATCATCTTCTAGAATGTTATCTGATAGGAGAAGATCATTCCTACAAGACAAGTACGTCTTGAAATATGTATCAAACTGAAGAAACAGCGGCCTCCAATGATGAAAATTCCCCTGAATAAAAAGCGAAAAGTGAGTGTAAGATCCAAAAAGGAGGGTAAACCAAGGAATAAGTTTAATCACCTTACTGTACTCCCACCGAAAGCCTGAAAGTGGTATTGCTATATCCTGTAGTGGACCCTGGATCACTTTATCAATAAATGCTTTAATTTGAGGAGGCTGCAAGTGACAGTACAACGTTGGATTTATTTGCCAGAAAAATGATTAAAGCAAAAAAAAGAACAGAGGCTTCCATTCAACCAAGTTCACAACAACCCGCATATATTCCATTCAAGCAAGTTTATGACAAGCAGTATCTAAAACAACATATTCGATTTTTATTCCTACAGGATGACGGAAGTCAAACCAAATATGGGTAATAGAAAAATTTTTTAAATGTATTGAAAGATAATCTACAAACACCTAAATTTAAAGCATAAAATTAAAGAAAACTTGAAAAAAATGTGGCTCAAACAATGGGAATATGTAAAAACATGGGAACTCAAAACATTAACTCTTATTCATTGCATAAAAAGCTTACTAAGTCTTGGGTAACTGGTGGCTCATAATTACTCATATCACTTTGTTAACAATGAAAACTTTTGTTATCTTACGGCTAAGTGCACAAAGATGTGAATGCTTCTCTAATAATAATTAAGATGGAATCCAAAAATATAACACGTAAAATGATGAAAAAAAGTATAAAAATCTTCTAATTTTTCACAATGTAGCAAGAGAAAATAAATGCTCTCAAGGGGATAAGAGCACTTTGTCAACAGTTCAAAAGTCATACCAAGCACACACCTACTTGAAAATTAGATAGTGACATCTTATAATAGCTATTAGTATCTCTAAATTGAGATATATATATATATATATATATATATATATATATATATATATAACAATCTATATCAATAGCAGATATATACATAATTATCTAATTATAGTTCATTAACAGAACAGAAAAAAGACATCCAATTACAAGCACCAGCACTAAACTGCACAACAGTAAAATATTCTACAAGTAAAAAGTTGCAAAAAGTAGCAGCATTGATCAAACTAAACTTTCTAGCATCTCTACATTTTTATGGCTTCAAAAGCATTGAATGGAAACCATTCATTTATATATTGACAAAAAGAATCCCAAGAAAGAAAGCTGTCTGGCCTAGCCTATGCAAAATAACGCAGAAACACAATTACAAGCATAACTGTTTGTCTGAGGAAAAAAAAAAAAAGAAAAGATAGTGTGATAAAAATCATCACATCCTAAGAACAGTAAATGAAAAATTACTTGCATCAAGTTTCTAGTCCAGTATTAAATTGAAAAAAAAAAAAATCTTCCCAAGTAATCTTTAAAAATTCCTGCATTCTTACTACTATGAATGATCTTCATGATTAACTGCATTATCCTGCCAGCTCAACATTTTGAAAGATTACAACTAACACCAAACCGTTGCCTGATTGTTAGTGAAAATATTTGCAAATACAGAATGCTTATTTTGAATTAGGGTCTTAAGCAGACAATGTCACACGTCATAATCAATATAAGGACATCGCTTTAAAACATTATTATACTTTTTTTTTTCTGAGAAAATGCACATAACACATTTGTGACTACAACTAATACGAAAATGTAAGAATCAATTCGTTCTTGAAGCATTAATTTCTCTCAGTTAACCGCAATAATGGTGAAGTAATCAGTAGTATCAACAACCAAAAAAACAGAGAAAACATAGAGAAACAAAAAATAAAATAAAATACTAGTTACCACAACGGAGTAAACAGCAACCTTAATGGGTTCACCAAACAATACTAGATTCTCATAAACCCTCATCAGAAAACATTTCCTCGGGAAAATTAAACAAATAAATTAAAAACTTACGGGCTCGGAGTCGAGCTTGGTAGAAGGACCGATGGCGGTTTCACCAGACAAAAGCTGGCGAAGCCTCGAAGGCAAAGTCGATCTTATATTCGCCATCTCACCTCTACTTCTCTACTTCCAACTACTACAAGACACGCCCAAAAAAATTAGAAATATTAATCAAAAAATTAAAGCGCAAAATAATACCTAAAAACCGGAAATCATAGATTTTAAAAATCGATAAAAATTCCAAACAGATCAGATATCAGATTACACTAAATATGGATATACTGAAAGTCTAAAAGCGAGAGAGACGAAACCTGAGAAAGGAGAGAGAGAGAATAGCGATCGATGCTTATACATCCAAAGTATGGAGCATGAAATTAAATAAAAGAGAATCGAGAGAGATTTTTGAAGAGAAAGAAAAAGAGAGAAAACCCCAAATGCAATTGGAAGAAAGAAGGCGAGAACTGAGAAGGAAATGGGGGTTTGGGTGACTCGGCCTGAGTGTTCGGTTTGGTTTTGGTTTTGGTTTTGGTTTTGGTTTTTATGTACTTGTCTCCACGAGAGGCTATATATGGTGCTTCGCATGAAAATCAAATTTTAAAAATGTGTTTAATAAGAAAATTAAAAAAAATGAAAATATTTTTTATGTATAATTTTTTAATTACTTTTAAAAATTTTAAATATAATTTAAGAATAAATGCAAAATAAATGAGTAAAAAAATTGTTAATATTTTTTTGTTTTTCAATAATATCTTTGTAATATTTTTTTATTTTTTCACAATAACCAATATAAAGAATCAAACTTTACACTTAAACATTTATAAGAGGGATAACAGGTTATATTGAACTTTAATTATTATTTTTTATTTTATAGTTTATTCATGAGAATTTTTTGTTTTAATTTTTACTTAATGTTTATAATCTTAATTCTAGCCAATAATTGAAATTTATTTTCTAAAATTTAAAAGTATAAATCAAGAATTGTAACTTTTGGATAAAGGGAAAAAACTTAAAACTAAGCATTTTTTTCCTTGTCTTATAAATAAAAACAACTTCTACAGTGGAAAATGAATTAGAGATAATTTTATTTTATTAAAGAAGAAACAACAATTTTTTATTTTTTTCACAAATTTTCCTACCTAATAATTAGCAAAATAGTAAAAAAACAAATATTAAGAAGAAATGTTCATTGTCTTTTGAAGGGATAATATTTAAATAAACCTTTGAACATTATTAAAAAAGAAAAAAACTCTAATATTTTATTGCATGAAATTAATATTATAAATTTTTATTTTATTGTAAATAAATTATTGACACAATAAAAATATTTGCTTGTTTATTAAATTTTTTAACTAGATGATTTAATTTGTAGAAATGTTGATTTAGATTTATTTGGAGGAATTGAATCACAAATATTTAAAGAAACGTTATTCTATCAATGGAACACCGTTCATTCATTTTTAAGATTTAACTAATATAATTATCAAAAATATAATTTTATAATTTTATATTTTTAATTTTATGTAAAAAAAAGTAAAGATGTTGTTTATAATTTGAGTTTAAATTTTATTAAGATTGTCTTAAAAAGTGAGACACCAATAAAAAATGACATATGATCATTTTTAAAAAACATATGATTACTACTATACACTCTTAAATACCAAATAAATTATTTTATATTAAATTTAATAAAAAATTCTATTTATCACTTTATTTGGACAAGGTTTTTTATCAAATTTATTATTCTTTCTTCATATATATCTTTTTTCTATTTTTTTGTTATATGTTGGCTTTATCGAAAGGAAGGGGTGAATCGGTTTTCTAAGGTTAATGGTAAATTTAAACTAAATTAAGTCTAATTGCAAATAATGAATAATCAATATAATATAATGCAATGAATTGAAGGAAGATAAGGAAGAAAATAATAAATTCAGTAGTTTATAGAGGTTCGGCCAATCTCTTGCCTACGTCCTCTCTTCTTGACCTCCTTGTCAAGAGTTTTCTTTCACTCTTTCAATGAATGTTACACACTCCCTTTTACAGGTTAAGGAATAACATCTTTACCCTTTTTACACAAAGATATATTCACCTTTTACAAAGTTGACTCACGGAGGAAGTCTCATCTTCTCTCTTAATTTGAGGATGAATATAAAGTGAAACTTTCTTATGAGGATAGGATAAAAATAGCTTTTACACAAAGGCTTATACAACAATATCAATAAATGAAGATTGAAGACAAATAGAATGTTGGAATGAAATTCTTGAGAATATGCAGAATTTACAGCAATAATGTCTCCTTTTTCAGTATCTTCAATGCTTGATTTTATACTGGAGGATTGGTAGTTTAAGCATTTAATGCTGTTTTTCCCGTTGAAGGTTTTACAGAAAGAGCCATTGGGAACCTCTAGTACAGTGCCAGATCGATCTCCCATTTTGACAAGATCGATCTCTTAGTTTAATTTCCTGCGATTACAAAGCAAATTGAAGCATGAAGATCGATCTCATATTTGTAGAGATCGATCTTACAATTTGAAAATGTTAGTGAATATCGATCTATCGAACCAACAGATCGATCTTCTAATCTCTCTGTTTGAGGCAAGATCGATCTTCAGATTGATCTACCAAGTATCCTCGTAGAGAGGAGATCGATCTCTAATCAACCCAGATCGATCTCTTTAGCTCTCTGACTTTGAGGAGATCGATCTCTTCCTATACCAGATCGATCTCATAAACTCTCTGTTTGAGCGTAGATCGATCGACAGATCGATCTACTACCTTTACCCTTTATTTTAGAGGAGATCGATATCTTCTTATACCAGATCGATCTCATAGACATTCTGTAATAAACAGATCAATCTTATAACCCTTATAGATCGATCTCTGCTTTCTCAACACCTTGTATAGATCCTTTGAGATTTCAATCCTTTAGCAGATCGATCTCATATTCTCATGAGATCGATCTCTCATACTAGAAAACTCAGGATATCGATCTCTCATCTCACCAGATCGATCTCTCATCCTTAAATACTTAGTTTCTAGTACTGATAACCTCTAAATATATTTTTAAATCATTTCTATGTTATTGAATTTTATTTGTTTTTGTCATTTTAAAATATATTAACTCAACATTATAGTTTCTTGAAAGTTTTATTTTAATTGGAAGTTTATTTCAAATCTTCCGATTCAAAATATAATTATTTTTATCGATATCGTTGGTTTATTTTTTTTATTTTCTAAGATAATTTTAAATTTTTATTATGTATTTTTTATAAGATATTTATTTTATTTTAAAAACTACACAAGCGAAGTTAACATGATGTTATATACTCTTTAAAAAATTAAAAAAAATAAATAAAATGATATATGTGTCATCATATTAAGTCTATTAGTGAAATTTTTATACTATATTAATAGTGTTTGGATGATTATCATTTTTTATAAGTCAATTATTCATTTTGATAATAATAATTAATGTGTGATAGTTTAGTTAATGATAATTGATTTTATGTAAATGAGTTTATGATACTAATTATATATGTTCAAATAATATAATGTGATATTATTTTATTGATGCTTAAAAGTTTATTTTTTAGGATGATCCTAATAGAAATTACTCTATTATATTTTTAGCAAAATTTGAGAATTTATTATGATTTTAAACCTATTTTGAATCTATGCTTGTAAGTATTTGTGTATTTGTTTTGAATCACAAAATTTTACATTTTTTTTTTCACTTTGAAAATATAAGTCAACAATCAAATATTGCAAAGTCGAGAAGCCCAATTGATTAACGAAATTGAAAGAAAATATACACGATAATGGAGACTTAAGAAACTCGTGGCTAAAAAAAAAAGAGAGATTTAAAGCCAAAGTCCAGGCAAATTGCCCCATTATCTCAAAAACTATTTCCAAAGTCAACAAAATTAAAATAAATAAATAATTATATAATTTTAAATATACTTTTTAGTCTTATTTTCTTTGTTCATATTTTTTTATGAATATTCTGAATTCATGTCCTTTTTATTTGTCAAAAAGTTAATTTTTTATAGCGAATATGAATGAGTGTACTATTAATTCTAATGAAATTAAAAAAATATATTTTGTAATAAAAAAATAAAAAATTAAAAATTAAAACTAGAGAGTAATTTTTCCTTCAATATTTTTGTCTTCTCTCAAAGACCCTACCACACCGAATCCAATTACTTAGCCAAACAGGCTCTTAGTTTTTATATATTTCAAAATTATTTCTTTATTTTTCTTTAATTTTGAAACTAAAAATTCTAACGCATCAATTTTATAAATAAAAGAATTTTTAAAAATAAATTAAAATTCATAAAAATTAAATAAAAACAAACAAAATAATATTTTTCATTTTTATAATAATTTTAAAATTTTTAATAATGAAATTAAGACTTTTCATTATCAATTTGCCAAATACAACTCTTTCCGTTAACTAAACTATACAATGGGTCTGGTCTAAAGCTCACCTAACAGGTTTAATCAATGGAATCTGGTTGTATTTTAAGTTACAGTTTAGCGTGGTTCATGTGGTGCTTTAGTCTTGGATTTGTCAGTCTTAGAAAATGTCGGAGACCTAAAATTGGAACGAAATTTCCCAAACTTTCTTCAGTGTCGCTATTGAATTTGCGCTAAATTTTGCTTGTTCCACATTAATTCCCCTGAAAAAAATTTTTTTTTTTCTAAATTTATTTTGTTAAAAGACTTCCGAATTAATTTAATTAAAGATTGAATTAATCTTCAACTTATATTAATTTATAATTTCTAACAGAATAAAATTAACCCTACTGACTTAATTTTTAACAGATTTCTCAAGTTTTTTATTTCATGTTTGCTTAAAGGTTTTAACAAATTAAGTTAATTATGAATATTTGAGTTCGATTCAATAATTATTTTAATTCGATTTGTTTATTTTTAAATTAAATTTGAATTATTCAAATAACAAGTTAAACAGAATTTAAACTTTTTAATATTCAACTTGAATAGTTTACGAAATTAGTCAAACTTTTTTAATATATATTTTTAATATTTTATTATTAATTTGTTATTTTATATTTATAATAAATGATTGAAAAATAATAAATCAAACTTAATAAATTGAATTCGAATTTTAAAATTTTAATTTTAATTTTTGAAAAACTAAAATATCCATAACAAATAAGCGAAATTTATCGAGCAAAGGCAAAATAAATAAATAAGAAAAAAAATTACAAACCAATCGTCAAGTTGGCTTACGCGTTGGAGCACACACCTCCCAAATGGACAAAGTTTGACGTCCGATCTCAACTAAAAATGCCAAAGCGATTTAACCGTAGAAAGTGCCATTGGCGCCGAAGGATGCTTACCCTCGATTTGACACATTAACTCATTGCATGCGCCACAGATGCCGCCGAGGCCAGCCATGGGGATGCCAATTGTGCAAAAACAATCATATTCTTTTGTTTTGGTATTTCGATTTTTAATATTTAAATAAAATTTTATTTTAAAATATTTTTATAAAAATAAAAATTTGAATTTATAAAAAAATTCATTTTCTAATCATATCTTTATTTATTTATAAAATTCGTACAAATACAAATGCAAATACAAATATTAAAATTCAAAATTCAACTACATAATACTCTTTTATTTAAAGATAAAAATATAATTATTCGAATTCAAAGTGATACACAAAATCATAATTGCATTCGCTTTTTTGTTGTTGAGATTTCAGAAAATTTGGAGAAAATAAAATAACTCCCTATGCCTGGTTTGTTGCCAAGACGTGTTCCAAGCTATAAAGAATGTGCTTTATTTCAAGATTGCCAAACACGGACTTAGTAGAGACTTGAGAAAATAACCAAGAAGAGCTAAAACAGCCAGAATATTCTTCCATCTTTGTCTTTTATTTTTTGGTTGTGTAGCACTGTTTTATTGATCTGGGTCCCAATGAAAGTGACTGCAAATGTAAGACTGCCATCTTTGCAAATAAACAAGTTGCAAAGACTGAGGCAAAAGTGACCCAATACATAAATACATGACCTTTTTGACAACTTTGTGGAAAGTTTCCTTGGCAAGCAGTAACTGATGAAGAAACGAAAAACCCCCCAAAGACTTGGTCCAGCCAAGTTTTAGGATGCAATTGGGGATTGAATGCAATCATGTAATCATATTACACACTTTCCCTTCCCATAATGAGATTTATTGTCAATTTGTCACTTCATTAATAAAAAAAGTTTAAAAATAAATAAATTATTTAAAAATAAATTAATTTTTTTATTGATATTTATTTTTAAAAGTTTATATAATTTTTAATTTTACTCATTAATAAAATACTATTTTATGATTGATTAACAATATATAGACTATCAATGCACAATTATAAACTTAAATTAAAATTTTTATTATCAGTGTATTGAAAATGATCTCTTTAACGTTAATACCAAATATTTTTTGATAACATCAATTTCAAGTTTTGGTCATTTAGATTTTTCTTGTATTTTTTATTATATGAGAAATATTTAATAATTAGAGATAGGGGTGAAGTTGCTTTATATTCGAACCTAAATCTTACACTATGACACAATATTTTTTTTAACCACTCATTCAAATAGATTGTTGGTGATTTTTCTTGCACTTATAGTTCCACCATTGCTGATCATCAATCCACTGATTTATGGAAACCAATACACCATAAGCTTACTGATAAAAATGGAAAAACTGGAGGCATGTAAAAGATGCCGAACAAATTAAGGAGTAGATCATCCTGGTTTTGAATAAACTTTATGAATTTATCATTAGAAATGTAAATGAGATAAGTACTCACTAATTTTGAAATACCTTATTTAAAATTTGATTATTAACTAAAGAATTTGAACTCGATTATTTTTTTAAAAATACTATTCGAATTCTACTTTAATAAATTTTATATTACCCATTTTATTAGTCGAACTTGTTTAATTAACTAATTATTCAATTAAAATTTTTGACAAACCTGTTCATTGACTTGTATCCGAACTCTAATCCAAAAATCAATTATTCTAATATTTAATTTTTTTATTAATTAAAAATATAAAATTAAACCAGAACATATAGATTATATAATTCAATAAACTTTAGTAATGCAACGCTTGAAATCTCTAAAAATATGTTTATAAAATTACAAATTAATATAATTTAATACAAACATAAATATAATTAATACAATATTAATCAGATTCAAATTTAGAGTATTTTAAAAATACTATTTAAATTCGAGTAGTGAGATCGTTACTCTAATTTTATTAAACCTCAATTATAAAGTATTCAAATCTGAGTTAATCGTAGTGGATAAATCCGGGTGTACCCGTCACAGTAGCCCGTAAACTTCAATTTACTAGAGGCTTCAGGAAAGTTCGAGGATTTCACAGGGAGCTCATGGATATCAGATCTGTGGCCTTGCCTGAACCACGTAAATAGCTCCATCTTTGACTACTCCTTCAATGTCCTGGGGACAACCATAAAGGGTTTCTATGGTTTTCCCTGCCTCTGCAATTTTTGAGAAGAGTGAGGTCTGGAAAGCTTTGTCAACTATCATTGGATCATTGGAGTAATCCAAAACCTTGCTTTCCTCTTCATCCATAAGTACACTGAGATATTTAACAAATGCAGATTAGCAGGCATTTTCCTGAAAGAAAATATGTGAAGCGGAAGTGTACGCATGCCAAAACAAAACCAAGGTCAAGGAAAATTTGATGATCTCCTAATCAATGGTACACTGTCAAGAATTCAAGATCACCCATTTCGATAACACGACGGATTGCAGGATTGGTTTGTTGGCTAAAATTCAAAATCATCCATTTCCATAACTTTGCAAAAACATTGTCTAAAATTCAGGTCAAACAAACCTGTCATAAAGCCCAGCTCCTGCATATCCCTCAAGATCTTCACCATTTGAGTCAGAACGGAAAATGATAGACGGCTTACAGTATAATCCTATTTTCTTGCTTGCATAACCTGTAACCTGTAGAGGTTATAGCAAATTATTTTTGGTCTTTAGTTTCCCAAAACTTTTATAAGAGGAAATTAGAAACAAAAGCGAATTGCATATTGATCGTGTATGTTTATCCAGAACTAAATGGATCATATATCGACAAATAGGAGATGCGAAGAAGCTGCCTTACAATAGGACATCTAAGATTGTTCTTTTTCACAATGAAGCTCATAGCACGTCCTGGATATGCACCCACCAATGTCTCTCCCAAACCTTTGACGATCTGTTTTTAACCCAATAAGATATTTGAAAAATGCTACTGAGATCACTAAGTTCATATACCAAATGGGAGGCTTACCTCTGCATATATTTCTGAGGTGTCACCTGATACTGGGTTTTTGGTGTGAATAACAAAAGCATAATCACCACGAATGACTTCTTGAACCAATACGGCCATGCGAAGTTCTTCATGATTAAGTTTAGCTTTCCTGCGACTAAGATATGCTCTTTCATTCCACTTTGAAGCCCAAACCTGCATATGGTGGAAAAAAAAGGGACTCTTCAAAAGGGCAGAAGTCATTTCAATAAATAACAAACTTACTTTTATGTTGCCGTAAACTTTCATTACTACTGACCATCAACAGCTATAATAAAGGCAATCAAATGATACTACTATTAATGTTCAGGAGTGGAATCCTACATTAGTGAAATGTGGATAACTTCGAAGGATTAACATGGAAGGACAAAACAATGACCTAACACCTTAAACTTCTTTGGATAGGCTGATGTCCAGAACTTGGGTCATGGTTCTTTATGATTCTCATTTTAAAAGTAGTCTCAGAACTATAAGTTCCATCTGGATATGTGACAATTTGATGCCATGTTGGCTCCAAAGACAGTAGTGTGTTTGTGAAATCCTGGTTTAGGAGATGTAAAATTTAGCCCCTTGGTAAGCATATGCATATATTAATTAAAACCCTCACTTGTGGATGCCTTTTATCTCAACTTGGCCAATGAAAGGTTGTAGTAGAGCTCTTTTTGCCAAATGTTAAGTTGAACCAAGTGAACTGAGGAATCATAAACCCTAGAAACTGTCAAGAGTAGAGTATGACCAACTAGAGCCCTACTATGGTTGTTAAATTTGTTTAATCAGAAATTGATTATGATGCCAGTAACAAAAGAGAAAAGGAAATGGAAAATGGATCAGTAGAAGATATATTATTAATGCATTATATGCCAAAAAAAATGTCTAACCTTTTTTATTGCTTGCCAAGCACGGTTCCACCTGCTCTCACCCTCGTCACCAGGCCAGGGCATTCTAGCACTTTTCATTTTGCTCATAAGTTCAGTGGTCTACCACAAGGTTCAAAAATACAAACTCTCAGTTAGAAAGATTAGTAAATATGATATATTATCTATCTTGATATATATAAGCATAAAAAATTGAAAATTTTGTGGGAAGTGAATTCATTTTAGGATTTCTATAATAACAAACTTAACATAAGGCCTATTTGACAGCAGCATGCTATAATGTGGTTAACTACCAATGACTTAAAATTACCAAAGACAAAGGAGCATTCATTTGTAAAATAGCTCCTTTTATTTCTTGAAGTTTGGAAACATCACCACCATGAACAAATTTGCGAAGAAATGTAATCTTGTTTGCTATATCCTGAAAAAATGAAGTATCAAAACTCAGATTCAGAAATGCAAACTGCTCACAGCAAACTCGCATACTTCTGAAAAGCAAATTATACAACTTCATAATATAATTACACATGATAACAAATCCAGAAGATAATTTGTGAACTACAATTCCCTTCCTAAGTACAGCAGCTGTTTGTCTTGCTCATAAATCCTAGGCAAGCACAAGTTACCAGGCAGTTATATACCATGTCAGGTGAAATTGTTACTGTTCTTCCTATCTCTGCCAGCTCAATTTGTGAACCAAAATGATTTGATCCATAGATGTGTAGACTGTGGAAGAAATAGGAAAGACTGGAATATCCAAGTAACATTGAAGACGTTGGAGGTAGAAGGCCTATAATATTATAGAAAAAAGACAGCAAGGGTTTCTGGTTGCCCTTTCGTTGCCTGTCCTTTGACCTTGTGAAAAAATAAAGAAGGGGGGGGGGGGGGGGGGGTGTTGGGGGCGCAGGAAGGGTGTATGAACTAACTTCAAAAATGGTGGCAAACCAAGATTGCAAAAGTGGGGTCAGTGATGGAAGTCGTGTCTAAATATAGTTGAGATTATCATACAACTGAATTTCCATACAATTGAAGTTCTCAAATAAAGTTTCCTTTCACACTTTTATGTTCATTTCAAAAAATTACAAAAATAAGAAATGGAAGACCTAAAACAAACAAAAGATAATGCATAAAGAAAATTAAAACCCTAACTAATAAAATGTACCTTATTAACATCTTGTGATAAAACAGTTTCAAAAGCTCCAAATGGTATTGCAACTGACATTGGGATCCTGATCCATGATGGCACCCTACCCCTTAAAAATTTTATATTACAAGATTTGGCACCAACCTGAATCAAAGAAGATTGTCAATTCCACTCAAATATATCCTGCAAACCAGTCATTCACTCTATCCAGAATAATAAATTGGAATGAGCTTACCATTTCAGTGGTGAATTCTTCGGCTGAAAGAGCATATCTACCACAGAAGGTCTTTCTCTTAAGGGTGACTCGTTTAGAAATTGAGGAAGAAAAAAGGGAACTTAGAGATAAGTTAGAACCACTGATGTCACTGCAAGTAGGGGAAAACAGCTCGTTAGAATATTAGCAAAGAGGTGTACAATATCACCAATTAAGCGGTTATTTCACAGCATGCCTGACTATCAAATTTGAGGACTTCAGTCGTATAGAAACAGCATGTCCCTCCTTCAACTTCAGATTCTTGAAAGTATTTTGATCGAAGCATGTGGCAAAGCATATCTGCACCATGCTTCAGTAAGTAAATTATATATCTTGGCTTGATTTGAACTTTCATATAAGGTGAAAATATTCACTTTTTGCTGACAGTGGCTGAAATAAAATTGAGATAACTGATCCAAAAGACACATGCCTTAATATTTCTTGCTCTAATAGACACATGAGACAGGACATCTGGCATATCAGATGTCAATACTGCAACAACTCCATCAGGAATCTCCTCCTCTCCTGTTACTCTAGTTGCAATAATAACAGTTGGCTTTTGGTAAACTTTGTTCTGAATAGTAAACAGCTCATTCACTGAAGTTACAAATCCACAAACTTCAACAGGGCTGACAACCTGCCAACTGGTAGACACAAACCTCAGCAAATATTTGAGAGCAAAAACCATAAGCTTCTAGAAAAAGGAGACCATAAAATAGAAAGCAATCTCCTGTTAATGGAAAAAGCTTATAAAGCTGACAGGAAACCTATAATCTTAATTCAAATATAAGCATATTACAACCAGGTTTGAGCCAACTACATGGCTATTCTGCAAACAATTAGGTTTCATTGAAAACTCACCATCCTAAATTTGCAACTTTTCTAAGAATGGGGTCAAAACGATAAATGAGCATAGAAAGAACAGCTGCAGATCCCGCTCTTATTAATTCTTCCGTAAAAGTATCTATCTGATAGCAGAACAAAAGAATTTTAGATGCAAAATACTTGGCAAAATAACTTTCCAGATGATCTGGGACAGAGAACAAAATTACATTTAACCTTTATCATCAGATATATTTTGAAGTTAATCACATACCGCTTTTTTCTCAATGCCAAGCAATTTACCAAGATATTTGGCACTAGGCTGGATATTAATCTGGTAATTGAGGGACCTGTCAGAAAGTACTATTTGCAGTCGATCAAGAACAGCCTTTGCCTGTAATGCCCACTGAGCATCACTGGGTTTGCATGATTCAGACACACGACGCCAGTCCTGTGAAGGTTAAAAGAGACAACAATCAGTGACTTCTAAATAATAACCAAGCATTATATAATCATGACTTGAGGGATTATGAAAGTTTAATGTTGTAGTCCAGTAAACGAGAAAGCTGTCAGCCACAACTTAATGTATCAAATGAAAAGGTTAATGCTTCAATAAAGCTAAAAATTAATATACCTTTGTACAGTAAACGATATCTTCATTCTTGACTGTGGACAGGCACAAATTATGAAGCACCAAGGAAATGAAGGACATAATTTCCTGAATAGCAAATAAGACCAATGAAAAAAAAAACGAATAAATGGGTTGTCTTCAACTAATTTATTTCCTGGTTTACAAATATATCGAGACAAGGTAATTTAAAAAATTACTGGCGGGTATGTGAAGTTAAGATTTTTGAGTCCTCTTTCCATGGTTGTTCTAACAGCTGAAGCCAAAGCAAGATCGAGGAATAGCAGCTCTTTTGCCAATCTATGAGGTGCTAGCAGAAGAGGGCGGATCTCAATGCGGGATTCCAGTAACTTCTGCAATGCAAAAAAATATATTCAAACACACAAAATTTACCTCAGAATTTGAATACAGTGAGCTCCATCTTATTTCAAGTAGAGATTATAACCTCCATTAAAGGGACGATGTTTTCATCACCAATATGAGTTTTGACAAAGTTCAGGCAGTCCTGGAATTTTGAGAACAACAACGAGAAAAGTCATTCCTATTTACATTATTTAGGGTGAAAATAAGGAATTTTTTAAAAATAAAAAATAGAACATCATACAAAATAAAATCCAGATTACAAGAAACAATTGTTGGACCAAAATACTGATCCATAAGTTGAAATTCCATAAATACCCACAAACAGACCCTTATTGGCCAATAAGAGAGCTGGTACGCATAAATTCACTGAAAAAAGGAAGAACAGTTACCTGCAACTTTAGTGATAAACTACCAAACACATTAACTCTATCTGCTCTTGCAAAATCCTGATTCTGAGGCACCAATAAGAAATGGAATTTGAGTTAGTAAAAACAAAAAAGTGATGTTGAAGGTAATGGAAAAAGCATCACTCAGAATTTCTTCTGGTATTACTATAACTAACCTTGAACGAGGAAGTCAAACAACTTTCAATGGCAGATTCAAGTTCTGCGCCCGAATGAACAGCCTGTCACAAGTTGTCACAAACATTAAGAACTTTTGAAAAATAAATATAGTTTTGACATATCTCGAAGAAAGGAAGAGAAATTTAAGAAAATGTAGTTTATGACATATAACTAAATGAACTTCAAAATAAAGCTACAACAGCAAGATTGCAGCTATTATTGACTTAAAAGGCATCATATTAATTAAGGTCTGTCTTGAAAACTACTTAGGTCATACAAATAAATAATGACGGATAAATTCAAGACATTGTGGAACATGGTAATTGTTTGATCTCTTTGAAGATACTTAGAACACTGGAATTTTTATCAGATAGAGGTTTTTGCTAATTTCTATTTGCAAGCTTTAATCATTAGCATTCTGTAACTCAGATTTCTTGGTTATGAAGCTTACTTCTTCTTTGTTGACAATTTTCATCAAAATAATTTGCAAGATTCAACTCCAAGTTCCAAGTAGTTCAAGTCAAATTTGATGAATTTTCATCAAAGTTAATAGTGTGATCACATAACTTCCTTTGAGTTTACAATCTGAGCAGAAAAAACAGGTGAAAATTTCATGAAAATGTTCTTACTTTGTCCAAGCAGTATTGATACCTTTAATGTCTTCAAGTACATTGTAAGGTCATGGATGAGACCTTCTTTAGCATCTATCCTGAAATGAGGCTCTGACACAATTGGACGGTCATAACTCCCAAGTTTTTCCTTTGTGAGACCATGGTCATACAATGTTTTCCAATAAACATCAAGTTTAAAACCAGATCTCAAATAATTTAATAGTGCCTGTCGCAAAAGAAGAGAACATTCCCTTAACAAAATGCATATTTATGTGAACAAGTTTAGCCAATCAAATATATAATGTACTGACTTAGTTTTTCAGATGGTCTAAGTCACGATCAAATTTCCTCACCTGGAGGTAAAGAATGCAGAATATGCCTAATTCATTCAAGCCATAATGTCTATAACTAGTGCATGCATCTCCGAAAGATCACTCAATTTCTTCCAATGATTTACCTTGTCTTACCTAATAATCAATTACATACCTCACAAATAACCACATCATCGGGGCTACTATTATTGTGCAACTTTTGGTGCCATTCCTCCATCATGCCACTTTTGCAATCATTATTTCTCTAACGAACAAGCAGGAGAATTAGTTTTGCAAGAATGATGCACTGAAATGAAAGACATTAGTTTGATATACCTGAATCATTAGTATTTCATCGTGAATTCTCTGTCCAACATCACCTTGACCTCCACGACCAACACATGCCATTATTAGCCTCACAATCTCTCGGTCATTTGGCTGGTTTAAAAATATTCTTTGCAGTAAATTGGTGAACCTGCCTTGAGCTTCACTAATTTCACTGCCACATAGCAGTGAGATACCAACTTAACAGGCTAATATTACTTGTATATGCTTTGGATAAAATATTCAAAATACATCTTCAAATCAACTTTTCACTTCTAAATTTGTATAATAATAGATTCATAATTGTGAAAAACAGAGAAAAGAAACGTGATTTTTCATTTTTTCTATTGCACACCAAAGAGGTAGCTTTATACAAAAAACCTAGCAATAAAAAGGAAACTAACTAGATCACATTAGATCCCATGATTTATGGGATACTCTAACAGAAAAGGAAACTAATTAAATCAGCTTAATTCTAGGGATACAAGCTGTTACAAAATCTCCTAAAATAGCTAACTATACATGTGTAGAAAATAAACCCTTTTTTTCCACACTCCCCCTCAAGCTGGTGAATAGGTATTCTCCATTCCCAGCTTGGATACAATATTCTGAAAGATTGAACTATTTAATCCCTTGGTGAGCACATCAGCAAGTTGGCCATGTGTAGACACATAAGGTGTACAAATCAACCTTCTCTCCAACTTTTCTTTGATGAAGTGTCTGTCAATTTCAATGTGTTTTGTTCGATCATGTTGTACTGGATTGTGAGCTATGCTGATTGCAGACTTGTTATCACAATAGAGCCTCATTGGACCATCCCACTTAATCTTCAAGTCTTCTAAGATGATCTTCAACCAAAGTAATTCACACAACCCCTGAGCCATTGCTCGGAATTCTGCCTCCGCACTAGACCGTGCTACCACATTCTGTTTCTTACTCCTCCACGTCACAAGATTTCCGCCAAGAAAGGTGCAATATCCAGAGGTTGACCTCCTGTCAACAATCGACCCAGCATAATCGGCATCCGTGTATGCCTCAAGTACTAAACCTCCATTCCTTTTGAACAAAATACCTTTTCCTGGTGTGCCCTTGAGATACTGTAGCACTCGGTGGGCTGCTTGCAGATGAACTTCCTTCGGGCTATGCATGAATTGACTAATTACACTCACCGCATATGCTATATCAGGTCGTGTGTGAGACAAATAAATGAGTCTTCCTACTAGGCGTTGATACATTTCTTTGTCTATTGGAGCATCCTCCTCTGCCTTTCCAAGTCTAAGATTTGGATCTATTGGGGTACTTGCTGGTTTGCAAGCTGTCTTACCTGTTTCTTTGAGGAGATCTGTAACATACTTCTGTTGGGAGATGAAAATGCCCTGCCTAGAGTGAGCCACCTCAATCCCAAGAAAATATTTCAACCTCCCTAGCGCCTTGATCTCAAACTCCTTAGCCAAACACTGATTTAGAAACTCTCTCTCCTTATCATCATTCCCTGTTACTATTATGTCATCTACATATACCAAGAGAGCTGTGACTCCCCCTGAAGGCGAGTGTTTAATGAACAGCGTATGGTCCCCTTGGCTTTGTCTATATCCCATGGCCATCATAACTCTCGCAAATCTTCCAAACCATGCTCGTGGTGATTGCTTAAGTCCATACAAGGCCTTTTTTAACTTACACACAGTATGAGCAGCCAAATTATTTCCATAACCTGGCGGGACCTCCATATAAATCTCCTCCTCTAGTTCTCCATGTAAAAATGCATTCTTGACATCAAATTGCTGCAATTGCCAACCATAATTAGCTGCTAATGACAATAAGATTCTAACAGTATTCATCTTCGCAACTGGAGCAAAGGTTTCTAGGTAATCAATTCCATAGGTTTGAGTATAACCCTTTGCTACCAACCTTGCCTTATACCTCTCTATCGATCCATCTGCTTTATATTTCACTGTATAAACCCATTTACATCCCACAGGTTTCTTTCCTACCGGCAACTTCACCAACTCCCAAGTTTTGTTTTTTTCTAACGCCTCCATCTCCACATTCATAGCTTGTTTCCATTTCTCATTGGACAAAGCCTCGGATAAGGTGGTAGGAATGACAATGGTGTTTAAGCTCACAAGGAAGGCTCTATGAGATGGTGAAAAGTTTTTAAAAGACAAAAAGTGTGCAAGAGGGTATAAAGGTCGTTTTGTACACTCTCTAGTCCCTTTTCTAACAGCAATGGGAAGGTCCTGGTCATTATTGCTTACACAAAATTCAGTTTCAACTGGTAGTGATGGATTAGAAATTGTTACCTCATTCTCAGGATCTGGGTTGGAGTCTTGGACTTGCACAGATTCAGGGATAACCATCTTCTTCCTTGAAAACACCTTGCCCTTGCCAAATCTCACATTCTCAAGAGCAGAGTCTATTTTTTCTGGGGGATTTTCTGGCACAGGTTCAGACACAGGATTTGACTCGGACTCGTATACGGACTCAGACACAGTCACAGGGTTTGACATAGTGGAACAAGGTGAACAAGGCGAGAAAACTGGTTTAGACATGGGAAGGGATGACAGATCAAGTAAAAAATCTCCCCTATCCTTATCTTCCATTATTGAATTCCCCCCCTGAAGATAAGAAGTGGTGAAATAAGACTCTTGTTCATTGAAAGTAACATCCATCGAGACATAGAACTTCTTTGATGGAGGATGGTAACACTTATAACCTTTCTGAGTCGAAGAATATCCCACAAAGACACATTTTAATGCCCTTGGATCTAACTTCTCCCTATTTTGACTATGGACATGGACAAATGACGTGCACCCAAATATCCTAGGGACAAGATTATTTGTAGTGTGTAGATTAGAATAGAATGTTGAGAGTATGTCCATTGGACTCTTGAATCCTAAGACTCTGGAAGGCAAACGATTTATAAGATGAGCAGCTGTAAGAACTGCTTCCCCCCAAAAAGATTTAGGCACATTTTTTTGGAGCAAAAAGGCTCGGGTTGATTCAAGAAGGTGACCATTTTTCCTTTCTGCTACTCCATTTTGTTGTGGGGTATAAACACAAGATGACTCATGTAGTATCCCTTCCTTCTGAAAGTATGAAGTTAGGACTTGATTGAAATAATCCCTAGCGTTATCCGACCTAAACCTCTTGATATTGACCCCAAATTGATTCCTAATCATAGAACAAAAGTTTGGGAGAACAGTACTGACATCAGATTTATGTTTGAGCAAAGAAAATCCAAGTAACACGAGTACAATCATCAATGAATGAAACAAACCATCTTGCCCCAGAAACATTAGGAATAGTAGAAGGACCCCAAATATCACTGTGAATGAGATAAAAAGGAATGGAACTTCTTTTATTACTAATTGGAAAAGATACCCGTTTGTGTTTAGCAAGTTCACACACTTCACAATGAAAATTTTCAACATCTAGACCTTTAAATAAAGAAGGAAATAGAATTTTAAGAACCCTAAATGATGGATGTCCAAGTCGGCGATGATAAAGCCAAACTTGCTCTTTATTGGATGAAAATAACTCTGAAACAAAAGAATGAGGTAATTTGCCCTTGGTAATGCTTGACTGACTTGGTGCTTCGAGGTAGTAGAGCCCATCCCGTTCTCTAGCATGTCCAATCATCTTCCCCGAATCCTTGTCCTGAAATACACAATAATTATGATAAAAAACCACATTGCAACATAAATCTTGTGTGAGTTTTTGGATAGAGACAAGGTTTGTGGACAATTTAGGGACATGGAGAACATTCTTTAAGATCACTGATGGGCTTATTTTGACATCTCCTACACCTGCTACAGTGGTCAAAGAACCATCGGCTGTGGCTATTTTCTTATTGCTTGGACAAGGGAAATATGTGAAAAAAAATTTTGGTGAGTGGGTCATATGATCGGTAGCTCCTGAATCGATGATCCAAGAGTTGGAAAAGGTTGTACCCGAGACATTTAATCCAATAGAAGATGGAAACTCACCTGAATATGCCAATGAACAAGTACCTGAAGGTTTGTCTAGATTACCAATAAGAGATCTCACCCTCTCGACCTCTTCCGGATTGAGACCGCCTAACTCCTGTGGTGTTACTTCAATATGTTTTACTGAAGCAACATGGGCCTGCCTATTGTTCTTTGACTGTTCTCCTTTTTGTCCCCACTCTCGGCTTGGAGGTTTTCCATGAAGCTTCCAACATCGTTCACGAGTATGGCGTGCTTTCTTACAATAAGTGCACCACAAGCTATCCTTGTAATCAGAATTTTGAGCTTTTGTTTGGCTAAATGCCCTTTCCACCTTCGTGGCTGAATTATTGCCACCACTAGCCACCATAGCAGAGCTGTCCATGCTCTGTGGTTCAAGCATTAGGCCTCTTCTGCTTTCCTCACCTCGAATCAGTGCCACTACCTCGTTAAAACATGGAACTTCCTGCTTGCCAAGAATCTGGATTCTCACTTGATCAAATTCTGGATTAAGTCCCACAAGAAAATCATAGACTCTATCTTGCTCAATGAAGTTCTTTAGAACAGCAGCATCTTCAGAACATTTGGTTTCTATCACCCTATAATGATCAAGTTCCTGCCACAAATATTTCAATTGATTGGCATATTCAGTAACTGTTTTACTTCCTTGCTTTGCAGCAACCGTCTTCACCTTAACCTCGTATACTTGAGCCGCATCTCTGGCTTTAGAATACGTCTGTTGAATTGCATCCCAAATATCCTTGGCAGTAGGCAAGAACATACATGTATCACTAATCTCAGGGGTCATAGAATTCCACAGCCATGCCATGATCATGGAATCTTCTGCATCCCATGCTTCAAAACAAGGATTTCCTGGTTTTGGCCCCGTACCCATAAGATGGCTGATCATCCCTTTTCCTTTTAGCACAGTACGAACAAGTTGAGACCATTTAAGGTAATTTTTTCCATCCAACCTGTATGCAGCCTGGATATTTTGTAATTCTCCTGGTTTTTGTGAACAAACAATCTCCCCTGATTGTGCTGTAGTGGTCATCTCTGCAACTTCCGACATCTTCCACGTGATCTCTAGGCTATTAAGGCAGATCGTGTGAAGCAGAAAGAAGACTGAATGGGCTAAACAGAATTTTTGTAAGATATTCTGTTTTAAACTCAAAAAAACAGAGTAGCAGAGTGACGATGAAGGCCAAAGCTTCTAATGTTAAGAGAACCTAAAGCTCTGATGCCATGTGAAAAACAGAGAAAAGAAACGTGATTTTTCATTTTTTCTATTGCACACCAAAGAGGTAGCTTTATACAAAAAACCTAGCAATAAAAAGGAAACTAACTAGATCACATTAGATCCCATGATTTATGGGATACTCTAACAGAAAAGGAAACTAATTAAATCAGCTTAATTCTAGGGATACAAGCTGTTACAAAATCTCCTAAAATAGCTAACTATACATGTGTAGAAAATAAACCCTTTTTTTCCACAATAATATCTGATTTTTGATTAAAAATGTAAATTTTACCGAGGTTTCACATTATAGTTTTTGTTCCATGTAAGATGCCTGCATATCATGAACCTCATCCAGACTAATATAGCAATAAGCCCTAATTCTCCTTCACCTTTACATCTTTCTGTCAATTCTGTTGCAATATTGAACCTGTGACAGTTGAGTATGTAGGCAAGCTTATTTAGAGACAAAATGAAGGTAAAGAGACATATTAGCAAGATCCTAGCATCTTAACTGTAGTAAGATGCTGAGACATGGTCTTAATGTTTCCAGAATGATATTACTCATAAAAGATAAATATGGCTAGATTCATTTACTATGTGCTTTGCTCATCTCTTAAAGTTACCTATGCATCAAGGACCTCTCAGCCTCCCTTTCTCTTTGGGATATTTCATCAAGTAGCCATTTGACGATTCCTTTACCATACCCATCAACCTGCAAAATGAGGTTCTCAAATTTCAGTGATCTGGAATATTGGTTAAATAAAGAAAAAGCTAAATAACATGAGATAATTAACTCAAACCTTCAGTGTGAATGTGTGACTATTATATCAGAGTCAGAAACACAAATTCACAAAAATAAGTATCTCCCAGGTTCCTTTTTTTCTCAACAAAATAGTCAAATCCATAAGTATTACTTCATTACTTTAGAAAACTGGATAAAGATTTAGTTCAAATGCAGTCAGCCTCCAATAATGGTTTTCGTAGCAATTGTCAACTGCTCACCATTCAAGTTTCATTTTCCATAAGAAATATTCAGATGACTAGCATCAGCAGACCATAAGATCATATGGTTTAAAACATTCATTCTCAACTTTGATGGAAAGAATTAGGCAACCACAATAGCATTTGTGTTGTAAATAATACCATCCTTCCATCAGATGCTTTAAAGGACGAATGTGTTCTTGAAGGCATCTTTGGTAATGAAACAGGGCAAGTGGGAATCTACACTATTCGTTCATAATAGTAACAATCACTGAACAAGTTTTATTGTATCCTTTGACTGGTTTCATGATAAAAGAAAACTCCGAAATGAAGAAAACAAACTTAAGAGATCGGGAAAATTGAGCATAGTACCCGGTGCTAACAATGCTAGTGCTTCATCAGAGACCAAAACTATTTTCACGTGGAAAACCTTCTCAGAGTGCATAGGTAGTTTGTATATCCATACATCAATTGCAAAAAGCAGGGTACTTCATATATATAACACTGACAAAAACATAAGCAATCATTCAGTACAGGAAAACAATATTACCTTTCCACTTGGCTGCATAGGTTGTAAGGCTACAAAGAAGTTAGCCCCATTATTATTGATCCAGGACCCGCCAAGCCAGATCACAAATTGGATACCAACAAACTTCCTCTGCTGTAAATTAACATCTACCAACTTTTTTTAAAAGTGGGGGAAGGGGGGGGGGGGGGGGGGGGGTAAACAATACACGTATACAACATGTTAGTAAGCACAAGAACTCATGAAAAGTTGCTTCAAAAAAATTACCTGAAAGGACCCTTCTCTGCTTGATATATTTGTAAAATAAGTCTGGCATGCTCCAACAACCATTTTTGACTTTTCAGGCAACATATCTGATGGGGGAGCCTGGAATTGGCGATAAAAGTAGGTAGTAGGTAGTGAGTTGAAGTAAGTTTTGCAAGCATACTACAGGTGGAAATTTCTAGTGTCAGTACACTCCATGAGCGTGTATCTCCTACTAAATGAAGGATCACGTATCTCACCAACCATTCACCAGCTGATGACTTTGACACTCCCCAGTGAAGAACTGCAGTGCCTTTTGCATTCAAAGCAACCAATACGTGATAATCACCGGTTACAACTTTAGAGAGGACCTGAAAAACAAAAAAGATAAATAAGAAACCAAAAGTAAATAGGAATTCTTGTTCCAGAGATAGTAGAAGTTGGTTTTACTTCTATAGATGTTAATAGTTATCCAATTCAATAATTAATGGCTAAAAGAATATGAACTTATCCCTTGCTGAATTAAATAAATTGATGAAGCGGATTCAAATCATGGCAATGCCCATCACCATATTTACTCAACCAACAAAATAAAATATATGAAGAAGACTAACCACTATTTCATAGGTGCCAATAAAGTTATTTTGCTGCGAGACCACATTATTTCCTCCAACTGATTTCTCCACAAGGTCCATCAAAGTAGACGAAGACTGACCAGTCTTGTTCTCATGCCCCTTAGAAGACTGCCTTTGCAACCACTTCTCAACATCATGTCTTCTATGGTAAGATGATGGTGTTCCACAACTAGATGTCTCTGTACCATCCAGGTCTTTAGTTTTTGTACTTGCATTCATATAGCTTTGCTGTAACTCGTTCAAGGATATTCCCTTGAACAGCTTATTTTCCAACTCCGCTAAAGCATATGCATAATCTCGCTACACCAATGCACACAATGATATATGTAAGTACCTGGGTTGGGAACACTCAACATTGGCTGATGTAGCAATAGCACCCACCTTATGACCGAGCTAGACTATTATTAAGCATCGACTTACAAGCTAAATTGCAGGTAGTTGAGAGAGCAAAGAGGACAAGAAACATTGTGATATACAGATGAGAAGGAAATGAAAGCAGTTGCATAAAGTGAGAAAATTTCCATGGCCAAGATTTAGGTTGAAAAAAAATCTTCAGAAAATAATAGGTTTCAAGTTTTGGTCTGAAGGTAACATAAACAGTGGAAACTTCTGAATTACTCAGGTAACAAATTGCTTACTGAGTTAAAGAACTTTTTCGAAAATCAGAACATGCATGCATACCTTTTTCACTTTGCATTAGTTTCAAGAACTTTATGACGTTTATTAAGTTCCTTAAAAACCTAACTTTAGTTGCTGCAAAGGAAAGGTGAGTTACATAGCAGAGAGCAAATGATGAATCCAACTGTTGGATTCCTAGCTTGAAGAAATGAAAAATGGTGCATAAATTGAAAACAAAGGTGATTGAGAAGATTATTCTGTTTTCCTTTTTCACCATAACAACCTTTTGCTGTTCTGGCGAGCTAAGGGGTCTGCCTCTGCTTTCCCAAATTAAATATGCTTTCCGATCTATTAAATCTTTCGGTATAGATGGAAAAGGAACTCTTGCATCATATTCAGGAATCTCAACTCTGAAATTCCCATGATTTACTTTCAACCTGGAGAGCATAGTTATATGAGAGTTTCAAACATCTCAAAAGCCACAGCAGAAAAAAAAAGAGGGGGGGGGGGGGGGGGTGTGCGGCGAGGAGTGGGGATGGCACGAAGGAAAAGCCGACCATCTTTCTTGACTTCCATCCTTCAACACAAATTCAATAGCATGTATCTTGGGGTCTCGCAACTTGATATTGACAACATATAACTCTGCATTCTGCTGTTTAAAACAGAAATTTAATCAAATTAAAAATTGAAAATAGCAATGAACTCTTATTTTGTAACTGAGATCAGTATTCTCTAAATAAACTACAGAGTATGAAGTGAAAACAGAAAATACACCTTCACAAATGGTGTCTGCAGTGCACCTTGCTTATAAGCTGTTGCTCCTGAAGAATGTTCACTGGGGATATACCAGTTCCTGTAGAACGATATGAATCTCAAAAGATTGTTTGATGTGCAAACAAACCGTGCAAAAGTAGAACTGATGTTTAAGAAAAGGTTTTCATGCTGGCTTTACGAATTCCCACGGTAAATAAAACCCCAGTGAAGAATCCAGGTTCTTGTACTGTTTTTAAGCTGAAGTTCAACTCTTGCATTGCGGCCACTTGAACATCCAGAGACATTAATCTACAGAAAAAAAGCAAAGCATCAAAAGAATAATTATTTTAGGAGAACAACTAACAATGGTGACCAAATCCGTGGAAAATGGAATTCAAAACCTGAAGTTGCATCCCATCGATGAGCTGAAAATGTAGAACTCGAGGAACCTGTACACTACTGGAAGTCGCCATAACAATCAGTATCTAACGCAGTGAAGAAAACTAATGGGTTTGAAATATCATGTGTGATGGACAACCACCATATTTATAGACATTAAACTCTCTTTTGTCTAATCATAGTTACATAAAAGCAGAGTATCTTTAAAAGTGAAAAAAATCTGATTATTGAGATTCTTTAAGAAAATTACCATAGCTAGCAAATCTTCAATCATGACTCCATGGTCCACAGTGGATGTGAGCTGAAGTCTAGGTTAAAGTAATCCAATTCATCTGATTACTGCTATTCAGCATTAGCATCCATCACAGCGTATGATATATATGATGATACTTCTAAAAGGCATCCTTTTTTTTTTCTTTTTTTTTTTTTTTAAGAATGACAGACTCTGCAAAATTATAATCCTTTACTTATCGAGTTATCCCGTTCCACATGTTTATTAACAGAAAGAGTGTCGCTTTCAAAGTTCAAACTTTCTGATGATAGGAATCCATTGCTTTACTACCATAAAAAAGAGTCCTAAAAATTTTGAGAACCCTCACCTCAAGAACATGGGACACCAGTTGGGCCCTTGCTAAGAATATTTTGAGGAAGATGGAAAAATAGTCGAGGTAAGGCTTTCCTACTGGAAATGGAAGAGGGGCTAGAATTTCGTGAAGAAAAGGAAAATTGGGGAAAAGATGGAAGAGAATCAGATGCTTGGCTTGGAGCCTGGGTTAAAGCCACGCTTGGAAATTCTGAAAGCAAAAGCTCTGCAGTTTGGCGAGTGATGCGTCATGCGAGTATAGATTCCCACTGCAGATTCTGAATTCACAATTGCCGAAATTGACGATAGAAACAGGTGCGGACAGAACGGAATGAGAACGGCTTTTTATAAAGGCAATGGAGATAACATTCGCTAGCTTTTTTAGCGAACTTTTGTACTGTGCAGCACCTCGTTTCTCGTCTGCAAGATCAAAAGCATTCTCTTAAAAGAGAACATTTCAATTCAAAATTGCGCTCACCATTCTAGATAGATATCCAAATAGTTTCAATGATGTTGGTAAAGTTGTACACCAAGGAAAAATGCTAATGCTAATGCTAATGTGGATCTCAAGCTGAAGTTGCCAACAAATGTATAGAATGACTGGAAGAGAAAAGAATCAATTCAATAAGGAAGGTAGATCAAACAGGCAACTCATTACATGGATACTTCAAAGTTCAAACACCGCCATATCCTATTCAAGCTGGTGCAAGACTAAATAAAGTTGACAGTGGACGAGAAGCCATTCTTGTCATTAATACAGAGGTTCCATCTTTTTGTCCTAAAATTTTCACCGTTGTCCATTATGTCATCTGAAAGAAAAATTCATCCATCAAAGTTTGATGGCTTTACAATATATGTCCAAGTCAACCATCCGCTTCCACCATCATCAGACACAACATTGATAAACATTGATAGACATTTCATTGTGACAGCAACTTTGAGTCACATGCTACTATTTTCACCCGACTGACATTCTCCACAGATTCCTCATTCTTAAACGTCGCATCCTGTAAGATGAAGGTCCACACATTGTCGCAGAATCTATAGGTGTGCAGATGTCCCTGTAGGACATACAACACAGGATCAGTGTTCAAAATAGGAATCACCATTCAGGTTTTGCACCGCAATGCCAGATGACATGCTGATTTGAATTTTTTTTTAATAAATATAAACCCTGGCAGCTAAAAATTCCACTGTTGACAAAAAGCACCACAATTAGAAAACATGCTCATGCAAAACCAAGGAGGCATTTACCAACCACCAATTTTGACTATTATTGAAAAATCAAGGAAATAATACATAATTATGTATGAAAAGAAAAAAAGAGAAATTTGCCCAAGAAGCAAGCTTTTCGTCAATCTATATTACTGAAATCTTCTCGAGCAATTATACTAAAAAATCAAAGTAACCCAAAATTTCTGCATAAGAAGTGAGGCTTTGCAAATATAACTGAGATATGTTTACCCAGCGATTCTAACCATCAACACTGGTCCTGAGAACATTTTGAAAACAAGAAGTAGCTACGGTTTAACAAGTTTTATAAAAGTTAACAAGAAGTTGAACACCTTTGTCCATTCAAAATTTTTCATTAATCCAAAAGGTATCAAAAACACATTCTAGGCATCACTTAATGAAAAAGATTCGCGTGTTTTGCATGCTAGCCCTCTCTTCTTATAAGTGCAACACATACATGTTGCAACAGAACAATAACCGATCACCACAATCAGGTACCATTGAAGTAGCAAAATCAGTAAATAGATAGATTTTGAACCCTGCACATTCTTGTAATAAAATACATGGGTCTTTTATCATCCATGAATGGTCATAATTTATATTTCTTCTAGGATGGGAAGATCAAAGGACCATATCAAACAAATATCAGCTTCGCTTATAACACCGCACTATTTCATACCAAGCACAGGGTAATAGAAAATATCTCATCATAGTTATTCACAGAAACAGGAAAACAGCATATCACCGCCATAAATCACCGTCAATTTACACACACACAAAAAAAAAAATCTACCAACACATTCGAACCTTAAACCAAACAAAGATCAACAAAAAGATTCTTTTTTTTTTCCTTACCAAAAAAAAAAAAAATACCTTAATGGTAACCTTGCTCTTCACTTGACTTTCCAGGGCTTCAGTCATAGACTAGCAAAAACGTAAAATAAATTAGTGATATATAAAAAATAAAAGAAAAAAGAGAAAAGCAGAACAAAGTGTTAACAGTACCTTATCGAACTGAACGAGAACCTGAATAGCGAGCTCGGGGCTGAGAGTACCGTTAGAAACCATCTCGTCTAAAGTCTCCGTCAAGCACATCCCGATCGTTGACCTACGGTAAAGCTCAAACGTCGCCATTACTCACCCGATCTGTTCAAGAAAAATAATGTAAATCTTGAATCTCGATGTTGAGAAAAAAAAAAAAAGGAAATCAAAACGGCAAACAGCTCATTTAGGAATTGAATTTGAAGGAATAAATTACGAAAATTGGAGGCGACGTTGAGGAGGATTGTGGATGTTTGGAAATGTTGGAGCTTTGAAGATGCGAGGAGTTCAACGTTCAGTTTTGTGAAGGGGTATGTTTTTTTTTTTTTTGGGCGGAGAGAATTTGGGGCATTTTATACCCTAGATTTTGTAGATGGGGGTATATATAGGAGCGACAGTTGGGATAGATGGAATGACTCTTTTACCCCTCCTTTCGCTCTCTTCAAAAGAGTCGTTGTATTGGTTGGGCCGGGCAGATCTGACCCAAATTGGCCCATATAGTGATCCATAATGGAATTTTTTAATGAGATAAATATTGGAAAATTTCAAATATAAATTAGATGTATTAGATTTAATTAATTTTAAATTTTGATAAAATAATTGAATTATTATTTAGTTATTAAAAATTAATTTATCTAAATGGGAGGTGGCTCATACAAACTTGACAAATAATGTCTAAGAAAAAAAAGCTAAACAGTGAGTATAATTCCATGTTCTTGTTATGACATTGGAAAATTACTAACTCAAATTAAGAATCAATTAGTTTGTTTCATGGAAAAGAATATGTATTTTCTTCTATTTAGTAGTATAAAAGACTAATTGAAATAAATATAGGGTAGAAAAAATTATCACTAAAAATAACTTATTGAGTGAAATTATGAATTTTTTAAATCTTTATGTAAAATAAACCGAATTAATATTTTTATATATTTTTTTTATACTATGAAAGTTTTTAATTAAAAAAAAATTTTAAGTACTGAAGCTCGAATTTATGTTTGTTTTCTAAAATGTGCCAATGGGTGTGGGATGGGTTGTATCGTATAGAACCCGGTTGCTCGAAATTTTGTTGTCAAGATTATTGGGCTTGAGCCACTGTCATCACGCTTTGAGCCCATTTTATCTTCCGCTGCGAACACCGCCCACGGAAACTAAACAAAAGATAAAGACAACTAAACGTGGCGTGTTTGGAAGCTGCCACGGCAAAGCTCGGACGTGATCTGCCTAATTCGTTTCAGTCTTCAC
Organism: Firmiana major; assembly: GCA_033439115.1. Lineage (NCBI taxonomy): Eukaryota > Viridiplantae > Streptophyta > Magnoliopsida > Malvales > Malvaceae > Firmiana > Firmiana major. The sequence goes on from CM065909.1 coordinate 48,655,727, forward strand.
GTACTGTTCTCAAAGGGAGTTTGCTCAGGAAAAGAATTTTGTTATGGAGGAGATAAAGCACTCGCCGTTTAACACTTCGACGACCACCGCTACCGCCGCCGACAATAAAGAGCTAGAAACGTCAACGATGTTGAAGAATGATTGCTTAGCTTTTGGAGTTTCTTTGCAAGAGGGATTTCGATATGTCAAAGCCATCTTAGTTGGTCAGGTATAAATGAACTAAAAGCCAAATTGAACCACCCTTTCTTGCAGCCTCGGTGAAATTAACCCTTTCAAGTAAACTTGTTTTTGGAGTCAGGCAAAAAAGCTGAAAGCAAGAAATGAGAAGGAAGCGACAGCAGCTGAATTAGAAGCTGAGAAAATGCAGGTTGAAGCAGCTGATGAGGCTGAGAATGCCAAGGGAAAAATCTACAGATCCAAGTAATCAAAATACACTACTGTATTGCGTATTTTCATACGAATAAATTTCTGCCTTTGTTTATGTCAACTTAGTAGTTGTAAAATGGAGAATTCTAATTAATTTTAAGTATATATCCACGTTAAATTTATACTTATTTTTATGCGTTTACTGTATGTTTATTTTTATTAACAATACATTTATATTTATTTTCTCGTGTTTACTTTTATCATTACGTAATTACATTTATTAATACTCCTTTTACGATTTTTCTCGTTTACTTAAAATGCTTTTGCCTATTAATTATGTTATCATGTATCAATTGACTTAATTATATAATAATAAATATGAACACATAAAAATAAATTTAAACACATAATAATATTAAAAATTTTGTTCTTATTATAAAATTTTCACCTTAATATAAAATTAACCTATTTTATATCAGAATATCCCAATGTAAATGGGATACATATATATGTATATATATATATATATATATATATATATATATATATATATATGCAGTATCAGATTTTATTTTCATATGAAAGAAATGGTCATTAATGTTTCTTGGTGGAATTGTAAGAAGGCGGGGCTTCTAAACGAATATAATCATAGATGAGCCCCTGTAATGCGCTGCTGCACATTGGCTGTGTCAAGAAAATGGTATTTTCTCCTTCCATAAGCATAGCACCCTTCACGTCTATGCTGTAAAGCCGGTACAGTCCATGAATTCCATGCCTTGTAATGGTGTTGTCATGCCCAATTACTCCAGTCGTAAACAGCGGAGGCTTTGCGTTTGGATTGTTGATCCTGACTTGTAATTCTGCAACATATGCGGTTGCTAGAGCTACTCGAAGTTTATAGGTTCCAGTTTGATTTACATTCTCCAGGTTGAACTTGATTTGCCATGTGGTTCCTTCATACTTATCCTCATCCTTCCTCCTGAAATGACAAATTTGCATCTTCTTTAACGTCAATGGCAATTCGGTGTCTTAGAAGATAGGAAAAAAAGTAGAAAACCTGGTAACTTGAGCGAAGAACCAGTCAGTTCTGTAGTCACTAACACCAACAGTGTAAACTAAATCTCCGTCAGGATATAAATCTGAGTATCTTTCCCACAATCCGTATTGCCTAAACCTGATAAAAGAAAATGATCAAAGATTTTACGTCAGTCTTCTAAAGCAAACTGTCAAGAACCGTGAAGATTACAATCTAAATATTTTACACTCAACATTCGAATTTTAATCATTTGTGTCGATTCTCGTTACTACTCTTTTCATATTAAAGTTAGAGTATTTGTTTTCTTAATTAAATTTTGCAACTAAATTTGGAAACTAACCGGTCAGGGTGGTTCACATAGAGTTTGTTGATATACTTTGGATCAGGATCTGGAACATAGAATTCTGCAGCAGTTCTATCAGGGATGCCAATTTCCCACAGTGTAGGTCCATCTCTTGGAGGTTCGTAGACAAGGTCACCGATGTCAATATCACAACCTGCTTGGTGGAATGACATTTGCTTTTAGGTATCAGGAAATGTTAATATTAGAAGTTCAAAGAAGAAGAGATTAAAGCTTTTGATACCTGGAGTTATAGTAACGATAGCATTATTCTTGTAATCTCCTATAAAACCGGGGACCCAAGCATAAAGATTATAGTCACCGGCCCTTACATCACTGATCAAAAAATAGCCATCTGCATCCGTTCTGGTCCAGAATTGGTAACCCTGTAAAATAGTACATACATAATTGGTGATGGGGGATATTTAAGCCCAAAAAATTTTAGTTTTTCACCTTGAACACAGAGACAATTGGGACGGCCGTGCACATCACTTGGATTGCACACGACGGACCCAACATGTCAAATGCTTATCTGGCACCTTGCGAACAATCACCTCGAGATCAAGGTATCACCTTAGGATGGAAATAGTCACAATTGGACCTAAGACACTACACCATGTCAAGTCGGCACACAGTGTCCCATGTGATAATTATTGGGACAGGTCGGCCAATCCCAACCTAACCACGTACGATACACGTGGTTAAAGGAGGTCACGTAGATATGACATATCTAGTCAGGCCAGCTTGTGTAGAAAAGGCCTTCCTCCAATTGAGGAAATGGATTTTCCTAGCTCCTTCTTTCTACTTTCCCTTGCTTCTCTCCTTCGTACTCTAGGGCCTAAGGGCCCCAACCTCTCCTTCCCTGTTCTTTCTCCAGAGTAACCTTACCCTTAGAGCCACTCCCAGACCAAGCAATTGGTTTTTCCATTTTCTTGATTAAGATTCATTAAATGGTGCCCTGGATAACAAGCAAATAAAAGGCAAAATAGTTAATTTCATTCACCTTGCTTTCTGTTTGCCACGAGCCAACATCCCCTGGTGGTGCCAATCCAACATAAGCACCGTTCGTAGATATATAGTCATCGTTGACATACCTAAACAGGTTCAACGAAGAAACTTGATCAAAATCTAGGTTGAACAACTGAAGAATCATTCCACAAACGGAACCAAGCAGGTAAAAGAGGCCAAAAAACCAGAAATTACCTGTCACTGACTTGTAATCTACCACTAACACAACCTCGCTGCTCTGACTTCGGAAAATCCTCCGAAGCTGGGAAGTTGTACGGCCAACATTGGACTTCAGTCAACATCTGAAATCCAATCTGCATTATTTTAGTTGTTTCCAGGTTATTATGCAGGAAAGAAACTGCGGCTTGTGGTGTTTCTCTAACCTGTTCCTTAGCATCTTCCCATAGCCAAAGCGGATCATCATTATCTATCAAAGTATTGAGATAAATGAAAACAGGGCCAAAGACTTTCTTCCATGGCTCCCCACGTTGAAACTTCAGCACCATATCTTCTCCCACGTAATGAGCACTAAGAAACATCTAAATGTAGCAGTTTGGTCACACAAAATTAGAAGGATGATTGCATAGTTTACTTGTAATTGATGAGATAATCTGAAACTGACGGATGAATATCTTAGGTGCATGATTTGTTATGTTTACTTATTTGCTTTTTGATATTCTTGAGCAACTTACAGCTAGATTTGTAGGACCAACGTGAGAAGTAAGATTTTGTTTCATTGGTCCGCCCGATCGGAACTCATTGCTTGGTGTGATTTGCCACCACCCCACCGGTGGATCGGAGCATATCCATCCATGAACGTAAAGATCTTTGTTATCACAGGAGTATTGGTATTTGTCATCAACCTGCACATCAGGAAATTTCGAAGGTCTTGGTAGTTTATACAATAGGAACAATACTGTAAAATTTAAAGGTCATATTGCATATAGCCTTCTCTTTACATTATGAAAAAGACGGTTTTCATGACTTGATTTTTAAGTCACAAGATAGCAACCTTTTATAGTTGTACCAAAACATACCCCAATTTCAAACGGAACATAAGTCTAGTAAACATTAAACAAACAGGAAGCTCGGAGAGAAGAGAACTAAAGAGGTGTACCTCTCCTTTGAACTCCGGCTCCACAGGATGAACAAGTAGGACAGCTTCAGGGTAAGCGAGTTGTCTACTTCTTCTCGGCAATCGGTCCTCTGGTAAGGGCATGCGCCTTTGCCTGTTATCTGCCACTGCCATGTAGCGAAACCTGCAAAGTGACAGTACAATAACTATCACAATTCGAGCCCATCAAACAGAAATATAAAGCTCGTGCTTCAGTCACGCCAATCACTTTAGAAGAGAATAAGTAGAGTAATTCAATACCACGTCACGGAAGGAAACGAGACATATAAATAGGCCCTAAACACTTCAATAGATTAGTTTTATGGCAAGGTAATGATTACGTGACAAATGCTATCAAAGTCAACTTTTAACCAGCCGACTCTACATTGAGCGCCTCAGAGAGGATTAGTCTTGATGAGGCAGGTTATCTTTGGGGAGCAGCAACAATGAAAATTCAATCTTATCATTGAACTAGAGGAAATTTTACGTACTTGTCTTTTCTGAGCTTGAATACGATCCTGGTTTGGGGCAGGTTGAAACCAGGCCACTCTTTCAAGTGCTCATAGATGGCGTAGGAGTAAAACCCCGAGGATCCTCGAAGCATTACGAACCTGGTCAAAATTGTTGTCGGCAATTAATGAGCTAAAAATGTGCTAAAGTAAGATGTGATTCGCAATTGTGCACACCTCTTGTCTATGTTTAGAGGAACGTGCTTGCCCTCTAAAGAAGAACTCCATGCTCTTGTGAAAGAGATTTCCACTTGTTCTTTATTTTCTACAATCACATTGAATTTTCCTCCTTTTATTCTGCGTATTAATTAATTACTTTCATACATTAGTACTAGCATAAAGCTTTGATTCAAGTAGAATATTATAAGAAGAAAGCAAAAGCAGGCATTTTATTTTTCAATACACATAAGAGGTTCCTGTTGTTCCTGCTGTTCCCTCCTCACTCCAAACAAGGTCCCAGTACCTGCAAATGCATTCAATTTGAAAAAAAAAATCAGAGAAGAAAAGCTGAGAAAAGAAAACAGAAGCAGTTTCTTTTAACCCAAGAAAACCTATAGTATATGTTGGGTGTCGGATCAACTCAAAATGGGTGAAACCCGACGTGTATAGATTGCCATGGGCAGTTTCCTTAGTTTCTTTGAAACTGTTTAAGGCAGTTATGCCTTGAATTCAAAAGGTAGAAAAACTTGTGACCATAAAACAGAAAAAGTAGAAAAACTGTCGCCCCTTAATGAAACGTATGCTTGCATAATAGGTCAAAATGGATATGTAATTATTGGAATAATTGTTGAAGACTCAAATGGTAAATATAAGAATATGATAGCATATATATACTGTTCTATATCTCCATGAATCTAGGAACTTTCCTTTGCATTGTATTATTCACTTAGAAGTAGTGCGAGATGAAAATTTCATGCATGGTTTTAAAAGAGATAGAAGTGTAGAATCTTTTTTTTTTGAATATGAGACTTCGAAAGTAGTTGCTTTGGCTTTAGCCTCTCGAATTTTCAATATTTTTTTTTATTTTTCATCAAATGAATGACATTTTATTAAAGGCATACGACCATGATGTAAAATATCGATGAAGAAACAAGAACAAGAAAAAAGGGAAAAGAATTCAAAGATAATAATGGAAAACTCTCAAACATTCTTCGCATATTTAGCAGAATTTAAGCTATGAAATTTTTTACAATTTGTGACATTGTACTTGACTAGTGAATCAAGTGCTTAAATTTCGCAGTTTATTATTCGAATTTCATATGATCAATTTTATATCAATTTGTTTTCGATATTTCAATTGTGATCATGATGTTTGAATGTTATATGTATGATATGATTTTTTTACTGTATATCTATAATTAATGGATTGATCAAGAATGGTAGCTACAGTGAGATTTACCCTCTATTAGATTCTTCATTACGAACTTCGAGCAAATTCTCGATCCCTTGATAGCTTACTCCGGTGACAATTCCCCCTGGCTTTGATATTGTGACTTGGAGTATGCCATTATCCATCACTACCTGTGCACGGCATGAACTTAAAGTAACATGAGGCCAAACATAGCAGAGTTTAATAGGTAGCTACAGTTTTCCTCCAAAAAGAAAGTTGGAAATCTATATCTCCATTCACCAAACTATCAGAATATTGAGCCAGAAGCCAAATTTTTCAGTAAAAATGAATTCTAAAATCTAATAAAACATGTAAAATCGTTGAGAAAATTGGATGAAAAGTGTAGTCAGGGAAGAAATTTCAGTTACATGATCATCCTGAACGAACAATTGCACTCCTTGAATCGACATTGTGCGAGGTCCTCCAGTTTTCCTGGAACCTGTTTAATGCAAAACTAAGTGTCTGAATTCGGGCTAATAAATAAAGAAGTTGTTCTTGTTGCCAACACAATCAGAACGTAGAAATAGTTTAAAAATACTTGAAAGGCTTGTAAGAATGATTTTATGATTGCTTTACTTGGATTTGAGAGCAAGCATTTATTTTCTTTACTCAGTCGCTAACCGCCTTATGTTCACAAGATAAAGCCGTGCGAGAGCCGCTACTTGCATTTTTCTGCAACCTACTGAAACGTCATGGTTTCTATATCCAAACATAGATTGCCATGTCGACATGAACAATGTTTGTTGCATAAAAAACATCTCAAAAATTCAATAAAAGCAGAAAGAGAGAGCAGATCCTGTTGAAATAAAGTGTAAAAAGCATAGGGCCAGAAGTCGTATCACATTTGTTGGAACTTGGGAGCCATGAAAATCAGCTCTCTAGTTGCAATGCTGAGTCAAAGATGGGCCTGTCTTTTCCTGAGCTTGCAAAACAAGTTGGAAAAAAGGTTCACTACATAATGCAATCAGCCTGAGTTAAAGAAAATGATTCTTTGGTTCATAAATTTGTACAAGAAATCAAACCCAAGGTGTGTTCGGGGATTTTAAAGTAAAATTGCATTTCACGTTGAAATCTACGAGAAACTAAATTAAGCACACAAATAATTAAACTTAACATAGTTTGATCCAAGTGTTTGTATCTATGGACGAGGAAAAAAAATACTCCAAAACAGACATTGGTTTGAAACCACGAAACAAATCCAATTTGTTATCTAACGTGTAAGGACATGTTTATGTTATTTACGTGTATATAGTATTGTTCATGCAAGGGTGAGAAAAAGGACCAAAAAGATTTATCTGATGATTGTTAGAAGCAAACCGAAATATAACATATTAGAGACCTCAAACATCTAGAATAAAGGCAATTCTAATGGCACACATGTATACGTAATTGATTTTTTTCTCACACGAACATTCTTTAACGTATACATACGTGTATGTATACGTATATGTTTTCATGTGTATGTCGTATTGTCTGTGCAAGTATAAGAAAAAAAAGACTAAAAACATATATCTAATAACTTTGAGAAGCAAACCGAAATATGTCATATAAAAGTTAGAGATCTCAGACATCTAGGACGATCCATTAACCCCAGGAGAAATAATCTTAAGCCAGGCTAATCAGCAGATAAAATTATTATCAAGGTAAATTTATAGCAATACAGGATATCTTTAGCTGAATTTTTCTAGTATACATGAACAAACAAGCACCTGATTAGAAACATAACCATGAAATCTTTCACAAAGTCAACAATTCAAAGGTAGAATTCTGCTAATTATATACAAAATCAAAGCTTTCCACTGGAACTAGAAGGGGGACATTCTAGCCTTATATAGTCATACATGATCCCCTGGAGAGGATCAGTGTTTACTGCTTGTGTCAGAAAAATGATATTTTCCCCTTCCACAAGCAGAACTCCAGGCACATCTATGTTGTAAAGTCGGTAGAGCCCATGAATTCCATGCCTTGCAATGGTGTTGTCATGCCCAATTTTTCCAGTTGTGAATAGAGGAGAGTCTACGCTTGGGTCATTGATCCGAACCTGTCATATAACATTGAAACACAGTTCAAAATCAACGGACTAAAATGAAATGTCCAAGGAACATGGGAAACCATATTCCACATATTATTGATCAGCCCTAGTGCAACGGTAAAAGTGTTTCTTCGTGGCTTGTGAGTCACAGAAACAGTTTCTCCATCAAACCCTGCAATGTGGGATCTTTATGCGTTAATTTTGCCTTTTTATACCTGCAATTCAGCAAGATGTGCATTTGCTAGAGCCAGTCGCAATTTATAAGTTCCAGTATAATCTACACTATTGAGCATGAACTTGATTTGCCATGTAGTTCCCTGATATGTACCATCTTCTTTCTTCCTGTAATGTAGCCAAAATAGTTTTAGCTAAGAATACATGGCATGAAGTCCAAAATGTTGCTCGTTTAATGGAAACAAACTGGGAAGATCTTAACCTGTTAACTTGAGCAAAGAACCAATCCTTTTTGTAGTCACTATTGCCAACTGTGAAAACCAAGTCTCCATTTGGATATAGATCAGCATATCTTTCCCACAGCCCATACTGTCTATACCTGGCCATCACATCATTGATTTCCAATTATCCAAATTTCAGGTGAATTGAGTTCATCCAATCAAACATTAGATCATTTTGAAATTATCTTAATACAAGTTCAAAGATATCTAGGGAACCTTGGTGTAATGGTAAAAGTTGCTATTTGTTGACTTAAAAGTTCTGTTAATGCAAAGGGAAGGTTGATCTTATTTAGACCCCACAATGTAGAAATTGGATTGTCATTTTAAGTTCAAATATATCTTATACCGACATGATTAACCAACCTGTCAGGATGGTCGACATAAAGTTTGTTAATGTACTTAGGGTCAGGATCAGGAATGTAAAAATCTGCTGCAGAACGATCAGGGACGCCTATTTCCCATAGCGTAGGACCATCTCTTGGAGGCACATATATCAGATCACCCACATTAATGTTACAACCTGCCTAGCATATCATCAGAGGTAAAAATACAATTGACAACAACAATTTGGTATAATTTATTATAGTTCATGATTCAGAAATCAAGACCTTCTGTAATGTTGATGACAACTTCATATCTGTAATCTCCAATGAATCCAGGGACCCATGCATAAATGTTATATTCACCAGCCCTTATATAATTGATTGTGAAGTTGCCATCTTCATCTGCCCTGGTCCAGAATTGGTAACCCTGTTAAGAATTTGTCGCCCCCATTAAGGCCAAACATTCGATATGAGGCACTATGTTCTTGTAGCTATAATTGGAAGTTTGTTCATAAGGAATTGGTTGTTGGTTTGGAAATTTTGATCCCAAGTGTGGAGATCCGTACTCAACTTGTAAGTTATTGTTCGTTTTGACTTAAAAATCTCACAATATGGGTTTAAATCTGTACGTATATATTATTACAGATTTTTATAATTTTTTGATGTGAGATTAGGGTGTTACATCGAGACTTTAAGGTATTCAAGCATTTCAAATTTGTGGTTCGTGGTTAACCACTCATCTCCTTACAGTCAGTTAAATGCGGATCAACATTGACTTAAAAATATCATGTAAGACAGTTCTAGCTTAAAATGTTATGCATAATAAAGAACTTGATCACCTTGCATTCTCTTTGCCATGATCCAACCTCTCCTGGTGGTGCTAAGCCCACATAAGCACCATTTGCTGGAATGCTTTCATAGCTAACATACCTGAATGATGATAATTTTCATAGCTTTATGGGTTTTTTATTCAAACTTTTCTTGAGAAGTTGAACAAAGAAAGAAGTAAAAAATTATAAAAATAATAATTGCAGCAAAAATTTTGAAAATGCAACCTGTCTTGAACTTTTAATCTGCCACATACTTTGCCCCGTTGAGCTGATTTTGGAAAATCCTCTGATGCTGGAAAACTGTAGGGCCAGTTCCGGACTTCCTTCTGCATCTGAAGACCAATTTATGTAAGTTCTTGTCCACCAACAAAACAAAAAGGTAGGATTCTGTACTTTTCTTATCCTACCTGGTTTTTGGCATCCTCCCAAAGGGAAAAAACATTGTCCTCACTCCAGACAGAGTTTAGATACAAGAAAACTGGGCCAAAAACCTTTTTCCATGGTTCTCCTGGGTTGAGCTTCAGCACTAAATCCTCCCCGGCATAGTGAGCACTAAGAAACATCTGATTTCATCATTTTGAACAAGTTGATACAATTAGATATCACCAGTAAAGACCATAGAATCCAATCTGGCGTGCATTGACTTTTGATCAAATCCTACTTTCGCCACTTTGGAGGATTTATGAGACATGGGAGCACCAATGAGTTACTTACTGCAAGAGCACTGGGGCCAACATGCGAGGTCAGGTTCTGTTTGACTGGTCCACCAGACCGGAATTCACTGCTAGGAGTTATTTGCCAGAACCCGGTTGGGGGGTTCAAGGATATCCACCCATGAACTTTTAGATCTTTGTTCTCAGATGAGTATTGGTACTTGTCATCAACCTGCTCGGCAGTCATGACCAAATCGTTTATGTAAATGAACATCTGATATGTTTAATGATGTGAGGCTTTTAAATCCTAATCTCTTGAGTTATTTTCTCTCTGCACGAACACAGAAGTAAACTTGAAATTGACTTCACGAATGTACTAAATTATATACAAGTACCTCTCCTTTGAACTCGGGCTCCACAGGATTCACAAGCAAGACAGCTTCTGGGGTGGCCAGAGGTTGGCCCCTGTCTGGTAACCGGTCTTCAGGCAGGGGCATGAATCTTTTCCTGTTGTCTGTTACGGCCATGTAGTGAAATCTGCATGAGTACCAAAGTATTCAATCTTTCAGAGCACAAACCATAGCTTTTGTGAAAATCATCATAATCGTCATGCCCATTCCCATAGTTTTTATCAGAATATTGGGTAAGTTACGTGAACTAATATATGAATTCATACTAAGTCACCAACATGAATAGGACACCTCAAAGAAGTTATTATATTGGTTCATTCATCAGAATCTGGCGAGTTTTAAATGGTATTTTGTCCAAACTTATTGCCAATCATATTCTTTTATCCGGATTTGAGACCGATTACATTTTTGTATAACACTATGAAATTCTTTTGTGAATATGTCAAACTAAATTTTCTTCTAGCCAGAAGCTAAATGTACAACATGATCAAACAGCAGAAAGAGACGGAGGCTATCAGTTTACATGTCTTTTCTGAGCTTGAATACGATTCTGACTTGTGGAAGATTGAATGGAGGCCATTCTCCTAAGTGTTCAAAGATGGCGTACGAGTAGAATCCGGATGAATTTCGAAGCATTATAAACCTGAAAATCCATCATAGCAACAAAATTATCTTTATTCAACTTTGTTAACATTTTTTATGAATGGCCTTAAACTACATTAGTGCAAGCACAGACCTTTTGTCTAAATTCAAGGGAACAACGTCGCCCTCGAGAGAGAAATCCCATGTTCTTGTGAATGAGATCTCCACTTGATCCTCATTTTCTACTATAACGTTAAAACTAGTTCCTTTAAACCTGTATACTCCATTCTCAACTTCTATCAGTTTAACTTTTAAAATGAAGAAAAAATTAAATATGCTAAAGAGAGAAATCAGACATACACATCAAATGTTCCTGTCGTCCCTGTACTTCCTGTTTTACTCCAGACAAGATCCCAATACCTGTCAATGGCATTGGAGATGAGTTCTAAGAAGAACAATTCTTGGAAGGAAAGCAATGGCAATGCTATGGGGTTTTACTTTTACCCTCTATTAACTTCCTCATTTTGAATTTCAAGCAAGTTGTCGATGCCATTATATTGTATCCCAGTGACAATTCCATCCGGTCTCGATATTGTCAGTTGTAGTATTTCATTATCCATCACCACCTGCAGCAATTTTTCGAGGAAGTTAGTTAAGAACGCCCAGTAAGGGCCATCACAGTTTTGATAAAATTACCACAACCTTGTACTTTTGTTCTATATCAGTTTCCGTAGGACACAATGATCAGAACACAAGGAGGCAAAATAATCCCACAGGTACTAAGAAATCGAAAATGTTTTGGTAGAACATTATCCATTTGACTCACTATGGACCAAAATAAATTACTAGGAACAAGGAAATTAGCTTAATTACATAATGATCTTGAATATGCAGTTGCACTCCTGGTGATGCCATAGTTATTTGCCTTCCTTAGCTCTGGAACTTACTTCAGCACAGCTTTGATTTTTCAAGCAAGAACAGGAAAATGCAACCTTATCTAAGCTAGCATTTGTCAAACTTCATGCATACTACAATCAGAAGTCCTACAGGACACGCTAGGTGGCAAACGCTTAAAGGAATCTGTTTCACTTTTCGACTTGGGAAAGCATTCTTTCTTTTCCTTATTTCTTCACAATCTCTGTAAGTCGGCACTTTCAGTTGCTGCTAAGTTTCATCTTGATTTTACAGAATTAGATATTGAAGCATACTTTTAACATGCTTTGACATCCCCAGATTTTATGTGAGATTTGCTTTATGCACAAAATATGAATGATGGTGTCTTGCTTCCTAAGTAATTGACACGAATTGAATCCATTTGGCCCGACAAGGCTCCTACCAGAATGAAATTTCAAGTTTGGTTGTCTAACAAGCCAAGCTAAAGTAGGAATTGAGTTTATCTTAAGACAGAAATAACCTGTTGTTGACCAAACTACACATGATGCTTAATAACTTGACTAGCGAAGTAGGAGAAGAAAGCATACTTGTAATATTTGAAAGACCATCGGTACAAAAGTTTATAAACTATAAATTTGAGAGACTATCTTGTGATATTAAATACAAATGGTATCAAAACCGACATAATAACTTGACTAGCGAAGTAGGAGAAGAAAGCATACTTGTAATATTTGAAAGACCATCGGTACAAAAGTTTATAAACTATAAATTTGAGAGACTATCTTGTGATATTAAATACAAATGGTATCAAAACCGACATAATCCTGATGTTCAGATTGTTGAGTTAATATATTTTGAAATGACAAAACAAGTAAATTCAATAATATAAAAATGATATAAAGACATGTTTAGAGGTTATCAGTACCAGAACTTAGAGTTCTGTTGATGAGAGATCGATCTGGCTGATGAGAGATCGATCTCCTAGGTTTTTACTTGATGAGAGATCGATCTCATGAAGAAATGAGATCGATCTGCCAAGCCTTCAACCTTTACAAAGGTTTTAAGGAAGAGTGAGATCGATCTGCAAGGGTTAAGAGATCGATCTGGCTAAAGCTAGAGTTGAGAGATCGATCTGGTCTAGGAAGAGATCGATCTCCCTTAAAAGCATAAGACTGTAGATCGATCTGAAAGATCGATCCACACTCAAACAGAGAACTTATGAGATCGATCTGGTAAGGAAGAGATCGATCTCCTCAAAGTCAGAGAGCTAAGGAGATCGATCTGAGGTATTGAGAGATCGATCTCCCCATTACGAAACTGCATGGCAGATCGATCTGTAGATCGATCTTGCCTTAAACAGAGAGATCATGAGATCGATCTGCCTATTCGACAGATCGATCTCCCCTATTATTTTCAAACTAACAGATCGATCTGCTAACCTATGAGATCGATCTCCTTGTGCTATTGTGCTTTGATCTTGCAGGATTTATAACTAAGAGATCGATCTGGCCAAGAAGGCAGATCGATCTGGCACACTACTGGAGGTACCCAACGGCTAGTTCTGCAAAATCTCAACGGGAAAAACAGCATTTAATGCTTCAACTACCAATCCTTCAGTATTTAACCAAGCATTGAAGACAAAGAGAATAGAGACATTATTGCTGCACATTCCTAACATTCTCAAGCTTTGAATACTTTCATTCCTTGTGTCTTCATCATTCATTTATTGAGATTTATTGTGTAAGCTTAAGTGCAGAAGCTGTATTTGTCCTACCCACTTTAAAGCTTCATTTTGTATTCAACCTTGCCTTAAAAGAGAAGAGGATTGTTCCTCAGTGAGAGAGAATTGTAAGAGGGTGAATACATTTTTTACATTGTAAAGGGTAGAGAGGTTATTCCTTAACCTGTAAAAGGGACATTGTAAACTTCTGTTGAAGGAGAGTAAGAAAGCACTTGACAAGAAGGTCAAGGAGAGAGGACGTAGGCAAGAGTTTGGCCGAACCTCTATAAACGATTGTGTTTGTTTCTCTCTTCCCTATCTTGCATTAAATTGTTTAATTTTATTATACTGCTTACTTTCATTTGCAAATTAAAATAGGATTAAGTTAAAATTTGCTATTAACGTTAGAAAATCGATTCACCCCCCCTCTCGGTAGAGCCAACAATTGGTATCAGAGCTAGGACTCTTTAATCACATAGGAACAACTTCCTAAGAGTTAGAAACGATCAAATGGCTCATAACAATGTAGCTACTAGTTTGGTAGGAGAGGGGCACTCTACGGTTAGACCTCCAATGTTTAATGGAGAGCATTATGCTTATTGGAAGATTAGGATGATGTTATTCATTCAAGCAAATGATTATGAAGTATGGAGAATTATAATTAAAGGATCTCAAATCCCTACAAAGAGAATAGAGGGAAGAGATATTCCTAAGGAAGAAGATGAATGGGATTCAGCTGATATTAAATGTGCTCAACTAAATACTAAAGCTATGCACACATTATTTTGTGCCTTAGGTCCTAATGAATATAATAGAGTCTCCGGGTGTGATAATGCCAAACAAATATGGGACAAATTGGCAATAACTCATGAGGGTACAACCCAAGTGAAGGAGACAAAGGTAGGTATGCTCACACATGACTATGAGCTTTTTAGGATGAAGGAAGGAGAATCAATTAGTGATATGTTCACTAGATTCACAGATGTAATTAATGGATTAAAGTTTTTAGGAAAAATATATTCTAATATTGAAATGGTAAAGAAAATTTTAAATAGCTTACCTAAATCATGGGAAGCTAAAGTGACTGCAATTGAGGAATCTAAGGATCCTCACACATTGTCTTTAGATGAATTAATAGGATCTCTACTCACTTATGAGATGAAATTAAAAAGAAATGAAGAGCCACCCAAGAAAGTGGGAGTTACTCTAAAATCCACTGCTCAAGAAGAGATTAAAAATAAGAGTGGTAGTGAAGAGGATCTTGAGATGGCAATGTTTGCCGAAAGATTTAACAAGTTCATGAGGATGAGAGCTAGTGGTAGTAATAGGAGAAACAATAAGAGAGATCAAGAAGAAGTAGGTAGAAAAGACTCTATTGTGTGTTATGAATGTAAAAAACTGGGACACATAAAATTTAACTGCCCTCTTCTTAAAAGGTCCAATGATAGGTTCCATAAAAAGAAGGCAATGGTGGCAACATGGAGCGACAGTGACTGCTCCGATGATGAATCAAATGAGGACATTGCCAACTTGTGCTTCATGGCTATTGAGGATGAAAAGGTAACTTCAAGCCTCAATGAATATTCTTTTGATGAATTGCAAGATGCATTTGATGATCTTGCATTAAAGTATGAATCTATGAGTATGAAATATAAAAAGATAATATCCAAATTGAGAAAAGAAAATGAGATATTGCAATTGGATAAATTAGAATGTGAAAAGAAACTAGAGATTTCAAATCTAGAAATTTGTGACCTTAAAGAGAAAAATAGCAATCTACATAATTCATTTAATAGGTTCCACATGGGTCAACAAAAGTTAGATAGCATGTTAAAGACCCAAAGGGCATTCTTTGACAAAAATGGCTTAGGATATAATGCTAAGAGTAGGGAGACCCATCTTAAAAGTTTTATTGCTAGGAAGAGCATGAATAAACATGCAATTACTTGTTCATATTGCAATAGAAAGAGACATGCATCACATAACTGTAATATAAAAATG
Organism: Firmiana major; assembly: GCA_033439115.1. Lineage (NCBI taxonomy): Eukaryota > Viridiplantae > Streptophyta > Magnoliopsida > Malvales > Malvaceae > Firmiana > Firmiana major. The sequence continues at coordinate 48,671,390 of CM065909.1, forward strand.
AGAACTCTAAAAGGAAAAATAGTAAAAAGGATATGGATTCCAAAAGAAGTAATTCACTCCAAGGATTGTAATGCATTAGCAAAATGGATCTCAAAGGGATCAAGAATTGCATTCACTAACCTCAAAGGACCCAAGAAAATTTGGGTACCTAAGACTTGAGTTTGATTTCTTGTAGGTGATTGAGCATAGCCACAAAGCTAAAACAAAAGAAGCATGGTACTTAGATAGTGGATGCTCAAGGCACATGACGGGTGATAGAAGCCACTTCAATTCTTTCAAATCAAAAGTTGGTGGAGAAGTTACTTTTGGGGACAACTCCAAAGGCCAAGTTGAAGGAGGTGGCTCAATAGGTAATGATCATTTCTCATTAGAAAAAGTATTACTTGTTAGGGGTTTAAAGCACAACTTACTAAGCATAAGTCAACTTTGTGACAAAGGTTACAAAGTAATTTTTGATTGCATGAAATGTAATGTTATAGATCCTAAATCAAATAAAGTTCTTTTTCTAGGTCATAGACAAGGAAATATATATATTGTCTATCTTAATGAACTCAAAAATGAAAATATATGCTTAATGGTAGACAATAAAAAGGAATCTTGGTTATGGCATAGAAGACTAGGTCATGCTAGCATGAGTGTGCTATCTAAGTTAGCTAGAAAGGATCTAGTTATAAGTTTACCCAAGATATCCTTTGATCATGAAGAAGTATGTGAAGCTTGTGTTAAAGGAAAACATAAAAGGACAACATTTAAGCCTAAGAATATTGTATCCACCACTAGGCCTCTCCAATTACTTCACTTAGATTTATTTGGATCAACTAAAACAACTAGCCTAGGTGGGAAACACTATGGATTTGTAATAGTTGATGATTACACTAGGTACACATGGGTGTTCTTCTTAAGAGTAAAAAATGAAGCCTTAGAAAAATTCATAGCCTATACAAAAATTACTCAAAATGAAAAAGGATACACAATAACTAGTATTAGAAGTGATCATGGCAAAGAATTTGAAAATATAGGATTTGATGAGTATTGCAATGATCAAGAAATTAGCCATAATTTTTCAGCCCCTAGGACACCACAACAAAATGGTGTAGTTGAGAGGAGAAATAGAACATTGGAAGAAATGGCTAGAACCATGTTATGTGAGAATAACTTACCAAAGTATTTTTGGGCTGAAGCTATAAACACATCATATTATATAATTAATAGAGCTATGATTAGACCCATGCTAAAGAAAACTCCTTATGAGCTCTACAAAGGTAAAAAGCCTAACATTAGTTACTTCCATCCTTTTGGCTGCAAATGTTTTGTTCTAAATAATGGGAAAGATAACTTAGGAAAATTTGATGCCAAGAGTGATGAGGGAATATTCCTAGGATACTCATTGAATTCAAAGGCTTATAGAATTTACAACAAAAGAACATTAATGGTTGAAGAATCTATTCATGTTATATTTGATGAATCAAATAATGTATCTAAAGATTCAACCAATGATGAGAATGTTGGAATATTTGATGAAAACTTGGAGGATATCCCAAACCTAGAAGATGACTTATTAGAAAAACTTGACTTGAATAAAGAAGATGAAGAAGAGATAGGGATAATAGAGAGAGAATCTAGAGCACCAAGAGAGTTAGGATATGTAAAGGATTGTGAAATAGTAGGAGATCCAACTCTTGGAGTTAGAACTAGATCATCTTTGAGGAATATGTGTCAATACATAGCCTTTGTATCTCAAATAGAGCCTAGGAATGTCAATGAAGCCTTAGATGACAATAATTGGTTCCTAGCAATGCAAGAAGAATTAAATCAATTTGAGAGAAGCAAAGTATGGAAACTAGTTCCTAGGCCTAGTGATCACTCTATAATTGGAACTAAATGGATATTCAAGAACAAGATGGATGAAAATAGTGTGATCATAAGGAATAAGGCTAGGCTAGTTGCACAAGGATATAGACAAGAGGAAGGCATAGACTATGATGAAACATATGCACCGGTAGCTAGATTAGAGGCAATAAGAATGTTACTTGCCTTTGCATGTTATAAAAACTTCAAGTTGTATCAAATGGATGTGAAGAGTGCATTCCTAAATGGTTTCATTAATGAAGAAGTCTATGTTGAGCAACCTCCCGGATTTGAAAATCATGAATTTCCTGAACATGTTTTTAAATTATCTAAGGCACTCTATGGATTGAAACAAGCTCCTAGAGCTTAGTATGAAAGGTTGTCAAAATTCTTAATAGAAAAGGAATTTTCAAGAGGAAAAGTGGATACCACCTTGTTCATTAAGAATAAAAATAAGGATTTACTAGTTGTACAAGTGTATGTAGATGATATTATTTTTAGTTCAACTAATGAGTCTTTATGCCAAGAGTTTGCTAAGATCATGCAAGGAGAATTTGAGATGAGCATGATGGGAGAACTCACATTCTTCTTGGGACTTCAAGTGAAGCAAACAAAGGATGGAACCTTCATCAATCAAGCAAAGTATACTAAGGACTTACTCAAGCGATTTGGAATGGACAACTGCAAACCTCAAGCCACACCAACGTCAAGCTTGATAAAGATGAAAGTGGTAAGTGTGTAGACACTAAACTCTATAGGTCTATGATAGGTTCATTGCTTTATTTAACTGTAAGTAGACCAGATATTTTGTTTAGTGTATGCCTTTGTGCTAGATTTCAATCCTCTCCTAGGGAATCACATCTATTAGCAACTAAGAGGATCTTTAGATACCTCAAAGACACTCCCTCACTAGGACTTTGGTACCCCAAAAACTCAACTTTTACCCTTCATGCATTTTCAGATGCAGATTTTGGAGGATGTAAAATAGATAGGAAAAGTACTTCAGGTACTTGCCAATTCTTAGGAAATAGATTAATTTCTTGGTTCTCTAAGAAACAAAATAGTGTGGCTCAGTCCACCACTGAAGCTGAATACATAGCAGCTGGTAGTTGTAGTGTTCAAGTGTTGTGGATTAAACAACAAATGAAAGATTATGGTATTGACATGAAGCAAGTATCTATTAAATGTGATAATACCAGTGCCATTAATCTATCTAAAAATCCTATCCAACACTCCAGAACCAAGCACATAGAGATTAGACATCATTTCCTTAGAGACCATGTACAAAAAGGGGATATAATTTTAGAGTACATTGACACTTTACACCAAATAGCTGATATATTCACCAAACCTCTTGATAGAGATAGGTTTTGTATCCTTAGAGGTGAATTAGGACTCATGAATATCCCTTAAGACTTTATGTTTCAAAAAATCTTGGTTTCAAGTTGATTTTAAAAGAGTTTTTGCAAAGATTTTCTGGCAACGAGGATGAGAGATCGATCTCCTTGCAATATAGATCGATCTCCATCCTTACAACAAGCCTAAATCATTAAGGTTAAGCTAAGAAGATCGATCTTCTAACCATAAGATCGATCTTCTTACGTCTCTGTTAAAGAGCAGATCGATCTGTCCATACGACAGATCGATCTCTTCAAGCTTCTGCATTTTGAAGATCGACCTATGCATTTGGCAGATCGATCTCTCTAAGCCTCTGTTAAACTGCAGATCGATCTGTGCATGTGACAGATCGATCTCCTTAAGCCTCTGTTTGCTAACAGATCGATCTGTTCATGCGACAGATCGATCTCCCTTGGCTTCTGGAAATGACAGATCGATCTGTCGTCCCGACAGATCGATCTCATATGCCCTGGACTATAAAAACTGGCCAGAAATCCTCAAATTTCAAAATCTAAACTTCAAAATCCCTAACTTCCCTCGCACCACCTCTCTCGATTCCTCCTCAGATCGATCTCGGTACGGCCTTCATTTCGTCTCCGTGTCATTTCCTGGTATAGTAACCAACATTCCTCATTATTTTTCTCAAAAATTTCTTAAGTTTTGTGCTCAATCTCTCACTAGGTCAAATCCAGTTACTGTTTCATTGGTTAGTTGTTTAGAGAACTAGTTTTAAGGGTATCTTGTGTCTAGAAAAATGCCTCGTACTAAGAGAACAGCCAATAGAGAATCTGGACCAACCTCCTCCCAACCACCTTCTACCTCTTCAGTCACTACCTTTAACATGTGTTTTAAAACACCTGCCAAAAGGAAGCGATATGAAGAATACTTTTCAACCATGCCAATTAAACATTGGCGCACAATCGATTTTTCTTTCCTCAACCGAATTGATTTTCCATACTTGTCGAAATTTGAGGAGTTTGGTTGGATGTCCTTTCTGAAAATAAACACTCCCGTACCTCCAAATATCGTTTGTGCATTCTTTTCCAATGCCGAACTCAATTACGATCCTATTGATTCCTGTCAAATTCTTGGTTTCACAACGTTTGTCATGGGTAGGTCAATTGCTGTCACCACTGAAATATTAGCCCAAGCCTTTGACATACCCGATGAAGGGTTGACGAACGAAGATGAGGAGGTTCCCTTGGAGTTTGACATTCCTGGGGATAAGGCGAGTGAACTCCCAATGCATCCCCGGCTACTCCACCTCTTCATCTCATGGAACCTTCGTCCGTTTGGTACCCGACATTCGACTGTTCGGAGGTTAGATAGATTCTGGATTCACCATATCCATTCCACCAGTCAAAAACCCAACCTAGCTCACTTTATCTTCCAAGACTGGTTAAAAATTATCCGAGGCCAAGCAACGACGATCGTGTTTCCTCAACCGGTGGCATACTTTCTTCAACGGCTCAAAATCGACTGCAGCTGCGAAACCGGTGAACTGCCCTCTCCCAAGAGTGTCCTCAACATCGGGACCCTCAATCACATGGGATACTACAAAGATTTTCGGGGCGACTGGAAGAAGAAGAGGGAACAGCAGCCTGCTGAAGCTATGGAGGAAGACCCCTCCACTTCGCCTATGGACCCACCTGCTGCACCGGCTACGGGTCCATCATCCTCGACTCCTCAGACCACTGCGCATGTATCCTCACCTGCTGGCATGGAGATCATTCTGCAGATGATAAGTGAACTCAACAGAAAAATAGATGAAGGTTTTGCATCTCAGCAGCGAATGTTCGAGGATTTAAACCGAAGAGTGAATGTGGTTCACGAGGCTCAGGAAGCGATGTTTGATGAGCTTCAAGTCACGCGCACTCATGTTGAGGATCTCATGGATCGCGTTCCTCCTCCATCTTAGGATCTAGTTGCTCGATTTAGTTTAGTTATATGTTTTGTGTTTGCTACTTGTTGTTATTTTGATATGCATTTGCTTGAAATGAACTGCCATTTGTCTGTTGACTAAGTTTTAATGAAAATGTTTATTTTGAAATGACATGAATTTTCTTTCTTGCTTATTGATATGACAAAAAGGGGGAGAAAAAAAGAAAACATGTGATTGTGTGATTGTGGTCAAGAGGCATAAAACGTTTTAAGAAGTTTTTTTTAAGAAACATCTCTAAACGAATGGTTAAAGTGAGGGGGAGTTAAAATAGTAACAAAGTTAAAAGCTAAAAGAAAGGAGGAGCTCACAAAAAGGGGAGCTTTTGTAAAATAACTAAACATGTTGATTGAATAAGTTTTGTCATATCAAAAAGGGGGAGATTGTTGAGTTAATATATTTTGAAATGACAAAACAAGTAAATTCAATAATATAAAAATGATATAAAGACATGTTTAGAGGTTATCAGTACCAGAACTTAGAGTTCTGTTGATGAGAGATCGATCTGGCTGATGAGAGATCGATCTCCTGGGTTTTTACTTGATGAGAGATCGATCTCATGAAGAAATGAGATCGATCTGCCAAGCCTTCAACCTTTACAAAGGTTTTAAGGAAGAGTGAGATCGATCTGCAAGGGTTAAGAGATCGATCTGGCTAAAGCTAGAGTTGAGAGATCGATTTGGTCTAGGAAGAGATCGATCTCCCTTAAAAGCATAAGACTGTAGATCGATCTGAAAGATCGATCCACACTCAAACAGAGAACTTATGAGATCGATCTGGTAAGGAAGAGATCGATCTCCTCAAAGTCAGAGAGCTAAGGAGATCGATCTGAGGTATTGAGAGATCGATCTCCCCACTACGAAACTGCATGGCAGATCGATCTGTAGATCGATCTTGCCTTAAACAGAGAGATCATGAGATCGATCTGCCTATTCGACAGATCGATCTCCCCTATTATTTTCAAACTAACAGATCGATCTGCTAACCTATGAGATCGATCTCCTTGTGCTATTGTGCTTTGATCTTGCAGGATTTATAACTAAGAGATCGATCTGGCCAAGAAGGCAGATCGATCTGGCACACTACTGGAGGTACCCAACGGCTAGTTCTGCAAAATCTCAACGGGAAAAACAGCATTTAATGCTTCAACTACCAATACTTCAGTATTTAACCAAGCATTGAAGACAAAGAGAATAGAGACATTATTGCTGCACATTCCTAACATTCTCAAGCTTTGAATACTTCCATTCCTTGTGTCTTCATCATTCATTTATTGAGATTTATTGTGTAAGCTTAAGTGCAGAAGCTGTATTTGTCCTACCCACTTTAAAGCTTCATTTTGTATTCAACCTTGCCTTAAAAGAGAAGAGGATTGTTCCTCAGTGAGAGAGAATTGTAAGAGGGTGAATACATTTTTTACATTGTAAAGGGTAGAGAGGTTATTCCTTAACCTGTAAAAGGGACATTGTAAACTTCTGTTGAAGGAGAGTAAGAAAGCACTTGACAAGAAGGTCAAGGAGAGAGGACGTAGGCAAAAGTTTGACCGAACCTCTATAAACGATTGTGTTTGTTTCTCTCTTCCCTATTTTGCATTAAATTGTTTAATTTTATTATACTGCTTACTTTCATTTGCAAATTAAAATAGGATTAAGTTAAAATTTGCTATTAACGTTAGAAAACCGATTCACCCCCCCCTCTCAGTAGAGCCAACACAGATGAGCAACTTCAAGAGAATAGAATTATGAGCAACCTTCAGCTTTATCAAATCCTCGTTAACCAAGCTTAAGTAGGGCAAGAAGGCTGATAATCAAGTCTCAACTTAGGCTGGTTAGTTGTGCTTGTCTTCCATCAATATCCAAGGGATTTTTTCTGTTACACATAAAGTATAAATCTACATTGCACAAACATGGTCTAATAATCAGTAATATGAAGCAGGATATACAGATATTGACGATTTCCTTCACATAAACTCATTCTTCCCAAATCCAGAAATCTTAAGGCTTCTTGTTTTCATTAGAAGATGCAGGGCCTTCAAAACGAATGTAATCATACATGATTCCTTGGAAAGGGCTAGTGCTTTTCGATTGTGTAAGAAAAATGGTATTCTCTCCTTCAAGAAGCAAATTCCCTGAGATATCTACGTTGTAAAGCCGGTATAGGCCATGAATCCCATGTCTAGCTATTGTGTTGTCCTTACCAATTAGTCCACTTGAAAACAGAGGGGCAATTGCATTAGGATCATTGACCCGTACCTTCAAATATAAAGAAGTCAAAGAAAAGAAATCAAGTTAAATTGTAAGACATCATGAAGTTCAATAATGTAAGTTTACTTCAACAAGATCACAAAATGATGATGAACAATGAAATTGTATGCCTGAAGTTCAGAAGCATGTGCAGTAGCCAGTGCCAATCGCAGCCTGTATGTTTCACTCTCATCTGCAGAGTCTAATATGAACTTGATCTGCCATGTAGTTCCTTGATATGTATTATCATCTTTCTTTCTGCAATTCGAAAGAAAGATTGCTAATTTTGCAGGATTCTAAACCTGGAATGTTCTTTTGGAAAACCAAGGTGTTAGAAGGAAGCCTACCTGGTGACCTGCGCAAAAAACCAGTCTTTTGTGTAGTCACAGACGCCAACGGTGTAGACCAAATCTCCATCAGGATATAACTCTGCATATCTTTCCCATAATCCATACTGCCTAAATCTGCCAATAATTCATGATAAACAGATATGACACTGAGTTAAAAACTTAAAAGAGCAAGTCAATTGTCTTGGAAAAGCACTGTGTCAACACCATGCAATTAATGGGTACAAAGATTAGTTAGTCAGCTTTACTCTACTGTTCAAATATCTTATTTCAGTGGGAAGATCTTTTAAATATTTGAGGAATGAATGGCCACATGAAAATTGGATGATTTTTTTTTGGAAAATCAAGAAACTTGATTGTAGTGTTGCTTCGATGCTAAGTGTAAATGAGTTAAATTATTCGCGAGTTATTTGCGATATGTTCAAAATTCTTCAAATTTGACTTATTTATTTTTCGAGTTGAAATCGAGTTACTTGAATAATTAGTTAATCGATTATTTCGAGTTGAGTTGAACTCAAGTATATTAATATTTGAAAGACTCGCGAACTTAATCGAATTTTTTTATTATACATTTATATTTTATTTTTTATTTACTATTTTACCTTAATAACATATGATTGAAAAGTAATAAATTAAATCTATCAAATTGATCACGAGCACATTGAGTATTTTATCAAGTCGATTTCAAGTTTCAAAAAATTAAACTCAATCATTTTCGAACCAAATTTTTAGTCCCGAGTTTTCAAGTTAAATTCAGACTTAATATTGAATTACCTCGACTCAATTCTTTATCTTTGCCTTTGCGCGAATCCTTAAAATCAGTAGAAGGGAAGCTAACCTGTCTGGATGATTAACATATAATTTGTTGATATACTTTGGGTTAGGATCAGGGACGTAGAATTCTGCGGCAGTGCGATCGGGGATTCCTATTTCCCACAATGTGGGGCCATCTCTCGGAGGCTCATATACAAGATCGCCCATGTAAGTATCGTAGCCTGCATTATAAAACTTCAAAATACTCATTGATATTCAAAAGATACTTCATAACAGCAGCTTAGGAGGTTTGTGAAGACCTTCGTTTGGGGAAATGATAAAATCGTATCGATAATCTCCAATGAAACCAGGGACCCATGCATATAGATTATAGTCTCCAGTCCGAATATTATTAATACAGAAATAGCCATCTTCATCAGCTCTTGTCCAGAATTGATAACCCTGATATGTGACAAAAGATATCAAAAACTTTTGATACAATCATATTATCTTACAATTGAAATGTATAGAATAGTAGTCCAATGAACCTTTTATATAGAATAGATATAAGCAATTAATATTTTATTATATGTAATTGGTTAATAATTATTTTATTGTAAATAAATTTTTAAACTTTTAAAATTATCTTATTAAATTCAAATATGTTACAAGACATTAATTTTTGTTTACATTAGACATATGACATGACATATAATAACTCACAAATTTATCTATATAATGTTTAAACGATAGTTAGCGTTGTTTAATAAATTTGAATTAAATTACATTATTTTAAAATTTTAAAAATTTATTGGTAGTAAAATAAAATTTTATAAATTAATTTATATATAATAAAATATTAATAATTTATATTTATTTTATGAAAAAAAAAAAGTCGAGAATATTCTCTATTATTCAAAAAATATATTGATATGTTATGGTTCTCACGTATGGTTGTGTAAAACTAAAATTACCTTGACTTCACTTTGCCAAGACCCAACATCTCCGGGGGGTGCTAAGCCCACGTAGGCACCATTGGCAGGTATGTTCTCATCGCAAACATATCTAGATCAGTTGCAACAAAAAAACAAACAGATGGCCTTCAATTTCTGACAAAGTTATTCAGGGAGCAATATGAAAAATTTATGTTCATAACTTAATAATCCAAAAGTAAAGCTTTAAACAGACCCAAATCAGGTAATTTTACCTATCTTTCACCAGTAATCTACCACTGACATTGCCTCTTTGATCAGACTGTGGAAAATTTTCAGAAGCAGGGAAACCGTAAGGCCAGCTTTCAACTTCTATCGTCATCTGAAGTAGAAAGCTTTGTCTTAGCCACTTAAAGTAGACAGACAAGTGTTAGACATGCGAGATGAAGTTAGAGAATGTTTAATGTTGAACCTGTTGTTTAGCATCCTCCCAAAGTGAAAGAGGGTCCCCTCCGTCATTCGACAAAGAATTAAGGTAAATAAAAATGGGGCCAAAAACTTTCTTCCAGGGCTCATTAGTTCCAAATTTCAAAATCAAATCCTCTCCTGAATAATGAACACTGTGCATAACCTGATCAATGGATCGTAGGATTGAAATCAAAGTTAATACTGATTTTGTTTTTATTGTTATAGAAATCTTAGATATGACATGAAAATAAAAAAAAAAAAATTAATACCTAAAATTCTTACATTGCGAGTCATGTATTCCCTTTTATATTGTCAAAGAAATTATTTCTGTTTGACATATGACTTTTAACATATGATTTCAAAGTTACAAAGGACTAATCTTTATATGATAAAATAATACAATATGAAAATTATTAATAAAAATTTAAGAAATGATACAAAATAAAATTTAATAAAAATTATATATAAATATAATAAAAATTAAAAAAATATGTGATCCGTTCATATAAATTTTAATATGATAATTTTATATTATATATACTAACAATATTATTTATATATATATATATATACACACACAAAAGAATTAACAAAAAAGAAATATAAAAAATAAAAATAATAAATAAATAATAATTTTAAAATAATAAAAAAGGAAGAGAAAGAAACTTACAGCAAGGGTGGTAGGGCCGACGTGTGAGGTGAGGTTTTGCTTGAGTGGCCCAGCGGATCGAAACTCGTCGCTGGGTGTTATTTGCCAGAACCCAACGGGCGGGTCAGTGCAAATCCAGCCATGGACCCTATTATCCTTGTTCTCGCATGAGTATTGGTACTTGTCATCCACCTGCACATTGGTTTCAACGGTTAAAAGGAACCAACCACATTAAGCAAACCTGATTTTTAACTCTTAAAAGAAAAATTCAAAGCCCTGGTAACCAATTTTATTAAGGAATTTAGAAGCAACCTCTCCTCTAAACTCCGGTTCTAGTGGATCAACGAGTAGTACTGCCTCTGGATAGGCCAGAGTTTGGCTTCTGTATGGTAACCGGTCATCAGGCAGGGGCATGTATCTTTGCCTGTTGTCCGCCATAGCCATGTAATGAAACCTGTGCGTTCGAGATAACTACTGCTAGTGATTTCTTTTTCATTTTTTTATCAACATGCAAAAGGGAAACTTGGTGTTACCGTGAAAGATTCAAACAAATGTGTATATATATATATATATATATATATATATATATATATATTAACATAAAGAGAAAATTATAGAGTATTGAATGTTGATTTTTTTTTAATATTTAATGATTTTTGTCTTTTGCAGAGAAAAGAGGTCTTTTAGGTAAAAGTAGGTAAAACTACACCGCCATTTTCTCCCAAGCTGAATTTTATTAATTTTATACTTGCTTCATAAAGGAAGCCTGGTATGTAAGATAGAGAAAATATGCCTACTTGTCCTTTCTGAGCTTGAATGCGATCCTGAACCTGTCAAGGTTAAAAGCAGGCCATTCCTTCAAGTGCTCGTAAATTGCATAGGTATAGAATCCTGAGGAATTACTAAGCATTACAAACCTGAAAACATATTCAAAATATTTATTTTTGTTATAAATTCCCCTATCAAATAGCAAAACCATATCTAGTATGCTTTCTGAGTACCTCTTGTCAATGTTCAAAGGAACAACTTTGCCTTCAAGAGAGGAATCCCATGTTCTGGTAAATGAGAGCTCCACCTGCTCCTCATTTTCCACTATTACCTCAAAATTTGTTGCTTCAATCCTGCAAACCAATCATTTCATGGCTCAACCAAAGAAAAAAAGAGATCTAAAAAAAAAACTTTGCTTTTAAGGAATAAAAAGCTGGCTTTTGTGTGAGAAACTTGAAAACATACCTGTCAAATTTACCCTTTGTTCCTTTACTTCCTGCTAGATTCCAGACAAGGTCCCAGTACCTTTCAATTCCATAGGGAAATGGAATCAATCTCTCTTGTCACTCAATCACAAAATAAATCCCATGTACAAATCTTTTTTAAAAAAAAGTTCTGGAAAGAAGTGAATAAAGAGATAAACTTCATAAAACTAAATCTGATTTGGCCTGTGCTTGAGAAGTCCCCTTCATTTTCTCAGTTTGCTCATCTTTTCTTTTTATGACTATCCTTTATACAGTTCATGGCTGAAGAAAAAGATCTCCTTTCAATGATCCATGTATTTATACAATAGTTTTTCCTTCTTTTTCTCTAAAAAGAAAGGCAAAGAAAATTGCAGAATGTTGTGACTTTTGGTTTGTTTTCTCCTCTGCACCAAAACGAAAGAAAAAAGAAATAAAAAAGAGCAGAGGAATTATACCCTCTGTCAGCTTCATCGTTTTCAACAGCAAGCAAATTGTCAACGCCATTATACTGTATACCAGTGACAATCCCATCCGGATTTGATATTGTCACCTGCAGAATGCCATTATCCATCACCACCTGCAGTATGCCATAGTAAATCTAATTAAACTGGAGGATGGAACAAGAACTTGCACTAAAATTCTGAAGCAGTGCAATAAAAACCAAAAATGAAAACTCCAAAACAGTAAAGTTTATACATATTTGTCTTGGACAACTAACTGAACTCCCTGAAATGACATAGTCAAGCCCTGCTGCCTTGCTAATCACGATCACAGAATGGCCAGGAACCTGGTTTTCTGGTGCAACAGTGAATAAGGGAAGTGAAGTGAATTATGGCAAGACAAGCAAAAAGTCTGTGAAACCCGTGACCATATCGTGGAGAATATAGACATGTGAAGAGTTATTTACCTCATTACCTTATTATCACCATGGGTCCATGGCTGCCGTTAACTAGGAGCTAACACTTTAAATTTCTTTGACTTTTCTTCGTTTTTTTGTCCCTTTACTTTGTCGTTACTGTTAGTTAGGTGCGTGAATCTTTCATAAAAAGGTATGCAAAAGGTAAAAGGACACCAATGGCTTGAAGGATTGGTGTTGAACCGTTGATTTCTGGTATCTGTGAGCCAATTGTATGTTAAGTTTTCCGAGTTAAATTTTTAAGGAATTTTCATTTTCTTTTGTAAGAGCAAGCTTTCCATGGACCCTTGAAAATGGAGAAACAGAACCTTGCATAGATCACATGTAATCAATTTAATAGTTCAAGCCTTTTGCATGTGCAATTCAAATAAAGACTCAAATCCCAGTTATAAATTTGTAACCAAAACAAGAAAATCCAAGTTATAGATTACTAGCTGATCCATCTGACATGGACAAGGAAATACTAACATTCTTTGCCTTGTTCTTTAAACCAACTTCATGGCTCTCTGAATTAATGGAAGTAATTTTCCTTTACATTCTTTGCCTTGTCTCTGGTTTCATATCCAATTTGATTAATATTTTGCATGTTGTATGTTTTTGTCCACCTCGAAGTATGAGTTAGATGACGTGGGTTTAGCCCACATTGGTTATAAATCACCTGAATTGAGTAGCCAAGATTAGCCGAAGACCTAATGAATGGCTAGGATTGAAAAGCCGAAACCAACTAGGAATTAGTTTCTTGTTTTTCCATTTAAACAGTAGTAACCGTATGACAAATATAGTGAGAAGCAGTGAGTGTGATAATTTTTTTTAGTGAGGGATTCTTTTCTCCTCTCGGATCCTCCCCCGAGTTTAGATAATCTACTTTATGATGATCTAATGGGTTTTGGTAAATTTAGATTGTGCTTAGCTTAAAACAGGCATCTGCTTCCTCTGTACCAAAAAAAGAAAGGAAATGGAAAAGATAAACTTTAATTTTTAAGTTAACTGTTGGAACCATAACTTATGGCAAAAGTTAAGGTATTAAAATTTTATATATTTTTCTTATTTTTTATTATCTGATATATATAGTGATTTTTTCTCCAATTATGAATAGAATTCTCCAATTATGGGTATCAATCACAAATACACACACACACACACATATATATATATATATATATATATATATATTTGTATATTATCAATGGTAGCTAAACCCAGCATATCAGCAAGCATAAGAAGTTCCAGGTGAGGCCCGCTAACCAAAGACTTGGAGGGCCCTCTCCTGGGAAGTCTTCCCTCTTCTTTTGAGGAAAACAGCATCTAGAAGCTCGAATTGATTGCTTCTGATATATAAAACATGAAATATATTGCCACTCCTAAACATTTTTCAAAAATGAACAATCCATTCAAGCAAAAAATATATAGCATATACTTTAAGATTGCATTGATCAAGACAAATAACAAACATTCAAAGTTATGATCCAATTCCATCTCTTATGACAATGTTCCCCAGATATTCTTTCTTAGAAGTTGAAGTTGGGGGGCCTTCTAATCGTATATAATCATACATAATGCCTTGAAAAGGACTGCCAGTTCGCGGTTGTGTCAGAAAGATAGTGTTGTCACCTTGAACAATCAGTTTCCCAGGTATATCTACACTGTACAGCCAGTAAAGTCCATGAATTCCATGCCTAGCAATTGAGTTGTCCCTCCCGAACAGTCCACTTGAAAACAAAGGACTTGCTTTTGGATAATTAATTCGAACCTGCAGCAAAAATCCATTACTACTATAGGTTGAGTTAATTTGTATGCTGAGTACATATCAGGTTGAAAATTGATAGTTATATACCTGTAATTCGGACAAAGTTGCAGATGCAATCGCCACTCGTAATTTATATGAATTACTCTGATCTAAGTTGTCAAGTTTGAATTTAATTTGCCATGTGGTTCCTTGATACTTGTTGTTATCATTCTTCCTGCAGTGCAAGAGGCCTTGTTATGAATGCTTACACCTAACAGAAGAATGGAACTCCTATACATGCCTGATAAAAGAAGTTGCAATGCAATGTTATTGAAAGAATCTTACCTGGTTACTTGAGCAAAGAACCAATCTTTTTTATAGTCACTACTGCCAACTGTGTAAACTAGATCGCCATCAGGATATAATTCTGAATATCTTTCCCATAGTCCGTACTGTCTAAACCTACCAGACCAGCAGAAGAGTATATAAGCTCAAAGTATTTCATTAACCTCTCACATTATGGGAAAGCATTACATATTGCAGAGGTCCTTCTTACATGGAGCTGCCGCAATGTTTTAATGCAAAATTGAAGAAAAGATAATTCGGAGGTTGTTGGACTATCATAAATGAAATTTAGAGTTATAAATTAATGTCAAATTCAGAATGGCATTTACAAATGCATTGAAAACCTGGATAACATTACCAGAAACTATATCACCATTTAGCATAAAGAATGAATAGTAACCTATCAGGGTGATTGACATAAAGCTTGTTGATGTACTTAGGATTAGGATCCGGAACATAGAATTCTGCAGCAGAACGATCAGGGATGCCTATTTCCCACAATGTAGGTCCATTTCTCGGAGGTTCATAAATGAGATCACCAACCTCAATATCACTACCTGTATTGCATTATACAGACATTAAAACTCTAACAATGCCTGCAAAAATTATAAAACTCGAAACGAATTGCAAATTTCAAAGAACAGAACCTGGAGTTATAGTGATGGCAGCATCATATCGATAATCTCCAATAAAGCCAGGAACCCATGCATAAAGGTTATAATCACCAGTTCGTATGTCAGTGATCAGAAAGTAGCCATTCTCGTCTGTCTTGGTCCAAAATTGGTAGTCCTATTAGGAAAACAGTAGTGATATTGTTATCTGTAAGTGTTTGCTTCAAACTAACGTTACATGCAACATGCTATAGTGGAGGGAGGGGTCAACAAATCCACCTTGCATTCTCTTTGCCACGATCCAACATTTCCTGGCGGAGCCAATCCTATGTAAGCTTCGTTGGCTGGCATGTTGTCATCACTAACGTACCTAAACAATATAATCACAAAGAGTTCGAACATGCTTCCATCAATTGGTTGTGCTTGCTATGCTACACAATATAAAATGAAATCGCACATCATTATATTAACAAAATTTTTTTTTGGTTGACATTTATAGTTTTGAAAGTAAGTTTTAGTGCAACGATAAATATTTTTCATTTGTGATTTGAAAATTATAGATTTAATTTACGAAAATAGTTTCTCTACGTAAAAAGAAAGTTGCGTTCATTCGACCCTTTTTAAACTTTTTACATTTATGCATTGAATTTAATTTTTGTTGGAAATTTATAATCTTGCTATCAATTATCATATTCTTTTTGTTTTTTCTTTTCGACCGAATTATCTTATTGTTGAGTCTTGTTAATTGTGAAAAAACACTTGAATCAAGTGCGAAAAAACTATCTTCAGCTTAACTTTCAAATTCTTTTGAAATTTAGTTGACAAAAAAAAGAAAAAAAAAAAGGACTAAAGGTAAAGGATGCACCAATTTCGGATGTCTACCTGTCCTTAACAAGAAGCCTACCGCTGACATCACCGCGTTGATTCGACTTGGGGAAATCCTCTGATGCTGGGAAAGTGCAAGGCCAGCTCTGGACTTCAGTAATCATCTGAAAGCCATCAAATTATCGTTGATCATCAGATTTAGACATTGGAATTGAAAAGTTCATTGTCCAAATTAAACCTGTTGTTTAGCATCCTGCCAAAGCGAAAGCGGGTCATCGCCATCCATTGCGAAGTTAAGATAGATAAAAACAGGGCCAAAGACCTTCTTCCAAGCCTCGCCGGCACTGAATTTGGGCACCAAGTCTTCCCCAGAATAATGTGCGCTTAGAAACACCTGATCATACCATTTTCATTTGGATTAAATTGAACTCACACACTCATACTGTTCATATGAAGAAAATTTCATATTCATATTTACTGTCATCCCGTTGTAGGGAGTTCGTAATTGTGAAATTAACAGGTGGAATTAAAATTAATGAAAATGAATTTTAAAAAAAATTTAATTAAAATATAAAAAATTTAAAAATAAAATTAAAAATATATAAGACCATTTTTAGAGAAAAATATATGAAACATACAAAATATATTTAATATTTAAAATTTAAATAATATTTTAAGTTTAATGTTATTAAACTTAGCATATAATTTTTTAATTAAATGATTAATAAATAAACGTGAGATATTTTAATATTTGGATTTGAATCCAAATAATCTCATTTTCAATCTCTAATTATAAAAAAAAGAATTGATATTTTACTACATTAGATGATATTATTTATTTTATTATTTTGATTAATTAATTAAGTTAATTAGATTAGTTTTAAAATTAAAAATTTTAATTTAATTAATGAAAAAATAAATTAATTTAATTAAAATTTGATTTTGAATAATTTGTTCAAAATTAACGCAACCGACAGTATGTAGGGATGTAAACGGGGCGGGTACCCGCTAATTTTGGACTACCCGACCTCAAACTCGATTACTAATTATAAAATCTGAACCCTATAATTACCCGATTAATTTTTGAAACAATTGTCCGAACCCTACCCTAATAAATTTTGCACTACCCGTTAAATACCCGAACCCGTGTAATTACTTGATTATTCAATTTATATTTTGACTATCCGTTTATTAACCTGAACCCGAAACCCGACTATGAAAAAAAATATTCTAACATCAAAAATAAAAAACATAAAATTAAATAAAAACATACATGTTCCATCATAATTAAACAAACTTTAATAGTTCAACAAGTAACTTGAAATCATTATGAGTGTATAATATATATCATAGTATTTCTAATTTCATACATTTGATTTCTTATGAAGTTATGATATATTTATGTAATGTAAATTAATTTAATCAATGATAATAATATTAAATGATTAAAAAGATGTAGATTTTAAATTGATAATTAATATTTTCATTACAATTTGTATCATATACATATACAATAGTATCATATATGTAAATGATCATATATTATAATATCATATATTATAATTATACTATAATATCAAATACTATAATATGAAGTTATCAATTTATCATTTACTTAAAATTTTAATTTGAATCATTGATTTTTTTGAGTAAACAATGTTTTATTATAATTGATAATTTCAAATTTAAGTACAATTTGTATCATATGCATATACTATATTAGTATCATATATATAATACATGTAAATGGTCAATTTGTAAGAATTACATCTTAATCAAATTTGAAACTTTTATCATTTTAATTTCAGTAGTTTATATTTAAAATTTAAATACTTATTATCTTAAACATAATTTACTAATTTAATTTCATAATTATTTTATTATCATGTTTCATGAATTTTTTGACTAAAAAATGTTTTACTACAATTGATAATTTCAATTTTAAGTACAATTTATATCATATACAAATACTATATTAGTGTGTGTATCTATATATATATATACAAGAATTTGGTTTTAACTAAATATGAAATTTTTATTATTACAATTTCAGTACCTCGTATTTAAAATTTTAAGACATATTATCTTAAGCATAATTAACCCAATTTAATTTCATAATTATTTATTTTATTATTATTTTTTATTAATTTTTTTAGTCAACAATGTTTTATTAAAATAGAAAATTACAATTTTAAATACAATTTGTATCATATAAATATACTATGAATTGATATGCAAATGACTAATCATTAATTTATAAGAATTGTATTTTAACTTATTATGAAATTTTTGTTAATTTAATTTTAGTACATTATATTTAAAATTTTAAAATTTATTATTTTAAGTATAATCAATTATTTTAATTTCATAATTATTTTTATTATGCTAATTACTAATTTTTTTTAGACACGCAAAATTTTATTGTATAAATATTGTTTAGAACATATTATGTCAAATGTAAGCTATGGCTTACTTGGTAAGTTCATTATATAAAAATTAAAAGATGAAGGTTTAAATCCCCACAACCTTGAAAATTATACTTTTGTAAGCAAAAAATAAACGGGTATCGAGTTCGGATACCCTAACTTGATTACATTAATCGGGTTTGAGTACCGAGTATTCGAAAAGTACTACTCGAACCCTATCCAAACCCATCATAAATAATAAAATTACTATTTTAATCCAATTAAAATTTATTTATCGATACTCGAATTCAACTTAAATAAAACGAGTAATATCGAATACCTATTAGCACATGTGAGTACAAAAGAAATTTTCCACTCTAGGAAAAAAGGGATCAGGTCTTACAGAAAGTGTTGTGGGGCCGACATGGGAGGTTAGGTTCTGTTTGAGGGGTCCACCCGAACGGAACTCATTGCTGGGCGTGATCATCCAGAATCCTACTGCTGGTTGGTCAGTGCATATCCAGCCATGGACTTGGCTGTCCTTGTTATCACATGAATATTGGTACTTGTCGTCCACCTAAGTCACATTGCAGGATTTCTTTTAGTCAAAATCCCATCCATTCTTCTATGATTGCTTTGTTTAACAAATTAAAAGAGAAAATAATTTGTTCATTTATGCATTGAAAATGATCACCTCTCCTTTCAGCTCGGCCTCCACTGGGTTAACCAGGAGGACAGCTTCAGGGTATGCCAGGGCTTGACCTCTTCCCGCCAACCTGTCATCGGGCAAAGGCATGTATCTTTGCCTGTTGTCTGCCATGGCCATGTAGTGAAACCTGCACAGAAACTCCAACTAGAAACTTCTTTTTGGGAGACTGGGGACTGAGAAAGTTACATTGTGTGTAAATTATAATAGTTCAATTTCAATATATTTATGTTTTTAACTAGTCAATAAATTGAAAGAATAAAAAAAAATAAAGTGATAAGTTAAGTTCTGTACTTGTCTTTTCTTAGCTTGAATGCGAGTCTGGCTTCACCGAGGTTAAAACCAGGCCAATCTTTCAATCGCTCATAAATGGCATAAGAATAAAAACCTGAGCAACCACGCAGCATAATGAACCTGTACAAGTACGAACTTATTTCATATATAAAAAAATAAATAAATAAATTGTAAGAGATTATTGCAGCCTTGCATGTTATTCAACGAGAGTTAAACGTTAAATATGATAAAAATGATATAGTGATACAATATAAAAATAATAAATAAAAATAAATTATATAAATTGATATGAATTAAAATTTAATAAAAATTAAATATAAATATGAAAAAAATTAAAAAAAATTGTGTTTGTTAAACCGATATAAAATTTTTATATTTTATAAGATACGAATATAAATTATGTACATGAAATTTCAAGTGTAATTTGAGCATTAAAGACCTTTTGTCTATATTTAAGGGAACGAGCTTGCCCTCTAGGGAAGCATCCCACGTTCTTGTGAAAGAAACCTCAACTTGATCCTCATTTTCCACTATAACACTAAAACTCGTTCCCTTAATCCTGCATGGAAATTCAGTTCTTGATTTAAATGATAAACTTATATATGAAAACCCAATTCACGAGATAAGCCATTGTAAAAAGGAATGTTACACGTCAAATGCGCCAGCAGTTCCAGGTGAGTTCCAAACAAGGTCCCAATACCTGAATATAGTAACATTTGAAAATACAAGCTCAGTGGTAGCTTTTAAATCACTGTAAGAATCAATGCCAAACGAAGAAAAGGAAGTAATGAAGATGGAAGCCTGCAGCAATGGAGGCATACCCTCTATTAGATTCTTCATTCTGAACTTCTAGCAGATTGTCAAAGTCATTGTACCGAATGCCAGTGACAATTCCACCAGGGTTCGATAATGTCAGTTGGAGTATGCCATTATCTATCATCACCTGCAAAAACATTGCATGAAGATGAAGTTAATTGTATTGCAACTCTGAAGGAAACTTATCTTTGAGCTCATTCATTCTGCAAAGAAATACATGAGTATCTTGAATTTGGAGTTGAACGCTAATAGGCGACATGTTTATGAAGAATTGCAGGATAGATTTTGTCGGAATCCTTGGTATTTTGAGCAGCTAGAAAGGTCTATTATAAGAATGTTTTTGGCTTTAGTTTTCTTGAACTGGAGATAAAGCATTGTTTTGTGAATTTTTTATCTACAACAATCCTTAACTTGGTCGCTATTGCAGTTTGGTGGCAATAGATAAAAGCGTGCAAGAGTCGCTACGTGGAGCAGCCAATTTTCAACATGAATTAACGGCCAAAATAAATTTCAACACGAATCATAAGTCACATCATTATGTCAAAATATTTAAATTGTATGAAATAATTATTACATATTACTATATATCTTTTTCATTCAAATTATATCACATAATCATTTATCGTAAATTTTTTGTGATAATGAAAATGTGAATATTTATTTGGAGAGATTTATTAATAATTTTGATAATAAATCAATAATTTTTTAAAATATAGTGATTTTATGACATGTTTAAATTGAAATAGATATATATATATATATATATATATATATTAACATGAAATAATCTTTTCGTATTTTTTTTTTCGAATTTTTAGATGATTAGTACTAATTATATAATTAAATTATAGAAGACTTATCTTTAGGGTAAGGCTTGATACTTTTCCTAGGTAACTTCTTCTTTCATCTATCTTTTAATTTTTTATAAAATTTTTATTCACTTCATTTTCAGCCACGTGGTGTGCATTTTTTTTTTTACTTATTATCTTGATAGAAATAACTATATTAAGTTGAATTTGAATATGAAATTTAATTTGAATAATTTATACAATTATTTTTAAATAAAATATTATATCAATCAATTTAATATTCAAATCTTAACGCCTTCCAATCTAATCTTTTTCTATTCTCAAATTTTAACTTCTTTTACCATATAAAGTAAGTAGGAAGACACACTCAAATCTCCATTATTAGCTGATCAGCGATCGCACGATTTAGTCAATCTTAAGGAACTTCTCCAGCATTCAAGCAGAAGCATTAAGTGTTGGACCGATTCATAAGAATCAATACATGTATCTTCGGGATCATGCCAATTAGGGCACAATGTTCACCATGTCAGCAATGACATTCATATTAGATAGCTGATACATCATCATGATTAAAAACATGGGTTTTTCATAATATTTTTAATACATTTATTATTATTATTATTATTATTATTATTATTACTGTAGTTTCATTTTCCACTGTATGTAAATTTAATAAGCCAATAAATAAATAGCGGCTGTCAGTGCATTATCACAATCTGAACGAATTTGATACAGGGACAATAGTATATTCTCAAGGATAATTTGAGATACAGAAATGGAATATGTAGCTCTCAAGCTTATTTACATAAGCTCAGCGTGTATCCTCTACTCTGCTAATGCACCTGACTGGTCTCTGTCTTCTTTTGGAAAACAAGTGATCCTAATAAAACAGCAATGCCGGTTATTGCAATGGTGAATAGCAGTCGTCTCCGTGAATATTCAGGCGGCTGCCTTCTCCGAGCACCTTGCTCCCTTTCAGCTGCCCTAACATCCCTAACCATAGGTTCCCAAATCCATTAATTAATCGCATGATAATTGGTGCAACATGATTCTCTTAAGACAAGGCAGGAAACAAAGAGCCGCAGTCTAAGACAGTTTTCAGAGAACAGCGGTATGTTCCGAAATTGTTATAACAAATCATAGATGCACAACATACTAAACTTCTTAGGCTTTGTTCAGTGGTCTTTGTCAAAGTGGAGGCAAGTTCCATCCATATCCAGACGACACGGATAGCTTAAATTATGCACCATTATTTCCTGGCTTACACAAGGGCGAGTGGCTCTTGTGATTGATGGGAGGGAGAGGAAAAAGGACAATAAACACATGGCTTACGCAACCATTGATTACACAAAACTATGTGAGCCAAAATTATAACTTCATAACGTAGGGCATCAGTAACAAGCTAAAAAATAGAAAAGTCAAATGCAACAACTGATTATAAATATCTACCCAAACACTTTGAAATTATAGCATATATACCTGGAAGATCCCACATTGTTTTCAGCAATACCAGTACACCCACTTTCATGGTTATATCTTTCTCTCAATCTAATGTATCTGTTGCACAGATGACAAAGCTCCGTCCGGTTCCCACATACTTCCTAAAATCACAAAACGACAGTAATATCGTAACAATTTCACCTGACATATACCCATTGGAATCATTTCATTGAAAATAATCCAGAATTAGTACCTGATGCTCAGCCAGATCAATAGCGGGCAATGGAAACTCGCAAAACTCACAAGTAGCAATCCTCAGGGGACAATTTTCACCTTTATGGATAGCTAGAGTTTCACGTTCCATTGTCTCACTGCATAGTGAACAGGCCACCTGCTCGCACACAAATGGGTCAACTGAAAAGCTATCACATTCATTATGCTAGATTTTCCAGTATATATGCACTAGCACTACCATACAGACACGTACAAGCATGATTGAATCAATCAAACAATATCCTTGGCTAAACAAAATTGAGGTTGACAGCACCTACCCATTATTATCAATCATTAAATAACTAATTGGACTTTTTTTTATTTTTTTTATTTCACTTGTAATAATGTTTCAAAACTACATTGACAACAAAGATTTACACGTAACTGACCATCAGGAGGTTGATAGACTGTCTCTACCTTATAATTACAATCTTAGGAAATAGTATTACCCAAAAAAGAAAACTCAAGTTCACATTGGGTGAGGAGGGGGCAGGAGGATATCAACTCAAATATACTTAAATCTAAGCAGGCTTTATCAATTAGCGTTAGCTGATAAACCAAGAATCCTAGGCCAATAAGATGTTGAGATAACAACATGGAGAATACGCTAGATCAACAACTTAGTGATTCCTCCCTACCCAACCCTCCTTCAAAAAAATTTTATTTTCATAAATCAACCTAAGTAAAATCCCAACAAGTAGGTAAATTTGAATCTACAACCTATTGCTGGTTATTAAGCTATATCCAAGGGTCACGCAATCTCATTGCTCTAGCTCAAGTAATATCCAGAAAACCATCAAAATATTGAAAAAAAAAAAAAGAGAAACGGAAGCAAGCAAGATAAAAGAATTGATTTCATTTGAAAAAGATTGGAAAAGACCTACCGGAGCATGGGTGTTTAAGAAATGCTCCTCAGCATGCTTTTTTGGAACCATATCACCACAAACTTTACATTTTTCTAGGTTACGGGAGCAATGAGCATAATGCAAATCAATATTTGAAGAAGGTATTGCCCTGTCACTGAACCATTTAAAAAGCAAAGTACCCGTTAAAAGTACTTCTGTAAGGGAGTTTCCAAGATCATTAAACATTTTACTAAAATGACCTCCAATCTCATAAATTTGGATTAGCAAAAGACATTGTTGCAACGTTAAAATTAATTAGGAACCACTTCAAAGCTAAGGCATGCATCAAAACAAAATTCAGAAAATAATATTGTACTTCTATCTTTTAAACAAACAAGGCAAATTGATGAACCTCGGCAATCTTTGATCCACAACTCATATTCACCATCCTATGCAACGAGAACATAAAAGCACACTTCAACATCCCTAATGAATTACAAGCACTCCAAGCTTTGATCAAAATATGCGAATGCTAAGCAAACTTCCCAGCATAAAGTGGATAACAAAGTTATTGTTAATGGAAAACTAGCACAACCAAGAAAGAACCTCCAAAAAAACCAGCAATAATTATGTTGAAATGTTCAAAATACTGATAATCAAAGCCAAATTTCATAATTCAATGGAGTTTTAGCTACGAACAAAGACAAAGGCCGCAATCACATCAACTCAATGCAACCATAAACGCATCTTTAGAATCTTTTAAAGATTCAACTAAAGTCACTCCCTCTCCAGCTTAATTTGGTCAACTTAAATTGCTAATGATTTCTTGATGCATGAATCAATCTCCTATTGCACACACTCTAGACAAATCAGGCAACAACGCCAATTTTAAAATTTCAAAAGAAAAAATAAAACGAATTTTACGCTCAAGGAAACAAAATCTCAGCTGATAAAAGATGAAAGCAACAAAAGGGCTGGGATCGGGAAGACAAGAAACAGATTGCTCCAAAAATTCAACGAAATAAAATTAATTCTACAAAATAATCCTAAATTATATTCTAATAAATACCAGTGACTGCATATGCGGGTGGTTTCGTCAGAAGCGAATTCCATAGCGATCCGCTCAATATCTTAGGTCCACAAAAAGAAAATCATAAATCAATGAAAAATAATTAATTGATAGGTAAATCGGATAAAGGGAAATCAAAATTAGTGATTAAGATTAGTAATTAGACCTGAAAAAAGCCCTGGATTTTCGCTGCAAACTCTGCCTTTTTTCCTTTTTTTTTTTTTTTTTCAAGGTTTATTGTTTATAAAGGGAGAAAATAATATAAAAGGAACTTAGAGCGAAGTCTGAGAGAGTGATTTCGATTACTACTTTGGTTGAACGAACATCTTTAGAATCTTTTAAATGACGTTGGGACACCGGAGAGTCCACCATTCAGCTTTTTTCTCCACGCGCCTTCCAAGGGCGGTGATGACACGATCTTTTGTGGTTTGGGCCATTTGACATTTTTGTGGGCTTAAATTTCATGGTTGCGCCTTCAGCAAATGAGCCCTTCAAACAAATCTGTATGGTAGAATGATTTTCATTAAACAAATCAAAAAATTCCTACGGTAAAAAAAAAAAAAAAAAAATCCAATACAGTGTTATACATGTACACTTGACTTATTCTTGCACGTGTTTAAGAATAAAGAGAGGTAAAATATAAAAACAACCTAAATCTGATATAAATTAATAATGGTCATTATATTTGATATAAAATATGAGAGTTTTACGGATTCGAATGTCATAATCGTTATTTACATATGCATTATAAAAATTAAAATATGATCATTTGAAATTAATATCGATGATAGACTTTTTTTCCTCAACAGTAAACTATACCTAGGAGCAACATTATTCTATTTTACCTATATTATATTTACTAGTAGTTCAACGTAATTTAACCGTACACTATAATATATGTACATTTTGCAGTAAGTTGTATATATATATATATAGAATTTTTTGTACGAACCTTGATATATAGATAATTAATTAAAATTTTCTAATAGTTAATTAATAAATACTAACTTTTGTTTGGGGATTAATGTCCACTAAAAGGAATCTTTAGCTATTGCCTAATTGATCAGTTATGTGACCTTCTATTTTTACCTAACAAATTAACAATCCTAAGCTTTTGCTTAATTGGTGAGCATCTTCAAAATTGTTATTTGTTAGGTTTTTTTTTTTTTTTTTGGGTAATGCATATAAAGTTTAGTTGGTCAATTGAGTAATTTTAGATTTTTTATACAAAAAATAAAAGACACGCTACGGAAAAGGAGAATAAATTGAAAGTATTGAGATTTGAATTTTAAAATGATTAAAAATTATTATCTAAAATTAGATTATTATTGTGTACACTGTGAATGATAAATTTTTTAATTTCGCTAGTGAAATTTAAAAATTTTACTGATATTTTATATGATAATGATCTTTTAAAATTATGCATAAATCAATTGGATTGACTCAACTTCAATGCTTTTAAATTAAGCTATCATAACAAAGTTTTTCATAGACCAAGCTTGCATGACTGGAATTTAACTAATCATAGGTAAAAGGCTTAAAATAAATAACCTTCAAAATCGAATTATGTTAATTAAGAAATAAAAATTAATGGTTTGAACTAATTAAGACTCGTTTGATAAATGTTTTTTATTTTTTGTTATTTGTTTGTAATTTGATGTTTTCTTTTTTTTTCAATTCAATTTTTTGCAAAATATAAAAATAAAAAAATATTTATCAATGGAGGTTCATAAAATATAAAAAAATAAATAACCTAAAATCACTTGTATTTTCACCAACTTTAATGGATTGAAGATATTATGATTTAAATTTTAAATTTATTAAATATCGTCTTTTAAACCTTAAGCTGATGTTATTCTTTAGAGAAGAGGACATACACATTCTCCAACTTCATATCCCCAGCTAGCTAGCAGGTTGATTTTTAATCATTTCCTTTAATACTTTAGATTATATATTTATATATAAATATATATTTACTAATTATATATATATATATAAATATTTTATTTACTAATTATTTACAGTTTACGCCATGTTGATTTTTAATTGATACTACCAATAATAAGATGTTACAAATGGTGCTAATTAAGTACTAATTAATCTGATTATGACGTGATTCTATTGCAATTGTTTATTTTATGGTAGGTAGGCACACAAGAAATTATATTATATTTTACCCAAAAATTAAAGTTATTTAAGGCAAGTTTCTTTGGATCAATCAATTAAACAATCTTTCATTTGCAAGTCGTGCCACAAGATGGGATCTTAATGATAAATTTAGATAAAAAGGAACCATTAAAAAGATAGACTCCAACTAATTAATTAATGAAAATTAAATAATTGACCTTTTAAAGAAAAAACTTAGTTAATTTCAGTTGTTAAACAAATTAACATTACTTCCATATTTTAGTATTAAATCTATATGTCTCACATTTCTTAGGGTTTATTTGATAAAATTTTTTAAAAAAAATATTAATTTATTTATATAATACATCAATCAAGGTTTAATTTAACGGTTTTATAACTCGTCATGAAAAATTAAAGAATAAAATTGGATGGTTTTTCGGAAAATTTACTAGTAATAGTCTTTGCCCTTTGTTATTAATTTATATATTTTTACTCAAATTAGCTTATATATTTGAAACGTGCAAAGTGTGACTCTGGCATGTGACATTATTTTTAATCATAATAAAACAAAAATAATAGTAATATGTATTAGACGTCATGTTTAATCAATAAATAAAGTAAAAAATTTGAAATATTGATATTAAACTTTCTAGTCAATTGTGGCATGCCATGTCATTATGCTCTGCCAATTATACTTTCAACTTGCAATTAAGTAATTGATTAAAAACAACATTTAGCACCAAATTAGATGGTTGTTCAACTACTGATTCATTAATTAATTAAGTTAAATAACCAGAATTATGATGCCTGCTCTTAATTAGCAACAGACAACAGTGATTATGTATAAATATACATATATAGAGAGAGAAAATGTCCTTTAATTTTACGAGTATTATAAAAGAGTTTATATTTGATACATTATCCATGTATACGTATTATACAATGTCATTAAATTGTATTCTGACACTTCATTAATTAATGAATTTAATAATATTTTTTTAAAATTTATGAATTAATGAGATATCATATTATAATTCACTAATAATATATAAATTTATGTACCAACAGTTTATCAAATATAAATTTATTACAAAAATTATAATTAGCTTAACAAGTAATGTGTTCTACTATTTTTAAGTATTAAGTTAAAAGACAAAATGATTAGATAATATATAGAATGACTTATTTGTTTAGTCTAAAATAAATAATAAATTTTGGTAGATTAAAACACATGATTTAAGTATACACACATAGTTATGAGATTCAAGAGGCTTCAAAATTAAAAGGTAAAGCCTACACTATTCAAGTAAAAACAAAATTGGAACATGGAAATTGATGATTAATTTGATACCAGAAATTAAAGAAGTGATATTTTGAAAGACAAACCCCATACATAGTTACCCAAAAAGTCAAGCTTTAGGGAAAATAAAAGTTAAATTTTGTTTGCTGTTTTGATTTTGATAATTAAAAAATAAAAATAAAAATTATTTGAATTCCAATTTAAATCTACAATATATATATATATATATTTAACTTTGCTTCATTGTTGTTTGGTAATACGTAACAACGTAAAAGTACAAGCTTGTTTCACTATGTTCAAATGGTTTGGCATATACACTGAAAAAATAATTTTTTTTTTCATCTTTTTTAAAGTGGAGCCATGGCCATTTCCAAAAAATAAATAAAAAATAAAAAAATCATGCTTTCTCACCCTTCAAAAGGACAAATCTTTGAAAGAAAGAGTTTGCTGACTCTTTTACCCATAAACGTCAAACACAACGAAAACAAGTAGGATAATTTTCAATGAGAAAATGATATTTAATTTGTATATTATTATTATAGTTTTGTAAAGCAGCTCTTCCCACTTAATTTTTTGGATTAAAGTAAGGCAAATCATCATTTAGTTACATAATTTGGCTGATGATTGACACTTGTCCTTGCTTTATATATTGTTTGAAGCATGGGAAAGTTTAAGTCCTTTAATTTATCATCCCCTTTATTTTCGATCAACTTTTTATTCTCAAATAATGATTTCCATTGGTCGATCCTGAAAGTGAACCGGTTCAAACTTTGATTGAACTAGCCCACCTACATGGTTCACGTGGGTTCGACCAATCGATTTTGAGCTTAGGATCAGCCGCCCTACAGGTTTTTCAGATTTAATAGCTATATATATTTTTATAAAACGAATATAAATTTTTATTTTATATTTTGTGTAAATTAATTTATAAATTTTTATTTTATTGTAAATAAATTTTTAATTTTTTTAAATTATATAATTAAATTTAAATTTATTAAATATTATTAATTTTTATTTTGTATTTCACATGTGATATGTAATTTGATAATCTACAAAATTGTGAATATTAATTAATACGTAAGACGTTCAAATATCAATTTATTATTTAATATATTTAAATTTAATTATATGATTTTGCAATATTATTTTTTATTTATAGTAAATAAAAATTAATGAACTCATTTGTATGTGATGAAATATTGAGGATTGTAGTTAAAATATATTTGGTTATTAAGTTTTTTTATATGTTAATATCGATGTAGTTATGGGATATTTAAAATATTATTTAAATACAAATTTTTTTTGACCTTGGTTGTGAGAGTTTCTTTAAATTTAAGGGTTGATATCATATTAATTCTAAATATATTTTTAAATATCATATTAATGTCAATAAATTTTTAATCGAGTGAATAAAAAACTGTGATAATATTATAAAATTTGAATTTGAACCCCGACAACTTCAACTATTATACCTTAATTATAAAATAATATCAAATTAAGTAATGAATTTTTATTAGATATACTGCTAATAAAATTTTTAAATTCTACAGATAAAATAAAATGATTACATATAATTTATTACAAATTTAAAAATAAAAGTAAATATATGTTGTTATTAACTCCATTTGTGAAGTTAAAAAAATCGTATTTAATAAAAATCTTTAATTAATACTCTAAAGTCTAAACACTATTTAATATTTTTTTAACTTTTTTTTTTTTAAATCAAGAACCAGCCTGAAATTCCCAATTCCCGACAATAGCTAGAGAAATATGGACTGAAATTGTAAGAAGTTGTGCATATAAAAACACCATTTATTCCCTTCAAACTCTCAACTTGCATAAACGTTCTTTTTGGCTCTGATTCAAAGAAGTTTTAGTTCTGGCATTGGACTGAAACTCCATAAAGGGCATGGGAAGAAGAACAGTTCCCAGTCGAGTGCCCATTGGCCAAGGTCGATGCTGGTGTCGTCTTCACGTGTATTTGGCAGCTGCTCCCATGATCGAAGACTTTTGTTCCTGGAATGGAACATCAACCTCGAGCAACGACGACTACCTGCAGATCACAGATATTTAAACTTACCCAAATTTCTGGAGAAACCTAGGATTGTGTTTTGTGCACCACCTCTTGCAGCATCACATGCGTTTACAAACCTAGTGGAAGACAGTATCTTATAAATATATACATATATATATATATATATATATATATATATTCACACAGATAATATGATTCGATAGATGGGTAATTATAAGCTTTCTATTAAATATATGATAAATTTGCTAGCAAGAAGTCTTTGATCAAATCTGCATGTCGAAAAGCTAATGAGACCAATGTTAAAGAAAAAAATTTGAGATTTTAATATATGTTTTAAGTTTAAATCTTATTATATGCAAGTTTAAAATTAGTTATTTAATCTTGTTATAAACTAATTTAAATAGTTGAAAAATAATTTTAATATTGTTATCATTTCTAAAAAAATAATATTTAATTATGATTGTAACATTTTATATGATGCACCTCTTAAAAGAATCTACAGGACTGGAAATTCAATTAAAACTAATGTTAACAATTTTTTTAGCTGGTATATGTTGAAAATGGTTTTACACTTTACTGAGATAAGGGGTTTTTTCCTTATGGGTTCGAACTTAAATTTATTAAAACGGAATACCGTGGATGACACCATTTAAGAGAAAAAAATGTGAATGTGACTGCTAAATAAAAACTTGTTAACTTACCAATAGGACTAAATTTCAAAGGTTTTTTTTATTATTATTTTATACTCCATTCCAAACAAGATGAGAACCTTGAGTATTGAGGAGTTGTTTTATATATATATATATAATTGATGAAGTTCGAAGATTGAAGATGTTTGAAATCAAACTCAAACTTTATGATTACAATATATTACAATTTTTTTTAAATACTTGATAAAAAGTAATTAACCAAATTTTTTTTTTTTGCAATCAAATGAAGTATCTTCATTTATTTTATGATTTGGTCTGAAATTAATTCAAGTTAAAAATAAATTTAAGTAAAATCTTTTCAATAATAACAATTACAAAATTCAAATTTTATTTTAATGAATGAAAAAAATATTTACTTTCACTTCTTCAATTAATTATTAAAAACAAATTTAATTTCTTATTGCTTGTACAATTTGGTTTACTCAGAGTTAATATTTACATTAAATTCATTCTTTACACAGCTTCAACATAATTAAATAATATTAAATACAAAACGCATTATAATAATATATTTATTATATAGTATGCAATTATGTTCCAAAAGTAGATATAGCTTAATAATTTTTTTAATTACCCATCGTGCTGCATGGCAGATGAGACCTGGATTTATCATTAATTTATTGATTTTAAAATTGTAAATCTGCGGTCCAACGCAACTTGCATTACCCTGGGCAGCACGTAACACTGGACTATTGAGTAATTGCCGAAGGTGATGGATCTCCCATGGTTTTCACAAAGATCACAGTCTTCAAATAAGGACATCTTAGTTAAATTTTATGAGGCAGTTTCGGTTAAGCAAGTTGAATATAAGGATTATATATATATATATATATATATATATATATATATATATATATATATATATATATATAATAGTCTACACTAACACGTAATCTGTTAGCTAGGTTGATAGAAATAGAATGATAGTTGATACAATATTTAGTATCTTACATTCTAAAAGAACAAGAGACTTTGAGTTCAAAACTTTCCTCTTATGTTAATTACAATAAATAATAATAATAAAAAATACCTTATTTATAAAGGAAGTAAACATGCACATTATAGGCTAATTATGTTTAGAGTTTATATTTAATATACTATCGGTGTATAAATTTTATATATTATCAATAAATTATATCATGATACTTTATTCATTAATAAATTTAATACTATTTGTTTTAAAAAACGTTATTTTCAAATTTATAAATTAATGAACTCAGACGTTATTTTTTCACTGATAGTATATAAAATTTATATATTAACAATGCATCGAATATAAATCCTGTTTAATAAATAATTTTGGATTCTTTTCATAAAAAAATTGAATAAAGGAATAAGCAATTTGAATTTGAATTCTTTTTCAGAGGTCAAGTATTACTTCCAATTAAAAGCATAGAAGGGCTTCTAAACTCACAATTTTGTTACAATTTTTCTTATTTATTATCAATACATAAATTTCATGCACTATCAATTAATCATATCATGATTCCTCATTAATTAATAAATTTAATAATATTTGTTTTTAAAAATGTCATTTTAAAATTTATAAATTAATAAATTGAGATATTATTTTTTCACTGATAGTATATAAATTTATATATTAATAATGTATCAAACATAAATCCTGTTTAATAAATAATTTTGGATTTTTTTCATAAAAAAATGAATAGAGAAACAAGCAATTTGAATTTGAACTCTTTTTCAGGTATTAATTACTTCCAAAAGCATAGAAGGGCTTCTAAACCCACAAAGATGTTATAATTTTCCTTATTTATTATGCTTAGAATTTGGTAAAAGGGTTAAAACAGTTTTAAAAAATGGTTTTATCAATTAAGTTCTTAACATTTTTTCGCAATCAATTGAATTTTTTCATTTCAATTTTCATTCAATTGAGCATTTTTTATGGACGAAAATTGTTACGACTTTACATAATTTTAATTATATGTGACAAAAAATATAAGTGATTCTGTTATGGAAATGATTTAATTGAATGAAAATTAAAATATAAAAACTCAATTGATTGCGAATAAAATAAAAATGCTTAATTGCTAAACTCTTTTTTTTTTTTTCTTGAGGACTTTTTTAATACTTTTCCCTTAAAATTTTGTGGAGCATTTCCAGACTAAAATCTTGAATGTACCAATTTAACATGGGAAAATATACCCTAATGAAAATCATTCCAAGAAGGAATTAAGTTCAAATCAAAGTTAAAGACATTTTTGATAATATTACCAAAAAAATTATGAATTTTTTATGAGTTGATATTTATTTACAACAAAACATTAATAATTTTATCGTAACATGTGATTCTGATTATATTTTTATTTAAACAGTTGGATTCATAATCATCATAATATTTTAAAGCACCCCAAAACAAATTATACTAATTATTATTCGCTAGATTTAACTCCAAGCTGAACATAAAAGAAAGAATGAGCATATCAAGGAAGAGCAAACATACGATGGTAATGCTGCTATGCATCCTCATCAATTAGCGAGTACTTTACCAGTACTCCACACTTCAGACTCTTTTATTTTTTATAAAGAACACATTTCACACATAAATCAAAGTCCATTTTGAGCCTGCATCTTGACTCTTGCCTTGAAGATTCTTACCTGACTTAATGGCTCTTAGTATAGATGGCCTTATCCCAAAAGAGCTGCTCAAAAGCATCTTCAAGCTCAAAAGAATTGCTCTTATCTGGACAGTTTCCACCATGACATCTTCAGTTCAGATTCACCACTGCATTTAACAATGTTAACAACCAAACTGTCCTCCAGATTGTCATCTTTGCCTCAACCTTCAGGTCCATGTGAAGCAATTGATGAAGAAGCCTCCTAAACACTTTCTTCGACTTGGATTGAATTGGAGTGTCATTCTATTTAATGAATTGATCAGATCGTAATTTCGAATACGAAATTTAAAAAAATCAATTAAAATAAGATACTTGAATTATAGAACTATAATAAATAATACAATTAATCAAGATTTATCAAATTTGAAAAACAGTTAAAAAAATAATTTGAACCTTTTATTTTGGTTTCTCGAATCGAAAGATCTATGAATTAGAATCTTTATGTATATAGATACAAATAATCCATAAGAACAAGAATTTTCAAAAGCATTTACGAACATTTCTGAGGAGAAAATCCGTTTTCGAGAAATGTTCGATTGAATACTTATATAACATATACTTAAGATCTCTATCTTTTCTAACAAGCAGGAAGTCAAATTACATTCTCAAGTAGGAATATTTTTTGAAGAGTCCAAAAGATATGCATGCAACTTTATTAATTCACGACGAATAATATTAATATTTACTACCCGTACGTAACATTGTACTATTGGTAAATTTAATGCTTTTATTTAAACATTTAATACAAGTGAAAGTCTTGGTGGGTTTCAGATGAGCTGATGGTGCCTGATGTATTGACAAGGCTGCAATTTGGGAACTTGCATTGTCAGAAAACTTAGGAAACAGACGTCAGGAGCTTGCTT
This sequence comes from Firmiana major, assembly GCA_033439115.1. NCBI lineage: Eukaryota > Viridiplantae > Streptophyta > Magnoliopsida > Malvales > Malvaceae > Firmiana > Firmiana major. The sequence continues at coordinate 48,705,950 of CM065909.1, forward strand.
GTTCTCATACTCTTTCTTATAATACAATAAAATAGAATAAAGGAAGAAAGAAGGAAGAACATTATATGATATTTCAGGATTCGTTGGCAGCATCAAAAGTTTCAGGATATTTTCGCCTGATCTTGGAACCGGGAGCGTTTTTTTTTTTTTTGAAGTGCTGCTGCGCTGCACGGACTCCAATTTCCCAATAAGGAAACCTTAAAAACTAAAAAAAGGAAATCCTTTTCCCATTCTCAACATCTTTTTCTGACACGTGGTGGCGCACTCAGGTCAGTCAATTCAATGACCCAAATCGCCCCTGCTGTCACCCTCATTGCCAGACATGTCCCTCTGCTTTACCGGAAATGACGAGAATATCCTTCAAGAACAATTGAATAGTGTTCTCTCACGTGAAAGAAGAAAATTATTATCATCTTAACGGTTCACTGGACGAAATTTTTTAATTTTACAAGATGAAATTAAAGTTTTGTTATATGTTTTATTTTATTTTTTATTTTTAAAAATGATATATATTATTTTGTTATTTTTATTTGTAAAATTTAAAATTTATTTTGTTATTTTTATCAGATAATATTTTTCTTTTTTTTTAAAAAAAGGTTAAGATCATGGTAGGAAATGACATCCACAATCATGGCAAACAATTATTCCATTGTCTATTTCATATCATTTCAAGTGAAATTACATGGTCTCATCTGCTTTTTTCATGACCATGGCCTTGATTTGACTTAAACTAAATTTCAACAGTTCCAAATCCCACTATCATGCCTGTTAGGTGTGCTTTTTTTTTTCCCTACATTTTGTTGCTAATTTAGATTTATTTTTTCTAAGGTGGTGGGCTAGATACCAAAGAAGTTGCCATGATTGGATGACTTTGATGCTTAATTGGGAAGACATGGATTGTGGCTTGACAAGTTGCCAAATAGACCAAACATCCTTTTACCCATTTTGAGAAAAAAATTTAGGGTTTATTTACCCTTTTTGGGGAGAATATGAAGCTTTGGCTGGAGCAAACTGCTGAGAATTTGGTTTGATGTCACCCAATGAAATGAAGAGATCCAGTCTTTCTTATAGGCATAGATTGCCCTAAATTTAGCCAACAATACTGTAATTTGTCCAACAAATTCAAGACATTTTCACACTCAACATTTGTTCTCCCACATAAAATTGATTACCATCGTATCAAACTTTACGGCTATTTGATTAACCTAAAATCATTAACTTTATTTTTTTTATATAGATTTGATTGGTTAGTAGTTTTTATTTCAAAATTAATTGTTTTTCACAATCATTTTAACCTAAACCGTTAATTCAATTTTTTTTAATGAAATGGTTTAAAATTTATGCTTCAATTAAATAACTTAAATAATCTACGATGAGAACTTTTGATTTAAAAACAATATTTCAAATTCTGTCTGTATTTTTTAATTTAAGTCAATGGTAAAAAATTATAATAATTGAATTTCACTTTCTCTATCAGTTTTGAAATTAAATGGCTATTTTGTTATTAATCCTATCCAATAACATTTGTACCAACAAATAGATAAATTTTAATTAAATAAGCAGAATAAATCAACAGAAAAAAAAACTCTCTTGTCAATTAAGTTAACATCCATAGCTACTCATTTAATTTTAAGCTTATAAAAATATGACTACCTTCACTTTTAATAAAAAAAAAATTATTAAGGTAAACAAATTTGAATTGGACTTTGCAAAGTTAGTGATCTTTGAAGAATTGTTGTACCCAACCAAAGAGAAAAAAGGAAAATTAAACAAATGCAAGCCAATTGAAAGCCAATTGACTTCTTTAAGTCTTATAATAAATTGATAAATAAGAAATATATATTTATTTTATTTATATATTTTTGTTGCATTTCCACGCAATGTTTATTAGTGATCAAAAAATAAGATAATCGGTGGTTGTCCTTCATGAAAAAGACAGCTCCCACCGCGACCTGTCACTTTAGCCCATTATCACAGCCGCATCGGGGGACACAACGGCCATTCTCAATTTTTAAAGGACAGCAAATTTGAAATTATGTTTAAAAAAAGAAAATTTCCCCAAGATAGGAAATACGGTCCAGGTATCCGTAGATCCACGCGTCGGTCATCTATACGAAGGACGGCTCTTTTCGCCCAAATCAAAGCGATTAAACAAATTCTTTCGATTTTTGATTGGTCCACGTGCCCCTATTCCCCTACAAAACCACTAGCGGTTTTGACGCCAAAACGGCCGGTTTTGCTCCCTCTCCTAGAACTTTCCTTATATAGTTTATTCTGTTTCCTGCTGATAATAGTGAAGACCAAAAGGAGACGTCTCTAAAACCTGGGTTTGTCTCCTTTCGGCTTTCTCCCCCGGTTCTCATTTCCTCTCCAAGTAAGTTTTTCCCTTTTCTTTTCAAAAATAAAATAAAATAAATAAATAAAACTAAAACTCCGTTTTTTTTTTTCCTTCTTTTTTTTTTTTTCATTTAAAGCTTTTTATTATTTCTCTCTCCCTTTTTATCGAACATCGAGAGCTTGATTTTTCTTTTTCATTTTTTTTTGTTTGGATAATTAGAAAAGATTACTTGTTTGAGCTCTGCGCTGAGCTAAAGCTATGGGGAGAGGGAAAATAGTGATAAGGAGGATCGATAACTCGACGAGCAGACAAGTGACATTTTCGAAGCGAAGGAACGGATTGCTCAAGAAAGCTAAGGAGCTAGCGATCCTGTGCGATGCTGAAGTCGGAGTAATGATTTTCTCCAGCACGGGAAAGCTCTACGATTTTGCTAGCACCAGGTCCTTTTAAGATCTCTTATCATCATGAATTTTTTTTTCCTTGTTTCTTGTTTGATTATTCTTTTAATTATCATAATTTTTTATACCAGCTGGCTATTATTTTCATAGATAAGATTTGTATGTTTCTTCATAAAAAATTGTTATATATATGTTATTTAAATGCGACATGAAAAGGTGAGCTTAATGCTGAAAGATATATGGTAGGGAAATTTAAATGCAAGAATTATTAGTTTTGATTTTATGATTCAAAAAACCTATGGGTTTTGCTGTGAATTTAGTTAGAGTTGCCCTTGATTGTGATTCGATATCGTTTAGGATTTGATTTAGATTCGAAATGTTAGAGAGTGAGCGTATACCGCTAGTTTCATAACTTGGACTAGGATTACTGGCTAGAGAGATAGTGATTTGAGTTTACTACTTGACTTGGAGGTTTCTACAAAGACTAGCGATGATGGAAGGTTCCGTACAAGTAGAGTATTCTGAATCAAGTTTCTGAAATTTCAAATCGGAATTTTAAGCGAATTCTAGCTTTGCTTTACTTGTCAGATCATGAGTCATGAATTCTTATGTATGCTTAAAAATGTCACCTATGTAACACTACTGTTGTACATTGAATTCGTATAAGCTGAAATGACTTGTTCTTGTACAACATAAACCAAATTCTCATAGGTTGATTTTTTTTTTTTTTTCCTTAAAATATTCCACAAAGACACCAGATATAATGGGGAAAATGCCTAAAGCTGTAGGAAAGAAAGGATTTGTACTGCAAAACTTGAAGGACTTCTCAGTCAAGATTCCAATTAATTCAAAGATTCCAACCTTGCTATTTCATAATTAGGTGATATTTAGAATGATATGTAGCACAAGAATAAATGATATAGTAAAGCCTCTAAATCTTAGGTGACCAAATTAGGGAAATCTCAATCCCACATCTAGGTGATTGCTGATGGTCGTGAAAGGGAAAGAAGAAAGAAGCTGAAGAAAAGGAGAAACGAAAAAGAATAGATATTGGTGTACGGTCGTAGTATAGTAGTGAATAGTATTTATATGAAAGTTATGATAAAATAACTACAACTTGGCTATCAATACTTGTCTAGTATAATGAATATACAGTAACTTTGGGGAAATCTCAACCCCACATCTAGGTGATCACTGATGGTCGTGAAAGGGAAAGAATAAAGAAGCAGAAGAAAAGGAGAAAAGAATAAGAATTGAAAATGGTTTACAGTCTTAGTATAGTAGGGAATAGATTATATATGAAAGTTATTATAAAATAACTACAACTTGGCTATCAAAACTTTTATCTAATATAATGAAGGTACAGTTATAATCACGATGCTGAAGGGGATAAGTGAACCAAACTAATTTAAAAGCTCATATATTGCATTGATATATCTCGTAAAACAAGTTAGGTATTATTTAATGTTTTCTACCATAAAATTTATGGAAAGATGACCCTACATTTTTGTTTGAAAGATTTTAAAGATTGATTGAACACAAATTTGAGGTACAACCTAATAATCTGTACTGAAATTTTTAAATGCCGAAAAAGCATTACTAAAACCGGTTTGTTAATTCTCCTTCAGAGGTTGAATTTAAAGTTTCAATAGTTAATTGTAAAGAGGATGGATATGATAGTGAAGTGGTTAAAAAGTTTTTGCTAGCTGTTGGGGAAAATGGAGGCGGCAAATTGATTAATTTATGGAGGATGGCAGAAATGAACATATTTAGATAACTGATAAGTATATAACTATATATATATATATATAGTCTAACTCAAGTGTCATAAAGGGATGATAATTGTTGGGGAGATGATTGATGACGGCACAATGAGCAAGGCTGATGCAGTGGTTGGATCAATGCAGGATGGGCTGGATGGCAAATTGAAGGGAGGCTTGTGATATTACTATTAAGTGCTTATCATAAGCAAATTGGTAGATATAGTAGTAACAAATTGCATGTGTTTGCTTGGAGAGATAGAAAAAACATCATTTCTTGTAGGTATTTTTCGAATGCTGAAGAAAAAAAAGGAGGAAAAGCAGATGACTTAAATCATTACAAAATGCCAATAAAGCAAAAGACAATTCAAATTATTGAATCACTATTTATTAATAAGCTAATTAAATTTCTTTCCTTAATTAATTATACTGCTTTATTTTTCAGTTGAACTAATTTTATTTTATGATTGCACAGCCATTAGTCAGTTAAGTATTTTAAACTTTAAATATACATCTTTTTGGGAACCATTAGGCTATTTCAACTTAGCTACGATATTTTTTCAGTAAAAACATGAAAAAAGAGGAAATACTATACCTAAATTAACATTAATAATTGATAATTGAATTTCATTTTTCTACAAGGAGTAGTACAAGATGGTTGTTGGCAAAATCCAAAAACAAGTAGGGATGAAATTAGGATAAAAGTTTTGAAAAATTTCCTTAGCTAGCCAGATTTATAGATTAAAACCAAAACAAACTTTTAGAACCCTATGAATTAGTACATCTTTTTTTTTTTTAATAGATCAACTCTATATATATATATATAAATAACAATTAATTGCGAATGACACATCAATGAATTTTTAACTTGGTGACAAAGAGGAGGTCTTGAGGTTTTGATATCTTAAATTCAAGTTTCATTTTGTGTGAACTAGAATTTAGTTATCGAGTCAACCTATTTATTAGTTTAGTTGAGTTAAGTAATTTCCATATGATTCAAGTTCTATAAATGTAATACTAAATTATGATCATAATTTCTTAGGTAATGTACCACTTCAAAAAAACAATTAATAATGACATTAAACATGTGGTAAGGTAATGGTTAATAAACAATAAAAAACTTATTAGAAAATCTATTTAAATAGAATATTTAAAACATAACTTGGATTTCTGTAAACATATGTAACACATATCAACAAGTGGGAGGCTTTAGGTTTTGATAACAAAATTTAATATCTTATAGAGATAATTAGGAAATTTAAGGAATTTTATGTAACACAATAAGGAACTGTATTACCTTAAAGAAAAAAAGAAAGGAACTTTGTATGTTTTAGGTACAAGATTATACTATTTTTTTTTCAAATTTTCAACCATAAATAATAATATATATATATATATATATATATATTTACAGATATTCAAGATAATGCTGATAAGTTTTCTAAAACTTTTTAGAGAATATTTGATAAAGAAATGAAAGAAAAAAAAAAAAACCTCAACCTAATATGCGTTGTACTGTAGAGAATCGAACTCTATCTTATCCTAGGGTGTCATCATTAAAGAGTCCCATGATTAGGGCATTTTGGTTCATACATAAGATAGAAAGATAGAAATAAAATAAAGATAACATTAATCTAGGGTTTTGTAGATAACATTGATCTAGGAGAAAGGAATAACTTCCAACCATAGCTTCAAGGTAAGTCGATTGAAATAAACCAAGGTCTAAAGCCTACCCTTGTCTATCAACATAAACAAGCAGCTGCTGGATTCTAAATATTCAACACTTTCACGTTTCAAGTATTTAATGTTTCTTTGGTGAGAAAAAAGGTGGTGTAAAAATGGGAATAGGTATCCCAACCTTGGACCTCTCTAATTTGGATAACATTTCGAATAGTATAAAGGTGCTTAAAACGAATTCTTTTAGAATCCTAAACCAAATGAGCACTTATCCATCTTGATTGATTTTGATCTAAACTTTGCTAAAAAAGAAAAAAAATCTATTCAAAACATAATTCTCTATTATGGATAGGTTAGGCTTTCACTTTATTTTTATTGCTATAGGCACTATAATGGACCCCTAAAAGAGATAAGAACTAATCATCTTCATTATAAAAGTTAATTATAACCTAAAATGTTCCTGCAAAAGGAAGGAAATATAATAGAAAAGAAATCATGCATGTACCTTATAAACAAATGTATATAGCTTAATATTTGCATAAACTAAGGTGATTGATGGACCACAATATTACTAATTAATTCAAGATTCTTATGAAATTTAATACTATTGGAAAGATATCCATCTTATAATCATAGAAAAAGTGAAGTAATTCTTAACTTGCTCTATTTAAATATAATATGTTGTCCAATGAAATTTAGCTGACATTGGCGGATTTTCGAACACATTCACCACTTGCTCTTTTGTTTATTACATTTCATCAAACTCAATTCCTTTTTTTAGCCATTCTTTATTAATTCTTTTGAGAAATATTAGGAATAATTGAATGCTTTCCCTACCATTTTCCTGGATATGGCGTGACTGAAAGCCAGCGATAGGCAAGCACAAAGTTTCTTAAGCCTTTTAGTTGGTGACAACTGAACTTTATAAAATTAAATAAAATTTACACAATGTAGGAGTTGTATGTGGTGTCTAGAGGTTTGAATGGCTCAAAAATTGAATAAAATTAAATAAAATTTGCATATCATTTTTCATATTAAATATTTATAATTATATTTATTAATCAATAATATTTTATACAAATATAATTACATTATATTTAGTAAATAAATTAAAAAAAATTAAAATTTAATTCTAGTCGGGTAAGACTCGAATTCAAATTCAAATTTGACCTTATTTCTAATCGAATTTAAAAATTTTACTCAAACATGTTAATTACATTTGATATTTTTATTTAAATCCGATCAATCAGCTTGACCTTAAAGTAGGTCTAAGATCGAATTAGTTTTGGACCTTAAATGGTGAAATTAAGATCTAATCTGATTTTATGATTGAACTTTATTTGTTTTAATAAGATCCGTTGAATGAATTTAATATTTTCATTCAAACCTATTCAAAAATTGCATAAACCTTTGATTTTAGACAGCCAACTCGATCGGTGAATAAGTTTCAATGAGACATCCAACAACAAAAATTAATATTCAATGCAAAGAATTATTTAAACTTTTTTTTTTTTTAATGTTTTCATCTTGTTTATTATGATTTGTATATTATTTATATAACATCGTTTACAAAGTTAATTGTTTTCACGTGGACAAGCCCAAAATTTTAACTTGCAAGTAAAATTTAGTGTCAAATACAAATTACATAAGATTATTTACAATTTCCAAAGGAAAATGAAACAAAAAACTAACCTATAATCAAAACAATACATTGACAATCATTAAAACAATTCTCTCATATACTACCCACAATGGAGCTAAAAGGTTATCACATATCTTGTTAGAAAATATATATATAAAACACTTAATAAATTAATATTATAAATAAAGAACATGAACATACATGCAATTTTGTTAAATTTTTAACATGAAAATAATAAAAAAGATAAAAATTACCAATTGGATTAATAAAAATTGATTCCATGAAATATTTTTTAATTATGTTATTTTCAATTTAAAATTAATAAAATTGAAAATATGATGACAGTTTATCCGTTCTATTAAAAGAATATCACATGAAGTATTTCATTTTTTTTTTTGTATAAATTAACAAAACTAAAAGTACAACATAAATTTTAATGATCGTTATCATATTGAAAACTTTTATTTCAATACAGAGATAAGATACAAGAATTATTATATAAACTACGCTAAAATGTTAACATGAATTTTTTTTCTTCATTCATTTCTATCCAAAACAAGTGTGTTTATCCAATTTCGCGTCATCATATCACTAAATGACTTCCTTTAAATTCTTTTTAAACTTTTCATAGTTTTAACATTTTCATCATTCATAGCCACCATTTTACTAACTAGAGCGTTTATAGATTTACGACATTCGTCCAAATGAGTATAAAATTTTCATTGATCATGTCTTTGATAGATACAGCTTTTATCTTACAAATATTTTCATTTCTCATTCATTCTATAACTATAAATTTCAATAAAATTGAAAAAAAAATACCTTAACTTCAGACACAATTTATGAAACAATTGAAAACTAAGCTATAAGCCAACCTACAGTGATAATTGAAAGACTAGGTTAAATAAGGAATCATACATCTTATTCTAGAAGAAAAACAAATAAAGCTATAATAATTGTAAAAAATTAAAAATCCAAAAGCATTGAAAAGAACATTTGAGTTCTTGCTTAATCTTCACACGCATTCATCTTTTTTGAGTTTTCATATAAATAAAAAGTTTATATATAAGGCATTGATAATGTATAACGTATTGAGAGTGTATAATCTTTATATATTATCAATATACTAAAAATTGATACTTCAGTAATAAGAAAACTAAAAAAAATGTTAAACCCTTTTAAGTAAATTGAAAAAAATTTATTTATATTTATTTTTAAGGGTTGATACTCTTTTAAGCTGCTCATTAATGAGATATCAACTTTTGGTGGATTGATGATATATAAAAACTATACATTATGAGTGTATCATACATATATATATATATATAAACAAATGCCTTTTTTGTTTAAAATCTCATATTGGTCACATTAACTTTTGCTTTTTATAGTAAACACGTTGCTCTCACTTCACTTCGATAAAAAAAAATCAAAATGATGAAAATGAAAAATTTATTAATTTAATAGTTAAATTACAAAGAAAATAATTATTAAACTTAATCATTAAATTAACAAATTTTCATCCTCACCACTTTTCATCCTTTTTACGGAGCAAAGAAGACATTTACAGAATTGAATACTTAAAAATGTGAGATTTTAACTAAAACAGATATGATTATCTAAAATTATATGTATAATAATGATATAAATATCTTACATTGAATGAGACAATAGTTATCAATTCTCACTTGCTACTTTACTACTACTAATAATATATCATATGAGAGTCAATAAAGTATAATCCTTAATATTTAAATACCTTTGGAAGTATTAATCTCAAATTCATATTGTGCATGTATGGTTTAAAGTAATTTTTTTAATCATATTTTAATATTCTCGTCAAATGATTTTAAAATATGCTTTGATGCATTCATAATTTATTTTAAACTAATTGACTCTAGTTGAAAAGGGAAGATCATTTTTATCATCCTATCAATTAATTTAATTTTTATGAAAATCATATATTTAGTTTGTGATATGATAACCCTAAACAAAAAATAATTTAAAAACAAGCTTTTTTAATAGAATAGTATAATTACATTCTCCCCCTATTTTTTTTTCCGAATATCTACTTACCTTTTATGTCGAAGAAAGAGGAAAATAAAGATCTGAAAAAGTTGAATAAGAAAGTTTCAAGAGAGTAAAAAGGGCAAAAAAAGAGTCATATAAAAAACATTTATTACATTTAGAAGGAAAAAGAAGTGTGGATTAGAAATGGTTATGGATGTTTATATTTTAATTTTAATTTAGTTAATCAACAGAATTGATTTATTCTAATTAACTGCTAGATCACTAAGTTAATTTCGATCATATTCGAAAATAATTTTACTTAATGCTTTAGTTTGAGTATTATATTGAATAATTTTAAATAGTATATTTTAAATATAAAAAAATATCAATTTAAAACAAACTTAATATTTTTCCGCAAAAAAATATAAAACTTCAACGTTTTATAGCATTCAAATAATTCTATAAATTTTTAGCTTTTATAATTAAACCTCTAATTTTTCAAAATAATCCAAATTTTCTAAATATCGCTAATTACTACTTAAATATCTTACGTGAATAATTTTATGAATTGTCACATATACAATGCATATAAAAATTAATGTCATTTAATTGATATAAATTTAATTATGATACTTCGAAAGTTTAAGAATTTATGTCCTGATTTAAATGTCATAAAATATTAAAAATTTATATTATTTACTATGAAAAAATAAAAGAATATTTGACTATTAAGCTTTTAAAATATATTTAAAATATAATTTATTATTAATTTAATTTAAAATTTAATTGAATTAAATTTGATCAATTATTTTTTAACATTAATAGATTTAATTGATTAATGAAGACAAATAACATAATTCCCACCACCAATACTGTTGTGCTCATCCTTCAGGTCTGATCTAATAATTTTCTCCGTCGCCTCCCAACACATCATATTCTATTGGTTTACAACATTTTCGCTCTTCATCCAAAAAACTCTCATTTACGTGAATTTGACCAAAGATGAAAAAATTGATTTGGTGTATAAATCATAACACGATACTTTTCATATTTTATATAATTTGACAGAAAACAAAACATCATCCTTAGAGCTTTTATTTCAATATTGAAATAAATTACAGAAACTAATATATAAACTCTAGCTAAGTCGTCAATATGAATTTTTTTTTGCCACTCGTATTAACTAAAACAATTTATTTTTCCAACTCCTGTTTCATCATATCTTTCCGAATACTTTAAGGATGCATTTGGTTGGAGGAAATTTAAGATTCTCCCATTTGATTCGATTATTTTTCTCCTTGTCAATCATTTTATTTTACTTACAGTACTCGATTTTGAAAAAATCTGAGATAAAATGACTACCTTCGAATCTTGAGATATTTTTAAATTACTTGAGTCAATTTTTTTTTGAAACTGAGGTAAAATTTTTTTCCTAAAATTTACCCCTTAAAATTTTTTTCTGGATAAAAAGTACTTTTTTTCAAAGTAATTTTTTTCCTTCAAACCAAACGCACCTTATAGTTTTTTTTTTTTCATCACTCGTAATGTCTACTCAAATAGCTAAAGCACTCGCAAGTTTATCTTATTGTCAATAAGTGCCACTCCAACCTTCTCACGAATGTCTTCATTTTTCATTATATTTTTCTCATATATTTACATATTCATTACAACATTTACAACTTTACTACACTCATTTTTAATGTATGTAATCTTTCAATTACCCAATATTCATCACCATAAAACAATATTGATGTAACAACCATATCATAAAACTTCTCTTTCGACCATTTAAGAAGTCCTTTATCACACAACACACATAACGCTTATTCATTTGCTTCAACTAAGATACTATCTATAAGATCTATCACAAATATTTAAAATAATCTCACTTTGAGATCGTAACCCAATCTAACATATTTCAATCCTTCTCTTTATTTAAACTAAATTTACATTTCATATATTTAGTTTTCTCTCTGCTTAGTTTGAACCTTCTTAATTTTAACATTTGTTTCCACAGTTCTAATTTAGCATTAGCCTCCACTCTAATCTTAGCATACAAAATAATATCTGCAAATATTATACACCAAAACAAATTATCTTAGATAAATTTTATCAACTCGTCCATTACTATAACGAACAAGAGTAGACTTAACGTCGATTTTTAATGTAATCCTACTGTGATAAAAATTTGCTTCTTTGTCTTCCACATGTTTTCATATGTGTCATTACATTTCCATACATGTTTTTATTAATTTCAAATATATTTCACAAGAACTCTTCTTCGTTGAAGACGATCATAATACCATCCTAAACACTTTAGTATATACTTTTCTCCAACTCCATAAAAAACATAGGAAGATCTTTATGTTGTTCTCAAGAACACCGTAAAACTTGTCCAAGATAGTGTATTACCTTTATAGTTGATCAGCTAGGCTTAAAATTAAATTGATTCTTAAATATCTCTATGTTCTTTTTTAATTTTTGTTCTATCACTCATTCCCATCATCGTATGACTCGTTAGTTTTATGCTACAACAATTATAGCAACCTTCAATGTCTCTTTTGTTTTTATAGATCAAAGCTTTTCTTCCATTCTTTCGATATCTTGTTAACGCACTAAATCTTGTTAAAAATAATTGTCAACCACCTATTTCTTATCTCTCTAAGTCGTATCCAACTTTAATATGAATGTTAACAAGCTCAACAACTTTTCTTGTTTTTCTTCTTCTTTATTGCTTTTTGTACCTCCATCTTTTTACATCTGCACATAAAGTATCGATTTAATCCTTGAAAGACGCCATGGTATTATTCGAAATTTGGTTTTGTCTGTTGTTAATTTGTTGAAATAATCATGTCACTTTTTTAATGTCATTTTTAATTAGAGTTCAATTTTTGTTCATTCTTGATATATTTCACGACTTCTCTCTTGTGCTCCCACCAATATATATAGCTTTCTCTTTCTTTTGTTTACAACTTCTTATAAATCTCTCACAATCTTCACTTTAGCTTCCGCCATAACCCTCTTACTTCATTCCTAACTTATATATTGTGAACTTTTTTTCATGTTATTTTTCTTCAAAGTTTTATAATAATTTTCCTTAATCTTTATAGCTTTCTTATTTATTTCATCACGTTGCATCCTTTCCAATCAATACTATTTCATTGAATAATCCTAGTATCTCTCTGCCCACTTTCCAAATGCATTTTACGGTCATATTCTATAGTATGTTTAGATTCTAATATATTGTCCAATCTTCTTTTTGGATCCAACTATTTCTATTATTGCAAGACAATCTTTTTTTTCCAACGTTGAATCCATGTAACTCCTTTCTATTGATTGTTTAGATATCTTTTATGAATTTTTCATGTCTAGAACTAGCAATTTATTTTGAGTTGTAACACTCACAAGAGATAACCATGCAATCCAAACATTTAAGTCTATACTGCCTACTTGAAGAAATCTAACTTGTGACTGGTCCACTCTAAAAGATTATAAGGTAAGATTCTCTCCTCTTAAACATTGTCTAGTAAAATTAGGTCTTAAAATAAACCAAAATCCAAGATAGCTTCACCAACTTCGTTTCTTACTCTATAGCTAAAATCCTCACGCCCTCAAAACCCTATACTAATACCTACATAACCATTAACGTCACCACTAATAAAAATGTATTCTCTTATAAGCACTTTTTGTACTACTTTAATTAAATTCTCCCAAAGTAGTCGATTACTAATACCATCAAGTTCTATCTGTAGTGCATATGCTCTATAACATTCAAAACCTCTTCCTAAAACTAGTTTAGCCAAAATAATATCTCGTTGTCTCTTAACCTGTATCATATTCTTTTAATACTCTTGTCTATGATGATACCTACACCATTTCGATCTCACTTTTCCTGTCTAGCAAATCTTATACTGCCAAGGTGCTGTCTTCTTAACCTTCTCTCCAACTAATTTGATCTCTAGAAGACACGATGTTAATCCTCCTCCACACAACCTCACAAATCTCCACTAAATTATTATTAAACATACATGTATTCTAATATCCTAACCGAAGCTTGTGCTTACGAACAAACTTCTTTACTCATTCATTATGGTGCGGAAACATTGCCTTTTGACACATCCAGGCATCGATATGACGCATCACTTTTGGACGACTTAACCCTTGTATGCTTTTCATCACATCACAGCTTCAATATAGAGCATTGCTACAAAGAGAACGTCCCAACAAAATTCATATATAGATGCATCATACTCTTTGACATGATACATATTTGAGACATACACAAATTGCCGGATCAACCTAATCAATATCATAGGAAAAGGAAGAAGATGAGTTTGGGATAAAAGTGACACCGAAAGCGGTGACTATCTTAAAGTTATAAATGAAAGAACGTGTGAAACAACAATTAAAGACAAAACACCTCGATTCGATAGCAAAGAAACATATATACCTTGAGGGCATTTAGTCAAACAAGCTTCATCTTTCACGCTCAAAATCATGGTAAAAGTATCAAGTGGACTGTTAGCATAAAAAAAACTGGATCAATGATCCTTTCTGGAGATGACTTACTGATAATTTCAGTCAGACAGATGACCTCTTTTTTATTGATAAGATTCAAAAACAAGGTGGGGAGGGAAAGGCAAGATGGCAAAGAAGTCAAAGAATACATTCTATATTTTACAAAGAATCTGATCGGAGTAGTTCAGACGTTATAGTTTAACAGCTAAGTAAAAGATTAAATAAAGCAACCATGAAGAGAAAACATGGTCAAGACAACTTTCATATTTAAACAAAAAGAGACCTTACTTTTAGGATTGTAACTTCAATTGTTTCTGTTCCCCAGCTGATTCATCTCTCTGGAAGGAAGCTGTCGTTGACTAGTATAACCACAACATTGTCAGATAGAACAATTTTAGATACAATTGGAAAGGAGATGATTCTAGAGAGAGAAAGATAAAGATGAAAAAGGAAGACAAGAAAAGCAGGGAAGTTGATAGAAGATATCAAAATACGATCTATAGCCCATGTTTGGTGATTTTGAATGATACGTGATCATCATTTTGTCTGTTTATCATTTCTCTCCTGTAAGCATTTAGATTACAGAATGTCTGATGTAAATCAAATCATCTCTTTCTTGCCAGCATGAGATCAGTGATTGACCGATACAACAAAACAAAGGAGGAACATCAACAACCGGCGAACCCTACCCCTGAAGTCAAGGTACTGTTTGGAACTTAATCCTCATATTTCCTGCATTTTCCCTTCAGAGCATACACAATACATAATTTTACTATCAATGAATTTGCACGCATTTAGATTCTACCGAAAAAGAGTAAAAGTATGATTGGAAGGTTAAATAAATTTCCACTTGATGGACCAAACTTTTACAAACCTGGAAATGTGATGTGTGAAATTCAACATTCACAACTTTGCACATATTGTTTTTGCTGAACAAAACAGAGGACCAATAGAGCAACAAACCCGTTTTTTTTAAGGGTAGGCAGTGGTAGAAGGTACTGACACAAAATAGGCTTTCTACAACTTTTGACAAAAACTTGGCAGCACCAGAACCTGCAAGATGATAATTGATCTAAATGCATTCCATTAACTCCTCATCTGAGTGTTGGAATAGGAAAGACTAATTGCATGGACCCAAAATATATATATATAAATATATATATATATATATATATATATATATATATAAATTGGATGATAATTAAGCCATGTTCCAGCTCAAATTTATGATTAAGATGTAACTATAAACCTTTGTTGGACGTATACCCACTAAAATCCTTTTACTGAGCTTGAGACAATGTGATCTGTAAAAGACAGGCAGTGTCACTATAAACCATGGGAGAACAGTTGCCAAAAAGATATATACTATAAAGGAGTGATCATACAGGCACAACCAGCAAAATATTGCAACTAATAAACAGAAATACCATGATGAGACGTATATAAAATATATGAGTCTAGGACATAGTTCTGGCTGTGCTAAAGAGGATAGATTTAAAAGATATAAAAACTAAAGGGCAGAGGGGGGTGCTATAAAGCATTAAAGCTCCAACCTCACACACAGAATTGAACAGTTTGGGAAGGTCCCCGTTCTAACCAGTAAGATATCTTCCAATGACGAGAATTGTGGTCAAATCATGCACTGGTATTCATGTAGTATTTAGTAGTTAGCAGCATGCAATAATTACAGGTATTATTTTATGTACCAGCACATTTAGAAGCCACAAATCCAACTAAGTTAATGTATGAAGTCATGATGCAAAGGTTTGAGTTTTGGTCGGTAGAATATGATTATACTGTATACCTCAGATAAAATGGAGACATGGAAGGTTAAAAAAAGGTTACTGACACTGCCTCATAACCAAGGCATTCAACCTGGAAATGTTAAGAAGAGAGAAACTACCCCTTATCTCAGCCTGTTTTCAGGTTAAAAACTATTTTGCTAGTAATAACATAACACCCCAATCCATCATCAGGATATTGTGAGAATTCGCTATAATATGCAGAGACTTGAACCATTCCTTAAAAATGCCTTCTGTGGGAAAAAATCGTTGGACTTTCAAATCAAAACAGACAATGCCTCGCAGGTTGGCTGCAAATCTCCACAAACAATGTGCTTTACGTTTGGATTAAGGAGCAATTAAAGCATAGATCATGACTATATTTTTAACAAATTAGAGCAAGAAACTTACAATGTCAGCCATTATCTTAAAGGAGAATCATTGAAGCAAGGAAAGAAGAGATTTGATGAAGCTGGAGATACAGCCTAACATAGCAGTCAGCTATCTAATTTTCCTATGTGCAGGAAGATTTATCCTTAATTTAGAGAGCCACTGCAAAATTTCATCTGTAGCTGTCTTCCTCTTTGAAGAAAAATGGGATCTAGATGTGTAAAGGGATGAAGCTTTGAACTTGGCTCAAAGGTTACCCCTAAAAATTATTCTTCATTGCAAACTCTTCACTACAAGGGTTGACAATAGTAAAACCTACTTTATCTTTCCCTTGTGTTTAAATCACTGCACTCTATTAATGTTTCAACAAGCAGTTACCTTAAAAAAAAGGAAAATCGTTACAATTACATCTTCACCTAAAGACTTCTCAATTTTCTTGAGAAGCCATCTCTTTAGGCAAAAGCTTCCCCCAACAAATCATATTCATGGACAAGTCAACAACATAAAGGGCAAAATATACCTGGTTATTCCTTGCTTCTAGACCAAATCTAGAGACTCATCAATGATCCATCTACTTTTGAATTCATATCTCCACCTCTTTCATGCTTTTAAACCTTTTACAGGTAATATACACAGAAGCTAGAAGTATTCTCCAGTCTCCAAATAGGAATCATATTACTCCAAGAAGAAGCTTCTACTTTGCAATATCCAGAAGAAAAAAAGCATCTATCTCAGCATAAAAATTTCAAATGGGATTTTGAAAAGTTATTAGCTCTAACAGCCTGCTTGCTAAATTGCTTGAACGGGCAACCTAAAAATCTTTGGTGTTTTCATCTCTTTGCCTATTAAGGTTTCAACAAGCGCTGACCTTAAGAATGGGAAAATCCTTACAATTACCTCTTTCCTAAAGACTTCATCATTTTCTTGAGAAGCCATCTCTTTATCTCTTTTATGTCTAAATATAAGCAAAAGCTGCCTCCTACACAAATCATATTCATGGACAGCTCCAAAGTCAACAACAAATTCCAAGGTCAAAATATATCTTGCCGGTCCTTGCTTCTAGACCAAATCCAAAGACTCATCTAAGGATCTATCTACTTTGGAATTCATATCTCCACCTCTTTCATGCTTTTAAACATTTTACTGATGATATAAATAGAAGCTAACCAATTTTCAGATAGAAATCATATTACTCCAAGAAGGTAGTTTGCACTTTGCAATATCCAAAAGAAAAAGCATCTAGCATTCCATAAAATTTTCACATGGGATTTTGCGAAGTTGTTAGCTCTAACAACCTACTTTCTATGTAGCTTGATCAGGCAATCTAAGAAATCAGGGGCGTTTCATCTCTTTGCCTATTATCGTTTCAACAAGCAGTTACCTTGAGAACTAGGGAAATCCTTACAATTACCCCTTTCCTAAAGACTTCATTTTCTTGAGAAGCCATCTCTTTGTCTCTTTTACGTATCAAAACAGGCAAAAGCTGCCTCCAATAACCATATTCATGGACAGCTCCAAAGTCAACAACACATTCCAAGGGCAAAAAGACCTTGCAATTCCTTAATTCTAGAAGAAATCCAAAGACTCATGGCCTCTTATAATTTTAAACTTTTAACTGATGACATGCATATAAGCTAGAAAACTTCTCCAGTCTCCAAATAGAAATCATATTGCTCGAAGAAGAAAGTTTGTGCTTTGCAATATACAAAAGAAAAAGCATCTATCAATGCAAATAAATTTCACATGAGATTCTGAAAAGTTTTTAGCTTTAACAGCCTAATTTTACTTGCTAAGTTACTTGATCTGGCAATGCAAATCAGGGTTGTTTTCATCTATTTGCTTATTGTAGTTTCAACAAGCAGTTACCTTAAAAAATAGGAAAATCCTTACAATTACCCTTCTAAAGACTTCATCAATTTCATTTAGAAGCCGTCTCTTCATCTCTTTCATGCCTCAGAATAGCAAAAGCTGTCTCCAACAAATTAAGTTCATGGACACCTCCAAAGTCCACAACATATTATTCCGAGGGCAAAATAGACCTTTCAATTCCTTGCCTCTAGACTAAATCCAGAGACTCATCTATGATATATCTACTTTTGAATTCATATCTGCACCTCTTTTATGCTTTAAACCTTTTACAGGTGATATACATATTAGCTAGAAGCCTTCTCCAATCTCCAAACAGAAATCATATTATGCCAAGAAGAAAGTTTGAACTTTGCAATATCCAGAATAAAAAGCATCTATTGGTGCGTATAACTTTCACATGGGATCTTGAAACGTTGTTAGCTCTAACAGTATAATTTTACTTGCTAAGTTGCTTGATCAGGCAATCCAATATATATATATATATATATAATCAAGCATCCGGAACAAGAGCTGAGAAAGTGCATAACTTTGACAAGTACACCAATAACTCAAAAAGTGACTTGCCATCCAATAAATTAAACCATCAAATTCCTGATTCCACTAACACGTTATTTGAACTCATAATGCAACTTTCTCTACACAATCAAAATATCCTCTCTAGCAGGAACCCTGGATCTAAATATGTTTGATTCTGTTACGAATTGCCAAGAATGTAGCAATCATTCAGAGCATTGTCCTCTATATATATGTGGTTTTTGTGATCTTTCAGTATCAAACTTACTTATGTGCATATTCGTACTTTGAGCAATAAAAGCTACACACTGAATCTTACCATATCATGAATGTTATTTCAGTTCTGGCAAAGGGAGGCAGCAATTCTGAGACAACAACTGCAAAACCTGCAAGAAAATCACAGGTATGTTGATTTTTTGACAAGAAATTCATCATATCAAACATCAGTGGAAAAGAAAAATAATGCAAAATTGCAGAAACAAGATCCATTTTTACATTTGGCATTCTTTAGAATACCATCATATCAAACATTTTTACATGAGGCTCCCTTGTTACCTAGAAGTCACAGAAAAAGCCTTGCCATTAATGCAAACAGAAGGCTGCATACATTTGACTCCACAATGTGGGAGACTTATGCATCAATTTTGCCCTTTTTATTCTTTAATACAACTTATGCCCATTGTTTGATTTCAACAAAGACAACCTCGTGTACCATGAATTACTGAAATAAAAGATTCTCTCTCCTTTGAACTGTTATAACTATTTATTCCAATCTTTTATCATGCAATTATGCTCAGGATGTTCTATCTTTTATACCATGGTTCATATTTTTGAAGATCAGATTGAATGAATCATCCATTCTTCAATTTAGATGAACACAGAGATTAATGGTCCTAGACATTAATTTCTGTTCAGAAAAAGGTAGGTTTCATATTTAACCTTAAAGCATAAAGAGCATCAACACTAGAAATAGCCCCAAGAATAGAAAGTGAATGAAAAATCCATTGCATCTCATGTAAATGCCTAAGAGAAGCTTTTATAATGTCTAAGATACAAATTTCATAGACCAATAATGCTTCTGCACACCAAAACAGGCAAATGATGGGTGAAGAACTTTCTGGATTGGGTGTAAAAGATTTGCAGAATTTGGAAAGCCAATTGGAAATGAGTCTTCGTGGTGTTCGTATGAAGAAGGTTTGAAATTCTTATTTCCATACCATGCTCAGTTTTTAAGTTCTAAAATAGCATGCAAAAAAAAGCAACTCCATGTTAGTAACATCTTCTCCACTGATGTAGGACCAAATTTTAATGGACGAAATTCAAGAATTGAACAGAAAGGTAAACCCTGAAAGAATAAATTGTGCTCATTACAATCTTACCGTCTCATGCCAAGTAGCTAATTTGCATTGTCTAATTGCAGGGGAACCTCATACATCAAGAAAATGTGGAACTCTATAAGAAGGTAAACCTAATTCGTCAAGAAAACATGGAATTATATAGAGAGGTATAAATTTGAATGGCTCATAAAAATCTCAATTATCCTACAAATATTAAAATATTCAACCATTAGACCTTTGTTAGTTATGAGAAGTTGTAAAAACCAACCTCAAAAGAAAAGTTTCGCATGTAGGTTTATGGAACAAGGGATGAGAATGGTGCAAACAAAGACTCCCTTCTGATAAATGGTCTAGGCATTGAGGAGGACTCACATGTGCCTGTCCATCTCCAGCTAAGCCAGCCACAGCAACAAAACTACGAGACACCAGCAAGAGCTACAAAATTGGGGTATATTTTCATCCATACGATAGACAATATAGATTAAAATACTGATTACTTTGCTAAAATTTGATCTCCAACTTTTTCCATGGTAACTGCAGCAATCTGCAATTGCATTAGCAGAACCAGATGCATCAAAATGGGATTGGATGTCACTCAACTTCTATCAACAAATAGCTCACAGTTCCGAAAGTTATGCTTCTCATAGTACGATGTGGTATGTAAAAACCACCGATTATTCAGCAAAACAATATTGGTTTGAAATGATTAAACAAATGGACTTTAGCATGTGTGTGATGATCAAGAAAACCAGCTAGTTATGTAAAGAAAAATTAAGTGCAATAAAGAAATATATATATATATATATATATATATATATATATATATATATAGAGAGAGAGAGAGAGAGAGAGAGAGAGAGAGATTGTATTCTGTCTGCAGTACACTTTTTATCAGGTTTTAAGACAACTAGCAACGGACGTCACAATTACACTTATTTTAGTTAATTTAATATGAAAAAACTTAATGTAGTTATCTCATGGAACATATATGACAGGTACAAGGTGCTTCAGAAAGGTATTAATATTAAGATAGGTGAAGCTACAAACAAAATGATAACTATAGAACCATCACCAACAGGATACTTAAAAGACTGTAACTCAATGTAGTTTTACTGCAACTCAATTTTCAATAATAAAATCCAAGACAGTATGTATGTACCTTCTTTTTCTCCTTCATTACATTGTAGACAGAAACTGATACCGTGATCTGCGATACGAAAAGGGTGGTTCCGATAACAATCTGAGAACACCAGTTCAGGGTACCCAAAGAAAATAGCCTTGTTATAATACATTACCAAAACTACATGAAGAGAAGGCTTAAACAAGTTTCTTCAATAATAAATACATAACATGATTAACTTATAAGAACCAATGTTAAGAAACAGAAACATATTGTATAAATAGGATCATAGTGCAATTCAAAATGTGAACCATAGGAACATGTGAAGACGCATAACTATCTTCTGCATTGCTTAAAACATAGGACCATGTTTTTCCCTAAGAATAGGTTGCATTGACATAACCAGCACACACAGTTTCCCACTACGATGTTGGGCTTTAAAATAACTTCAGGTTGCGTTTAATTCCAGCAAGTGTAAGAGCATAATACAGAAACAGTGAACAGCACACAAGCATCCCAGGGAAGGTTCACAACCCAAAAGCACAAATGTCACAAAAATAGATTTTGCAGAACAGGGAATCATCATATTTAACAAGGAATTAAAAAGCATATGCTGCAAAAACTCCGCCTGTGGCCATAATACACGCCTATATCTGAGACCACAGCCAGTCCCAAGCCTGGATAAAGGAGGGAGGTTGCAACATGTTAAAAGAAACACTGAAAACAACTATGGACTATCAAAATAACCTAAGTTCAAATAGTAAAATAAATGCAAGTATAACAAGAGCAAAATAGAACTTGAATGTGCCCTGCAATTAAGTTTTAGTTATATTTTAATGTTGATCCAACTCTTTATTTTTCATCTATTCCCATGTTGGAGGAATTTCGAACATATACCTTAGAATTCCATTTGGAACACTAAAACTTGGTGCAAATGAAGCCAAGTTATTTATCAAGGGACATAATCAAGCACAGTAAAAAAAGAAAGAAGCAAACAAGAAAATATGGTGAAGGGAGAGACTAGCAGAGAAATAAGCTCATAGCCATCAATGAACGCGAGAAAGAAAAGGAAACATTAATAATCTGTCCATCACCCTTTCCCAAAGGCTCGATGCACCCAAAAACATGAATTAATAGGACTTGAAGAATTAGTCTTAAAGAAGCAGGGAAAAATTTCCAACATAGAGGTAGCGTTTGGTATTGGTGAAGTAAGCCACATTGCTAGTGTTTTAATTGGGCGCAAAGACAATATACCATTTGTTATGTGTTTTACCGGTGATGTAACATTACCTCGGCAATCACATTACATTGGGTATCCTGTGCAAAGATACTTTGCTGAGTCGTTGCAAAGAAAAAGAAATTTTATTTTACCAAAATTGCCCTTTGGGCTTGAATTCCAAAAACATCGTTCATTTCTCTTCTTCTTCTTTAGAAGAGATAGATCGACTGTAGCTATCCATTTGGCCGAAAAGAACACATAAACATAATTAATGAACTAGTTTTTGCGTTCTTCATCTTTGCACTTGTGTTTTCCACCTACTCCCCCGCCCCTTTTTCTCTTCAAAATAATAAACTTATGGCCAGTTAGATTTAGGCCACAAATTTATGCATTATAGCAGTTTCCTCATAAACCTGGGCTTTATGAGGCACAAATAGAGGTGTAAACGAGTCCAGCTACTCGTGAACTACTCGAGCCTGGCTCCATGATTACTCGAATTCGATTCGTTTATTTTTGAACCGAGCTCGTGCCATTCGAGTAACAAGTCGAATTCGAGCTTCTAAGTATCTCGCCGGAGCGAGCCTTATCTAGCTTTTTTAATATATATATATTTTTAATATTTTATTATTAATTTACTATTTTATCCTTATAATATATAGTTGAAAAACAATAAATTAGGCCTAATGAGTCGAATTTGAGCCTATATAGCAAAACTTGAGCGGCGCGAGTATTTTGTTGAGCCAAGTTCGAGCTTCAAAAGCTAATTTCGATTTAACTCGAGCCGAGTTTCGACTATTCAAGTCGAGCCAAATTCAAGACTGATATCGGATTGTCTCAACACGGCTCGATTATACCCCTAGGCACAACTCCACCTTAATTCAGGCTCTAGCTAAGACATTCATAATTATATTTCCAATTATAAAATTTTATAATTTAAAAAAAAAAAATACCATTGGTGAGACAGTAAAGGTCGTTCCTTTGTGACCTAGAGATCACGAGTTCAAGTAGAAATAACCTTTCTATTAATGCAGAAGGAAGGCTATGTACACATGACCCTCTCCTGACCCCACAATATAGGAGCCTAATGCATTGGGTTGCCTTTTTTTATAACTCAAAAAAAAAAAATTAATGTTCAAATCAATTATTAGAACAAATTTACTATAATAATGATTACATTATTAACATTTGACATAATAATTAAGTATAAACTGTTTTTTATATCTAAGGGCATTTTTGAAAATCAACAATACATTCTCAGTGAAGTGTTAATTTACCAAACACTGCAATTTTATCTTCCCAACATTTTAATACCCAACAATCGCTTTTCCCAACAATCACATTATATTACAACCACTACAATGGTAAATTAAGAAATATGTGGATATTGAAAACATGTGAGATAGACGGTATGCCCTAAGAAGAAATGGTGAGCACCGGAGAGATGCAATACTACGTACAGATAGTAGTACTAGAGGATTGGGACATCAATAAGTACCAAAGGTACTAGCAGAGGTACAATCTAGGTGCAATTCTGGCATCAAAGCAATATTGGGACTCAAAGAAGAATGAGTAGACTAGAAGCTGGAAAAAAAAGTGTGCAAAGAGACTTTGGTCAAAGAAGCTCTAATTTGTGTTTGAAAACGAATTAACCTTTAATAAAGCTGGGGAAGAGCTGATTTAGAACATATAATCAATGTGACCTATGATGCAATGACAACTCAATCTCAAGTTCTCAACATATCATTAAGAGGTGTGATACTAATTGTTATATCTAGCACAATGTAATAAATGCATAAGGTGACAAATATGTGCCAAAAGGTGATTCACGAAGATACTAACCGCTCATTTAGTTTTAGAAACTATTTTCAATTTTCAATTACACTCTAAATAAACCAATACTGTAACTAAATTTGGAAATTGGAAAATAAAGGATTCCTAATGTAGTTAAAAAGTTAGAAGTTTATCCTTATTTTGTTGATTCTTTATATTGTAAAATAGAGAAGGAAAATGGAAAACATTTTCCAAAAATAAAGGGACCTGAGCATACCAAGGAAAAACTTAAGGGGGCTTTTAGTTTGCGGAAAAAAAATTCTCCAAGAAAAAATCTCCCCTAATCATTTTACTGGATGAATTCTGAAGAATATTAAATTCTCACGTTTGGTTGTATTGGGAGGAATATTTGATTACTATATTTGATTCAAGGAATTTAAGATTAGTAAATGGTACATTTTACTATATCACCCTTTTATATTAAAGTAAATAAATAATTAATTTGAAGTGAATAATAGAAGTTATGTTTAACATATTTATTTATACATTTATTTATTTATTATTTAAACTTATCTATGTAATAAATGTTAATTAATTTATTTAACATGAGGTAATCGATTTATTTAATATGTAAATTATTTTGATTTATTTAATTAGTTAAACTATTTATTTGTAAAATGTCCATTAATCTATTTACTAAATTTTTGTCTTTGAAGGGGTAAGTACAAAAAAGTCTTTATACACTTCTTTTTGGAAAGTTACTAGAAAATAAACTAAGGAATTATGCAAGAATACCAATTTTTTCAGGTTCCAAATAATAACAATAATAATAATAATACTATTGAACAATTAAAATTAAAACACACATAATAATAATACTATTAAACAATTAATGGTCATAATATATCAACAAAATTGTAATATTAGACAGGGTTTAAAGACAAATTGGTCACATAAAGCATTTATTAGAGGGCAAAATAGTCACAAAAAAATAATTTACCCCGGAATCTAAAAATACTTCAAGATGAGGGGGTAATCATCTTACCCCTATTTTTCCCCATTCAAGTATTGTTGATAATATTAAATTACTGATAAAGGGGAAAATCAATAAACCAAACGAGGGAATTAGATGACAGAAGAAAAAACTACTAAGGGAATCTAAAATTCCCCGAACCAAACGCCCCCCAAAGGTAATGACCCCATAACCAATCCCATAGTTGTGAGGCTAAAGCTTTGCAACATCCTAGTTTCTAAGTCTAACCAAAGGAACCTGATGCAAATATTAGGTTTAACATGTTATAAGAGTTTAAATTATATCAAGATGATATTAGAAGATGACTTTTTTTGCAACATTCACAACATGACATGCCATATTTTTTTTTAAATGTCTACATTTAAAATCATACTCTTTAACTCGAGATTAATTCTTATCACTTTTAACCATAATTAACTTAGAAACAAAACTAACATTAATTAGTTAAAATAAACAAAAAAGGCACAAAAGTCATTAAACCTAAGCAACAATAGGGCCAATCTACTACTAGTTCTTTTTGTGCTATGGGAACAAAAGCCTATAATAAACTTACAATTAATAAGTTGAGGGAACTAATTCCAAACATGTATTCTAGTAATAAAGTATTGCCTGGACTCTTCTACTTGTTCTTCTTCCAATGTTTCTTCTCAGTATACTAGATTTCTTGGAAAACCATCGCACAAAATGAGGAGAAAAAATGATTGCCCAAAGTTAATATCCTTCTTGGGCATTGAGCCTTTTTAGTTTGTCACTGATTTACTGAAACTTGGTTTCTTTCTATTTATCTTTCACAAGAGAGAAAAAGCAAAAGGCAAAAGCCATTTCTCCTTCTAGTTTACTACAACATTTTCCTTGTTGTAATTCATTAATTAGTTGTAATTTATAATTTTATATTTTTTTAATTAGAGATGATAGGATTATATTACGATTTAATTTGGTATCAAAGGTCTAAGGTATTAGTTATAGACTTTTAAAAACATATTGTGAGCCATGTTTTGAATAGATACCTAAAAGGTCTCTTTTAAGATCATCCTAATATAATTTCAATTCATGTCGTAATACCTACAAAATTAAATTGCAAGACACGTACATAGTCAAGTATAATAGACCAAAACCACAATCAAGCATCTACAAATTGTTATAAAGCCAACCACCTACCATGCAAAAAGAATAAAAAATTCAAAATAAAAATGCTTCAAGCTTGTGGCATGCTTGAATATTAATACTCATTTCTAACATTTATACATACTTAGATTTATATAGTTTGCGCTTGATGTTTTGAATCTAATTGTAAATTAGTCATTTACATTTTCCAAACATGCTTCATTCTTATGTCTAGTCACCAAATAATTTTTTTTTGTATGATAAATTATTACATGTTAACAATATGATTATCATCATGTTTGTCTCCACTCCCCATATATGGTATTTTCCCTTACAGTTTTTCCTTGATCAAATAAGGAATACATTGTCAGATTTTTGCTTAGAATTTTGTAGATATTGACTCCACACATAAATAATAAACTTGTAATGAGTTCGAAACAATTAAATATGGAAAATATAAGTTTTCAATGGACTAATACCAAAAAGCTAGCACTCATAATTTATTTCTTTGAATGTACAAGTATAGTAAGCACCTTTTGTTGTAAGTTGCAAACAATTCAACTTACATTAATGAAATAATGTGCAAACCATCCAAATAAGCTATTAACCACGCACCAAAGCCTAATCTAATTAGTCCTAGCTTTTAAAAATTCTGGAACCAAAATGACAAATTCAAACATGCCCAAACATACTGAGCTTTCCCATGTGCAAAAAATAAAAGAGTAGAAAAAATTATCAACCACATGATAGAATAATATAGTCTAAAGTATAAGGAAAAATTACTAGATGCTAAAATAAAGAGAGTTTAGGCTACACAGAGTAAAGACTAAATACATAGAATATAAATTCAGTTCAAGAAAAAGAAACGTCAAAACATAGTGATGCTAAATGGGACGACGATCCCTAAACGAGATCATTTAAGATATTTGTAGTCAATCATACATATTGATTAAGAGATTAACGTCGATGTGGCCCATAAGATCGACTAACTGGAGCAAGTACAGAAGTGTTCTAGGTGTGTTGTGTGATATAGGAATTCTTATATGATTAAAAGACAAGTTTTACAAGACAATTGTTAGACCAACATTATTCTATGATAATAAATTTTGAGTAACTGAAAGACTACATACACAGAAGATGAGTGTAGCAAAAATGTGAATACTACGACAGATGTGCAGATATACGAAAAATGTTAAAATGAAAAAGGAAGGCATTTGCAAGAAGGTTGGGGTGACACTTATCAAAGACAAGATGAGTAAAAATCGTTTACGTCGATTTGGACACATACGATATGCGCTCCAATAAGGAGAGTGAAAACTATGACTAGTAAAAAAAAAATCAAAACTAGGAGAAGACCGAAAAAGACTTAGATAGAAGTTATCCGACAAGATAACGAGACTAAGGTTGAAAGAACAAATTGCCTTACATAAGAATGAGTGGAGGAAAGGTCACTCAGACGACTTAATATGAGTTCATATATTGGTTCATATAGCCTACCTGTCACAGGGTCGTTCTCCCTTATAGAACTTTTTTCAAGGTCGTTCTCCTTTATAGAACTTTTTTCAGTGATGGCCTAAGTTTCCCGCAACTTAGTACCGTCAATCTTCACACTAACCCAAATCCGGGTCGATACGCAGCGATATAACACTTGAGCAAGAAAACAACTCGACAAAATATACCAATAAAGCAAAGAACACTCAAGCTTTAGAGAAAAAATCTTTCTATTAATCCGCAATAAAAAGATTACAAACTTAGCCAAAAAGATCGCTCTTAGTTATTACTCTCTTTCTCCCTGAATGATTCTCTCACTGAATGATGAATGAATACATTCTACTCCCTCAATGCTATTCAAAATTTATATTTGTGATAATCTCCAGTGATTCGATCTACCAAGATTTCTCCGTTTATCCCGGCTTATGACCCGCATTCATCTTTATCCCGATTTTCAAGGATTCGCCTTAGCTCTCGTTATGGCCGTTGTCAACCACTTGGTTCACGTTTCTAAAGTGTCGGTAAGTTAGCTCGCTATCCGCAAACTATGATCATCGTCCGTTAGCGGCTCCGTTTCATGCTTGGCAATCCGCCCAAGACGAGTGCCTGTCTTGCATGTTTTGTGAGCGTCCTGTTGCGCACCGTGCAAAACTTTTTCACACTCCGCACTCGTCACAGCATCCCCAGTTGATCCCTTGCGAGCTGGACGCCTGGTTAAGTAGTTAGGGTCAAACAAACCCTCCTCCCGTCGGATGAAGCCGATGCCCTCATCGGAATGAGCTTCAAATATGCCTTGATCTCATCCTCAAATTGCCACAAGGAAGTGTCTTTCTCCCAAGTAGCGTCTGCCTCATCTTCACCTTTCTATTGCACCAAATAATAAGTTCTCCGATTCTTCCTACTAGTTCCCTCGACCTTATGATCAAGAATCTTCGTCATCTTCTTCTCGAAATGACTTCTCACAGTAAGTGGAGCTTTCCTTACCTGTTGTCTCCCCGGATCATCTTCGTGGTAAGGCTTCAAAAAGCTCATGTAAAATGTAGGATGCAACTTCATCCTCTCGCAGTTTCAGCAGATAAGCCACCGCGCCTACCGACTTTATAACCTCAAAAGAGTCATCTTATTTTTGCACTAGACCTTTATGACACCGCTTGTCTGTGACTTTTCTCCATATCTAAGGCGTCAATTTGAGCAACACCTTATCACCGATCTCAAATTCTAGTGCCAGCCTATCCTGGTCCGCATATTTCACCATCATCTTTTATGCCTTTTTCAAGCTCTCCCTAACCTGTTCCATCAACTCCTGACGGTCTCACACAAATCTGTGTACCGCTGGGCATTCCCCTTGGGACTTAGTCTTTGCTATCTCCAAAGGTGTAGTAGGTTGATGTTCAAATACTAACTTCGCTGGACTCATACCCGTGGAAGATGATTTATGCATATTATAGCAAAACTGTGCAGAATCAAGCAGACTCACCCAATTCTTTTGGCTTGCAGTCACATAGTGCCTCAAATACTCTTTCAACAATGCATTAATCCGCTCCGTCTGACCATCTGTCTGCGGATGATTAGCCGTTGAAAACTTTAATTCTGAGCCTATCAACTTGAATAATTTCAAAATCTTCCAGTAAACCGAATATCCCAAATTGTCTATAAATCTTCTCTATATACAAAAGCTTAGTCAAGATTCATGTCGCAATGTAATTTTTTACCCCACTTACTGTGTATTTCAAGACCAGGATTCGAGGAAGACGATTAGACATGCTAAGGAACAAGATAGACTGTACTACCTTGAGAAGCCCAACAATTCAAATATTGTCAAGAGTAAATCACTTTTGTCCTTCCTTTCTAATCACCATCAATCCAAAAAAGAAAAGGTTTGGCTTCATCATTGTAGACTTGGACATCCATCATTTCAAACTCTCAAAACATTATTTCCATCCTTATTTAAAAAACTAGTTATTGGAAGT
Source organism: Firmiana major (assembly GCA_033439115.1). Taxonomy (NCBI): domain Eukaryota; kingdom Viridiplantae; phylum Streptophyta; class Magnoliopsida; order Malvales; family Malvaceae; genus Firmiana; species Firmiana major. Next base: position 48,735,887 of record CM065909.1, read on the forward strand.
TTTCATTGTGATGTGTGTCAATTAGCAAAACACAAATGTGTAACATTTCCCATTAGCAACAAAAAAAAGCTCAATTCCTTTCTATTTAGTTCATAGTGATATTTGGGTCCTTCAAATATTCCTAATGTTTCTGGAGCAAGGTGGTTTGAGTCATTTATTAATGACTGAACTAGAGTTTCTTGGAACTTTCTGCTCAAACACAAATATGGTGCCAGCACAGTTCTCCCAAATTTTTATACCATGGTACAAAATCAATTTGGTGTTAAAATCAAAAGGTTTAGAACATATAATGCTAGGGACGATTTCCATCATGCTTTGAACTCATATTTTCAAAAGGAATGAATAATTCATGAGTCATCTTGTGTTCAAACTCCACAACAAAATGGGGTTACTGAAAGAATGGTCACCTACTTGATACAACCTAAGCTTTTCTGTTTCAATACAATGTACCTAAATTTTATTATCGGGAAGCCGTTCTCTCAGCCACACATCTCATAAACGGACTACCATCCAAAGTCTTGGGTTTCAAAAGTCTCATGGACATGCTCTCATAAATTTATCCTAACCTAAGCACTACAAATCACCTTATTTCAAAAATTTTTGTTGTGTCCTTTGTCCATCTTCACAGTCAAAACAGGAGAAAACTAGATCCACGAGCTATCAAGTGTATGTGGGGTATTCATCAACACAAGAGAGGTATAAGTTTTATCATCCACCATCCAAAAAATTCTATGTCACAGCAAATGTCAGCTTTAATGAGAATGAACCTTACTTCAACACTCTTTATCTTCAAGGAGAGAATTCAATCAGGGAAGAAAGGATTTCTTTCTATAGATCTTCCTTCTAAACAATTAGTATCAACTCCATCAGTGTCAACCCAATCAATGTCACTTAAGTCACAAAACAATGAACTCGTGCCCGAATCAGTGTCATCCTAGTCACAAAACGACGAACTCGTGCCCCAACCAATGTCAACTAAGCCACAAAAAAATAGTGAGCTCATGCCTGTGGTTGCTTTTGATGATAGGATGACAAATCAAGTGTACTCAAGGAGGAAAGTCTTAGCTCCTAGATCTGTAAAAGCCCGAGAATCTAATCCAATTCCTGAGAATGAGGTAACAACTTCTAACACCTCTTCAAAATCTGATCCAAGTCTTGAGAATGAGGTAACAATTTCTAGCTTCTCTTCACAAAATGAGTCAGAACTTAACATTCCTATTGTCATTAAGAAAGGAACTGGGGAATACACCGAAAGATCATTAAATCCACTCTCTCGTGTTGTCACTATCTCATAGGAGTTTGCTTGTAAACTTGAATAGTATCCCTATTCCTAGTACTCTATCCGAGGCATTATCTAATGGAAATTGGAAAAAAGCTATGAATGCAAAAACAAAGGCTCTAGAGAAGAATAAGACCTGAGGGTTGATAAACTTGTCAACGGGAAAAAAGCCTATGAATGTAAATGGGTTTATATTATGAAATATAGAATAGATAGGTCACTGGAGAGGTACAATGCGAGATTGGTAGCTAATGAATATAGTCAAACGAATGAAGTGGACTACCAGGAGACATTCGCACCAATTGCAAAAATGAACACTGTCAGAATTTTATTATAATTAGCAGCAAACTATGACTGGATCTACAGTAGTTTGATGTAAAAAATGTCTTTCTACATGGAGATCTCAAAGAAGAAATCTATATGGAGATCCCACATGGATTTGGAAGCAACATAGCCAACAACAAGATGCGTAAACTAAGGAAAGCCTTGTATGGACTTAAGCAGTCTCTAAGACCATGTTTTGGAAGGTTGCTAAAGTGATAACAGGTAATGAGATATGGGAAAAGTCAGGGATATCATACATTGTTTATCAAACATTCGGATTCAGGGGGAGTCACAGCTCTCTTTTAGTGTATGTTGATGACATCATGACAAGAAATGATGAAAAGGAGAAATAGTGTCTAAAACAATGCTTGGCCAAGGAGTTTGAGATTAAAGAACTAGGAAAGTTGAAGTACTTTCTAAGAATTAAAGTTGCACACTCCAGGAAAGCTATCTTTATCTCTCAACAGAAGTATGTCATAAATCTTCTCAAAGAGACAAGTAAGCTGGCATGTAGAACAGTAAGCACGCCAATAAATCCCAACCATAAGCTCAAAGAGGCAAAGAAGGATATTGATATAGATAGAGAAATGTATCAACGCCTAGTAGAGACTCATCTACCCGTCTCATACTAGGCCTGATATCGCTTATGTTGTTAGAGTGACATGCATAGACCAAAAGAAGTTTACTTACAAGCAACCAACAGAGTATTGCAATATCTTAAAGGAACACCAGGAAAGGGAATCCCGTTTAGAAGAAACAAGGGATTAATACTTGAGGCCTACATAGAAGCAGACTATGCAAGGTCTATAATTGATAGAAGATCCACTTCTGGGTATTATACCTTTCTTGGAGGAAATCTTGTGACATGGAGAAGCAAAAAACAAAATGTGGTGGTAAGATCTAGTGTAGAGGTAGAATTTCAGACAATGATTCAAGGAATATGTGAACTATTACGAGTGAAGATCATTTTAAAAGACCCGAAGATCCAATTGCATGGACCAATGAGACTCTATTGTGACAATAAATCTGCAATCAGCATAGTCCGTAATCCTGTGCAACATGATCGAACAAGGCAGGCATTTCATTAAGAAGTTAGATAGTGGATTAATTTGTATACCTTATGTGACTATTAGTTGTCAACTCGCAGATGTACTTACCAAAGGACTAAGTCAAGTAGCATTTCAAACCATTGTGTCCAAACTGGGAACGGAAAATATCTATTCACCAGCTTAAGGGAGTGTGGAAAGTCAACTGAATTAAATTTAGTAAATATGTAAATATCTTAATCTCTAGAATTAAAGTTAGACAATCCCTAAATCATAGAGATTAAATTTAAGCAAATTTTTAGTTTCCTATTTACTGCTTACAACAGTTGTATATAATCCCAAGGGATTTTGTATCACTGATAAGTTTTTTTCAATACAATATTCTCATTTTTCACAATATCAAATGTATTGTACATTATAGCAAAATCCAATATAGATCTAAGAAAGCAACAGTTCAAGGGAAAGGCTCAAATAGAGCAAAAAAAAATTATCAAAGTACAAGTTACTAAAAATACAAAACAAAACCTAGGAGAATGGAGAGAACTTGCTAGTTGATGATAAAAAAAACTTAGTTCCATAAATTTGCATAGCAAAAAGGCTAACCCCACGTAGTTATGATTGAACATCCAGGACCAGCACATTCTACTTAAAATCTAAATGAAGAAAATGACTTCATGTCTCATAATACGCCACTTCAAGCTAAATGCCTATATCATTTTAATATTATATTGTTATAAATATGTATCATTAACGTTAGATATTAACCCAAATTTCACTTTACCAAATCATAACCTCAAATACATACCACAGAGCTAAAACTGAAAATGGTTAACTCAAGTTGTTCCACCAATTATATCTAGAAACAACAAAAAGGGAAACAAAAAAAAATAATAATAATAAATCAAACAAGGGTCTGTCTCCAATAATAATACCAAAGAATGAGTATTTTAACTAATATTGAAAAGAATATGCAAGGAAAAAGACATGAAGGGCACCCACCAGCTCTATATTCCAAAACTATTCCTATCTTTTACATATTCTCAAGACCTCTTATCCAATAACATCATCCCTCTATCCTTATGATAGCCAGAATCTCGGTGAAACTAAAAGTTTGCAAAAGTCATGTTCCCACATAGATGTTTTGAGTTATGTAACATACTACTTGATAGGAATAATTAGAAACAAAACTAAAAACTGCTAAAAGGAAAAGGCAGCAAGTCCATCAATAGTTCCAATGAAAAGAGAACATCATCTGTGATATAGCAGCAATTAAAACAGAAAGGCAACACTAAGAAACTTAATAACTTGATCAAATACGAAAGACATAATTTGGCACCCAACCCAGGTTCGTCCTCCTATGTCGACAAAACTTCAACCAAAAGCAAAATCAGTTTGATTACAATTAGGCTTTAGTAGAAATGAACAGCACACACAACAAATATAGCCTACAGCTAATCTACACATAAAACTCATACAGACAAAGTATTGCTACACAGAACACATCATGAACCCTCTCTAAAAAGAAATATTCAAGTTTTTGGACTAGTGCTTAACAATCAGTAATCGTATGTATTGAAAAATCTAGAGTGACCATAAAGACAGCCATTACCACAATATTTTATGTGCCTTTCTATGATTGTTTTATTGAAAGAACCAGGGACCAACGCTATGCACCTTATAATCCCTAATAATGATGATTCTCCAGCAGCCAAAGCATAAAATATAGTACGAATACAAAATTAAATGGAATGTTAATTTGTAAAAAATATAAGAACAGTGTGAAAACGTGAATACTATGACATCTTTCGCATCTCAATGTAAAAAAGGGCTCAAGCTCATTCAGTAGTAGAATTTAAAATTGAAGCTAAGGTGATATAATCATATAATTGCATTGCAGTGACCCAACCAAAACAAAAAGAAAGGCCAACTGTACTAAAACACTAATCAAAAAACGGCAGGAGATAATAATTAAAAAAGTTAGCATTCATGAAAATTTTAGGAATCACAAAAATTACCTGGAAACCAAAAGCTAATTTGCTTTGAATCTAAAACTCTCCCTCGTCTTAATGTCACCTGAAAATAGTACAAAATGTCAAAATTCTTATAGCAATAAATTTAAAAAAGAAAGTTGGAATAAAGAGAAAGAAAATGCTAGCAATTCATTTTAGAACAGCATTCCTACCGTAGACGTAAACACTTCGTTGCCAAGAAACGCGAGAAAATATATCAAAAACGGATTATTATACAAAGTTTCTATCAAATAGAACGATTCTCTGATGGCTTCTCTTTCGATCACTTTCTCAGTAACCAAACGGGTTTTAAACAAAAGTAACTGCAAAACAAGGTTTCAACCGCCATCGGTAACGAATTCCAAATCATCAACAAATTAACAGCTCGTAAAAATCTCAAACAACAAATTACTTCACGGAAAACGATTCAGCATTCACGTCTACAGCTGAGAATGCAAACTAAAAACAGAAACAAAAAAATTACGATCTGATCACGGATTGTTTAGGTAAATCAAGAAAAGAACCAAACAAAAACGAGAAATTCGACAGAAAAAGGAGATCTGTCTTGTTTAAACGAGAAGAAAATTATACCTGTAGAAGTTAGGGCAGCTAAAGAAGAGTGAAAAAGAAGAGATAGAGAGAGAAAAAATATCTGGAGCAGGAGTAGCGGACAAGAGATGAGGGGATTTAAATAAGTTAATGTGGGGGAGAGTTAACGAAGGATGCCCCCACTAAATCTGGTTCTTTATTACTTAATAAAATAAAAATTATTCAGTAATCAAACTGACATTTGTTAAAGCTTAAGCTTGGCTTTTGGAAAATTAGTAAAAGAATTATTTTATTTTTTCTGATTTTAAAAATTGACTTCGATTCTTTCATAATCTAGGGTTTCGGGTTTTCTTAGAAATTAAATAAAAATCGCTTTCTGCGTCTTTGGAGACAGCCGTTGTTTCATTGTTCATCCGAAAACCGGCTAAGCCGCCGCTTGCGTCACTAGTTTGAGTCTGACGCCGTTTGGCTGACGTGGTCAGGCAAGCAAACCAATTTCGGTAGGAGGGAGGCAAAATATGGGTATACTACCAGAACACGTGTCGAGATAGGACATCAACCACGAAGAATCGCCTACGATCATAACAATCTATCGGTCTTATAACGTGTCGAGCTGACCAAACAGAAACTGGACACGTATCTAATGCAGTTTTTAGCATCAATTTAAATAGTTGATGAAATTAACTCGTAAATAAAATTAAAATATGATAAAAAAATTTTAAAATATATTTTTTAATATAATAAAAAAAGTAATTGTAATTTAATTTAAAGAAATTTTTGTCTACTATGAAATTTTTGTATCATTCTCGCCACATCGATTTTTGCCTATGTGTCAAATTGAACATTAAAATATAGTATATTTATTTTTTTGAATTAAATTTTTTATTTTATAAATAAAATTAAAATTATTAAGAATAATAATTCGAATATTATTTGAACGAATGATATTAAAAAACGTGTTATACTCGAAAGAGATTGAACATAATAAGATATTTAGATAAAAAAGATAAAAGCGTAAATATGATAGGAAAAAAATTTCTATAAATAGGAATCAGGTATGATTCTTGATAGCAGATAACTATTTTCCTACTAAAATTTTGAAAAAATTACTCTCTAACTTAAGTATCGGAATGAAAACGCAAAGAACAACCCTGCATCCCTCTGATCATTTCTTTCTTTACAAAATATTCTAAAATACGAGACACAAAGATCGAAACAGAAACATCAACAACACATAATCGTTGATAACGACAGCAACAAAAATAATAATAAAAAATTTACTTATTTTTAATTTATTTTTTAAATATTTTTAAACATTATATAACATTAACATAAATTCACTTATAAAATTAAAATATTCCACGAACCATGCAGGAGCTAATATTTTTTTTCCATTAACTGTTAGGGGGGTTTTGGTTTTGGAGGCGTCAAGAAAAGAAACTTCCATGTGTAAATAAAAAAATAGCGAAAATAAAGGAAAAGCCAATGGAATATCCTTCCAACCTGTCACGGACACGTGTCGATTTATGATTTCAATGTACGGAAATTAATTTATCCAAAAAAGTACGTAGATGATTTTAAGGGGAAGAATGTGAAAAGTGACCGCGCTTACGGATCGGAGAGAGAATGCTAGGTTTTCATTCGTTAGCTCCATTTTTATAGTGCAATAACTTCGGTCACAAAAAAATAATATATAATAACTTCGATTAAGGTCTTTCTCTTAAATGGTTTAAGTCTTTTTTTTTTTTTTTTTTTACTAAGTTTCTTTCGCTTATACAATTTCGAGTTGAAGGATGTCCTTAAATGAAAAATATAATTAAAAATGTAAATAAATACCATATAAATAAATATTTAATGTTACTAGATTCAATTAGATAAAATTAATATATTTAATAATCAAATTCAAATAAAATTTAAATAATAATTTTACTATCAGTCATAAATTCAAAAAAGATTTAAATAATGCTTTTAAGTATTTTCTATCTGTACCTAATTATAAATATTATTTTTAAATATTATTATATATTTTTATTTATTATTTATTTATGGTTAACATAATATTTAATTAAATTAATTTATTAAATATTTAAATTATAATTTTTAATATTAATTTATTTTTATAAATTAATTTAAATTCATTAATTTACTTTTAATAATATATATTAAAATTAATTTTAAAATCTAATTTAAAAGACAATCAATATCTTAATAAATAAATATTTAAATCAAATAATTAACGAATATTTTATATATATTATACGAGTAAATATTAAATAATAAAAATAAAAATAATTAATTAAATTTTTATATTTAAATATTATAAAATATAATGGAATACCTCCTACCTCAAAAATTGCGGCTATCCACCCCCATTTGTATCCTTAAGTATAACTATTAGTATTAATAATAAAAAAATACATGTACCAAGAAAGTTAAAAACAAATACAATTTAAAAATTTTATCCCCCCAACATTATTTGTGATCAACTTGAAATTTATCTGTCCTAATCTTATCAGGGAACAAATTGCACTGATCACACTTAAATTTCATTTAACTGATTTCACATAAAGGAAAAAAAGGCACTACTAATGGACAAGAAACGACTGTTCTAATAACCTTCATCCTCTTCTTCTCTGCAGCCCCCCACGTCCCTAAGTTTTATCTGAAATGGTTTTTTTTTTTAATATTAAAGATTAGTTTCAAAATGCGATGTGATAATTAATTTTAATAAAATTAAAAATAACGATGACGATAAAATTAAAATCCAGCGATAATAACGCTTGAATTCAATCATAATATAACGATAAAATAAATAATAAAAATATTATTAAAAATATTATATTAAAATTAAAATAAATAAAAATAAAATCATAAATGTAATAAAATAAAAAATTTCATCCCACTGCAGACTCCATTTGGAATTTGATAGGAGAGTGCCTTCAAACTTTAAACAAATCTAACAAACTCACCAACCACACCTCTAATAAGTCTTGTATCATTGACTATAAAAAATTATATTGACGGATACAAAATTTAAATTTTTGTACCTAATTTTGGAGAGAATTGTTATGGATATAAATGAATTAAACTATTCATGAATTATTTAAACTCAATTCAATAATTACTCAAATTCGTTGTTTATTTTCGAATTAAACTCGATTTATTCGAATTAAGTTCAAACTTTTTAATATTTGACTCAATCAATTTGTGAACTTAATCAAACTTTTGAATATATATATATATATATATATATATATTAATATTTAATTATTATTTTATTATTTTACCTCATAATATATAATAAAAAATTGATAAATCGAATTTTACAATTCGAATTCAAGACTATCAAATAAATACAAAAAATTAAAATATTCTATCGAGTCGAACTCCAAAAACTATACTCAATAAAACTCGAACCGACTTTCAACTCTCGAATTTTCAAGCATACTAAATCGTATTAACTTGACTTGATTACACCACTATAAATGACCAATTAGTGTTTGAAATCACTTCCAAGTTATATATAGAATCATAATTTTTACCCCACAATTTTTATGAAATGTAATTTATAAATATGCATGCCGGACCATGTATACCAAAAAAAGACCCTTAGGCTTTTTATATACCAAAAACCATATAGTTAAATTTTTCTGTGTTGATTAAGGTTAAGAACCGTTTTTCGAACATGAGGTTAAAAAAATGGATTTTAGTATTATAAAGCAGTGCAAACACCGATATTGCGCACAATCTTTGCTCAATTCCTTTATATTAGTATAATCAATACTCTGCTCATCTCGAACCGACTCACCACACGAAATATTGTGATTAGCCGATTCTACCAGAAAAATCATGCTGATTGATGGATTATCTAAAATCTTCATGGATAATCTCATCCTTAATAACTCGAAAGATTTGCTTGTTGCTTCTTTAAGGATTAAATTACTTTGGTAAAAAGATCTCGATAAAGCCAAGTACAGCACAAAAAACATAACACAGAGAACCAAATACGTGTTAAAAGCAACAAAATGTCTAGCAAATCGTGTCCATCTTCTATGGATTTTTCTTTTTCAACACAAGCCTACTTCCAACTGAGTGACCAAGAAAAACATGAAATACGATTTGGACAAACACCAATTCCAAATCTGTAGTTTTCAATTTTTCATGACTCGAAATCCCTGTTGGCAATCTCGTAACAAGATCGGATCCGGCGTCAACATCTTTCGCTACAACATATTACATTAATTTCTTATTACTTGACCTATTTCTTCTTCTTCACTCTTCTGTTTGCTTATAATTCAATAGATTGTCGATAACTATGTTCTCTGTCTCAACCATTAATCTCCAATCGAAGGCAGGTTTCACTGAATACCTAACACTTTGGTTTTCCAAGGTCCCAAAGACTATAACTCTGAAGGGAAATAGAAAGTTCCATACGAAGCTAAAAAACCTGCTGGTTATTTAGAACTAGGTTTGAGTGTCAACACTAGATTAATTTAAGTTGCAGAGTGTTTTAGTCCATTGTTTTGAATTTTGATCTCTGTTCTCAATGTGGTGGCAGTCTCTACGTTAACCCGACAGATAGGTAGGTATTTTAAACAAAGTTTGACAGCAGGGTAGTGACATTTTTTTTTAATTTTCAAATGGTTAATTGATAAAGTTTTCATAAATTCGATTTGTATTCTTTTCTTTTGAACACCATTCTTTTCAGTAGTTAAACAACCATCTGTTGAGCACTGAGCAGTACAGTTCAAAATGGCGAAGAAACAATAATCTTTTCTCGTGTCTGGATCAGCTGTTGAAGATCAAGGGTTCAAAGTTTGTCCGAGGCAAGTTTTGTCAAGCCAATAAGTTTAATTTGGGCTGAAATCAGAAGGCTAGTAGCTTATACATAAGATTAATAGTTTAGACCACATCTCCAGTTAACCTTTTTTTTTATTATTATTCATAAAGAAGTATAAGGGGAATAGATGAACTATGAATCTAACAACTACTAAACGAAGTCTTGATGATTAACTTAATTGACATGTTGAGTCATGTTGAGTACATAAGATTAATAGTTTAGATCACATCTCCATTTACTAGTGCCATGAGACATTTTCAACAACTTTCACCGTACAAGTATAGAAGGAAAAAGCCTAACAAGTAACAACGAAACAAGACTTAGCAGAATGGTTACTATTCTCTTTAAGACAATTAGGTCCAAGTTTTGAATCTTCTCCCCTCTAACCCCCTTTACGAACTAAAAAAAAAAAAAAATCTCTTCCTCAAACTCCTTTTTATCCTTCTCCCATAACTAAGTCTTTCCTTCTTCAGTTTCCCTTAATCCTTCCCTTTGATCGTACATTTAAGTATATAAATACGTCCCCTAAACCAAATTTTGGTGTTCCTTAACCTTGTTTCTTCTTTTGCAAGTCACACAAACCAAAAAAACCAAGCTTTTTCCTAGACCAACCTTAATCTCATAAAAGACCTCGATAAATCTCAACTTATATCTTCTCATTGAAATCATAAAACATTTAATTACTTCGTTACATTATTAATTTAGTGTTTCGATTAGCAAATATCATATTGATTATGGTTTTTATTATACAAAAGTATTCTAATTCTACCATTAAGAATCTTCGTGAGTTTAAATCAAAGTGTTCATAAGAAAAGAATTGACTACCATCTATTTTTTTAAGTTTAACAAAGCATTGCATCAACAATATCCAAAAAGGTCTACAATCTTGATCTTGAGATTATCTAGTACCAATACCCATTGTCACTACTGATTACACAATTATGTATTTGATTTTGCTAACAAGCATCCTTAGAACACTCTTTACAATTAGTTAATAATTATTAATAGAAATAATTTTGCATTAAATGCAATAATTGATAAGTTTATCTCTGATTTTTTTAATAGGAAGTATAATAGGAGAATGGAGAATCTAATCTTAGATTTAATTTTCTCTTAAAGAAGAGTAACAATTGTGAGATCCATCCTTGATTGTTATTATATTGATGAATATTATTTTTATTTATTAACAAACCCCTTAAAAAAAATATTGTTTTATTAAACAATATTTTATATTGATGAATATTATTTTATATAGTAATATTAAAAGTATTAATTCTTAAAATATTTATTAAGAAACCCCTAAAAACTATTAGTGTAATACAATTTTAATGTATAGTAGGACATCTTTCGCATTTCGATGTAAAAAAAGTGCTTAAGCTCACTCAGTAATACAATTTAAAATTGAAACTAAGGTCATGTAGTCATATAATTGCATCGCAGTGACCCATCCAAAACTAAAAGAAAGGCGAACTGTACTAACACACTATTAAAAAAACGGCAGGAGACAATAATTAAAAAAAGCATAGCACACAAGAAAAATTTAAGGAGAAGAATCACAAAAATTACCTGGGAATCAATAGCTAATTTACTTTGATAAAACTCTCCCTTCTCTTTATGTCAACCTGAAAATAGTACAAAATGTCAAAATTCCGATAGCAATAATTTAAGGGAAAAAAAGGTGTAACAAAGAGAAAGAAAATGCTAGCAATTGTTTTTACAACAGCATTTCGACTGTAGGCGTAAAACACTCCAATTATCCACTTCTTTTCCGAGAAAACGTGAGAAAATATGTCAAAAACGGATTATTATACAAAAGTTTTCAACAAAAGAACGATTCGCTGATAGCTTTCTTTTTCGATCACTTTGTCAGTAGCCCAACGGGTTTTAAACTAAAGGAACTGCAAAACAAGGTTTTAACCGCCATCGGTAGCAAATTCCAAATCAACACAAATTAACAGCTCGTAAGAATCTCAAACAACAAATTGCTTCATGGTAAACGAATCAGCATTCACGTTTAAAGCTGAGAATGCAACCTAAAAACAAAAACAAAACAAAAAAACTACTATCTGATCACGATTTTTTTGGGCGAATCAAGAAAAGAACCAAAGAAAATCGAGAAAATTTAAGAAAAAACGAGATATGTTTTGTTTAAGGAGAAGAAGAAAATCATACCTGAAGAAGCTAGGGCAGCTGAAGAAGAGTAATAGAGAAAAAAAAAAAAAGATAGAGAGAGAAAAAATATCTGGAGCAGGAGCTGCAGCCGAGAGATGAAGGGATTTAAATAAATTAATGTGGGGGAGGGTAAACGTAGGATGCCCCCACTAAATCTTGTTCTTTCCTACTTAATAGAATAAAAATTATTCAATAAACAAACATTTGTTGCAGCTTAAGCCTGGCTTTTGGATAAATTAGTAAAAGAATTATTTTATTATTATTTTTTTAAAAAAAAATTGACTGATTCATTCATAATCTAGGACTTTGAGTTTTCTAAGAAATTAAAAATAAAAATAAAAATAAAAATCGTTTTCTGCGTCTTTGGAAACAGCCGTTGTTTCATTTTTCATCCGAAAACCGGCTAAGCCGCCGCTGATGCCTCTAGTTTCGAGTTCGACGCCGTTTAAAAATGGCTGACGTGTCCAAAAAAGGAAACTATAGGAGGCAAGCAAAACAACTTCGGCGGGAAAGAGGCAAAAATGATGGGCAAACAACTGGACACGTGTCGAAAAAGGACATCAACCACGATGAATAGCCTACAACCATAAGAATTTTTTAGGCTTATAGCGTTTCGAACTGACACTTTCTGTTGGGTTTTTTACGCAGTTTATACAAAGATGCATTAATAACCAATATATTATCTTTTATGAATAATTAATTAACAATTATAATAAATAATTAAATAATAAATTAAATTAAATTTAAATCAACTTTTAATAAAATTCAAATATAAAATTTTAAAATTTCAAAAATTCCTAATTACAGGTAAATCAAAATTTCATTAGCTCTAATTGCCTTTTGGAGGCATCAAGGAAAGAAACATCCATTTGTAAATAAAAAAATAGAGTAAATAAAAGAAAGAGAAAAGGTACCCTTCCTATCTGTCATTGACACGTGTCGATTTATAACTTGATGTTCGGATTAATTTATAAAAAAAGGACGATGATATTTTGAAGGGAGGGACTGTGAAAAGTAGTAATGCTTGCCGCTGCTGCATGTATAACGGGAGAAAAGAATTTAATATGCGAAAGAAAATTAGTTTTAATCAGATTGCATCAATGAGGATGTGATTAATTATTCAAATTTTATTATGTATTAATTTAATTTTAATTTAATTATTTGTTAATTTATATAATTTTAAATAAAATATTTTTTTGTAATTATCCATTTAAATAATATAATATATTAATTATAATTATATTTTTATTTAGATATATATTATCTTTAAAAAAATATTGTTTAAATTATTTAGATTATCGAAAGAGATAACCGTGCAATTATCGATTTATAAATTAAACTTAAACTCATGATGAGTAAAAAAGTTATTATCAAATTTTATTTGAATGCGATTATTAAATATTTTAATTTCATTTAATTTGATCAAATAATATCGAATACTCGTTTATAAGATATTTATTTACATCTTTATTACAGAGGATAGATAATCTTAACCATTATAACCCGAATAATTTACTTTTTGTTTCTTGAAGGATTTAATCACTAAGGTATAAGAAGAACTTGATAAAGCCAAGGACTGTACATTAAACAAAACAGAGGGAAACAAATACGTGTTAAAAGCATAAATTTGTTTGGCAAATAGTGTCCAATTTTTTTGGATTTTCTTTTTCAACACAAGCCTACTTCCAATTAGATCAAGACAAACATGAAATCCAATGAGTTTGATAAGATCTTACTCGTATAATAGTTACCTAAGAGTTAATAAATTAGTCTTAATTTTATTGTATTTAAACATAGAAATATTTTTAAATATTCTAAAAAATTCTTAGTGCAGTCGTGGAAAAGTAAATTATTGTTATTTTATATGTATTTTTTTATTTATTTATCAAAATCGTTTTTAAAAATTCAATTTACTATTTTCAAATTTGTAGTTTTCATGTCAGCAATCTCGTAACAAGATCGAAAAATCCCCACGTCAACATCTTTCACTACAAGATGGTACATTAATTCCTTATTATTTGTCTTACTTTTCTTCTTGACTCTTCTGTTTGCTTATAATTGGAACACATTGTCGACAACTATGTTCTCTGTCTCACTCATTAGTCTCCCATCGAAGGCAGGGTTCAGTGAATACCTAACACTTTGGTTTTCCAAGGTCCCGAAGACTACAATTATAAGAGAATAGAATGTTCCGTGCCAAGCTAAAACACCTATAACAAGGTTTGATTGTCAACACTAGATTGGCTAGATTGGTTTAAGTTGCTGATTCCTGTCTGTAACAGGAGTACTAAAAGTGTTGTAGTCCATTGTTTTGAAGTTTGATCTGTCCTCATTGTGGTGGCAATCTCCACGTTAACTCGACAGACAGGTAGGTCATTTGAACAAAGTTTGACAGCTGGGTTGTGGCATATCTTTTATATTCAATGGTTATTTGATTAAGTTTTTCAAACATTCGATCTGTATTCTTTTCTTTTTAACTCCATTCTTTTCAGTAGCTAAACAACCGTCTGTTAAACAGTGCATTTTATAAAAGCTAAGTAACATAAGAATTTCTTGCGTATGGTTTAGCTGTCAAAGATCAAGGGATCACAGGCAGGCTAGAAAGCGTAATAAGTTTAATTTGGGCCGAGTCAGAGAGCTAGCTTAGGCTTGATATTGCATTTAACACTTCGATTGTTTAAAAATAATAAATAATAATAATAATATTAAAATTAATATTAAATGATAATATATTTAAATTTTATAATAATAATAATAATAAAATAAAAAATAAAATATTTATAAAATATTATATTAAAATTACAAATAAAAACAAAATTATAAATACACGTAATGAAAATTTTAGTGTACAGATGATTTTGTTTCGAACGAAATGAAGCATTAACTCAACCAACGCATTGACTCCAATTACTTCTATAGTACAATTATAAAAGGACTGTTGAGAAAGAGACAAGCGGCCAATCTACAACTTTCTGTCAAACACCGACGACTCTTTTCTAAGGTAACGGTTACTATTTTATTAAAAAAAAAATGATTACAGTATAAAGTATTATAAGAAAAGTTGTTATAAAAAATGTAATTATCGAAAAAAATAATTTTATAGTATTTAATATGATAATATAATTTTTTTTTTAAATTACAGAAAAAGTAATTTTGTAGCGTTTGGTATACAGTTATTTTACTGATGTTGTGGCGTCCTAACTCAGCCGGTAGCAACCTATTCAACCGTATTATTCGCTTTGAGTCCCGTCCTTATGGTTTTATCGCATCTTTTGATGTTCGAATCCAAAACCTTAAAATCTTTATTCTTACACAAATGATACCCAATTGATATCATCTTTGTCAGAACAAAAATTTTAAGGTTTTGGGTTCGAACTTCTGAGGACGCGATAAAATCGTGAAGACGGGACAGTAAAGGCGGGGCTCAAAACGGACAATACGATTGAGTGGGTCGTTACCGACTGAGTTAGGACGCCATAACAACTGAGAAAGTAATGATAAATTTCAAAAATATTTATAATTATAAAAACAACTTTTCAATTAAAATTAATTAAAATAAATGTTGTATTATTAATATTACTCATCATTTGTAATTTTAAATTATCATATATTATTATTAATTTTAATTTTAATTAGTATAATATTAAAAATTCATATATTATTAATGTAATTCGAAATTTTAATGTATCAATTGTAAATTTTCAATTATCATGGCATCAACATAATACCTATAACATTTATAGAAATTATAATAATTCATACAAATCCTAATAAAATATTTTTCATACATGATAATACTCTATAAATATTTATAAAAGTCATAATAATTTTTGAGTGTTTTATTAAAATGACAACTCGGATAATATTAACTTTACCGTCAAGACTGCAAATGATTGCAGCTCATTTGAGTTGCAATTATTTTACATCAAATTTTTTTAAAACCAAATATTGTAATTACTTTACACTCAATTAAATTACAGTGCAAAATAATTATATGTATAATACCGAACGCCTCATAAAACTCCTATCCTTTTCTAACCTTTATTTATCCGGTTTCCCTTCTTCCTTCCCTTTGATCATACACTGAATCAAGTGTTAATAATGCATCTTGTAAGCCAAACGTGGGCGGTCCTTAACATTGTTTCTTCTTTTAAAGGTCACACCAATTAAAAAAAAAACCAAGCTTTTTCCTAGGCCAACTTTTATCTAGTAAAAAACTCAACAAATCTTAACTCTTCTCGTTTACAAAAGCAATCATAAACATTTAATTGCTTGGTTACATAATTTTTTTGTATTATTATCTAATATATTATCAATAAAAATTTTTAATTATGTAAATAAGTTTAAGATGATAATATATATTTTTTATTTTTTATTTTTAATATTTATTAAAAGTTATATAAACTATCTTAACCTCATTTATAAAATCAAAAATCTCTACTAGCAATATATTAGATAATTAATTTAAGATTTTTATTGACAAACTTCACATTAATTATGGTTTTTTTATAGAAAATATTGTATTTTATTATTAATTATATTTTTAAAAATCTCTATTATGAATTAAAATGAAAGCGTTCATAAGAAAAAAATTTTACTACCATCTATTGTTTTTTTTTTTTTAAGCTAAAAATGGTATTGCTTCAAAAGTATCCAAAAAGGTCTACAATCTAGAGATTATCTAGTACAAATAGACAGAAATGAGACATTGCCGATTGTTACTACTGATCACACAATTAGTATTGGATTTTGCTAAAAGCATCCTAAGAACACTCTTTACAATTAGTTAATATATTATTTATAGATATAATTTTGTATAAAATACAATAATTAATAATTTTGTTTATGATTTTTAATGCACTGATGAAAATATTACTTTATATAAAAATTTTAAAGTTCTTAACTCTTAAAATATTTATTTACAAAACCCTTAATTACTATTAGTATGTACATCCACATCATACAATAATATTGTATTTATAATTTTATATGACTGTAAAAATGAAAATAATGTACAATTTTTTTTGACTTCACATTTTTTTCACATGATTTTAAACTACATGATGATATATAGTCATTTTTCATTTTATTAATGTTACTTTTCTTGCATTTTCAATATTTAAATAAAAAAATCAAATTGGAATATAAAATTCCAATTGTTAGGACCAATGAAGGGCTTTCTTCGTACGGAACAAATAGATGCAAGATTAAAAGGTCCAAACCTTGATAGGAAAATCATCCATGGAGCCCAAGGTTGTGGTCAGTCAGTGGTCTGTGGACATGGGTATTAACCCAAATTAGGGAAGAATCGCTGGGCTTCTCTCAACCATAAGAATTGGAGACCACTCTCCTTCTAGCCCGATTAGCCTCAACATTGCCATGCCAGAAACCTTTCTTATGCCTTCCAGCGCAGATATTTCATAGAATCAATAACCAGAAGAAAACAAAACTGGATAAAACTACAGCGCCGGCACCCTCTCACATCTCTCAAGTTATCACTTCAGAAAGCCTATCTCAAGGTATGGTCCTTCTCTCTATTCTCTAGAAAGAACCCCATTTGAATGCTTGTTGCTTTTCTGCTAAAGAAAGGCTCTCTCCACATAACTCTATTGGAAGAACTGCCTTCGACTTCTCGGTTTCTTTGAAATACTATATTGTTTTTCAAGGGATGGTTTTTGAGTATTAATATTTTTGTTATTTACAAACTCGTAGGTAAAATATGGATATGGTAGTACAAACAAATCATGCCCACGAAGGGTTTTGTTCATTTCAACACTTTCACAAGGAGGGTTTAAGACATAGTAAATTTTTAGAAGCTAGGGTTAAGGCTAAAGCTGTTGCAAAATTTAGTTCTGTGAAAGCTTATATTGGCTGCAAACCTGTGGGTTTCCAAAAGCGAAGGCGATGTAGGGTCCTTGCTGTTTCAAAGGTTGAAAGTACCGGTGTTAACGGTAGTTTGAAAAATTTTGTGAGTTCCCCACAAGGGAATTTTGGAAATGGTCATGTTTCGTCAAGCCCTTCTAGTTCATTTCACAATTTTGAGGAATCTGATAGCAATAATGAACTCCGTAAATTTGTTAGAAATGGTGAACTGGAAGAAGGGTTTAAGCTTCTTGAGGGCATGGTTTATCATGGTGAGATTCCTGATATTATAGCTTGTACAAGTTTAATACGTGGATTTTGTAAGAAAGGCAAGACTAGGAAGGCTACGCGGGTTATGGAGATTGTGGAAGATTCAGGGGCAATTCCTGATGTTATAACTTATAATGTGTTGATTGGTGGGTATTGCAAGGCAGGGGAGATTGATAATGCTTTACAAGTTTTGGATCGAATGAGTGTTGCTCCAGATGTTGTTACATATAATACAATTTTGCGTACCTTGTGTGATAGTGGAAAGTTGAAGCAAGCAATGGAAGTTTTGGATCGACAATTGCAGAGAGAATGTTATCCAGATGTAATTACATATACAATTTTAATTGAAGCAACTTGCAAGGAAAGTGGTGTTGGACAGGCCATGAAGCTCTTGGATGAGATGAGTAGTCGAGGATGTAAACCAGACGTGGTTACTTATAATGTTCTTGTCAATGGGATTTGTAAGGAGGGGAGATTGGATGAAGCAATCAAGTTCTTGAATGACATGCCATCACATGGATGCCAACCCAATGTGATTACTCATAATATTATTTTGCGTAGCATGTGTAGCACTGGTAGGTGGATGGATGCAGAGAGATTCTTAGCTGATATGCTACGCAAAGGCTGTTCTCCTAGTGTTGTTACTTTCAATATCCTAATTAATTTCTTATGCCGCAAAGGCTTACTTGGCCGAGCAATTGACGTATTGGAAAAGATGCCCAAACATGGGTGTACTCCTAATTCACTAAGTTATAATCCACTGCTTCATGGGTTCTGCAAAGAAAAGAAGATGGAAAGAGCAATTGAGTATTTGGAGATAATGGTGTCCAGAGGTTGCTATCCTGACATTGTGACCTATAACACTTTGCTTACAGCATTGTGCAAAGATGGGAAGGTTGATGTGGCAGTTGAGATACTCAATCAGCTTAGTACCAAGGGTTGCTCACCTGTTTTAATCACTTATAACACTGTGATTGATGGGCTCTCAAAAGTAGGGAAAACAGATCAAGCTATTAAACTTTTGGATGAGATGCGTGCCAAGGGTCTAAAGCCTGATATAATTACTTACTCTTCACTTGTTGGAGGACTTAGTAGGGAAGGAAAGGTTGATGATGCAATAAGGTTTTTTCATGACATTGAGAGAATGGGTGTCAGGCCAAATGCCATAACTTATAACTCTATCATGTTGGGCCTTTGTAAGGCTCGACAGACTGATCGTGCAATTGACTTTTTGGCTTACATGGTGATGAGGGGATGCAAACCTACTGAATCTACATACACCATTCTCATTGAAGGCATAGCATATGAAGGCTTAGCTAATGAGGCTTTGGAGCTACTTAACGAGTTGTGCTATAGAGGAGTTGTGAAGAAAAGTTCAGCAGAGCAGGTAGCTGTTAAGATGTAGGCTGTGTTGCACACCGAATTTAGTCTCCCTTAGCTGGCGATCGGTAACCTCTTGCCACTTTATATTGCTTGCCCCATTTCTGCAAGCTAGGAGACTAAAGTTTACTTATTTTTCTCTTCAATCTTGAATGATGTCCAAGTGCAATTTTGGTTGATAGCCATGTAGCTTCACCCTTTTGCCTGTTGCAGTTCTAATTCTGTATCACCCTTTTTGGTCTTGAAATATAGTTTCTACCTGTCATGAACAATTGTGTAATCCTTCTTTAAGCTTATAAATGCTTTTCAGTTTTCAAGTTTGCATTCTTCTGTTAGCTTGGAGCTGATGTGGTAGTTATCTCTTTTGCTTAATGTAATTTCAATTAGTTTCTTTCTTAAAAGGTTCTTTGTGGATTATTTCATTACTTCTCATGGAATTACATCACTATTTAGGAAAAGAAATCTTCCAAATGCTTTCCGTTCCCTTTACTCATGATGGGGCATTTAATCTGCATGTGTCTATACTTTGCCACAATGATTGGAATTGTGAATTTGCAATTTTTAGATACCCGATAAATTTAGGGACTCTTTTGCACCGTACCATACGTAAGTAGTGGAAAAATACTGTCAACTTAACGTATAAATTGTGCTGAACTTGGCACTTAAGAAGAAAAATTAATGTTTCCTCTTTCCTCTTCTATTTTATTCTCTTATGACTTTGTGATTGATGTAAAAAAGTGTTGTTCAATTGTTAATCTGAAAGCTGCGCACCATGTTGTCCATCATAATTATGTTTGATTCATCTGGTATGAGTATCATGATAATTCTAAGAAACCTCTTGCTACTTGTTTTTGATGGTTAAAATTCTGTCTTTGGGTTCAGACATGAGCTGTTATTAGTTTTTGAGTCTTATCTATCTTCTGGATAGCTGTATAGAAGCATCATTCCATCAAACTCATGGAGTTGATTAAAAACTAGAATTTCCAGGGGCATTGCTTCTTTTTTCCGTTTATGTTCTCTTTTAGCTTGCTTTGATGAGCATTTAAAAGAGTTCGGTTGATACATATCTGAGCAGCCCTATTTTTGACAGAGATATTGCTTGAGCTTGGTGCAGCGGTAAATTTTACTTGTTTGGAACCTATAGATCACATATTCAAGTTATAAATATAGTTTTTTTGTTAATGTAAAAAAAAAAAAATTGGTAAATGTTAATTTTTGTGATATAAAAGTTATATATTTTTTTCAGCCCCCCGACGTGGGTCCTTTGTGCACTAAATTTGTGAAAGAAAAAATAATTATTGCTTCCGTGTTTGTGCCACTTTCACTGGAAAGTACACTTATTGATAGCCATGTCAGTCTTCTATCAGCTGATAAGAGCAATGGAGGCATGCTACTTTTCTGTCGTGACAACTATACTAGCGGAAATGCTGAGTTCCCTTGGGCAATCTAAAGCAAAATAATAATTGATTTCTCTGGTGATGCCGAAGGATTGCAAGGATATTGGCATAATAACTGTGAAGATGGGGAAGGGAAAAATATAATGGTGACTGGACGAGTGTAGGCCGAAGTGACAGGTCCTCCCAAGGAAAGGATTTAGCCGATGAGGAAGGCAGTATGCGCCTAACCCAAATCACATGGTTTTGAGGACCATAACTGAAAGAAAGTGATTTATATACCCAAGTTTCTTTCTTTCTTTTTTTGAACGGTATCAATTCAACCATGTTTACAAGGATATTCCATTCTATAAGCGTCCAAACTTTTATGTGCTCCATCAAATGAGAACGTTTCTTTCACGAGAGAGAGATGGTTTTCTTCTATCATACAGAGAGAAATAAACCCACTGGATCAATCTGAAATTCTGAATCTCTTGACTGTGGAAATTTGAACGAAGTTTTTTTTTTACTTATATGCTAAATGTGAAGCTTTTATGTTCTCTATGTTAGCAGTATCCGCATACCCTACGCTTACACAGCGTATCCAACGGTGCATTTTTTTACACCATAAATGGACCACGATTTTGCTTGGCGAAAATAAATAGCGACAAATAATTGTTAAACTCTCTCTGTCTCTCACCTTAGATTCCTTGTCTGCAATGCTTCTGAGTCTCTCCTTTCCATTCTTAAAACCCGAAAGGAGAACGCCTTTTCCCCATACTAATCCTTGGGACCGATGCCTTTCATCTCTACCACACACTCCAATAAAAGACGCGAGAGAAAATCTAGAGACCCCGCAAACCTTTTCATAAAGAAAACGTTTCTTCATCGTTCTGAAGCAAGAAAGTTTCTCTTCAAAAGGCGCAAAAATCATGGAGAGAAGTTCGCCTTCAAGGAACACAAATGAAGAAGGGTTGCTTTCCTGCTGGGGTCGTTTCAAGCTGAAGCTTCCATGGACGAAAAGAAAAATAAGAAGTTTGGGCAATAGCATCACAGCAGCTTGCCGGGCAAAACAACCAAGACCAGCTGGCGGCTTTAGGTACGACCCTTTAAGCTATGCTCAGAACTTTGACGACAGCTGTGGGGATGACGATACTGACGGCGCTCTGTATCGTGGGTTCACATCCAGATATGCTGCTCCGTCGAGATCAGTTTCAGACAAGTAAAATGACTTTTGCCAGCTGGTTCGAGTCATTGAACTGTAGAGACTGGAGATATATCATATATTCTCTTACATTTCTTCTCTGTTTTTCTTTTCTTTTTCTTTCTTCTGTTTTAATTTTGTTTCATGGAGGAGAGTTTTTCATGTGTTACAGTGCCGGCACAGTGCTGAAGAAAGTGCTTGGTTTGATAATTTGTAAGCTCTTCTATATGCCGAGAATAAAATCAATACAGAAACAAATATATTTAAAAAAGAAAAGGAAATAGTTGCAAGATTTACAAATACACTTTTTTTCTTCTTGAGAATGTGCTAATTATGAAAATGTAGAGTGCTGGAAGCCTAAAGTATTTGACGTCGAAGTTCAAGAGAATCTAATATACTGGACAGCCATCTGCCACTACGCCTTTGGCAGTTGGACAGGTAGCGAGATCGCAGTGCTCGCCTTCACCGCCCCACCAGGATATGCTAATTCCTTTCATGGTCAATGTGAAATACAAGAGCACTCCCATGAAAGCCAATCCAGCATCCAAGGCTGCGGAGAGAACATAGTTGTACCTTTGCCACCAACCTTTTCGGTACTTGAATACATAGTAATTGAAAATGATTCCCATAATAAGCCAGCAGTTGAAGTTCAATGATGTTGCTGGTGGCATTGCAGCTGTTGCTCCCAAGAGCACTGGAAGATTGATCAGTGGGATCCATTTCTGGTTAGGGAAAGCTTTGTGGAATAGCCATACCACGATAGGTCCCAAGGCACCTCCGAGGAAGAACCAGTTGAGAGCAGAGTAGTTTCCAAGAGGACCGAAGATCCTTTTGGGTCCAACCAGACCCCAGATGACAGATGCATCAAAGAAGACTCGGTCACTAGGACATGTCCATGGACTGTTGGGAGGAAGTAGTTGATCCTGGCATATGTTCTCGACCGTAGTCAGCAGCCACCACGCTACTGCAAGGTTGACTGTTCCGGCTATTACAGTTCCTATGCCCTTTTAATAGAAAACAAATAGGAAGAAGGCATTAGCAAATAAAGTAACCCTATACAAAGGATCATGTTCTTATATATACTGCCATAGACTATAGGACACTAGGGTGTTGAGCCATATTTGACAGGAATTAATCTAAAAGACCTTTCTTTTAGCTTGTCCAACTCAACTCTACCTATATTTATTACCTGCTACACTCAATTATTTCTCTTTATTCACCTATTGTCTGGTTGGTCATTTGTAAATGTCTTAATTCCCCTTACTATGAAATGCTTTTTTTAGGAGATATACCTGGACTACAAACATCGATCTCGGCGGAATCTTCATATAATGGCCCAGCTTGAAATCATTAAGAAAGGAAACTGCCTGTGTCATGCTAATGTATCCGTAAGTTTTGAAGCAGACATTGGCTATTGGTCTTCCTGGTAATATGTAACCCATGATGTACTCTGTGATGATATTAAGTCCCGGTGACTGGAAACAGAAAGGGTGAAAATCAGCACGAAGTCCAGCTCGATAAAAGTATTTAGATACCGAAATTCGAAAGAAAAATCATGCGATAACTCAGAACTATATGATTTCGTAGTGCTTTAACGTAACATTCTAACATATATCATCTGCTATTTTTTGCTAACTTTTAGCAATCATCTTTTCCTTCACTCATGATTACCCTGCAGAGCAGAGTACATATAGAAGAGCGAGTTTGTTACCTGATTTGTAGTGGCAGTTATGATGCTGACAGGAAGAGTGAAAGCTAAAGCAATGCCTGCTGCAAAAATGAGTCCCCACCAAGGCATTTGGATTTCATGTTTCAGAAAAATACATAGCGCAAGAGAGAGTAGCAATGTCAACACAAGCAACAGGTGAAACCACCAGTCAGGTATGTTGTTGTATCTCTTCATTAACTTTGTATGGACATCTTCTTTTCCCTTGATAGAAGCTTGCAGTTGTGCCCATATTTCCCTGTTCAAACATTCAACAAAATTCTTATGTCAAAGATTAAATAACCAAGACCAAAACACAGGTAAAAATTAGGTGACAAGGTTACTCACTTTCCATTGAAAACAGCTACATGTGAAAGCGTAGATATAATGGCAGCAAAACCAATACCATAGGTGAGAGAAAAGAACACACTCAGGTTTACACGTCCCTGCTGCAGGTATGCTGGCATTTCTATTTCAAACTTGTCATTTACAATTTGTGATACGTTGTATAGTTCTCCTTTGTAATTATACAAATGTGAGGAGAAAATTGGGAAGTTCTGGGCGTTGTAGAGATTTACTCCCCAGTAGGAAATTGGAAGAACGACGTACATAAATAACGCAAAGCCTGCAAATATATTAACTAGTGCAAAGAAAGGGGTGACCAGAGGGCTGCCAAGGAAGGAGGCGATGACTGACCAGTCAAGTGCAAAGGATCCAAAGCCGATCCCTTGCATCCCTGATCCGATCTGCTGGGCTGTTACTGACTTGGGAAATGCCAAGCAGACCAAAGAAATGGTTGACAATGTGGGGAAGAGGTAGCCTGGAAACACATACCAGGAGAAGCTGCAAACAAGTGCAATCAAGAAGAATTTCCCTCGGGACAAGCGACTACTGTCTTTCTCATGCATGGCCCTGTAGAATTATGTATGATTGTGAGTTTTGCATCTCCTTCTTCCAGCATTAACAATGAAAACATGCAATTGCAAAACCATGCTACTTTATGCTATCGAAACTAAAAATATGAAAATTATAAATTTGATTTTGATTTTTTAATAAAATAAATTTACCATTTATGCAAGAAGGATTGAAAGAAAGCATAGGCACTTTATGAAAAAGGAAAAGCAGCAAAATCACAAGCTGGCAAAACCTTAATAGCAAAAACAGCTAGGTTGCCAGAAATGTAAGGCATGGATAAGCATTAGGAGCTTGGAGCAATATAAAGTAGCATGGAATCTGCTCATTAATTCTTTTTTGGTTGAAAAAGAGTAAAAATCTGCTTATTTGGTATCAGGATTAACTTTCCTAATTCTTACTTCTTACCAAGTTTAATTTACCTAGGATTCCAATTTTCTAATTTAATTTAGTCATCTATTCTGGCATCAAGCAAGATATCAACCTCAAATACACTCCTCAAATTAGACACGGTAAATTGTGTTTGTATTAAGTAAAAGCGTATTCGTATAAAGTAAAATATCAAAATTTCCTATTAAAATTTGTGTAAATACGATAAACACAAAATATTTTTTTATCTTTTGTCATATTAATTATTATATTTATATCTTTTATTTGTGTAATTTTTATGATAAAAATTAACAAATCTATCAAAAACCCAGTTTTCACCTACCTGTACAATGATCAAACATATAGCATACTCAGGTGTGATGTGAAATCCATCAAATTAAACAGGCTAAAGTGTAAAATTCAATGGGTTGTAATTTATGACATCAAAATAGTATATGCTATAACCAAAAAAACCGGAGATTAAGGAATTGATTAAAAAATTAATTGACTTTCAAAGTTTGATTGTTATAAACCCTCGAGCTCATATAAAGGCTTAGACCTTGGTCCATGTACTTAAATCGGATTAATAAATGGTAAACACAGCTATACTTTGAATGTTTTAGTATTCCTGACAATAAAGAAGGAACCATAAATTCAATTAAAATAGGCATACGTGATACGCCATTGCATAAACCGACGGTGTTCTTTTTACCTGAAAAGAGAAACCTGAACCAGGCTACTTGGCCACCACATTTGCGCAGGTTCCACCACGAACTTCCTCATAATCCCCGCCCATCCATACCCCAAAACCTGTTCGACATTAAAATTTAAACAAACTGAAAAATGGAAAAAGAAAATTCAAGGATGATGTACTTTTGAAGAGTGGAAAATTTCACCTGCGTGGTGATGACTAGAATCCAACTAGACAAGAAACTGATCTTTCTATGGTAAAAAGCCCGAATAATATTCACGATACTGATAGCATAAGCCGTGCCGCCTCCGAATGCAGCCCCGGCATTTGCAAAAATAGAGATTAGCACATGTTCTTTGACGTTAAACGGACCGGGGTTTAGCGTAAACTCCCGGCTTCCGAACCCGGGGATATTAAACTTGGTGGTCGGTAGCACTCTCGCCAGGAACTTTCCCACAGGGAGCGACGCCACTTGAATGGAGATCATGGTAACCTGTAGTGGCTCCGAACGGTAACTGAAAAAAGTGTTGAGGAAGGAAAGAAGACAACACGAGAGGAGTCCCAGGAACCACATTCGAAATGTCCACACCGGGAGCGTCGGGTCATCGTCGTTAGAAACGGTGAGACGGACTTCTTCTACGGGGGAGATGTCATCTTCGTCCACCGCCGAAACGGTGTCGGCGCTGCACTCTATTTCGAGGGACGACGTCATTGAGAGTATGGTACGGGAGAGACAGATGTTTGTTTTCTTTGTTTATTATGGGGGTTTCTTGGGGAATTTTTTGGCCTCGGGCGGATTTTCTGAAGGGTTTTTTCACGTGTCAAATTTATCCGGAGAGAGATTCTATGGGATTCTTTTACTTTAATGCCATCCTCGATGACAGGCTTAAAAATAGCTTTGAAAATCAGTGAGAATTGCATTTGGACGGATTCTCGGCTGATGAATACGTGCAAGTATTTACAGCTAATAATTTCTTTTTCTTTTTTAAAAAAAAGGTTAATCTGGAGATAAATAATGATATTGTGGTTATTTGGATTTAGATTTTAGATATATTAGATGTTATAGTTTAAAAGTAATTGTATGAATTTAGACTACTAATAATTTTTGTGTTAATAAATATTATTTTTATTGAAATTTTAATTTAACAAAATTGAAAAAAATAATTTAACAAAGTGGTATGTTTTATATAAATTTTTTTTAGTAAGGTGAGTTTAACTATTGGGTTA
This sequence comes from Firmiana major, assembly GCA_033439115.1. Classification (NCBI taxonomy): domain Eukaryota; kingdom Viridiplantae; phylum Streptophyta; class Magnoliopsida; order Malvales; family Malvaceae; genus Firmiana; species Firmiana major. Next base: position 48,763,099 of record CM065909.1, read on the forward strand.
ATTTAGGTAATTAATTAATTCAAATAGTTAGTTCATAAATATAAAGTTTTGTTAAGTTTTTTAATAAAGATAATTAACGAAAATTTTTGTATTTGAATCCTAAATCAATCCAACTTTTCTAGGTTAATACCAAGAAGTGCATTTGAAAATTAGATTTATATTCAATATAACATAAAAATATTTTATGATTTAAAAAAATCATTAATTAAAAGCTACTAATTACGGTTGCTAATTAATGCTAGCTGGATCTACTCGAAATGATAATTATATAAGTACTCCTTCACCAAACTTTTTTGAAATGATAAAAAATTGTATTAGATGATTATTGTAAGTAAATTTTTTCAATTAAATTTTGTTACATAATTATATTATTAAAAAATAATTATTTTATTATGTGTAATAATTGATTATCATTTTAACAATGAGATTATCAGGACATAATTTAAATGGATCATTTCATATAATTGTAATGATTGATTTTTTAAATATTGTGATTATATTACATATTTAAATAAAAAAATTAACTTGTAGAGTCTATAAGAAGAATGTTAACAAAGCATGCGTAGTTGTAACCAATCAAGCTAATTATAAAATCATATTAATTTTTTTCATATGTCGTAAGAACATATACAAGAGAAGAAAATCAAAACTTAATTTTAATCTCTCTTAAAAAAAATAATAATTAGTAGAAAGTCTTAATTATTAATTAGCACTAATTTTTATTTATTATTATTATTATTATTATTATTTGTCTTGGTGAGACCTTCAGACAAAATAAAGTAGCGGATTCTAACAAAGTACAATATCAATGAACATAAAAAGGTAATATGAAAGCTTAAAAATAATGTTGGCATAAATCATAATGAAAAAAATAAGCCCTCAAATTATAAAAATTATTTCATTTAAGCCTTTACTCTTTTCATTTGATGCAATTGAATCCTCACACTATTCTTTTGTTTCAAGGAAAATTGAATCTTTGTGTCCTATCAACAAGACAACAACTCCGTTGAGAGAACGAAAGGATTTGGCCGTGGCCTGGCTTGTAGCGGTTGTTTTGTCTAAAATTAATTAACGCTGCATTTATAGCCTAATAATATTTTTCTAAAGTATACATATGCCTTTCATGTCGACTTTTAACAATTTATATATTTAATAAACAAAATAATAAATTACCCTATCATCACATTTGTCTAAAGTGTTTGTCAATATAAATGTTAAGATAACTGCGTCAATATTAACAATCAACAATGTATTATTTAATAATTGTTATCATTATAAAAAAATAAATTTCAAATTTTTCTTATCCTTCTTATAAAAAAAAAAAAAGGTCGCATCATCATCTTTCATGGTATTTGATTTGCTGAAACGAAATAACAGTACAAGGGGTTGATTGCATCAAATATAAAAGTGGGAGCTTAAGTGAAACATCTTCTATAATATGAGGACTTTGTTTATGATAATGCCTAAAATGTTGGGCACCCATCAACTGATATCCCTTTTGCAGTGGGGCATATTGCTAGATCACAGTGCTCACTGCCAGCACCCCACCAGTTCAAACTCTTATTCTCAATGCCCAATGCAAAGTAAAGTAAGACCGTCATGAATGCCACTCCAGCATCCAACGCTGCCGATAAAATGTAGTTATACCTCTGCCACCACTGCTTCCGATACCTGAAGACGAAGAAGTTGAAGATAGTCCCAACCAAAATCCATGAAGTATAGTTCAATGGCGACGCCGGTGGCATGTTACCAGTCGCTCCCAAGAGTACTGGCAGATTGATAAGAGGAATCCAAGTCTGGCTGGGAAATGCCTTGTGCAGGAGCCATACGATTACTGGTCCCAAGAGCCCTCCCAGGAAGAACCAGTTAAGCGCCGAGTACTCTCCGAGAGAGCCGAAAATTCGCTGAGGTCCCACCAGACCCCAGATAACGGATGCATCGAAGAAGACTCTATCACCAGGGCACGTCCAAGGACTGTTTGCTGGGAGACGATCAGCGTGGCATATGTTTTCGATAGAAGTTAGAAGCCACCAGGCAACACTAAGGTTGATTGTTCCTGCTAAAACGGTGCCGATGAACTGATATCCGAATGCAACAGTTGAACAGGGTTAGCCCTAAAATTAGAGTTACTTTGTCTTTGCACACGTGTTTTCCATTAAAATTGAAAAAATAAAAATATATTTTTTTAATAAAATAATAAAAAATTAAAATTAAAAGTAAAAATATAACTTTATATTATAATATTTTATTTTTTAATATTATTTACAACTGATCTCATTTCACTCAAATTTAATAGTAGATTGATTCGTATTTTTCATATGTATAAAATGATATTCGAGTTATATAAAACACAAAAATGACGTGTTAAAATTCATGTTAATATGTGAAATATCAAAGTATTAATTTTAGGTTTTATCAAAATTTTATTATAATTATGTTCATATTGATTTTAAATCGTATTATTTTATCATTTTTAAGATTGTAAAATTTACCTAGAGCTATAATAGAAAGAATAAGAATAAATTATAATACCTGAACCAAGAACATTGATCGAGGAGGGATTTTCATGTAATGACCTAGCTTGAAATCACTAAGAAAAACAACAGCTTGAGCCATGCTCATGTACCCATAGGTCTTAAAACAGACGTTGGTTATCGGTTGTCCAGGCAATATTGACCCCATTATATACTCTGTAATGATATTTAACCCTGGTGTCTGCAGGGAGACAACATAAAAATTTCGTCAATTAGGATATTTAAAACAACTTAGCCATCTTGATAAGCAAAATAGCCATCTGCACTTACTTGATTTGTTGTGGCTGTTATAACGCTGATAGGCAGGGTGAAGAAGAAGGCAAGTGCAGCAGCAAATATCAGTCCCCACCAAGGCATCTGAACATCCTTGTTAAGGAAGATGCATAGTGCAAGACCAACAACAATTGAGCCGGTAAGAAGCAAATAAAACCACCATGAAGGTATGTCCATGTAATTTCTCATCAACCTAGTGTGTACATCTGCCTTTTCCCTGGAAGAAGCTTTGTATCTACTATAAATTTCCCTGTAATTAACATGTTCGGCTTTACATTATATATTAAATCATAAATTGGAAGTACTGAAATATGGGAATTTTTATATTAAGATCAAAATTTTCAACATTATTATAAGATCAATATAAATACATATGATTAAATATAAATTTAATATTGTTAGATATAAAATATGTTAGAAATATATGAAATTACATTTTTTCATATAATTATATTATTTTTAACATATTTTATATCTAATAATATTAAATTTAAACTTAATCATATATTTTACGATCTTACTATAAAATAAAAAATTTTAATTTTATTGTAAAACTCGCCGGTGATATACTACTAATTGAAGAATTACCTTCCATAAAACAAGGCGACATGTGTTACTGTGGCTGCAATGGTGGCGAACCCGAATCCATAAGTGAGAGCGAAGAAAGTGCTCAAATGGACCCTCCCTAACTGCAGGTATTTTGGGAAATCTATCTCAAACTGGTCATTAACTATCGACGTAACGTCATACGACTGACCTTGTGATGTGTACAAGTCCGCCGAAAATATGGGAAAAGTTTTTGCATTGAACAGGTTTAGCCCCCAGTAAGACACTGGCATCACCAGATAAATTATCAAGACATAGCCTATGAAGACATTTACAATGGCAAAGAAAGGAGAAATAAGTGGGCTAAACAAGAAGGAGGCAGTTGTCGTCCAGTCAAGTGTAAAGGCCCCTAGTCCAAGACCACTCATGCCTGAGCCGATTTGGTGGGCAGTTACTGAATGGGGGAAGGCCAAGCACAACAAAGAGATGCTCTGCACTGTCTTGAAGAGGTAGCCTGGGAACACATTCCAGCAGAAGCTGCAGATTAATGCAATCACAAAGAATTTCACTCGTGATATGCGGCGTTTGCCATCGTTTTCTTCTTTTTCATGCAGAGTCCTGGAATAACAACAATTCAATTCATCAGGATGGCCAATCTATAGCTCTACTATTGATGCATGTTTCACTGAATATCGAAGTATATATATAATATATAGCTCGAACTAATAATTGTAAACAATTGAATTACCTGAAGAGAGAAATTTGAACAAGGGTAGAAGGCCACCACATATGCGCCGGTTCGACCACATACTTCCTCAGGATTCCCGCCCAACCATATCCCATCACCTGCACAAAACAAAATCATACCATATAATAATGAACCCAGATATAAGGTGCCAGAAAAGAAAATCCTAAGCCCAAAACAACCTAATTATCTCCCTATTCACACAATGAGCATCGGATTGCATGTTTCTCTGCTCGAAACCAAAGAAAAAAAATATTAATAACCTGGGTTTTGATATCACTTGTTATTTAGCTTTTGAGCTACTAACCCTATAAACTTCTCTTATAAACACATATTATCCCTTCCACAACCTGTTCGTAGGGACCCGAACAATATTCATAGATAAACTTTGCAAAGAAAAACCATGATCTTTAAGTATATAATTTCTTCTCTTTGTTTTTCTTTGCCTGTACTACATAACATCAAATAAAAAGAAAGGTTAAAAATAATCCTGAGAATTGATTCCATAGTCTCAGTCCCTTCATGTATACTATTTCTTTTGAGTGTCTTAATTTTGAACTTTGAAGGCTAAAAGTAGAGTAAACCAACCTGTGTAGTAATGATAAGAAGCCAACTAGCCAAGAAAGAGATCTTCCTCCCATAAAATGCCTTGATGATGGTCACAATACCAACAGCATAAACAGTACCGCCCCCAAACGCACTCCCAGCATTAGCAAATATCGTAATCAAAACATGCTCCTTCATGTTAAAAGGTCCCGGGTTAAGCGAGAATTCCCTTGAACCAAACCCGGGTAGACGAAACTTAGTCGTAGGAAGAACAGAAGCCATGAACCTTCCGATGGGGAGAGTTGCAACCTGGGCAGTGATTTGGGTGATGACCAGTGGCTCCGTTCGGTAGCCGAAGAACTGGTTCAGGAATGAAAGCAGCGCACAAGCGAAAAGACCCAAGAACCACATACGGAAAGTCCATACTGGGAGCGAAGGGTCATCGGTGTTTGGCACTGTTAGACGAACTTCTTCTATTGGAGAGAGCTCGCTTTCGTCGATCACAGGCTCCTCTTTGTGTACTTTCTCATCTAGTTTCGGTGTTGCTTCTGTTTCCAGAGTTCCCATAGAGAGAATACCAAACCAATAAAAGACAAGAGAAAGAATCTTAACTTCAGATCTGCAATGCTAATTCTGGTTTAGCACACCAGTGTCACCTTTTATTCCAGGGAGGGAATGTTTTGCTGCAATTTCTATGCGGTGTTTATTCACTCTCCCCTAGATAGAATTTAATTTCTCTGCATGCAGTATACCTTTAGTTGTCATCGATGATGATTGGTTGAAGAAGAAAAATTATTCTTATTTAGACAATATTACACGGCATATTATTAATAATTATTTTTTTATAAAACTTTTTTACCCCATAAATTAAGTTAATATGATTATATATATTCTTTAAAAATATTAACAAATTAAAAAACAAATAAAATAAAATATGGATAATCATCTTAACTTGTTTATAAAATTAAAAGCTTTATTGATAGTATATAAGATAATTATTCATATTTTAATTACATAAATTATACAAATATAAATTTTTTTAATTTAATTTTGTCAAAGTTATATGTGTATAAATTTAACGTAATTATTAATTTAAAAATGTAAGAGAGACTCGTGATCAATTACATTTAATTATTACTCATGTTTGAATTGATTTTGTTAACTTTTGTATTAAACTCAAACTATTGAAGTAATAAATCGAGTCAAGTTTCGATATATTAATATCAAACTTGAATTATTTGTGAGTTTAATTAAATTTTTTATTTATTTTAAATATTTAATTATTAAATCAAATATTTTTTCATAATATTTTATTTAAAAAATGATAAAATTGAATTTATCTATTTAAATTTGACCCGTTTTAATATTTTATTGAATCAAATTCAATTTTCAAAAATTAAACTCCATCAAACTCAATTTAATTTTTTTAATTTTGAGTTTATGAATCAATTCAAATTTGAACCTAACATAAAATTATTTTGATTCGATTCGATTTAAATTTTTAATCAATATATGTATATAATCTTTTTTATTTTCATTTTTATTTTTTTCACTTTTTAACTATAAAAGAATATAATTAATAAAAGTCAATTTTTAAAATTTTTAAGAAATTTTGTAAAAAATCAAAACAAAATACTATATACGAGGTATATATATATTTGGGGGGTCAATTTCTTCGAGATCAGCCAAACAAGGTCTTAGTCTTACTTTATTTGAACGGCAATCTCAATATCCCAAAGCAAAAGAGTTGTTAAGGTGGTTTACTTCAATAAAAATTGTTTGCGACGGGACAAATTAATTCGTTAATTCAAAGGTTTAATAACGTTTGGAAATAATCTAAAGTGAAATAACAAAAGAGAGGTCGTCGCAAAAGTGTATCTTCTTGTTGCCATTTAATTAATATTAATATAATTTATAATTATGGGAGCTAATCACACTACTGTTGATGAATTTAGCTTTACGTTGTAGGACAGCGTGCATAAACTATGCACCGAGGGAGGCTAAAAGATTCCAAAATTCCATAATTTCCAAAAACTCTAAGAAAGGGTTAAATATTAAAATACAAACTAAACCCTCTCGGCCAGCATTTGTCTTAACTCAAGGAAAGTTGAAATATGGGCATTTATATAAATATATATATATATATATATATTTATTCTTTTTACTCAATAAATGACATCATTTTGATTAATCAATCAAACTAAGAACCTTGCCCTATCCGTTAAAACTTCTCTAGCTTTCAGTATTATTAATTTTGTATCTTAGCTTGTCATTGTTAATATTGAGATGTTACATATTCTATTTTGTATTGTTAATGACAAATCCAAAAGGAAAGTAATATGTTATAATATTTTTTATAAATTAAAAAAATGAAAATAATAAAGTACTTGCTGTTCTTGATGTATCTATATCTTATTATATTTCCTGATAATTGCACTATATTATTATCAAAATACTTTTGATATTTGTTCCCTGAAGTTTACCCATATTATTTTATCCATATAATATAAAAAATACTCAGTATGATTTTGTTAAATTTCGATTTACTAATTAAGTCAAAAGTTGATTTTCAATATTAAATTTAAAATAAAATTTAATGCATATTATTAAAAAATAAATTAATAAATTAAAATTAAATATTATAATCAGTATAATTAATGAATTAATTAGGGTAAGTAATATAATAATAATAATAATAATAATATATTATTATTATTATTATTATTATTATTATTATTAATAAAAATATAATATTAAAAAGTTATTATTTACTATCGAGATTGGGAATAAATTCATTTTCAATCAAGTCGAATGCTGCAAAATATTTGCTTGTAGAATCCAGTTAGGATTGGGCTAAGTCTTGTAAGTTTAAGCTTCTGTCCAACCTAATGAATGATGACACCTTAGCGGCTTAGCGGGCTATGCTTGGTTGGTCTCGCTAGACCCAATTTTGGGCTCCTCTCCAAGCCATTTTTCTACCCTTAATGGGCTAGGCTTGGCCTGGGCTGATCTCGTTCTATCTTAACTTTTTATTTTAAACAACGTCGTATCCAGACACACCGCGGCCATTTTAAAATGATTGAAGTGGCAGTTTCAGCGAGTGACGTTACACCGCAAAACCAAACTAACCCCAGACAACATCGATCTGCTGTGACAGCCGCACTTCTACAATAATATAATCACAAGCAACAGTCTCAGTCCTCCACCAACCCATTCTCAGCCTCCGATACATTCCACTGTGTTTTTTTTTTTTTTTAAACAGCCAAAAACGCCTCGGAATTTCGAAACGCGAGTACTGGCGGTGGCAATGAGCCTTCGTAAACTCTCTTCCTCCATCAAGTCTCCAATCAGACCTCTCTTCAATGGCAGCTCCCTCTACTATATGGTCTAAAATCAAAACCTTTTTTGCTTTGTTTCATTGTTTCTTTAGTTAAATTCCATCTCTCTTTTTTATTTTTTATATTTTTTCATTTGTAGTCAACAGCTGCGGCAGAGAAAGAGAAAGCCAGTGCTAAAGTGAGCCTTGTTGTTATTATTATTATTACCAAATATGTTTAGATCTTTGATCTTGAATTGTGATTTATTCTAATAGCAAAAAATAAAAAATAAAAAAAACTTGTTTGGTTTTGCAGTGGATACATCAGTTGAATGCGCCTCTTGAGGAAATCGATCCTGAAATTGCTGACATTATCGAACTCGAGAAAGCTAGGCAATGGAAGGTATTTAATCGATTCAAATGGCAAGCCTTTTTCGCATTTCTGATTTTAATTTATATAATCTATTGGTGTTTGATCCATTGGAAAAGAATATAATAATTTCCATTTTCTGTAACTTTAGTTAGGCACGTACTGCCTGATTGAGAGATCAAATTTGTTTTTTTGTAATAGGGACTAGAACTCATACCATCCGAGAATTTTACATCCGTCTCAGTGATGCAAGCAGTAGGCTCTGTAATGACAAATAAGTACAGTGAAGGATATCCTGGTGCTAGATACTATGGAGGAAATGAGTAAGACAATCTACTTTGCTTTTGTATATTGCCAATTTCGTTTCACTGCTAATATTTATTAGAAAATGGATATGAGGTCCTTCAGAATTGATTTCGGACTGATTGTAATTTTTTGGATATTGAATTGGAAAATAAGATGCATTGCTATATATGGAATGTGTAGCTTTACATTTTAGCATGAAATCTTATTAGGGTGAGTTGAATGTCTAATGTTGTTAATTCTTTTTTCATAAGGTATATTGACATGGCTGAGTCCTTGTGTCAAAAGCGTGCACTAGAGGCTTTTGGCTTGGATCCTGAAAAGTGGGGAGGTGAATGAATCATGCACACCTTTTTTTTCTTCATCATGATCTAAGGTTAATTTATTGGGACATGCATGTTGAAATGTTATCAAAATGTCAACATACCTTTCATATTTAGTTGTATATGTTTTCATTCTTTAGTTTGACGTGTGAAGGATTTTGCATTCAGAAAAACTTTCTAGACAGCATATAGCTTATCCTGTACTCTGTTTTACAATTGCAGTCAATGTGCAGTCACTTTCTGGATCTCCTGCTAACTTCCAAGTTTATACTGCATTGTTGAAACCTCATGAACGAATTATGGCACTAGATCTACCCCATGGCGGACATCTTTCACATGGTTATCAGGTGCTAATCACTTCCATTAATCATGAGCTTTTCTGCTGAACTTGGTTACATTTTTTCTTCCCTTGGTAATTGAAATTCTAGTTGTATTTTTTGATCTACCTTTATTTTCTAAAGAAATAGCATATCAAGTAACATTACTCTAAGGCCATTCAACTAGTGCTTATAGCATTTGAAACTCAAGTTTTCCATTTTTCTTTGCATCATGCAGACTGACACTAAGAAGATATCTGCTGTGTCCATATTCTTTGAGACAATGCCATATAGATTGAATGAGAGTACAGGTTATATCGACTATGATCAGGTACCTATTCTGTTCTATTCTATGTTGTTAGAGATGTCCGCTTTTCTTAAAGTTCGTGCATCTTCAAAAGCACAATGTATGCATTTCGGATAATCTACATGAGTAACCGACTCTGTAGCTGTATATTCTACAAAACCATGGATTCACATTTTGATCACTTTTTCCCTTACTTTTCACAAACCTTTCGAGATTCATGTCTGGAAGATTGTGTGAATATTTGCTGCTTGCTGTATCTTTTATGCATGATTTTGACATACAAAAGAACTAATTATATCTTTCTAGTTAAAATTTTTTCGATTGAATGGTTTGAAGTTTTCAAGCTATATCAGATTCTCACATCATCATCAGATGCATGGAACTTGCATTTATATCTTAAATCAAATTCTACAGTGGTGTGGAAGCAAAAGATCTTTTCTGTGTTCAAAGCTCTTTCCACATTTTCTTGGAAAATTTAGTTGAAACTTGAAAGTCTCTTTAAAAGAGTTGATTTAGATGAACAAAAATGTTTGCAGTTGGAGAAAAGTGCTGTGCTTTTCAGACCAAAACTTATAGTTGCTGGTGCCAGTGCTTATGCTCGCCTTTATGACTATGCACATATTCGCAAGGTGAACACCTTTTTGCTTGACTTGCTATCTGAAGATTTTGTCATATATCAGTGACAATTTTGATTCGACATGAGAAACTAAGAGACTAATTGATTTACGGGCAGGTCTGTGACAAGCAGAAAGCAATTCTGCTGGCTGACATGGCACATATTAGTGGGTTGGTTGCTGCAGGAGTTATTCCTTCTCCTTTTGAATATGCAGATGTTGTGACAACCACAACACACAAGTCACTTCGTGGTCCACGTGGTGCTATGATCTTCTTCAGGAAGGGAGTGAAAGAGATAAACAAACAAGGGAAAGAGGTGAGTACGAAACATGATCTAAGTTAGTTCTGGTGTTTCTCTCTCTAATGAGTGGGATGAATGGAAAAGAGGAGGAAAGAACGACTTAATCAATTTCCTGAGTCCATCCGACAGGTGATGTATGATTTGGAAGACAAAATTAATCAAGCTGTATTTCCTGGACTTCAAGGTGGTCCGCATAATCATACCATAGCTGGTTTAGCGGTTGCATTGAAGCAGGTAGTCTTCAATTAAAAATTAGTGTTTATGCAGTGAAATAATGATGTCAGCTCATGCCATACAATTTTTTTATGCAAGTTAGCCAAGAGTATATAGGTAGCTTGAGTTTTACATATGTGATTATAGGTCAGAACACCTGAGTACAAGGTTTACCAGGAGCAAGTTCTCAGTAATTGCTCAAAATTTGCTCAGGTATACTGAATGATCCAACTCCTATTAATGCAAGTTCACTACTTGGCTTATGTAAATTCATTTATTTACCATTATGAACAACATTATCTTTCCACTCTGGGTGACTTAACTGCGGTGATTACAATTCTATATTTTCTATTTTTGTAGAGGTTGCTAGAGAAGGGCTATGAACTAGTGTCTGGTGGAACCGAGAACCATTTAGTCTTGGTCAATTTGAGAAACAAGGTATAAGGTTCTTGGTCCTTTCAAACTGATGTACACAAAATTCTTTTACCTTTTATGTGATCAGGAGAATTCCTATAGAATAATTGGATGGTAACCAATTAAATAGGTTAGAAACTTTTCAACCCTTTAACCAACCAGAACTCTGTAAATAGATTGTATTAAAATTTTCCAATTTCAATTGTTTTTAAACAATCTAATTGGTAATTAAAGCCCATAGAATTATAAAGGAACAAGTTCTTTGTTTCTGGAATGCTGTTCAACAGGGTATTGATGGCTCAAGAGTTGAGAAGGTATTGGAATCAGTCCATATTGCAGCCAATAAAAACACTGTTCCGGGGGATGTGTCTGCTATGGTTCCTGGTGGAATCCGCATGGGTATGGACCTTCAAACCTTTGATCATGAAGCATCTGTTTCTTATTGGGGTGCTAGGTCCATCAGATGTTAAATTCTGTGGTTTCTTGTGATTCAGGAACCCCAGCTCTCACATCTAGGGGTTTTGTCGAAGAAGATTTTGAGAAGGTAGCTGACTTCTTTGATGCAGCTGTCAAATTGGCCTTGAAAATCAAGGCTGAGACAAATGGTATTTTCTTCTGCTTTATCCGTCACTTATACAGCAATAACTTTATCTGTTGTAAAAAGGTAGGAGTGGATTTAGTCACCTAAACTGTATGCTTACATATTTCCCTTGAATTACAATTAATCCAGGAACAAAGTTGAAGGATTTTGTAGCAACATTGCAATCAGATGAGAGCTTTCAATCTGAAATTGCGAAGCTCCGACAAGAAGTTGAGGAGTACGCCAAACAATTTCCAACAATTGGTTTTGAGAAAGAAACAATGAAATACAAGAACTAAAGAAGACATCTTTACATGCAAGGTTTGTCAGCTTTATATAACTGCCTAAACTAGATGCTATTCCTATTTGTGGCATGTAATCTTTTTAGAGGAGTTATTTTATGGCTCTGAGAATTTATTGAAATGCCAAAATATCCACAGATTGTATTTTGTATCTTTAAGTGTAAAAAAATATGTTCATGTCATATGGAGAAATCTATTGATACTCGGTTGTAACACAGAGAAATCAGATATCGACTTCTGTGTTAAGATTTAAAATATCTTTGTACCATTAGTCCGATATGGTCAATCGCCTGAGTGAGTACGCTGCTAAAACTGTGTCTATAAAAGTTAAAGCTTCTGTTTGCTTTGGTTCGATTCTTTTATTGACCCTTACCAGTATTGCAGATGCATTATTTGTTCCAAGCCCCTAAAGCCCGCCACAAATTATTCTTGTCAACTGAAGAGGATAAGCTACTGATAAAAGGGCTTCGCGTAGCATCTACTATTCAAGGAGCACATTGTTGTTTCATACGTGAGATTGAGATGAAATTCTTAGGTTTTCAATTTTGAAAGCGTAAATGTACACTCGGTTTTAAGTGCTTCTTCATATTAGCATCATAATCGCTTGGCATTGTCGTGATGTTGGTCCAATAAAGTTTTAGATGATCTGCGAAATTTAACAGGGTGAAGTGTTAAGTGGTTTGAGTTTGCTTTTTCATTATAAAACATTGTCAAGTGTTGAAATTTTTACGTCAACCATAGGCAATTCTGTAATTTCATCGTTATAAATAATGCAAATCGATACAGCTCAAATATTTTTTCTATTGAAAATAAATCGTAAAAATAAAAATTTGTATAAATCAAATCGAATTAAAAAATATTTGGAATGCTGATTCTCTCCGACATCTCTTTCCAACGTATCCCCTGACCTTTTTAATCTCGACGCCTGGAAATGCCTTTGTTTTTTTATTAAAAATTTGGGGTTGACTATGATCGACCATGTGTTCTTTCTTTTTTTTTTTTATTGACTAGAAAATGTTTTGACTATTTGAGTTTCGAGTCCAGTATTTGTGTATCACTCTTTTCTGAGACATGTAGATAGGAATTAGGATAACGTAACAGTCGACATACCATAACCCTATAACAAAAATGCTTCATTCAAAACACCCTTACTATTCTTCCACCTTTCTCCAATGGCTTCTTTGCCTTCTTTTGCTGGCAGTGGCACTCTCAAGCTCGAACCAGACCCCAGAAAGCACTCCGCCACTTCTCTTTCTACAGAGAAGGTATTCTTCGGCATCTTTCCTTAACTATTCTTCTTGCTCTATGCTGTAAGAATTAACTGAATTAACTGAATTAACGAATTCCATCTCTTTCTTAGCTAATTTTGTAAGATATGGGATTTCCTTCCTACTTGCAACTAATGCAAAGCAATTTTTCCATTAAGGAAAAGAACTTCACTTCATTTCACTCTTCATCTGCAAAACCATTGTCTTCTTCTTTGATTTTTTTTTTTTCATTTCCAGTATAATTTAGCAAGAATTGTTTTGTGTTCTTTTATTCTTATTGATGCCAAGCTGGATATACTGATTCTCAGAGTCCAAGCATATCTTATCCAAGAACTCATACATTCACCCAATCAGATGGCAAAGCAGAATCAGTTGGGCGTCTGGATTTCCAAGAAGCACTGTCAATGATAAAAGATAGTTCAAGGATTGGAACATCTTGCTATGTCCCACTCTTGCAAGAATGCATTGACAGGAATTCGTTTTCAGGTGCTCAAAGTTTCCATTCTCATATCATAAAGACAGGAACTCATCAAGATATATTTGTCATGACATTCCTTGTCAATGTTTATGCCAAATGTGGAGCCATGGAAAATGCTAGAAAAGTGTTTCTCAGTTTACCAAGAAGAAATGCTGTTGCCTGGACCATCTTGATGACCGGCTATGTTCATAATGGTCAACCAGATGTTGCCATCTCTGTTTTGCAGGAGATGCTGGAATTTGGGACTTATCCAACAAATTATACTCTAGGAATTGTTTTGAATGCTTGTTCTGCATTAAGTTTTCTTGAATTTGGGAAGCAAATTCATGCCTACATAATCAAATACCAGATTGAACATGACACAAGTGTTGGAAACTCGCTTTGTAGCTTCTACTCGAAATGTGGCAGCTTAGATTCTGCTATTAAAGCATTTGGAAAGATTGGGGAAAAGAATGTAATTTCATGGACTACTGTTATTTCTGCTTGTGGACACAATGGTAGAGCTGCAAAGGGACTGAGATTCTTCACTGAGATGCTCGCTGACAATGTTGAGCCTAATGAGTTCACTTTGACAAGTGTCTTGAGCATGTGTTGTACAGTACTATCTTTGAGCTTAGGGGCACAAGTTCATTGTCTAAGCATTAAGATTGGCTATGAATCAAACCTCCGAATAAAGAATTCTATCATGTATTTGTACCTGAAATGTGGGTGGTTTAGTGAAGCACAGAAATTGTTCGATGGCATGGAAGATATGAGCTTGGTTACAATCAATTCAATGATTGCAGGCTATGGTGAAATGATGGAACTTGCAAAGGATGATCTATCGGCTTATTGGAATGGAACTGAAGCACTCAACATTTTCTCAGAACTGAATAACTCTGGCTTCAAACCTGATTTATATACCTTCTCAAGTATTTTAACTGTATGTAGTAAGATGGTGGCCTTAGAACAAGGGGAACAAATCCATGCTCAGACCCTTAAAACTGGGTATCTGTCAGATGTGATAGTTGGAACTGCATTAGTCAATATGTATAACAAATGTGGAAGCATTGAGAGAGCAAGCAAAGCTTTTTTGGAGATGTCTGCCAGAACACTGATATCATGGACTTCTATGATTACTGCTTTTGCACAGAATGGACAGACTCAGCAAGCGCTGCAGCTCTTTGAGGATATGAGACTGACTGGAGTCAGACCAAACCAGATCACTTTTGTGGGTGTTTTATCCGCTTGCGGCCATGCTGGAATGGTAAATGAAGCACTCGGATTTTTTGAGATGATGCAGAAAGATTTTAAAATCAGACCTGTTATGGACCATTATGCATGCCTAATTGACATGTTTGTGAGGTTGGGACGGTTAGATGAAGCTTTTGATTTAATCCAGAAGATGGATTTTCCGGCAAATGAGTTTATATGGTCACTTTTGCTCGCAGGATGCAGAAGACATGGGAACACTGAATTGGGATTGTATGCTTCTGGAAAACTACTCGAACTCAAGCCGAATGATGCTGAGACTTATGTCTTACTGTTGGAAATGTACAAGAATGCAAAGAGATCGGATGATGTTTCTAAAGTGAGAGAACTGATGAGGGAGAAGAGACTCGAAAAGCCGACAGATTGGAGCTGGATTAGCACTAAGGATAAGGTTTATTCATTCAAACCTGATGAGAAGCAGGCGTATGGAGCTGAGATGTCTAAATTGTTGGATGAATTACTTGATAAAGCAAAGAGTCTTGTTGGAAAAGAATCACTTAAAAGTTTTGACTTACCCGATGAAGATGGTGAGGGAAAAACATTCTCTTCCACTGCTCAACATAGCGAAAAGCTGGCTGCTGCATTTGCTCTATTGAACCTATCAGATGCTGCATCAATACGAATTATCAAGAACACTAGCATGTGCAGGGGTTGCCATAATTTTATGAAGGCCATCTCTTCACTGAATGCAAGGGAAATCATCATTCGAGATTGCAAGCGGGTCCATAAATTTGTCAATGGGCAGTGTTCATGTGGGGATTATGTTGGTTTATTTTGAATGATGTCACCAACATTTTTTTATTTGAAACAGTCAATCTTAGTCACTAGAACAAAGAGTAATACCCTATAGACAAACCTAATACTCGACCAACAAACCAAACGAACAAAATATCCAATACTCTATTGACAAACCTAATACTTATCAACAAACCGCACGAACAAAAAATCCAATACTCTATTATCAGATCACTCGATTGTTGACAAAAATGTTCAATTACTCCTAAGCAGCAAAAGCACAAGAGCATTGGAAAGAGTGGAGCACCTTATCATAAACAAGGGATCGTGCATCAACTTACACAAAAGTCCTTGATTGAATGAGCTGTGGAATGGGATGCCTGTGCACTGCATCTGGAACATTATTTTGATCAATTACTGCTTAAAAAAATAAAGTCAACTGTAAAGTGTCAATAATTGTTAAGTATTCTTCTTTTAATCTCGTCAACAGTCATCAACAGTCGAGTACTTTGCACTTGCATGATTACAACATATAGCATTTACTTGAGGAAACAAATTGTGGATCAAAATAAAGAGAGCTTACAAACACTAACTATGAAAAAAAATGTAGAAATAAATACAATAGTTTCCTATTTCTCTTTGTGGAAGGAGAGAAGTTTGGGGGGTTATGTAAGCCGTAATGTTGACCTCAAGTTGTAATCCTACGCAAGTGTTTCAAAATACTGGCAACACTATGGGACAACAGATCAACGCCTTTTACTCTTAGATTTGGTGATCCTTGATTTGCTTGATTCATTAGGTGGTTTCCATATGATATCCTCGAGGTTGCTACAAAATGTCTTGTAAAACTGTGAGACATGTATTTTTTATGTCAGAATCCAAGAACTAAAGAAGAGAGAGACAGAGAGATTATATTCAAGAGGGCTGGCCATTGAGGGAAAGCTGGAAGGCTATCTCAAGAAACCATGCCAAAAAAGAATCTCAGAAGCAGATTACTTGACATGAGAATGAAACAAGCTAACTAACCTTTAGGTATTCTCCTGTATCACCAACTGCTTTTTGAATATCAACCATCAAAAATGTGGGAGCAACATCGAAAACCTTCAAACCGTGAACAATCGGAGGGAGAAAGGAAAAGGAAATTAGTAGATTAAATTTAAAGGCTGATATAGAACTCAGCAAGAGTTGAGGACAAAAACCTACTTCAAGGATAACTGAAAAATGAGAAGTCTTATTAGCTGAAAGACCTTCAATTCTCATCTGAAAATTAACACAATCAGAGTTTAGATGACTATGGAAATATTCGGGCCAGATTATTCTCCAGTCAAACTGATGAAATAATTGGTAAACAAAGAGAATGAAACAGTAGTGAAAGAAAAATTGAAACTCATTTAGCACTAGGATCGGCAAAATAGCTAGATGTATATTGAAATAAAGAACAAAATCTGATATAAGCAATGGCTAGTAACTTAAGTCTTCTACCTTATAATTGCGAATGTGTGTCTTATAGCCCATTGATTGTGCAACAACTTCCATGGTAGACAGAACAACACTTGCTGGCTTCTGTGAAACAAATCGTGTCTGGTATTTCATGGAGTCCTAACAGGTAGGATAATGCATTCACGTAGATTAACATAAGAAGGAAAAGCAAAAAAAAAGCACTGCCTCACGGAAATATATCCTTGAGGAAATATATTGAGAGTTTCCATATATGATTTCCTAAGATGACTGCAAGGTGAAACTAATGCTGATAAATAGATAGCATTAGACATTGAAAAAGGAAAGAAAAGCCTAGCACAGCCTTTTCTAAGCATGCTGCTTTGTTGAGAAACCTTAAAGCACATAATTCCTTCATAAACTGGTCAGAAGAGGTAATAATACATACAAACAATTTATTAAAGAACTCTACCTTTCCACGGTCAAAAAGCGTTGCAAGGTTTAAGCCTTGAGAAAGAATGATCAAGTCAAATGCATTAAGAATCAAAGGACCCATATCCTCATTTCCTGATGGCTCATTACCCCCTTCTTCCTACAGTATATTATTAAGAATTGAGAGTTAGAAATTAATCACAAAGATGCATCCAAGCAAACAAACCCAATTTTAGGCACAAACAAGGAAATTTGGTTTAAGTTATTGATAGGAAAAACCAAATATACTTTACAGCGTATTTAAACCAAATTAATACTTTTAAATACCTTATCAACCTCTGGATCATCAAAAGCAGCATTTACATCATCCAAGTTTATATCTTCATACTCGAGAAGTCTGACAGGAACATAGCCCTTCTTAAACCACTCATCGCTCTTGATCTGTTCAATTGTTATACGCTGTACAGAAAGAGAGAGAGAGAGATTAATTACAATCAAGCAGAAACAAAAACTATTTTGAAATAACATTATTAAATTTACTGAAACACTTGTATCAAATAAAAGGAATACCATATAGTGGTAGGAAGTGATGCACTGAGTTTCAAATACAACACCAGCATCCTTCATGGTTGCACTGGTATAAGTTATGCAAAGTAAAGAGTCAAGGCAATCCATATAGAAAACATGTCTTTATGGTGGTCATCAGGGCTATCAAAACACCTAGCACCAAATGAATAATGGCTTCTTTAAGCCATAAAAAAAGTGATGGTATTCCTGTGGTTCATTAGGTTGCACTCTTTAATCTTAACTTCCACTACATTAGGTTGGACATTTCTGTTTTTGGGTGCATTCCAGGATATCTATACATCATTTCATCATATAACTTGAATCCAAAGCATCAGTTTCTATGGCCTTCTTACTCATTCAAATAGTTAGGCAACCCAGAAAGTCAAATTGTTGGACAACAGGTACTTACAGTTTGAGGATTTGGGTCTAGAATTCTGTGAATCAAGGATTTTGCTCCCACAGGAAACCAAGAAGGGCAAGGAAACTCTGCTTTCTCAATCTGCAGATTCAAAAAAAAAATGTAAAAACAAAAACAACAGTTATGCAGATAATGTGAAAATAGAAGTTTTCCTTTCATCTATTTTCATGGTTTTTTGCACGTATATCATGAAATCCAGAAGGACAGATAAACACAATAATCATAAACTAGCATACGTTACAAAAGTTCATACCTTACTGTATAGCGTGGTGAGATCTAGTTCATCAAATGGAAGATAACCTGCCATCAAAACATAAAGAATAACTCCACAAGACCAAACATCTGCCGCAGCGCCATCATACCCCTTGTGACTGAGAACCTATAACAGAAATAAACTATTGATTTAAGAAGCACAGCAACAGCACAAAATAAACAATTAAAGTAAGGTATATAATATTCAACTCAAAAGCTGACTACTCTGAAGATGACCTCTGGTGCCACATAGTTAGGAGTCCCACATGTTGTCCTGAGGAGGCTAACTCCCTAAACATAGAGATCACGCCAAATAAAAACCCATATCAGTATACTTCCGTCAACCTATTTTAAGATCAAGGGAGGAAGGTAAGAAAAGTTCACTCTTAATTTCTTACTTGTTCTGTCACCGCGCTAAGGCCAAAATCTGAAATCTTTAAATCTCCTTGGGAATCAAGTAAAAGATTTTCTGGCTGTATATAGAAGCAAACAATTGTCAGAATTTATGAAACCAAACAAAGGAAAACAACATTCCAGATGCTAACGAAAGAACACCTTCAGATCTCTGTGGTAGACTCCCTTACTATGGCAATATTCCACACCATCAATAAGCTGTTGGAAGTATCTTCTAGCTTCGGTTTCACTAAGACGACCATTATGAACCTGCATGATTACCACCCACCTTTAATACAAAAAATAATAATAATAATAAAATCGAATGGTACAACCAAAACTGGATTTTTTTTTTTATTTTTTTTATGATACTCACTATTTTATCAAACAATTCACCACCGGTAATAAACTCCAAGATTATATAGATCTTAGTTCGACTTGCTATGACCTAACAAATCAAAAAATTTCATTGTTAAAAACAAGACAGCTATGGGAAACATGAAATTTAATACTCTAATAATACTACTAAATTACTTGCCTCGTGCAACCGAACAACGTAAGGATGTCTAACAAGCTTCATTATAGATATCTCCCTTTTGATCTGCATTAGTTAATAAACATAAAAAAGAAAATAAAACTCATGATTAACTTGAATAAGAATTCAAACTTTCAAACCATACTAAAGCTTAATTATTAGAATTGATAACTAAGACTATAGTTTAAGCAACGAAAATTTATCAAAATCACCCCCAATTCAGTAAAATCACATAAAAATAAGATTAAAAAAGCTACTGTTGGTGATAAATTCAATAACTTTATCACAATATTACCGAAACTTCATGTCAGTAAAATAGAAAGGTAGAAAATTGACCTGATCGACCATTTTGTGCTTAATAATGGTGCTGCGATCGAGGACTTTCATGGCAACACTTTCGCCGGTCTCCGTGTTTTGCGCGAACTTAACCTTGGCGAACGTTCCTTCTCCGATCGTTCTTCCAATCTCGTACTTCCCTACTTTTCTCACCACCATCGCTAGTTTTCTTCCAATTTTCTCGGTCTTAGCATTCCACTTTCTCTCTCGCCCAACGGACAAAAAGAATGACTAAAGGAAGAGTTTTCTGAGCAGCAGCAGCAGATCTTCAATCTAAGCTTGATCAAAGTGTTAAAGCTTTTATAACTTTTTTTCGATTTAAAAACTGCTACTACTAATTCTCTGAGAAAGAGAATTTTATTTTTTAATAATTTTAGTTTTAGAAATTCTGGATTTTGGTTTGCCGGCCGTCCTATTTAGCTCTGACTACTGCCTACTGTTTCCTTACGTAGTTGGTGACAGGTCACCTGTTGCTGTTGGACTTTGTTTTTGGACTTTTCTTTTCTTTTTCTTTTTTTTTTTTAATATTTTTTTAGAGTTCAATTCCCCAATCATCTTGTTAATTCATTTGTAAAATATAAAAATTTGTATTAAATAATTTTTTATTTTAAATATAAAATAAACTCTAATATCTAACGATACGAAAAGAAATAAATATTAAGATTCACATTTTATATTCTAATATTTATTAGAAGTCATTTTTTAAAATATAAATCAATTAAATTAAATTTTGAGCGTTTTTTCATAATTTACTATTACTTAATCAAATCTACAAATTTTGTTTGTTAAAAATTAAAAATTCTTAAGGAATTTTTTGATAAAAAGCAATTTTATTTATCCAAGAAGCAAGAAAAAAGAATTTAGTTTTTAAAAATTATACAAACATTCATCAACAATATATTAAATATACATCAACAAAAAATTCATATATTCCAAATTTGACATAAATGTGTATTCACATTAGTTTTCACTTGAGTCAAATTAGTGAGCCGAAATCTGACAATCTCTTGAATGCAATAGAAAGCATCTTTAGCTGTATATTTCCTCTGCCCATATCTTCTAGCGTTTCGTACTATCTATATAAAATAAATATGAGCACTCCAAGCAATTTTTAGGATCAATACTTTTAGAGATTTACCATTCAAGCGACTAATCCAAGAAAATTCACACTTCCAATCATCAACTTGCTTTGTAATACTTTAGCACTACAACACATTCCACTATATTTGCTTAGAATAATTGCACTCAAAAAATAAATGATCTCTAGTTTCCTTTGCTTGTCCATACAAAGTATTTAAAATTTATTATTCAATGCATTCTTAACAAAAAATTTAGACTTTAATAGCAAAGTTAAGATTACGATATATATTTTTAAAAATTAAAAAAATAATTAAAAAAATAAAATATATATCACTATCTTACCAATAATATTGCACAACTCTAACTATATGTATGTATTTATCAATGGTAAAAGTGATCACACATGAGAAACAAAACATATAAATAAAGAATTAGTTTGGATGAAATGTAAGATTAATTTTAATGAGATTAAAAATAATAAAAAAATTATTAATAATATATTTCTTAATAAAATAATTTAAAATTTTTTAAAATACAAAATCAAAAAATAAATTTTCCTTCGTACTATTTTGACCTTTTCCTCACCACCGCGCGATGACGGCCACCAGGCTCTCAAATTAGCCCAAAATAAATATAATCAATGTACCAAAAAAAAAATGTAATCAGGCATTAGGATCCTCCTGAATTTTTTATTCTTATATATAGATTTCTAGACCTATGACACCTTTTTCTTTAATTATAAGAAAAAAAAAAGAAAAAAAAACGTGCTACTATAATGATTTTTTTGTTCATAATTACTACTATAATTTATGGTACATAAATAGCTAATGTGCTAATGTGATTGAAAAAGAGCTAGGTCATTAAGAGATTGTTTAATAGTCGAATACATTTTTAATTTTTTAAAAAATAAATATAATTTTTTAAAATTTTATTGTATATAAATTAGTTTACTTTTTTTATTTTTTGTGAATAAATTTTTAACCTAGTAATCGAAAAAATAAATAAATCTACCTTTCAAAATTGTAATTAAATACAAAATTTATTAAATGACATTAATTTTTGTTTGTATTTGCACACTTTGCATATCACATGACAATTTACAAAACCAACCATTCAGCTACTATATAAGATATTCAAAATGAAAATTAGTATTATTTAATAAATTTAAATTTAATTACGTTATTTTAAAATATATATTTACAAAAAAAATTATTAATTGATTATTAAAAGAATGTTGAAAATTTATATCTAATTTATATAAAAATTTGAAATTATATTTAAGTATTAAACTTTTAAAGGAAAGATGCATAAATGCTTATTTTAGATTGTATATATTTCTTTTATCTAAATCATAGTTTATTGTCAAATTATTAATGATTCTATGCTATTGAATATAATTATTATATGTGTTGTTTAAAAAATAATTAATTTTTTAATAATACAAGTAAATGACATAGTTTAAATAAAAATTATATATACTAACGTAAAAAAAAAAAAAAAAATTGTTTTTCAAGCTATGAATAATGGATATCTATTTCAAATTAAGAGGATTCTTCAGAATTTTTAATTTTGTTCTAGCTTAAGGTCCCGGTCCTTCAAGAAACATAGGTAGGTACAGAGAGCTAAAAACAGAAGGGAGAACAGCGCTAATGCATAATGGGCCTAATTATTATTTTTTTTTACAATAATGGAGTTAATTATTAGTTTTTGACAAAAGGAAAGTTTCTGAAACGTCAGTCCCATGCTTATTTATTTATTTATAAATTTTAAACTTAATAATTTTTTTTCAAGTAAAAAATATAAATTTTAAAATTATCATTACTAAAAATATTTTATTTAAATATTAAATATGATTCGAATAAATTTTAAACCGTAATATGAATTAGTTCATTGATTTTCTGATAAAAAAAATCCGCTGATTTTGTTAAGGTGTATCAGAGAGAAAGACGTGGAAAGGAATGTATCCGAAGTGCCAGTCTCTAAGCATAATTTTCCACCATGACTCTGTCATTATTACTTTCACTGTTAAAATTCATGCTGCCTACCATTATTAGCTTTTCCATCAATTCTTTCTTAAATTGTCAGATTTGAATTAAAATCACCGTTCATTCATACGTAAGAATGAAAGTTTGGTTTGACAATGCAAGCACTAAGAAAAATTAAGAAAGAAATTGCACCTTCCCTCAAGAAGCTGAGAATTTTTAAACTCGAAGGCTGTGGGAAGATATGTGAATAGAAAATTAGAAATGCTGGAAGAAGAAATATGTTGAGGCTTTCTTATCAAACATAACAGAGTGAAAGCATTTTATATAGCACAAGAAACTGGCACCTCGTTATTCTGTTAGTATTTTATGATCTTTCCAGGGAGTTTCTCTTATTTCACAGCAATAAATGAATGATCAAACCAAGGAAATTGTCACCCCCGAACCGTTCAAGGAACCTGCTTGTATGCTTACCTGAATTCCCTCCAAAACAGACTTCATTCCAAGAAAATATCCGGTGCATGAATGGCATAAAAGAGTAATTCAATTTACAAAGTTTTTACATTGTTCTAATCTAATACTTACCTTTATCTCCTATATTGTCTTAATCATCCCCATCTTTTTTATTAATTCGAGCTTGAAATCGACTACATTATTGCATGAACAGAACACAGGTGGAGAAATAATGAATCCAGAAGTGAGTTTGAGAATGTTGGAGCAATCGTGCATAATACTCAATGCGGAGAGTGCATAGGTCGGAAGGGTCGTGGAGCTGTGGGTGTAGTGGAGGGGAAGCTCGTGTCGTGAAAATCAACAACTAGGGGGTTGGGGCCAAGTCAGAGAATGTGACGGTTGAATTGAAGCCGTTTGTGTTAGAAGTAAAGAATGTCTTGTGGATTTTCGCCACTAGACCGTTAAGCGCTCCGCCTCTGGGTGTGGTGGCTGCGTTGGTAATTGTGGAGATTGGTGCCAAGGGGGCTTTTCTGGTGGCCGTGCTTGAGGGGTATGGGTATTTGATCACGTCAGAAACGACCAAATGTGACTCAAGCGATACATTCTCTCTCTTTTTTTATTAATTTTACAAATGTGAAATTATTTGAATTAAAAATTAATTTTATAATTTATTATAATTTTTTTAATATCTTGATTAAAAAATTGTTAACTCGAGACATTCGCTATTGCCTGTTACCATTTGAATTAATTATTCTTGTTGCCGGCATCACGCATACTTCCATGCTTAGTTCGGTTGGAATAGCAAGTTGAAACATTACGTGTACAAGTAGGTAAACAAAACACTAGTTAATGGAGGATAAGGCTAAAAAACAGGCAGCATTTCGAATGCGCATATGGCCGCCCCCTCCCCCCTGTTATCATTTCATTCTAGAAAGAGATAAAGTGTGAAATTGCAAGAATGGCTGTCAGATGTTACCTTCCTTAAAGAAAAGCAAAAACAGTTTCGATGCTCCTGGGAACTTGACTAGAACGTTCCAAGCAATGGACTATGGACTAGTGTTAATTACCAATATACAGACACCTAATCTAGGTCCATAATTAACAATGGAAGCCAGGTCCAAAAATGCAATTTCCTAAAATTCTAAAGGTTCAAAGTAATATGAACCAGCTAAGGATCAAAATGCAACTAAATCCGATAATTATTGTTTATAATTCCTATTTAAAATGCAATTAAATTTGATAATTTTTAATTTATATAATTCGTATTTATATCA
The DNA here is from genome assembly GCA_033439115.1 of Firmiana major. Lineage (NCBI taxonomy): Eukaryota > Viridiplantae > Streptophyta > Magnoliopsida > Malvales > Malvaceae > Firmiana > Firmiana major. The sequence continues at coordinate 48,787,995 of CM065909.1, forward strand.
TATAAGATATAAAATTTATGTTAAAATTTTTATCATATCTAACAATTTTTTAACTTTATCATATTTATATATAATTTTTATTAAATTTTCTTCATTTCACTTAAATATCTCTTCATATTTTTTTATTGTGTGTGTCTACATTATTAAATCTACATGCAATGGTTAGCCCAAGACCAGACAATACTCCCAGAGCATAAGCAGCAATTCTAACTAATAGGTCAGACAACATTGGAGTAATGAACTTCAAATAGTTTCTTTTTACTACTTTCAGCAGGTTTTAAGGATTCTATAAGCCGAAAAAAGCTTAACCAGTTGCAAAGCAGCAAATCAACTTCTAATATGCAGTCATTATCAAAATATATCATCATATACACATTAAACAATGCTAAAGGTAACACAATTCAGAATAAATAAATTTAAAAAGGTTCCATAAGACTTCCAAGTTTTCACCAAAACCTATAAAATTGTTCATTCTTATTCAAAGAACGTTATTATAAATTTATTATTATGACTTAAAAAACAAAACAATTGTATCATAGTGTTAAAATAAATCTCACACAGAAGAAGTTTGGGGAGGAGCCTTAGCATTCACCGCAACATTAACATCCTGATTTAAGGCGGCAACGCCTCCCGCAGCCACCGTCATCGGTGCCATGGCCTGATATGGCGCCGCCGTGTAGTACACTAGCCTTCCTGTCCCATCATAAGCCACCTGTACATACCCAGATGCAGGAACCCCACCCTTCGGCTGCATAACTGAGATTCCCTCAGGATAAGCCCCAACTTTTGTGGTTGGCACAGCACTGTAAGCCGGCTGCTCCCGGTAAACATCCTGAACAACACGCTGCACCCCGTAGTATGGTTGAGCAGCTGGTCCGGTTACCTGTCGCAACGTAGGAGGATGTTGATAAACTCCAGCTGCGGGAGCTGGAATTAGGTAAACCCGTTGGTCAGTTCCTGGGGCTGCTGTTGTGGCTGTGGGTACTGGATAAGAAGCGGTAGTTAAATGCCGTTCCGGGAAATATGCCGTTGGGATCGGCATTTGTAACGGAGCTGATCCTGGAGCTGGTGACGGGGCGATTTTATCTGACACTTTATAATAATCTTGAGTGTTATAAGCTATAGGATTTGAGTCATCAGTTTTTGTTTGTAAACTGCCCTGTTCTTGAGTAGCAGCAATATGAATCTTCTGTAATTCCTGGATCTGCCTTTGGATCTCCGTCGGAGACGCCATCGGGTCTGCATTCACGTGTCGATCCTCCGATCCGCAGTCCGATCCCGGCGTCACATCCTTGGCAACCACCTCTTGAACAACCGTCTCCACCGGGGCAGAGACCGAGTCCGGCAACTTCTCTTTATCCAATCCGAAGAGAAAATCGGGATTCGCCGCTGGCACCGCCGCAGCTAGAGGCGAAGAACCATCCAGATTCTGAAGCTGCAGCGAATTCAATGCGTCAACAAACCATTGCCGCTCCGGCTTCGATTCACTCCCTCCAAATCCCGATGCAACCACCGGTGGATTCAAAGGGAACAGAAACACCCTAAACCTGGCCGGTTTCGCGGAGGCTCGATGTAACCGGTTGTATTCTAACATCATGTGCTCGAGATCTTCATCATTCGTAACTGAAATTAAAGCGTCGAGATCTTCACCAGGAAGTTGGTACTTGAAACAAACCTCAGAATCTCCACCGCACAGCGAAGATAACTTCGCCATGATAGCAGAGAACTTGATGCTGCGATCAACGGCCAGTATCTTCGTATCTCCACCGACATAAGCGAGCTGGTTATCGTGTGAACGCGGCTGGATTTTGCCCCCATAACTGCACATCAACTTAACCTTATAATTAGCATTAGTATTAGTTACTGGCGGCTCCTCCCATGACTGGTTTTCGCAGTCAATCTCTCGAGAATGAGGCGAAGAGTCACCAGAATCCGGATAAGAAGTGTAGGAGAAGTTTTCCATGGGAGAGGTTTTTGGGTTTTTTCTTTGTTTTCTTTCAGGGTCGGCCTCTAGGGTTCCATTGAAAAAAATGAAAAAACGGCGGAAGTGAGGTTTGGTTATGAGTTAAGAGCGACGTGGGCGTAGTGGACCCAGCTGGAGCAGGTGATTGATTGAGATGTGACAGGGAGCAATGATGATTATCAGTAATCAAAGTTTAAAAATATGAGAAATTATCTTTGGAATATATTAAAAAATAGTGGTTAATTGAAATTATTAAAAAAAATGATAATTCCTTAATTTTATTTATACAATTAAAAATTTATAATCAACGTATAAAAATAAATTTTAAATATAATAATTTATTGTGTCAATAGAGCCAATAAAAGAGCACATATCATATCACAAAAATACTATGATGGTTCACCTCAACTAAGTTGCATTAACTGAGTAGTAGGTTTTTTTTTTAAAAAAATTTGAAAAATTTGTATTAAATTTTTATATTGATATATTAAATTTAAAATATTATTTTATTTTTTATTAAAATTTAAAATATTATTTTATTTTTATTAAAATTTAATATATTAATTTTATGTTTTTTATCTTATTTTTATATCATATTTAATAATATTAGCGCAAAATACTCAATTACCCCTTCCTCAAATCTTTGTAATCTTTTCCCTCATATTTTTTTAATTTTTAAAATATAAAATTAAATATAAAAATATATTTAAAATCTTAATTTCGATATTTTTACTTTTTATTTATTAAGTCAAATCAATTCTCGATAAAGCACATATAAAAAATCCATCTCTTCTGCGAAAATAAATCATCTAATTAATTGAGAAAAAAAAAATGGAATCGAAATTCCGCAAACCCATACTGAAGTCTGAAGGTGAAGAGGCTCCTTTTGAGTATTTGAAATTGAAATTTGCCTTTTTTTTTTATAGGAAAACAATAATGAGAAATCTGATTTAATTAAATCCCGTTCTGAGAATTATTTCTGTTATTGAAGGGGCGGGGATTGTCTCGTGAAGTGTAAACTTGTCATTGAGAGTCAAACAGTTGTTTTGTGTTTGAGCAAACTTGTTAAATTGGTTGATTTGGTTCCTTATTTTACGCAATAATCAAATAAATAAACATTTAAAAATGAAAAAAGAAGATGCAATTTTTATAATAAAAAACTCATGTTTAATTTGATTCTTTGAATAATTTAACTCGCCGTTGCTATTAAAATAATCAAAACTAATCATCATCGTCGATCGTCGTCGTCATAATGGGAATGGCGAGGCCAACTCAGAAGGGTTGGGTGCTTTTTACTATATTCCCGGCGGCAATGGCCCCAGCAAATACACCGTTATTCCTTGTGGGATCACTCATCGCTGCTCCTCAAACCTGTTCAAAATAGGGAAATAAACAATGGTAATTGGAAAGTCAAAAGTTTTGCTTTAAAATAACTTGTCATCAGATGTCAACTTAGTTTGGATGTAGTATTGATGAGGTTCAAAATAATACTAATAATAATAATAATAATAATAATAGTGATAAAATTAACATTAAATGATAATATATTTAAATTTAATTAAAAAATAATAAACTAATTATTAAAAGTATTGTATTAAAATTAAAAGTAAAAATAAAATGAAAATTATAACATGATGAAAATAAAATATAATTTTAACATACTGTTTTCCTTTTGTTCATATCTTCTTAAGAATACTTAAGTGGAATTTCTGTAATCATAGACTACATAGCATGTTAAGGTTTGACTTTAGAAAAAATAAAGAGATTATCTTTTATCATTATTATTGTATCTACAACTATGCTATCTTATCTTACGTCAGAGTATTATGAAAATTTGTTATGATATATTTATTTATAATTATGATGCATTGACTGTAAATCTCCACATTATTGCTAAAAAAATTAGCTAATAAATTTGCACATAAAATGCTATCAATATTTATTTGAAACTTGTATTTGATACTATGATAATAAAAAATAGAGTTAAGATATTATCATATGTTTTATTTTTTAAATTATTTTTATTATTTTTTAATATAAGCTAAGAAATATGTATCATTTTATTAAATATTAATCATACTTGTTAAATTTAAAAATTTCAGTGTATTAAATAATTTTTTATTCATATATTTTAAAAGAGGTTTACCAGGATGATGTTGGACACCTAAAACCCAAAGGAGGGAGCCATTACTAATTCCTTAAAACTCAAGCGAGAGGCCGACCCAAATCTGCAACTGCATAAAAAACGCCAAAGCCCATGTCCTCCACCCCGAATGTTTGTCAAAGGCAGCACGGCGCCGTTTTTTTTTTTTTCATGATTTCCTGGTTTGTTCTTGTAACGTCTCCCTGAGTCCCGGAGCAGCACTGAAATCCCGAGTGGTTGGATCTGTTGTTGTTTAGTGAAGTCAAAATAATGGTGAAAGCTGTGATCGGAGAGGAAACCCAACTCCAGCTCACCCAGAATCGTCTCTCACAATCGTCAGTTCCCGCCCGGGTCCAATCCATTTTTCTTTTTTTTTTTGGAAACTTTTATGCTCATATGAATTATTCAAATAAAATTTCTTAGATAATTCTGCATTTAATATTTATTTCTTTTTATGGTTACAGGTAGGTCTGGTGATAGGGAAGCTCAGTTCCACTCTAGACCGAGGCTTCGTGTTCGATTTAGTACCCACTCCTGAAAACGATGCCGGACAGTCAGCTTGTTCGATTTTGGAGCCAACTAAAGACAACTGGAAAAAGGGATCGAAACCCAAACCTCAGACTTCTGATTCTTCCTCTTCTTTGATCATTGATAAGGATTGGGTCGCTGAACATGCTCGCCAGGTACTTTTTTTTTTAATACTTTGAATTACTGAAAAGAATTTGATTCTTTTTCTTACTTAAAGTATGTAATGTTGTCGAATCAAGGTGTCGAGAATGATGTTGGGTGGAATGAAAGTAGTGGGTATATGTGTTTGGGCTAGTGAGGCCGCATTCAAGAATTCTACCATGGTGCTTTGCCAGGTATTTTATTTTATCTTTGCTTCGTTTTGTTAAAAGTTTGGCCTGTTTCGTTTTCTGAAAATTTTATTATTGTTTTTACCAGTTTATGAGGGATATTAAAAAATGGAATGGGTTTTGCAGACGGTGAAAGGAGTTGCTGAAGCAGCATCCTTTTTGGAGGATGTTCTGGATGAAAGATTGCTTATTCACATATGTTATAGTCCAAGGAGGTATTTTATAAGCTTTTAGATCCATAATCATTTTTAGTTATAGATGTTTTGTGTTTCTTAATTTTAAGTTCATTCAGATTTTGACCTGAAATTTACACTCTTTTGTAGATGGGTCTGTCGAAATTGTACGCCGACTTCAAATATCACATCAAGCAGCATGCGGCCTTGTGACTTCAAAATGGGGTTTTAACTTCCCTTCAAACTTTTAAGTGCTTGTACAACTTTGATATTAGGTAACTTGTATTATTAATTCCTCTACTTTATCTTAATCAAGGTTCTTTACCTTTGCAAGCTCTACTATTTGGCTTGAGAGTACCGGTTGAACTTTTCCTTAGGTCCATCTGGAGTTTACTACACTTCCCTTAGCATCTATTTTTGCCAGCTTGGTCATGGCTTCTTTATGGTCCTTTTGGGTAAAAAAAATCAGGCTACCATATAACAAGACTTAAATTGCAACTTTTTCTGTTTCACATTATCGGTTTTCTCAATACATATGTTGACATTCTTCAGCTCGCTAGTTCTAACACCAGAATAAAGTTTTTAGTCATTTCTCATTAATGAAGTTATGTTTCCCAGACTGCCAATATATCAAGAGAAAACATTGAAATCCAAGACACTTAGTGATGTTCTCCGTAATGGAATTTCAATATATGCAAAAGAGCTGCGAGTTGCAAAAGCCATGATTGATGGAAACCTGGTGAGAAGCACTCTAATCCACCTTTGCATCTCTTAGCATCTTCTTTGTTGATGTTCTATTCTAAAGGAATAATGTCCTTTCATTTTTGAATAATTCTTCACCTTTTTATTAGTGATATGTCCTGATCCTTTCTATATGTTTAGGTCGCTAACGATGAGACATGCACAACAGATGGTGTGCATGAAGTTGAGTTGCTTCTACCATTCATGAAGGATATCTACATTGAAGGTTCTCTGGCTTTTTCAATTTTGAACTTGATTATGTTTTCAGCATTTTTAATTAGTATTTCTAACATTTTGTAATTATTTATATTTTGTGAAGCATGCAGCCAGAAAGATGTTATAGGTGTTGTCAATTTTACCAGCTCTGTATGTTCCTTTTCGTTCTTGAATTCCAAGGAACCAATTTCACAGGCTGTTGCTGATATAAAGGTATACTTCTAATTTAGACTTCTTTTCTTGATTTAGATGATAACATGGTCTTGTTTTGATATTTCAACTTTCAAGCGTCCAAAAATGCCTCTCCTGAGAAACGAATAGGATTACATGTTGCATCTCTAGGTAAGATGAATCTAAACAATGACCAAGTTAAGTATGTCTTCAAATGTTTATCCATATGGGTTTGTGAGGAACAGAAGATTTGGAATCAAATATATGGAATTATTTGTTTTTCTAGTAAGGCATGTCGGTGAAGTGCAGTACAAATATTAGTCCTGAGATTCTAGGTGTTTACATTCTCTTGCACATCGTTAGACACATATTGCCCCTAAAACTTTGGTCAGTAGAGTCTTTTTGAGCCTCTTGTCACCTTTTTTATAAATTAAAGTCAGCATGCTATGCTTTGAATAATCACCTAGCATGCTTTATCTTCCCTTTGTCTTATTGAGGTGCATTTTCTTTCATTTATATGACTGCCTAGTTTCGCAAAGACCACCTTGTTGTAATTCTTCAAAATTGCAATGAGAACTTTCTTTAAATGCTAATGTTCAAAGGCTGTTTACATGATCTGAATCCAAGAAAGATGAATGGTCTTGTTCTCTTAAGTGACATGGGTTAATATTCTTGTCTTGGCAATCATATGTGGCTATGATCAGGATGATGTCATCAGGAGTTTGCAAAGCAGGCTGGATATCATTTGTGATGAAGCAGATGAAGATATAGGGCCAACTGACTAGGGAATTGGGGAGGCAAGCAATGACTCATTCTCTGAAAAGCCAGTTTCGCAACATGTTTTGCATTCCTTAAGGTGCATACGTTAATAAGTCTTTATTTCTTAAAACAAAACCTAATGGTGATTAGAATGTTTATTCTCTATCTCAGTCAATCAATTGCTAATTTTCTCTTTTCTCTATTGAACCATTTGCGGAAAGGAGCTTCTGTTGTTTAGATCCCTGTTATAGGCTTTCTTCGTTTGAAATACTGTGTTTGTTATTTATAGTGGCTTCATGCTACTAAATTTGAGAGTTTCGACTGCTTTGTTGATTACATGAGCAGAAACGTAAGGTTTTACCACATTGAACACAAGCAACTCCCTAAAATAGCATGGGCTTTTATGTCTTTATCCTTACATGTTCACCATGTTCAATTGCTTTATACATGTTTCCTACCATTCCTATCAAGCTTGCACCTCATATATGACTCTTTAGTTCAGTCTCTTTTTCCTGATTATAAAGTTGAAAGAATGAGAGTTAATTTAGCCATTTTCTGAGATTAGATACATGAAGAAGAAATGTTGATTGTCAATGAATTATTCCAATCTTATTACAATTTTTGCAGAACAGGACATAAGTGTACATTAAATCGGACAAGTACATGTTTATTTGTATAAAGAATAAAGACAACTTGTTATCAATCAATTATTTTGACCTTTACAACGAACAAAAGAAAGAATACAATTTGGTAAAAGATTAAAGAATCCTTGAAAGTTGAACATTGAATCTATTTATTGTTTCAAGAGTCACTGAGTCCAATTAGTTTGAAACTTCCTTCCGCAGCACTCTCTTTTGCAACATCTCTCGGTGAGCAAAGAGGCGAATCCGCTCACATTAGGCTGCAATATGTTCAAAACAGTGATTGGGCATTTAAAGTTTACAAGGTTGTCTGAATGTCTCTGAATTAGCAAACAAAGTGCTTACCTTTTGTCCACGATGACTACCGAGCGAAGCTCACAGTTGTCAAAGCTGAGAACACAGACCAGATCAGATCAGACATTCATTCACTCATCAATCGTCAGAATTCAGAAACTTTGAAATTCTGAAAGCTAAGAATCGAGATTTGTAGAGGAAGAACAAGGAGAATTCAGGCTTACCGTTTGCATAAAGCTGATCTAACTGATGGATGACAGTCATTTCCGAGTACATTTAGAATGTGCTGGAGGATTATGCCATGGCTGACAATAACAATCTCCTGCTCTGGTCTTGTCCACAGCCTGGGATTTGGAAACAAAGTTGATTATTAATGTCATCATTTATAACTTGATTTCCCGGAAGGAGTCAGGATTTTGTTTCTGATTGTTCTGAGGAAAATTGTGAGTTACCATTTCATAAACAGGACCATCCGTGCAGCAACTTCCTCATCAGGCTCCCGAACGTCAGGATTCCACATGGTGTCATCTTCACCATGCATCTATCAGAATGAAAAAAAATTGAAAATTATATAGTGATTTGCAGGAAACCATTGCAAAACTAGTTAAAAACCTTACAACCATGACACTTAAATACTGATTCAATGAAGAAACTTGCCATTGAAAAATCAATTGAAGGGAAAAGAGCCTGACACTCGCTGACCCGTCGCCTCATATCACAAGGACGAACGCCCTGCAGTTAAGGGAATTCGTTTTCAGTATGAAAGTCCAATCATGGTTTGTAGGTTTCAGGTAAGAAAATTTTAAGAAAGCCAAACATGGTATGGTAGGTTTAAGCCATACCAGGCGGTCTCGACAAAGCTCGACTGCCATAATTTGGGGGCAACTGGGAGCTGATATTGCAGAAAAACCTTCATTCCCTCCATCTGCGTGGCTTTCATCACTACCAAAAACTCCAATAGCTGTTTGCATGGTCCTGCAGTGATCATTGCGCCACAAACAACAATCCTTAACAACGTTATTTGAAAATGCAAATATTTCTTTGGCTTCTTTCTCAGAGACTTATTCCCAAAGACCCCTTTGAGTTTAGAATGGAATATGATAAAAATTTAGTTTCATACCTGTACAAAGGGGAAGTGATGACTAAGTCAATCCTCTTCAGAAGCCCACTAGCATGAACATCCTTGCGCAGTTTACAAACCTGTAAAAAGCATAATGATTAATGATTAAGGGTTATTTGGATTATCGGTGCGATTGACTATGATATTGAAAAAAATAAAATTATAATTAAAGATTTGTACATTTTAATAAAATAATAAAAAAATTAAAATCAAGATAATCTTTCTTAAAGATATCGGCTCACCAGTGTCAATCGATGAGTCAAACGGTGTATAAACATGATTAATTTATATCAATATTTTGTGGATCTGATTCATCTGAATTCATTCAGGTTTTACATGAACAAGCCATTCAGTCTAACATTACCTGCTGCAAGCCCACTGGGGAGAGTTCTGCGTCGAATAGGTGAGGAGACAACAGTGCTTCACGATTCCTGTCTCCTTCCACATTATGCATAGCTTGTCCATGTCTCACCTGAAAATAATGGAGTCTCTGGTTTAATAAAGGCCTTTTACTGAGCAAACTTTAATGCATGCAGTAGTCTAGCTAGCTTCAAGCAATATTCTATGTACTATACCATGCATCCAAGGCATTTAATACATACCAAGTGAATAATCTTGCAACGCTGCCATGGGTATGGAAATTGAGCTGCTGTGGTATTCATTTTTTGCAAATGGAAATGGATTTAAGCAACGGAAATGCTTGTAAATTATAAAAAGATGGGAAACAATGGAGCAGAAAAAGAATGGGTGTTGGTAAATGGCAGTATATATGGAAATGAGAAATTGTAATGGAATTGAATATAAAACGCTGCAGATTACAAACGTATATATAGAGATCAGATCAGTATTTTCTAGGATGGTTCATATTTCTAGGTGACTCGAATCGTATAATTTATAATCATGACTTAATTATGTGAGAATATTCTGTAGCGATTCCTTAGTAAAGAAGAAGGAAAAGAGATGGAATTTAAGAAGAAACAGAGTCATTGCATTAATCCTTCTTTAGTAACGAAAATAAAGAAGTAATTAACGTCAATGGAACTTATGGAAGGCTCTATTAAAAAAAAAAAACGATTTGACTTCCAAAATTTCCCAACGACTTTCAAAATCTAATATTATATATATATTTATTATCTAATACATTTTTATTAAAAAATTTTATAAACAAGATTAAGTTTTTTATAATTTATTTATTTATTTTGATACTTTTTAAAAGTATACAAATATTCTCATTCATTTTATAGTGATCGAATCGAAAATAGTATTAAGATAAAACTTTCTCGATAGTGACGACTTCACAATTCTAATTTTGTTAAAATTAATATATAAAAAAGAAATATATTAATATTCACTGATGCAGTGGTCAAAAAATGCATATAGTAGTAAATAATTATACGTTTCCAGAAAACTTGCAAAGAATTGATAAACAGTAAGGGTTTAAGCCTAGGTTACCAGAAAACTGAGAAAAAAAGAAAAGAAAAGAAGAAATCAAATAAAAGAGTTAAGACCGAAAGAAGGGGTTTGAAAACTTTGAAAACTAAGTATAATCAAAGGCAAGGGCAGGAAGCAGGAGGCCTTGGGTCGGAACATGAAGAAAAGTAATATATTATTGTAGGGTTTACAAATACTTTGATTCTCAGTAAAGTACTATTCAATATCCATGCAAACGTAAAATCAGGGATTTTTTGATTTCCCTTTAAAGACTTCAGACGTTAGACCGTGCGTTTGTCAGTTTCTGTGAACGACTATGCTTTACGCGGGACTCAAAGTCTTGATCCCACACCTCCATAGCCGGTATGGATTTCACGTATATTTTTTTCCTTCTTTCCTTTCTGTGTTTCCTTCTGTGTGTTTTTCCTAGCTTTTTCTTTTCAAATGCGATAGCAATTTACACGGTGGAACCAAATCCCAAACCCGCTTGCTTTTGCTTTAGCTATTGGAATTTAGGATGAATTAGTCAAACAGTCTTCAATCACCGGAAGCCATTGATAATTAATAGTATATGTAGTTGTATTTTCTGAGGAATAACCCTGCTATTTCCTTTTGGTTTGATTTAATTATAAAGTAAAATCTCTCTAAATTAAATTATTAATTTAGAATGATTATTAATTTAAAGAATTTTAAAAAACATGTATTAATTGAGTATATATAATTGTTAGTCTTAAAAACGTGTCTGTTTAATTTTTACATTCTCTAAATCTTTTAACAACTACATAACCTTTAATTTTATAAAAATTTCATTGCAAATACAATTTTTTAATTCTTTAAATATAAAATCTTAAATATGACAATCTTTTATAAATTAACATATTTAACTGTTTTCTAAATTTTGAATATTTTGTAATATATTTTGTTTTTATCAAATATTAATTTATGCGATAATTGAGGTTAAAATTTTACACTAAATTTTAAAATAATATTATTAATTATTACGATAGAAGAGTTTATTACGTTTATCCATGACTCGGAACTATAAAATCTTATTAATTTAGAGAGATTCTTAATTTATAGGGTTTTATTGAGGCTGCATGCCCAGATAAGGGTTTTACTTTGGTCTCATTCTATATTTAATTAGATCAATATGAATTATTATCCAATATTTTGCTAGTAAAATTTTTAGATCTTATAAATATAATTAAAATGATGACATGTACCTTACTTTATTATAAATACTTTTAAACTAACATAAAACAATATGGATTTCGGTTTTAAATTTTTAAATTGATTTTTTCAAAACAAGTTGTTAATAATATGTTGGATTTTACTGATTAGAGAGTTTAATGTCTAACAACTTCAAATATCCAAAAAAATAATAATATTAATGAAATGAGTATAATATTTAAATAATATAATGTTTATATTTTAAGTGGATTTTAGGTACATTTTTTAATTACAAAAGGCATTAACAAATATATATGATACGAGTTGTTAAGATTAGTATTTATAACGAATTCCTATATTTAATGTGCTGACTTATATATTAAATTTGAAAGACTAACAAGTACATTAAATAAAATAATAATTTCTTAAAATAATCTATTGGGCCCAATTTTATGGGTAGGTAGTTGTTCTTCAAAACCCGCTTTTATATCAATTATCAAGCGTAGTGTAGCTTGGTAGCATTTAATTTAACAGGTTAAAGATTGAAGTAGACATGTTTTGCTTTCATTGTACAGATACCAGATAGATATAACCAAACAAATTAAAGAACAAAAATTAAAATACTAAACAAATTTTAAAACTATTTCATTTTTATGTAATTATATTTTCATTATATATGATCAAATAAATTCTTAATTATTAATTTGTATCTAAATAAGTTATTATTTCAAACAAAAAAAATCATTTTATATAATATTAAGGACTTATTTAAGTGTAAATTAAAAATTAAGGGTGTTATAAATTAAAAGTTAAAATCAATTTATTTGTTTTTTATTATTTTAATAAATCAAAATAATTTTTTGGAAAAAAAAACTGAAAATATAAAAGAAAGAGAAACTAAATTATCAATCAAGGCAATGAATAAAGAAAAATGCATCAATAATGACCCTACAAGACCTTTAGTTCAAAGCAATTGATTAAGTGTTCAACCTTCAAACCCTTATAATTACTAGCTTTTTTTAGCACATATGAAGAAACAGTAATGATGACCAAGTCAATCGTTCCCATCTGTTTGTTATAGTTATTTAAAGATTAGTATTTTTGTTTGGACTTTGGTTGGGAAAATACATTGCATTTTCCACGTCTCATGCAAAGGAAATGCCTAAAGGAGAAAAATCCTTGTCTCTTTCTGTCGAGCTTCAATGACCCAGTAAAGCCGCCTCAACAGCTTCAAGAGCAAGTATCAAAACCTTCAAATACGAACCATTTAATTTAATATAATCAAATGTATATAATTTAAATTATAAAAATTAGTTCATATTCCATCATTAAAGTTTTTAAATTTTAAATTTTCATTGACGAGTTATTAAAATAATATATACTAAATCTTGAATAATGAATGATAAACTTAAAATTTGAATTTTAAAATGTGCATTATATATTTTTTTTAAAATCAAAACTTTCATTCTTCCAACAAAAAAAATATTAGCACATAATTTTTTAAGGTATATTTTAAAAAATTGAGATATACAATAATATCTTATTTTGCTTGTGGAGTAAAATAGTTTACTATTAACCTTTTTATTAGAAATAGAATTGAACTCATCAATGTAATGCGTAATTAACATATGGAAAAGATTCAAATATTTGTTTAAAAAAATATAAAATACAATGAAATTTCACAATTCACATGTTAAAAGGGTGAAAAAAGATAAATTTATGTGAAAATGTTTATTTCAAAGATGTTAATTAAGTAGGAATAGTAAAAATTTCTTAATAAGTAAAGAAATAAAATTATGAATAATTATTCTATATATCGTCAATAGAATTTTTTAATTTTATAAACGAGATTAAAATGATTAAATATATTTTTTAAAATTATTTAGACTAAAAAATAAATGAAATAAAATATATATAGTTATTCTAACATCACTTATAGAATCAAAAAACTCTACTAATTATATATAAAATAATTATTCATAAATTATTTTGATACAATACGTAAAAAAAAAAAAAAAAAAAAAAAAAAAAGTAAGCAATGAGAATAACGCCGTGCTTGTTTGTCCGGTTTTGATCCAAAGTACGATTGGGCCAAAATAAGTTCTCTTCATATGTAAAAGGACAGTAAGTTTATGGGCCCAACAAAAGATAATATCCTTCAAAAACAAAAAAATTTCTGGGCCTTGCAGGCTACAATTTTCTCCATGTTCATGAGTTTTTAAGTGAACAATTTATATAATTAGTATGTATTTTTAAATATATATTAATAATATAATCATAAAATATAAATAAATATTTAATTAATAAATAATTTATTAAATATATTTTAATATTATAAAAATCTAATTAGCATAGAATTGAAAAATCTCCTGTTAAAAGAAAATTTTAATTGTAAAATCAAAATTTTCATGAAAATAAATTAAATATGAAAAATATAACTAATGTAGAATATGCATCAACAAAAGGACAAATTGTTAATCAAAAGACATAAAAAATTAAACCAATTGGAAAACATTGATTTAGCAAATTCAACTTTTAATTTCCACACCAATAAACGACTATAAAAAATATGCAAGATTCATTAAAAATGAAAAAAATTATCAAACTCTTTAATATAAATTGCTTGAATAAATTATTTGAAAAAAACTTACTCATCACATAAAAAAAAAATATGAGCATATACTCTTAGGGGCTGTTTGGTATTAAGAAAATAATCACTTTGCACTGCAATTTAATTGAGCGCAAAGTGATTACAACGTTTGTTATCAAGAAAGTTGGATGTAAAGTGATTGCAACTGCAATCACTTTACATCCAAAAGCTGCAAAATGATTGCAGTCCAAATAGACTGTAATCACTTTGCAGCCTTAGCTGCAAAGTTAATTTTACTCATTTTACCCCAATTACCCTTTTACCACAAAAGGGTATTATCATATATGAAAAATATTTTACATGGATTTGTATGAATTATTATAATTTTCATGGATGTTATAGGTACTATGTTGATATCATGATAATTGAAAATTTACAATTGATACATTAAAATTTCAAATTACATTAATAATATATGATTTATTAATATTATACTAATTAAAATTTAAATTAATAATAATATATGACAATTTAAAATTACAAATGATGAGTAATATTAATAATACAACTTTTATTTTAATTAATTTTCATTGAAAAATTATTTTTATAGTCAGGGGTATTTTTAAAATTTGTCATTACTTTCCCAGCAAAATAACTGCATACTATATGCTGCGAAATTACTTTTCCTGCAATTTAAACAGAATTTTATATTGTCATACCAAACACAGCAAAGTTACTTTTCCAACTATCATATTCTCTACAATCATTTTCCCTGCAATCACTTTGCACTACATCACTTTCCTTGTAAATTATCAGACGCTACCTTAAGTCGATCTTAATTAGTTTTAAAAATATAAATATATATTCAATTAATTCGATCAATCACTCGTAAGTCAACATTGGATTGTTTTCTATAAATCCAACTAGGCTACTAGCGGAAATGCCTACAACTGTGTCTTAGTCTTTCTCCATTGTCTGCCATGACCATTAACAATAAAACCAAACACAGGTGTTTTTTTTTTTTTAATCTCATTTCAGCTGACCAAGTTTCCATACTCATCATTTTGCCGAAATGACTTGTAAATGACTAAAATAAGTCTTCCTCTCGTTGGCCAAGTCGAGAGCATTATTCTTATATGCGCTATGAAAATTATTCTTGGTGCAACAGCTTTCGTGATGCACTCAGTCAAGTTCCACCTTCGTGAGTGGAGCCCTAGAATTGTAGGAATGAAACTCATACATCATCATTCGCCATCATTTAGGTTAACTAGCAAAATATTATCGACTTTGGTTCATTAGATTTTACAATATTTTTTTTTTAAAAGAAAAAAACGATTCACAAGCTCTATCAGATAATTAAATTGATAATAAAATTCTTTGAATTAATCCAGCTAGTTGAATTTTTTTTAACTGAGAACAACATTAATGTCAAGTTTAACATGTTGGAAATATAAGTTTAACATTAATGTTTATATTGACAAAAATTTGGCAGTGATTGGCATTTTAGCTTTAGACACGCTCTTGACAACCATTTATGATTTATATAAACGAGATAAACATAAAAAAGAAATACTAAAATAGTTGTATTTATGGTTATGGATGCTTATCTAGACTTGTCATCGTAGTTTTATGAAAGACTTTGAGTATTGACTTGACTTTTAGTAATCATTTATGATTTATACTAGTAAGATGAACATAAAAAGAAAGACTAATATAGTTGTACTTATGGTCGTGGATGCTTATCTAGACATGTCATCTTAGTTTTATAAAAGACTTTGAGTATTGACTTAAATATAATCATATTTAAAATGTAAAGATTTTGCAAATTTGTATTTCGAATAAAAACATCTATTGTAACAAAAACAAAAAATTATGAACAAGTTTTAGATTAATTAAATGGTTGAATTGTCTTAGGTAATAATTCAAGAGATTTCAAAGGATTTAAATTATTGTAAGTTGAATATCATGCTGAAAAGCTTGAAATATACAAGCATAGAGAACATTATCCCACATTGTTTACAAAAAAAAGGAAACAAAGCCTTTATAAGTGCAAATGAAAAATATAAGGTATTTTTATATACCAAAGAAGATAATAGGAACTTAAGCTTGTTTATTAAGGATTAGTTTAGATGAATTGTAAGATTAGATTCGGTAAAATTGAAAAAAAAATTATTAAAAATATATATTTTTTAATAAAAAAAAATCAATGGTAGAAGGGTAAAGTGCCCTTCCACTTGTTTTGTCCTATTTGTTGGATTCCACCACATTAACCCTTGGTGGAATCAAACGGCTTATAATTTTAATAGGTTAAAAATAAAACAGTAAACACTCAATGTCTTTGACTTATTGAGCCTTTTAATTTTAATTAAGACGATATAATTTTTTAAATGGTTGCAACTATAATTTTAAGAATTATGTTTAAAAAAATGAATGCTTGTTAATCAATTAATAATTATAAACAACTTCTTAATTCTTAATTTTTATTCAAAAAAGTATAATTTTATAATTATAAACAACTTTTTAATTCTTAATTTTTATTCAAAAAAATATAATTTTACACGTCTCAAACACCATAGTTATTAGATTATTGTGGATATTTAGTAACAAAATCATGCATATATGCTTGTAATGCAGGACAAGGTGACCCAACAAACGTCCAATTTTCATACGACATCAACATAGTGTTCGATATTTTCGTATTATTTTAATTAGGAGGAAAATCAAATGATGATTTAAGAAGTAAACGATATCTTCATAAAACTATAATAAAACTCATCGATTGGGATGGAATAATATAGAAATAGAACAAAAGTAGACCATTGTAACTAGAAAAAACGACTACCTCGTGGAAGACGAAGGTAAAAAGAATGGCTTTTCCGAAAGTCTAGCATTCATTATCCAAACATATAAATTATTACTATAATAAAAAGCCAACTTCTAGGCCGTTGGGCGTAGGAAAACAACAGCTATGGTAGGCGGTGGGCGATGGCGATCAGGCGGCCATTAACAAATGAGGAAAACGACTAAAAACTAATACCTCCCCATGGCTATTGCCGTCCAAATGTAATATAAAAAGCCGACCTCCCGTTTTTTCTAGGTCTGTTTGCATGTAGGGTTCGGCGCTTCCATTCATTATTTTTAATATAATTTTGACTTAATAACAAAATATATTCTTAATATTTTATACAAAATGTCACGTGTATATCTTTTTATAAATTTTTATTTTATAATAAATAAATCTTATATCTTTTAAAAATCATATAATTAAATATAAATATATTAAATGACATTAACTGTCATTTGAACATATTACACGTGATACGTAGTTGATGAGAATAACTTTGTGGGTTATATACACGTGACATGTCACATGTGCAATACAAATAAAAATTTGTAAAATTTAACAGATTTGATTTTAATTGTATGATTTTAAAATATTTAAAATTTATTCCAATAAAATAAATATTTATAGAATAATTTAAATATGATAAAATGTTTAGGGTTTATTTTATTTTATATAAAAAAATTAAAAGTATATTTAACTATTAAACCTATAATTTTAATGATTAAAATTTGATCTAATGATTGTTACTTTATTTTAAAAGAGATCGATTTAAAATTCGAATCACTTATTTCTTTCGTGCATTTAATTATGAAAAAAAAAACAATTTTAAATGTATTGAAAAATAGCGGATTGAATTCGATAATCAACGGGGATTGGCCGCTGTCTTGATTCTCATAATGTCTTTTTGCTTTATTTAGGAAATGTTACGATGTCAAAGAAGGACAAAGGTTTGACAGAACGAAACCGAGTGGTGAGTAGAGAGTAGAAAGTAGATGCATATTCTTCCAAAAACACCTAATCTAACGGTCAGTGTTCAATCTTGAAAGTGGAAATCATGCACTACAATGGCAGATGAAAATTCATTATTAGTTGGCCACTTCCAGTTCCTCCACTGAGACATTGTCGTTGGCAGACTCTCTTTGAATGAGTTCAATTCCGTAAGGGAAATTTCTAATTCGTCCACAATGGTTAGTTGGCAAGGAATCTGATCCCACTCCCAGTACGCTACAAAGTGAAAATTACAACAGAATAAATAAAGGAAATGAGAATTTCGAATAAGCATATAGAAAAGTCTTTGTTCTTTATTTATATTCCTTAAATTATTAATAATTAATACATTTGATAGATACTCACCTTTCATAAGAAATGAGCACAGAACGTATTTCACAATTTTTGAAGCTGCATAAACAGATTGTAAATGCCTGAATAGTCATTATAATTTAAAAATAAAGCCTTGAAAGTGAGTCAAAAATAGACAACAATGTTTGTTTGATCTATTAGTAGAATTTTTAGTTCAATTTCTGAAAATTGTGATTATTCAATTAATAATACAACAAATTGTAATTATATGAGTTAATTTCAACTTAACAATAGTTCAATTTCTGATAATTTTAATTATTTGGTCAACAATGACAAATTGCAATTATACGTCAATTTTGAAAGTGGGTCAAAAATAACGACAAAAATCGTGTAATCTGTTGATAGAATTTTAAATTTTTAATATTAAAAAATAAGTGTTCATTTTCTGACAACTGCAATTATTTGGTTAATAATAATAAGACAAATTGCAATTATATGAGTTAATTAGTTATCATTAGAATCATGTTTCATGTGAATACGGTTGTTGTCTTTCAATTTTAAACATATAAGAAATCATGAATAGGTATAAAAGGGTTGATAAAATCCAATTTTACCTAACACATGTAGAAAAGAATAGTGTGAGGAGCTTAGGATAAGTTCATGAGTCAAATTGGTGAGTCAACCACTCGACAAAAATTAGAGGAAAAATTGAAACTCACCGGCTGCATGGATCATCATCCATTAAGGGGTAACACTTGTTATTTTTAATAAGTTCGATCATTGCTTGCTGCAAAAACACACCATGGCTCACCACCGCTATCTCCTTTTCTTTCCGTTCCCACAACCTAGAAGATAATGATTAAAAAATAATTAAAAACGTCAAACATTTGACTCAATGTTTAACATTTTTTTTTACTACTAGTAATTGATAATTTTATAATTTAATAAAATAAATTACTATTAATTGATAATTTTATAATTTAATAAAATAGACTGATAATTTAGTTATAGTATAAAATATTCAATAGAATCGAACTAATTAATTGTGATCCATGGTTGGTATGAGTTTTTGCATATTTTATCGGATTAATGTCGGACATGATTGTACAGGTTTTACACTATTAAATCTTTGATGGATTTGGTAAGTTTTTCAACTCTCCCTAAATCCAAATGAACATGTTAATTAATTTGTTTAATTATTTGATATTCTAATTATCATAACGTAATTCTTGGATTTAATGCTTACATATGGTGTTAGTTTTAATTTTCAAGCTTAACACTGATATAATTTTCTGACTTTTTTTTTCTTTTTTATAATTATTATACAAATCACCGAATTTGTAGCCAATAGAAAATTTTAGAACTCACCATTTGATAAACGTCATTCCCCTTGCTACGACTGCTTCATGGGGTTCCTTTTCACCAGCTTTCCACAGAATGTCATCTTCATTTTCGATCTGAACATTATTGTACTTTTAGTGTTAATTATAAGTGCATATGTAGAGCTAGTACTCACTCAAGGGACGCAGCAAGCTATATTTTAACTTTTAAACCAAAAGAAACGCAAGCAGGACTAAAGTACTACTTGCCAATGAAAAGTCAACCGCAGGGAAAAGAGACCGGTATTGGTCGATGCTTCTTCTCTTGTCACATTCATGGCTTCCCTACATTTAATTTACCAATAGATGTAAGAACAAAAAAAAAAAAAATCAAAACCCAATAACTCACTATGCTTCAATGAAGAATAGAGAAAAAAAAAGAGTGAAAATTGTAAAACAAAAATAGTTTTTTTTTTTTATTTACTCTGTTTACTTTGTTTGGTACGAAAGAAAATATAAATGACAGAAAGTACTTAGGAAATTTAAGTTAATTATTTTAATTTTAATTTTAATTTAATTTAATTTATTTTAAACTGCGAAGTGTGTTTATCTCACATTAAATATGAAATTAATATCATTTCGTGCTTTATGATAGACATTAGTTCAAGAGAATTTGACTTGATAGAAATCTAAATGCCAAACCTTTGGTTATAAATTGTCCGCGTTGAAAAATTTAACAAGATCTTAGGCTATTAAGTCAATCCTTTAAATTTAAGTTTTATTTTATTTTTATTTTCTTTTATGTCTTTAATTTTTTTATTTTTTTCGTCATTTTTTTCCTTTTTTTTTCTTCCTTCCTACCAAATCAACATCATGACCAAAGATATCCGCCATGTGAGGAGAAGACAACATGGTCCAAACTTGCATGATTAACAGGTAGATTTAAGGATTATTTTATACGGAATGCCAAAAGAAAATCTGTGAAACAACAACCCCCAATTATAATGTCTGGCAACTTCCGATGATGAAGGCAGAGCTGTTAAAAGCCATGTGACCCTGTCTAATTAATCTATGGTGTAGGCACAGGTAAACAACATACCATCCTTTCTCTGCAAAGTTCACATGCAATAATCGGTGGGCGATTCAAAGTTGATGTTTCATCACTTTTTGCATTTGACTTTTCATTCAGAATTTCACCCCTAAAAAGTCCAACTGCTGTTTGCAATGTTCTGCAATCCAACCATCAGAAACCAAGAATCTACATCAGAAATTCGGCGATTGAAACGTAATTTTGCATAGTGAAATGTAAAAGAATTGGTGTTCTGGTAGAGCAAACGAGGTTTGCTGTATAGAAGGGGAAGCTTGGTTACAAAAGCATCTCTAAAAATGTAAACGAGTAAGTTATTCGAGTTCGATTTAATGGTTATTTGAGTTTAATATATTTATTTTCGAATTAATTTTAAATTTAAACTATTTAAATAACGAATCGAAACAAATTTGAATATTTTAATATTTTATTCGAATGACTTATAAGTTTAATAAAGTTTTTTTAATATATTTTTATTTTATTATTAATTTATTTTTTTATCCTTATAATATATGATTAAAAAAATAATAAATTTATTCTATCGAGTTGAACTCGAATATACCGAATCAAATTCAAACAACTCAAATATTTTTATTTAGTTGAATTCGAATTTTAAAAATTAAATTTGATCGAACTTAACTCGGATATGATACTAAGTCGTCTCAGTTTCACCCTAAACATCCCTAGAGCCTTAGAAGAGAGACTAAAATGTTATCACCTGACGAAGCATGAGAGAATTTGGTACCTTGACATAGGGGAAGCGATGACTACTTCAATCCTCTCAAGCAGGCCTCTTGCGCAAACATCTTTCCGCTGCTCACGAACCTGTTAAACTTACTAAAATGTCATTCTGGTGAGGAAATGAAACATGTCGTGAAACAATTCTGAAACAATCCTAAGATATGTAATGACAGATCTGCTATGTTGGATATTTTCCTATAACAACATTCCACCGGAAAGCCGTACAAAAGGATAATTTGAAAGACGGTGGAAATTAAATCTTATCGACTCTAATTTCCCAAGCTGTCTAGCTAGTTATCACCTGCTGCCAGCCCAGAGAGGAGAGTTCAGCGTCAAAAAACTCCAACGATGTGAGCGGATCACGACTCTTCTCTGATTCTAGATTGTGAACTCCTTCTGCATGCCTCACCTGAATGTTCATACACATATCTCAGCAAAGAAATAAAAAATGATGATAACTTTGTTAAACATGATAGATTTAATTGTTCATTCCACCAAGTTTAGAGCTGCTGACTTGGCTAAAACATATCGGTTTCCAGACTCTGATGGCATGAATTTGTATCACTCAAACCAAAGAAAAGAAAAGGATCAGCAGTGGCACAAACCAGATGAAGAAGTTTATGATGGCCGAACTGGAATAGAGAAGGAGCTGCTGCAATTGTATCCATTTCTGCAAATCGAAATACAGAGGAAAGTAAACACAACCAAACGAGGCAGAAGAAGCATAAATGAATATAAACTGAGTTCGGCTTTTAGTACACGAGGCTACCAAAGAAATTTCAGACTATTACTAAGCTACTAAGCTATGCTTTTATAACCCTTTGGCATATTCATAAAAGATCTCCTTTTTCCTTCCATCCTTGCGATAACCTCTAAGGTAATAACAACTCACTAGAGTCGAACCAATTCAGAACAAAAGAAAAAATAGATGGCTAATGGTTAATGTACTTCCAATTCAGAATTTTGTCGATCCAATTAATGTTCCATGGTAGCTCTCCTCATGGCTGTACAAGGTTGAAAACTATATATTATATCTCAGTGCGTCAGAATTGACCCATGGAAGAGAGAACAAGACCTTGTTGAAGACTAAAGAGAACTTGAAAAGTATGATCCATTTAAGGAGAACATGCGGATGATGAGGGAAATTTCCCTGGTAAGTGCATACAGAGATGGCAAAACAAAGCTAAAGAAGCAACTATGGCTTTTGATTTTTCTGAGCTGGGAAATTGTAAACAATCAAAACCAGAGGTTGACAAAAGAGCAGGCAAGTTCCACATGACCTAGTACAGTGGTCTATAATGGTTTAATATAATTCAAAGTTGAGAAATCAGGAACCAAAGCAATAAGCCAACAAGCAGGTGGGTGTTTACCAGAGCAATAAGAGAGGAATTAGAGAATTTAGCAGAAACTTCGAGGGAAGGAAACTTCAGAAAGCTTTCAAGAATTTAAAGGCATGATTATCGGATGAAATGGTCAGATACTACTGGTCAACAGCTCAATCCTGTGGAAGTCGGTAACCAAAGTTTTTTACGTCTTAATAAAAAATTTCCTCCTTTTACGGTAATATTCATCAAATGTCACTGTATTGGTTTCCGCATCCATTATGAAAAAGGTTAGATACGTGTATATAAACATGTAGAGAAAACCCATCGTTTGAGTTAATTTTTAAAGTTAAAAAGATTCAGTAGCATCCAATACTGATAGCAGAATTTAAGTAACCAACATTTCATCTTTTGTTGGTACATGAAGAGAAAAATTATTGGATTCTCATAACGATTATGAAAAAAATTGAGTATATATTTAAAAATGTGAAAGAAAATTTTATATTTTAAGTTAGTTTTTGATAACTCCATTACTTATATGAGAGTTCAGATTATCAATATTATTTTATTTTAGAGAAAAATTCTCCTAAATAAGATATTGTTAGGACTTTCAAATTGATTGTGAAAAGAATCAAATGTATGATTATAAATATGCCAAAAATAAAATAGCTCACCTCTTAAACTAATTTTTAAAATTGAAAAAAAAAATCTAATTACACTCAAAACATTAAAATAAACATGTTGGCCTCCTTTAGACAGAAGGAATTTTTAATTTTTTCCTTCTTGATTGGGTCTCCAAGTCAACTTCCTCCTTGTATATATACATAGAAAGAGATAGTACAAATGGTAATAGTGGTACTTGCCTACTTAGCAATTACTTCTACGGTTGTAAGATCATCCACTCATATTGCGTGACGCTACCATTGTTCCTTCCTCTTTTCTTTTTCATTATTTTTTAATTTTTTCATAAATTATTAAAAATAAATCTTTATTAGGAATGGGATCAAGCAAATATAAACTCAATTATTCTAAAAAAAAAAATTGATTAAGGTAGGTTTAGTTAGACTTATTGCTTAATTAAGGTCAATGGATAACCACTCAAGTGATTGGACCGATAAGAAATTAAATAAAAATCTTACGATCGAGTCTAATTCGTGGTATTAGTTTTAAGTTCTAGAAGACAAGTGCGTGCAGTAAAATCCACTTTGATTTTAAATATTAATTTTTAAATTCAAATTTTAAATTCAAAAAACAAACAAAAAATTGGATAAAATTTTTCGTCGTGTCTTGTTTTTTGTATGTGGTATTTTTATAAGTTCTAAAAGTTGAAAGTGTGTGCAATAAGGTCTAATCTGATTTTACATATTATTTTTGGTAAATTCAAACTTTAGACTAATAAAATTATTACATATTAAGAGTGATTATATAATTATTTAAGTTGATACTTAAAAAAATATCATATTTTTTTTCATTACTTTTTTTTTTTCATAACTCCTACACATGAGCCAAGCAAAAAACAAACAAGTTAGTTAGGGTGTATCTAAAATACGCATGAAACGTGGTAAAACAAACAAGTTAGTTAGGGTGTACCTAAAATAGGCATGAAACGTGGTAACCTTGTGGCAAGTTTGAATCCGGTGATGCACAAGGAAGTGATTTCAGACCAGCTTTGTCTAACCTATCATGCTTGTAAAGACATTTGCATTTGCGTTTGCACTTGCATCAACTTTAGAATGACTAGCCTCAGCTTTATTTCCCATTTATTGAGATGGAATTCTCATGCGGCAGGTGGCAATTTTAACCACTTTTTCTTGATTGCGGGAAACCAACAATGCCAGACGATGGAATGTCAGCAAAATTTTAATGCCTTCTAGACCCCCTATACAAAAGTCAGACTCCCAAAGTCTGATAAATTACACCATACATTTATGATTTTTTTGGATCATTTTCAATTTCTGTCATGACTTTTAAAATTTTTAAACCATGATCATTTAATAATACGTTAAATTTGTCAATGGATCTTTAATAATACATTAAAAATTTTAAAATTTTAAAAAATTAAATTTAAATTTCATCAAGTATGAATTAAAATTTAATTTAATTATTTATTAATTTATTTATTTTAATTAAAATAATTTTTATAATTTTACATAACATAATATGTTAATTGTAATTATAATTTTTATAAAAATATATTATTAAAAATAAATATTTTAATTTTTTTCATTTTCATAAAATTTATTATTTGAATGTCAAATAAACATTCACATGACAAAAAAGGTAAAGAGTTTGTATTAATAATATATAATTTTTATATACTATCCATATACAAAAAACACTACAAGAAAAATGGGCAACAGCGACGGATTTTTCGTCGCTAATTTGTGCATTCCGTTGCAAATGAGTATTTACGACGGAGTTAGCGACGGAACATTCCGTCGCTAAATTTGAAGTCGCTGAGAGTTTTTCGTCGCTGAGGGAAGATTTCCGTTGGTAATTTCGTGGCAAATAATTTTCGTTGTTGAAAATCTTTAGCGACGGAATTTCGACGCTATTTTTTCCGTCGTTAAGTTAAATCAGCGACGGATTTCTGTCGGTAATGTTTGTATTTGAAATAACTAAGAATCCGTCGGTAAAACCAATCAGCGACGGATAAATTTTCGTTGGTAAAATATATCAGCGACGAAATTCCGTCGCTAATACTATCCGTCGCTGAAATACTAATAGCGACGGAATTCCGTCGCTGAAAAATTTTAGCGACGGAATTTCGTCGCTAATTTTATTATTTGATTTAATTAAATTTTCGTCGCTAAAATGTTTCAGCGACGGATGTCCGTCGCTAATTTATATTTTTATTTTGTTAATTAATTAAATTTTTCGTCGCTAAATGTATTTAGCGACGGAATTCCGTAGCTGAAACCTAATATAATATATTTAAAAAGGCTATATATTTTTCGTCACTAATAGGCTTCAGCGACGGATTTCCGTAGCTAATTTAGCATCCAAATTTTTTAATACTTTTTTTGCTTAAATTCGTGTACCTAAAATAATGGAACAGACCTGTAGATCCAGATAAAAACAAACATAAAATATATATCACAACTATATGTCAAAACTAACATCAACTATTAATTGAAAATCATCATCATATACAGTCCGATCAAATCATCATCACAAATATCATCCAGAATTCATAAGAAAACAAAATAAAATAAAATGTGTACTCTCACTGATTAGGGTGACCTCCAGATCCAGACGGTCCAGGTCCAGGTGCTCCTGTGTTATTGGCATTCCTTGCCATCAAGTTCATCATCTGATCCATAAAATCAGATAACTTTTCTTCCAGATTATTAATCTTGTTTGAAATGACTCTGACGTCCTCTTTCACTTGCTGCACCTCTGAATTTGTGTCAGGAGTACCCATCACACCAGGAGTAGGATAAGGAAAAGGGCTATAAGCTGAATGAGATGCGCAAGAAGATTGGGTGGAACCAGAGGCAGATGCAATGTTTGTGCCCATTTGTAAATCAAGGCGATGTGGCCTAGTCCCAAATCTATACGTATGTGTACGCGTACTCTCCATCCCTCCAATTACCTCACACCATGCAACTCGATCAAAATGAGGATGGGTGCTTATATCCTCACCGTATTTCTGAGTCAATGAAGTAGCGTACTTTTCCTACAATGTAATTAGAAGAAGGATAATAAACAGTAAACTTTAATGACGAGAAAACCATATTAGAAGCCAATAGAATGCATTACGTACACTAACAGATTTGGACTTGTTGTCCACATAATCACAATCTCCACCTAAACGTCTATGCGTCCGATCAAACAATTCTTTATATGTCGGTTCTCGACCTAGACGTTGCGCCTACATTAAAAGATATGCAATTTTTCATAGAAAGATATGAAATTCTTGTAAGGAATAAAAATTACATTAAAATAAATAAAACAGTAAAATAAATTTTATTATTGGACTTAGCATCCTGTATTCATGGACCGAAAAAGATATAGAATCGCTTGTATGCTTTGTTATCGTTCCTTCTTTTTCCGTCAACCAATTCTGTTTTCCTTTTTTTGACTTCTCCTCCCACCATTCAGTCCCCCATTCATTCTCATCTAATTGATCCCATATTTGGACTGAAATCCATTTCATGATGAACTAAGGTATCTTTGTTGGGAGGGATACCCTCTAAAAACTTTACCCACCAAGTTTTACCCAAGGAACCTAGTTGAACTTGACATGAGTTTTAGTCATATTGAACAACTGTGGGATTTAAAAACAGGTAAGAAATTTTATATCCATCTATGCCTCGTTCTCTGTGGTCACCGCCTACTTTTTTTTAGTTCTTTAATGTATACAAATTTATCAAACACTATGTTTTGATGTATGCAGGATCTTGTAAATTTGAAATTGATTGGTTTGTTTACCATGATTATTGATGTATATTCCCCGCCCTTTGTCTTGTTGATTAGAAAGACTACATGTAATTGAGAATTTTAACCAAAAGGAATGCTAATGAAGAATAACTAGAAATGTTTTGAAAGAGAAATGCTCCTCTTACTAGGATACAGTAGATGATGAGTAAAGCTTCAAGAGTTCTGATTCGAGGTTAGGTTTGTAGATAAATTTTTGTGCAATAATGGAGTTAGCATTGAAAAATACAACCCAAAAGATAAGAACTCGGTTATTTCTTCTCTCTTGCTGTATCTTCCAATCCAAACTGATATAGGGGCCTGCTGTTTTCATTCAATGAGCGGAGACTCCTGATTTATTCTTTGAAAATTCAAGCAGTTGCAGCTAAATATAAAACAAACAATAGATGACGCTTGAGTATTAAACATGGAAAAATATTGTTTGTTTACTTCCTTTTTTGTCTCCCTTCCTGTTATTTTGAAGATCATGCTTTTGTCTTTCATTTGAGGTTTAGGTAGCTGAGTATTAATAATGATGATGTTTATATATATACATATATATATATATATATATCTACTTTTTATTTGGCACATGATTATTAAGGTTTTTTTGGGTTTTTTATTACTGTGACCAATTGGAGGCATTATCTAAAAGGAGGAACATTCATCATCAACACCAATCATGAAGCTTTAAACATTGACTTTAACAGAAGCTAACCAGAGCTATTCAAAAGAAGGGTTTATCTAAGCTGCTGGGTTTGAACTACTCAATTCATTACAGGAAGAGAAAATTGAACAGGGTGGCTGATGCAGTTCCTAGACAGCATAAGGAGGCAGGTTAGTGTCTAAGCTTAACTTCAGGGGTAGTAATTCTAGAGTAGATTAACAAAGTAGTTATGAAGGTGATGAGTATTCACTGGAAATGATTACTATTTTAGTGGTTAATTTCTTCTTCTGGAATTCCAGACTAGTTATATTATAATGGGATTTTTAGGTGCAAAAGGCAGAGTGTACATAAGGAATCAAGGACAGTTGAGGAACCAAGTACTCCAAGTTTTACTTGACTCCCTTCACAGAAATTACTAAAGAACTCATGCAACCTATTATAGATTGAGGTTATATTTTTATTGACCAGGGTTGATGAAATGTGTGCAAGGATATGTGCAACTATGTGAAGTATGCCAGAGAAACAATAATGAAAATGTGGCTTATCTAGGACTGTTGAGCCTATTTTCGTTCCTCACCATGGTTTTATTGTAGATATCCTCACCATGGTTCAATTATATCCTGGTGGTTACTAAATATGCCCACTACCACTAATATATATATATATGTATATTGGTTCACAGGAGGTATAAGGGGAAGGATTCGAACGGTAGGTAGCACTCCAATTTGTCTCTTAAATGTCAAGAGCTTATTATTTTGATTACTTGAATCTTTTACACTAGCAGCTGTAGGCTACATCGGTTGAATGATTTGAAGTCCTCACTGTAAAATCGACATGTATCCATGGAAAGCAAAGTCATAAAATCAATGCAAAGTCTAAAGGGGGTTTCAGGTTTTTTTTTTCTTTCAGAGTAAATGGAAAGAAACAATAATAATTAAAATCATAAAGAATCAGGGAATCAAAACACTAAAAATCATGCAAATTATTCAATGGAGATTTTCAACAAAAAAAATAAAACAGAAACAAAAAAATCAAGAAAATTAGTCAATGGAGATTTCTTACCAACCGTGGGAGAGCTTGACCGTCAGAAAGGGACGATTGGGGCTGTGGTCTGGGCGATTGTGAGAATGGGGAGCTGGAATGCGGGGGGCGCTGGACCTGATTGCAGATTGCAGAAGCAGTTCAGATGGGAAAGGGGTAACGACAGTGCAAGGGAGAAAAAATGGAAGGGGAAAGGGAAGAGGGCAGTGACGGCTAGGTGAAGGTGGTCAGAGGTCGGTGGCCGCTGGGTCTGGAAGACTGATATGTGGGCATTCAGCGAGTGGGGTGAAAATGAAGAAAGAAGACTGAAGCAGCAATATAGGGTTCGTCAAATTGAAACTGGTAATGGCTTTTCAGCGATGGATTCAGCTACGAAATTCCGTTGCTGAAATTTTCATCGATGAAAGAATTTCACCTTCAACGACGAAATTTCGTCGCTGAAACGATTCAGCGACGGAAAAATTTCAACTACGGAATTCCGTCGCTGAAAGGATTCAGCGACGGAATAAATTTTAAAAAAATTAGAAAGCTTCAGCGACAGAATTCCATAGCTGAAGCCTTTCAACGACGAAATTTTGAAGCACGGCTTCAGCTACGGAATTCCGTCGTTGAAGTCTTTCAGCGACGGAATAATTTTGAAAAAAAATTAGAAAGCTTCAGGGACGAAATTTCGTTGCTGAAGCCTTTCAGCGACGGCATTTTGAAGCACGACTTCAGCTATGGAATTCCGTCGTTGAAGCCTTTCAACGACGGAATATATTTCAAAAAAATTTAATAGGCTTCAGCGACGGAATTTCGTAGCTGAAGCATTTCAGCTACGAAATTTTGAAGCACGGCTTCAGTTACGAAATTTCGTCCTTGAAGCCTTTCAGCGACGAAATTCCGTCGTTGAAGCCTTTCAGCGACGGAATAAATTTTAAAAAAAATTTAGTAAGCTTCAGCGACGGAATTTTGAAGCACGGCTTCAGCTACGAAATTCCGTCGTGAAGCCTTTCAACGACGGAATATATTTCAAAAAAATTTAGTAGGCTTCAACGATGAAATTCCGTAGCAGAATCCGTCGAAAAAGATAAATAATATATTTGAAATCTATAGCAACGGAATTCCGTCGCAAATCCGTCGCTACTTTAACTTTTTACCGACGGAATAATTCCGTCGCTGAAAGTATATTTTCTTGTAGTGAAAATCAATACTTCATCAATAAATAAATTAAAATAATATCAATTTTTTTAAAAAAATAACTAATAAATCTTTTATAATTTACTTATAAGAACTTATAGATGACTTGACATATATAAATCCGAACCTATAATAGTTTAATTTTTGAATTGAAAGCATTTTCTAAACTTTTAAATTGATTGATGGAATTGATGGATTTGATATATTTTAAATGATTTTGGATCTAAATAAAATTTTTATATTTTTAAATGTCAAGTTATGTAAAGATAATGAATAATTGTTATATTTTATTCCGACATCAAATTCAAATGTTTATTAATTTTAACCCGCAGTAAGGGCTAGAAATCATTAGATCTAGCCCTGACAACTCAGAAGAAAACGGATGATACTGCCAAAAACATGGCATAGACATGCGTGTTGAACGGTGCATCCATCTGTTTTATTTGCTGTCATTCAGTGAGCGGAAGAAACAAATTCTCAAAGATAATCATAAATTATAGGTGTTCGTGTGTTGTGTTCCACTTACAATATCTGAAACCTATAACCGTTAGAAAACAGTCGTATTTCGTAATAATAGCGTTGAGGGATGTGAAATTATACGTTTTTAAATATAATATTGTTTCAAACAAATAATAAATCAAAATATCAAAAAGTTCCAATAATTTTTTTCGTGAAAATTGAGAAAATAAAGTGAATCAATATTAAAAATTTATTTATTTTTATATTTGTAGTTTGAAGAGTTAAAAATAAATAGTTGCAATTATTTATTTATTAACATAATTATTAAAATAATTATAGTAACAATTTAAAATTTAAAAAACCTTTTAATTCATTAAAAAACCTAATTTATCTTTGAGTTATAATTTGTATTTGATACTCTTATAAAGATTTAATTTTATGAATAAATTTAAAGAATATGAACTGAATACAAATAATATTAAAAATTAATAGTACAAATACTAATATAATATCATTTAGATTTGTTTACACTCCCACGTGAAATTGATATTCTAGTAAGCTCCTGCCAACTCAGCCTAGCTTCTGTCATCTTCCTGAACATTCCTCTGCCAGTCTCATCTTCGTGCACGACTTTTGTACCGTTGGCAACTCCATTTCCACTGAGCTCCACATCAGCATTTGCATCCATGTCAGCTTCTAGTTCCATGACATTCTGATAAGCAACATCACTCGGAAGATCAAGCCCGTTCGGGATTTTTCCAGGATAGTTAGTTGTTGCGGGATCTGATCCCATCATGCTGCTACAAAAGAAAGAAAGAAAGAAAAGTTTTTAACAACTGCAGCAGAGGAAGAAAATGAGTTCTATGTCAAGTTTTTAAATGCCAGGCTTAATTTCTATCAGCAATAACCACCGAGCGGAGCTCACAATTTGCAAACTCTGATTCATACAATGAAAGCTAACTAGATCTATCAAGAAACAGCTTTCCACTGCTCTTGTTATGAAAAGATATGCCAATGAATGTAAACAAATATATCAAATTCTTCATATTGGTTAAGTAACAATTGACATTTTGCAGGACTCACTTTTTGCATATTTCACTCTTCACTTCACAGATGGATGACAATCACTCTCAGAAGCTCTTAAGGTTTGATGCAAGAATCCACTGTGTGTAACACTTGCAATTTTTCTCTCTTTTCGCGTCCACAACCTGCAGCAAATGATAAATGAAAAGAAAAAGGGAGGGATCCGAGAAGGTCATGTGCATATGATTTTTTTTTTTTTTTTTTTGCATAATAAAAGTGTTATTTCCATTTGAATTCATGATCTTCAAAACACAAAATAATAATTTTTATCGTTGCATTTAAGTTTATTAATAAATAAATAAAGGGAAAAAATGGTTGGGAGTTCATGTTCAAGCCATTTCTAGGCTTGAACACTTTCACTTCTTTGTTATGTTGATTGACAAATGGGCTACTCACCAGTTCAAGAATTTCATTCCTCTGACTTCATACTTTTCTCTAGTATTAGCTTCCCACAGAACATCCTCATCGCTTTCTATCTATAGGGAAAAAATAAAACAGGAATTCTTACAATCAACCAGCGTTGAATTTGGAATTAAAACAGTTTCTGATATCAGCAAAGTGAACGTGAAACATAACTGCTTGATCATGAAAGCTACACTAATTAAGACAAACTACTTGCCAGAGAAAAATCAATTGCAGCTCGCTGATGCTTCTTCTTCTATCACCGGATGATAACCCTGTGGTTCAAGGGTTAGAGGAGGAAAGTGTGTAAGGAGAGGAGAAAGGCATAATATCAGATGTTCAAAACAAACAAAGGAGCAATTAAAACTACAAATTCTACCAAATGAAGTAAATCTTAAATACACAAAGATTTACCAACCTATGGTTTTTTCTTGCATTAACTTCACTAGGATCTGCAATATCCGTTCCTCTTTAAATTCAGAATTTCTTAAGTTAAAGTGGCAACCGCCATGGAAGCAATTAAACCTACATTTACTAGGGTATGTTACAAGTCTCAAACACACAAGGGAATTGGGTTTTAGTAGTCAAAACCATCCAATTTCGAGTTTTTACAATGACATGCACATCTATCCCATCCTTGTACCGTTCACCACCAAAGACTCCCACTGCAGATTGCATAGTCCTACAATGCCAAACTTTCTAAATCCATTGGTTCAAGCTTCAGCATGAGAACTCAGTAAGAACTAAAATGTAAAAACCAAGTATTCATTAATAAAAGTAGCATGAATGTTTCCTTTTTTTCCATTTAGCAATGAACACCTAGCACTAAATGTTAACTATGTATGCATGATTCTTACATAAATCCATTATTTCTAGTCTTCGAAGTACAAAAGAAGATTGTGTTGTAAAGTTTGTAATATAAATGTAAGGGAACAAGTTCAACTTTTATGAATGAGTGAAAGAATATATTTAGAGAAGTTCTAATACAACTATATTTTTTCTTCGCACATCCATTTTACTTCTCTATCAATATTTCTCTTCTGCTTTATCATGGTTGCAAGAAAAAAAATGCACTACAAGAAAAAGAGGCAACAGCGACGGAATTAGCGACGGAATTTCCGTCGCTAATTATAGCTTTCCGTTGCAAATGAGTTTTTGCGACGGAATTAGCGACGGAATTTTCCGTCGCTAATTCCGTCGCTAAATTTGAAGTCGCTGAAAGTCTTCCGTCGCTGAATGAAAATTTTCGTCGGTAATTCCGTCGCAAATAAATTCTGTCGGTGAAAACTTTTTGCGACGGAATTCCGACGCTGTTTTTTCCGTCGCTAAATTGCATCTGCGACGGATTTCTGTCGCTAATAATTCCGTCGGTGAAGACAAACAGAGACGGATATTTTCCGTCGGTAAAATAATCAGAGACGAAAATCCGTCGGTAATATTTTCGTCGCTGATACATATCAGCGACGAAAAATCCGTCGCTGTTTTGTTCCGTCGGTAAAGTGTTTCAGAGATGAAAAGTTCCGTCGCTAATAGTTCCGTCTCTGAAACATTTTAGAGACGGAAATCCGTCGCTGATTTTTAATGAAATTTCCGTCGCTAATTTATATATTTATTTTTTGTTAATTATTTAAATTTTCCGTCGCTAATGGGATTTAGCGACGGATTTCCGTAGCTAATTTAAATATATATTTTTTAATATTTGTTTTCTTAAATCCGTATACCTAAAATAATGAAAGACAGCTGTAGAAATCGATAAAAACAAACATAAAATATATATCACAATTATATGTCAAAACTAACATCAACTATTAATTGCAAATCATCATCATATACAGTCCGATTAAATCATAATTACAAATATCATCTAGAATTCATAAGAAAATAAAATAAAATGTGTACTCTCACTGATTAGGGTGACCTGCAGATCCAGACGGTCCAACTCCAGGTGCTCCAGTGTTATTGGCATTCCTTACCATCATGTTCATCATCTGATCCATAAAATCAGACAACTTTCCTTCCAGATTATCAATCTTGTTTGAAATGACTCTGACATCCTCTTTCACTTGCTGCACCTCTGAATTTGTGTCAGGAGTACCCATCACACCAGGAGTAGGATAAGGAAAAGGACTATAAGCTGAATGAGATGCACAAGAAGATTGGGTGGAACCAGAGGCAAATGCAATGTTTGTGCCCATTTGTAAATCAAGGCGATGTGGCCTAGTCCCAAATCCGTACGTATGTGTACGCGTACTCTCCATCCCTCCAATTACTTCACACCATGCAGCTCGATCAAAAGGAGGATGGGTGCTTATATCCTCGCCGTATTTCTGAGTCAATGAAGTAGCGTACTTTTCCTACAATGTAATTAGAAGAAGGATAATAAACAATAAACTTTAATAACGGGAAAACCATATTAGAAGCCGACGGAATACATTTACGTACACTGACAGATTTGGACTCTGACTTATATTAAACTCTGACTTCCAGTTCAAAAGTTGTGAAACAGCCGATAATGTTGTGTGCATTGAACAACCAGGTCATAGTTGTTCTTCGGCATCATTCAATAGAGAATAGAAGTATGTAGCAGATGAATCTGGATGTTGCTCCTCACTTCTTGAATTGTTAACCGAATTACCAATTACGTCATCATCCATTTGAAAAGCATCCGTAACCATTCTAACATATGGATTTAGTCCCTCAGGTCTCACCCCAGATAGTGGATCAACTGTTTCATTTATATTTTGTGATGACTGTCCTTCTTCAATTTCTCCGTGTTGATTCCAAGTCGTATACCCAACAACAAAACCTTTGTAATAAAGGTGTTTCCGCACCTTATCGGCTTCCAAGAATTGTTTATTCATACATTTGCTACAAGGACATTTAATTCTATTTCCACTAACTACCTCAGGATGACAAAATGCAAAACTAATTAACTCTTCAACTCCATTCAAAAATTCATCTCTAATGAATCCATCTACATCTAATCGACAATACATCCAAGATCTATCCTTATCCATTTTTCACACAGAATATAGTATCTGAAAAAATAAAATAACAATCACACTCTATCACCAAATAAATTTTTCCAATTAAGTAAAATCAATTTAATTTGTAACATGCATATAAGAAAATTTAACATCTACACTAACAAAATACGTCGCTGAAAACGATAAATCCATCCTTATTACAAAATAAATCAAATTAGGTAACATACATATATCTAGGTTTAAATATTCGAACTGAATGTGTGGAGTATTTTATTTAAAGTCCTAAGTTCCTTAGAAAATTCGGCAGCATAACGACTGTAATTTGTCTCTACCCAACCTACAAATAATACTATATAGCAGTCCAAATCATCAATACAAATCATGCATATTAAATCATCTCAACAACCTTAGTTATCCACAACTAATAACTAAGGTTTTACAATCACATCAACAACTAATAACTAAGGATTTACAATCACATCAACAACCACAATATCATAAAGAAATTTTTGTAAGATTGTTCTCTTGACAATTTTTGTCTTCTAAATGAATTATTACCTCTCCTTAATGGTAATATTGCTGACATAAAAATATTTTTTTTTTTAGAAAAAAAAGAACTACTCTTTTGGAATACCCATTTGGATACCAATGAAAAAAATGTCACTTTCAAAGCTAACGACCATGTGTTTTTATTTTGCTACCTAAAAAGCCTATAGATTTTTCAATTGACCAACTTCACAAAACACAGCTTTCGATCTCTTATCATAATTTCTCATCGTAATAATAAAACCTCTCATGTTTATTAGTTCATGTTTGGCAATCACGAAATTAATTTAAAATGAGATTGAAAATTTGAGGTTGGTTGGTTGTTAAAGTGAAAAGAGGAGGAAAAAATTGAGTTGGTTTTATGAAGGGGAAAATAATAATTTTAAACAAAGACATTTTTATAATAAAATTTTTCATTAACATAGAACGTGTCAAGTAATTTATAAATTGTGTGTAAAAGCTCTCGCATAAATATTTCTATTTCAGCGAAAAGTGATCTTGAAGTTTAATATAAAAAAATATATTCCATCATCATATGGCTGTACAATTGTAGGTGACCTAATTTGGATATCTAAAGTAGCTAGACTCCATCATCATACTTTATGTTCTACCTATTTATTTTGATGATTAAAGTTTCTCAAACCATCTTAGTTGTTTCTTCATGTCTAAGAATTATTCAAGGAATAGACGGATCATGAAAATAAATGTATTCTGTTACGCTTGCAGATTTACATAATTAGGGGTATCATCAATTTTGAGTCAAAGATGTGAAGCGGATGTGTCAGGCAAAGGACTTCGTGATTGCACCAAAAAGAAAACCAGCTGGAGCATGAGGCTTGACTCAATATCAAATAAGAAAACAGATACTTCCGGTGAAAGGGATAACGGCTTACCAATTTCTCAACAACTCCAAGAAAAAAAAAGGGATATGGATGATGAGAGAAAGTATTTTTATGGAATAGTTCCCAAAAAAAAATATATGAGGTTAATATAACTAACTACGCAACAAATCTTAATTCTTATTATATTTTTATTGATTTTTTAATATTATACAATTTTTTTGAAAGGTTCAAATTTTTATCTATTTTAATTATTTATTATTTCACATTTTTCAATCAGTGAAAATAAGAAAGTATGAAAAGGAACTTAAAATTATTTTTTCATCAAATATAAACATATATGAATATAATTTTTTAAATACAAAATCTTTAATAATAACAATCTCATTACAAATATTAAGTATAAATAGCAAGAAAATGATAATTTCTTATATGATAATGAAATTGTATAATTTACAAGATTGAAAAATTAACTTATATCTATTAAGATATATTTAAAAAGTAATAAATTATTTAATTATTAAATAAACGTATAACAATAATCTTTTTTATATATTGCTCATGAATTCTATACTTTTAATGACATTTAGAAAAGTTTGCAATCTTAAGTCATTATTATGGGTTTAATGTAATTTTATGTTGGATTTGTTCAACAATACATGTGTTTGCTGTTTAGTTAGTTTATCTATTTATTTGATGTAGTTCATTAATTTTTCATATGTAATATTAAAACATGATTTTAAGTTTATATTAATAAAATCATTAAAAAATTGATCACTTATAGCTGCAATTGAGAAAATCAAAACTATTTTAATGTGAAAAAAATTATTGCATAAATAATACTAATAAATAAAAAAAATGATCACTTATAGCTGTAAAATAAAGTAATATCATAATTAATTTACATATCTCGTATATAATGTTTCTAAAATTTTATTTACTTTCATACATGTAATATAATTATCTACTGCTACTATGAATGAATCTCATGTCTAATATGTAGGTCAGCATGCAAAATTACAAGCTAGGTTCATAAACATTGTCTCTTCCTAAGTTCATAAACATTACATTGAATATGTAGAGAAATTATAAATGAAAAAAAAAAAAGGTAAATCTAACCTTTTTGACCGGAATTCGATTAACGCCAGGGAGGGGGGAGATCGTCGGCGGTGAGGAAGAGAGGGAGTGATGGACGTTCGGTGGAGGTGGGCTGTTGCCGCCGGTCAAGAGAAACAGCACAGAGGGCAGAGATCGGAGTGAACCAGAGGAGAAATCGCGTGAGGAGAGAGGGGAGATCGTCGACGGTGAGAAAGAGGGGGAGATCCAGTCGTTCGGTTTCCGGTGGTTGTTGTCGCCGGTGAAGACAAAAAATGTGACAGAGGGTGGAGATCGGGGCTGGACAGGCGAGAGAAGCAGAGGAGAAATCGGGTGAGGAGAGGGGGAAATCGGGGGAAGAAGAGAAATCTGGGAACTTAAAAAAGCCTTTCCCGACGGAATTCCGTCGCTGATAAGTTTCAGCGACGGAATAGAATATTCAAAAAAAATGAAAAAAACATGTTTTTCATTAGCGACGGAATTTTCGTCGCTAATACGATTCAGCGACGGAATTATCACCGTCGGAATTCCGTCGCTGATAAGTTTCAGCGACGGAATAGAATTTTCAAAAAAAATAAAAAAAAATTCGTTGAATTAGCGACGGATTTTCGTCGCTGACACTTATCAGCGACGAAACTAATCACCTACGGAATTCCGCCGCTGATAAGTTTCAGCGACGGAATAGAATTTTCAAAAAAAAAAAAAAATTCGTTGACTTACTGACGGAATTCCGTCGCTGAAACTTATCAGCGACGGAACTCATCACCTACGGAATTCCGTCGCTGATAAGTTTCAGCGACGGAATAGAATTTTCAAAAAAAATAAAAAAAATTCGTTGACTTACCGACGGAATTCCGTCGCTGAAACTTATCAGCGACGGAACTCATCACCTACGGAATTCCGTCGCTGATAAGTTTCAGCGACGGAATAGAATATTCAAAAAAAATAAAAAAAAATTCGTTGAATTAGCGACGGAACTCATCACCTACGGAATTCCGTCGCTGATGAGTTTCAGCGACGGAATAGAATTTTCAAAAAAAATAAAAAAAATTCGTTTACTTACCGACGGAATTCCGTCGCTGAAACTTATCAGAGACGGAACTTATCACCTACGGAATTCCGTCGCTGATAAGTTTCAACGACGGAATAGAATATTAAAAAAATAAAAAAAAATTCGTTGAATTAGCGACGAAATTCCGTCGCTGACACTTATCAGCGACGGAACTCATCACCTACGGAATTCCGTCGCTGATTAGTTTCAGCGACGGAATAATAGGAAACTAAAATTTCAGCGTATTCGATCGTCTTCAGTGACGAAATTCCGTAGTAAAATCCGTCGAAAAATGTAAATTTTATATTTGATACGAATAGCGACGGAATTTCGTCGCAAATCCGTCGCTAATTTACTTTTTTACCAACGAAATTATTCCGTCGCTAAAATTCCGTCGCTGAAAGTATGTTTTCTTGTAGTGATGGTTGCATTTAGCAACTCTCATGTATATTTATAAGGGAAATCAAATCTTAAATGTAATTTAAAGTGAAAGGGTTCAAGAGAAAT
Source organism: Firmiana major (assembly GCA_033439115.1). Taxonomy (NCBI): domain Eukaryota; kingdom Viridiplantae; phylum Streptophyta; class Magnoliopsida; order Malvales; family Malvaceae; genus Firmiana; species Firmiana major. The sequence continues at coordinate 48,827,152 of CM065909.1, forward strand.
CAAATCTTAGATGTAATTTAAAGTGAAAGGGTTTATGGGCTCTGACCATAGAATTTAGATTGAGCTTTTAAAACAATTTTAAAGGGTCAAAAATGAACATTTGGGTTCTTAGTTTTTTAACTTATTTTTGATTTTTTTCATTTTACAAAAATGTTTAAATTCAATTTTTGAATTTAAAATATTTTATTTTTTAATGATTTCAACAGACATATTTTCAATTATATTTAAAAAAATTGTTTAAAAAAATGAATAATTGTTAATTAACAGATAATTATAACAATTTATTTGTAACTATTTAAATTCTGTAAAATAAGATTCGATTTTCAGAATTACTTATATTACTTTCTCTAATCCACAAAGAAATTTAAATATTTTATTACATTTTGGATAATTTGCTTTTATGTGAATACAATATTACATTGAAAAAAGCGTTAAATATTTAACATGCTTCAAAACCAATTTTTCATAATCTTACTGTTGTTTTCCTAACAGATTGTTTGTTTTGCACTGGCATACCTTTGTTCTCATGCTATAATCGATAAATGTATGCACCTAAGCCCTAGGCAATTTAAGCATAAACTTCAAATTCCATTCGCTATCCTAAAATGTTATTGTATCAGACTTGAAAATGGAAAGCAAAACAAGTAAATGAAAAAGAAGAGAAAGGAAAATGCATCAAAAACAAAAATCTTGAGAGAAAAGCAAAGTAATTGAAAAGTTAAATGCCTGAGCAAAGGGGAAACAATTACCAAATCGATGTTCTTAGAAATCCCGGTTTCTTGAACATGCTTGCGCAGATTATCAACCTGTTAGAATATCGGTGTAAATACTATTATGCTATAGCAATGGTTTTAATTTTAACCAATGATTTTCCATGATTATACCTGCTGCCAGCCAAAGAAGTCTTCAGATGAATAAGCATCATGATCTTTTTCCCCTGCTAAATTATGAATCCCCTGAGCATGCCTGTTGCACAAATATTTGTGAACTATCTTCTGAATTGCTATTACTCTGTGGTTTATATACAGAAGTTGAGAAGCTGCTAGAAATGCTAACTAATCTTGAAACTAATCAATAACAGAAAATTGATTAGTTACAGTAACAAACTAACAAATATTAATCACTAGCTAACTTCAGCTATTTCTGTTGAATTGGAATCTTCTAGAGCTGATGTAGTTTGATGTTCAATGCTGGTATTGTAATGCGGCTGTGACACCCCCCGCAAGCTGGAGAGTAGAGATTTTGCACTCCCAGCTTGGATAAAAGATCATGAAAATGAGCAGCAGAAGAAGCTTTAGTAAAGAGATCAGCAAGCTGATGCACAGACTGCACTGGAAGTAAATGTAAAATACCAGACTTAAGCTTCTCACGTACGATATGACAATCTATTTCAAGATGTTTAGTGCGTTCATGAAAAACAGGATTTCTGGCAATGTAAATGGCAGATTGATTGTCACAAAATAGATTTGCAGGAAAAGGATGAGGAACGTTAAGATCATGTAGTAAATAAAGCAACCATTGAATCTCACAAGTAGCTGCAGCTAAGGCACGATATTCGGCTTCAGAGGAAGAGCGAGAGACTGTAGCTTGCTTTTTGGAACGCCAAGAGATAAGAGAAGAGCCAAAAAAAATACAATAACCAGTAACAGACTTGCGAGACTCAGAACAGCTAGCCCAATCGGAATCAGAAAAGGCTTTAAGCTTGAAATCAGAGGAAACAGGGAAGAATAGACCTTGGCCAGGAGCAGCTTTAATATATCTCAGCACCCTATGAGCAGCAACAAGATGGTGCTTAGTTGGTTTATCAAGAAATTGTGACAGTTGCTGAGTAACAAAAGTAATGTCAGGACGAGTAGTAGTTAAATATAACAGCCGTCCAATGAGTCGTCTGTAAGCTGTGACATCTTCCAAGAAACCATCATCACCAGAACTGAGCTTAGTGGAAGGCAGCATAGGTGTAGAGACAGGCTTGCAATGCAAAAAACCTGCATCAGAGAGAATTTCAAGAGCATATTTGCGTTGAGATACATTAATACCAGTAGAAGACCTTGCAATTTCAAGCCTAAGAAAATACTTCAGAGGTCCCAAATCTTTGATCTTAAAAAGGTCATGCAAAGTGGCTCTGATACCATGTTGCACAAATATTTGTGAACTATCTTCTGAATTGCTATTACTCTGTGGTTTATATACAGAAGTTGAGAAGCTGCTAGAAATGCTAACTAATCTTGAAACTAATCAATAACAGAAAATTGATTAGTTACAGTAACAAACTAACAAATATTAATCACTAGCTAACTTCAGCTATTTCTGTTGAATTGGAATCTTCTAGAGCTGATGTAGTTTGATGTTCAATGCTGGTATTGTAATGCGGCTGTGACAATGCCTTACCTACATTCCATAATCCCATTATTAAAATCATACTGGCTTATCATTTTCAATCCCAAACCACTCAAACAAAACCGATTTTCCTGCAAGATCACAAACCAGATGCACAGTTTTACAACGGTGTAAAGGGTATAATCATGGGCTGCTTGTTGAACCCATATCTGCACTCAACCAATAAAAAAACTTTTATAACTCCGATCAAACGCAACGAGAGAGGAACAGTAAAACAGGGTTACCATAGAGAGAAGCAAAGGTAGAGTTGAGAAGAAGTAGTATTGGTTTTGGCTTAGAGAAGAGAGTGGGAGCTACAGCAGCAGGAAGCGGAATAATAAGAAGACGACAAGAATTGCATGTTAAATATGGCCACGGCCATGTTAAAAGACTGTCAACTTAGGCAACTTGCTTGCATTTTACGCCCTCATAATTTTAAATATTATATTTAATACATCAATAAAAATATTATCACAAAATTTCTATATTTTACAGTATATAAATATAATTTTACGTGGATGTGAATTATTGGGTGAATTTAATTGAACCGTAAGATACTGGGGAAAAAGTTGTTTCTGGACTAGAGATTCTCGCCCAGTTGGCATGTTCTCGTTGGCTTTGCATCGTTAACTTTTGTTTATTTTTCTTAGGCAAAGGACTTTGTATTTCTTTAATGTTTTTGCTTACACTTTTCAGTTGCCAACTTTGTACTTGATGTTGTCGGGTTTTGACTTGGGCGTAACCTTGTCTAGGATTTGGTCTGCCGTGGTAATTGTACACTTCCCTTGTCGCTCTCTTTTGTTTTTTCTAGTTCTGCATTATTAAAACAAAACAAAATGTGGTACACTAGGAACAATAACAAAAGGTAGCTAATTCAAAATTTCAATTTGACTCAGATTGTTTATTTGAAGAAATTAATTATGTTACTATTTAAAAATATGTAATAATAAAAAGTAGTATTTGATTATTTTATTTTACTTTAAGTAATTTTATTTTCACTAAATTAAATAATTCATGTATTTATATCATATTTATTTCATCTCAAATAATTATAAAATATAAAAATTTTTGTATTAGAATTTTTGTCCATATATCATTAATAAAAAAATTTTCTTACATTTTATCAAATTTGTATACTTTTTTGTCAAAACATTCACATTTCATGGTATTTAAAATTTTCAAACTTAGTTATCCCTTATCAAACTATGTATGATAGATTTCAAAGGCTAAGCCTAACCTTAATCCATTATTACTTTTAAAGTTCGCAATTATTCGATTAAAAAAACCATATTTTATTTTTAAAATAAAAAAGTTAATTTGCTAAAAAAAGATGGAGCACATTGAAGTTGAAGTGAGTTTTTAAGGTGGATTCAATAATTCCCAAATGGAAAAATAAATAAATAAATGAAAAAAAATCATATGATTGCATGATTTATTCCGTAATTGTTTTTGTTTGGGTTGTGGTTTGGGCCCCGGCAGATAAATTGGGCTATATGGGCAAGAACATGGAAATTGGCCACGATTTGGTTTCAACGTTGACTTAACTTCTGTAAAGTAAATTCAAATGCAACCATCTATCGATGAATCAAATTAAACTTGTAGAAGAACGCGGCTGCACCTTCAGCCACGTCTTCTTCCATCTTTTGGACGCTGTTTTATCCTCTCTTGAGTTACTGTTCGTTGTTTGTTTCTGGGTCTTGCCGTAATTCCATTTAGATTTTTTTTTTCACAATTTTTTTCTTAGGAAAGTTGAGATTTTCTGGGGAAACAAAGAAAGTTCTATTTTTTAATTTTTTGCGTTATTTTCTCTCTTTTTTTTTATGTTATTAAAGAAAGAAAAGGGGAATTATATATGAGGGAATGCGGGGAAGGAAGAGAATTCAATATTTGGCAGAGGATTATCATGGGATGTCACGGAACGACAGCTTGAGCATGCGTTTAGTCGCTTTGGCAAAACCCTTGAATCTCAGGTACCCATCTTTTTTAAATTTTTATTATGTCTCTTCTTTGTTGTTTTTGTCATATTTGGTTTCGTACAAAATTGAAGAGTAATTTGTGGGAAATCAACAAGTTAATGAAGTTTGCAGGAAAATGGATTGTTGAATTTGCCTTCACTTTGGTTGAATATTGTCGTTTTAGTTGTAGAATTTACGTTAATTTAGTGCTTTGGAAAATGGGTTTTCTTTGCTTCCATTTTTTTCTGCACCTTGCAAGGTAGTATTTAATTTCAAATTGAAGTTTTTGATAAAAGAGCTGTCAAATTTTGCTCTCACTTTGGTAAGATACTGTAGTTTTCAGTATTTTAGAATTTTTATGTTATTTTAGTGTTTATAAATAGGGTTTTTTTCCTTAATATTATTTTTAAAATTGAAGTATGTGTTAAAAAAGGGTTGTCGAATTTGATTTCATTTAGGTAACACCTTCTGTAAGCAATAACATTGTCGATGTTGTTGTTGTTGTTGTAATGATGAAAATAGTTAATTATGCAAAATAAGATGGTGAAAACAGTGGGAGTTTTCAGATATTTGGAATCAACACCAAACTAATTGTGGTACCGTCTAATAGTGAAATCAAATGAAAAATTGCAACTGCATTATGTTTTGCAAAAACCATTTTGATGAAACCTTATGACCAGGTTTCTGCGTGGCCTGAAAGATTAATGTTGAAGCCCAGCTGGATAATTAGCTTCATTTTTGGTTTTCAAATTACACTTACTAATCACTGTTTTTGATGATGTAGACAATATTAAGATGCAAAACAAAATTTTTAATTAGTCATATGATGAAGGCATCAACACTTCACAAAACACATCAGAAGAAACCAATCCACCAACTCTTTGAATTCCCTGCCCCGGCTTCCTTCCATCAACCCCCAGTTTTCATCTTATATATCACTCTTTGCTGTCTCTATTTAGTATCAAAGGAATTAGGTTCTGAGCAATCTTGACAATTATTTGCCAAAGGCATGATAGTGAGGGCTATTAGCTTTGTTTTGAACTGAACTATTAGTACACAATTTTTTTATAAGATGTTTTGCACCAAACTATTTAAGTTTGTGCGTGGTAATTGTCAAGATTGAACTACAGGAGGTTGCTGTGAAGAATATCCTAGACCACTCAGGTAATTAATATGCTACTTTTTAATCCAGTATCCGTATATACTTCAATCGTTTCAGAGTTGAACTGATGTCCGTTTGTACTACATTTGAAGGCTGCGATCGTAAAGGAGTGCCCCTCAGAGTTAATGTTAGTGTCCTTTTGCCTCTTTGGTACCATTTAATGTGCATTGGTTGCTTTGATTGCCAAAAGAAACCCAAATGCTTGGACATTCACTCATGATATTAAATTCATTCATGTCATCTATTATGTAAGTATATTGCACTGAAGGAAAAAAAAACTCTTCTATGGTGATTAGCTTTTTCACATTTCCATGGCAGAGTGCAGTAACTGAGATCATTTTCTTTTCAGGTTCTTTCCCCTGCATAAGTTACTATTGCTATTTGTATCTTAATATGAGAAATGCTATTATGTTTTGAATTATTTTATCTTAATATGAGAAATGCTATTTGTTCTCTGAAAACGGGGAATTGATTTTACGTCGAAGTTGGGACTTTTGAATCTCTTTACATTTTGTTCTTAATCTGTTTAATTTTCAAGAATTTGAGCTTCTCTTAGCCAATTATTAGTTGGTAATTTTTATACTTAAATTTGTTTTTGATTTCTTTGCTTCTTTTTTTTTTTTTTTTTTGAGCTTTGACAACAAAAGTTTAGCTATATTTATTATTCTCTACTTCATGAACAGATGACTGCCTATTTAATTTACTTCCTAAATGAGAATCATATATATTATCAATTGTTATTCGAGTTTTTAACTTGATTAAAACTATCCAGTGACAACGCTATGGGATAATTGATAATTCTAGTTAATTTCTTAAAATTAAATTTTACTATTCATTATTTAAATTTAATTAAATTATTATTTGATTATCATTTAAATATATTTATTTTTTATCTAAATATAACTAAATTATTCATGTTTAAACAATTTCCAACTTTGCTTTAACTTTAATTTAAACTTCTAATTGAAATATAAATATTGAACTTTTAAGTCAAATGGTGCAAGCTGCAAAATTTTAGATAATAATGTACTGATTTATGATCAGTTTTTAATTTGATTTATAATCAAATCCATTCGGATATATCATCTATCGAATATTTTATAATCAATTTTTTTCGATCTTAATTCCAATATATGAAAATTATCTATAAAGAAGATTGTCCAATTTTGTAGATCCATCTCATATAAAGAAACAACGAAACGATAGATTCCACAACATTTGTGATTAAGAGACATACTGTAGATTCAAATGTCAGGAAGTTCAGCAGTACAGAGAATTCGGAGATGAAAAATGTGCATGGAATTGCTATCCTACGAAGCATAACGACACCCAGTTATCTGCTGAAGAATAGTCTATTTACGACATCGACAGGTAATGCATACGCTGGGTCAATGGCTTTCAATCCTGAATACTCGAGAAGTGAAAGTCCTACCATAATAACAAGCATGTACGGAGTTACGCATGCGAAATTCATAAAACGAATAAAACCGTAATCAGGGAGGGAATATGACAGAAAGGCAATAGATACCAGCAATTCCAAAATATGTATGGAAGACATCAACAGCATCATCTGGTCTATCAGAAATTCCACCATTTTCCACATCTTGACAGTCCAAGATGAACTTAACAAGCTTTTCCTTGTCAATCCAGTGAACTCTGTCAATCATGATCAAGCTAGAAAGAACCCACCATGAGTAGCAAACCTAAAATGGATTCAGCATCACAATGAGCCGACGGTAGAAGAATATTACTACAATATTACTACAGGACACAAGTTTCTGTTTAAACTTAAAAAACCCACATCAGGGAGTTTCTCCGGGCGACCATTAAGACCTCCAGATTTGACTTGCCGCTCACATAACCACCACCCAAGAAGGTCCTTATCAACAAGATGCAGAGATCCCGTTAAAGCAAGAGCAGCCACACAACAGAAAACTGCAATGATTATGTGCAGAGTAAAATGGCATCACTCACATTTCGACAAAGATTGTTGCTCTTATTAACAGTGCTTTAATTTAAGCCTATGAGTAAATGACCCTAAAACCAATAAATTAGCAATCTTCAATAGGAACATGTAAGTAAGAATGGACACATTCACATGGGCCATGGATTAACATACTTTGCCCTGCATGAGATTCGCCACCAGGTGTGCATCCAAAGCCACCATCCAGGTTTTTGCAACTCAGAATGTAATTAACAGCTTTCCCAACATTGATTTTATCCAGACATTGTAATATTGAAAGGCAACAGATGGCAATATAAGAGAACCTAAACCAAGAAAATCAATTTGGCAAAACAGGATTTACATCTAAAAATACTAAATCAGAAAACAAAATAAACACAGATATAATATAAAATTCAGGAAGAACATATACCGTGTATCCACCTCACCCCACATGTCCCCTGAAAAGGATCCATCTTCATTTTGCAACCCCTTAATATCTAACATAGAGATTTAAGTAAAAACAAGTACTTGAAGGCAATTTACTTTAAACAGCCAACCACAAAGAGTCAACTAAATTAAAGTGATGCAAATAGTTTTAAAACAAGTCCAGAAAATGGAAAAAAATATTGGAATATTAGAACCTTTCCAGTGAAGAGGAAATAATTTCGTCCAAAGAATATATGGAAGGATACAAGTTGCAACCTTATCAATGTCAAGAACATCTAGCTTGTTGAATAGGGCCAGAACTTGCACAGCACTGAGAGTGAACAGTATATGCGGGTCATGCCCAATATTACCGGCAAAACCACCTGTACGAGTAATATTGGCAAACTTCTTTTAAAATCATGATCCAACTTAAATCTAGACAATCTGTACAAGTAATATCAGCAAACTTCTTTTAAAATCATGATCCAACTTAAATCTAGACAATCTGTACAAGTAATATCAGCAAACTTCTTTTAAAATCATGATCCAACTTAAATCTAGACAATCTGTACAAGCAATATCAGCACTTCTTTAATATCATGATCCAATTAACTTAAATCTAGACAATCTGTACGAGCAATATCAGCAAACTTCTTTAACATCAACGAACAAATTAACTTAAATCTAGACAATTTTTTTACATATGTTAATAACACCGACAATTAATCAATAAAAGACTAAGCTTTAAGATATACCAGATTCATGTTGGCATTTCATCATCCATGAAATAGCTTCTTCTGCATTAACAGCATCAATCTTCCCGAGAAGATCCAAGGTTGTTAATCCCCAATATGCCCCATTCATTCTTAGATGGTCCATCACTACCGATTCAAAACTATCCTTTTTCTAACCATAACCAACCCAAAATAATCAGCTTGAGATAACAATGGAGTTTGAAAAATGTAAAACAAAAACTGAAAATCAATGAGTTCGAAACTTACCTTTTCAACAGACAGAATGTACTGAACATGTTTGTCAACCGCCAGCTCCCCCATGATCTGCCATCCATTTTCCACATCAATTTCCACAACATTAAAGTGTTTACCAAATAGAGATTAAAATAATTAAATTCAAAATCCAATGAAGATTTAGGGATTCAAAAAGCGGTGGCGTGGCGCGGTAACCCCAGTGCTCGCCGCCGCTATCCAAGAAAAAACGGTGGAGAATAAAAATAACGCTTGTAGCGGCGCAATAGCGGCCTCTGAAAACGCCGTAACGGTGAATAGCGGCTATTCCCGCTGCTATTCCATCGAAAATTGCATATAAAAAAGCAAAAAATAAAATTGATTTCGGCCTAAGAAAACAGAGAAGGTTTTCATTTCACAAAATCAAAAAAATAAAAAAAACCCAAAAAAATAAGCCTAGATCTGAAGCATCAGATTCTTTGGGAGGATTTGCTAACCGACTGGAGAATGCTTTGCTAGTTTCTTTAAGGTCTGAATCTGGCTTTGATTCGGTTGCAAAATTTGTACTTGCAGTCAGGTTTTGACTTGGAACAACATATTCTGGGATTTGGTCTATTTTTTTTTTTTTAATTTCTGAATTATTAAAATAAAATAAATTAAGCTTGCAATGAACAAGTAATACAACAAAAGGCAGCTCATTCAAATTTTCAATTTTACCCGATTCTTTATCTCAAGAAATTAATTATGTTACAAATTAAAAAAATATGTACTAACAAGAATGTAGCATTTGAACATATTATTTTATTAATAATAATTTTTTTTTCATCAAATTTCACAATTTAAGTTTTAATATGATATCTGTTTTGAGTTTATTTCATCTCAAACAATTATAATATATTTAAATTTTCATATTTGAATTTGTGTTAACATATTGAATACGAAGTAATATCTTTGATTTTTATCAAATTTATTTATATTTTTTTGTTAAAATTTTAACATTTATTTGTTTTAATATTATTTTTTTATTTAAAATTTTCACATATACTCTCAAACTATGTATGCTAGCTTTCAAAGGCTTAGGGCACAAGCTTAACCCATTAATACTTTTACAAGTAGGTTTAGCAAGGAAATTTGACAGTTTCAAGAATTTCAAAACAAAAGAATTTCAAAATTTATCAATTTCATATATTAGCATTTCTAATTATATTGATTGGATTATTGAATAAATATTTTTTAAATCAATGATTATTAGAATTTGATAAGTAAAAAATAATTATAAAATAAAAATAATGTTAAATATAAGAAAAAATTATAAAATAAAATAAGCAATATTAATATTATTAAATTTGTAAAATTGTATAAATATTATTTATAATATGAAAAAATAAAATATTTATTAATTTTAAATAAATTTATATTTCTTTCTCTAGTTTTGTTTTTAATGGTGACTTATGCCTACAAAAAAAGGTAACCGGAGTTTTAGAAAAAAATTGAAAAATCACATCTTTAGATGAATTTTCAAATTTAAAAAAAAAATTATCAATAAAAAAATTAAATTTAAAACTTCTAAATAACTCAATTGAAATAATTTTTTCTTTTGATATCTTCATCTAAACACACTCTTAGACATCACCATATTTTATTTCCCAAAAAACAAAATGTTAACTACATTTTGCAGGTAAAGTTGGAGCCCATTAGAGGGAGATTATCAAGGTGGACTGGATAATTCCCAAATGGAAAATTAAATAAATAAATGAAAAAAAATTCAAATGAGATTTATTCTGTAATTGTTTTCCTACATTTTTTATTTTGTAGTTGTCATTTCTTTTGGATTTTTTAAAAGAAAATTGATAAATTAACAGTATTGGGTAGCTAGAACTTGTGGCCTTTTGGGTTGTGGTTTGGGCCCCCGCCAGACAGATTGGGTAAAAACATGGAAATAGGCCACGATTTGGTTTCAACTTTGATCTAACTTGGTCAACTAAAACCAAATACTACTATCAATTTCTTAAAATTGAATTTTAGTATTCATTATTTAAATATAAATAAATTATTATTTCATTATCATATAAATAATGTTATTTTTATCTAAATATAATTTTTGAAATATTGATTTGAAAAAAAAAAATCATTCTTTAATATGCCTGGTTAATTTTGGTATATGATTTAATTATTAAACAATTAATTACAAGCATCATATGAAATAAAACAACACCTTTTTTTTCTCATTTGAAGGGTTATGTTAAGTGTTCATTATACCACACAACAACCACCCCCCCCCCCCCCCCAAAAAAAAAAAAAAGAGTAAAAAATGATGCTTAATTTTGTAATAGTCAAGCTTTAAGAACGGGCCTAAAAACCTCAGTCTCAAAACCATGGGTTTCGGCCAAATCCAAGATAAGAATATGGTGCTAGACTAATTGGGCCAGGCTTCTTTCAAGGCTGTAGAATTGAGTAATAAGCTTAATCTTAAACCAAATTGTATAATGGACCTTTTCTTAACCAATTAAATTATTCCTTTCACATTGCCACTAATCGCCGCTGGGATCTAAATTACTTTTTTTAATGTTGTGATATAAAATTATGTTTGTATCATAAAAAATATAAAATTTTATATTAAAATTCATGTGAATATTATAAATTTTTTTTGTCTTTTTCATATATAACATTTTAATCAATTAACTTGTGTCACTTTCGTGCATCATATTTTTGTCGTATTAAGATTTTCAGATCTAGATCGAACCCAAGATTAGAAAAGGACATAAAATTATCCTATTCTCATTATTTATGAAGAACTTTTTCTCAAATTCATTGAAAAACACTTTATTGTTCCTATATCTAGTAAACCATAGAAATTTCGTATCCAAAATAATATAATCCAAATGAACGATGTATCTACCAAGGTGAAAATGTTGGCGCTCCATCGAAACTAGTGAAGCTTGTAACTAATCTCTTAATAATTAAAGAAAAATTATGGTGGATAAAATTTAAGATTCAAATTTAAACAACCTCAATTCTAAACCTTTCTTAATTATAAAAAATAAAAAATAAAAAATAAAAAATAATTCTTTCCCATTAATCCTTTCACATTATTGAAAATTCTTACAGCGGAACTGCGGCTGCAGCAAAGGTTTACAGCAGGGAGAAAAAGTAACATGACCTGGGGTTTCAGACAATGAAGAGAAGTGTTTGGAATTGCATGAATGTTGCCTGCCTTCCCCAGAATCACATGAAATGGAAGGGTACGAGATCTTGATGTTGGCGTAATGTGAGACACATTTTTAGGTAAGCTTTTGTCGCCATTAAGTTTCCTTGCCAATGAGGGCAGTGAACAGTGAGCAGTGAGCAGTGTGCAGTGTGCAGTGTGCAGTGTGCAGTTCATCGAACGCTCTTTTACTGGATATTCGCATTCACTGGCTCATTCAAAACAGATAATTAATTCAGCCAGCCATGTGATTTCTCATTCATTGGCATTTCTTATGTAAATCAATGAAACATAGCACCATGCACGTTAAACTTTATCAACTTGTCATCGTCTAAGTACCAAATTGCTAGCTGCGATTATATCTTTCTAGTACCAAATGACAGTTTGCTTGATATAACAACTTAATTTCAAAGATTTGATTTGCTTCTTATTTTCCCGAATAAAAGAATTTAATTTTTAATATTTTGTTTGCCAATTAATATTAATTTCCAACTAGATTGATCAGTTGAATTTATTGTCTCTAAAGGTAGAAATATGGCATATCAACTTTGCCGTAATCAGCTCCATAGCCACTCTTTTGTCCTTTATTGCTAGGCTAGGCCAATCAAACAAAGTTCATTCTCGATAAAAACAAATCTTTACAGTAATTTTATATATAATTTGCATGTAAAATTATTTTTATATCACATAAAAACACAAATATTTTATATTAAAATTTTTCACAAGTCAAATGCAATATTTTTTTTTTTTTTAGCTTTTGATATATTTTCATATAATTTTTATTAAATTTTAATTCGTATTACTTATAAATATTTTTATTCATATTTTTTCATACTACATTATTGCAAACTCTATATGGATTAGACAGCTAATACCTAAGCATATCTTAAACTCAAGATTACACGAAAATGGATGTTGAACACTAATTTAGCTTCAAATCCAAATATAGAGTTAAACGCGTATCAAGCTTTCAATCCACTCATTCAGTCAACACAATGAACAAGTGGGATTGCATTTAATTTTTTTTCTTAATTTTGTTTTGGTTTTCAATCATAACGAACGGTTCTTAATCAAACATGGAATCATGACTGATTTTCTAGCTATTTTCAATTCATCAATTAATGGAGGAGAATATTGATCACTAGGAAAACCCTATCGCCCCAGCCGGTTGAATTCAAATTCATGAAACACTGTCGCAATCTGATTTTGGCTCTCTTTTCTCTATAATTAAATTTGAATTTCAAAGAACAATTAGCAGACCAACTAATTATTCAATTCATAGTTGCACTCTTTTAGACTTCACCTGATTTTGTTTGATAAAGTTGGTAAACACAACGAGCTACCATTACCATAGCACGATTTCATGTACGACAACATCAAATTTATGCTAAAAAAATTTATATTTAAAGAGAAATTCATTAAAAAAATCTCTAATAAAGTATTTTAAGTCTTTAATTAAGCTATAATCAAGGTACAAAGTGTAAATTTATAACATTATCAATCTTTGAACAGACAAAATGTTAGATTTCATTGTAGTGCGACTACTAAACATGGAACCAAATTAATTAATTTTGTTTTAAATGTTCATGGACTGCCTTAAGAAACATTATGCTTTGATATTATTGCAATTGAAAAAATTCCCATACTTGCGGACTTTCTACATAACTTCTCAATACTATATGAAAGTAGATTAATTATTAGTAAGATTACAACTAATTTCTAAATAAAGAGTGTATAATTTTGTCTTTATTCGAGGTAGGAAAGATTTGAAAGTGTTATATGAAATCATAATGCAAAGACATTCCCAAGATTCGTGAGTCATGTATAAAAATACATATTTAGATATAAAACAGTATTTATATATTTGGTTGGAAGAAGATAAATCAGAATTTTTTTTTAAATATTTAAACCAAATTCAAATTTTAAAGTCACCACTGTTGATAGGACTTTACCTATATTTATTTCGGTCCAAATAGAATAAATCTCAATTTGTAAAACGGATGAAAATATTTGTGGTTACACAAAAAAAATAATACTTGTATATAAATATTTGTATATATTCCAAATTATTAGAAGGAAAACAATAGAGTCAATGATTTTGGCAAGCTGGATATACTGATAATCATGCGATGGACATGTAAAAGTTAAGTATATAATTATGGACCCACGCTAGATAAAATTATGTTTATAAGCTTTAAAGGCTTAATAAAACAGATTTTTTGATTTATGGTCAATGCTTAATAGATTGGTCATCTCTTAACTCTATTTTTATAATCCTTCATTTTTGTTGTTTTATGGATACATAATTGCATTCCTCAAGCTAATTAAGCTGTCAAGTAATTATTTTGGTTTGGTCAAAAAAGAAAAGACAATAGTAGTTAACTAATGGAAATAACAAAATAAGATTCATACATACATATAGAATAAAATAATAGAAAAAGATAGTAATGGATATCTTGCAATTCCTAAATTTGTGAAAACTAAAAATAAAATATTGATTAATAGATTTTCCAAATTAAGGAAACATCATTTTTTAAAATAAAAAAAAAAATTCTAAAGAAGATAAAATAACATTTCTTCTCCGAATTTCTTCCTTTCTTCTCGCGGGAGCTATTTTTTTACTTAGCCAAAACAATAACCAAAACTACCGCCAATAGCAACCCATTGGACCAGCATCCGCAGTCAAGAACAGCACCTCCTCGTTCCCTTCCCTTCTCTTTCCTTTTTCGTTCAAAACTACTTCAACCCACTAGATTCAAATTCTCAAACGGAAAACTCACTTTTGAAAAAAAATTAAAATAAAATAAAATCTCAAAATTCTAACCTTCAATTCGAACTAATCCAAATCCTAAGTGAGTTATTCTTCATTTTCAATCACACACATTAATTCAGGGAATAGGAAAACATATAATAATAATAATAATAATTTGAAGGTGGCGTGCCTGGTGAAAAGACAATAATACCATGTTAGCTAGAATCAACCTTAGTCATCCAAATTTGCCCAAATCATCAACCCAATTTCAGCCAACAAATTCAACTTGAGAAACAACTCAATTACTCAGAAATTTCTTCCATAGTCAAACCCGAATTGGCCACAACCAAATCAAAAAGACTAAAAACCTACCACATTCAACCTCAATATCCAAAATCAACAATTCATGCACAAACTTAGACAGTCCAAAAAACAATCATCCACTTAGCAGAAAACAAACTTAGCACAGAGACACAAATGGCATGTAAAAAATAAATAAATAAATAAATAAATAAATACAGTTTTGGTCGAAATATTTTAGGGCTTTCAGCTAGGATCTTAGGAGGAAGGAGAATGTTATTTGTTAGGGGGGGGATTGTTTGATTCTTTTTCCTAATGAAAACAACAAAGGTGGGAAGTTCGGTCAAGGATATTATAGCTTAATGTTTGGACACGTGGTGCCAACTGGCACTTAATGTTGAACATGTTGGATATATTAACGGCAAAGATTTAAATGAGACTGATTTAATACTTTGAAACTAATGAATGACCCTTAAAAATTAAAAAATCAATTTAAAACCGCTTAAATCATTTATAATATTTACTCTTTTAATAATCAATCGGTTTAACTTATTATTATGATTTCACTTAGGTTTGGGGATTTTGTTGAGGGAAGATAGTTTAAATGATAATCGACTTATATTTTGTCTAATTAAGCTAAAATCGCACTCTGATACCGAAAAAAATATGTGTTTAATTAAGTAATGACAATTTACAATTTCTTATATGCACAATTATTAAAATATTTAACTTTATTTTAATTTCATTTCAAACAAATACGAGTATTTATTGCGAATTCTTGTAGATTTATCTCTATATATTTTTAATTTACAGGTCTGATTTGTTTGACCAACTTGTTTCGGAAAAAGTACAAATTAGTTGATTGTGACAATTAACGCCGGATATTGATCTTTAAGAAAATCAAAGCATATCGAGACCACAGAAAATCAAAGCATAAAACAAAAATAATAAATAAGCAATTAAAAATTTATTGTCTTTCAAACTACAAATTGTCTTCACGAGAGTTTTCATTTAGCATTACAATCTTCGTCCAATCTCCTAGCCAGTTTTAATTCTTTGTACACATATTTTTCTGTTACAACCTTCATTAAAATATGTAAGTACATATTTTAGTTAAAGATGTTCATCGGCTGACCAGCTGGATGGATCGAATGGAATTAAATTCAATCAGTTTTAAAGGTCATGTTTAAAGCGTGATTTGACTTATCGACTCTAATTAACTCAAAATTTATATATATATATATATATATATATATATTAATGTTTTAGTAATTTTAAACATTTTTAATTGAAAATTAAATATTCAAAATTTTTTCTAGAAAACTCGATTCAAATTGAACGAATAATCCAACTTAAATGTACATAAATCTCTTGTTTTCTCTAACAAGTGGCATTCTATTAGACCGACAAAAATGGTACCCTAGTTAATAGTATTTAATCCAAATATATATTATCGAGATATAAATTAAATTTTCTTTTCTCTCTTTCATTTACGTATTTACATCGATCATGCCCCCACTATATTAATTGGAGACGTTAACTCAATTTCAATATTGTTGAATCTATCAAATTGCCCCCACAGATTTGAAATGTTCAACCAAAATACAAAGCTTACAGACGTTTCTAGGCCAATTGGCTTTCCCAACCTGACATGCAAGCGAACCGATCTTTTTGAAAAGATGTGTAACCAGAGAAATCGAATTAATCTAAGATTGTCAATAAAGAACATGCCAAAACTAATCTTTTGGTTGGTTTCTCGTGGTCGGTTCAAATTATTTCACATTAATAGTGTGTTTTGTCGAGATATTTTAAGATGGTTTGATCTATTGACTTCCATTTTGATGTTGATATTATTTCTATGGATTGTGCCGAAACCCTGATAACTAGTTATTGTTAGTTTTTCATCCTCTTGATTACTTAATATAAATTGACTTGGTAAAGAAAAAAGAGAATGCCAAAATGAGGAAACATAAATTTATAAATATAGAAGAGAGGTTAAGTTCTATTAATGTAAAATAAATTGTTTTATATGTTTTATAATTATATGTAAATTAATATTTTTTTAAAATTAATCATTAACTTTAACAATATATTTTTATCCATCATGCATGAAAAATTTTGCATTGATTTATTATTCTTATCATTTCAATCAAAAGTAACATTTTTTAATATATATTAATGGTTGAAATTTTATTATTATTGAATAAATATTTAAATATTTTCAATTATTTTGAAACATACATCATATATATATATATATATATATATATAATAAAATCCAATGATTAGATAAAAAAATAATATAAAAATATAAAATGATATAAAATTAATTTTATATTTATGTGAGTGGATCATTTCCCATATATGTGTGTATATATATAACAATTATATCAAATATTCTCATTAAAAGCAAAAAAAAAATATTAATAAAACGATAATATATAATAAAAAATAAAAAATGCAAATGATAAGATTTAATTATTAGATATAATATTAAAATTCTAAAAGTAAATGATTAATTAATTCATTATCGCTTAGTCATTAAAGTTTCGACATTGAGTACACTTGAAAAAAAAGGGTTTTTGACCTTTAATGCAGAGAGCATTGGGTCGATAGATCATTGTTAGAAAACCCCTTTGAGAAGTCCTAAATGAAACCAACTTTTCATTCAATACATCCATCCATTTCTCTTGATATTTTTACTATTTAATGTGAAGAGAAATGGGTGTAATGATCATTTATTGAGCTGCTACAGAATTTCTCAAGCCCTTTTTAACATATGGCTTATTTTTCATCTCAGTAATAACTCTACATTCGAATCAGCGCCCAGCACGTACGATGGGGGTATGGGACCCGACCTGACCTCTCATCATTTGTCGATAGTCACATGTTAGCTCTAGCCTGGAGCGGTAGATAAAAAGAGAGAAGAATTCTAGCTACACTTGTCTAACAAATTAAAGGTTAGCTAGAGATTGATTACTTTGTGCTGAAATTTCAACATTTCCTTTAATTAATTGCAATAATTAATCTTTTACCTCATTCATCAGTCGTTTGAAAGTATATAAAATATAAATTTAATATTTGGATCCATCCAAAGAATTTGACTTATTATCATTTAGGCTAATTTATTGGCCAAAATAAAGTAAAAATCTTTCATTCAGTATGTAAGAAAAATGTTAAGCTCATGAATTTGACTTTTTTGACCAAAAAAATATAAATATTAGTATCTAAACTTTAAATTAAACTGTATAAATCAATCAAATTAAGTTCGAATGACTCTGATCCTTTTGCATCCTTTACATTTTAATAATCAAACAAGTAATTACAAGCAGAGAAAAAACCATCTTAGTAGGATTGTGTGAAAACTAATTACTATATATTACATTAAAGGAAAACAATAATGTGAAGGACATATATTTTTATTGGTTTTATAAAATTTCTTTTTCCCAACTTTGTATGGCAGAGGGGAGTTGGATCACTACACGTCTTTTAATAATTAAGTGTGGTTGTGATTTGTGGGGTTGGCCTCGTTTTCTTGCCAAGAAATGACTCGTGAAGCAAACCTCCCTTTTTGAGTGTCCTAGTAATCGATTCTTTCTTTTTCTTTTTAATTTCTTCAAAATTTATGCAACCCCAAATTTTGAAATAAATGTAAACAAACAAATTAGAAATGTATATTAAAAAATAAAAATAAAAACCGAAAATGAAAGCTCTGTGTCTTTCTAATTTCACATGCATGCAACTCAATCAGAGTCTCATAACTTACACGTAGACAAACCTCGACTCAAGTAAAGTTGAAAACGAAGATTTTACTGTTGGTTTCTTTCTTCAATGATCAAAAGCCTGTATTTGGCACTGTTTGCATATTTCTTTGGATTCGTTACCATTGAATCCACTATCAAACAAAACACTAGCTGACAAATTTAGATAGCGAAGAAGAAAATAAAAAACAAAACCAAAGGTGGTTTTGTCGAGCTCCGGACAAAACCCTAAATGAGATATTGTGGGCTGTCAAGGTGGATTAGCTGGTAATACTTTGAAAGTGAAGGAAAACTGCTATGTCGCTGTTGAGAAACCGCCTAGTGTCGGGGTGGTGGGGAGAAACTGCCCGTGGTTTTCTCAGTTTCCACCATTTTCCTTTCACTTTCTTCCATCTCTATTTGTGGCTCTCGTGGACGTGTCATTGTCAAATATAAATATATATTAGTTTTTCGTCCTTTCCAGTATTTTAGTTTCCGATTGATCTCTTGTTAATTATCTGAATTTTAGTGATATTAGTTGTTCTTAATTCAAATGTGATCTACTAAGTTGTTAGAACATGATACGCATCTAGAATTATTAATGACATTGATTAAAATGATACATAATAACTAAGGATGTTAAAAACCTTGACTATAAAGTCAATATAGCATTTTATGCTTTTACAATTAGGCTTAGATCAATAGATTTGTTGTTATATATTTACATCATTGATTTTTAATTTGATGTTATCTATATGGCGTTTTTTTACAAGATACGCATTAGAAATTATCAGTGATAATAATTGAGATAATACATAATAACGATAATATACTCGAAAAAATTGATAGATGATCAATTAAATTTTACACTTTTACAAGTGGATGTGTAATATAACATTCAATATAATTTTATATTATTTTTTTAATTTTAAGATATAATCTCTTCTGAGTTGTTCGCAAGATACGCATTAAGAATTATTAGTGACATTTAATGATAGATTGCAAAATGGCCCAATATTCAATATGAAGACCTGCTTGTAGATTCTTAATTATGATAATAATGTATAGAGTAATATTTAAAAGTGAATATTTTACTTATTCTTTTATTCTTTCCTCTATTAAAAAAATCCAATTTGAGTCCTCTAGCTTGTTATTCTATCCAAAATCTTCACAATATTGGTTCAAATCTATCGTTAAAAAAAAATTAATTAGCATTGATACCATGGATCTTCTCTCTAGGTGCCTAATTAATAAGAAGAGTGGAAAAATGGGAAAAAAAAAAAAAACTACTACTCCCTTCTTATTTTCCTTAGAATCATATTATTGTTTACAATAATTTCAATATTACAAAGAAAGGATAGTAAGGCATTAATACAAATAATTAATGAAGTTTCTAACTGATCATTTCTTCCACTATTATTGTTCTAATTTTTGTAACTAAGAAATAGTTAGCAGCTGCAATAGTACAACATTAATGCATGTCTAGATCATGAAATATGCAAAGAAACAACTAGGCAAGCCTTTGGTTATTTAGATATATTTTTCTATACAAAAGAAGACCCAAGCTAGGAAATAAGAAAAAGATCAAAAGCGTTAAAGATTGAATCTTAACTTTGCGAGAATCTACTTAATAAAGAAAACATAGTTGAACCATTTGGATTGATATATATATATATATATATATATATATATATATATATATATATATATATATATTGCTTTCATTACATATTGCCTATACAAATCAAGCTCCCTTGAAGCAAATGAAATATCAAAAACTGAAAAAGATATATGTGGACAACATTTTGTTCTAACAATATGAGTGAAGGCAAAGACTAGTAAAGTGAACTGATAATTGTTTCATCCGTGAAGATCTTTGATGGATGGATAGGACATTCAAAATGAAAGAAATTTATTATATATATATATATATATATATATATATATATATATATATGGGTTTGTCGACCGAAGAAAAAACAAAATCTTTTCTTTAGCTTATTGATTTGACATTACATCTTACAAAAACACATACAAAACCGTCTTTTGTTCTTCAGTTTAAGCCGAGATATAACTTGATGAAACTTCCTTTTAATAATAATGCTAAAAAAGCTCTATGAATTAAATATTAATTTAATTTAATAATACCAAAAAAAAGAGAGAAATGTAAAGGTTAATTTGATTTTTATTCTTTTTTTTACAGAAGGTTAAAATTAAATTATTTTTTTTTTTAAAATGGGCCATAGGTTTTGTTTGGAACATGCATGGGAATGAATCATGGATCAGATTCAGCAGGCTGTTAGCTGTGTTTCTTTCGACGGGGATTCTCTACATCCAGGATGTGAGCATCAGACACGTGTCATGCTTAGGATTTCAAGTGCTGAACTACGGGGGGCCTCTCTTTCCTGCTCGTGCATTATTAGTGGTACTTTCTAATTTAACTTCCAACTTAGCTCCACTGCTCTAAAGTTTAAGATGAGATGATACTTTAAAAAATACATAATTAATATATTTTAATTTTTATTTCAATAATATATTAAATTTATATTTTTAAATAATAGTTTAATTAATTATCTCTGATTGATGTTTACAAACATCCGTTAATCGAATATTTTATAATTCTTTTGCTTAATTATTAATCCACTCGCTTTTGTTTTAAATATTTCGTTGGGAAACAATAAAAAAGTAAAATTTAAAACATATATAATTAATTTATGTAGAAGTAATATTATGTGTTTTATCATTAAAAATATTATATATATATATATATGCTTTTTGTAAAAAATTTCAAAATATGTTTACTTTTGAACCCAAGCACATTTTGAAAAATATATGTATAAATAACGAAAGTGTCAAAAGAAACTTACATTTTCCATGATTAGCTATTGGAAGAGTTTACCTTCATTTTCCTTCTTCCAATTGAATGTTCATCATTATAATTACTCCTCGTTTAATCATTCTGCACGTAGAAGAACCCTCTGGCTGCTAAGAATATAAGGCCAAGGGCCCCATTTTCCGCATGATTAATTTTTATTTATATATAGCTAGGTAATAATAGGCTAAAAAGTAAATGAAAATATAGCCTTCTCAAAAAAAAAAAAAATGAAGAAAAGAAAAAAGACTTTACAAAATAGTAGAATAAGAAATATATAAGTAAACTGAAATCTCATTATTGAAATCCTTTTTCAATGATCTTCAATCTTTTATAGATTACTTTTATATACTAAATCTTTAGTTACATTGATTTTTTCGTTACTTTATCTTTTTAATATTTTATTTATATATATAAATATTTTTTTAATCACAAATATTTTCATTTGTTTTACGATATGAGATTAATCTTATTCAGATTAGGAGTGAATTCAGATAAAACTCTATTAACAATAACAATTTTAAAATTTGAATCTTATTTATCTAAAGAAAAAATTCACTTCTACTTCTCATAACAAACCGTTGATATACTTAAATATTTTCTACCAACGCAAATGCCTTTGAAACTAATATTTAATTAATTTTGTGTATATATATATTATTAACAAGATAGCGACATGAAAATATATAGCACGTGACTAAGTTTTTCTTATAAGTATTGATTAAATTGAATGATAATAAATAATAATAACCTATGCTTTGCAATTCAGAGTTTGTCCTTTTATTGGTAATTTAAAAACAACAGTATCGTGGTCGTCCCACGTTTTCATGCAAGTATAAAGGGGAAATATTCGTTTTATTTTGTCCAACCTTAAGACAAAGTTAATTCACTAATAACTAAATTTATCCTTAGCACTTATTATTATTTTCCTTAGAAAACAGGATTATGATAAGTTGATCTTTGGGGCTTCGATTAAACAATAAATTTTGGAAAACAACCCCTTGTACTAGAAAGTCACAAGAAAAAAAAAAACATTACTATGTGAAAAAAATTGTATGAAACAGTGTTTTACATCAATATATAATTTTTTATTTAAATAATGTTACTTAATCACGTTATTAAAAAATTATCATTTATTATGTATCACATAAGATGATAAAACGATAGATTTTTATTTTAATAAATTAATTTATAGTTCGTTGATAATTATTAATTTTTTTAATAATTTATTTACGTAATATAATTTGAATGAAATATGGTAACGTTATTGAGACATTTGAACATTTTGTATGATTATAAATAATTACAATTACCCATCTTGTGGGGTTTAACTTGATTATGATTGGCCTTTAAATTCCACTGATAACAGTGATTGTATTTGCAATTGCTTTCAATTTATTTTTTTTTGAGCCGCCGGCACAAATTCATTGTACCGTTTGAACTATGATAATAAAAAGCAACTTTCCTTCATTCATTACATATTTTTTCCAAATTTTTAAAATTGAAAAATTTCAGACATTAGTATTATATATGATCAGACATTTTGACTTATAAAAGTTTTTTGGTATGAAAAATATGCCAAGAACTGTACAATTGGATTATTTATGACTTATAAATTGGACTGTTAGCTTATCCATTCTGAATAATTTGTCTAAGTTTTCATTTGCAATTTGAAGATTTTAAAAAATATATATATATAGATCTGATGACCGTAAATACGATATAATAACATAATATGAAAAAGATATAAAAGTGTTATAAAC
The DNA here is from genome assembly GCA_033439115.1 of Firmiana major. NCBI lineage: Eukaryota > Viridiplantae > Streptophyta > Magnoliopsida > Malvales > Malvaceae > Firmiana > Firmiana major. The sequence goes on from CM065909.1 coordinate 48,850,613, forward strand.
AAAAATTTGATAAAAATTAAAAAAATATTTTGTATTTAATATATTATATCACGAATTTTAACATAAAACCTTTATAATTTACACGAAAATGATTTAATACAATACAATACAAATTATAACATAAATTTCAAGGTTTAAATGCAAAAGTAGAGATCAATTCAAATTTATCTAAAGTTACTTTATAAAAGATGAACCAATTAAACTAAATATTGGGTTCAAATTTTCTAATTATTTCCTATCTCTAGATCTCTTCCTGTAGCAGATTCTCTTGCTACTGCTAGATATTTTTTTAAAACCATAATTATAATTTAGATTCATTACCCTTGCCACACTCCCTTCGTCCAAACATAATAAAATATTAAATATTGTAATTTCACACAGCCCTGGCTGCAAAAACCACAACAGGTATTCCTGTTTTGCCAAATACATTCATATTTTATACTTTACATATATTGTTTACTGTACTATACATCTGATTTGAGTATTTTCTTCGTCTGTTTTCAGTCTGTCATCCTATAATTAACTGACGAGTCAAACACTCATTTTTTTTCAGGGAAACATTATTTAATTTGTCCAATATTACAGATAATAGGAACTGTTTGCTGCGTATGAACATGACAGCAGAATTGTAAATGGCTCAGAGTAGGCGACAAGTTGAGTACGTAAATTGTGAAGATTCACGAGATATTATTTATTTTGGTTCACAATTTTTACGATTTTATTTTATAAAAATTATATTACAATTATATTTTAAGTATTTAGATATTTATTATAATAATTTTTTATAATATTTCGATATGAGATTTGAGTGTTATAAATTTTTTCTCTGTAATGTCAAATCCAACATAGAACAAAAACTATTATCACACCAAGTGTTGTGATTTTAAAGATGACTCTTATTGTGTAACATTTAACTCCCTCAACTTACGAAATATTATCTGCTTTAATCGTGCAACTATACAGATTCACACTCAACTTACGAAATATTATCTGTTTTAATCTGAATATTTTACGATTTTAATATAAAAAAATATATCATAAATATAATTTCAAATCTATATATATTCTATAGCAAATCTTTCCAATATCTTAATTATATGAGATTGGATACATAAATGCCCCTCGTGTAACGCCAATTAATCCTGGTAGGCCAGATCAGCCTAACATGAACACCAGACATAATAAAATGACTGTAGAGTGTAGACTATGAAGCTACTATTCCACATATTCATGCACTCACTAAAGCCATATGCATCAGCCAAAACAATCCCTTTAAGAAGCAGTTCACTGGAAATTTAATTGTATATTGGCCTGATCAGGTTCCTGATGATCATGTTAGAAAAATCCCATTGTTGGCTAAGCCAGGTGAGATGGGAGAAACTGAGAATGGGTTGGATCATGGATGTCACTCACACCATCCATTATCTTTGTGTCTCTTTTTAATATTGTCATATTATCATGTCGTGCGTAAAATTGTCAAGTTTAAATGTACAACAAATATATCTTAGTTAAGTATGTATTAATAAAAACCAAAATTGAAGCAGATAATACCAAAACTAGTGATAAGAAAAGGTTAAGAAAGAACAAAAACAGACCCACCAACTAATTTTGAATTTGTGAGCTAAGCCAAATTCTAGAGGCAGAAGGCAATGGGACCCGGGAGAGAAGGCGGGTTGGTTTTATATGTTCAAGGGATGGCCGAAGGCAAATAATATTAACAGACAAAGGTTAAGAATACAAAGAACCTGACAGGGCTGTGATGTTAACTCCATGCTTTTTCGGTTCAGACAGATATATGTGGGTCAAAGTTTTCAAAGGAATTACCGATTAAAATATTCAGTTTATTATATTGGAGAGATTTCGGTGAAAAAGACATGAAATCATAGAAAGAGTATGGAAAAGCAGATTCCATTTCAATCTTAGGCCTCTAAGGGCTAATAGCTATAACATAATTCATACCATAATCATATATTGAATATTTTATTCTCAACCATAGTCTCAGTTTTGTTTGTGTAGCTATATATTCTTCAACTTGGTGAGACTTTCATTTTCTCAAGGCATCTCCTAATAATAGCATTCCCGAGAAAAAGTGAAAGAAAGGGAAAAAGGGTAGGAAAAAGAAGGAAAGTGAGAGAAAAAGAGATGGAGATTAATGAACAACAAGGTTTCTTAGAGGAATTATTAGCTCTAAGAAGAGACAGTTGGGACTCAATTCCAACAGAAATGAATGAGGTTTTCTCTAGTGGCTGGAACTTTGATTGCTTTGATGAGAATCCTGCAGCTGGTTTCCTTCCGAATTCTTTCTGCCATGAGTTATCTGTGCCTTTTGAGCAAGACTTCAATTACAACTTCAATGAAGTCTACTGTTCATTTGGTGATGAATTTGCTGCGCCTCAAGTAACAGATTCATCGAATAACACATTTGGCACACCACCATTTCCGGTTCAAGAAGATTACTCGTTGAATATGGTGGAGGAAGATGAATCAGGGTTCCTTGTGGATGAGCTTCACAAGTTGGATGTCCAAGCTAATTGCAAAGCTGAGCCTATCCAATCTCCTGAAGCACCAGTTTTCAACGCTGGAGCCTGTATAGACCGCAAGAATCGAGCTAAGAAGTTGGAGGGGCAACCTTCAAAGAATCTAATGGCGGAGAGAAGGAGAAGGAAGAGGCTTAATGACCGTCTTTCAATGTTAAGATCAATTGTTCCTAAGATAAGCAAGGTAATTTCAAATCAGATCATGTTTTTTTTCTTCTACAAAATGCAAGTTCCTGTTGGGGGCTAATCTGGTTTTGTTTCCATTTGCTCTTCAACAGATGGACAGAACATCCATACTTGGAGATACTATAGATTATACCAAAGAGCTCCTGGAGAGGATCAGAAGTTTGCAGCAAGAAATTGAAGCAAGTTCAAATGAGTTAAATAAGGTTCACATTTTGAAGGATGTAAAACCAAATGAAATCTTCGTGAGAAATACACCAAAGGTATTGGATTCTTCTGCAACATTCTTCAGGTTCTTATTTCAAAATGCCCAAATCCTGAAATAAATTCCCAAACCTGTTTCTTGCAGTTTGAGGTTGAAAGAAGAAATGTGGATACAAGGATTGAGATTTGTTGCACAGGGAAACCAGGGTTGTTGTTATCAACTGTGACAACCTTGGAATCATTTGGCCTTGAGATTCAACAATGTGTTATTAGCTGTTTCAATGATTTTGCAATGCAAGCATCTTGCTCAGAGGTAAAAAAGAAAATTGTTAGCATTTTTGTTTCTGAATTACTTTCTTTTTAACTTTTTAACTTGCAATCTTACATGCATTCTGGTTAACATTGCAGGGCATGGAACAGAAAACATTAATAAGTTCTGAAGACATAAAGCAGGCATTATTTAGAAATGCTGGCTATGGAGGAAGATGTTTGTAGGAAACTTAAAGGACTACAAAAGAAGCAACTTTTGGTGAATTTTTGATATGCTTCGAAATTCTCTTGTCATTTCAATGAGCTTTTGAAGTGAAGGATTGCTAGTAACTTTTGCCTTCTTAAATAAGTGAAATTCTAGTCATCAGAGCTTTGTAATAACTGCTTCAATATTAATGCAAAATTCTTTGTTAGCTTCTTTTCATCCAACATTCAGTGGCATTTTGTGTTAGTGATGTTATAAGATACTTTTGCACACAATTTTCAATGCCCACAATGGCCTTCTAATAATAGATTTTAGTATTTGTTAATCATTTAATCGAAATTTTATCGTAATGTTAAAAATTATTCTTTTGTGATTTAAAAATTACGAATTTAAATAAAAATCACCTCTTTGTTAATGTAAAAAGAATGTTATGTATAGGTGATCCCTCAGTATCTACAATATGGGAGCATTATGCATTTGGTTATTTTTTTTATTTTTTAATCATTTGAAAAAGAAATAACACTATTCTCTACGATGGAAAAGGTGAAAAGGTAAATTACTTTTCCCTTTTTTGTTTTTCTCCATCTTTGTTTTTTGTTTCTGCAGTTAAGTCTACCTTTTTGGCTTTTTACTTCACAAGAATCTAAGAGTACCGTTTGCAAGTTATCAACTCACTCTACAGCAATGCAAATGGAAAACATATGCACAAGCACATACTGTACTTGGAATCTTGGGGTTTTTCAATCAAAAGATTTAAAGCAGATAATTGATGCAACAAAAGGTAATAGTAGTTTTGACAAATGAGGTTGAGTTCACCAGCAGTAAACAGTTCATCTGCAGTAGTGCCAAATTTTTGCATATTCTGAGCAAGAAAACAACATAAACATTGCATACTACAGCAAACTCACTGACTTTCATACCTTTAGCTTTGTTTCCATGTGCTGATGAGTTACATGAGTATGATGCAATAACAACATGTATATGATAAACTTAATTGTCGGATTCATCAGCATCAGAGCTATTATCAAGAAGAGGATAGTGGCATTTGCCTGTGTTAACCGCCTGTAAAAACTAAAGCATCCAGATTACACTAGCATATTCTAAAGCTCCAAGAGTGGTCTATTTCTTCATTCTGCTCTTCATATCAAATGAATTAGATAGCTTTGGTTTTTCATTCAGAGACAATTCTTTGTAAATGCAAGCTGAATTTAACAATTGTTGGTTAAAAATGTTCATATTCCATGGCAGAATGCTGTAGAGTTCCAAAATGTGCATCATTGGGGTGAATCTCAACAGATTTTTTGGGTTTCTGCAAGCAATTCTGTCTGGGAATGTGATCCAAGAGACCTGATAACAAACAATGCAGCTTTTGAAAACTTCAACCAAGAGTAAAATACCAACAAGTTCATGAATCCTGAAAACTGAGAGCAAATTCATACAGACAAACAATGCATCAAGAATGCCCCTTGTTTTCTGAAGAAATCATGAAATTTCATGTCCAAAATTGACCAAACACAATTGAAGAATAGATGCCAAAGGTTGAACTAGCAGACCACCATAAAGCGGTTGTAACACAGTACACAACTAAGGATAAACTTTACTGGTTTGTCTTTGTACAATATGTTAAATCAGGTTGTCTTGTCTCACCATGCTCCCATTTATGTTTATACAGAGAATTTAGGGAATGGAGCTTTGATATGACCCTTATCCCACTTTGCAAACTCTGGTCGGTGAAATCCTCTGACATGACAAGAAGAGAGCTAACTTTTTGGAAAGGCACAATTATGAATGCCCTTTTGCATTGCTGGATAAAGATCCCAACAGCAGGAAGAAGCTGAGACATTTCCTCAGTTGATAGGAAGGTGCTGAGTTATTTCGCAGGCACAGAATCCATCTAACAAAGCAGATGTTAGAGATTTTTTGCTTTGATCCATCTAGAACCTTTAACAATCTCAGGAACATTCCTGCTAAATCAGTTCTTTAATTATTCTTAAACCCCTTTCAAACTCAACTTTCTATCACTCAATCCAAGGCATAATTGTTGCTAAATCACTTAAATAATGCTGTTTCACAGCACTACATACTTCCATAGCTTAATCATATGCTATAACAATATTACATCAGACTATCATGATGTAATTTGCGAAGGAAATTTGATGTTCCTGTTGGAATTATGTAGTAGATGTTACCATGCCAAAAGAAGCTATATCCTATATACATATGCATCATCTTCAACTATTTTGCAAGCCAAAATGGTGAAGAAAAATTGTGGATCAATCCTTTAGTCACAGAGTATTAGATTCTTAAATTCAATAATCATGAAAGATATAATTAATTGTGTTAAATTCTTAATTTCAATAATCATCCAAAATTTAGGATCTTGGGTCGAAAAAGCCTAAAAGTTAGTAGCAAATCTTAGTGGCCCCTTAGAGATATAATATATGCAGCCCAACTCCCAAGGCCCACACCAGCACCATCCCTTGTCAAGTCATGAAATTTTGATGGCTAAAAGTTATCTTTATAATTCTTAGTTTGATTAAGTGCTTTTTTCGGGATCATTTAAGAGGTACTGGAGCTGATGCTAGCTTAGTCGAGCGGTCAAGCACTAAAGTTTTAAGTACAGTAATTTATATACTATTAAGAGCTTTGTTCTAATGGTGATTTTGACTACTACTTTTTTCTGCAATTCTGATAGTTGTATTGAGACTGTATACCGAGAAAAAAATAAAGAATTTGTAAATATAATTAATTTTTATTTAAATATAAAATTATGTTCATATAACGTATTGATCAATTAAATATCAAATTTTTTTATAAATTTTTGTCATATTTATATATAAATTTTATAAAATTTTAATATGTAATACTTTCATATTTTTATATCATGATTAAAATTATCAGTCTATTATATAACAATGCCAATAGATACGACTGAGTTGATAAGGACTGAATCTATATGATAATACCATGACAGGGATTCAATTTGAACGTTGTAGTGCAAACATTGTATTTGCTTAAACGAAAACTAACTGTTGGTGTACACTTATATTTGAGCGTTTATTGAAACAGCAGCCAAGCCGGCAAAAAGTTGTAGAGCAAAGCCTGCCGGGTTTGATGCCGGAGAATCATAACAATGGCGTGCATGTGAGCCAACGACCATGGATAAGAGAAGAACTGAGAAGGATGAGAGATTTCTATGGTGTTCATATAAAGCCTTCCTTTTGTGCAACTTTATCCATCAAATTAAAATATCTTACTTCCTTTCTCATGTCCATCCAAGGATGTTATCCATATTTGATAAATATTGAATTTTTATTATGATTTTATATTTAAATTAGATTCTTTTATCTTAATTAAAAGTGAGTTTGATTCGCACTGTATTATAGAGATTAATTGAAATTTATAAAAAAAATAGAAGGGTAAATTTATCCTTTCACCAATGATTTTATTTTTTTATTATTTTATTAAAAAATATATATCTTTAATGATCAATTTTTTAATCCACCGCTCATCCAAATTAATCTTAAATTAATTTAAGTTGAATGTTTAATATGATATTAGAATCAAAAATTTTATTTTGTAACTCGTGTAAATCGAAATAGCCGAGAATCTAATCTCATTGTAATGTTTTTTCTTTCAAAAAAAAAAGAAAAAAGAATGAAAAGGATCAATTTAGCTCATTTTCCATTATATAGTTACACTTCTTAATATTATAAGTCTTTTGATCCACACATTTAATTTGCGTGGAATGTTAAAATGATATAATCTCATGTATATTAAATATTAATTTTTTTTGTGATTTAAATTCAAATGGGGCATCTTTAACTACAGTCATTAATTTTAAATTAGGTCAAACAAAATTTTGATTACTCAACCATTAACAAGTTGGTTGTAAAACCAAGCTAAAGTAACAGATGCACAAGAAATGAACTCATTACATAATTCAACAAGACCATCCTCAAATTTAGGCCCATCTACCCCAAGCCCTTGTCAAATTTTAATTATTTTTTCCCTGAAATCAGGCTCACAGCCCTTTTGCCAAACATCATGAAGACATAGCAGACAAGTTCAGCAACAGGACAGGACTTTAGACTAATAAAAACGTAAAATATCCACATAATAATTCGGTCATTCAAAAAGGGGTTGACATGAGGTGTTTAGTAATCAATTACGTTGAAATCAAAGGATGTTGAAATTATTGCAGCCAAAACAATAAATTTTTCAGACAGTAGCTTTCAGAACTAATAATAATGTTTATCCAGTTCTGCCTTTGACCCATGTCCCTGCGCTTTCAGATATGGCGACTGGTTTACAATAAAGACTGACTGTGGACAAACAACCTTCTGACTTCAATGGTTTGAAAAAAACTAGAACTCCCGTAGATTTTTGTTGTTTTATTATTATTATTGTTATGCAGATATTAAAGTTTTTTTTTTAATATATATATATATATATATTTATATATATATATGAAAGTTTGAACGGGCAGCTTCTCACATACTGCAGGTCTCACTGAAAAATTATAAATGGTTCATTAAAAAAATGGTTAATAACGATAATTGAATTTAAATTTTATAAATAAAATTAATAATTTTTACCAATCTTCTTTATCATCTATGTATTAATTCATATATTATTATTATTATTATTGAATTTTATTGTTACATTTCATTAATTAATAAATTTAATAATTCTTTTTAAATTTATAAATTAATTAAATATCATACATCAAATATAAATTATATTATTTATATGAGTTTATATTTTGTATATTGATATTATATAATATCTATTGTATATATAAATTATATTATCGATATATTGTAAGTCAATTATAAAACGTCTCGTTATTAATAAGTAAAATTAAAAAACGTATAATTTTTTAAAATACCTATCAATATAATTTTTTAATTTATTTTTAAAAATATTTTTTAAAAAATTTTATTTATTAATAAATTAATAATTTATAATTGATTGACAATATAAAACATGGACTCAGCATCAATTATTATTATTATTATTATTATTATTATTATTATTATTAAAAAAAAAAAACCATTGCCATTAGGTTTGTTTAAAGACTTGAGAGGCCCAACAGCCTTCACAACTATTAGGCTCGACTCGTAGGGCTAATGGCCCACTTTTTGACAACCCTTGGAATTGATCTAGTACCAAAAATATCATGTTTTTCGTGGTTGATTTTTATTTTTTATACCAATTTTTCTCCTAAGACAAAATCCCAAAATATCTGATGAAATATAGGGCATCCAATTAAAATTTGAGAAAACATTTTCCAAGCTATTACATGTCATTTTTATTAAATCATTTCATATAATCGTATTATTAGAAAAATAAACTATTTATTATCAAAATTATTAATAAGTTTACCAGTCAATAAGTTTTGAGATTTTGATTTATTGGTGGGTAGGAAACACTAAATTTAAAGTCTTAAGTTCAAATTTTACTATGTGTGAATTTGAATTTAATCTATTTAATTATAATTACTTATTAATTTATCTATTTTTAGTAAAGTGATTTCATAATTAAGTTCATAAAATATTTTTAAAAATTATTAAGATAAATATTTATCAATTATTTATTATTCTTGATGTGTAATAAAAAGTTAATTTTTTTAATAAGATAATCACGTGACATTATTTTAATGGAAAAAAAAACATATGCTAATGAGAATGCTTTCTATTAAAATTTTCTTCTCCACAAAAAAAAATGAAAATGAAAAAACTTATAAATATTTGTGTTGTGGATCCGTCCCACAGACGGCGCCATATGGACGGGAGGCCTACTCAACCGTATTGTCCGCTTTGAGCTCAATGGTACCAGGAGTGATTTCTCACGGACTATGTCCTGAGTTCGATCCCTTGGGGATGCGAAAGAAAACCGTGAGGGGAACCCTTGATTCGGGCCCTGCGAACGCAGGCTGCCAATGGGCTGTACCCAAAACGGACAATACGGTTGAGTGGGTCTCCCGTCCATATGGCGCCGTCTGTGGGACGGATCCACAACAAAACGCGCGTTTTGTTGTGACGTCACAACAATTTGAAAATAATTTTAAACATAATAATTACATGAATTAAAATTTTAATAAAAATTTATAAATTTTTATATCAAAAAATTAAAAATTCAATTTAATATTTAACGTAACCTCATGGTGCTTAATAATACAGATTTTGTAATACCAAATACTATCATTAATCAAGCCAATCTAAGAACTCGCGAGAGGGGATAAATAAAAACCAACCAATGGAATCTATAAATCAAGTACCGAAAAGACTTAGCGGCATGTCTTATGTTTAACACTAGGTTTAGCGGCATGATCATATGATGATGGCGTGTGCATGACGTGGAGCATATCGGAGAGTGATCAGTGATGCTGATACGATGATGATTATGTCAAGAAATTAAACCCAACTATTCTGTCCGAGAGAGTAAAATTATTATGTTTATATAGTACAAAATATTAAAGCTTATATCAATTCTCTATATTTTTAAAAATACTTTTTAATGTTTATTGATTTTTATTTTTTTCATATCATGTATAAAATTGTGAGATGCACGAGAAATCATGTGCATGATGCCCATGCATGAATGGATTTAGGGCAGAGCGTGCAACAGCTAGTGGCAGTTAATGATGGTTACTAATAAATCCTTCTTCCTCCACTTAAAAATACATATTCTACGAAAAAAATACTCAACGCGCGTGCCTTCCCCCACGGATACCATCATCATCAAACTTTCTCGATCCCTGTGGGCCCCACATCGTTCACACTCCCCTGCATTCTCCTAAATGATTGGTTCGTGCTTATAAGTGCCGGGTATCGGCGCGTGTGGTGCAAGAAGAGAAGAGATAGTGAAGGAAGTTATATGTCGCGTTCTGTACCCGGCAATCCAAAGTTAAAAGCCGCTTTCTTGTCCCCCAACACATCATTTCGGTTCACTCTGTTTTTCTTTGTCCCCCTGGCAGAATGCTCTCTCCACGTAACTGACACTATTTCTTTATTTTAATAATTAATTTTCCTTTTTTTTTTTACAAAATTTATATTCTCCTTTTTTTTTACTACAAATTGGAAATCTTATTAATACATACTCAATAATTACTCCGCTAAATATCACTAAGTAGTAAGTGAAAATGTCAGATTAAATTTGATCTTAAAAAATAAAATATAAAAATTATCATATTATAATTTAAGTAGATATATTTAATATACAATATTTTTTATCAATTTTATATATAATCTTTGTTAAAACTTTAATTGGTATTATTTTTATATTTTTCATATTATTTTGTGGTGTCTCTTGAAAGTCTCAAGTTCAAGTTAAATGTGAGATTGAATTTAGTTTATTATTGTTATTATTATTTATATTTACAACTTTATCAAATTACTGATCATTAAATGTAAAATACTGATTATAATTGTAATTTTGAATAAAAATATATTATTCAAAAAAATTATTGATTAAATCATGTTCTCCGCATTTTTTATAACATGATAAAAGGTGTTTCCCAACTTTGTTGGTCTTTTTAAAAAAAAAAACGATTTTAATACTATATATAACATATATTAACAAATTTGAAAAAGAAAAACACATTTATTTGTCAATTTTTAAATTCAATTTTTAAGATTAATTGAAGTATTCTTAAAAACAAAAATTAAAAGTAACATATTACAAAAAAAAACAATTTTGATTAATAATAAAATAAATAATAAGTAGTATTTAAAGTTCAACACATATTCTAATAATAGATATTTTTTGTAAATACACATTTATTTTTCATTTTTAATAATGTAAATAAATAGTAAAATGTAACTACGAATTAAACAATTTTGTAATGATTGGTGGGTGACTTCCACAACAATTTATTTAATAAGAGTTATTGTCAATGAACAATAACATTAATTTTGATGAAATTAAAAATAATAATAAAATATTTGATAATATTTTTTTAATAAAATAAAATAAAAAAGATAATTTTATCATCCCAAAATTTTGTCTTATCCCCTCCTCGAGCCACATTAATGACAACTGCCGTCCCAAACTGAAAGAAAGCAACAGCTAAAGAAATCCCATGTAAATAACCAATAATGTATGATTAGTGATAATTAATGGTAAGATAAAATATATTGAGAGACCTGATAGAAATATAGATAGGTATTTATATATTTGAGTTCAAATTTTATACATTGATAACAAAATCTTTTAGTTTTAAAAACAAAATTAAGAAAAAAATATTACTTATTTCAATTTTTAATTAATATTTTCTTCTAATATGTTTCAAACAAAAATATATATCACTTTATTAATCTTGTTAATAATATTTAAAATATTTTCTAGTAATATACAGTAGAATTTCTCTAAATTAATTAATTTAAAGAGTTTATTTTGTAAATTGTTATTTTGTCTATAAAAGTATGTGTTTAATTTTCACATTTATTAAAAACTCAAAACTCTACTTGCAAATATATCTTATGTAATATATTTAGTATTTTTCTAGTTCTTAAAAAAAAACCCTCAAACATGGCAATATTATTTTTGTTACCAAACATGGCAATGTTTTGCAAATTAATATATTGAAATGCTTTTTTAGTCTTGAACATTATGTAATATATTTTGTATATTTATCAAATTATTAATTTATACAAGAGTTGGGATCAAAATTTTACATTAGTTTTAAAATGAAATTATTAATTATTACGAGAGAAGAGTTTATTAATTTTTTCTACTAACTCAACTCAAGATCATAAAAAATTGTTAATTTAAAGAAGATTAATTTAGAGTGATTCTATTGTATAACATTTTTTAATAGTACATTTTTTATTAAAAGTTACAATATTATTAGTATATTACATTTCTTTAATTGGTGACTATAAAAATCACTTTTACTTGGACTTGCTACACTAAGTCATTGTTGAGAATAATTTCGAATAAGACACACACATGGACGGTCCCTTGTACGTTTTTTGAAGACCCTTCTGATGGCTTTAATGCACCTATTTTAGCTGATAGGATGGGAGTTAATTTTCCCAAATGTTCTAACTCTAATTTGTTGGGAATTACTTAGTATTCTTTCGAAGGGAGTTGTCTTATTTTTTATTTGGTTAATTAATAAATTACTAGAACTAATTATGAATCAGTAAAATAATTCAATTAAATTCAAATTTACATATAATAAAATTAAAATTTGAGATATCAAAATCTTATAATCTCTTTTTTTATTATTAAATTAAAATTTCATCGACAACATAACTTAATTTTACTTTATGTATATTTTTAAAGTTTCTTATTTAATGTACAGTAAATAAAAATTTTAAGTTTCATAAATAATATTAAAATTATGATAAACAATTATTAAAATATATTAAAAAAAAACACATATATGAAAATCTTAATTTCCTACTTGGGATCTAAAAACTTCGTCATTATAAGAAAATAATGTTGCTTTTTAAAAGGGCATGAATAGGCCATCATTAGTCAAAAATCATGGGGTCTGTGATTCAATACTTACCCCTTTAGTGAAACGGTGGGATCCGCTAGGATGGCCTACCTGCATGTGAGAATAGTTATGGTTGGTGGGATCCATTAGGGTCATTACACATTCATGTGAGTGGAGGAGTATATTTTGTGATTATTGAGGATTAATTAGGAAGTTTCTGCAATGTAACATGGGGGAGAAGGGAATCTCCATCGGTTAAAATAGAAAGTATACGAGATGAACAATGAGAGGGAGTAGTTGAATTTGTGTTTTTTTTTACAAACACAAATTTTGTTATCTAATTAGAAATATGTTTGAATCGATATTAATATTTAAATAAAATATTTTCAATAGTAACGATTTCAGGATTCAAATTTTATTTTAATATCTACATAAAAATTCACTTTTTTTAATAAATTGTTGGTTATTGAATTTGTTATATCTAGTTAAAGAGAACCCTTGTTTTTCTCTTGTTTCCCATTTATCACTTGGAAAATTTCAATGCTCTATTTCTTGGCAAATTTATATATTACAATATTTTATAATATTAAAATAAACAAAGATCATGATTTTGTGATGTATAAGGTTGATGTTTCTATTATTATCACCACAAATTTAATTTGTATACTATTTTAAGAAATATTATTCTATTTATAGATAGTATTTTTTTAATTTCCTAAATTGAGTTAAAAAATTTGCACGTATATCACTTTTTTAATTAATTTTTGTAAAAAAAATCATTATGTTAATGCTTTTTTGGATTCTAATAAGAATTTCACTAACTACATATAAATAACTTTTTAAATTAATCTAATATGAATTTGTGTTATGTATTAAAATAAATATTATTTTAAGTTTTATTTAATTCTGATCTAAAAAATTTCAACCTACACTATTCTTACGTTTCAACTTTTAAAATAAATTTGATTGGAAGCTTTTTCGAGCAAATTCATATGAGTTCTTTAATGGTAAAATATTATAAAATAAAACAAAGAAAACTAAAATATGTTATACAATATTATCATTACTTACAAGTGGATATTGAGTCTCAAATTGATTTTGATGGTGGTTGTATCACTAGAATCCACGTGTACAACCATCCGTCAATCATTGACTGCCACGTGTCAGAACAAGAATAAGCCACGTGGCTGATGTTGCGACAGAGTTACCACGCGACACAGTTGCCTGTTAAACGACAGAGTGTTCGGGGCGATAGGCACTCTGTCGCCCGTATGTGTGCCGCACAATAGGCACGACAGACCTCCATCGCCTCTATTGCGACATAGGTCTCCCGCATTGCCCCCGTGGCAGAGGTCTCCAGCACAGCCGCGGTAGAGGTCTCCCGCACAGCCGCGGTAGAGGTCTCCCGCACAGCCTGCTGCAGAGGTCTTCCGCATAGTCTGCGGCAGAGGTCCATGGGTACTCTGCCGCCTACCGACTCCCCCGCAAGCTGCTTGACCCGAAGCGCGACAGAGTGCTCTATGACTTTGTCGCGGCCCAGACACGCTCCTGGGCCTCAGCTCGAACCGACTTAGAGAAACCTATAAATATCCAGGTGAGCTTTCAGAAAAAGGGGACCAAGAACAAAAAGGAAGGGAAAAAACTTAAACTCTCTGAATTAAGTAATACATTCTTTTCTTCATTCCTTCATACACAACTCCCGATTTTTGACTTAATCATCGGAGTGCACGTACAGGGACAAATCCCTGCCCCCTCTGACTCCTGTTGTTTTTGCAGACTATACGAGGAACAAGTTGCATCGACGTCATCTCCTTGTCGTCAGTGCAATCCGAATACGTGGAAGGTATATTCCTGTTGCTGCTTAGCCAGGTTAACATCAATTGGCGCCGTCTGTGGGAAGCTGACAAAAAGTCAGGTTCTCTATCCAAATGGTGAGGACACGCTCTACAGCAGAGTTGACAGGAGGGCAGAATTCTGTGAGTCCCCCTTTCAGACCAGAACAGAGACGAAGACATAGTGGAAGGGGTGACAGAGAAGCCTTGGTTTCTCTAGAAGAATTTGAGACCCTGAAACGCAAAAATGAAGAGACTACGACAGCATTGAAAGCTATGGTGAGCTTCTTCAGAGACGCTCTCCCCCAATTCAGCTTGCCCCATGAAGTGCAGCAGTTAGTGGGGGAAAGCACACCTAGGCAGACCTACGAGAGAGGTCAGCCCTCCACCCTGGTAAACGCTGGACAAAAGGCAGGAACACAAAATAATGCCACTGCAGATCCAGCAAGACAGAGTTCGCCCACAACACCTGTACGGCAGGGCTCACCCGCAGACCTCGTGCGGCAGAGGTCTCCCACAACACTTACGCGAATGTGCTCTCCCGTCGCCTATAGGCGTTAGAGTTCCCCTTTGGCCTATAGGCTGCAGAAGTCTCCCGCTGCTCATAGGCGACAGAGTTCCCCTCTGGCCGATAGGCGGCAGAGTTCCCCCGCCGCTCATAGGCGGCAGAGTTCCCCCGCAGCCCGTAGGCGGCAGAGTTTCTCCACATGCCGCAGCTCATCTCCCGTGGAGTTTGTACAGGAGTTAGAAGAATATAGGGCTGGGGAGCAACGAAGACAGAGGGGTTCTGACCCACAAGAAGGTCTCGAAATGTCAAGTCCCAGAACGGGAGGTGCTGGAAGGGGTGCTTATCAGTCAGACTCTTCTAGACCCGAAGGGACGGGAGCATACTCAATTCGAGGGTCGAAAAACATGGAGAAGGTCGTCCAAAGGATCTTGGAGAAGAAAAAACTGGTGTCTCCTGATGATGGCCAAAGGAGGAGGATTCCATTCAGCCTGGAGATCATGAACAAACCTTTGCCGAAGAGTTCAAGATGCCTTCTATGGCCACTTACACCGGCAAAGCAGACCCCTATGATCACATACAGAGTTATGAGTCCCTTATGCTGCTGCATGGGTGGGAGGACGAAATCATGTGCAGGGCTTTTTCTCTCACATTGTTCGGGCACGCTCTGAAGTGGTTCAACGGGTTGAGCGAAGGTTCAATCTCCTCTTTCGACCAATTGAGAAATGAATTCCTGAAAGTCTTCATGATCCACAGCCAGAGGAAGAAAGATGCTACTTACCTACTCACACTTAAGCAAGGGCATAGAGAATCCTTGAAGAGTTTTGTAGACCGCTTCCGAGATGCAACCTTGGAAGTGGAAGATCTACCGGTAGGGGTAGCCATGGCTGCAATATTGCAAGGGACGAGCTCCGAAAAGCTGCAAGAATCTCTCTCTCTTGACCAGCCGAAGACAATCTCCGATCTCTTTGCTAGGGCCAATAAGTATGTGGCCCAAGAAGAGGTGATGAAGATGATACAGCCCAGGGAGGCGAAGGAAGGAAAGAAGAGAGAGAGAGATGCACCCGAAAGAAGCTCTCCAAGACCCGTGAGAGTAGACAAAGCCCCTAGGCTCAGGTATGAGGGTTATACCAGGTTGAACGAGCCTCGCACTGCGATACTGGCAGCAATCGAAGGGGCGGGATTGTTGGAATTCCCCAAGAAGAAAATTGGAGACGTAGGACGAAACTCTGAAGCCTACTGTGAATTCCATTGCTCTCACGGTCACCCAACAGAGAGGTGCAGAGATTTAATGGATCAGTTAGAAAGACTGGCCAGAGAGAGGAAGATCAACCGCTTCCTGTGGAGGAGCGAGAGACCCCGTTATCCTCCTCGTGACCAAAGGAATGACCGTCCGCGGACCGAGACAAATAATGACAACGGAAGAAATAGGCCAAGGAACGAAGCATTCAGGCCTACGATCTCCCGTACCATTCCGCCAAACAACGAACCTACAGCCCCAACAATAAATGTTATTGCAGGCGGGGAATCAATGGTGGGAAGCTCCTCTACTTCCCGCAAGAGCTACGCAAGGCAAGCGTATTAGGTTAACGTTGTGATGGAAGAACAAGCGGATGAAGAACCCATCATGTTCACTCCGGCTGACAAAGGTGATATTATCATGCCCCATGACGACCCCATGGTGATATCCACGGTAGTGGCCAAACACCCGGTGAGTAGAGTCCTGGTCGATAACGGGAGCTCAGTGAACCTAATCTATTGGAACTGCTTCGAAAAGAATGAGCATATCCGAAGATAGGTTAAAGCCTGTTATGACGCCACTATACGGATTCACGGGCGAGCGAGTGAGGGTGGCCGGGTCCATAGAGTTGCCTGTGACTCTCGGAGAGCACCCGAAGGACGTGACCCGGCAAGTATTGTTCATGGTAGTCAGGTCAACCTCCACTGCCTATAACATCATCTTGGGTAGACCAGTGCTGAACGATATGAGGGCGGTGATATCCTCTTGCTATCTATTGATGAAGTTCCCCACTCCCAACGGAGTCGGGCAAGTACGAGGAAACCAAAGGAGTGCCCGTACTTGTTATCTCGCTTCCACCGCCAACAAGGTAGCACAGAGGAAAGAAACCTTATGTATAGACGATCCACCCAAGCCTCAGCCTATAGAAGAAACAGAAGCCATTGAGCTAACAGAAGGGGATGGAGAAAAAAAGGCATTCATCGGGACTCAACTGGGCGAACAACTAAAGAATGAGATAGTCGAGTGCCTGAGAAGAAACTCGGATGTCTTCGCCTGGAGCCCGGCGGACATGCCCGGGATTAGTCCCGAAGTGATCTATCATGAGCTTAACGTCATACCCGGGCACAGACCTGTCAAACAGAAAAAGAGGAGTTTCGCCCAGGAAAGACAGAAAGCAATCACTGAAGAAGTGAGTAAACTCCTGGGCGCCGGATTCATCCGAGAGGTCTACTACCCTGAGTAGTGATGGTAAAGAAATCTAGCAGGAAGTGGCGAATGTGTGTGGATTTCACCGATCTGAACAAAGCCTGCCCTAAAGATTCATAACCCCTACCCCGGATAGACAGACTGGTAGACGAAACATCCGGCTACGAATTCCTCAGTTTCTTGGATGCTTTCTCCGGGTATCACCAAATCATGCTTCACCCAGAAGACGAAGAAAAGACTTCCTTTATAACCGACAACGGAACCTATTACTATCGGGTAATGCCTTTCGGTTTAAAGAACGCGGGAGCCACCTATCAACGAATGGTGAGCAAAGTGTTCAAAGATCTTCTGAGAAATACCATGGAAGCCTACGTGGACGATATGATCATTAAGAGCCGCGTAGGAGAGTCTCACGCTGATCAAATGTCCAGGGTATTCGAAGTATTGAGGAGATTCAACATGAAGCTAAACCCCGAAAAGTGCTCATTCGGGGTAGGATCAGGGAAGTTCTTAGGCTTCATGATCACTAACAGGGGCATTGAGGCAAATCCTGAAAAGGTACAGGCGGTCATCGACATGAAACCCCCAACCACCGTAAGAGAGGTCTAGAGATTGACAGGCAGAATAGCAGCTCTGAATCGCTTCTTGTCAAAGTCAGCAGAAAGGAGCTTGCCGTTCTTCAAAACTCTACGAGGGGGAAAGAACTTCGAATGGATGAGAGATTGTCAAAAGGCCTTCAAGGAACTCAAGGAATACTTGAAACAGTTGCCTTTATTAACAAGGCCCCTGAAAGGAGAACAACTCTATATCTATTTGGGAGTCGGTGATTTCGCCGTCAGTGCGGTGCTACTGAAGAAAGATGAAATGGTGCATCGTCCCATCTACTACGTGAGCAAAGTGCTATTGGATCCTGAGACCCGCTACCCGCTAGCCGAAAAGCTAACATTAGCCCTTGTGGTGGCCTCGCGAAAGTTGCGCCCTTATTTCCAAGCACACCCTATCACTGTCCTGACGGATCAACCGTTAAGACAAATCCTTCAGAGGCCTGAACACTCAGGAAGACTGGTGAAATGGGCAGTGGAACTCGGAGGATACGATATCACGTTCCAACCCAGACAGGCCATCAAAGGTCAAGCTTTGGCAGATTTTATAGTGGAATGCACTAGTCCGAGCGACAGCGATGAGAGGGAAGTTCAACCATGGTCGCTGTATGTCGACGGGGCATCAAGTGCAAACGGAAGCGGGGCAGGTGTAGTCTTGATATCACCAGAAGGGGAATCCTTGGAATACTCCATACGGTTTGGGTTTCCCAGCTCAAACAACATAGCGGAGTACGAGGCTTTGATAGCCGGGATGAGGCTGGCCAAAACGCTGCAGGTTCACCATTTAGTAGCACGTAGTGACTCTCAGTTGGTGGTGAACCAGTTCAACGGCCAATATGAGGTTCGAGAACCGATGTTGGTCCCTTACCTGAAGAAAGTCCAATCTTTGGCACAAACTTTTACAAGCTTTCAGCTGATACAAATCAACCGGTCCGACAACACACATGCTAATTCATTGTCTAAGTTAGCCTCTTCCACCGAAACCAGAGGAAGGATAGTGAAGGTTGAGAGGCTCGAACGGCCTAGTATTGAAGAAATCGAGGTCTTTGACATTGAAATGGGAGATGACTAGAGATCCCCATTCAAACAATATCTCGTTGAAGGTACAATCCCCCAAGATAAGGACGAGGCTCGTCGCTTAAGAATACAAGGGGCGAAATTCACACTCATCAACGGGGAACTGTACAAAAGGGGATATTCGTCACCCTTGCTAAAGTGTCTGGGACCGGAGCAAGCAAATTACGCCTTAGCCGAAGTGCATGAAGGAATTTGTAGGCGAACACCTGGGAGCTAGAGCCCTTGCTGCTAAAATACTACGATCGGGCTTTTACTGGTCGACGCTGAAAAAAGATGCAACGGACCAAACCCGTAGGTGTGACAAATGCCAAAGGTTTGCTCCTATCATAACAGCCCCAGTGACTCCTTCTCAAGGCACGATACAGCCGATCCCTTTCGCTCAATGGGGGTTGGACATTCTAGGGCCTTTTCCTTTAGCTATGGGCCAACGAAAATTCCTATTAGTCGCCACCGACTACTTTACAAAATGGATTGAAGCAGAGCCCTTAGCTACGATCACAGAAAAGAAGGTCGAGGCGATGATATGGAAAGACATTATCTGTCGATTCGAAATCCCACGCATCTTAAATGTCGACCATAGAAAGCAATTCGATTGTAATGCTTTCCGCGAATTTTGTAAGCGCCTCAACATTCAGCTAAGGATCTCTTCAGTGTCATATCCTCAAGCTAATGGATAGGCCGAGGTCAGTAATCGGACTATCCTTCATGGGCTGAAGACCAGGCTAGACAAAGCTAAAGGGGCATGGGTGGACGAATTGCCTAGTGTTTTATAGGCATATCGTACCACCAGTCGTGTGTCGACCAGAGAAACGCCGTTCAGCCTCGTATACGGCGCAGAAGCACTGATCCCCGTGGAAATTGGAGCGTTATCACCAAGAGTGGTGCCCTTAGTAGAAGAAGAAAATTCACAAGCTCCAAGGGAAGGCTTGGACCTACTCGACGAACATAGAGAAGCCGCAGCTATTCGATTGGCATCCTATCATCAGAGGGTGGCCAACTATTATAATAGCCGGGTGAGAGATAGGCCGATGTCTGAGGGAGATCTAGTGCTCAAAAAGTCGCATATCACGAATGCCCTAAAGGAGGATGGGAAATTCAGAGCCAATTGGGAAGGTCCATACAGAATCAGACATAAGATTGGGCCTAACACCTGTATTCTGGAGACCCTACAAGGGAAGAAAATAGGAAAAACATGGAATTCAAATCACCTAAAACTGTATTTGAATTAAGCGCCATATTTTCTTTCCCAAACATTATTATCATTTGTCTATACTATCACAAGATATTGTTATCAAATCATCACGCAGAATGTCCTTTTATTATACATCTGCAACTTCTATGCATCTAAATCTTGTGACAGGATATCAGCCGAGCCGTAAGAGCTTGAGGCGCTATGCGTCACTGTGGCCAGGCGTACATTCAGAAGAGCCGTAAGAGCCTGAGGCGCTATGCGTCACTGTGGCCAGGCGTACATTCAGAAGAGCCGTAAGAGCCTGGGGAGCTATGAGTCACTGTGGCCAGGCGTACATTCAGCCGAGCCGTAAGAGCCTGAGGCGCTATGCATCACTGTGGCCAGACGTACATTCAGAAGAGCCATAAGAGCCTGAGGCGCTATGCGTCACTGTGGCCAGGCGTACATTCAGTCGAGCCGTAAGAGCCTGAGGCGCTATGCGTCACTGTGGCCAGGCATACACTCCGATTAACCATAAGAGCCTGAGACGCTATGCGTCACTGTGGCCAAAAAATAAAAATATCAAGGCTATAAAAACTAAAGACGCATTTACTCCATAGTAATCAAGCCTTAAACAGTTATACGTTTACACAAAAAATTCTTTTTGAAAGTATACCTTTCTATCAAGAATTGGGGAGCATACACGAATACATCCAAAGCGAATATATACAAGCAAAATAAACAAACAGACAAAGAATGATAAATGATAAATAGAGAAGTAATGCGATACGAAGCATGAACAAAAATCTCGATTTCATTTCATTCAAAAGTCATTACAAATAGATCTTTACAATTACATTCAACAAAAGTACAAAATTAAAACAAAAAGACAACAAAGTACTTGAAAAGAAAAACAAAAAACAGAAATAGCTATCTAATCTTCGAGAGAAAGCTGGGGATCAGCTACAGACGGACCTCCACTACCCAGGGACTGCTGACCCTCCTCGCCGTCCAAATCAAAAAGAGCGTCAATAGGCTCGGGAGCACCGCCCAAATCCACGGGCTCCCAAGGACCGGTGAGGTTGGCGAGGTCATCTTGAGCGGTCCTCTTGAATAGTTCATCCGCGAGTTCAGCCCCAGGTTCATACTTGGTCCAGTCGGGGGCCTCGAATAGCATTGCCTCGTTCGTGTACTGGAGCTCGGGGAATTCCTCTCCTTCCCTATGCGCCTCTAACCATGACTGGGCAAGGTAGAATCCGTATTTCACATAGGGGTTTGAGAAATCCTCCTTCCACCTCAAGCAGTCTTTGGAAAGGCGATACTCCCTTACGGCTTCCGCCCGAATGCTATCGATCTCTACTTGGGTCAGAATAGGAGCAGCTTGACCTTCTAACTCGGCAACGCGTTGCTCAAGCTCCTGATTTCGAGTAAGCAAAGACCCGTAGCTGGACTGCATATGGTCTAGTTCAGAGTGGGCCTCCTGAAGATCCTCCTGAAATTTGCCAGATCGGGCCGCCTCAACAGTGAGATCCCCCTTAGCCTGGTTCAGGTCTTGATAAACCTTGGCGAGCTGTTCCTCCAAGCTTCGCACCAAATCCGGAAGTTTGGACAAGTTATTAACAGTGTTGGATAATTCCATAACCATGTCCTTCAAATTTCGGATTTCTTTATCAGCTCGCTCCCGATAGGCCTGGTGCTGGGCATTGTTGGCCACGGTCCTTTGAGCCAGCTGCAAAGGAATGCAAAAAGTTGATTCAAAGAATGTAGCAAAAAGGAGTCAAACGAAGAGGAGTATGAAACTTACCCTCAATGCCTCCATGTCGGCTAAGTCCTCCCCCTCCGGGTAATTTCAGAATATTCTCGCCTCGTCCCGAGGAAGGATGGAAGACCAACTAATCCGGAAAGCCACCCCGGGAGAGTCCAAAGTATCGTAGTCGCAGACCCCGGGGTAAACTCGAAACTCGACCCCTCTCATAATAAACCCCCCGTCCACGGGGTAGGACCTCTCGTCAGCAGGGCCTATCCTCAGTAGTATTGGCCTGTTTCCCATCGAACCCTCGATGTATAAGCGCCTTCGATTCTTTCGCTGCGACGGAATTATATTGCACTCCGCACGCTCCTCGGAGCGGGACCGCCCGGATGACCCGGAAGCCCCCTGCGAAGATGAAGGGACTCTCCCCCTATCCCGAGAGGGATCCCTTTGTTCCGGAGGGGGAGGCATCGCCTGCCTAGAAGCGGGTGGGGTCCGAGCACGAGGTAACGGAGAGGGGACCGGTGCCTCGCTTAGGACATCGTCGGCTAAACGACGCTTCTTCCTGGTAGGAACACTGGAAGGATCGGCCTCCGAGACCTGACGAGCCAGCGATCGCCGGAAGTGACTCATTTCTGCAAAAAAGGAAAAGAAAACAAATCAGTAGTCAAAAACTGATCAAAAACAGCAAGTAGTAAAAAGAATTAAAAGTTACCGTCAGGAGAATCAAGATGCTCCTGAAGGGACTCTATATTTATTGCGTCGTCATCAGGGAGCACCATGAAAGTGGAGCCGAACCCTTCCCAGCCAGTTAGGTCAGCTAAGGGTTCGCTGTCAGAACTAGATTCTATGTTGGTACTCCCTATATCCTCCTGTAGCCTCGGAGGTTCAGGATTTAACTCGAGGGAAGTTGAAGGTGGAGGATCGGATGAAGGAACAGAAGGCCCGACAACAGGGGCCGAACTCACACTCCAGCCAGCTGATATCAAATTTTCATTTGATATAAGGCTGTCAAGGCTAATGGGATGATTGACCAACAGTTTATTGACGTCTGAAGATAACTGCTCCCTAAGTGTGGAAATCCTGGGACCCTTGGGGATTTCTCGCCTATTCTCCCAACGAGTGGGGAAATCCAGGCCCTAGGGCACTTCCACAACAAGCCACTCTGTCTCAAAACCATGAAGCTTGTTAGCAGGTTTCTCGAATAACCTGTTCCCAAAACCGGGCTGATACACCCACTGAAGCGAGTAAGGGACTAAGCCGGGGCTCCCTCGAAACCTAAAAAATACATCTAAGAGAGGAAGGGACGGAGGGACGCCCCTTAAATGGCAGTGCACGGTGAACTCTACTAATTGCATCCATGCATGAGGATGGAGTTGTCCCGGAGATACCCTGTGCGTCCTAAGGAAAGAAACCCCGAAGTCGGACAACGGGAAGCGGAGTCCTAATTCTAAGGCTGCCCTAAAAACGACTACCCCGTTGGACACACGACGTATGTCACTCTCCTGAGGGGTTGGGAGTCTATAGGAATATCCCTCGGGTAAAGGAAACCTAGATACTAGGTCTTGGACGTCGGCTTCCTTTAAAGTCGACTTAACACCTAGGTCTATTTGTTTTTCTACACCATGGCCAGCCATTTTAGGAGTCCAGAAACCAATGAGTGGGACTACGGATTATTAAATCACCTAAAATGAAGAAGAGAAGAACTGGCGACAGAGTCCCAAGAAGCTGCAATAGACTTGCGACACAGTGATGTGTACGCGGCAGAGTAGCGATGGAGTTGCGGCAGAGTTGCGAGAGAGTGTCCTGAGAGTCGGGCAGAGTGTCTTTGTGAGAGAACTGAATAGCGACAAGGACAAGAGTGGCCCAGTATATATAGTGGCCCGACTGCGTCACCTCACGCACGGAGATCCGACCCGACCCGAGAAAAATCCGGACCCAGATCCTCTTTCGCAGAAAAAATTCCTACCAAAGAGTGGGGAGCAATTGATGGTGGTTGTGTCACCAGAATCCACGTGTACAACCATCCGCCAACCATTGACTGCCACGTGTCAGAACAAGAATAAGCCACGTGGCTGATGTTGCGACAGAGTTGCCACGCGACACAGTTGCCTGTTAAACGACAGAGTGTTCAGGGCGATAGGCACTCTGTCGCCCGATATGTGTGCCGCACAGTAGGCGCGACAGACCTCCATCGCCTCTATTGCGACATAGGTCTCCCGCATTGCCCCCGTGGCAGAGGTCTCCAGCACAGCCGCGGTAGAGGTCTCCCGCACAGCCGCGGTAGAGGTCTCCCGCACAGCCTGCGGCAGAGGTCTTCCGCATAGTTTGCGGCAGAGGTCCATGGGTACTCTGCTACCTCTGCCGCCTGCCGACTCCCCCGCAAGCTGCTTGACCCGAAGCGCGATAGAGTGCTCTATGACTCTGTCGCGGCCCAGACACGTGCCTGGGCCTCAACTCGAACCGACTTAGAGAAACCTATAAATATCCAGGTGAGCTCTCAGAAAAAGGGGACCAAGAACAAAAAGGAAGGGAAAAAACTTAAACTCTCTGAATTAAGTAATACATTCTCTTCTTCATTCCTTCATACACAACTCTCGATTTCTGACTTAATCATCGGAGTGCGCGTGCAGGGACAAATCCCTACCCCCTCTGACTCCTGTCGTTTTTGCAGAATATACGAGGAACAAGTTGCATCGACGTCATCTCCTTGTCGTCAGTGCAATCCGAATACGTGGAAGGTATATTCCTGTTGCTGCTTAGCCAGGTTAACATCAGATTTTATCATTTCTTTTTTTTTATTTTTACCAGCTCCATAAATTTCTTTTAAATTAAAAATAATAATATATATATATATGTATATATATATATATATATACATATATATACATATATACATATATGTATATATGTATGTATATATGTATATATGTATATATGTATATATATATATATATATCAAAGCCATGTTTGAATCGGGTAACATGCGCTTCTTGCATGATTTCCTGCATTCCTGCACGAGGGAATAGCAATAGTTGCTGGGAAATCTCGAGACCCTGCCTGGGAGTCTTATCGGCCTTATCGTGAACTCAATCGTGGGGAAAAGGGCAAACGACAGTGTAGTTTTTGATTTGACGGATGCCCTTCTGAAAAGACAGGTTTGCCACTGTTTTATTTTGGCACAACTTAGATATAAATGTATTGAGAGTATAGCTAATAATATTAAATACAATATAAAATTAGTAGATTCGGTATATTTCAATGAAATTGTTAGACTGAAAACATTAAAATAAAAATAATAATATATATTTTAAAAATAATAAATAATTAAAAATAAAGTAAAATATGTTTTAATATTATTATCTTAATCTTATTTATAAAATTTAAAAATTTTTATATACGACAAATTAAATAAAAATTATAAATTATTATATAATAAGCAATTAGTTAAATTATAAGTGAAATTAAAATAATATAAAAAAATAAAATAAATTATGACACTATTTTAACATTAAAATTTAAAAATGTCACATATAGAATAGTAATAATAAAAACATAAACCCATAAAAAAAAAAAAAGTTGGGGTATTTGCATCTGTGAGATTCTCTTACGGCACAAAACTGCAGGTTGTTCGTTCACGTAAGAAACAAGGCAATGAGATGATGGCATGGGTCATTTGCGTAACAGCGACTTGTATTTCATCACATCAATTCATCTTCAAATCTAATATAGTCGTAATTATTTTTAGCAAGTTAGAGTAATTTTATTTCAAAATTTAATCAAATCCTTTATAATTTATGACAAAATTAAAAAAAATAATCTCCATATATATATATATATATTAACGGACTTATCTTGGTATAATATATACGATGGTACATAATAAACTTCTATTATAATTCTATCTTGCGAAAAAAACAAATTATTGGGTTATACATAAACTTTGGAGTAATAGATTGCTTATTTTTAAAAAAAAAAAATTGATTATATTTTTTGTACACTTAAAAATTAAATTTTAATTTTGCATTGATGAACCAATGCTTCGGAATTTGGAAAATAAAATCAAAATCACACAACAAATTCTAAGCATGAAGTCTCATGTCTTTTAAGAACACGTGACTTTCATGTTTTTATACTAAATTATACCACTAATTAATTAAAAAAATTTGGCCGACTAAAACTATATGAAATAAATATCAAAATTTATATGGAACTTTGTTTATAAAGGATGAATCTTTACATAATTATTGACCGTGATTAGATGATTACATAATAATATTAAGAGAGAATTACATTTGAAATATTTTCAGTTAGAAGTGAGTAAAACTTGATCTAAATTGATTGAATTGGTTGATTTTTTTTGTTATAAACCATTTGGCTCATTAGTTAGCGCAAATGAATTACGGTGCGATTAGAAATTAGAGAAAATTTTAAAAAAATGAAAACATAAAATTATCTTTTTATCGATTGTATAAAATTTTTATTTTATTAAAAAATATATTTTTAATAATTTTTTTTCAATATCATTGGAGTCAAGTACCAATTAACCCTTAGTAAGTTTGGTTTAATCGGGTTCTATATTAAGTTGATTTTTAAATTTGATTAAATCGATCAAGTCAATTTTATTTTCTGATTTTGAAGATAATGAATCAAATCAATTGAAAATTTTGATCTTTTTTTTAAATATATAGTATTATATAATAATATATTAATATTGTAAATAAATATGCTAAAATATAAGTAAAAAATAAAATGGCTACTACAATACTAACAAATTGTTAAAATATAAAAAAAATACAAAAAAAGAGAAATTCATTTAACCAAATCGAATCAAACCAACAAAGTTCATTTCTATTTGATCATTTTAAACGTTAATTCAATTTGATTTCTATTTAGAAATTAAAAATAATTGAATATTTCAATTATTTGATTTTTTTAATTCGAATCCACCAAACTGATCGATTAATTGCCTCTACTTTCAAGGAAATATATCATGAATTGGCTTTCAAGTTTTTTATTTTTAAAAAAACTACTAAAACATTGTTTCACAATAAAAATAAGATTTTGAGATTTAAAAATGTCAATTTTAAACCTCATTTCAATTTTAATTTGCAAGTTATTTCATGGATCAATTATATGTTAATTGATTTGATTTATTATATTTAAAACTATATGATTATAATTTTTATTGATTAATATACAATTATATAATAAAAATAATTAAGGAGATAAATGACAAATACATGTTGGGGCAAAGACAAGGTGGGTCAGTTGATTAATCTCCCCACTACCTATGCTGTTATGGGAAACATCATAATGAGAGAGACAGCATTTTCTTCGGCCATACATGGGAGCCTCCATGTATTATGTACATTCTTCCTCTTTTTTGACTATTATGTTGAAATTATACATCTCAATTTATTTTCCACTATAAATTGAATATTAATTTTTTTAATTTATCCACTATATATATATATATAAAAATAAGCCTACATTCAAACAAATTAACAGTAAGGTTGCCCCAACTGTTTTATCCAATAGAAAAGGAGAAATTAGAAAATGAGGATAGGATGATTAGATCGGATAATGTTAAACATTTATATTGATACACTATAAAAATAAATAAAAGATTATTTGAGTTAAAATTTTGATAAAAAATATTAAATTATGAAAATTGTAAAATTATTTTATGTTGTTTGACATAAAAAAATATACAACTGTGATATAAGAATTATTATATATTTTATAGTTAACAGGGAAATATAAAAAATTAAAAAAAAAATCGAACTTTGACCTTTTTTTTTGAAATGTATCAACTGTTAGATTAATTATTTTATATAAAAAATTCTTACAAAACAATTTGTATGATATTTTCACCTTAAACACTGAAAGATAATTAATATATATACACACAGATAGTTTTTCAATTCGATTGCTATAAAAATAAAAATTATTATCTAATATATAATTTTATTTTTAAAATTTAAAAACTCTACTAACAAAATCAATAAAATTTTTGTTTAATGAGAACGAATAAGTTTTAAAACTCTGAGATTTCGAGTTAAAATTCTTACTAAATATGAGATTATATTAAATTTGTTATTATTATTTATATTTATTAATTTATAATTATCTATTCATAAAATAAAATATGTTGATTATAATTAATTTTAATTGAGAATATATTATTAAAAAATAAAAATATAAAAACTCAAACAATGAAATCCTGATGGTGATTGTAAATTTAAATTAGAATGTAATATTAAAAAATAATAATTAACAAAATAAAGCCATGCTAAAAGATAAATTATAAATATTTATCTATTTTTATGATCGATTTACAGCTGCAGAAAGATCAACGGCTCGGGTGGAACCTATCCATAATCCATAGCTATTGATATGCGCTTCTCCGAATTATTCGGCGGACAAAAAAAAAAAAAAAGGGAAAACAGAATAAACGAATAAAAATTAAGCGAAAAGCAGGGGCAGAAAAAAGAAAAAAAAAGTAAGAGTGTTTTTTAACTGACAAAAGTAATTTTTTTTATAATTTTTGAAGTTTGTTTATTATAATGCATCGAGTTTCACATCGGACATGAAATAAGCTTTTGTTACTTTGTGACAGATGGAGGGTCCTTAGCTTTCTCTCTGAAATAAAAAAAAAAACTTTCTCTTCTTTGCTTGCTTCTAAGTAAAAATCAAACCAAAAAATCTTTAGCAAAATTAAAAAGATTTTGATTTTGATCTTCTTCTTCAGTTTCTTATCCATCAATTCAATCAGGTAATTTTTTACTTTTTTTTTTTGGTTGTCATCTTCATTTTATCTTTCTTTTTCCTTTTCTGTTTATAAAAGAAAATTTTGTTTCAGCTTTTTCTTTTTTAATTTTTGCTATTTTTTTTGGTTGTTTTGGCTCTTGCTTTCTTGTTAGCTGGTGTTTGTTTCCTGAGAAAACTGAGGAAGTATTGAAGGAAAGATAAGGAAAAAAAGCTGAGAAAAAAATGCAGGAATCTCGCTTCAGTTGGTTCTCCGTATAGTTAAAGTGTAGCTAAGCTCTTCACTTGACTCTTGGTCTTAGTGTAGTTTTCAAAAGGCAGGTTTAAATTCCACTTTTCTGGTCATTTTCTTGGCAACCAAACATGCTACAACTATTTGCTTCTTTTATATAATCATTTCTTCTTTAAGAACTTTCCCTTTTTCCCCATCTTTTGGTGCGTGCGTGTGGTTTGTTGCTCTATATTTTGCATGCATTTACAGTTGTCAACATTTTTAACTGAAAATACTTCAAATTGCAGCTATATAATTTTCAGTAAAGCAATTTGTTTGATGTTTTATGTGTTAACTTGTCATTATTTCTCTTACAAGAATGCTTGAAATTTCTTCTTGGATTAGCCAATTATTTTACATTTGTTTTTCTGTTCTTAATTATTTCATATGATTTTGTAACATTTGAAAAAAAAAAGTGATGTTTTTGATACTTGAGATTCAGGATGTTTTAATTTTTTTTTTTAATTTCTCTAATTTCTAATGGATCTATTTAAAACT
Organism: Firmiana major; assembly: GCA_033439115.1. Taxonomy (NCBI): domain Eukaryota; kingdom Viridiplantae; phylum Streptophyta; class Magnoliopsida; order Malvales; family Malvaceae; genus Firmiana; species Firmiana major. Next base: position 48,880,386 of record CM065909.1, read on the forward strand.
CTCTGCTGTTTAATTTGGTTGGAGATAGCTTATAATTAATCAGAGATTCCGGTTGTTAATATAGTTTTTAAATAGGGGTCGAGTTATTGCCGTCTACATGCAGCTTTGGCTTCTTTAATTCTTCAAATAATAAATTTGGTTGTCTTTAAATTTAGCAGGTTGTGAAGTATTGAGGGTGTGTCTGGGTTCTTTTTTTTCGAATTCCAATGTCTCCGCCGCTTCTTGGCGTGGAGGAAGGGGGTCAGAGCAATGTAACTTTACTGGGTTCTTCAGGCTCCATGGATAGTGTGTGCCAGAATAGTGCTGAATTGAAGGAACGCAACTACATGGGCTTGTCTGATTGTTCTTCTGTGGATAGCTCTGTTGTCTCCCCTGTGACTGAGGAAAGTAAGGCTAGTTTGAATCTTAAGGCAACAGAGCTTAGGCTTGGGCTTCCTGGGTCCCAGTCGCCGGAAAGAAATCCCGAGCTTTGTTTGTTAAGCTCAGCTCAACTTGATGAGAAACCCCTTTTCCCTCTGCGTCCTTCAAGTGATGGTCACTGCTCCGCATCACAGAAGACTGTTGTTTCAGGCAACAAAAGAGGGTTCTCCGATGCAATGGATGGTTTTTCTGAGGTAGGAATTACTGCTATTAATGAATAGATAGACTGATTAATAAGTCTAACATGTAAAGTACATAATCTATGTTGCAGGGTAAATTTCTTTCTAATTCAAAAGTAGATGCGATGCTGTCACCTAGGCCTTCTTCGAACTTGGGACTGAAATCAGGTTCTGTGCTTGAGAACCTTGGGGCTCAACCAACAAAAGCTAAAGAGATCACAAACCAGAAGGTGGTACAGGACAGGCCTCATGCTTCTGATGAGAGCATGCCCAATCCTAATGCGTCTGCAAACAATAACAGTGGAGCGCCTGCTACCAAGTAAGTGCGCATGGTTTTTTGTTTTAAATTTGGGTTTAACCATGAGAACATTCACTGACCCTCCTCCTTTCGTAGGGCACAGGTTGTAGGTTGGCCTCCTATTAGATCATTCAGGAAGAACTCATTGGCCACTACTTCGAAGAACACTGAAGAAGTAGATGGAAAGGCAGGGCTTGGTGCTCTGTTTGTTAAGGTCAGCATGGATGGTGCTCCTTATCTGAGGAAAGTTGACTTGAAAAACTACTCTAAATATCAGGAGCTATCTTCTGCTCTTGAGAAGATGTTCAGCTGTTTTACCATAGGTGAGCTATTTCTACATAAAGATTTTAGGCTGTGGACTTTATACGCACATAATTCATGTGCAGCTGTTATTTATATGAAGATATAGTATTTGTTGCATGGATCCAGTTACTGCTATTTTACCATGATTTCAGGTCAATGTGGATCTCACGGAACCCTGGGTAGGGAGCTGCTTAGCGAAAGCAAGCTGAAGGATCTGCTGCATGTATCAGAATATGTTCTTACTTATGAGGATAAAGATGGTGACTGGATGCTTGTGGGTGATGTCCCATGGGAGTAAGCTTTAAGCCATCTTTACTATATTTTTGTATCTAATTTTGTGCTTCCTGCCAGCTCGATAATTATAACACTAGCCATACTTTAGCAATTTAGTCACTGTTACAAGAATGTAATTTTAGGTTATACTTATTAGAAAAATTTCAGTCATTTTACTTCTGAAGAAGCTAAAAACATGCTAACTGATGGTATGGTTATACAAAATGCACTCATAGGAGTGGAATAAACCAAAACAACGCACAAAACAGAAATTGTTTCTGCCATATTGTTTAAGCAATCTGTGAACTGTCCCTCATATAGTATCTATGAGATTTTTGTGGGAGCCCTTGGAAAAGGATCCCTTGTTCATTAGCTCCATAGTAAAAGTGTGTAATAATGATGATGCATGCATTTAATTATTGGTTTAACCACTAATTTGTCTTTTTTCCCTTTATTTAGTTGTCCTTGACCTGCAATAAGTTTCTCAATAGATTCCAATTTTTCGTATAATGGTTTTTTTGCTCACGTATAATATTCTAGCCAAATAACTTCGAATTTCAGTATGTTACTGTTTGTTTGCATTAATCTCTGCATTATGAAGTTCAACTTACTAGTATTTATTGCTCAATTTTCTATTCAATTAATGACAGTTCACTGCTGCCTAATTCAAACTTTGTACTTGTTTCAGGATGTTTATTGATACCTGCAAAAGGCTGAGGATCATGAAAAGCTCTGATGCCATCGGACTTGGTAAATATTTTTGTGTTTTTTATCTGTCAACTGAGTGTCATGGCATGATCAAAGATGGGAACCATTTCTATAATTTACATACTGTTCTGACGAAATGCCTATTATACATGTTGGTAGTAGAGAAATTCTCCTATGAGCATATTCTTATGTTGACAAAAGCCTTTTATGTGCATCAACCCACAAATTAGACATCTAAAGTTCTAAATTGTCGCATAAAATTTTGGCCCTTTGTTACGAAATCTAAATTATGGTTAAGTCTTCAAACTTTGAAGATTTAAGAAACTCAAATGATGCATGAATATAATTTCATCATGAATTCTTCTTGCCCCTTCTGTCTGCAATGCTGCACCAACATAGCTGTTGAATTTATGTGACTTTGATTTCTAAATTTCTTTTAAGAAAGTAATTTGCATTTGTAAACAATGTGATTATAAGGCATTGCCAGTCTCTTAAATATGTCCTTTTCAGGATCAATAAATGCCACTACATTTTTCCTTTTTTTTTTTAAAGTAGTTTGGAATTACTGCCTGTTGACTCAGGTTCTTTCAATTCTGAAAATGGGCCACCATTTGTCAAAACATAGCAAAAGCTGTGCTCTATCATCATATTATTAGGTCCAAGAAGAGCTTTATTCAGGCTAGAGGATATGAAGATACTCTGGTTTCTACGGCACTTGTTTCATGTTAATAATTGTTCTTACCTTTAAGCTTGTCTAAAATCCTTTGATTTCTCTTTTCACATTACATTCGTTTTTGTGTGCAGCCCCAAGGGCGGTGGAAAAATGCAGGAATCGGAACTAGCTAGCATCATACATGATTTTGCTATCCATGCAGCAGCCTTTCTGGAAAAGATCTAGAAGCAATTTCAAGATTCTTTATGAAGAGATGAGAGTTTGTTGCTGTGGGTAGGAGGTCATGTTTGTTTGCTTTCATATGTTGCTACGTTTACCCACTCTTCGGCATGGAATTCATATCATGTAAGCCTGTTTTTATTCTACCAAAGTCATAAAACCATCAAGGCCTAGCGTTTGTGAGTAATTTTAAGATTCAATCAGTTTAGAGTCTGGACAAGTCCCTGTTCCCCCGAAGGTCTTTAGTTTGTAAAGCGCATTGTCTGTTGAACTTTTATCTTGTGTGTTTTGTACGGTGAAAAACACTATCTGTAACCCTGACTTGATTGTATTAACTGTGTGTGTGGCCGCTTGCGTGTGTTATTCAGCTTAACCATTGTTTTCCAAGTTTCATTTACATATTTTCTCAGAATGCCTGCCCTAACTCTAGTTACCGATTGAAAGAGAACCCGGAAACTGGTCGGGGGAATGGATTATTGAATTCTGCTAAGTTGTATTATATGTTTGGTTTCAACTTCAAGGCATCTTATATAAACTATTGAGAGTCATCCCATGAGATCTTGTCGGAGAGTAGCCCTATCAAGCATGTGAGAGACTGCATTATTGTTGTGCTTGCTCTGAATAAATAATGTAAATTGATGTGTGGGGACTTGGGAACCTGAGGGCTGCTTTTGCTCTGCCTTAAGGGGCAGAAAATGTTGGCCATTGAGGACATCGACCTAGAGAAAGGTGCAGCAGAAACCAGTGTCCTACGATTGGGTGTTCCTTACCATCAGCAACAGTGGCTGGTTACAGGAGGGCTTCACCTTGCGCACGAGGACGATAAGATTTCGCAACTTGGCATCTGGAAATAGTTTGGTAAGGGACCCAGACAAGGTCGAATCAAATAATGAGGTGTTGCATTGAACAAAGGTTTTGAGTAGGGGCCTGGGAACAGATATGGAGTATTTGATAGAGATGGAAATGAACAAGATTTGATAAGATGAGCCTTGTCCTTGTCGAATACATTGCTAAAATGAAATTTGTCTGTTTTCTAACTTCTTGGTCCCAAGGGCTCGTGAAAATGACAATATGTTTGGTAAATTTTGCTAGAGTAACTCTTGTTTGGTCTCCCTCGGACCATGTTCCCTGTCTCTGTCAAAAGAACTAATTTATCATCATCACGGGTAAAACTTAAGTCCTTGGCTCATTGATGAGAAGAATTCTGACATTGAAGATTTAGGAGTATGTTAGCCACTAGAAAATGGAAGGAGAATTTTGGTATAACAGTAAAATTTATTTTTCTTTTTTATCTGAAAGTTACGTGTTAAAGTAAAGTAAAAAATAGATTTTTTTGTTTATGTAAAGTCAAAAAGTGAAAATGGACAAAGTAAGTGGGAAGATGTGTTTGGTTTATATTAAATTACATAAAATAGAAATTATAAGGTTTATATGTCAAAGGCTAACTCAATTTTTTAGTTTTTAAAAATTATATATATAATTTTTGTTAAAAATTTTATTTTTTATTATATTCATATTTTTAGTATTATATCTTTGTATCGTGCCTAAAGACAAAGGTATCCTAAAATAAGTGAGATTTAGGATGAGATATTTTTTTAGTTTCTGAAATATTATCCCACAGGGTGGAGAAGTTCTGAGGGTTAAGGATTGTCATGGTTTGCACAAAGAATTTTATATTCACATATTTGTTTTCTCTCGTCATAAATCAACAAAGAACATGGTTAAGGAGTTAAGGCTGTAAAGGTTCATTCATTTGGATGAAAAAGGCAAATAGGTGGTGATCCAATGCACCCTTGTTATTGGGCCAGTTGAGTCGGGGAACAAAGCTGCTGAGGCTGAGCTTTGTCAATTCTCAAAGATTTTATCCAAACTGCCCTCCATAGCCTTTCATCAATTTCGAGGTTGCATTTCCCACTAGCATCAGAAATTGTCTTCACATGTATGTTCATCAGACAATGTAACGCAACAGGAAAACAAGACCAGAAAATAATATATTAATTTAAAATTTTTTTATTACGCAACAGGGAACACGAAATAACCCCCAATCTACCAATCTACCTACATCACTTGCATGGGAATTGGAAAGCTTGTTTTAGAAATTTTAGGACAGTAACCTTGCAAATGTATACATTTACGTAAACTTGTTGCTAATTGCATTCTGCCAAAGAGAACTGTGGCCCAGACTAACTAATTATGTAGTGTTTGAGACAGAAATTGCTTCCTCTTATCTCAAGTCTTAATGCCAATTCTTTGTTAGTCGGCAAATATTTATGACTGTTGGGTGAGCTATCTACCATGTTCTTGCTTTTCTTTTAGCCGTCTAATTGTTGACATCTGTGGTAAACAAAGAAAACAAGCTTTTTGCTGGATTCTGTAATCTTTTTTGATCATATCTCCCTAGAACTAGTCAGATTTCGATCTGTAGTAGGGCAATTGGTGGCTTTATCTTTTGTCAAAATCCTCACTCATTGAGGGACTTGACTTATGTAAAGTGGGATGACAGCCAAGAGCAATGATACTGCAATTTTGTCTTACACAAAACAAAAGTATGTGTCAATCTTAAAACAAAACTGTATGCGGTTCCAACTACCATACAAGTACAAGGGATAATGCTCAGATTTCCACGTCATTTGAGCATTGTATTCTTTGACCCCATTTCTTATATTTATAGCTTTCACCTTTTAGATTGAATATTGGTATAAAAATCACAAATTTAAATGAAAATAATTATGTTAATGTGAAAGAAAAATTTTATATACATGTAATATGATTTTTTTAGATCTCAAGATGTGAAAATATCATGCTAAGAATTGTTCTTTTACAGCTTTCACCTTTTCCTAACTACTTTTCAGAATCATGTAGGCCTCTTGACACTTTATTATCCATTCTTCTTGTCCTTCATTTCTCTTTTATCATCTAATTATTGTCAAGTTGAAGGAAAAGTTCCGAATCTACAATTTCCTTGTAATTATTTATCAGTATAATGTGTAATGCATACATTGGTTTGAATACCCTTTCATTTTCTCTGAATGAGTCCAGTTGCAAGAAGACTCCATGTACCTGCCTCCAAATCTTTGCCCATTCTATGAATCATACATGAAGGAGAAAACCATCCTCCTGCAATATTGGCAGATGACTGAGAGATTGCAGAAGATTAGAAGCAAGGAGTGGCAAAGATAAAAACACCCCATTTGATGCTAGTGAAGATGCCAACAAGAATTGTAAGAAAAAAATTCTTGTCATTTAGTGTTAAAGGATAATCTTGAAAAGATTGATGAAAGTTTGCTTTTAGTGAATAATTTCATTATGCCATGCCATTTGTTCTCTGCATTTATATGCAACATATGCTGGAATAGTCTGGTCAAAAACCAACCCCATCTCCCACCATCCCCTCTTTTTCCAAATTATTATAATAATTTAATAGAATTCTAGTCAGACCAATGAATGAAAGTGGGGTGTGTGAAAGGTTATAATTATTTCTTTGTTCTGTAGTAACCTATTGTATGGTTTAATGATAAGATTCAAAAGTGGGAGTGGTTAGCAATTATAGTAATATTTGTTGGAATCAAAGTTCATGAAATAAGGATTGGATAGAGAGAAATTCTTGGCTTGATCATGTTACCATCAACTTTCCATAATGCAGGTTTTGACTATAAAAGTAAATTTAATGCACAAAACTTTCATATTGTTAAATCTTTATTAATAAAAAGATTGTTTTCGTGATTTAAATTTGTGACCTTCAGATCATAAAAAAACAGTCTTTTTCATTGGTTCATAGAGAGGTAAAATAGAGAAAGATAATTTGAACCTTAAACCTCATCCATTTAAGGAGCGATATCAACTGTTAAATTAAGTCTTAAATTGTTAAAGGCAATCTTTATTACTGCATCAAGGCTCGCACTACTACTTTTGACTCTAATTCAAAAAATAATTGTCAAAACCAAGGTCAGCCAATTTCAAAATGTAAGCAATAATTTCTGAAGATATATTTAGGTTACTGATATTAATGCATCTGATCTGATAATGTTCAACTGTTATCAATTTCAATCCTATTTTTAAACTTTTGGACTGTAACCTTCAGATATGACATTTTCTAGAACTATAAGGACACAGGGCTAGTCATAAATGTAGGTCGACAGAGATCCGAAAATAAGCTTCATCCTCCAGTATGTTTCCGGTGCTCATGCACAAGAACATGGGTTTACTCAGTTACCAGTTTTGCTCCTTTCCTGAGACCGAAACCTGATTGAAAACTACAGCTTAAGTCAATCAAAACAGTCCACATGACTTGTTCAAGTATTATTGCTGTAGTATTCAAGTACTTTGCCATCATACCCCAATTTGCCTATGTGTGAAACCGACCCTTAACTTTAATCTCATTGCTTAGGCTAGGTAGATAGACAGTGATGAATTCAAAGTGTTACTGTTAGAAGATTGGAAATGCAAGCACAAAATAATTAGAAGTAAAGTGGTAGCTAGATTCATTGGAAGGTAAAAAGAAAGACCAGAACTAGCTGGTTACATCAAGAAATGCAGCTTTCGTTTCTTGCATGCCAGTAATCCACACAGTTTGAAAAGTACCTAAGAAAGCAACTTGAAGAACTTTTAACACACTTTTCTTTTCTTCCAAGGGTTTCCAATCTCCATCAGTTAAAGCAAAGATAATTTAGGTTATCTTATGCTTTGCTTTTGCATTGTTCTTCTCATCTGATTAACTTTACCATATCATTTCAAAGAGATAATAGTTAACTGTCCTTGTGACTTTACAAATCCAATCACTGGTTGGTTTTGGCCCACTTGTAAAAGCTAGAAGATTATGACAACACATGCACAACACATGAAAAGAAAAACAAGCCAAAAGTTTAACATCAGCTTTTGATTTTGGTGGAATCTATTGTAGAAAGACAGTAACATAAAAAAGGGTTTTGATCGTAAGTAGTTGCTTGAGAAACAGAACTAGATAGAACCCTCAATTCAAGCATGGTTATTGAGAAAATGAAGAGTTTTTTTTTTTTTTTTTTAAATCTAGCAAAGTCTAGGCCCTCCCCTTTTAGACAAAGGGTTACATCGGCTTGGGTGTTGCACCAGAGACAGGTAAAAAGGGAGTCTGCATAGAGTTTGACACGAAGTTCTTGCTGCCCCAATCATGGAAGGACTCGTTGGGAGGGTACTCATCCTCCTGCCTATGAGAATCTAAATGGGCCAAACATATATCCAAATGATTAGGATTTTAAACAACAAAGCTCATGCCAGTTGTAAATCGTGGGTGGAAAGCTATTCTCATTTTCTAAGAGAAAAATGCATGATTATAGCAGTATATATATACATGTATGTATGTATGTATAATGGTACTAGTATTTTTCATATATGCCAAGAATTATGGCATTTTCTTAAGAAATTTTCTCTGATTTTCCTCATCAAGTGGTTCTGTTCTAGAGCACTTGAATTTGGTTTGGGTTGGATCTTTCATGCCAATGTTGAGCTTAGTCTTTTGAGGCATTAATTGTTTTTCACACAAATTTTAATGAATCCCTACTATGGCATACTACTTATTGTATTTGTGTACTTCATTTAATTAATGCCATTTTCTTTCATTATTCCCCTCTTCTATTAAATAACTTTATGCTGTAAAGAAAGCAAACAGAGAATTAACCCCTTTTTCATTTTTAATTTTGCCCGTCCAAATGCAAATCCACACCCTCAACTTCAAGTAAGACGAAGAAATTCTATTCTTTTTTTTATTATCATTATCAAATGATAAGGAGTTTTTAGACTTTATTGTATATCTTTTGGACCAGTTCAAGCAAGTTTCAATAAGAGCAAATTCATTTATCACTTGAACCAACATTTGCTAATAAATTGTAATAAATTTCAATACATTACACCTCTTCCTCTAACCTATAAATGAAAATATGTTTATAAATCGATTTATCAAGCAGTAATTTATTATGCTTAAAGCTTGTAATTAATCATGATAATGTCATCATCACAAATTCATTAATATGAAAAAGTAAATTGTAATCCCTTTTCTTGTTTAATAAGAAAGCTACTCTCTTTTTTCCCAAACCATGAACAAAGAAAAACAAGATAATTCTTGTTTTTCTCCCCATTCTAGCAAGCATTATCATCAGAGGACAATATTAAAATCATGATATAATTATTCTAATTCTGGGAAATAAATACTTATGCCATTTGTCCAAATCTTTTTCAATGTAATCTCTGAAGCTGAAGTTTTATCCTTAGTTATATCAACATATCAAATTGTATTTGGTGAAAAGAGTAATGTGAAAACTACTCCTATTTTCAGCAGCCGTCACCTTTCTTAGTCCAAACTATCTGCCCACCCATTTGGCTTCACATTTTGACAATAACTTGATCTATTGTCTTGGCTGATCAAGCCAAATTTTTCATGATCCAAGCAAAACCAAGTCTTTTATCACAAAATCCCACTTTCCTTGTCCAACTAGTAGCTGATCTAGCTCTATTTTCACCTGATTTTCAGAAAAATACTCACATTTTCATGGGGTTTCCCACTCCATCTTATTCCAACCTTTATTAAAATCATCATCATCAGAGTATTTATCTTAATATTAAAATAGGTTAAAACATTGTTTTTTTTTTTTTTATGAAAATTGGGTGAATTTTGAATGATTGTTTGTCTAAATCTACCGTCAACCCTATTCAAGCTTGGGATCCACTGCATTTTCATATAACATTCATAGGCGGAATTCCCAACCTTTATCAAAATAATACCCAAAGTAGCAGCCATGCTGGTCATGCCAAAGATTAAAAAAAGAGTGTATGATGGTTGGGGGATTCTAATAGTTAAAGCATGTGCTCCATTAATGACAACAATCTCAACAACCAACCAGCTCAAGTTCATTTTCAATTTCATGCAATGAGAAACCTAACTTTTAATTACACATCAAACTAACATGATCATTTTGCAGAATATTCTGTCAAAATTCAATGTTAGACTTCTCTCATTCATGTGTTTCACCAAACCAGTTACAGAAAACTTGGATACTTGAATCACGCTTTCATCATCTTTCTTTTCCTTTTAGCAAAATCTGAACACTCTTTCTTTGTATATTAAGTCATTTCTTTATAGTAATATCTATGATGGTTTAGGCTGGTAGCCAACCCTTATGACAGGGCCACGCCGTCGCCAGCGCACCAGTTTTCCCACCATGCATATATAAGGCCGAGAGTTCTAATACTAATTCATGCAAATGGCATAACAAAATCTAAGTAATCTCTCTTATTAATCTAATATCCTCATGCAGATTGGCATCCCATGATCAAATTAAGTACAAATATTATCTTTATTATTATCAAAGATCTCTGGCTTGAGGATTTGGTCATGATTTTATGTTCAGATGACTAATTAAATAAAGTAGCATTTTGGTTCCTTCTTATTAATTATAGTATAATATTGGTTTCTAACTCTTTTGTTATGCTCATCAATTATTCGGACTCCGAAATTAACCTCAATTTAATCATCAAAATAGAATTGAACTGATTTTTTTTTATATAATCTATTTTCGGAACGATTTTAAGAGTGTACCATCTCACGTTTGGATTTTGATATGTGATTCATTAAACCTACTTTTTACTTCCAACCCTTGAAATTGTTGATTTATACATTTGGATTAAAGAAAATATAATATATTAAGATTTAATAAATTAAACATATAGAAAAGGATCTTGAAGACGAGAGGTAATAAAGACAATGAGTGGTGGTTAGGAAGGACAGCATAGTCAATGAACATGGGTGACCAAATACAGGTGCTTTGAATAATTTAGTCAAAAGCATCAATTTATTATGATGCCTTTTTGGTGCTTATACTAATTAAATTAAGCATTAATGAATATTGCAATCAACCATACTCAGCTTGGGGGTTAGCATATGATGGGATCTTTTCCATATGGGTTGTCCAATTTGGTCATGTGATATGTGAGCATTTCCCCATTTTCCAAATCAACTTCATTAAGCAAATGCAGACCAAAAAATGAAAATAATTATTTTTTAATATACTATCAGTAATATTTTTAAATTCTTTAAATCAAATTAAGATTGCGATATATATATATATATATATATCTTATTTTATTTATTTTTAATTTTTAAAATATTTTTTAAAAAATATGTATGATTATCGTAATCTTAACTTTACTTGTAAAGTCTAAAAATTTTTATGATAATATGTTGAATAATTATCCAAAAAAAAAACCCTTAATGATATAAGCACGCACAGTTCTTGACCAACACCAGCAGAATTGGATTCTTATGCCGTTGAAAACTTCACCAATTACTCACCTTACTAGAACATGATTTTTCTTAAAAAAAAAAATTGTACAGGCTGATAAAGCTAGCATTTTCATTTGATTTATTGATTAATTAGTTATCTTTTGTTGTCATTAAAGCAAGATATTAACAAAGTAGGTATCTGATCTTTAATTAAAAAAAAAAATTAAATAAAAGACCTTTATGCTAAATTTTCTATTGCTCAATTGGTCAAGAGGATGTGTGCGGTTTGGTCACGTTAGTTCGTTGAACAGTATTATTTTATTAATCTTCTCTTCTGTGATTAAAAATCAAAGAATAGCACATTCATTTACTATTATTATAATGTATAATCAAAGACTTCTTGTTTTTTTAAAAGAAAACCTTTGATTGAACTGAATTAGAATATTAATATGGACTAGTGTCCAAAATCAGATGCATCAATCTGATTCTAAACCTAACCTTTTGGGGTGATGAAAATCATGTGCTTGCCAGACAGGATAGCCTCCTGAACCCTGCAGAAACCCCATTATTATGATGCAGAAACTAAATTAAGAGATATAGTTGAAAAAAAAAAAAATTAGACGCATAAACCTCTCACATTGTAAAATCTAAAAAAATTCATGTGTAGGTATACGCATTTTTCTCTTTATATTAAGAGAGAATCTATTTTTATTTGAATCCGTAATTTTTAAATTATGAAAGAACAATTATATTATTGCATCAAAGTTCTCTCGACCCTATTTACATTAAGAACCCTAAAGGAAAAATAAGTGAAAATAAGGGTTTCGGTTTTCTTTCTAAAGAAAGGAAAGATCATGAAACCTTGTGATCTTGATCAATTATTAAGCATGGTTTTGTTTTATCCACTAAATTAAGGCTGTTAAGTAATAGATGGGTTCATGACCAAATGGTGGGACATTAAGGGGTTGGGGGGTCCAATCCCCATAGACCAGAAATGACATACGAAAGAATGGGGTCCCAATTAAGAGATAAATCCTAAACACGAGTCTTCCATTATCGATTATCATTCTATCTTTTTCTTCCAAGCATCCTTCCACGGCCGGTATGGTGACCACATTTCTCTTTGCCTGAAAGCAAGTTTTCATTGTTTATTTTGTTTGGTGTATTTCCATCCACAGACATGGGTTGAACAAGTAGCTCTTGAAGAAGAAGAAGAAGAAGAAAAGGTCCTTTGAACCATTGATGACCTTTCGGCTGATCTTTTAGCTTTTATCAATATATATCATTGACTTGAATTCATAACATTATGTTATCTTATGTTTTTATAATTTAAATTATGAATTTTTCAGTGTTAATTAATTAATATTTTTTTATTAATTGTTGACAAACCTGATTTTATTTTGTTGTACATATCATGTTTCATACTATAACCACTATCTTGATAGTGACATAAATTTGTATAATGGTATCAACCTATATATAATTAAATGAGTTTTATATTATCAATGCAATTATTTATAAACTCTCTTTATTTTAAGAATCTAAAAAAATTCTTCCAATATCTTTTTAGTTGTTCTAAAACCATTACTAAAATAGCAAATTAATAAATGTTATGAACAATATAATAATTAAATACTAGTTTTCTAAAGAAAAGTTTCCCACCCTCTGAAGAAAAGAATGTCAAAAGGTGGATGTAACTTTCATTGGCGAAGATTAAATTGACAAATGCATCGTGCATAACATTCACATGAGATCATTAATTTCATCATAAATCAATATGATAAGAACAATTGATAGTAAGTATAGCAAGAAAGATATTTAAAAATCTTAAAATAATTATGTTTGGCAAATGAAACAACATAAGTAGACATCTAATTAATGAAATGTTAGTGATTTGGCTAATAATCAACATTTCGCTTGTCCAATCCCAACTGAAATGTAACATCAAGCTTGAATTGATCAATGAATTTGTCACAAGCCATCAATTTTTAAGTTCCAATGTATCCCTAGATACATGGGATTTGAACCTCTCTCTCTCAAAAAAATTAAAACTTTACTTGTTAGAAGAATTGATGAATAATTATATAATATAATATAAATTTTTAAACTTTATAAAAAGATTAAAATAATGATACTTATCTTTTAAAATATTAAGAAAATAATTTAAAAAATAAAATTAGTATATGTCATTATTATATTTTTAACCTTACTAATGGATCTAAAGATTCTACTAATAGCATTATTTGATAATTATCTTAAATTTATACTCAAATTTTAAATCAAATGATTCACTTACTTTTTCTTTAAGTAATTTCTCGAAGAGATGAAATTTAGTTACTTTTTTCCTTGTCTTCTAAACTTCGATATTCTGTTAAAATTATTATCATATCCACCTTTTTATTATTTTTAAAAAATATGTATTATTTTATTAATTTTATTTGTAAAATTTAAAAATATGATTTATGATAATATTAAATAATTTTTTATTTCATTATAAATAAAATAATTTTAATTAATTAATTAGCCGACTACACCATTTTCTTAAAATTATTTTAGGGAGCTGAATGCATTTATTGTTTTCTGTTTTCCTATGCATGGCAGTAAAACTTGGCTAGAAGTTGAGTGTTGTCTCCCAAAACATAAGCAATAGAAAAGAACCAAAAAAAAAAAAGGTTAAACATCACCATAAAAAAAAAAAAACACTAGCCCCTTCTAGCTTTAGTAGGTAAAAAGAGAAGAAAAGTTTGGTGTAGAAGAAAATGAAGGCAGTAAGGAAGTGAAAAAAGTAGGTTTACTTTGCCTAACTTTGATTAAAAAATGATTAAAAACAGTAATTAAAAACAAATGATTAAGTTAAGATTGGGTGGGGTGGAATGATGAGTTGACATTTTGACAAAGCCCTCCTCTGATCAGTTCCTCTGCTTTCCCTAACCTCGAGTCTTGTTTTTTTTTTTTTTTGGTTTTACATTTACTCCGTGAGTGAGATGCCGGTTTTGGGAAGGTACAAAATCCTTGATTCAATTTATTTTTTCTGTTTTTGGGGTTTGGGTTTTGACAACTTCGATAACTCATTACTTTACCAGCAGAGTTTTTTATTTCTGCAATTTTTATATATGAGGAGAGCCTCGGCATTCATGGGCTCATGCATGCAAATTCTAGTTTTGCTTCCGAGTAGGTCAAAAGAAAAAAAGAATTGGTTATTATTTAATAGAGAAATAATTTTCAGTAATATTTTAATTGATTATATTTTTATTTTTAAGATTGAATAAATTTTACAAATCAAAATTTTAAGATCCAATATTTGTATTCTTTTTTGTTTTTAATCAAAAACTTTTATTTGTGCATAAAAAACAAGCTACCATATTAAACTTGATTATAAGAACTTTTGAAAAGAACAAAAAACTTGATTAAGAACTAATACTTTGAAAACCAATAGTTAAAAAAAATATATAGATGGTCATGTCCTAAATATCTATTTGTAGGGATTGCAAAACTTGATTCAACTTTATTTATCAGAATGTTAATGAACCATTAGAACAAAATCTTCAAAACTATTTGTTTATGGAATTGATATTTTAAAATTTTAATTATCATTTTTTCTTGTCGTTATATTCATTTTATTGTTACTATTACAATTGTATTTAAATATAAAGTAATTATTTTATATACTGTCAATAAATTTTTTTAATTATACAAACGATATTAAGATGAGTATAAATGTTTTATTTTATTTATTTTTTATTTTTTTATTTTTTTAAAAGACATATATCAACTTGTAGAATAAATAATTATTTAACTATATATAACGTAATTATTTATATATATTATTATTTTATTATCTAAACTCACAATTATAATAAATAATTTCATTATTATTCTTATTTTCAATCAATTTTATCAGACCCTAAGCAATTTACATTTTGATTGTCCCACCAAAATGATTTTCCAATACCATCGTTGGTGCAACGTCCAATTTGACTTGCGCAAACATGGCCCGAGACTGAGAATCCACCTCCCACAAAACGGGCAAAGAAAGAGGTTTATCCCATATGGTCGAGACCCCAAGAAACCCCCTCTCCCGAAGGGCCAAGGTCGTGGTCTCCGAACCACTGACACCCTCACCTCCCTACAAAAGGACCCAACATGTGGGCGTCCGAGCCACCCCACTGCCACCCTTCCTCCTATGCTTCTCTGATTCTCTCAGACTCTGACTCTTACATTTGCATTTAAATGTGTTTCACTTTCTACACTGATACTGTAATTAATATTCCAAGATTTGCCTGCTCTGCTCTGCTCTGCTCTTTGAATCATCTAACATATCTCATCATCATCGCTCAATGATTCAACGTGATCGACGGCTAAGCTCAAAGTTGCACAATATATAATAATAATAATAATAATAATAATAATAATAATAATATCCTCTGACAACTACCGTATATGATGAATTATGCCTGAAAAACAGAGAAAACCCGTCCCAAGGGATTTTTTCAACTCTGAAACAATACTCGCCAAAGCCGAGAGGGAACCGCACGTTCTCAAAGGAAAACTCTGTCATTCAAGCACACGCATCGAAGTGACGCGTGAAGAAAGGGGATATACAAAGTGCATGGAGCATGAAAGCCATGGTGGGATCTTTAGGTCTTTAACAGGTCGGTGGGGGTAACGTGGCTGAGACAGAAATGAGGAGGAGGCTGATCGTTGACCGGTAACATAGCAAATTAACCAGCACGTGCCGGTTAAACAGGTTTTAATTCCATCCAATTACCATTTCCAATGAATATAAATATTCAGTAGAAGTAAAGCTCCCCTCTGGATTTCGCATACAGAGAAAAGAAGAAAGAGACGGAGAGAGAAAGAGCAGTAGATCTCAAGCCTTTTTAGTCGCAGAGATCTTCTTGGTCTATCAATAATAGAAATCACAAAGAAAAAAAAAAAAAAACCCCGAAAAAGAATCAGAAAAGGGGAAGAGAAAGAAGAACCTGGTTTTCTTTTTTGTCTCTTTGATTTTCTTTTTCTTTGCATTTGATCCCATGCTCACATCGTTGAGCTTTGATCATACCCTTTTGTCTTCTGTCGCAACCTTAGATCGATCAAAACAAAACCCACTTTCGTTTTCTTTTTCTTCATCTCGTCGAAAAAGATAAACAAAGGTGAAGTTAGATAGAGATTAAAGCGAACGAAAAAGGAAAAGGAGAGTGCTTGTTACTTGCTTTGTTGGTTCTTCTAGGCTTAAAGTTTTTATCTTTTCTTTTGGGGTGACACTGAAAAATGAGTACTGGTTGGAGAAGAGCCTTTTGCACTACAATCCCTAGAGAACCTGAAACCACTGTTTTAGACAAGCAACAACAGCAACAGAGTCCGAGTCCTAGCCCCAGAAGTTGTGCAAAGTTAAGCTTTTTTTCGAGTGGAAGTAACCCTTCTACGCCTCGTTTTCCATCTCAGCCGGTTTCTAGCCCCGGTCTCCATTGTCGCACCAATGTTGAACCATCTTCCATAAATGAAAGCCCTCCTCCCCAATGCAAAGCCACCCCTAAAGCAGCCTCTAAAAGTCCAAAACCAATTCTCTCATCAAATCCTTCTTCCCCTCGTTCACCTCTCAAGCTCTCGCTTTTCCGCAACAGCTTCAAGTTCAGAGTAAGTAATAGCTCAATTCTGATGTTCAAAATGTGGTTAAATTTTGAATAATTGTTCGATTTCTTGTACTAAAGTTTTGGCTTTTTGTTTGAATTTGGCAGAGTAGTTGTGGAATCTGTTTGAACAGCGTGAAGACAGGTCAAGGGACAGCCATCTACACAGCGGAATGTGCTCATGCCTTTCATTTTCCATGCATAGCTGCTCATGTTCGTAAACATGATTCCCTAATCTGCCCTGTTTGTAATACCACCTGGAAAGATGTCCCTCTTCTCTCCATTCACAAAAACCAAACCCCTCCTGGAAATGACACTGTTCTGGTTGAAAACACCGCTCCCAGAATCGAAGAGAAGAAAATCGTCGAATCTTATTCACCAAGAATTGTCAGCCAGCAAGAACCAAAACCCAAACCCAAACCGTCTGATTCAAGATCCTACGATGACGACGAGCCATTGCTTTCTCCAACCGCCGGTGGCCGTTTTATTCCCATTCCAGAAGCTGATGAAAACATTGAACAAGAAGAAGATGACGATGTCGAGGAGTTCCAAGGATTCTTCGTTAATCCCAACCCTTCATCCGCCGTCAAATCCGATGAAATACTACCATTCAGCGGACGTGATTTGAGGAATGTTCAGGCCAGATTATCTCCCGAAACGGCGGTTGTTTCTGTGGGCCGTGGATACGAAATTTACGCCGTGGCTTTGAAAATCAAGGCCCCACCACCTCCGCCGGCGAGAGTGCTATCTTCTTCGAAGTATAGCAAGAATACGACGTCACATTTGGACCCTTCGCAACGTGCGCCTATCGATTTGGTTACAGTTCTTGATGTGAGCGGAAGCATGACCGGTGCTAAGCTCCAGATGTTGAAACGCGCCATGCGTTTAGTCATTTCCTCGCTCGGCTCGGCTGATAGGCTTTCCATTGTGGCGTTCTCGGCTAGTACAAAACGTTTACTGCCTTTGCGGAGGATGACGGCTCAGGGTCAACGAGCTGCTCGGCGCATTATTGATAGGCTCGTGTGCGGTCAAGGAACCAGCGTTGGTGATGCGTTGAGGAAAGCTACGAAAGTGCTTGAGGATCGAAGGGAGAGAAATCCTGTTGCTAGCATTATGTTGTTATCCGACGGCCAAGATGAAAGAGTCCAATCAAATGCGTCAAATCAACGGCATCGTTCAAGCCACGTGCCGTCCACTCGTTTCGCTCACATTGAAATCCCGGTTCACGCGTTCGGGCTCGGGCAAAGTGGCGGTTACAGTCATGAGCCGGCTGAGGATGCGTTTGCTAAATGCGTTGGTGGGTTACTGAGCGTTGTGGTGCAAGATTTGAGAATCCAGCTCAGCTTCGCTTCTGGCTCAGCTCCAGCTGAAATAACAGCCGTTTATTCATGTAATGGGAAGCCTACTGTTTTAACTTCCGGCTCGGTGCGGCTCGGCGATTTGTACGCCGAGGAAGAAAGGGATTTACTCGTGGAACTGAAAGTTCCAACATCGGCGGTTGGGTCCCACCATCTGATGTGCGTTCGCTGTCTTTACAAGGACCCCGCTTCGCAAGAAATTGTATACGGTAGAGATCAAGCCCTTCTCGTACCTCGGCCCCACGACGTTCGATCATCGGCTCCTAAAATTGAACGACTAAGATTCTTTTTCATCACGACTCGAGCCATCGCCGAGGCCAGGAGGTTAATTGAGTACAGTAACGACTTGACAAGCGCTCACCATTTGTTGGCCTCGACTCGAGCCTTGCTGATGCAGTCGAATTCGATGTCGGCTGAGGAATACGTCAGAGGGTTAGAAGTTGAGCTGGCGGAATTACATTGGAGGAAACAGCAGATGATAGAAATCCAACGGCGGAGGGTGAACGAAAGGGAGGCGACGACGATGGTAGCGATCGACGAGAACGGGGAGCCACTGACGCCGTCATCGGCTTGGAGAGCGGCTGAGAAGTTGGCGAAAGTAGCCATCATGAAGAAGTCGTTGAATAGAGTCAGCGATTTACACGGCTTCGAAAATGCTAGATTTTAGTGTTTTTTTTTTTTTTTCAAATTACTTCGATTAAAAAAAATGAAGAAAATTGAGGGATTATGGTTAATTAATTAATTAATTAATTAATTAATATTATAATAGTGACAAAGCTTGTGGCAGACGGCGCGGCCCTTTCTGCTAAAAATCATTTTCTTTAAATTAAAATCCCCATATTCTTCTGTGCAGGAAAGGAAAAGGAAAAGGAAAAGTTTGTATTTGAACCGTAGGGATTTTTCATGATTCTTCATCATCATCATCATCATCATCATCAATTTACAATGTTGTAAATGCTAGTGTAATTGGGTTTCTTTTCCTTTTTCTATTACCTTTATTTTGGATTTTATTTTGTTGGGCAAGTGGGATTTTTTTTTTTTATTCACTTTATAGTTTATAATGTTTTCCTTTTGGGGTTTCAGCTATGTTGATGGAAAAGACTAGGAAATGGAGTAGAATGATTGGGGTAGCTAGGACTTGGAAATGATAATGATGAATGCATCATGAATCATTCTCTTTGTTATTCAACTATTAGTTTGTTGCTTTTCAGTTCTTGAATTATTATTGAAGTTTGCCCTTTTTTTATAGGCTTGTGACATAGATGATGAGCTTCACTTTTAGCCAACAATTATTTTTCTGATTATAAGAACACAGTTGAAAATGTTTATTCCGAATCTAAATTTTGAGTTTTCATAGGTTTGAGATTTCTTAGCTATGATTTGGTTGCCAATTTCCTTGACTCAAAAAGAATAATGCCAACAAGTTTAGTTTATGAAGACATTTACTTCCCCACCAAAATTAATGCAAGTAGTTAAAATGTGATTTAGATTTGTAAATTTATAAAAATTTAATAAATTTATAAATCTCAATAATAAATTAATGGTATATTTTGATTTTAAAAATATATAATAAAAAATAGATAAGGTAAAATTATCATCTTATTTTTAATTTTATATATATTTTTAATTATTTTATTAAAAATATACTTTTTAGTAATTATTTTTTATTTTCTATCCAACAAAAAATAATTGCATTGATCATCCAAGTTCAATTGAAGTTTCTCTTTTTAAACTTTATTGAATCAATTAAGACATTTACCAGAATACACAAGGGTTGGGTCGATGGCAAATTAACAATGGCAATGGTCATGGCCACGGCAATAGGTAATCGAGAGTCCAATCAGTTCAATCACAATCTACCACCGTGGCGTTTTCTGTCTTCGATTCCGGCAGTGAGGCAGGGGCCTTTTTGAGCTCTACTGCTCTCCTGCAGTGAAATGCTTACAGCTTTTCCGATCTGTACTTGAACAGCTGCACTCTGTCTGGTTCACTGCCCAGTACATGGCCCCACGCATCACCAATCAGAAACTCCAACAGCACTCTTAACAGGCAAACAACGGTGGGGATTTAACTGCCAGGCCAACAGATCAGACACGGTAACAGCACGGATGTGGATGTCATAATGTGACACTTTGTGGAGGCCATAGCCTCAAGCTTTCCTTCCTTTGGTTAGCAGAAAACCAAAAGTAGTACCCCGATAGGCTGATACTAACACTCCTGTTAAGCAGACTCCACGTTTGCTTCGCTTTAGGAACATGGTTGTTACTTGTTCTTGTTTAAAGTACATTTGTTTTTCTTCTTTCTTTTCGTGTGTTTTAAGATAATTGTTTTCTTTTGAAGAATTCTAGAACCAAGAAGAAATGGGTTTTGCTTTCCTTGTTCATGAAGATGTTGGGAACTGAGAAAAGCTCATTTATTATCTTTAAGATGCAGCTTAGGTTGCTTAGCTTTGGATGGAGAGCCGTTGAGAAAGTTGTGATTTACTTTTGTGTCAATTTGAATAGCCGGTGCAATTCATGGCATCGATCACAAATTGCTGTAGCTTGCAAGTGTGTTAGCCGCGCAATCAGTGTTCATAGCCAACTAATGACAAAGAATATAGTTCTTATCTTGTTCAAAAGAATAAAAACATCATGGACCCAGATTGCAGTTTTCTAATGACAGACGGGGCAAGCGGTGGTTACAAAAACCTGCACGTCTTCTCATTTTCACTTGGTTGTCCTTGGATTCTAAGCCAAAGCTGGTTTGTCCTTGGGATATTTCATTTCCTGCCAAATGACAAAACAAAGAAAATGGTCCTATTGTAACGCCTACATCATCAGCATTATTGGTGAATAATGCTGCTAGGGAGTTTAACCATGATTGTGTGATCTCTTACCTGATATTTGATGAACCATGTGGTTTTCAAGGGCCTTGCTGTGGTTGGCTTGATGCACAGTCCGGATTCCTTTGGAGTCTTACTGTTTTTGATGTGGTTGGCTCCAATGGCTAACGATTGTAGCCATGAGACATCATAGCAAACATGGGACACCCCTGTTTTATGTGTCTTCTTCCATTTGGTTTTTAAAGAAAACAGAAGGTTTGAGGGTAGGGTTTTACTGCAAATGCGCAGTGTTACCTTGGACCCAATGCTAAAATCTGAGTGCCATCTGTAGGAAATTGCGTGATCACAAAATTGTCTGCCATGGAGGCAACTATTTACACCTGACCCTCCATGGTCCATGTGATATTCATTTGTTCTGTGTTGCATTGAATTAGTAACCAGCTACAAGCGTGGACAAGTTCATTCCAGCTTCAGGCCCGAACCACCCGTCGAAAAAGATTAAAGGACTTGGTGATTAGTGAGCCTATTTTCGAGAAGACATGGCAAAGTTTGAGGCAGCCAATTCAGGTGTAAGAGATGGACCTTTCCTAAAAGCCCATAGGCAATAGCCCGTAATCAGCAGAAATACATGGTATAACCCAGAATTCAACTTCTATTGGGACCAAATCTATCCCTGTCCCTGCTAAGGCCTCCATTCTCCACTAACCTACAATGATAAACCATGCATTAAGCCTTCTTTCAGTCAGCCTAGCCCAAACAAGTGATTAGTGAATCATTGTTCCGTGGCAGTCACACTACTTGCAGTTGTACAGTCAGGTATTCCAAACAGCCAGAGTGGACACCATCCAATACAAATTTGATGTTACCTGTTTTCACTTCAAAAGGAAAAAAAGAAAAAAGAAAAGCTGAATTGGCATTAGTAATTAAAATTCGAATACTGATAGCAAAACACTGGAATTAGAATCTCCACTTTCTCATGATAAGTAATGCGCTTTGTAAATCTGAAAAATTCGCGGATCAAAATCCAATGAAAATCCAATGAATTCATAAATTCCAAAAGTAGATTGCCATATGCTCTGACTTTTTAATTGTCAAGGAAAAAAAACCAACAAATACATTTACAGAAAATTCCAGCTCTATATTAAGAAAAGTAGTAGATTAATTACAAATATTAATATTGTTCCCATAGATGTCATAAAATCTACAGATGAATTGACACACGGATCGGGCTCACCTCATACAGACTGCAAGCTACAAAGCCGAAAGACCACTAACAAACATACTGTAAGAATGTGAAGCCGAATGAGAGTCAAGCAAAGGTGTCATGCACCAATTAATGAATTGAAAGACGCCCCACAAGGACCTCAAATTGATTAGTTACTTGATTACAGCAGACCAACACTCATGACAACGTGAGGAAGTTCTCTTATTCGATTGCAAGGAAGTATAATTGGTTGTAATGTATGAGACTCCATATTGATGCTTACTTTTGGCTTTGTTCTACCTTGGCTCGAATTTTCTGTTCAAAGAGAGATATATCTGACTCAAGGCCGAACATTCTGTTAAGGGCATGCATGTTCTCAAGGGTCTCGTTCAGAGTTCGACTGTCACTACCATCACATCTAAGGTGCTGCATTGGACCGTGAAGAAGTTTATTCACAATGCCGCGGCTGAGATCATCCACAGCCCTCATTGTTTTCTTGGGGATATCTTCACCAATCTTTGATAAGCATTTCTCTAACTCTGCAACTCTTATTCTCTCTGCATAGGCTCTCAACTTTTTGATAGTAGGAACAGTTTCCAGTGAATCCCTCCATGCTTCAAACAGTTTTGACTCCTCAGCAATAATGGCCTGAGCTTCCATTGCTTTTCGTAGCCGGTCCTCTTTATTAGCAGCTACAACTTCCTTCAGGTCATCAACATTGTAAACTCGTGCACCATCGACATTTGTGACACATGATCCCACATTTCGTGGAACAGAGATATCAATGAAGAGCCTTAAACCACCAATTTCAGAACTGACAAGGGGAAGATCCTTGACATGCTCTTTCAAAAATAATGGGGTTTCTGATGCTGTACTGGTGAAGACCACATCAGCTTCAGCTGCACAAGCCAGCATGTCTATAAGGGGTCTGTAAATAATCTCAACACCTTTCATCTCCTCACGGATTGCTGCAACTTTCTCCTCACTTCTGTTAACAACCACCATCTTGGTGCAACCTTTTGCTACCAAGTGCTTGATCACAAGCTTTCCCATCTTTCCTGCACCAATAACCAACATTCGAGCAGTAGGATGGGAAGACTCAGGAACCTTCATCAAAGCCAGTTCAACAGCAGCAGAGCTAACAGAGACAGCTCCAGCTGCAATGTTAGTCTCCGTTCTAACTCGCTTCCCAACAGTAATTGCATGCTTGAACAGCCCACTAATGTTCCTTCCAAAGCCAACAACACCTTGTCCAACCTTGACGACTTGTTTAACTTGTGCAAGAATTTGACCTTCTCCAAGAACAAGAGAGTCAAGACCAGCAGATACTTCAAAGAGGTGCTGTGTAGCATCCTTGTTATACAACAAAAACCGGTGATCACAAATCTCAGAAACTGGGATGCCACTAGTCTGCAACCAAACATTAGGTAGCTAAACAATTACTGCCAGATTTAAAGTTTTCACAGAAGTCGGTTCATAAAACTAATATTTTAAGGGGTAAATATCACAAACTATAGTCTAAAGAGTAATGTACCTTTGACATCCATTCAGTTACTTCTTTGACTCCACGATGCTGCGACAGAGCAACAACATATATTTCCATCCTGTTGCAGGTGCTAAGAACAGCAGCCTCCTCTATATGATTCAAGCCACATAGCTCCCCAATGGCTCGTGGCCATTCTGCTTCCGGAATGGCAAGCTTTTCACGCATCTCCACAGGTGTGGTGTGAATACTAAGTCCTATGACCACAATGCTGCTCCTTTCCTTTGTATATCCTGGCACAGAACAATCGCAAGATTTTCAGTAAAACAGTTCTTACAGGAAAATTAACATGTATATTTTGCAACAAGGATTGCACACTGTACATTTAATTAAATTCCTGAAAAAGGACTCGAATATTTTGAGTTTAAATAAAAAATGAACTGCATCATAGCTAAATGTTCCTTGCTTAAAACATAGAAATTTCCAATCTATTAAGGCCATACAATTATGCAAATTTAATTAAGTTCACAACAGAGGGAACCTATGCAAACAACTACGATTGGTGAAGGTTTCGATCTTCCAAGGTACATATTAAGGAATAGGTTCTATATTGAAGACATAGCTCAAAGTTTTATTTTATTTTATTTTTCCATTCAATCAACTACCAAAAGCAAAAGCAAGCAATTTTACACGTAGTATGTAGAAAACTCACCCTCAATCCTTTTGCAATAATATCCTTGTTCATCTCATACAGAGTAAAGCTATACATATATACAGAATACAATAATCTAATAATTTCTTTTGTGTGTTTCTTAATCTCTATTAACATTCCTAGTTAATTGCAGCTCTGAATGTCTAAAGATTATGAAATAGTCAAACAGGTCAGCTTCAAACAAATTGAATAACTTGAAATTCAGCCAAAACAGGTGAAGGAGAGAGAGAGAGAGAGAGAGTGTGTGTGAGGGGAAATTTAGCAGAAATTAAAGATAAACGTACTGTCAGCTGCGGAAGTCTTGAGCTGCTGAAGAGCGGAGAGTGCAGAAGCCTTAGAAGGATCGGTTTTTTCACCTTCCAAAGCAGCGTCATGAGCAACTTCACATCTAACTCCTCCACTCCTTTGAACCATTCCATTCCTTCCACGATTAGGCTTGGAAAAAGCCTTCATTTGCGGCTGACAAGGAAAATTAGCCCGCAAAGAAGAAGCCGAAGACGATGAACAAGACATCACCAACAAACTCTCCAATTTAGCACCGGGGAATGTCGAAGAAACCGCCATCGTTATGAAAAACTGAAAAGCTCACGATCTAAAACCCTCCCAAATTCCCGAATTGAACGGAGAAATACAGAGTGAGCTTAACTGGGTATTTATTTTTTTCCCAGTAAAAAAAGTACAGTCGCCTGGGTTTATTACCTATATTTTTGGTTGAAAAAGGAAGCAGTGCAGGGAAATGAAAGGGTCAGGGCCTCAAGGTCGGGAGTGGGTTTCAGTGGGTATGAAACAATTGACCGAAAATAAACCATGAAAGGTCAAATCAAGCTTTGTGTTTGGGGAGAAAAGAATGTGATTGGGGAAGGGGATTAGGAGGGAAAGAGAGAGAGGATTGTGATTTTGTTTTGTGAATTCTAATTGGCTGTTGGAACACACGTTTTATCCACACTACTCTCTTTTGCCTTGTCTCATCCATTTATAGTGTCCCTTCCATGGCTAGTGGCTAGGATACCTGTACTTGATGGGAATAAAAAATTTAATTTCCATTCTAATTTTTCATTTCCAGATTCGATAATTTAAATAAAAAAATATATAAAAATGATACTTATCAAAATTTTGTAAGAATTAAATTTTTTAAAAAAATTTACATAAATATGAAGAAAATTAAAAAAATTGTGTTTATCACGTCAACATAAAATTTTCTCATTTTAAACGATACAGATATGAATTATATATATGATTGTTAAGTCTAATAAAAATTATATATAAATATAATGTAAATTTTAAAAAATTCTTATAGTTGACATGTTAATTAGAATTTTTTGTATTTTATATAACATAAATATAAATTATATATACAAATGGTTAGATCAATTTATTTTAATAGGGGAGGGCCGGGGATTGCAATTTGTTAAAACCGTGGTTTTGGATTGATTTTTTTATCCAGCAAGAATAAAGTTAAAATTTTTAATTTGAGTGAAATTATTAAACTTTTAACAATCTGTATGTATATGCTTAGTTTAATTGGTGAATGCATACTCATAGAATGTAGTATTTATCCTTTTAGTTTTATAAACTTTTTTTTTTATTACAATACAATTTTTTATTTGAATACTGTTAAGGAATATTTTAAATATACATTTTAATGGTTAGCTAAGATACTACATTTAAATTCATAATTAACATTGTATTAGGTGCAGTTATTAGTGTAATAAATTTAATTTAATATTACTTAATACACGACTAATGGGCATTCTCGATGGTGTATATATAAACAAAGTTTAGAAGCTAAAGAATTCAAGTTTTAACTAAAGTTAATTTATATAATTTTCTTAAAAGTAATTTCAATAAATTTAATAATCAAATCTTAATATCTGTAATTTTATTTATTTATAGGTTGGGGAAGTAAAGATATAATAATATGTATTTTTGTTCACTAAAGTCAAACCCTTATACATACAATAGTAACCAAAAGTAAGAAAAGTACAGAAGTCTAAAGGCTACTACTTTAGCCTTGCTAATGGAAAATTAATGGTCATAAATGGTTAAAAATTATTTATTTGGCATTTTTTTAAAATGATTTATTTTGTATTTATTCAATATATTGTTAGTAAAATTTATAATTAAAATTATTTTAAAATTTTACTAAAAATTGATTGTATAGTTAAATTTATAAAATAAAAAAATTACACTGAAACAAAATCTTTATGTATATACACAGGGCTGAGGAAATCAAAGGAGGGTATCAAAGCATCAATGTTTCTTTGATTCTTTTAATATGTCTACATTTAGATTCTCGTGATGTAAGAAATGCAAACTAAAGATATATAGATAGATAAGCTGAGAAAAGAGATAAGATGTGGGAGGGCTGAGTACAGGCATGTGTGATGGAGCTTGAGTTTCTAAGATTTCGGCTGGGTGTCTGCTCGCCACAACTTTTCTTGCAGATCGTGGACAGCCAGCTAGCTCGCTTACATTTCAGGCTGTGGTTCGATCCACCAGCTTTGCTTTCTTCTATAATAACATTTACTAAACTCTTACTGTTCAAACTGTGTTGCTTTGCACCGGTGAGAGAAATGTTGTTTAATTAGTTGTAATACTTTACATTGCTTTCAATGGCCTTGGAATAATTGATCAATGGCCTAATACCATATAATAAATCGATTTTTAAGTCTTAGCACATGAAAAACATATAACCTGACAATCAAAAATATGATTTAACAATTATTACCTTTCTTTTAAAGAGATTAAATTTAATATTTGGTTACTTTATACTTTTGTATGAACTAAATGTGTATATATATATATAAATAACTCGTATTTTAATCATACAAAAACTTTATCAAAGTTTTATAAGTATTTATGCAAAATCTCAAAAAAAAATTCAAAATAATATTATATATATGTTTCGATTAATTTAAAATTTATTCTGTAATATCGAAAAGTTTCACATTCTAATTAAATAAAAATGTATGCTTTTAAGGCGTATGATATCCGCTTCAACTGTGTCTTTGATTTTAAGTTACTTATAAATTAAGGTCGATGTTTAAATATTTTCGAACCTTTTATTGCGGTAGTCTAATTGAAAAGAGGTAGAAATTACATCCTAAAAAGGAAATAAATGGAAAAAAATTTGACACTAGGGCAAGTTGCACAATTTTCCAACCAACTTGAGGCAAATTGTTTCACAACTGTTAGAATAGTACAATGCATTCTATCTAATTTCAAGACCTTTTCTAACATATCTAAATCTAATCCGACAATCTTGCCTTGTTGCTAAAGGATATGCCTAGCTATAATATAATTAATAAGCTTTAATTTGCAAATGTTTTTCATTTTCCTCTCGAAAATCCATGGGACAAGTACCTGCAATATTGTGTTTTACAAAAGCAATAACAGATGTCCAATTAGTAGTCGGAGTCGTGGTTAATGGTCTGGAAATTTTGCTTAGTGTGAAGATTAGGGTTTTCCAACTAGGGAAGCTTTAGCTTGAAAGTTTTCTTATTGGTTTTCATTTTAGTACATGATTGTAGTGCATTCCAAGAATCCTGCACTACTTGTCGCTCATAGATTCTTGAGCCGTGCCTGTTGTCTGCAGGCCAACACTGTTCAAGAAAATTAACCAAACCAGCTTTTAAAAACTTTTCCAAAAGCTTGGAGCATATTGCTGCTAACAAAAGCTAGGAAAGCGTGTAATTTCTAGTAAAAACTGGTTATTAAGAACTTAATTATATATAGCTTCCACCAGGCAGGAGGATCTGTGCTTCTGTTTCTTCCCCAGTTTGAAGCTGGCCAGTTCATGCATTGATCAAACACTTTGATACATTATGATCAACAATACACACTAATTCAGCCATACATCAACCAAAAGCAAAATGATTTATGATATGGAAAGGAGAGGCTGCTGTCAGGATTACAAGTAGCGGCTATATTATTTCGTTTGCATGATCCTGAATGAGTGCTCAATTAGTTACAAGGTTAATTTGAGTCTGCTTTTTAGAGCTTCCAAGTTGTTTTAGATCTTGGACTGGGCCACCTCTCTCCAAATCTCTGTTAAAGGCCCAAGTTTCTTTACAGTCCAAGGTACCCACTCAAGCAAAAAGATGGGCCCCTAATTAACATCCCAACTCTCAACTGTAAGCATCTGTTAAATTTTTTCTCAACTCAAATAAATTAAAAAAAAAAATTGCTAGAAAAACATACATGGGAATAAAAGTGAATGATTTTAAAATTTTGGTGATTTTGAAAGAAATAATGGGATTTGGATTTCTTGTTCTTCTGAGAAGTTAAGAGTTAGGGTTTGAGATTTTGGAGGTTTAAAGTAAAAAAAAATAATAATAAAAATGAGAGGAGTGAGGAATAGGTGTTAAATGAGAAGTTAGTAAATTTATCTTATTTTCAGAGAATAAATAGCATCTAGTAGTGTGACTTAAAGAGTAATATGAAGAGTATGTATTGAAAGAAACATTACGGACTTAAATCCTCTCAAATACGTAATTTTTAAAAATTTATTCAATATATAAATATTTTGAAATATTACTTTTAAAACTCTTAAAACTCAAAATTCCTTTTTAATTTTCTTATAAAAATATAATTAGAAGTATAAAAATATAAAAGAGAACTAATTAATATCATCTTTGACTTCAAATACAACAGGTTGATAGAAAACAGCATCATCATCTTTTTCCATTATCCAATTTTCTTTATACAACATGTTTACACTACTAAAGAGAACAGCAAGGCATGATTATGTGTATCCAACGTGGTTTTGCATAGGCTATTGTCCCCGTTCTTCAAATTTTTAATGTAGTCTTAGAAAGGCGAAGTAGAAAAGGTCTGAAAATCACAAAGTCAAGGTTCTTTATTTCATAAGAGAAACTAATTATAAACCATTCAACTGTCATAGCACCAAC
This sequence comes from Firmiana major, assembly GCA_033439115.1. Lineage (NCBI taxonomy): Eukaryota > Viridiplantae > Streptophyta > Magnoliopsida > Malvales > Malvaceae > Firmiana > Firmiana major. The sequence continues at coordinate 48,909,831 of CM065909.1, forward strand.
ATTCTTACAATTTTTAAAGATTATTTTAAAAATTACATCATCTTTTAATAATTAATCTTTAATCTTCCCTTACTTACAAGCCAATGACAATGAGTAATCTCCCTTTATTCACGCATAGCTTGTGATTAAATTAAATCAACCACATGTGAAGACAAAGAAAAATTTATTAATTTAGACCACAATTAATCAAATTTTACTACTATTTCAATAAAAAAGAAATTTATGAATGAAGTCGAGTTTAAAATAAAGTTGTGGCTTGTCACGGTGATAAAATTTAGATTCGAAATCAAGCAACGTCAATAAGCGCCATTCAAGAGGAATTATAAAAAAGAAAAGAAAAGTTTAAGATGAATAAAACCCGAAACAAAATTGCAGACATGTCAATAAAAGTTCATGTTTCGTGTATGGTGAGACTAGCTAGCCATATATCCGCCTGGCAAACCGAAAACGTGTGCTGGTTTCGTGACAGATTCAGTCAATAAATTAATATCGTTTTGTCTTCAATGCAAACTGTGGAAATTTCCTCTTCAAACCGTGGTTAAATCAACCAAGCTTTCAAGTTTCCTGCTCTGCTAATGCCTTTATATATGCAAGTTGTCCATAGCCTTTGACATCACATCTAGGTGACAGTATTAATTGGATGGTCGAAGCAATCCAGCAATTTCTTCGTCCTTAACCTGATTTTAAGCTAAAATCAAGTATCTGGTTCGTTCCCTTTCTTGATTTGTATACGTAATATCTTTTCTTTGTTTTGTATAAATGGTTATCATCTTTACGTGGTTCATGATAAGAAAATTTTGATAGAGGTTTACATATTTACTGCTATAGATTATAGAACAAATCATGGCCGGAAATGGAGTTGGACAAAACGGGCTTGCCAGAATCCAAACGCTAAAGAAGGAAGCTGATGATGTTTGCCACGATGATAGTGCAACTCCTGTAAAAGCTCAGACGATCGACGAACTTCACTCTCTTCAGAAGAAGAAATCTGCTCCCAGTACACCCCTCAAAGACACTCAGGGTGCTTTTGCCAACAATATCACCGAGTTGGAACGCCAAAAGCAGCAGCTACAATCCATCAGGTACAAAGAAACGAGCCGTTGTAAGCCTTTTTGGTACGATTGGTGCATTATTTTTCTTTAGGATTAATTTTGCGGGTGAACTGTGGAAACAGTGCTTCTTTGGCTTCTCTGACGAGAGAAACTGGTCCAAAGGTGGTGAAAGGTGACCCTGCGAGGAAGCACGAGTCTCCCAAGGTGGCCCATGTTAACCATTTTTCTCCCACCATCGGTGTTAGTGATAGCGCGCTCAAGTTTACTCACGTCCTCTACAATCTTTCTCCTGCTGGTATATATACATTTTTTGATCTCTCTCCTTAATTAATTTTTTTCTTATATTTTGGAATTTAAGACCCCAAAAGATCATGGCTTCGAGTCACGATTTTTCCGTTAACGTGGAAGGAAAGCTGCGGCACGAATGGCCTTTTATACCTCACAATGTTAAAGCCTATGAGTTTGCATGTTTTTGATTTTCAACTATGCATTCCCTAACCTGACATTTCTTGAATATGGCACAGAACTTTACGAGCAAGCTATTAAATATGAGAAAGGGTCGTTCATAACTTCAACCGGTGCATTAGTCACTCTTTCCGGGGCAAAGACGGGTCGATCACCCAGAGACAAACGTGTAGTCAGGGATGAAACAACAGAGGATGAGCTTTGGTGGGGAAAGTAAGTTCTCAGATTTCTTAACGATAAACCCCTTGTCATTTTCTTTGTTTAATTTCACAGTAGTTAACAACTAAAGGTAATCTGTTTCCTTTACAGGGGCTCACCCAACATTGAAATGGACGAGCATACTTTTATGGTGAACAGAGAAAGAGCTGTCGATTACTTGAATTCCTTGGACAAGGTATATAAAATAAGCCTAGTCAAGCATATATTATATATTAAAATGATTAATCCATTTACTTATTGAGTGCTACGTTTTTTGACCCAAACATATTCCCTTAATTTAATTACAAACCAGGTGGGATTCTTATCCATTCATGTTAAAGTGGTGTCCCGTATCTAATTAAAATCGAAATTTTTTGTGATTTTATATTCAAGTTGAGTTCTTCTACTTATTGTTAATCGGTTTTAGATTGAATGTTTAACGTGACATCAGAATCCAAGTCCTACTATGTGATCTCTCTCTGTTACCCTTTCCCAGATTGTTATGTGGTAGACTTCATGTGATCTTAAATGGCCCCTGCACCTAATGTTAATGAAGTGTATTTCAGGTCTTCGTGAATGATCAGTTCCTAAATTGGGACCCAGAACACAGAATCAAAGTTCGCATCATATCAGCCAGAGCTTATCATTCCTTGTTCATGCACAATATGTAAGTAAAGAATATTAAAAAAAAAAAAATTGCTAGGAATTTTTTGTTTATTCCAAAACTATATATATATATATATAGCAGATTTATCTGCTTCCAGTTCTACAACCCTAAACAGGCAAATTGTAAGTTTAATAGTACAAAGCAGTAAGCAAGAGGAGCAATGATTTTGGGTTGGTTTCAGGTGCATCCGCCCCTCTCCGGAAGAGTTGGAGAATTTCGGAACTCCAGATTTCACCATATACAATGCTGGGCAGTTCCCATGTAACCGTTACTCTCATTACATGACTTCCTCAACTAGCATAGACCTCAATCTTGCTAGAAGGGAGATGGTCATTCTTGGCACACAGTACGCTGGAGAAATGAAGAAAGGTTTATTCAGTGTAATGCACTATCTCATGCCTAAGCGTCAAATCCTCTCCCTCCACTCTGGATGCAACGTGGGGAAGGATGGCGACGTTGCGCTTTTCTTTGGATTATCAGGTACCGTATTGTTGAGCGGCCACCATTGCTAGTTGGAGCAGGCGTTTGATCTGTTGTTTGTGTATGTCCTAAATGATTTTCTTACCTTCTGATATAGGTACCGGGAAGACAACTCTGTCCACTGACCATAATAGGTATTTGATTGGAGATGATGAGCATTGCTGGAGCCAGAATGGTGTGTCAAATATAGAAGGCGGCTGCTATGCTAAGTGCATTGGTTTATTGAAGGACAAGGAGCCTGACATTTGGAATGCAATCAAGTTTGGGACTGGTAAAAGTCTCGTTCATTTTCTGTTATGAGCTTTAATGGATGGGAATGACTCAGTTTCTTAATGGTGAATCAATAGCTTTCCTACCAGGAATAGAGTATCTGTAGAAATATCTAACTTGACTGCTTGTGTTCCCAGTGTTAGAGAATGTGGTGTTTGATGAGCACACTCGAGAAGTGGATCACTCGGACAATTCTGTCACAGGTAAATGAGTTAAATAATGTTCAATGTGCTCGGAGTAGAATGTTAAGGATGTGAGAGTGGCTTAATAAGTTTTATAACATCTGTGGTGCTTGTCTAATCTCTATATAATATATACACAGATTTGAAACTGTCCAGAGCAAATTACTGTTCTGATGAGGTTAATATTTGTTGCAGAGAACACTAGAGCAGCCTATCCTATAGAGTACATCCCCAATGCTAAGATACCATGTGTTGGTCCTCATCCAAGGAATGTCATCCTTCTAGCTTGTGATGCTTTTGGTGTGCTTCCTCCTGTGAGCAAGCTGAGCCTGGCACAAACCATGTATCACTTCATCAGTGGCTACACAGCTCTGGTACTTCAAGAAATCTCCCTTATTTTTTTTCTGATCATATACCAGATAGATATGCATACTTGTAAAATCAACTTAATTAGTATCATTATAACAGTTTTCTTTTCAATAAAAGGTTGCTGGGACAGAGGATGGTGTGAAGGAGCCGCAGGCAACATTTTCAGCCTGCTTTGGTGCAGCATTTATAATGCTGCATCCGACCAAGTATGCTGCAATGTTAGCTGAAAAGATGCAAAAGCATGAGGCTACTGGATGGCTTGTTAACACTGGCTGGTCAGGAGGAAGGTATGCATATGTAAACTATGCAGCAAAATATCTAGTTCATGCATTTCAATTTGAGTGATTTTTTTTTTATCATGTTTTTTCCTTTTTGGGCAGCTATGGGTCAGGCAGTCGTATTAAGCTAGCATACACAAGAAGAATCATCGATGCCATTCACTCTGGGAGCCTTTTGGAGGCAAACTACAAGAAGACTGACGTATTCGGGCTAGAAATTCCGACCGAGATCAAGGGTGTTCCTTCAGAAATCCTGGACCCGGTGAACACTGTTAGTTGGCTTTCTCATCTCTCTTCGTTTCACCACTGTTCTTGTCTTGCATCTTTCCGATATTTCTAGTGTTGAGACGTCTTAGTTTACTAAAGCCTGAAGTTTTACTTGTTCAATCGCAGTGGGATGACAAGAAGGCCTACAAGGATACCGTACTGAAGTTGGCTGGTTTGTTCAAGAAGAATTTCGAGGGATTCATGAATTATAAGGTTGGCAAAGACAGCCAGTTGACACAGGAGATCCTTGCAGCTGGTCCTGTTTTTTGATCAGCTTGCTGCTTTGAGAATGGTGGAGCAGAGATGGTTCATTTGATGTCAAAGAAATTAAAACAAGTAGGATGTTTTATCGATCCAATGCGTATTTCAGTTTCCTTCTTGTCATGGATTTGTTCTCCTGCATTAAAAATTTTCTTATGAAGTGGAGTTTTAAGATTTGGTTTTGGGTTGAGGTTTGGTCTACACTATTTTGTGACTCTGCAATAACCATTAGTAATACAAGGAAGTTACTGGCATTTTTCTTGTGTAAATTAAGGCAAATTAATACTAGAAGTATATAAAATATAAAACCTAGTTCATAAGCTTACAAAGTGAGAAATGCTTATTGCATTGGCGACATCCAGCCACAGAGCCAAAAGGTCATTAAAGAAGGGAGCCCTTAAAGCACTAGAACTATAATCCACCAGGAGACTGGGGACCTGGGATTTGATCCAAGGTCTGGAGAAGGTAGAGAGATGAGTTAGACAGAGTCTTTGCGTAAAATCTTGATAAACGGATTCTAAAATAATATTAAATCCTGTTTGCATTTCGAAAGTAAAGAGGTCAAGAAGTTTCAACAGTATCTATCTGATCATAGGACAGATAAATTTGACACTTTCAAGAGACATCCTATAAATTGTACAATTACGCCTGTGCTTTTTCTGAAACTTGATGTAAACCTTAAATACTAGGACTCATTAGATGAGGCGGCATCATCCTTATGCTTGATCATACCAGAATCCACAAGAACGGGAATCTCAGCAGCAAGCCATGGAGCAAGACCCAAACAAAGCGCATGTGCTATACCAAACCTAGGACTGCACAACAAGATCAGAGAAGAAAGAACAATTGAGCAACAATTCCAGCAGAAACAATACCAATAAGTGCAAAAACCAAGAGGATTATGACACCACTTATCCCTAGACTATGACTGAATTCTAGTTAATCCAAAAGGTTGAGCTATCAGGTAATAGAACTTCCATTTCTCATTCAATGCAGACCACCTATTAATTGAGTTGAAGAATTAGAAGCATGTTGCATCATTAAACTAGACCACACTAGAATTTTTTTAAATGGTCACCTGAAATCAATGTTGCGTAATACTAACCCATTGAAGTCCCTCTTTCGACAAATACTCATCAAGGCTTGATCAGCATTACCTTCTACATCTTCCTCTAGCATTATATCCAACTTCAGTTACTATTTCCTCTACAATCTTAATACTGGTTCTGCTGCTATCCATTAAGTTGCATTACCAAGAACTATGACTATTAATTAGTTGCGTGCATTGAATAAACTCTGAGACTAGTGCACCAAGCCTTCAACAGGACAAATGATTCATTCAACAATGAAAATTAAAAATTGCGCAATAGCTCAAGGATGTTTATTAAACTTAAAATGGAATTTTTCCTACAGAGATTATGCATACTTCCAAGCCAATGTCATCTAAACTTCCTCCACTTGATCAAAGGTTACATTTTGCTCATGAGTACCTCAAACAACTACTTAATTCGAGTCACTTACATTTAGATTTTGTATGCCATTTCCCATCAAAACTCAAGAGCTAGATTAGTAATTGCAAACTACAAGCAGTAAAATACCAAGTTAAATTCTTCTACTATCTACTATATCCTTAATTTCCTCAATGCCAAAGTAAATCACGATAACATAAAATTCAATGGATCAAAAGAACCAATATTAACAAACAAAAGGAAAATCTAAAATTCAGTATACCAATTTTTTGCCCAAAGAGGCTTGAAGTGCACGGTTAAACAAATCTTCCCTCCTCTATACATCTGCCAAGCCAAAAAAAAAAGTAATTTACCAGACCAAGCTATTAACAAGAAGGAAAACGCGAAATCAAATTTCACCTTCTGAGTCTTGCCATCGAGTTCGGGCAACTCGAGCTCGGGAGCAGTGGCCGGATAAGTAACAGGGATATCAAACTGGAGATCAAACTCGTACTTGAGAAGGTTATGGATGTACCAGCACTTGCCGTTCCAACGTGTCCCTTCGGAATTGGATGCGGATATCCGGAACCAATTGTTATCGTTGGACTTGTTCATCTGCGTGTAGGCAATCAGAGCCCTGTACTCCTCTTTTAACCTCTGAGTCCATGCCGCTCCGTCTCTGGGGCCCGCCTTCGTCGTCAGTAGCGGGATCTGGGTCAGCGTCGACTTCGTGTTTGGGTCCCAGCCTTCCATTTTCGGGTTCCCCCTCTCTCGCTAACCCTAATCCTAGATTTGATTTTTGATTGAAGATTGAGAATTGAAGATTGAAGACACCATGTCTGTTATTATACCGGGTCAAGGAGGGTATAATTGGAAATTCACATTTTAGAATGAGAGGACAGTGTTATTACTTGGAAAGTACCCAGGAAACTGGAAAGCGATATGGCGGCTCAAATTCCAGCCAAAGTCTCTGGCTTATCTTGAGAGCACCAACATGAGCAATCATCATTAAGATTCATCGTCTCCGTTTATCTCGAACATTCTAAACTTTCCTCTGTTTCTTCACTACCGCTGTCAATGGCGGAAGTAATTGTAGCTCCTCTGCTACAGGTGGTCTTTGACAAGTTGGCCAATCCCTTACTAGAACAAATTGCTAGTAGACTTGGCCTCAAGAAAGAGGTTAGGAAGCTTCAACGAACCTTGTATGTAATACAAGCAGTGCTCGCAGATGCAGAAGAACAGCAATTGACCAATAGAGCTCTTCGACTTTGGCTAAGTGAGCTCAAGGAAGTTGCTTACGAGATGGAAGACTTGCTTGATGAGTTCTCTCTTGAAGCTATGCAATCTAGGAATCAGGGTGGCTTTGCTGAACAGGTACGCTCCTTTATACCTTCCCTGGTACAAGCAGCAGGTTGTGTCGATTTGCTGCCTAGATTAAAGCAGATCAAGGAGACATTAGAATTGTTAGCTGAAGAGAAGTCTAGTTTCAATCTGAGAGATGCTCATAGTTACAGAAGTAGCAGAAGAAGAAGGAGGATGCAAACTGGGTCATTTATAGTTCAATCAGAAGTTTTCGGGAGAGAAGAGGATAAAGGTAGGATAATAGACCAATTGCTTTCAAGCAACAATACAACTCAAGGGGATATTTCAGTTGTTTCCATTGTTGGTTTAGGTGGTCTTGGTAAGACAACGCTTGCTCAGTTAGTCTACAACAATGACACAGTTACAACACATTTTGATTTGAAGATTTGGGTCTGTGTCGGTGATGATTTTGATGTTGGAAAAATCATGATCTCGATCATAGAATCTGCCAGCAAAACTAAATGTGACATCTTTGGAATGGATGTGTTGCAGTTTCGACTACAAGAACTAATACTTGGGAAGAGATTCTTGCTTGTGTTGGACGATGTGTGGAATGAAGATGACAATGAATGGGAAAAGCTAAGAATGTCATTGAGAAGTGGTGTGGAAGAAAGTAGAATCGTTGTCACTACACGAAGTAAAAAAGTGGCATGGATAATGGAATCAGCATACACACATCAGTTAGAAGGTCTATCTGATGATGATTGTTGGGCTTTATTCAAGCAACGAGTTTTCGGCAACAATGAAATGGAGCACCAGAATTTGTTTCCCATTGGTAGGCAAATTGTCAAGAAGTGTGGAGGTGTGCCTTTAGCAGCAAAGACTCTGGGAAGCCTAATGCGATTCAAAAGACAAGAAAGAGAGTGGTTGGTTGTCCAAGAGAGTGAACTCTGGGATGTATCTCAAAGTGAAAATGGAATTTTACCAGCCTTAAGATTGAGTTACAGTCACTTACCATCACACTTGAAAGCCTGCTTTGCATACTGTGCAATTTTTCCAAAAAATTACATAATAAAACGGGAGAAGTTAATCCAGTTGTGGATTGCAGCGGGTTTGATTCAATCACCAGAAGGAATAAGGTCGCTAGAATTCCTTGGAAATGAATATTTTGATGATCTAGTGTGGATGTTTTTCTTTCAAGAAATTCACAAGAGTGAAAGTGGCTACATAACTGATTGCAAAATGCATGATCTCATTCATGATCTTGCGCAGTCAATAGTGGGAAATGAATTCAGGATGCTGGAGCGTGATAATATAACAGAAGATCTGTCTGAAGTTCGTCATTCAACGGTGGTTTGTAATTTCAGCTTATATACAGTCCCAGAAGCTTTGTATTCAGCAACAAAGTTACGATCCCTCATCTTATTGCTCCCAAAAGGTGACCTTGGAGAAGTTCCCCATGGCATATTTTCAAGTTTTAGACATTTACGGGTCCTGGATTTAAGTGGTAGTGGTATAAAAAAGCTGCATGATTCAATTTCCTCCACCATATTTTTGAGATATCTTGACATCTCTAGCACCCATATTGAAAACTTGCCTGAAAGCATCTGCAGCCTTCGGAACTTACAAGTGTTGAACCTTTCTGGTTGCTATAATCTCATTGAACTACCAAGTGGCATGGCCAAAATGTATAAGCTGAGACATTTGATGCTAAATGGCTGTGAGAGACTAATTAAAATGCCACCGTGGATAGGAAAACTTGAGTACCTTCGAACATTGTCTATGTTTATCGTGGGAAATGATGCAGGTCGAAACCTTAACCAGCTGCAAAATCTAAACCTTGGTGGAGAGCTTAATATTAGTCAATTACAGAATGTAAGGGATGCAACCGAGGCAATGGAAGCTCAGTTGATAGGAAAACGAAACCTTCAGTCATTGACTCTATGTTGGGATGACTTTAATGGCCCAAATGAGAAGGTTGCCAGTGATGAAATGCAAGAAGTGCTCAATTGCCTCCAACCACATAAAAATTTGGAAAAATTGTCCATTAGAGGGTACCAGGGAATCTATTTGCCTAGATGGATGAATGTTCATAAACTTCCAAATATAACTGAACTTACGTTGATTAGCTGCAGGAGATGTAAAGTTCTCCCTTTGTTGGGTCAACTTCCCATCCTTAAGGTCCTGTACTTACAAGGGATGGATGCAGTGAGAAACATCGGATCAGAATTCTATGGCGAAGGCACTGGTAGACCGTTCCCTTCATTGAAAGAGCTAGCACTAATAGATTTCCCTTCTTTAGAATTCTGGTGGGGTTTCAACAGGAGAGAAGAATTCCCTTCTCTGGTCAAATTGACACTCAGAAAATGTTTTAAGTTGCAAAACATGCCATGGATGCCATCTCTTCAGCATCTGGAACTCTCCGGCTGTAATGAAATGGTACTAAGGTCAGCATCTAACCTAACTTCTCTAAGCACCCTTGTGATAGAAGAATTTGTAGAGCACTTGCTATTCTTGGAGAAGCTGCTCCAAAACAATCCTCTTCTCATGTCTCTCAAGATTAGCTCTTGTCCAAAGCTTCACTCCATCCCTCCAAGCTTAGGAAAACTCATCAATCTGAAATCATTAGCAATTTGCTGGTGTGAAGAGCTACATTCATTACCTCAAGGATTGCAAAACCTAACCTCCTTGGAATCTCTAGAGATAATTGAATGTCCCAGTCTTATTTCCTTGCCGGAGGAGATACAAGGCCTGCGCTCTCTTCGATCATTATCAATTGAGAACTGCAATAATCTCAACTCCTTACCAGTAGAGTTGCAATTTCTGACAGTCCTCGAGCACTTAACTATAATGTACTGTCCAAATTTGACTTCTCTGCCTGACAGTTTCCAACGTCTGTCCTCTCTTAAGAGTTTATCAATTTTGAACTGTCCAGAGCTGAAATGTCTTCCCCATGGATTACAACATGTCACCTCAATGCAGAATCTGGAAATTCGCGGCTGCCCCGGTCTGATGGCTTTGCCAGACTGCTTAGCAGAGCTTACCTCACTCAGATCTTTGGCATTATCAGATTGTCACAATCTAACTTCCCTCCCTAGTGATCTGCAGTCTCTTATTTCCCTTCAGCATTTATCCATTCTAGAATGTCCAACTCTGGAAGAGAGGTGCAAGAAGGACATAGGTGAAGATTGGCCTAAAATAAGTCATGTTGCACATGTCTATATAGGACCGCGAGAGCTCGAGAGCAGCTCATCTCATTAAGGTCTTAAACTCATCTGCCATTATCAAGTCTTTATTTTCCATTACATCATTTCAGTTAGCAAAGTAACATCTGTAAATATATAAATGCTGTTTTCTAATATTACTAACAGATTTTTTTTGTCTTCAACAATTTGCAGATTGAGAGAACTGCAATTGCTTACTGATGCAATTGAATCAAGACTAATGAGTTCAGAATTTGATGATGTTCTGCACAGTTCCATTGATGTTAAAGAATCCCTTCTGTTTTTTCTCCATTTTTGTAAATTATGGATAGTGCTTATATCAGTTTCTTAGTCTTAGAATTTACTCTCGTATGATGTTGTAAATTATAGATTGTACCATACACTATTTTGAGTTTTCTGCAATGAGTTTTAAAGAAAAAAAAAGGTAAATAAAAATAAAAATGATGATAACTCATTAATACTGTTTAATGATATTTAATTTATTTTATTATTACTTTTTTGCAGCAGATCATTTGAAAAATACCTTATAAACATTGAATTCCTTTCCTTCTTTTAAAAAAAATTAAACTACCAATTATTTAATTTATTATTTATGGATTTTTAATTTTGTTTCTTTTCCCCTTTAAAAATTTTTATACATAAATAAACCTAAACCTTAGACTAGATTTGATAATTTATCATCTTTATTTTATATAATTCGTGTAATATGTTAAATATTAAATCATTTCTACAATAAAAATTGGTCACAAACGCGAAGTATGATTGAACCACGTTTCAATTGTCTTTGAGCGACACGTCATCGTGTTTTCTCTCTACAGTAACCTTCTCGCACAGTCATCTTTTTGTGTGCTGTCTCCTTTGCACAGTGCGAACAGAGGATCCCTTTCCTCGCGTTGCTCTGATTCTGCGTCCTTTATTCTCCCTCCTTACAGTACCTTCCTTGTCTCCCTTGAACAGTGGGAACAGAGAAATCCTCTCCTTGGACTACTCTGGTTCTCTGTCGTCTCTTTCTGCCGTCGCTCCCCAACAAAGAAATGTTTGTTCCTTCGTTCTGTCTCTCTACGGTGGCTTCCCGGCAAAGGGATCTGTGATTGTCCGTTCTCTCTTTGCAATAGCTTATCTCGCGCAGCACAAACAGATGACTGTGCTCTCTCTCTCTTCAGTTCCTTTCCTCGCAGAGCGCAAGGGCAAACGAGGAAGTGTGTGGTTCTCCAAAATTCGTGACGACTTGTCTCTTTTGCTCTTTTTCCAGCCAATGGTTCTGTATATCATCGTGTCAAAGAATTGACTGGTTATTGGGATTGATCAAGTCGAGGCATGTGTCACAGCCTTGTTGTGTTCTTTGCTTTTTTTCCTTGGTCTAGGATTTAGGATACCTACTTCCAGAGTTGTCTCGTCGTCCTTCTTGGTGGCTTCTGTTCATGATTAAAGTTTTCTTCTTTGATCTGGTGATGCAGATTGAATGGTCAATGACTCATTTTTTTTGGTTGTTTTTGTTTTCCTTGGGGATTGGTCATTTGTTAGTGCGTTGTTTTGTGTTTTCTCTTTGGCCATGGTGTCATTTTGCTTCTATTGTCCTCTGCAACTCCTGTTTTCCAGGCCAAGTGATTATGGTTTGTGTCCTCTATCTTTGTTTGTTTATGTTCCCTTGCTTTTTGTTCTTTTTCTTATCTCTCATTTCGTTTTGTCTATCAAATTTCGCTCTTTCTTTTCGGTGTTATGGGCAGCTGTACTATTCTGTACCTGCTTTATTTTGTGGAATGAGCCATATTTATCCATGTGCTTGGTACTCATTCTGTTGACTTTTTTTTTCTTTTGGGGTTGGTTTTCTCTCGCTCATTATGTATTGTGTATTGCTGTTACATTGGAAATCTTGTCGTTTCTTCTTGGGATTTTGAGTGGCGTTTGTGTTTGGTTCTATTCTTCCGTTTGCGTTTTGTTGTTCTATTGGATCAGGTCTATCTTTTTTGTTCAACGTGGTGTTGTTTGTTCGCTTTTGATTTTGTCTTCATTTCAGTTTTCTCCTATTTTGTGATGCTTTTTGGGAATTTTTGAAGCTGTTTCATTCTTTTTCATTCCTATCGTTGGTCGTTTCTCTTTTATTGGTTCTTGATAATGTCTGTGTATGCATATATGCATGCTTTTAGGGGTGTTTTTTATGTTTTCCTGTCTTTCCCTGATTAAATTAACAGTTTTATTTCTTTTTCGATTTGTTTTTCGATTTGCTCATTTATTTACGCATTATGTACGCATTATCTTTTGTCGTTTCTGGTGGGATTTTTCGTTGGAATTTATTTATTGTTCATGTTTGTTCTATCTTCTTGTTTTTGGACGAATTATTTTTTTCCCTTTGTGTTTTGGCTTTTTTTCATGTGTATTTGCTCCTTGGGATATGTTTTGGTTTGTTCTTCCACTTCTTTCTTGCTCTATTTTTTGCATTCTGTTTTGTGCCAGCTACTTCGCGAATGTTTGGCATTTTTTTGTTTCATGCCTTTACAGGATCATGCGCATTATCTTTGATCCTGCCCTGATGATCGTTCAGATGTTAAATTTTGTTGCTTTTGCATATTTATGCTGTAATTATTTATTACGTTTTTTGTATCTTCATTACCCTATGTTGTTTATTTCTTAACGTTTGTTATTGTTCTAGGTGATTGATTTTGCATTGGCTGGGTGAATTATTCTCGAAGCATATTTTTGTACATATTAGTTGCTAAGTTTTGTCACAGCTAGTTAGTGATTATGCTTTTTTTTGTCATTTTTTGTGTTTTTTGTATTTTACCTCAGTTGTGATTTTTCTCTTCTGCATTGTTGTAGATTATTGACTTTGGATTGGTTCTCCAAGACTTGATAGGTGCTGTTATTTTCAAGGTATATGTTTTTCCTTCATTTTGTTTTTCATCCATGTGGATGTTGGCTGCTTTGTCTGATTTTTGCCATTTATATCCTATCTTGATGTTCATGATTTTTTCCCTTACTTTGTTTGGTATTTTAGATCTTCATTTTTCTTTATTTTTGCATCTTTATTCTTTTGTTTTCTCCTATTGTTCCGGCTTCTCTTGATTAATTGGTGTTTGTCGTTTATTAAATTTGACTTGTATTTTTATGATGTAACATGGGAATTTGGTGCATTTCTTTTTCCCCTTTTAACGTGGTTTTGATAATCTCATGTGTTTCTTTTGTTGGCCATTTTGTCTTTTCATTGTTTAAGGCTTTTTTTATTTCCTCTGCTTTCTGAACGTATGGTTTTCATTGTGTATTTTCATGTTTTTTCTTGCATGTCTCTGTTTTGTGTTATTTTGGTATAAGATGTCTTAGTCAAACACAAATATAGACCAAACTTTGTTATGTCCTTCTCAACCAATGGAAAGTTCCCTTATGATATCCTCCGCTTTTATACTTTCAATCGATCTGGCTGTTGCTGTTACTCGGGATGCGGTTCATTCAGATGTATCATTAGTGCACAGTGGCATATTTCATGCGAAGGATTTCTGTCTATCTTTTGAGCATTTTAAAGACAATGTGTTTTGTGCTGACTCTATTGAACAAATTGTTTGACGGCATTCAATCTCGTCAATAACCAAATCTCATGTTCGATCAATTTGTCAAGCACCTGGTGAGTGTTTTGTTCTCCTTCACTTCATTCCCCATTTATTTACGTTGTTGTTCAAATGAAATTGTTTCCTTTATTTTGCTCAGTGTGCTCATATTTTTTTGATTTATTGCTTTCCTTGCTCTATGACGGATGTTGCAAAAATGTTCAGGTCTGTTTTCTCTTTAGACTAGTATTTATAATGTGTTGATAACATCCATTGTTAGCTAATTGCTTCTACTGCAACCATAAACTTACTGTGTCTATTTTATTTGATAGTTCTCCCGTTGCTGTCCTAGATGTTCATTAATCTGATCAAGATCCGAAAACAGGCAAAAAACCTAGAGTGGTTGCTATTGTTGAACGACAACAAGAAAGTATGATTTCATCAAGCTTGCATTCTGTGTAAACTCAGATTGCATCTCAGCATATGCCATCTTTTTCCCCTGTTCATGAGTTTTGTTGCTTTTGAAAATTGCAGATTGATTGATGTTGTTACTCTGTGTTCATCTTCTCTTTTTCACTATGATATTCAAACTAACATGCATTGTTTTGGTCATTCTTCTTTTCAACCTGATGAAAGATCTTTGTGTTACTCTGGTTTCCCTTTTCTTTTCTTTTTTTTCAATTTTGTTTTCCCTATTTTGTATTTTGTACTTGACGTTATTCATTTAATGGCTTCTACTTTTTGGATCCTTATAATTTGTCATTATTTTATTTTCGATATTTGCCTGGTTCAGGTGAAGTCTACTCTCGCAAATGTTGCTTTCATTTACCTGGTTGTGCATGTATTTCATTTGCTTGCATGATCGAAATTGTTTATTAAAAAACAAAATGAGTGCAACAAATTTGTATGATATTGCACCAAAGAACTGTTAAAATAGACATCATATTTTCTAATTTCTTTCCCTTCTCCATATTGCTAAAAAAAATTTCTATCATTTCCATAATTTTACAAAATCTCTGTTTCAAATCTCCAAAACAAAACTGAAATGAACACAAAATCAAAAGCCAACAAACATCATCACGTTGAACAAACAAAACAAATTTAATCGAACACAACAACAAAACACGAACAAAAATGTCGCTCAAAATCCCAACAAGAAACCACAAGATTTCCAACGCAAAAACAATGCACAATACATAATGAGCAACAAAAAATCAACTGCAAAATAAAAAGTGAACAAAATGACTACCAAGCACATAGATAAATTTGGCCACTTCCACAAAATAAAAAAGGTAAAGAATAATACATCTGCCCATATAATTTACCCATAATTCCTACATCTATTAACACATATGCTGCTACTTCCTCTCAATATCTTTAAAAATTTCTGCAAATCATTATTTACTTTAAAATTAATACAATTTTTTAACAACATGTGCAACACACGAGTTTGCCCTAGTTTGATCTAATTAGTGTAATATGTTATTTTTAATCCATCTCTTACTGTTGTCAGCTTACAGACCCACTTTCAAAAGCCCACTTTGACCCTATATCCTTTATGAGATTTCAACTTCTCCCCCGACCACGAGACGCCAATTTACAAAAAAATTAAAAAAAAAATTCAAAATTTTTATTTTTTTTCCTTTTCTCTTGCTGTCGGCCCCTAGAAAATTTTCATATGCTTCTCCTTCCACTCCAAACCCCTAGCACCTCAAAACCCTAATCCTTTTCCCTGTCCAACGATTCCCACCCAAAATCAATCCAAATTCTCCAGGGGAAGCCCAAGCCATGGCCATTGTAGATTCTAGAGACCAAGCCCTCTCTCTTCTCACCGCCGCGAACAACCACGCCGATTTGGCGGTGAAGCTTTCGTCTCTTAAACAGGCCAAGGATATTCTTACCTCTCTCGATTCTTCCTCCGCTGCCAACCTCTTCCCTTACCTCGCCGATCTCCAGCGTTCTCCTCACAGCCTCGTTAGGAAATTTCTTGTCGAGTGAGTTTCATACCTTATTTCTGCTCTCTTTTCTTCTTTTTGTATTGATTCATTTACAATTTTTTTTAAAATTCTGCTGCTCCGTCATTAACGGCTTCGTTTCTTGGTTTTGAGATTATACTGATTAACGAGCTACATTATTGCACTTTGTCGTGTGTTTTGAATTTGTGTAAATTGGAACGATTTTGTGTTAATTTATAAAATTACTGATCTAATTGCTTAGGAAGGATTGCGTTGCTTTGTCTTTTCGTTGTGTGTTGCTGGGTTTCTAATACTATATCTGGAATTTTTTTTTCTATTTTTTGTCAATGGTTGGCAGGATAATTGAAGATGTTGCATTAAAAGCGATGGAGCATTCTTCTATACTAGTATCTGTGTTAGTAGTGTTTTTGAGGGATGTTGACTCTGATATTGTCAGGCAATCTATTGTTAGTGGCACAAATATGTTCTGCAGTGTTTTGAAAGAAATGGCATTACAGGTTTCTTTCTACCTTTATAAGTAATTATGTAGTCCTAACTCACTCAGCTATATTTTTAATGATTTTTCCTTGCAATAATAATTTATGCCTCCATGTACAATTCAAGTGCGATGATTTTGGATTTCGAACATGTTTTATGAATTATTAAAGATTGCTGCTTGTTTTATTTTGAGTGCATAATTATATCTTTAATCACTTAGTAATGGTGTCCTACATTAGTAATTTGAATAACTCCAAAAAAAATGATGATAGGAATCCTTTATCTCGCTTGTTATATTGTCCTATTTGGTTCATCTCTCAAACTATCTGGTTTTCTTACCTCTGTGTAAACATTTTTTTCCCTCGAAAAATTATAGTTTCAGCAGCATTGTAAAGTTGAACGGTGGCTTGAAGAACTATGGATGTGGATGGTTAGGTTCAAGAAAGGTGTGTTTTTCATTGCATTGGAGGTATGACATATTTACTTTGGCTTTCCAAATTCTAAACAAGTGTGGGCTAATTTTCGATTGTTGACTGCATTGTAATATTTTGACCAAGTTAGATACTTTTTGATAATTGAAATATTAGATGCTGACTTTTTAGTTCTGAATTCATTCTATGAGAACTGGTTGGTTTACTGTTGAAAATTATATACTAAATAGATTTTGATTGAGTTCCATGAAAATATAGATATATATATTTTCGTAGAGATTTTACATCTAACAAGAGTTAACAAAAAAATTGCATAAAAGAAAATTTAATTAAAACATGCGGGCAAAGTAATGAAATGATTATTATTTTTTAGATATTATTGATTGAATGCATCAAGTAGGTTTTAACTATTTAATATGTTTGGCAGGTTTCATGTAGAATTTTTTATTAAGTGGTGCCCAAAATGAGTGACCAAACACAGTTGAAATTTTAAATTATCAATCAAACAACACCTTTATTCTTTATGGCCTTCATTCATTTAATACCTTTGGGTTAGTCTGTCTTTTTCTTTCCTTCATCCGCTCCCTTGGGGAAAGCGGGTGGGTGGACTTGCAAAAAGGAGTGGCTTTTGACAGAGTAGCTTCTTAAGGTTAACAGTAAGAAATGGTTACTGGATATTTGGTTTTCTGTATGTCATGTTTACAACATAGAGAAACTGTACCTTGGAAAGCTATTTTATTTCTATGAGATGTGTGAGCGAAATGACATACTATAAATTTTTGGATATTTCTTTCTCAACGCTTCTCGTGTGAGAGTTAGACAAATAATTGAACGTTTTATTTTGGGGTGGTGATGGATTCAAGAGAAAAGTTTCTTGTGCTAAAATATGCATCCTGAGCATTCTTTATGCATCTACCTTTAGTGAGGATGCATAATACTCCTAAGTTGGTGCCTTGATGCGAGCAATTGGCTCTGAATATTGGTTTAGGAGATTTTGCTTTTGGGATGTGGACAAAAGGTGAAAGATTGCTATTCTCAATGATTTATTATATAAACATTTTACAAATCAGGGTGACAAGTCAATTTTGGTCCTTATAAGAAGGAAAATATGTTTTGCTGTCCTTTCTTATTTCTTCTGTTCTGCCCTGTCCTTTGATATATATATATATATATATATATATATTTTTGGGTTGGGGGGGGGGGGGGGGGAGGTGAATGGTGCTCAAGATCTTGGGTTGACTAGTGGTATTTGTTTGATGGTTTTTGTATACTCATGACCATTTCTTTTCCCTCACTTTTGTAACTCTTCTGTAAATTTGTTTAGTTCTGTCTACTGAGAATTATTTAATGTTACAGTTAAAAAACTTTGATATTGTCAACTTGCTAATCATGTGCAACCAATGTTTCTTTGATTTAAATTTGTAGCCTGGTCCGGTTGGGACAAAGTTGCTGGCGCTGAAATTTTTGGAGACATATGTCTTACTTTTTACATCTGACTACGTTGATTCTGAAAAATGTGTTGAAGGTATTGCATTTGAATTGTTAAGGGCTCCAAAATTCTGTTGGATATGATTTGGTTTAAGGCCCATAGGCCGTGTTTGACTTTTTGGTTTGTTCATAACTTCCATTTTGTATGTCATTCATAGGACTTCCATATTGATATAATCTGGCATCCTGTTTCTCTGCAAACTTATTTCTTTTAATGTTTCTCTAGCTACAAGAGGAAGTGGACGGACTTTTAATGTATCATGGCTAAGTGGGGGTCATCCTATTTTGGATCCAGTTGCACTAACATCAGATGCAAACAAGACTCTTTTTGTTTTGCTGGAGTTGTTGCAATCAGCCAGTAGTCTCCCTGGCTCTGTAACAATCACTGTTATCAATTGGTGAGATTTCTGTCACCATTAGTATTTTGTTTTTATTTGTTCTACAGTTTATGAGCCTTTTCTTCTGATTTATGGATTTCTTTTTCTCTTTCTTGTTGAATCATTATTGTGAATACTTCCCACTGCCTAGTTTTTGATAAAATCTGGAAAGATGGGAGTTTAAAATCATCAGGGGGTCATAAATCTGTATGTTCTTGCTAACATTTTTTGTTTATTTAGCTTCTTCGATTAGGACATATAATGGTTTGAATGGAGTAAAAAAAAAAAAAAAACCCTTTTTTGCTTGTTTTGTCAAATCTCTATTGGTCAAGAATGCTGTACAGGTTGCCTTTGCTTTTCCCTTTAATGTTAGAGCGGGGAGCTTTATTTGCATCTTCATTGTGCTCACCTTTTTATTTTGTCTTTGATTCCAAAAAGATATTATACCCTGTCATATCTGAAGGGCACATACTTTCATGCTAGAAGTTGCAGTGTCTTGTAATGCTGCTTTTCCATATGTGAACTTATTGATTGCATTTACTGTCCATATCTAATCAATTAATATTAAATTTTATAATATGGGGGCTGTACTGCATTGCTGAAGCTTGGAAACAGGTTGTAGTACAAGTTCAACTGCTTGTTTGTGATACCATTGCAGCATGCTGTCCAGCTCTCTTTTGAGGAGTTAATGGCCATGGATACTGCTGCATTGCTGGTTCAGATATTGGGAGTAACAGGGCTAGACAATGTTCACATTTATGTGTACTATGGAGCTCCAGTGGCCAATGATAGGAATGGTTAAGCGATGGATATAATTGTCAGCCAACTCGTGCTGAGAAATTTGGTGGTCAGGCAACGCAGTAAACTATTAGGGAGATCATATTATTTTTTGGGTTTCTGCTGTATATTTGTACAGCTGAAAATGTGCAAGCTACTTTTAAAAATGTATTGGTTATTTTTCAACAGTTGATGCACATTAAATACTTTAGTAATTAAAATTCTTTTTTTAACTGGGGATTATTCTGCTAAAGCTGCCATGTTTTCGATTTGTGGTTTCCAATTTTTGTTATACCCATTGTTGTGATGCTGCATTGTTTTCGTGGAGCTGTTTGTTGGTTTTATGGTCAACAGTAAGACTTGAAGAATACATTCTCTGCAAGCTCTTCAACTCTTTGGATATTGGCTTAAATGCCTTTTCTCTGTAGTTACTTCTCCTGCTAGGTAATTGATTGGCCCTCTTTTGACCTGATTCTTTGAAATACCTTGTACTTCATGGGCATGGAAGTGGTTGGATGCAAAACTTGTTGCTGTCCAAGAAAACGTTCCAATGTAACCAGTGACAGTTCCTGTCATGTCTCAACCAGTTTCTCTCTGCAAAAAGGCAAGCACTCGTGTAAGGGTTTATCCTAGGGCAAGTGGTTCTAAGTTTTTATCCATGGACTGGTATTTTTAATTATTTCAAACAAATATTAACAAATAACTCAGAATTTTCTTTTTTCTTTTTTGTTTTCAAATGAACACTTTTTATAGGTTGGCATTGTAGGGGGGTTTGTTTTTCAAAAAGAGAGTGCATCATAATCAATTTTGTACCCTTATCATCAAAACTACCTAGTTTCCTTTGAGCTTTAATCTTAGCGACTTTTTCTTTCGCTGTATTGTTTTAATCTCCAATTTATCATATGGGTGAAATATGTAGTATGTTTATTCACAACTTGGTAATAGAAGAGGCTTGTTTTTTCTTTTGGCCAGAAACAAAGAGAATTAGAAGAGATTTCAGAATTTGAAAGATAACCTCAATCTTGTTACACACAGTCGTTTAGAAAATTGTTCAAAATATTTTATTGATGAGATGGTGTGTTCTTCCAGCCTGTTCATTTGTTTGGCCTGTAAATGCTCATATTGCAAGAACCAAGTGCAGTTAAGTTTGCAGGTTGCTGCATCTTTTCTATGTTGAGCAGGTTTGCAGACATGGTTGGTGGTTCTGCGAGAAGTACATTCACTGTTTTGTTTTCTTAAAGGATAGCATCTGCATTGAAATTTTGATCCTAATTGTTTACGTAATGGGATGCCTAGCATCTAGGAAAGCTGGGTGATATTGTGTTATAAATTGAATATCTAGAGGACTTAAGTGTCCTCAATGATCAAGAATAAACAGGTTTTAAATGGTCAAGGAAACTTGTTTTTCACTTTTAAAACTTTTATTTGAGTAAATATTATTGTTTATAAGTAGCAAATACTACATTTTATTCAAATGTAAGAAAATATCATATGCCAAAGATAAAATTCCTTGAACTTTCTGTCAAATTTGTTGTAATGTGATTTACTGACAATATTAAAATGTTGCTTCCCTGCATGTTAGGTACTTAGGTTCTATGATATGCTCGGGCATGAACTTGAAAATTCTTGAAGTCATCTTATTGCAGTTTCAACATGGAAATAATTTTAGGTTTTTTGTTGTGGTTGGAACCATGAGGAACTTTGAGTGATATTTTTTAAAGAAGGTTTATACAAGATTCTTATTTATATGATGTTGCATCTATTGGTTGGTCTTTGTGTGTGCTGAAGTCTTCTGTGTATTGATTGAATATATAGAGCAGGTGATGTTGGTAGACATGCATAGTGGCTTTATGGGCATGGTTTTATCAAGTTAAAGGTTAATGCTTCAGGGTTTTAGTGGTTTCATTTATTGAAGCACCTTATTTCTAGGAAATCAAAAAGTAAAACATAACATTTTCTAAGAACCAAAAAAGCATAACATTTTCTGATTTCTTAGTAATACTTTCTTATGTAACTCCCTTGAGGGAGTAGATGCAAGGGATGGCTGCATGCCTCCTGATATTGTGATGCATGAGTAAATACCTGCTTTAGTTACACTGCAGGTTAATCTTCTTTAATTATCAGTGAAGTTGGATGTGCATTAAAAAATTTGAGTTATTTGCTTCAAGTTGCTATTAGAATGTATTATTTCCTTTTTTTTCCTCGCCAATATTTTTCTGGATTGTAATTCCCGTCATCCATTGAGTTACGTTTAGGGTAATAATGACATTTTTATTTTGCATAATATCTTATGTCTATACGTTTCAACAATGCCGACTGAACTCGATTTGTTGACTTTTATCTTAGTTGACCTGAACTCGGTTCTAGGTATTAACTTAAATGTATGTTTTATGTAGCTTGAAGCAACCTTGAAGTCACAGTGTTCAAGGTCTAAAGTTGCTTGAGTCACTGATGTTTTAAATGGCTCTATTTAAGTATTTTTTGGGGGAAGTGATTTTAACTAGTTGGCAACAAAGTTACTGCTTATATGTCATCAAGAGCATGACTTAAAAGAGTGACAAATATGCTTTTAGATGTGACTTGACCTCTTTGAAAATTTAACAGTGCTCTTGAAATGCAAGCCTTGTTGAATATGGTGAACTAGATAATCTCAATAGCATGATATTAGGAGTCAATCATTTAGTAATTAGGGGAGATTCATATTATATTGGTTTTACTTCTGGTGAGGCTGAGTTGTTTAAGGATCTAATCTTTTGTTTGTCTCCCTTTTTAACTGCTCGAGGTACATGCTCCCAGCATTTAGGATCATGTTGGCTTTAATTGCCTGTAAAGTATATGGAACCTTCCTTTTGTTTCGTTCTTTTTTTGTTTTGGGTCATGTTCTGTTGGCTCACCTGGTGTGGACATTGTTTATCGGATTGTTAACAAATAAGGAGTAAAGAAAGCATAAGGAAGAAGGCCTCTCTCTCTCTCTCCTCAACAACACCCACCCCCCCCCCCCCCCATTTTCGTAGCTGTGTATATGATGTTCCATTTGAGAATTCTAAGGCTGACTCTATTTATAAGGTTGTATCTTAGCCTGCCTAGTCTGAGGCTGAGAATGTTCATTTTGAATTATAGGTTGACATCTCCTGTTCAGAAACTAGAATTATATACAGAGAAAAAAATAAAATGGCTTTAAAAAAAAAAATCCATTGTTCTTGGAATTTATTATAAAAAACGGTGTCTTGTCTGGAAGCAATTAGGGTGATGGTGGCCAAATGGACGATGGAGGTTGCAATGATAACAATGATGGTGACCATTGACTGTTAAGAGATGTTGGGAGGGCAATGGTGTTTGGTTGCTGCATGTTCTTTGCTGGTGATACTGGTGGGGAGAATGGGTTTTTCATATCAATGCATGTTATTTATCATGTGGTTGTAACATGCTCATATCTCAGGTCCTGCTATGGTTTTAAGAGTCCTAGAATTTTGAGTTTTGAATTGATAACTTAATTTTTAAGAAATGTATCTGTGACTCATGAGATATGGTCGAGTTCAATATTGAATTTTTTTATGTTTAAAACCAAAAATTGTTGAAAAGATAAGTTTGTTTATAGTAATAACACCTGATGATTGTTGAATTAAGTATTATATTATTGCTAAGTGTGCTCCGTTGGTAACAGCACCAGGGTCAAGTATTTGTCACTGGCTTTCTATGCTTTATTTGTTTCTGCCTATATAGCTGGGAATCTTGCTGAAGAGTTCAGAATTTGTTGGTATATTTTGGTTCTTTGATGACAGTTCAATTAAGATTCTAAAGAAATGTTTGCTCTGCTGATGTAATGTTGATGAATGTCGGGAATTAGCATGATCTATAGAGAGCTTTATTGGAAAGTATAGGTAACAGTCAGTAGAAAGCTTGGTTTTGCTGCAGTGTTTACTAGAGCAACTTATAAGATGTTGGAGACCGGTAGCATTGAAATGAATACTTGATTTCAGGGAAAGGTGATTTGTCTCTTGGGTGAAAGCTAGGGATTAATCCGGATATTTATATCAATAATGGATGGTTAACCAAGGGCTTTATCTCTTCTTTGTTGTGAATGTCTCTGTATACTTATTGAAGTCCATCCTTAGCTATCTTGTTTTGGAGTTACAAGGTTTTGCTTTAGTTTTCTAGTGTTCTTGCAGTGTGCAATTGCTTTTCTGGTTCCTTGAGGCTTGGGGTAATCTGACTGAATTCTTCTTAAAGGCCCTATCTGCAGTAGAGAAAGGGAGGGGAGGGGGGTTGAGGGGGATTATTAGCTAAATTATGGTTTTCATATTAACTTTTTTTTTTTACAAAAAAAAAGAAAATTTGTCTAGAAATAGCTATAGATCTCAGCTGTAATTTTTTTCATTCTTGTATTTGTTTGGTTGTGAGGAATTTGAATTCTTTTTTCACTGATAGGGCGACTATTATTATTTTTTTTTCCTTTTTCTAAAACTAATCCTCTTTTTTTGTTTTGACAGTCTTGCTGCCATAGCAAGGAAGAGACCCCTCCACTATGACAGTGTTCTTTCTGCATTGCTTGATTTTAATCCAAACTTTGAGACAGTGAGGGGATGTCATAATGCAAGTATTCACTATTCCTTGAGAACTGCATTTTTGGGATTCCTGAGGTGTACTTATCCAGCTATTGTAGAGGTACTTTTTTCGAATTTTTGGACAATTCAGATACCAATTACCAGAGCAAATGATGTTTTTTGTAGTAATTAATTTGTTATTTATATTATATAGATCAGTAAGAATTTGGCAGCCAAATATTAGTGTTTTATAATACTTCAGATTTCATAATTATCTTTATTGTCCCCCCTCTAAATGACTTATTGCTTTCTTGGTGGAATTATTATTAAAAGACCAAAAGGTCAATGGAAATATGTGTTACAAAGGTTTTGTGTCAACTGCTGACTTGTTGAATGTAAAAATGAAACTTAGGCCTGTAAGGCCAGTAATTATGAACTTTAGAAGCTGTTCAGTGTTTTTGTACCTGACAAGTTAGGTATTATTTTTGATGATCAGTCTAGAGACAGATTGCTCAGAGCTCTACGAGCAATGAATGCTGGGGATGCTGCTGATCAAGTCATCAGACAGGTTGAAAAGATGATAAAAAATAGTGAGCGTGCTTCACGGGAAACTCGGTCAGGCAGGGTAATGATCTTTCCCAAAAAAAAAAACTTGTTAGTACTTTAATAGTAGGAATTAGTTTCTGTCAGTAGTAATAAACTAAGAGTTAGTACTTGGTAGCTTTTTCCAGATTCTCATGGTAAATACAATGCGTTTGTCAGGATGATCAATCGTTAAGCCAAGCATATGTTTTGGGGGATGTGTCAAAGAAAAGATCTATGCCTCAGGATAACGAAGAACAAACAAATAGTTTTGAGATGGTCTCCAAGCGTATTCGCTCTGGTCCCAATTCCCATTCAACACCACCGACTCAAGTAAATGATTCTGGGCAGGATTTTGCTTCTGTTAACGGACTATCTACTAATTTTCCTCTTTCAGATGGTTGTCTAACTCCTGTTGAGCAAATGATTGCAATGATTGGTGCTTTACTTGCTGAAGGAGAAAGAGGTGCTGAATCTCTCGAAATTCTTATTTCAAAAATTCATCCTGATCTTCTAGCTGATATTGTCATCACAAATATGAGGCACTTGCCTAAAAGTCCTGCAACATTGGCAAGGCTTGGGACATTACCTATAACTCAACAAGCCATTTATGCAAATAGTCCAGCTCAAGTTGTGCCACCTGCTGCTCCAACAAATTCTTTGCACGCACCTGTTTCCACAGCACAATTGCCCTTTACTTCAGCTGCTACAAGCAATTCATCAGTATCTGATACATCCACTGTCAATAATTTTGCTGCAGATTCCAAACGTGATCCAAGAAGGGTAACCACTTTTGCCTGTCATCCTTTGTTGCTTTGTAATATATTTTAACCTTTCTTAGATTTAGGACTTTCATAATTCCATTTAGTCAAATGGAAGCTAACACTAACTTTTTCAGGATCCCCGTCGCCTAGATCCGCGAAGAGCTGCTGTATCTGTTGGAATGCCATCTCCTGTTCTGGAGGACACTGGCACTGCAATGGCTGAATTTGATGGTTATATTTCTAATAAGCCTCTTTCAGTGCCAGTTGTTGAAAATCCTCCTGTACATTCGATGTCTAACATCCTAAGTGATAATAAGATAATAGAAGGTCCGTCAATTTCTGGTGTTGAGGAACCAGCTCCTGAAGGGGATGTTATGGGTGGTGTGGAAGATATTGTTCCCATTCTAGAGATCAAGAATTCTTCCAATTGTGCACTTTCTCCTCCTCATATGGTTGATGAAGATTCAGCTGAAATGAAGGCAGATGCTGAAGTGAAATATGAGACTGATGCTTCGTCTTTTCCAGAGTCTGATCAGAATTACCCGGCTTCTATTAGCATATCTTCTTTGGATGAGACTAGTCGGGATTTACCTGTGCTACCTCTATATGTTGAGCTAACTGAAGAGCAGAAAAGAAGTGTGAGAAAATCAGCAGTTCAACAGATTGCTGAATCATACATGCATCTTCATTGGTCTGACTGTAACCAAACACGCATGGCATTAATTGCTCGACTGGTTGGTCAGGTGATAAGCTATATATTCTGATTTGACTCTTTTCTCTGATTTTGCTGCTCTCTCTCTCTCTCTCTCTGTGCTGAATCAAGAGTTTAGGCTTTCTTAACATCAGTATACAGTTTACATAATGCATAATATATGGGTGGCAGAAGAATATATTTAGATTTTTAAATGAAGGCATAAAGTTTGTTTTGAGCATCACCTGCTTGAGTTATGTGGCTTAAGCCTTTTCCTTGACCATGTGAAATTAGTTGAGAAGAGAGATAACCACCTTGTTTAGAGCCAGAGAGATTTAAATATTAAATAGATAGCATGCCAGAGGTTCTGTGGGATTAGCACTCTGCTTCAAAGGCCAATAGGCTGATGGCGGCTTTTATAGAAGTTTTTACATACTTTTTTAATGAACTGTGGTGGAAGTGCTTTGCAAATATGCTCTTGACTGTGTATTGACTACTATTAACATAGGGAATTTGGGGCAAATTGATGTTAGCTTTTTTTTCTTGGAACAAACTACCAATGTGTTTTCGTGAGCATAGATTTAAGAAAATGAGGGATTCTTAGGCTTATGGTTGTGGAAAGCATGGGTTTGATTTGATCAATTTATGATGGGAAAAGACAGAAGGACCCATGTCTCAGTAACCCGAAATAAATTAATTTCATTGATCAAAAACCTTCTGCAAAGGTCTAACATTGTCCCAAAGTAAAAGTCTTGTTTTCCTTTAGGGATATGCTTTTGTAATGTCCTCTTCCTTTTCTAAATGTGCTAAAATCCTTATTTTTTTTCCTTATATAGCAAATCGATTTTCCCATACCCTAGACTTGACTAATTGCCAACTTGCTTCTACCTTGTTCTAAATTGTGTAACTATGGATAACATCTAGAATTCTGTTGGATGATTTCACAAATTTTGGATATTTAGACTAATAGCGATCGATGATATGTTTTACTAAGTGCCTATGCGGGATGACATATACAAAATTACATTTGGTTATGGTTCCTTTCAGATTGATGCTGGTGATGACATTGTTGTCATGTTGGGAAAACAAATTGTTGTGGATTACCAACAACAAAAGGTATTGAAGTTGTATTTTTTTTACTTTTTTTCTGTTTTTGATTTTTGCCTTTCTCTTCCTTTTGTTTTGTTCTGCCATTTTGGCTTAAAATGTCTCTCTCTAAACACAGAGGTACACACATATTTCATCTGTGTGGTTCTGTTTATCACATGATTTACGTTTTATTTGATCAATTTTAGTGTTATGCCTCTGTGGTGTATGGACCCAGCAATTTGTTTGGCCAGATAGTTTGCTTTGCATTAATTTAAATGTTCTCATCCTACTAACTATTCCGGTCTGATTGCTGTTTCTTGTTGATTCTTTGATTGTCTTTACAGTACCGTATGGTTGAATCTTGGGTCTTCATTGCTTCCACTGAATTTTTTTTTCTTGTTTATTTGTTGGTCTCGAACGAAGTGTGAAACCTTCTTGTTTAGTCAATTTATTTGCTTGATGGATCTAAGTTCCGCTATGGTGGATGTTATCCATGTTTATTACCAAATTTCTTGGATTGTTGTCTTGACATTCAAATATAGTGGTTCTTGGCTGTTTGTCTTGGTCAGATGAGTTAATGGGTTCAATCAATCCTTAATTGTATTACATTCCCCCTTTTTTTTTTTTTTTGCATATTGATCTTCCCTTTCAAACTTTTGTAACATTATGTTATCTTGTGATGTTTGTCAGGGTCACGAGATTGTATTGCAAGTTCTCTATCACCTATATTCTCTCACTATTCTAAATACAGTTGATAACTCTTCCCATTCCACTGTTCTTTATGAAAAATTTCTCCTGACAGTGGTAAGCTCTTATTTAAGCGAACCAAATCATTTTTTCTGAGTTATGGATTTATCTAATCTACTTTTCTGCAGGCCAAATCTTTGCTGGACACTTTTCCAGCCTCAGATAAGTCATTTAGTAGACTTCTTGGTGAAGTTCCAGTTCTGCCCGACTCTGCCTTGAAACTATTGGACAATCTCTGCTATTCTGATGTGTTTGATGCTACTGGAAAAGAGATTCGTGATTCTGAGCGAGTGACGCAGGGCCTTGGTGTGGTTTGGAGTTTAATTTTGGGACGTCCAAATAATCGGCAAGCCTGCTTAGGTATAGCATTGAAGGTAAGTTGGCCAAGACTATTTTAGTAACAAATTCTTTATGGGTTACATGCTTTAATCTACATTTGTTGAATGCTCATCTTAGAATTCTTCCCTATCATTGCTGATGTTTACCTGTGGAGGGTACTTGCTTGACAAATATCATTCAGATTTTCTAGGCTATAAAGTTTTCCTCATGGAGCGGAGAAGCATCATAGAATGCATTTAGTCCCACTCTAGTGTTTTTATGCATGATTGATTATTTCTTTTTGTTGCTTTCTTATATTTTCTACTCTTCCCTGGTGGCAGTGTGCTGTTCATTCCCAAGATGACATTCGAGGCAAAGCTATACGGCTGGTAAGAGAACTTACTCCTTTATAACATCCTGTGTATCTTCTATCAAGCCTTTCAAGATTTTGGCTTTCTGTTGCAAAACGAGTCCTTTTCAGTTTCTTAAATTTATATGCACAGGTAGCGAATAAACTTTATCAGCTGAGCTACATATCTGAGGAAATTGAGCAATTTGCAACAAATATGTTGCTGTCTGCTGTGGATCAGGATGCTGCAGGTGCAGAATTTTTGCAATCTGGGTCCATTGATGAAAGAGGCAAAAGGGAGGTTAGGGATATGTTCTAAAAGCCCCTTCTTGTTTGCTTTTCTAAGTTCGCCAAACTTCAACATTTAGCTGGTGCTGGATATGTATTGTACGGCAATTATGGAGTATTTGGAAGATAAAGTTGTATGAATATATGAGGGTTCTTTTGGTTTTTGGTGCATAGTTATTAGCATTTTTCATTGTTTATTTTCAAGGTCTATATTTTGCATATGCTTAAAACCTGCATGGAGTGTATTTTGCTTTTGCTTTCAAGTACTATTTTTTAGTTCTCTTGAAAGGCTTGCTTTTGGCCAGTCTTAAATTTGTTTCTATTTTTCTTTCCTTAATTTTCTTTCTGAAAATTCTTCAGGTTGGAAGCGGGGACACATCTAATAGTGGCTCTCAACTTTTAGAGCCCAGAGTTTCTGGAATTAACTCCATGAATACAGAATCAACAAGTAATAGTGCTTCTGTAGTGTCACTTCCTGAAGCTCAAAGGCACATTTCTCTGTTTTTTGCTTTATGCACAAAGGTTTGCTTCTATTGACTGTTTCTTTCTGCCTCTTTGTGTGTTTGTGGTGATGCCTGTGTAATGTTAATGGATTTCTTTTTTCAGAAGCCTAGTCTTCTTCAGCTCTCATTTGATGTTTATGGGCGAGCACCAAAAATTGTAAAGCAGGTATGTCTTGTCTGTTTCCATATTGCTCTTCATTTAACAATTAGGAATATATATTATATTAGGCTGTGGTATATGGTAGGTTGATGTAGCTTCACTGAAAATGTTATATGCATAATTTGTAACTTTTCATCTCCTTCTGTGATAGTAGTAGAGTAACAGCATTTGTTTCCTGGAAGGCTTAATAGCCAAATATACCCTCAACCTTTTTCAAAAAATGGATATAAACCCTCAACTTTTAATTTTATTGTAAAGGTTCATAAACTTTTATTCTACTATAAAATAAGCCCTCAACCTTTTAAAAGAATGCAATTAAGCAAAATAAACAAGAGGTTAAGGTTATATAAGCCTCAACCTTTTTATTTTATCGTAAAAATTTATAATTGGTTTGGACTTAATTACATTATTTTAAAACATTAAAGGTTAATACAGTAAAATTAAAGGTTGAGGGCTTATTTCCATTTTTTACAAAATGTTGAGGATATATTTGGTTATTAAGCCTTTCCTGGAAATCACGTAAGAATTAGTGTGACGTGGTTTTAATAATTTACCAAGCCTCTGAAAGCCTACAGCCACACTTGTCGGGCATTTATAAGGTGCATTTATAAGGTCGGATCTTTTCTGAGCTTGCTGCAGTTAGGTGATTTGAAAGTTTGAATTTGGTCTTCAAGCATGTGTAATACAAATAACAAATTAAGGTTTGTAGGTAAGCTCAAGTTCTAAAGCCGAGAGGTGGTTTTGTCTCATTTAAAGTAAACCATGAATCTTTGTTGTTCTGTTGTCTAGTATGTGTTTTGATTATGTTGGCTCTCCGGTTGTTGCAAAGGGGTTCTTTGGTAAGGAGAGGAAGCATTGCAAATAAGTAAACAAGATTTATCGAGGGTCAACAGAGGGGAAGATTGTGGCAGACCCTAAAGTATTGAATGGGGCGGCAATTAGTGATAGACAAGGTGCAGGAAAGAGAGAGATGGTGGAGCAAGGCTGAATAAGGCGGAAGCTAAGGAACTAAGTCTGTCTTTGTGTGTGTGTGTGTGTGAGAGAGAGAGAGAGAGAGAGAGAGAGAGAGTTTGTTGATTTGCTTAAAGTCCTCTAAATTAATTGTGTGGGCTCATATATATATATATATATATATATGTCTAAAAAATAGCAGTTACATAACATGAGCAATAGGCATAATGTTAGCAATTGTCAGTTACTAAGGTATTAATGCTCTGTCTGGTGGGTGTTTAGATGATCGGTGATATTGAATAGTGGAGTTAGAAGATTATTATCCATTCTTAAAAGAAGGGAAAAAACTTAATACTTCAGAGAGAGGTTAAGAGGAAACCTCAACTATCTTCATATATCATCTACCAATCTAAGCTCTCTAGAACATCCCAGTAGTAATATTAATCCAAGAATCCTGCTTTATTCTGGGGTTATTTCCACTTCGTTTCAGTGAAGTGATTTTCAAAGAAACAACCTTCATTGAAAGAGCTTTTCAGTGAAGCTGTCTTCAGTGAAGGAGCTTTTCAGTGATGGTGCTTCAATGAAGGTGCTTTCTAAGGAGGTTTTCAGTGAAGGTGCTTTCCATGAACGAGCTTTTAGTGAAGTAACCTTCAATGAAACAACCTTCAGTAAACCAACCTTCAGTGAAGCTAATTTAAGTGCAACAACCTTGTTGCTTTCTCTGGATTGCCTTCAGTATTGTAGGCATTAGTGTAATTTCCTGTAAAGCAACTTTATTTTTGGTTACAAAGGAATACTTGATAATTGGAGATGGGGGTGGGGTTGCTTGGATTCGAACTCAAGGCATATAATATGCTACAACTTTTCTTTAACCACTTTGTTAAAAGGTTGTTGGTAGCTTTAAATGAGCAAGTCATCTGGCAGAGTCTCTCAAGTTTTCTTATATAACTAAACATATGGATTGGCAATTATTCATGGTTCGCACTTCCCATACAAAGGCAGTCACCTACTCACAATTCTTCACAGTTATGTATTGAAAGAAAAGAGAATTCCATATTGCACCCTACAACTTCACTCCGTCTAGATTGGCCACTTTTTAATTAAAGCTTCATGGCTGTAGGATCTTTTCTTGACGGAGAAACATAGTTCTGGTTGAGTAATTGAACTTTCATTTCCACCAACACTGTTACTGTATTTAATCACAAATGTAACTGTTAGTGGTACCTTATTTATACTCTTTATTTGTTGCTGATGCAGGCTTTTCATCGCCATATCCCTATTGTGATAAGAGCCTTAGGTCAGTCTTATTCTCAGTTGTTCCAAATAATATCTGACCCGCCACAAGGAAGTGAAAATCTTTTGACACTGGTAGGCTAATCTCCATTTCCATTTTGAAAATCTATTTCAGCGTTGAAGCTCTATTTCTTCTGTTTATTCCTAAATGACACCAATAGTGGTTTTATTTTCTGGCAAGGTGCTGCAAATACTAACTCAAGAGACAACTCCTTCTCCTGATTTAGTAGCCACTGTGAAGCAGTTATATGAAACTAAGCTGAAGGTTCTTACCCAATAGTCAGAGTTCCTACTGTTTCTGCCTCTTATAGTCTTACCTATGATTATATTCCTGCTGTCTGAACCCTTATGACTGTTAACTTGCAGGATGCTACCATCCTTATTCCAATGTTATCTTCACTTTCCAAGAATGAGGTTTGTTCTGAATTTTCCTCTCTTTGTTTGGTTAATCAGTTATATGACTTTATAGGTTCATTGCATTTCAAAAATAAAAGATAAATTATTAGTGGTGTTGATGTGATTTAATATTGCATTGCCATGAAATGACTCCTACCCTCAGCTAAATAACATAAAATTGAAAAAGTGGCATTATTCATGTTGGCTATAATCATTAACTGTTCTCAGGTGTTACCTATTTTCCCTCGGCTTGTTGACCTTCCATTAGAAAAGTTCCAGCTTGCACTTGCTCACATATTACAGGTACATGTTTTATTTTCTGTTACTAGTCATTTTTTCCTTTTCCACTCATAGAAACTAATTGTTAGTACATGTCAGGTCTGTGCATTTGTGTACTCTTAAGAAGTGACTTCATATTACTATGTAGCTTTATCATTCTGAAGGAAGAAACAAGTTATTTTTAGAATCAATAAATCTTGAAGAAGATAGTGATTTTAGCATCTTGAATTTAAGTTCGTCCTTCTCTGAGATATGTTTATAGGATCTTGATAATTATTTGGGTTGATAAAACATCATCTGAAAATAATAATACTTGCACATTTTCATTTGATGAAGCTTTACCAATATTTGCTACTCTAATGCTGGTTTTAGTTTTGTTCTTCTTCGGAAAGCGAACTTAACTTTCAAAATTTAGGCCTCTTGTAGTTGCACTTTTGCTACAGGGTTTTTCTATTTGCCTTTTCCTTTCTTAAACTTTACTATAAAGAAAATTACATTATGTTCGGTCAAGAACAAGTAAGCAAAGTGCAATGTTGAAACATGATGGATGTCCATTAAAGGGAACCTATATATTTATTGCATCTGCATCCAGACATTGCTTAGAGTTAAAATGTTGATTCGTAGAAAGACGATATGATTCAAGGTTTTCCTTTGGTTCTTGGTTCATACAGGGTTCAGCTCACACTGGTCCTGCCTTAACCCCTGCCGAAGTGTTGGTAGCCATCCATGACATCATTCCAGAAAAAGGTGGCCCGCCACTCAAAAAGGTATGTTGTACTGGATCTGATGGTTTTGCTAATATAATGCACTTATTCGCTCCTGTTTGACCAGCTCTATTAATGATATTTTGCACCCCATGCGTGCACAAACAGATTAATTTAATACTTAACCAAGTAGGTTTAATGGAACTTTGGACAGACACACTCTGCAAAGCATTCTTCTTTTTGAGGGATTCATAGATGGTTGTATTTTCTTCTAGACTGTTCCAGTAGTTGATATTTC
This sequence comes from Firmiana major, assembly GCA_033439115.1. Classification (NCBI taxonomy): domain Eukaryota; kingdom Viridiplantae; phylum Streptophyta; class Magnoliopsida; order Malvales; family Malvaceae; genus Firmiana; species Firmiana major. The sequence goes on from CM065909.1 coordinate 48,943,315, forward strand.
TATATGGTTTCTTAAAATTTTCCAGATAACGGATGCTTGCTCAGCTTGTTTTGAGCAGCGGACGGTTTTCACCCAGCAGGTCTTAGCAAAGGCCTTGAATCAGATGGTATGCATATGCACTCTGTTATCTGGGATTGATACCATTCTTTTATATTTGTAGTAATGTTTTCCTATCCTTAAAATAATTCAGGTTGATCAGATTCCTCTTCCTTTACTTTTCATGAGAACAGTTATTCAGGCAATTGATGCTTTTCCTACCCTGGTGAGTCCTAATATTATTCAGCTCATTCACATTTTGGTTCTAAATCATGTCCACATCCTGGTAAAAACTTGACTGGCAGTTTAAATTTGTTTTTGGATGTTTGTGCAAGTTTGACCTTCTTGACCTGATAGAAAACAATTTTGTTGTCATCTGTTAATCAAATCATTTGCGACAAACTTCTGGCTGAGCCTCATTTTCTCAACTCCAAAGCTGATAAAAAACAATTTTGTTAACATCTGTTTATTAAATCATTTGCAACAAACTTCTGGCTGAGCTTCTTTGAGATTCTCAACTCGAAAACTGATAAAAAACAATGTTGTTTTCTTCTGTTTATCAAATCCTGATCAAGTTCTTTGTGTTGGTTTTGTTGGCATTTCTTTTCGATACTTATTCGTATGCATGAAGATTCAAGGGTATGTTAAATAGAGAATTTTTTTTTTATTATGCCAAAGCCATTGATGATGCATGTTTTGATATGGCTATGGGCATGAATGAAATCAGAGAATAATACAAAGATTGACCCAATGATTTTCTGAGCTTTATTGTGTGTTGTATCCAGGTTGATTTTGTCATGGAAATCCTATCCAAACTTGTGAGTAAACAGGTCAGTGACATTTGCCTTTGTGAGCTTTAGAAACAAGAACTGCACAACCATGCTGGTTAACTTTAGTTTATTAGTCGGCAGCTGAGGGAGCAACTGATATTCTGTTTGTTGAGTGTAGGTCTGGAGAATGCCAAAGTTGTGGGTTGGGTTCTTGAAATGTGTCGCTCAGACACAACCACATTCTTTTCCTGTATTATTACAGGTAACGCAGGAGGATTTACTACACAAGAACTCCCCTTTTCCCCAGTGCATATGGGGAACGTACAACTCTTTGGTCATTATGTTTAGGTTTACACCTTTCTTTCCATGTTTGGTGATTGCAGTTACCACCCCCACAACTCGAAAGCGCACTGAATAAGTACGGTAGTCTCAAAAGTTCCCTAGCTGCCTACGCAAGCCAACCAACTAGGAAAGGTTCACTGCCAAGGTACAGTTCTCTAGATTCTAATCAGTAAGCTTCCGTGCCAAAAACTGGAAAAAAGAAGAAAGGAAATACTGGTTTCTACTCTTATTCCTTTGGGTTCAACTAGCGTTTCATAGATCTTTCCGGATGCTTATCTTGTGCACTTTTGCTTTTGTATGCTGGGTTGCTGTAGTGATTTCAAATTGCTTGAACATTTTGGCAGATCAACACTAGCTGTTCTTGGTCTTGCAAACGAATCGCATCTGCAGCAGCCACATGTGTCAACCTTGCATCCTTCAGACACTTCTTCAGTTCAGGGAGCAACTCCGACGTAATAACTCAAAGCTGTTAGGTTTTTGAAATGGACCAGCTGCACCACCTTTAACACTTAGGATCACCAACTCCATCCTCCTGCATGGGTTTGATTCCCGGAGGGCAGAATCTAAGATTGAACCTCTCAAATGACCATTACTCAAAATCCGGAATGAGAACTCCGATAACCAGTTGCTCAAGAAATAGCATTTCTAGCAAGGGGTCGCCATTTGAGAGGATCTGTCCACTCCTCCCAGCTGCTTCGAAGATTGTACCATAGTTCCCTTTAAATTAATCTGTTCTTTTTCTTGAACCAAAAAAAGAAAAAAGAAAAAAGAAATCTGTTCTTTCTCTTTTTTAGAATTCCTTCTATCTTCTGGAATATGTAATTAACGTGTATTATATTTGGGTTGATAGCGCTGCAAAGCAGTTAAGGTTATCAGTGGTTCCCCTGTTTTGGCGTAGGGATCCCGTATTCTCTAGAACAATTGAGCTTTAGGTCGATTTTAAATGGAAAACGGATGTCATATAGATCAATTGGCTCAAGCCTAATAATACAAGGGATGAGCTGTTAATATTCATATTCCTTTTGTTTCCATCATCTTCCCCATTAATATGGTGGAAGCATTCTCATTTTGACAAGTGTACCTTATCAACTCATTTTAGCTCGGAGTATGTACAAGAAGCGATATTCAATAAACGAAAGTAAATTTTTTAGTATGATAAGATTTTTGATCTGAGAAAAGAAAGAAAATAAAAATAAAAATAAAAATTTGAAAATTTTTATATTTTTATATTTTAAAAGTGAAAATATAATATTTTAATGAGCAAGTTTGAATCTTTGAAATTCAACGGTCACGAAAAAGCTCTCAGTGAAACATTCCTGTGGAGGAAACAACTCCTCGATTTATTTTCTTTACAATTGTCTTTTCTACAAGCCATCTGAACTTGTGAATATTCGAAATTGAGGGGAACGCATGCGAATTGATTTCCGGCGAACAAGCTTATATCTTTTGCAATGACGACAACATTTCCACTCTCCCTATAAAAGAAATTAGTGAAATTCCGTAACTTCTAGTTGCCCATCGAATGCCGAGTTATTTTTGGAACATCTGCAAAAACTGTGAACCGTGTCTGCAGTGCACATAATGGAAAGAATAGATCGGTTTCTTTCTACAATACAGCAAAATAAATGTCAAGATATAAGACCTGTTCAACCATCCCAATTCTGAATGATGCATCCAAGTTGCGGGAGAAAACAACAAAAGAACATGAAATTACAAGAATGTAAGTATAAGGAAAATGTTTTCGGACAAGGAACAGGTTGCCATTGATTTCGATACAGCAATGCTTAAGTACAGTGTATAGACTATGGATCCACAAGATATCACCATCAAACGCTACCTATTTTGTGGAGTGGGGGAGAACAAGGAATGTGAATGTAAAGTGCTCGTGAAAAAAAAAAAAAAAAATCTCCAAAACGCCAAAGCACCGGAACTCTACAAGAATTTGATTTGTAAGAATATTCACGCTACAAAATTCTAAAAAGAAAAAGAAAAAAGACAAATCTTCTGTTTCTTTGTCATTGCCGGATGAATATCAGCAGGCGCTACTATATGAGGGTGATTGAAGCAAATCTGCTCAGAAAAGTTGAACTAATGTGCCACCTGCACAAAACAAGGGTAGAACCGTGACAGGAAAATAGCTCCAATCAGAAACTCATTCAGCATAAAATTATTAGATATCTATGCTAAAATCAAAGGCCAAAAATATGATTAACGTAAGATTCAAAAGAAAGCAACAGCTCAAGAGATAACTGATCTGCACTTGTTTTCATTAGTCCTATCTGTCTTTGCCATCTATTCATGTGTGTTTCTATATTCCCTTGTTTTCAGGCGGGCCAATCTGCCCGGTAACTGAAATCAGACTTTCACAATGGGAGAATGTATATTAAATGCAGAATTAAATCTCATACCCGCTATGCCCTCAGCATAAAAAATTTGAAGAGACGAGCTTCCATCACTTAATCGTCATGGTAACCTCTAGATTCTTCTCAAGTAGCCAGCCTTCGGGATAAACAAGATTACCAGTATCTAAATGGAGATGCCAGTTCATAATCCTTGGACAACCACGTGGTATACCTTCCATTTGACTTTCATCTTCCACCACTTGCTCTATAAACGTAGTTTCCTACATAGAAGAAACAGTGAGCAAAGCCAAGAATTGTGCAGTGACATTTCTTGAGAAATCACGCTATGGCTTCAATGAGATGGTATAAATTCAACAGTATGATTCATACTTGAAAACCCTCCTTCACTGTGCCCAACTGTCGAATTGGGTTTGAGAAAGGGCGTCCCCATCTCCTTGGATCCCACAAGATAGTGCTGTTGAAAGCAAATCCAGACATATCAACATGAAACCTGCGAAGTTTTTTACTTTTCTCATTTGTGTGCCATCCAATTACTTGACTCGCATTGCATACTGGACCTTCCAGAATTGCCTTGTTTTTGCTCTGTGCAAGCATGGCAACAGGCCAAGTTCCAAAACGGCTACAACAGAAGCAGATACATATGACGAATTTGTGTATAACAACAAGATTAGGAGAAGACAAAGATTACTTTATAGTTACACCATTGAAGAGCTCTCTGCAGTCTCTAACATAGTGATGAACAAGACAAACACGGAATTCAATTTATAGCAACCTACAATTGACAAGTCATACCATCCTAAGCTAAGAAAATCCATGTAAACAGTTATGGACATCTTCATTAACTTCTTGAAAAGGGCAAACATTTAATCAGCAGCTAACAGTTTTAAGTTAATTCCTCATTCAACATCTCATGAGAAACAAAAATGACATTCCATAAGCAACCAAGACTGCAATAAATAGAAGATGGACGAAATGCTTAGAACATTGGACGACCCAAGCTATTTGGCTCGGATGTCATATGAAAATGAAACCGCATCTAGTTACTCGAATAATAAAGAGGAAACAGGGTGATTTGATTCACAAACAAAAAGTACTAATGAATTAGGTGATGGCAATCATTTTCAGATAGTGAATCACCAACTACAAAACCGAAATCACTTCCATTTTCAGTAAGTAAAGCCGTCTCTAACTAAATGCCCACCAAAACAATAAATGTCAATAAAAAGAATACAAGAATTATTAACTTCACAACATATACAATACAAAAACCTACTTTTACCCATAATCTCCGTTCACTCTCTTAGAAACAACATTCTCCTCAAGATTTATAAATTATTTTAAAATTGAGATTACCTTATATTTCTCAAGCTTTCAAACAACTCCAGCGTGTAGACATTGTCATCGTCGGCGAAAAACACGATCCCGTCGAGCTTATGCCGTTTGATATGTTCCAAAGCGGCGTTTCTTTGATGAACCCCTCGATCCTTCACGTTGCTAGAATTAACCGTGCTCACAACGTGCCGATACATAACCCCGGTTTTCCTCAAAATCTCGGCCGTCTCAAACGACGCCGCTTTCTCCTCCACCACTATCCAAACCAACGGCGGCTTCACTAACTTCAAAACTTGCCCTAACCTATTCAAGAAATACGCTTGAAATCCCCGGTTATAAGTCGGCGTAACGACGATTAACTGCTTTAACGGCTCGATTAATTCGGTAACTTCCTTTTGTTCTTGCAATCTTGTGTTAACACCCAATGAAACAGAAGTAACCATCTCATCGTCGAATTGGAGGTTAACATGTGGCTGTTTGTGTTCAGGGAAAGCAAAATCCTTAGCTCGGATATTGGTATCAATGTGTCCAAACGGAGTAATCCCGAAAACAAACCCTATCAGGAAAAAGAAGAGACACCTGCAAAAAGATCGCCGCCATCCTTTGCGGTACACTAAATTTACGGCGGTGAAAACAAACGGAAAACGCGTAGACGAGGAAGACGCGGAGAAATGTTTACTGCTTCCGTTGGGTAAAAGCCTGTTAGACGGAGAGGAGAATCCGGCGCCGTTATGGTACGACCGGTCGTGATACGCGGGCGAGAGAGTTCGACGGATCGAAGCCATCTGGTTAGTTGACAAAAAGCAAAAAGAAAAAGAAAAGAAAATTACATAATCGGATCTTTAGGAAAAGCAAAATCGCTGAGATCCAGTGAAGCAAAAGGCAGAGCTGGAAAAGGAGTATATTTTTTTGAGCGCAGAGGCGGAGGCGGAGGCGGAGAAGCGCTTCATTTTCCACTTCCAGAGTGGGTTTAACTTTTGTTATTTATTTATTTATTTATTGAAATTACGCGTAGTGCGGAGGACACGTGGCGAGTGCTAGTGCGGAAATGCATTGCTTGCATCTTCTATAGTTATTGTTGTCGGGTGACGTGGCAATTTTTATACAATAAAAAATGTTAATATAATTTAAAATAAATTATTCGACAGAACTTTAATAAAACTTGTAAGTTTCACGAGTAGATTAATTATATATATATCCTTTAAAATATATTAAAAAATAAAATAAATAAATACATAATTTGTAAAATTAAAAATTTGTAAAAATTAAATATATAAAATACCAATTCTATAATTTAATTGTTCTTACAAAACAATAAAACTAAAACTACCTGGTCATGTTGCTATTGGTTATTCTTTAAAAATGAATTTAGTTGAATGATGGTTCTATTTTTTTTTTTGTTACATAATATTATAATTATTTAATTATCAGTTCAATGAATATAATCTATTAATTATAATTATAATTTTAAATAAAAATATATTCTTCAAAAAAATTAATAACGTAGAAATAAAATAAAATACCAAAAATAACTAAATACTTATTTCAATTAGCTAATTCAGATTATTTTTAAATTTTAAAGTAAAAATTTAACACTTGATATTTTTTTTCAATTTTTAAATTGTCGTATCTTTTGTAAGAATACATAAATAAATAATAAATATAGGGATTGACAAAAGCTAGCCAACCTCACCCAAATAATAGTACTCCTTTCATAATTGTTTACTTTAACTAGTCTCCCGCATTAGACTAATTAACTACTTTTTTTTTTTTGTTTTTGGCAAGTGGCAAAGATTTATAATGTATAAATGTGTTATAAGTGTACAGACAAACCTGGGTTTGGCTGTAAATCTAAGGACCACAATGCTGAATAAAGAAATTAAATCTATGGAATATGCCTTTTGCAAGACTTGCGAAAACATCTTCTCCTTAAATTTGTATCTTATTGAACCTAAAATGGCACCTAGTCACCAACCCAACCATGAGCCCACCATTATTGATGGTAGGATTGAATTTATTCAACTCATCAATGTCTTGCACAGCTTAGCAAAGTATACCAAGGGATGATAATGGCAAAGAAAAATGTGGTTGATGTGGCCATGGATAAGACATAGCCATCCATACCATGATTTTCCTTCGTCACCCATACCATGAGATATAAACATATGATTTGAGCAGTTAGCTAAGTATTAAAGATCAAGCATAGTGAAAACCATTTAGTTTGTGTTTCATCATGAAATACATGAATAACTCTATAAGATTATTATCCAATACGCTGCTAGTAGAGTTTTTTTACTCTATAAGCAGAGTTAAGATGATGAGACATATCTTAGTTCATTTTTTAATATTCTTAAAGGGTTATGAGTTATATCTTAATTTCGTTTGTAAATTTAAAAAAAACTTCAGTGACGGTGTATTGAATAATAATCCAACTTGATATTCATGCATTTATTTCCTTTTAGGATGACGCAAAATATCAATATCATTAACTTTGAACTCAAACCAAATTTAAGAACATGAAATAAATTAAGAAGAGCCAACTAAGAGAATGAATAAAATCTTCTTTCTTGGAAAGTACGCTTAACCAAAAAATGCCAAGGGATAAATTGACCATATAAGGCACAATGAATCAATAGACAATTAGCAAATTAGCTGTGCACATGACTCATTAGTTTCATTGATAACCTTCAAAGCATAATCCTGGTTGTCATATCATGTTTAAAATCCAGAAGTTAAAACTAAACCTTTAGATAAGTATCTGAGCTTTCTAGTTTCAAAGGGGGGAAAATGAGCATGAAATTAAACCAATTTAAATAGGCTATCAAGTAGACCTGGCAATTCGTCTATATTTCTGGTTTTTCAGTTCAACCAACCTGGTTACCAAGAGCAAACCTGTTAGGAGGTTTCCCATCTGAGATTCTGTAATTTCTGAACCAGATCCTAATTGCTACAAGATTACCCTGTATAGATTGTGAGTTCAAGTAGACTGAAAACATGCCAAATTATTATAGAATAAAGTTTCCTGACAACATCCCAAACACATAGCAAAAAGAAAACAAGAGGAAACAAGGTGAAAAACCAAAGATATCAGCTTTAAGTAAAAATGGATAAGAGCCTACATAACATTACCAGAGTGGCATAGATGCTACTGACCTATGCATTGTAGTTCCTTTCTTGATTGAACATTAACATGGTTAGAAATTTTAGAGTAATAGCAAAGATGCTTATTAACATATACCACAATCATATTCATGAAATGATAAGCTCCATTAATTTCCTTTAACTAAAGCATATGCTAATCTGTGATCAAGAAAACAGAAGCATATGCTAATGGATTACTAGGTGCAGCTTGAGATAACAGGAAGCTTAAGTACTGGAAAATGTTTCTCAACATCATTCACTAGTGACGCTCTTGGATAATCCAATGATATTGCAACTATTTTCCAGTCAAGCTTTAGCTCCCCCTCATCAATCATAGCTAAAGCAGCTAGAGGCTTAACCTTGACGATCTGACCAATCTTTCTTCATCTCTCTCCATTCTAAACAATATCAACTATAAGTTCGGAAAACAATTGAAGACAAACAAAATCTGCTTCACATTAGAGGCAAGGTTAAATGAACAAAACAAAGTGAGTGCTGATATACCAGGTTATTATCCCCTAATGCTACTTCAACAGCAGGGTTTGAAAATGGTAGGTTTTCCCAAGTCTGAGGGAGCAATCCATAGTTCCATTTGATGTTGTAACTTTGAACTAATTAATAAACATGACAAAAAAGCTTTCACATGAACATTAAAAAATATTCTTTGTTTGACAAAGAACCATGATCCCATGATGTATGATTACTTCGCAAATGCCACTCATAAATTTCCTGGTAGCAAGCAACGTTTCTTTACTTCCCCAAAATTGGCCATCCACATCACAAATTCAATTAAATAATAACAATAAAAAAAGAACAAAACTCATCTTGCTTTATTGGAGTATCTCAACAACAGAATTAAACACTCTACCAGCCAAATGCAATGGAATATCATGATTCATGCCAAGGATACCTGTAGAAAATTAGTCAATCAGGAGTTCCTTTTATCTTTCATTTCAGCTTCCAATGCTAAATAAAACCACAAAAAAAAAAAAAACACACAACTTTAAAACTGACATAAAAAAACCCAAAGAAACAATCAAAACCCAAATAAGAAAGAAACCAATTTGACATGAAATTTAGATATGGGAATGAAAAAACAAGTGATCAACAAGAAAGACCCAGTAATCAAATTAGGCTAGCCCTCTGGATTATAGATAGCCTTGCAAGAATGGTGATGTGAGAACAGCGATGAAATATTCCTGCTAAGGCCATAGGCCATGGCTTTGGCCACCGTAGCCATTTCCCTGACTAAAAAACCAGTCTGTAGCCGTCACCATCGGATGTTGGGCTTCATTGTTCCGGGGCTAACTGACGGATATTCCAAACATCTCCTTTGGTTTTTAATTATTTTTCATGAGCTCCTTTTATTTTCTCAAATATCAAAGAAATGACCCAAGAACTTTTCTTTTTTCCAAAGAAAGAAATAGCTCATTAGAATAAGTGAAACAATTGCGGTTAAAATATTCATAAAATATGACTTCCATCATTTGAGAAGCATAAATTAGAGCCAATAAAAAAGAGGCTAAAAATTTCCATGTAAAGGGTTCTTTTAATTTTTTTTTTTATGTTAATTAATAATATTTGAATTGAATTGCTACTTATTAAAACACATTAGGCATGAATTTGGAGCCAAAAACTGCCATAGGCACCTACTATCATCTTAATATTTATTAGAAAAAGATTAATTCAATTGATTATTTCAATCACTTCAAAGATAAATAATTCATTATAATTTTTTTCATAAAATAAAATATTTTGATATTGAATCAATTTATCTATTTTTGAATTTTTCATCATCAATGTGAAAGAATTGTTCAATCATCTTCTATGTGACTGATCATATTTCGATTTGTTCTTTAGTTTTCATTACTAATTAATATATACTATATTTTTTAATAGAGAAAACAAAATAAAAATTTTAATAATCAAAAGTACCCTTAAATTTTTGCATAAAATTGATATAAATACTCAATATTTTATTTCGTAAAAATCAGTTTATAAACTTTTTTTAATGAAAAAATTTTGAACTTTTTAAAATCATACAATTAAATTCAAATCTATTGAATGACATTTACTTTCTTTCGACATTTTACATAGAAATTGATATACATAATTTATTTAGTTGCCATTTATGAAAATTAGTATTATTTAATATATATAAATTTAATTGTATGACTGTAAAAAATTGATAATTTATTTATAATAAAATAAAAATTTATATACAGATATATTTCACCATTAAAAAAATTAAGTTTCGGGGGGTCCGAATAAATATTCCCTTTTTGTTTTCTTCACGTGGTCAATTAACCAACCCGTAAACTGTAATTCTGATAGCCAATAGGAACTAAGAAACGAAAATGGTAAAGTGCCAATGGTTGTTGCCTGCGGCTTTCGACATTACGGGTATTGAAGATTCGCAGTTCTCTGGTAAATACTCAAACTATAGCTTTCTTGTTTCTTTATATATATATATATATATATATATATATATATATATATATATATTCGAAGGAAACTTTTAAAAAACTGATTAATCTGGCAAAACTGATATATTCCGGCATTATTTTAGTTTTGAAATTGAATATGAATAAGCTGTTAATTCGATGATTTATTGACCGTTTATGTCCCTTTCTTGCTTGCAATCGAATTTAAGAGTGAATTATATGCTAATTTATTCAATTTTTTATTTTTTACTTTCATTTTTGGTGCAATGAGATAGTGGAGGACATGGGTTGGTAATTCTGCTTCTATGTAGCATCTAGCAATGCCTATGCTAAACCCATTCTTTTGAGGTGAACATTTGTAATGGTAATAGTCTTTAATTCTTACTGTATTCCAATAGAAAACCATTGCTGGTCAGGCCTGATTTATGGCATGCATTTAGTTCATATGCTTCAAAGGGAAGACTTGGTCGATTTATGGGAGGCTGTTGCATTTTCTATGTTACAGAATGGCAAGTTTTTTTGTTCATCATTCTACATTGGGCCATGGTCAGTTGTTAGTGTGTGAGCTTGAATTTGGGCTAACTCAAATCTGTCAGACAGGATAGGTTCATTAGAAACTTTTCTTTATATAGGAAAAGAAATGAAGAATGCTATCACTAATGTTCAAACTGATATATAAGAAAAACGATGTGCTAAATATAGTGAATGTGTTATGTTCCACTGACCAAACACCAAATTCTGAATGAACTGTAAATCATGGGCCATTAGACTGGCTGTTAATCTAAAGACAGGATAAAAGAACTAAGGAAGTAATGCAAGTTTACAATAAGCAGCCAATTGGAACACACGTGTGGTAAATGACTGATTGCTGTAACTGCCAATGGTTCCACAATTATGACATCTTTCTCACAGAAAATCAGATGTTTGATTGATTCTTGAATGTTGCACTTTTTTTTTTTTTGAAAGACATTTGTCAATTTCATAGGTTTCTTTTGGATCTCAGAATCTGGCGATCAGATTTTCGTTATAAAAAATCTACTTAAGATACTGCAACTTATTGATTGACATTAATCTAGATCTGTCTTGCAGAGGAATGATCAATAGTTAATATAAGCAGTAACTGGATGTTTGAAGTTATTTCTCAGTGGATGGCATTTGTGACTGACCTCCTACGTGGTTTACCTTGAGGACATACTGTTGATTACACACACAAGTCAGTCCATTATATACAGTCTTGTTATGAGATTTTGGCCTAGGGAAAGAAATGTCAATCTTCAGCTTCAAATTTGTAGGTTCTCTGCATGAAGATAGCTAGGAAAACTGTTGTCATGATGTGAATGGATCATAAGAGCTTTGTCGAAAATATACAATCAGTCACAATCTGTCCTCACTCTGTTAGATTTTTATCTCAAGTTGGATGGGGATTGAATCTGTGCCAATTTTGTTGCTAGCCATACTATTGTTTGTTTTATTTGTAAGCATCTGGAGGTTTTGACATTTTATGTTTGTGGCCAAGAGAGAGAGAAGAGGAAGAGAGTGTGACCAGACTTTTTATGCGTGTGTGCATGTAAAAGATTCCTTTGTTCATTAATGCTCAACATTGAGCAACAGGCATCATTTAACAGGAGTGGAAAATGTTGTATGAAAAGGCATTTGTTACGTGTTTAATGTATTAATTGTATCAATATCTAATTCTAATCTATATATGAAAGAATAAAAGAAAATAAACAATTAATTTTTTTTTTCCTCAAAAGAATTTCTAAGAGGTCCATAGCATGGACATTTAGCTAGTTTCATTTTCTAACATACTATTTTAAATGAAAAGATTAGTAGGTGACAGATGAAAATTTTGTTTGGGTTTTTGTTAATAATGTAAAATGTAGTAAATAAATGGTTTTACAGATTTATCGGTTTTTCTTCTATATATGGAGGATATGTGCTTGCATGCCTCTTAGTAAAAAATTTTGGGCTAGGGGTGGGAAATGCCAGTATTTAGCTTTCAAGTTTCAATACGGAGGTTCTTTGAATGTTGATAATAAAATCACTGCCTATGTTGATCCAGATAAATCAGAAAGCTTGAAATGGCTACCAATAGGTAAAAAATATGAAGAGTGATGTTTGTCTTTATTATCCATTCTCCTCTGCTAGATTTTGACATTTATGGATCAACTTGGCTTAATGATATAGGTCCAGGTCCCTGTGGGCTCAAATTGCTGCTGTTTCATAGTCCAAATACATTAATTGAATAATAAGCTTATAGCCGATGTCTATTTATTTTCTGGTCTCAAAGGCAACAGATCAAAGCAGATTGCCTTCGAACCTTTAGTGTGTGGTTGGTTAAGAAATTTATAGTAAGTGACCGGGTTTGTTCCTGCTTGGACCATCTTTGAAATTTAAAAAGGTTAATTGATGACCAATATTATTGTATTTGAGTTTCTGAAGACAGAATGTAAATTGTGGTAAATCAATGGCTTTGGGTCATGTGTCTGCAGGCATGTTTTTTTTTATCTCTGCCTCCTGTCTGCTCCTCCCCCTATACCTCTTGCTGCAATTATTTGTGGCATTGCATACTATATATCTTGGATTTTCTGAGTTGGGCCTAAGACTTGTGTTCATTATTCAACTTCAAGGTCATAGGTTCTTTAAATGGTGATTGTAAAGACAATTCTAGGGGCTCTGAGTAGAAATGTGAGTGAAAACCTGAAATCTGTGCAAGCATCATAACTATTCTCTGAAGTTTTCCCCCAGCTAAGGGCTTGAAACTGGGTTTATTATTATTTCCAGACAGATTGTTGATTGATTTAGCTGTGCAATTCTAATATGTCTTTGTTCATTATCAATCTAGGCTATTTTGTCCATTTACCTGGACATGGTTGATCGATTAACCAAGTCAGGCGGACTCTTTTAGATGAGAATGCACTTCCCACCTTCTCCCTTCCCCACACCAGAGGTCCCCCTTTTATCCTTTTGCTTTCTACCAAGTTAGTTCATTTCAAACTAGCTTTTCCACAATGGGTGAAGTACAAACTATGACTTGTCTAAGGACAAGAATGCCAGTCAAATGTTGAATATATCAACTGACAAATGCGAGGTCGACGAGGTGCATTAAGAAAAGCCTTCCATAACATTTTTTTGTTTCTCTTAATTCGTAATCTTGGACAATTACATTTTGGATTTTTGTCTAGACATAAGAATCATTGTTTCTACAATTACTTTTGACTATTGGGGTTACATGTCTGGTATAAACTTCAAAGTTTTACATGTCACTCTCTTATATCTAAACAGCGAGGATTGCATTCTATTTGCACTAAGGGAAAGAAAGAAAGTGATGCTCATTGTTTGAACGTTGAAGTCGGTTTCACTCTTGTTCTTTGTCCTAATTAGAAATGGTCCAGCCAATTATACTTTCTGAGATTCTAGAAAAGAGTTCTTTGGCTTCAAAACTGTTATGCCTATAGCCTGCGCATTATCATGTAAAACAAGCATGTCATTGTCTTGCAGATATTTGCACACTCAGTTTACTTTTAAACAAGTACAAGTGGCGAATGAATGTCCTGCCCATGATATATTGGCAACCTTGTTGCTTTGAATTTGTGATATACATCTTCAAGTTTAGAGCTTGCTCAGGGCTCCGAGTTCTGATTAAAGAAATCCATCATTGTTTATTAGCGAAATGCCGTTATTTGTATTGCCGGCGGGACTTGATATGATTAAGGTTCGAATGCTGAATGCAAAGCATTTAGATTTGAATCCTCACGATCTTTTGTTGTTAGTCGATTTATGAATTTCGAAAAATTCGTTAATGAGATTAAATGTAAATGAATCATCTTATAGATTTGGTAATTTTTATAAATTTTTAAAGAATCCTTTTCAATCACGGTCATGGATATACATGTTTCTTGATTTATAAGCTACAAACTTGGACTTTGTCTTGCCACCTATAATTTGTTTGATAATAATTGGATTCCATGGATACTTTCGTGTTTCTCATTGCCAAGACCATTGCTTAAGAGTCTAAATACCAAACCCATAGTCATTGGTACTTTTCTTGAAGGAAGTTCTTGTCTTTAGCATAACAACTTATGATGTTATACCGGATATGCACTTCCAAGGATTGGTGTTGATCGGATTGGACATGCTTTCCTATCAGACATTGCTAAGACTGATGTTCAAAGGCCCAAATCCTAGTCTTGTTTTTTTGAAATTTGACCGAGTTGTTTTTGATTAATCAGAACGATGACGTGGCCATCGGCATAATCATAAGTTATGCTGGAGAGTCTTGAAAATTTTTGCAAACCCCACCCATAAATGCAATCTTAACAGGGAAAGTTTTAGTATCTTTCCTTTGGTTCCAAAGTCAAAGAGTTTATGGCTTGTTGGACTCCATTTTTTTCCATCCTCTCTTGTTTGTTGGGTTGTTCTTACTAAGAAATGGAGAAATAATGAAGTTGAAAACCGTGTAAACCTTACATTTAGTCCATTCATAAAATAAAGGAAATGATCTCGAGTATGGACTCAAAGATCATGTTTCAATCTTTAAAATATGAGTTTTATAAGTTTCTAATTCAACTCTCGATATTTGTATTCTTATTTTTTTCAGATCAAAAATCTTTAAACCATTGTTGGGAGAACATGTTAACACTATAAATCAATAGTAAACAAATAAAAATGAAAAAGATTTTAATCATTGGTCCAAAGATAAAATTTTTATACAACGTATAAGAATTTTTTAAATTTAAGATTTAAATTTTAATATTTATATTTTTTTTATCAAATCAAATTATGGTAGAACGAAAAAAAAAAAAAGAGAAAAAATTAGTCAAAGTGTAAGCACTATGAAAATCAATTATAATAAACAAACAAAAATGTCAAATCACTAAGTTAGAGGAAGTGGCATCTCTTTGCTTCCTTCACTTTCAATTCAAAGCAAAAATACTTTGCAACACTAATCAAGCACATTTAAAACGTAGTTCTGCTCCATTTAGCTCTATCATCCACGTGTTTTTCAGCTAACCGCATACAATGCAATTTCCTCATCTTCTTTTCCCAAATTAACAAACAAGAAAGATTATCCTAAAGCCTTGCACTCCTATTGTGGTGGGCGTGGCTTATCTTCGATGATTACGTAGGGTGGCTTTCCAACTGACTTTCATTAACAAAGATATCATGAAAGTGAAGAGATGGACTTTGTGTGGGAAAAAAAGAAATTATTGAACCAAACATTTTGTCCTTTATCGAGTTTTTTTGTAAATTTAATATTCGAATTTCAATATTTATAAATATTTATTTATAGATATTTTTTTAAATTAGAAACTTTCATTGTATCTAAAAAATAGTTATTGGCCAATAAAAAAACAATTTAATGCATAAAATTTTTACGTTGTAGATTTAGAAATACTCATATATATATATATATATATAGTTTTTTTCTACATTAACCTTCAAATTATAAAAAAATAACTTTTACCGTTATAACAAAGTATCACTTTAAGTATGAGCCAATATGCAGAAATTTTTTTTTGGGGACATTCCCAAAAGTGATTAATTAAAGGTCTTATTAAGAGGAACTGAAAACTATAGCTATAGCTCTCTGCAAAGAGACAAGAAAAACCCTAATTTTATCAAACCCTTCAAACAAAGAAAATACCCCAAAACTTAACACACCCTGCCCCACAAATGACTGTTGTTGTTTCCTCCTAGTGCTACCAATGGCGCCCCACACGAAACTAAAAGTCATTGGAACGTGTCGTCTCCTTAGTGTATGTGCCCTACGAAAAAAGAAACGGTCAAAAAATGGTCCAAACATTTGCAACATGCAATACTTCTACAATCTACGGGGACCCTTTTGAGAAAAGCCATTACCCAACTGCTCACTGCTGCTTTCTGCTGTCCTCGATGACTCTCCAAATGCCACTCGACTGGCATCTTTGGACAAATAAATAACACATCCAAAACATAGCTAGGCTTCCCTTAACTTCTAACTTCATTGATTATTAGCTCAGCGAGGCATACAGCATACTTTATTTGATTGGTTGCAAGCTTGGTCATTCACTCTATAATAGAATCAAACCTATGTTAACCTTTTAGCTTTCTACACATTCCTTTCCTTTAAAGAAAGCTTTGACAACTTTTTTATGGCATCCATTATTCGCAATCTTTTAGATAAATATTCTTGATAAGATATGTATGAATCCGTAATTTTTTTAAATAATGATAAATTTACTTATTTGAATATTATCGTATCAAAATATTTTCTTTAATTGTTTGATTCAAGATTTTTAATTTAAAAAGTAAAATATGAATTTTTTTTAATAAAAAACACAAATGTCACGTGAAAAACATATTCATTTTATCAACTTGATTGACGAAGTGAGATGCGTTATCAATATGTACTGGTTTGCGTTTGTCCACATATATCAAGAAGGAATCATCATGGCATGCATAGACCGAAAGGACGGTTGGATAATTAAAGGGTGCATGCAATCCCAAGTTTTTGCCAACGGCTGCAGCTCCAGAGGCATATTTCTGGACCGAACGATGCAAAATTATTAGCATTTTTAGGAATTTTTCCGACTCTAGTCTCTAGATAGCTGTGACAATAGGCAAAGGCACATATATATATATATATATATTCATTCAATAATGTGGGTCATCATTGAGGAGAAGAATAGTGACTTGAGTAAGTGAGTAAATCACCCTTCATTGAAGGCTTTTTTAGCCCAAAAGAGTGGCTTTCGGCTTTAGACTTTCAGCCAAGGGTCGGTTATATGTTATTTTTATAAGTGAATGTATGAATCATTTGAATTTTATTTCAAATTTTCATTTAGATTTTTGAGCTTTTGACACAAAGTCCTCGAAACAATTGTTATTTATGGATATAAAAGATAGTGGCCACTGCCGACTGCGGCATAGCCTCTTGATTTCCCTTTCGCTCATTGAAAAAACAAAGAAGATAAGGGCCGACCACTCACCAGTCACCACAGCGTCCGCCCAAAGAGGGAGAGTGGGTTCTTTGAAAAGACGTTTTACAAGGGAAAAACAGGCTAAATAAATAGCACATATGCCTTTACCGGTTTTAGGTTTATAATATGAAACTTTGGTGAAGCAGTACTTCTCTTTAGCCCTAACCCTTTTTTTTAGTTTTCTTTTTTTGTCAAATTTGCATGAACACTCTACACCACTATTTCAAGCAATTGGGGCGGTTTTATGGATGAGTTTATATTTAATGTACTCTATATTTATGCCACACAAGGTTAAACAATTACAATATTTCTTTAATAAATCAAATTGAAAATATATATATATATATATATAGAATTGATATTTTATTAATTTTTAAGGGCTTTATTTGGATTTTTCACTTGGTGAAATGGGATTCTTGTGGCACACAAAATGATGCCATTGGTGGACAACTAAGTTTCTCTAAAGTGGGTAGAGATGCGTGACACGTGTCAATTACTCAATGGCTATTTTGTCCAATAAAAAGATGACAATGATATGAAATGACACGTGGTATTAAAAATATTCGATTAAAAGTTGAGAATAATGTGCTGGAAAATGATGGCTTGATTGATATATGCATAATGGGTGGCAATTGAGGAGATTACCCTACACCAAACTATTATTCTTTTCTTTCTTTAATGCTTCATTAGTGATCTAAATTACAATCCCAAATTTATTTGTTTGGTTAGTTTATACAGTCTTTAGTACTTTTAAGGAGGTGAATGCTAATTAATAAGTCTAATAATCTCTTAATTGAATGATTAAGAAAAAATGTGACATATTATAAGGTTTAAGTTCGAAATCAAACAATTTTATCCATATTTTTAATTATTAAATATTTTTTTTATAACAAAAAATATTAATAAATAATTTGTAGTTTAATTTTTAACATTTATATTTTTTTTTAAGTCTCAATCTCTTTTAAAAAAAAGAAAAAATCATTTTTTCTGGTTTATTTATAATTATTAGCTTAATGTAATAATTATAGTTAAAAAAACCTACTAATAATATAAGCTTTTATGATTTATGAATGAATGAATCTCTATTCTCTACTTAATCTTGCTCCAAAAGTTGCTTCTCTCTTTCCAAATTGATAATAATATTTTATTTGACTAGGCTACCATATATGTATAAACATTGAACTACCTCCATTTAAGCACTTATGAATAAACATTGAACTAGCTCCATTTAAGCACATTCTTATTAAAATATATAGCACTTTTTATGACTTGGCATTCAAACAAAATTTACCTAAGTTTAGGTGAAATGACCTAATTTAATTAGTTGGGGGATAATTATTGTTTATTCAAGTGGCTAGTGTTGTCCTTGATTGATTATGGAGTAGAATGATTGTCATATAATAACATTATCTCTTAAACTTAATTTGATAAAAATAAAAGGAAATTTTGACTTTTGTATAGTGGTATAGAAGAAAAAGATACTTAAGAAAAAAATTAATTAATATATTATTTTAAATTTAATAAAAATGCATTATATACATAATGATATTTTAACCACCGTTAAACAAAGTCCTTTACTGTCTTTAGAAATACAACAATCTTTTTAAGCAAGTTACAAAATTTATATTTGGGTTTAGAAAAAATCTCTACGGGAAGTCCATCACTAAGATGAAATCCATCGAAATTTTGATTTGGTGATTTAGTTGTAACTTACTTTTTATCTTTTTTAATAAAATTTAATATTAAAAAATTTGACTTACAAAAGAATATATTGAGTGAAGACATAAGTTTAATGTATGAAATTTTATAAATCATAATGAAAAAGCTAGAAAATATATAAGACTATTATTCCATCCATGTAAGTAGAATTAAAAAAAATTCCACAAACACATTTTTTTGTGCACTATTTGTCTTTTTAAAAAAAAAAGTCAAAATTCTTTAAAAAAACACATGACATATAAAGTGTCATGTTTGTGGAGTTTTTTAATTTCAAATATATAGATGATGAAGGATCCATTTACATTAGTATAAAATTAAATTGTTTACACTATTTCATATCATTTTATACAATTTATTTTTTTTAGTCAGATTGATGAATATTATACTCTTTTCAAGTTGATTATGTATACAAAATTTCAAGTTAATCGAAAATACTTAACTATTAATTTGGTAATAATAAATTTCAATTGTTAATATATATTGAAATATAATTCGACTCGAAACTTTACGTGTATAATGAATAAGAATATATAGTTAATTTATCGATTTATAAAAATATTAATTTTATATAAAATTATAAAAATAATATAAAATAATTTATTTTACATTGATTTAATTTGATCATCGCGTGTGTAGACTGTATGAGAAATTGATATGGGCAAAAATATCCAGTGATAATTTCATGATAATTTAAAAAGGGCTGGAAATATGTAGAAGTAGTAGAGGTAGCTAGGAATTCACTTTTGATTTTGAATTAGGGTTGAATACATGGGACGGGTCCCAGTTCAATCTAGGGCTACAGAAGAGGGTAACCTAAGCTAACTTGGCAATTATGGGACACAATTTTCAGTACAATCAGTAAATTTTGGAAGGAGATGGGGATTGGGAGGGTAGTTTGGTTGTCCTATTGGAGTGGGACCTTGCTGGTGGACCAGCAGCTACTGCTTCTTCTATCCAAAACTCAGGGTACATCAGTACCAATGCAATGCAATGCGCCCAACAACAGTACTCATCAGGGTTTCAACTGCCAACTAAAACATTAAATTATATAATCCCCATCTTTATGTCATTTTCCTTTTTTTTTTTTTTTAATATTTGTACTTGGGGTTAGAAAAAATCATAAGTTTTTTTAATTTATTTTTTTAAATATCTTTTTCGTACATTAAATTTCGATACATTCAAAATTTTACTTTTTAATATTTCATAAAAATCAAGATTTTCAATGATAAAATGAATTAGAATCTTACGCGTACATATATGTCATATCAAGACAACATTTCATGTAGTAAAATATTTATATATTTTACTTATGGATGTTGACTTAAATGATAAAAAAATTTTTTTTTTCCTATTAGATTCAGCGTAGATAAATTTACTTGGATTGGCTAATTAAAATGTAACATGCATATAAACTTATCAAGATGATGCGGGTATGATATACTATGACTTTATAAGTAGTACTTCATCGACCAAAAAGTCCAAAAGCTACAACATTGAAAAAAAAAGATATATATATATATATATATATTATAAATTATATATATAAAAAAAAACAATTCAACATAACCAACGGACTAGAAATATTTTGAAGGAAAAAATGGTGTGCCACACGTTTTAAAAGGCAATTCCTTTTGCATTCTATATTGGAGTAATTAATAGATGGATGGACGGATGGATAGGTTGATAGAGATGGAGATATACATTAAACCGATAAGATGATAAGGGTAAAACAAAAAGAAAGGTGGCCACATAGAGACCAGAGATTGATGCAAGAGAAGAATATATATATATATATATATATATATATATATATATATATATGTATGATTGAGTTTATTTTTGATGCATCAACAGTATATGTAGAATCCTAAAATCTACATTATATAGAATAGAAACTATGGTCAATGTATCAATTATAAACCTAATAATATAATAAAAGAGTGAAGGAAAAGAGATGGAGCATTTTCCATGTTATTTATCCTTTCTCATTCATTGTCTTTGTTGCATCGCATGGACATGTTATATGAACAAAAATGGATTGTTAAGTACTGAATTTCGAGGGTGTTGGAATTGTAGAAGCAAAATATATAACAAGTGGAGGAGGAGGAGGAGGAGGAGGAGGAGGGCGTGGGTAACTGCTAATTGCAGAGGCACAGCGTCAAAGTTTTTGTCATGTGAGAAGTAGACAGAAGCAATAATAGCTGGATTTTGTTTCTTCAGTTGAAGCAGGACCCTCCCTTGGCCTTACCCACCCTCTCTCCACGCTTTAGTAGATACTCCTCTACTAGTCCCAATTATTATCATTCTTCCACTGCTTGCTTTCTTTGTTTTTTTGTTGATACAATATATTCTCTCTCTATCTCCACAAGGATTTGATTTTTGTTTTTATGTATTTTCTATCACATAAATAAATTAATCCCATCAAATATAAAGTTTTTTATTTTTGCATTTTCATTTAATTAATATATATGAATTAATCCACTTAGAATTAATGCCATGTATAAAGCTATGGCAGATTCTGACCTAAGATCACTACTAGTCTTTTTCCATATAAAAACACTACATGGGTATTTAATAAATACTATAGCATATATATATTTTTTAAGTATATTTCAGTGAGACAAAAAAAAAAAAAAAAGATAAGAAAAAAGAGAAATTCTCGAAGATTGGACCAGTTTTAAAGCTTCGGAAAGCTCTTGAAGATATAAGGAAGAAGTATATATAAAGTTGGAATTTATTAGTAATGGGTAAAGAACTATAATTTTATAGGGTACAGAGTTATAAACGCGGTCAAAATTATGACACATATATTGTTTTAAATATTAAAAAATAAAAAATTTTAAAAAAATAATATCAAAAAAATAATAAATAAATAAATTGAGATATATATTATTATTTTAATTTATTTATAAAATTTAAAAACTTAACTGATAAATGATAATGTATCAAATAATAATTCATTGGTAAACTAAGATATTGTTTGGTGAGATCCAAACATTAAAAACAACATTGTGGAAGGATAAAATTACCTTTCTACCATTTCTTTTAAATATTTTATTATTCTTTAATGGTCATTTTATTATTTTTAATTTTATTGAAATCAATATCATTCAGGAGTGTAATTATGTCCAGTCGAGACGATCCAGTATCAAACTCGAGCTTGACTCGACTCAAAAATTTGAGACTCGAAATTTGGTTCAAACTCGATCGAATTTAATTTTTGAAACGCGAGCTCGACTGACAGAATACTTGAGTCACTCGAGTTCTGCCCAATAGACTCAAACTCGACTCGTTAGACTTGATTTATAATTTTTAGTTATATATTATAAGGATAAAATAATAAACTAATAATAAAATATTAAAAAATATATTTTAAGAAAAATTTGATTAGATTCACGAGTTGGGCATTAAAAAATTTAAACTCTGGTTGATTCATTACTCGAACAGCTTTAGTTTAAGCTTGATTATAAAATAAATAAATTCAATTTAAATAATTATCGAATAGAATTCAAATAACTCATAAATAATTAATTTGATTCTCACTTTTTACCTTACCGGCTACTTAAACCAACCTAATGAATATAAGATATGGTTGAACTTGAAAGTTAGATAAAGAAATGTACTACTCCATACTAAAAAGCCTGTGGTATAAGGGTTGGCTTTCGGAAAAGCAAGCTATATATTATGCTAATTTCCCTTTTTAGGAAGTGCTTAAGCTATAGGCTGTTACCTTAAAAAGGAAGGGAACAAGAGATGCCGAATCCTCTCCACACGTCTTAGAAACAACCGACAGAGATTAACCTGCTTTATTTTTTGCTTATTTTATCTTTTTCTCTCACTTCTCAATCAAGATTCCAAAGTATATAAGGTGAAGTAAATTAAGTATGTCGATTTCATTCTGCATTTGTTATTAATACAACATGGGATTAACAAAAACAAAATTAAGATCAGAAAAAGGGGTCTTGTACAGTAGAAATTAGAGTGGGGAAGTATTGAAAAACAAATATAATTTTCACTTGAAACTCTTTTCTGAGGTGGGGGCAAAAATGGGGTAACTGAACTCTAATTAATGTTCACCAGTGTGTGAGTTAGAGAGGAGAGGGTCAGCTTCAAGTGAAGCAGACTTCACAAGTTCATCATTGATGCACAGTATCCCTTCAAGATCAGCCTTGTTCTTGTTGTTAGTGTGCTTAGGGTTGGAGTAATCTTCTTGTTTTGTTGAGACCGGTAATGGAGGAGGTTTGTTACTGCTTGTTTGTGTCAGCACTCTTGCTCTTTCTACTTGAACCATCCAATCTGTTCTATAAAGAACTGAGAACATGAGGAATGCGCAGGATGCTTGAGCTGCAAGCAAGCCAAGCCAGAGCCCGGGAAACCCCATTTTGGTCACGAAGCCCATCAGGATAGCTACCGGCATTCCCACCAGGTAAAATGACCCCAAGTTTATGTTTGCTCCGATGGTTGGCCTGGCGCTGCCTCTTAGCACCCCACAGCCGGTTGTTTGAGGGCAATTCCCAATCTCACAAAGCCCGGCAATTGGCAATGCAACTGCTGTTAGTTCAAGGATTTCAGCGTCACTGGTGAAAAGCTTGCCCCATTTGTGTCTCATCAAGGTTGTGAACAACATCGCCGACAGACCTATAGCTACAGCGAAAAAGAGAGAAACGATCATGGAAATGCGAGCTTTTCTCGGCCTGTTTGCGCCAAGTTCATTCCCAACTCTTGTGGATACTCCAACACTTAAAGCTGAAGGGAAGCAATAGACTAGAGAGGTTGTCTGAATAAGGATCCCCATGGAAGCAATGGAAGCTTTGGGGTTAACAAGCAGGCCACACATCAGTATCATGAATTCATACCACCACCATTCAAGGCAAACTGAGATACAAGTTGGCACAGCAAGAGCAAGCAGAGAAGACCATCCCCTAAGACAGTCAGTGCTTGGAGATACCCAAGAATCTTTATGTACGTCTGAGAAGTATACGAATGAAGAGAGCAAGAGGACGAGGTTGAGATTGGTCCAAACCATAGCTATAGCCACCCCTGCTACACCAAGCTTGAAATGGACAACGAGAAGGAAATTCAATGGGACGTGAAGAAGCACGGAGATGGCTGAACAGTAAGTTACAGGCAATGTAATGGTTTGAGTCCTGAGGTAGATGCGAAGTGGGTGAAGAAGAGAGAGGAAAACTAGGTCGGGAATGGAGAAAAGAATAAATGTATGAGCCACGGATGATATTTCTCGGTCTTGACCACACCAAAGAAGGATAGCTTTCACGTTGACCCACATGAAAGAGATAGGGATAGAAGCGGAGAGGAGAAGAAGCACCGTTCTCTGTAGGGTTAACCCAAGAAGCTTCCCTTGTTTGGCACCGTAAGCTTGTCCACAAATGGGTTCCATTCCCATGGCTAAACCAGAGATTACAGAGTAGCCAGTAATGTTTGCAACACCAATGGCAAGAGAGCCACCAGCAAGCTCAAGTTCACCAAGATAACCAAGAAAGAGCATGGAGATCATGGCTCTTGAATATAGAAGTAAACTACTAATCGCTGTCGGGCCTGAGATCTTCCCTATGGCTTTGATTTCTTCCAGGGCCTGAATACAA
This sequence comes from Firmiana major, assembly GCA_033439115.1. Lineage (NCBI taxonomy): Eukaryota > Viridiplantae > Streptophyta > Magnoliopsida > Malvales > Malvaceae > Firmiana > Firmiana major. The sequence continues at coordinate 48,968,027 of CM065909.1, forward strand.
ACAAGGCAAGAAAACAACCCGTTAGGCTGATCAACAAAACCATACTCCTCTCTAAATGACTACATAAACATAATATATAACCTGTTTTTATACCTCAGAAAGAGTTGGCTGTCTATGCAGTTGTTGTTCATCATCATCAGGAACATCCAGAGTTTTGTTGAAAGTACTGGTTTTGCTAGAATTAGTGAGAAATGAGGAAGTTGGAGAAGATGGGTTTGGGTTATACATAGCTAGAGTATAGTTATCTTAATTTCTGGATAAAAGAAAAGAAAAGAAAGGAAGCGATGGATATAAATGAGATATGATTGCGAAGGGAAAAGAATGACCCTGTTTGTGCTTATGCTGTTTGTTTGTTTTGAGGGTGCTATGGAGTTTTGGAGATGGAGAATGTGGATATTTATACACAGGGAATTGGGGCCTACGCCTGGGGTTCTCAGAACGTGTCAACATACTATATATACAAAAGAATGCTGGAAAAGCGTCCACCCCAAAATGCTTTGGAAGTTGGAGGGGCCGCCCATCCTATCCTTGTTTTAGCTTTTCTCTTTTTCATCTCTTTCTCTTTCTGAGTTTGAAGGTTAGAATTTGTATTCCTTTTGTTCAAAAACTGAGGCATTGTACTTTGAGAAGAACACAAGATTTTGAGTGTGGAAAGGAACCGGATAGACCCTTGTTCTAATCTTTTCTGTATATAATATTCAGTAAGAGGATATGGTGAAACCCCACGAAATTGTTTGGTATTTTGGTAATGTGGGGGACCGTTTAGAGTTAAAGGTAATTTACTTTTTTGATTAAGTGGATAATCTTCAAAACCATTCTCTAATCTCTTAGGTTAATGTGTATATTAATCTGTATTACTATATTGAAAGAGATAAAACAAGTTTATCTTGAATTTGCCAAGTGGGAGTGGATTGACAAGCAAATTAAGCTGATCCTCTGCTTGGCCAAAAGACAGACAATGGCTGCTAAATGCTACATGTATGTAACCTAGTGTGCGGATAAAAATTTGTTTGCATGTTCTAAGGCAGCCATGCATGTTCCATTTTGGCACAACCCATGTGATGAAACCCACTCCAACCACGACCTTTGCTTTTGTTTTTCTGCAACCACTGGAGAAACCGAACATCAATCTCTTGACTGCTTGCACGACATGGGAGGTGACAAGCTTTTGCTGATATCTGTGTTTCAGGCCCCAGCTGTAATGGATTTCTTTCTTTTCTACTTCATTCGTTTTGAGTGAAGCAGAGACGGATAATGGCTTGGCATTGAAGCAAATAAAATATAATTAATACTGCAACAAACTTGTGGTGGAGTTTCTTTCTCTTAACATATATGGCCGATAAGTTTGCTACTTGAAAAACAAAAGAAAAGAATTGCTCACTGCTCCATCAAGAGATATGCTAAGATCTTATCCTCGTAAAAGAATATCTCCACAAAATGGTGAGGTAACAATGGTGGCAGCCAGATAAATATATACAAACTGATGGGTAGCTTAGTTTCCTGATCTCCAAGTTGTTCATTCCCAAAAGTAAAGATTGCTGGGTTCTTAAGAAACTGCCCTGTTTTCCAAATGGGGGAACAAAATCATGCATTGTTTGGGGGAAACTCCAGAGCATAAGGAAATGAAGTAAAGAACATGTGGGGATTTAGGGGTTCAAATGACCAAAGTGTCATGTTGAGAAAAACGGGTTCTTCTTCTTGTTGTTTAAAAAGGTTATCTTCATGGGTATGTGGAGGAGGTAGGTATTGTGTCATGAATGGGACCACCAAGTTGGGTTAATGGAGATGACAGAAATGGCTGTATAGAAAACCGGCAGATGGAAGAAAGGGAACACTGAGAGACAAATACGTGCTCCAATTACAACCATTTAATTTGTATCCCTGTTCTCACAACAGAGATGAGATTGTCGCTCTGCCAACCCTACCATCACTCCCAAACAAGTAGAGCAAGCAGCTGCTTAACTTTGATTTTTGGTTTCTTGTTTTCTCATTTTGCACAGTCTGCGCCACTGGGCAGCTTCAAGAGTCAGTGTTGCATTGCTTCGTTTCTTGTTACCAGATAAGCATAAGAAATTACTTCTTCTCTGAAATCCATACCCCTCCGGCCTCCCCAATGTCAGACTCCATGTGTCTCCAGCTCGATGAGTTTGCTGTAGATGAGAGCAATGTGTCATGCAACGCAACCCAAATGGACAAATGTTCAGAAAATGAACCCAACCCAACTTCGAATTTAGCATCATATTGACAGGTTCTAGGATCACAGGACTGAGTGAATGATGACGATCATGATGATGCTGATCATGATGATATTCGTTTCCTAGTGTTAAATCAGAGAAAAAAAAAAAAAAAAGAAACATTTTAACAGCAAGTTGTTGGTGAAGTGGAGTTGAGACAGAATTTTACTGGCATCATGAAGAGCTTCGTACAATACCAAATGCAAGTTTCAATGAATGAAAAGGATATGCAACAGTGACAAGAGCTTTCAGTATTAGACATTAATAAAAGTTTATATTATACTTCTTGTCTGGAAACTCGAACAAATTCATAGATTCTTTTTTTTTTTTTTTTTCTTGACAGAAAAGGTTGATGCTTGCTTTGTAGTAATAGTTGCAGTATCTATAACTACCAAGTTCATGCGTTAAACAAATTCAGCTTGATGGAACTTGAACGAACGAAGAATGCAATGCTTATTCCATTACTGTTTTCCTGTTTCCAATGTTCCATCCAAATGCAACAGCTGTGTCTCTGATGGCACGAAAACCAATGCATTCACGGAACTACGGATTTAGTTTATTTACCATACCACTGTAAAAATAAATAATATTTAATATATCAACATGAATTTTAACCAAAAAAATATATTATATTTTATATTATACAAAAATTATTTTACATAAATGTTATTTTCGGCCCCATAAAAGGTGTTATGAGAGAGAATTGAAAGCAAAAGAGCCTTTCATTGATGCTGATAAAGGGCAATAAACACAAGAATTTATTCCGACGATCAGTTTGCAAGCAAGCAGCGAAAAGAAAAGGAAAGGAAAAGTTCGTGAAATATTATACAAAAGAACAGAACAATCATAAACAGCATCCTTCCATAAAAATCAATCAAGCTTTCTTTTTTTCGAGAAAAAATCAGAGCACGAAAGACATGTCTCAGTCAAGGTTTCAATCAGCACAACTCACATACTTACTGTTGGCCATAAAGCACAATTCTTCACCTTCATACAACAAATTCGAGCACAAAATGCACGAGATTCCAATACATCATGATTGGACCACAGATGGGCAATTGAAAGATTTCCTTTCACCCAAAAAAAAAAATGTTTTTAGAAGGAATAGATCCCAATCAGCAGCAACTTATCTTGGTGCTAAGGATGTAGTCTTGGGACTAATTCTCGAATAAAAAACTTGAGACTTTCGTCAACATTTCCAGCAGGAGGGAAGATTTTTCACCAGACAAAAAAAAAAAAAAAAAAAAAAAAAAAACAATTCTCCACTGATTTTTGATAACTTGTCTTGTCTCATCCAGAATTCAATGAAAGCTACCATATACCAAACTTCATTGAGAGCTACAGTATCGGTTTCCATTACATTAAAGTTGCCATCGAGAGCATGCAAAATAATGCGCCATTAGTACTTTCATTTTCCATCATTCCTTCCACGTGGTGTCCACCATTCCTATTCTCAAGGGAGGCCTCAATGAGTAGTTCTGGAAACTAAGTTAATGTTCTACAAACAATCTTGCTTGAGGTTTATGGTTTCTGAATATTAACAGTAATGGTGTAAAGTTCTAGAAGACATAAAAGCTTCAAAACTTTTGATGTAGATGGTAACTCATGAACGATTCCACAACATGCTATAGTGTTAACTGAAAGCTTCAGCTCAATTACCAGTAGGAAACCAACGGACATGAAGCCACACCTAGACTCGGTGTTTCAAATGGAAAAAGAAATACCATATTGGCAAACAAAACCTCAGATCATAATGATTTTATTGATCAATAAAATAACAATAACTATATACAAATTCTTGCTATCTGAACAATTTAATATTCGTGTAGCTGGCATACAAAAAATAGGGTACAACAAAATACCTCATGGGATTGGGAGGGCCCTGGGCTTATGTGAACTACTTCGAGGGATAGCCAAGATTGCCATCAGTCCACTGGTGAGGGCTGCAACACCTGCTACAGCAAAAGCTGGTGAGTTTCCACCACCAAATAGTTGATCCCATGGTCCGCTCCCAACAGACACCAGAACCTATTGTTACCAAAGTTTCACAACTTAAATTGCTAGAAGAAAGATAATAGACTACTATTCATCACATTAAAAATAGCAACATTAATGCTAAGACCCAAGGATGGAAGGCATTTCAGAAGAAAATAGTTGATGTGGCTAGACTTGGCAATTTTGATGCGACACAAATAGAATACACGAAAGTGACACGAGCTAAAACTTATACATAAGTATTGTAAAAGCTAAAAATAAGACTTTGTGTTTTTCGTGTCAATACGAATTCGTGTTTTACACGACAAGAACACGATTTTACATGATACGAACATGAATTATAAACATAAATTGCGAGGCCTAGATGTGGCAAAGGAGACATATTGGCCAAATACTTTAATAACATATCAAAATTGCCACTCTAATTTTCATCTTGCTTTCCAGGGTGAAGAAATAAACTTGAAATTAATGATGCTACTTGATGTTCAGAATAAAAACACCACTAAGTTTTAATTTCATAGAAGTTTGATCGAAGGACTGCAAGTTGCAATATATTATGGAAACAGAAGCACAACTATAATTTGAAGGGAAAGCCCTTGATTAGTCTGAAACGCTCATAGTAAAGCAGGATCTTTCCCAGCCAGAATAGATCCAACTTTAGAAAGGATAACATTGTGTTCGTACTGAAGTGGGCCAGCACTAATCTTATGAATTTACAAACAAATACAAAACATGATGTGGTCCAATTAGTTCCCTAAGAATATGCAACAAAGTTTTATACAAGCATTTTAATGACCTTTATTTTTCTGTTTTCCACAGAAACATAAGCAAGCATCAGCTTCACCCAAATTTTCAAATGGTTATTCATCCAAAGTGTCCATACTTTCATCTTTATAATCAGAGAATTAAAAGATGTTCCTATGAATTAATGTTTACATACACATACACAAACACAAATAAACTTATTTTAAGTCAACTATAGCAATTTCATAAGACCATATAATTTCAAAATCAAGTTATATTTAAAAATAAAAATTTCTAGAAAAAGGGAAATTTAAAGGTGAAAACTAAACCACAAAAAGTAATAGTAATGAATAATCTTCCATCAAATTGCTGGAGTGGATATCGTAGCATCTAAAAGGTTGATGCTAGTATGCATGCATTTATCTGTGAGCATGTGTGTGTCCGTGAAATAGAGATCTTGCTCCCATTAAAATCCTGGGTGAGTTAACATTGAATAACAGCCCCAAAACCCAATCATTATTCACTACAAAAACGAGTTAACAAGGTTCCAACTAATTAAATTGTTTGAAAGACATTCAGAAGAATGGATCGTTTAAACCTCATTTAAGAAATTTATAGGAAAGGTTGAAATCCAGTCCACATCAATTTTTCAAATGGGTATTAATGAGTGTGATGACATTCATTGCACAGTGGTTCTAAACTTGAGATAGCCTACTTTATCTGAATGACATTAAGAAGAATGAATTTTTTGAACCTCGTCTAAGAAATTTATAAAAAAGACCGAAAATGCAGTCCACTTCAAATCTTCAAATTTGTATCAATGAGTGAGATGATCATTTCAAACACAGTGGTCCTATGAATGACAGGTTGATATAACATTTTTATTTCCAATTAGATAAACCATCAAATGAAAAAGTTCGAAGAGGATATCAGGGGTCCAACTATTGCTGAAGATTGAGAGCCATACAACAGGCAATTTTAGCATGTCAAGAATATATGATACTACCAAATAAATATTTTAGTGATATCTACAAAAGGTGTAGGTGAAAATTGACAGCAGTTTCTAGGCATGTAATTGCAATGCATGAACTTTAACAATCCATGTCATAGCATGTTTCCCTTCATGATAAGACCAACCATAACAAAACTATCGTAACAACCTTTCATCAAACAATTAGCTCATAAGAATACAATTTATGGACCCTGTCTTTTAGAACAAATAAAAACCCCCCCTGATCTTGGTATCGGAGGCTTAATTCAAGGATTGAGAATGAGGATAGGGAAAAGTGAGACATTCCCTGCCCCACCTGGACATAAATGTAATTTTCAATATATTATATGATTAAGTTAGTAAATTTTTCGATAAATTTTCTCGAGAGACTGTCTTTTGGATTGACGTCAATTCTTACTGAAGTAGCTTATCTAAGAGTAAAAGGAGCCAATTAAGCAAGTGAATGCAACCTCTTAGTGTTTTTTTTTTTTTTATCAAAATCAATTGCGGGTTCCTTTCCCCTCATGAATCCACAGGGGCAGGGAGGGGATGTCAATTGAAGTTAGGGACAGGGATGGGGTGAATTAATAAATACCAATCAAGTGGAAAAAAGAATAAGTTCAGGTGCAAAGCAGTACCTGTGGAATAACAATAGCAAGATTTAGGACACCCATGGATAATCCTGTGGAAAGCAATGAAAAGAATAAGTGCCTTAACCACTTGTCCACAACGTAAAAGGGATAAAATTTCTAGATACGAAATATTGCCCACCTTGGCCGAGTCCCAAAGACTCAATACGTGTGGATATCAAGGCATATGGAACACTATAAGTGATCTGCAATAAAGTACCAATAGCATTAGTTAAATGCATAACTAAAACCTCCCAGAATTTTTTTTTTTTTTAAGATTATTTGGGACACTATCAGAACCAGGCTAACCTCAGGCCCTGTCATAGTTTGGGCCTGTTTTACGATCTGACTTTCATGCTAACAATATTGACCGTTAAAACACACAGTCAATCGGATCAATATTTTAGTACTTTCATGCCACAAGATTGATGATGTTTTATGCTTGGAACCAAGAAGATCACCGAGTTGAGATTGATTAAACTGTATCTTCTGAATGCCTATGCAGAACAGCCAGATGTTGATTACACACAGTCCACATGGGGAAAAAAATCTATGCCATGTATTCTTGACAAATTCAATCAGAAGACCACATGATTTCCTGTAAGAGAATAAGAGCAGCTTACCGACAATGGAACACCAAGAATGGCAAAAATCAATAGTGCAGCAATCACAATGCCCACTGGGGGTAGATCATGGCCAACATAATCCATATGATTTGCCACATATGATAAAATGAGCATTGAGAGAAAGCACAGAGCCATGAGAATGCTTGAAACTCCCCAGACAAAACCAGCTCCCCATTTGCTAGAAAGCTTCTCCATAAGCAATGAAGTAATTCCCAGAACAACTGAGTTCAACATCAATCCAAATGAGCCCATTCTGACCCCAGCATTATAATTCCCCCCTTCATTTGGCTGACCACCATAGATCTCTCGACCCATCCAGTCAGTATCAAAGAGAAGAAAAGGGAACCATCCAATCCAGTTCAATGCAGTAACAGACAAGATTATCCATATAGGGCCTGAGAAATATCTAAATGTTCCAAATAATTCCCATAGGAAAGCTTCTTCAGCTTGCCCACCTGGCTGTTCAGGCCCCTCTCCGTGACTGGGTGTAGATCTATCACGTGAACCCAGAGGCACTTCCTTAGCAGCTAAAACGCTTAGATATGTTGTAAGCACAATAAAAATAATGTCTAGAAAGAAAGCAGACTTGAGATTTGCACAATCAACATCACAGGCAGCTGTCATGGTAAATCTAAGAATCTTAAACCAACCACTGTATGCTCCCGTTGCAAAGCCAAGAACATTGCCAACAGCCATGAATAGTGAGAAGTAAGCATTTGCCACTCGAGTTCTTCGATGATCCTTTCCTAAAATAAGAGAGAAAGAAGATAATATCAATTTGCAGCTGGTTTAATGGTTTTATAAATAAAACAATGGAAGACACAATTTTTTACTGTTATTTGACAATACAAACCACTCAACCACTGTAATTTTAATTTTTTTATGCATATTTACAAGTCAAAAGTTGTTCCTTTGTGACTTAAAAGTTGCGGGTTTAAACGGTAACAGTCACTCTGTCAATATAGATGGAAGGCTGTGTTCAAATGACCTTTCCAAACCCCACAATGTGGAAGCGTTGTACACTGGGTTGTCCTTTTTTTATTTACATGGCAAAACATGTAAACACGGGAATATCCTCACCTGCTTTCCGGTTAGAATTGAAAACCAGCAATGACAGCTATCAAGTTTCTTTTATGTATTCTATTTGAAGGAACTTTAGGTATTATTTAGCATAAGCTCACATGTTGATGACAAGGATAACCCATTGAAAACTTTTTAGACAGAAAAGTTTGGTACAATCACATTCGAAGAAGTATTGAATAAGAAATTACATAAACATGGAGATTTATCTCTTGATATGGAAATTTTATGAGGAATAAATAAAAAAATAAGATAAGGGTTTTGCATGTCTAGTTCAAAAAAATTTCTCACAACCCACTCCATGAAATTGCAGGAGCTCTTCGTAGAAGATAGTTTAAAGCTCTAATGAAACTTAGGGACTTACTATGAGTCACCCATGATTGCCAAAGATGTGGGGTGGAAAACATCTGATAAGCATACATGCCATATAAAGGCCTAACAATCTTGGAAGGTTATTCAATCTTGAAGGAAATTAACTGATCATATAATCGTTAAATGATCTGATCAAGTTCCTTTTAATGAGACCCTAAGTTGGTAACACTTGTCTACTTCAATAATTAAGTAACACATTGCATTTACAAACCAATCAAAACCTCAATTGAAGCAATCAAATAGTTCAACAAACTGTACGGAACAAAAAATTTAAAAAAAAAATTATTGTAATGTAATTATTATAAGAACAAAATAATTTTTGTGAAGAGGCACTATAATCCACCGAACTTATGTTTTTAAATAATCAAAGTTTCGACAAGCAATAGAGGAACAATCATAAAAGATTAAGTAAAAATAATTTATATTCCATGATAAGTGATGGCTCCTTTGCTTTACTTTTATGCTACAGGAAATAATCATATTTTTCTCATAAAAAAATTAAGCTAACAGTATCATCTAGGGTTTTAAATTATTCTAAGAAAGAAAAAAGAAAAAAGAAAACTAACCAGTAAGATCAGCAAGAAGAGCTCTACAAGGACCTTGAGTCATGTTATTAGCAACATCAAGAATCCAAAATCCGAAAACAAACGCCACGATAGCTCTCGGCCGAGAGCTCCCTCTATCTCCGAACAACCATCCGATATCGGCGGAGTGACCGATGATCAAAACGGCAACAACAATCGAAACTGCACCAGCCACAATAAAAGGTCGTCGACGGCCGAACTTGCTGGTGCATCGGTCGCTCATATGGCCCACCAGAGGCTGCACAAAGAGGCCCGATAGCGGCCCGCAAAGCCATATGATGCTGGCCCACTTGTGAGGTATACCTAGCTCCTGAACGTAAGGTGTCAAGAGAGAGAGCTGCAAGGCCCACCCGAATTGTATCCCGCACGCCACGGAGGCGACTCGAAGCAGCTGCCGGCGAGGAACTTTAGCTCGAACCGGCGGTCGAGTCGCCGGTCGAGAAGACGACGTTGTAGGTCTCCCTCTGGCTCGTTGGCGGTCTGCTTCGGGGATCGCCATCCCTTCCCTTTGAATTTCACGATCCCTTCTTTCTCTCTCTCTCTCTCTAATCGTTTCTGTTTCTCTCTCTAAAAGCGATTTTCTGGTTATCTGGTCGTTGAAATTCGAGTTTCCGTTGAGAAAGGTGGCGGTTCCCGTTGAGAGAGTGGAAAGAAGACTGGCAGGTTAGACTGTGAAGTCTGTGACAATAGAATCAAAAAAGAAAAACGACCTTAGAGTTGAAGAAAATTACAAACAAAGCCACACAGGCACAGAGGATAGAAATCAGGGGATTGACTGAAATGGAAATTTTTGATCCATTTCAAGGGCAAATTTCGGATCAGATACGTTGGTTGTTTTGGACAGTATCCTAATCTCAGCTGCCAAGTTTTCTCCCATGATAAAGTCTTAGTTTCGAAATTCTAGGACTGCTCTCACAATGACTAAACTACCCCTTCAAAATACTTAAAAACATGGTCATTTTAGAGAAAACACAAACAAATTTCAATTATTAAAGGTTTTCTTTTTGTGTGAACGGTCGTTGTATTTGGAAGGGTTTGTTTAGGTGTCACTCCACGGTGGGCTGGCATTTCTTCTTTCTGCATGCGCTCTTCTTTTTTTTTTAAATAGAAAATGAAATTTTGCGATTTTTTTTTCCAGCTTTTGGGGTGTTAAAGTTAAAATAAAGAGCTTATGCTTCTTTGCCAAGTATACTCCAAGGATGGCTTCATTTTCTCGCAATTTGATAATTTTTTTTTTTAAATAGAAATCGCCATCTGAAAAAGAAAATAAACGAGAGATGCCAAAAAGTTGGTCGGCTTATTAACAGTGACTCAACAGTGAATCTGCTTCTTTCTTTTTCATCAATCCACAAAATAAAAGGTTTATTAGAGTTTTCTTTAAGTGAAATTTACTGCCATGTATTTTAAAAGATTTTGAGTGTATAATTAAAAAGTATAAAAATGTGTAAGAATGTTTATACCTTTGCTATTGCATAGTATCTCTTTCTGTAAGAGATAATTCATATTTTTATATTATTCATGTTTTTCAGGTACAAATCATGCTTGAGTAGGTGATTATCGGCAGAAAGAGTCACTTCTTATTAAAGTAATGTCTAATGAGTGAGTTGGTGGTTATTTTACCCACTTCGTCCACTTTTTTTTTTTTTTTGCTAAGGAGTAGTAGACTTACTTGATCTCCCTTTAGTGAAACCAGACATTTTAGGGTTTTTTCTAAAGGTTTTTTGGAATTATTGGTTGGAATGGATCCAATGTGATTAGCCAGTCCACCAAGTCATTGGATAGTGGCAAGAAGAATGCGGAGTAATCTTGATAATTCTAGATATAATACGAATAAAATATATGAATGTGATACGAGTTAAATTAGATAATATATATATGGTAAAAATTAAAAAAAATAAAATTTTGTATTTTTCGTATCAACGCAAAATTTTTGTGTTCTACACTAGAGGTGATCATGATCGAGCTCAGGTCGGGGTTTGGGTCGGGTTCATGCTATATAATACTAACCTATACATAAGCCCAAGCCTGGCCAGCCAACAAATTTGGGCTCGAGTTTTAGTCCAAGTTCGTTTTTTATTTTATAATATAAGATCGGGCTCAACCTGAATTTTTTTATTTCATTTTTTTGTTTATTTATTTTTATTCTTTTAGTCCGTTTGAAATTTAATTTGATTTGTAAAAATTTGCATATTAATTTTCATATTAAATATATATAATTATATTTATTAATCAATAATATTTTATATAAATATAATGACATTATACTTAGTGTAAAATATTAAAAAAATATTTTTGATTATAACTTTTGATCGAGCCTAGCTTCGAAAGGTCATGCTCGGGCTCAGCATAAATTTTGATCGAGCCTAAAAAATTTTCCAAATTGCATCCGCTATTTTTGTCTAAACCCTACTAAATATCGAGCGGACCTTCAGGCTTGGGCAGGTAGCTCGGCCTTTTAGCAAATTTATTTTACACAATATGAATACGAATTATAAATACGAATTATCAAGTCTATGCAAGAGTTGAGTTTCGAATATTACACCTATTAATAATATTTTTGTAAAAACCTATATAAACTAATTAAATTAAAAATTTATATTTGAAGCATTGAAAATTTAGAGCAATCAACCATATGCTATCACGTCATTAATGAGAGTAAAATTAAAAATATGTATATGCATGCTCTTAAAAATAAATATTAATCAAAATTTTAATTTATTTTTAAAAATTTATTTACTTTTAAACTTTACTCATTAATGAGATTTCATTATGTTATTTCTACGTATTGTTAATACATCATATATATATATATATATATATATATATATATATATATTCTTAAATAAAACAATTTTAACTTTCATTGTTTCTTTTGCCTTCCTCTCATTTTTTTTGTTTTTTGGTTTTTCACGATAACGATATTTGTTCAATACATTCTTTTTTTTAATGGATTCAATTAAGTCCATTGAGAAATTATCTTTTCCTAATTTCTCAACGAATTCGAAACCAATAAAAAATAATAGTTTTTTTATCATCGAGTGAGTATACGATTTTTTTATATGCTGATATTTTATAAAGCTATTGCCAATGTGAATGATTGCTTTCTCAGACAATTATTAAACCTTTTATGTGGCAACAAATTAAGTGGGGCTGCATCATATGGCAACATGATTTTTTAGGAAGCTCTTTGGCATTTTATATTACCTGTCGATATGATTAGTCCATGGTCGGGTCACTACGTCATTATCTTTCTTTTCAACATGCCCAAAGATGTTCCTTTAATTGATAGAAAGTTACAATTTTAGGCATGGATGGTCACAAATTAAGAATAAGTGGCTGGTCCAAGGTGAAATAGTCAAGTTTGTTGATCATAGTTGTTTGAGATGACAAATTTGGCATTCTGGAAGATCAGGTGTGTGTGTATTATTAGAAGTTTGAATATAGATAGAATGTTAATTGTTTGTTCTATGAAGGAAATTAAAATATATTTTTTTTCATAAAATTATTGAAGAAAGAGAGGTTATTTTATTTTTAAGTCAAGATATATCGTCAATTTATTATTAAAATTTATAAATTTATTAAATTTTTATTTACGAATTTTTTTAATTTTATAAATTATCTACCAACTATGGATATAAAAATTCAAATCTAAGTATTTTATATTCATTATATATTCGGATCTTAATTATTTATACCGATCATTAGTAAAACTTGCAATATAAAGATAATGAAAAGAAAATATAAATATCAAGATTTCATATTATTGTGAAAGAGAAATATAATTATTGGATTCGAATTTTAAATTTATTAAAAATTTAATTTTAATAAAAGTGTAAGAATCAATTGTATTCTAGATCATGGGTTTATTTTATTTTATTTTTTAATAATGACAATACTCAATCAAATTAAAAGGGCCAGCTATTTGGTTGCTTGCTTATACCGCAAATAGATTCTTTGGGGTTTTGGAAAACAGCTAAGAAAGTATCACGATCTATGCAAATTAGAAAAACAAAGGAAAATAATGTTATAACGGTTTGAAAATATATAAACCGTGACATCAATTAAAGCTTTATGAAACTCACTTTTCATTAATTAACCTTTGATTAACGCATAAGTATATAACTTCAAAAAATTTTAATTTATCATCGAATCCTACTTCTTTATTTGATTATAAATGGCACCGTTCTGATTCGAGGTTGAATAGTTCCTCCACGTGTAGCACTCGTATTTATTATAGATATTAGGTTTAAATTCTTCGTTCTCTTAATATAAAAAATTCAAGTGGCTCTTTGTGTTGGTCTTAAATTTATTTTTTAAATTTGATAAGTGAAATTTAAATGGTGATGTAAAAATTTTGAATAGATTTTTTTATTGATAGTTGAGTAGTGAATATATACATCTCAAATAGTAAATGCTCGATCCTAAATTATTGCTAACTAGTAAATTAGTGATACACGTTTTTTCATCTATGGAAAGAAATAATATCAAATCACTAATTATATGCATAGTGACTCTTTATCAATCAAATCTCAAATTCTTCTCAATTCTTAACTGATGACATGTACTTTCAAAAATATATGAAAAAAATTAATAGAATAAAAATATTGACACAAGTCTTATTTTTTTATTTTTATTTTTAATTTCGGTATATTGTAAGTGATATATATTATTTTATTAACTTTGTTTTTTGAAAAGCTTAAAAACTATACTTATGATATATTAAATATCTCTTTAAAAAATATTATAATATTCTTTTAATCTCATTTGTGAAAATAAAACTACTAAGAATTGTGTAAAATGACCATAACTATTGACCTTGAATAATAACATTTTGTATTAATTTGCCACATGAAAGCAAAATTGTCATCTCAATTAATGGAGAATTGGAGACTTACTTATTTAGCAAGTTATTCCTTAAAAAAAGTCTTTTAAATACTATTAAATTACGAAAAAATTAAAAATAGATAGAATTATCATTTAATAGATTGTTGTTAAATTTTTTAAACGGTACAAATAAATGATGACACATATTTTATTTATTTTTTATTTTTTAATATTCTATTAATAGTACGTGCCATCATTATATTAACTTCACTAATAAATTTTAAAACTTCACTAATAATATATTAAATAATAATTTTATAATATAATTTATGATCTGTTGTGCATGATAAAAAAAATAAAAGTATGCCATGTAGTGCACGAAGAATGTACCACGTTGCATATAAAGAAAACATATGAAGTGATACAAGCCCTAAGTAAGATAAAAATGGCAAAAATATAATTAATGATAGAGTAAATCCCTATAAATAGGGGTCAGGTATGATTCGTTAACCTAATTCTGAATTTTCCTACTGAAACTCTGCTCAATTCTCTGGCTAACTTAAGTATCGGAGTGCCAACGCAGAGAAAAATCCCTGCGTCCCTCTGATCTTTCTCTCTTTTACAGAGGCGTTCTAGAACACGTGACGCGAATATCGAGATGAAGACGTCTGCAATTCGACATTATTGTAATCGAGTAACAACATAGTAAAAGAATTATTATCTAAGACATTATATTTAGTTTAGAATTTTTAAACTATAAGTAAAGTTAAGTCAAAGAGTAGTGACCATATTATTACTTTATTTATTTTTATTTTTTAATATTTTAAGAATAATATGTATAATTATCTTAATTGGTTAATAAAATTTAAAAATTTTATTTATAATATTAAATAATCATTTGAAAAGAATTTCCAATCATAAGAATTGCACGGAGAAAACAAATAGTTAAAACTTGAAACCAATTGTGGGTTGGGCGCAAGAGGTTAGGTCCACCTCAACGACAAAAGCTGTCCATAAAATTGACTATCGGTTGCACTTTAAGACAAAGATGAGGTAGTCCTACGCCGCTACGCGTACTTTATACGTCCAACTAGGCAGACAAATGTCGCGCCTCAGATTTGGGCCGGCGTGTTTCATCCCCTCTTTATCATAGGCTATCGGTTGCACTTTATAAAAGGCCAGTGAACTATACAATAAACCTCCAGCATTTGGTATCTATCTTCAGTGCCCAAAACGACGGGCGTTGCTGTATCTTGTGGAAAAGAAAAAGAAAAAGGCGTAAGGGCTCAAGCCTCAGTAGTTAACACTAATTTGGAATTTGCTTGCTTCAGCTTTAGTATGAATTAAATTATTTATGAGTTATTAAATTTGATTCGATAGTTTAAGTTTGAATTATTTAAATAATAAGTTAAATTAAATTTAAATTTTTAAATATTTAATTAAAGTAGTTCGTAAATTTTATCTAATTTTTTTAATATTTTATTATTAATTTATTATTTTATTCGTTAATATATAGTTAAAAAATAAAAAAATTAAATTTAACGAATTGAGTTTGATCAAATCGAATATTATATTGAGTCGAATTTAAATTTTAAAAATTAAAAATTGACCAAATTCAAATTTAATTTCAAATATTTGAATTAATTCAAACTCAAATTTAATAATGAAATATCTCAATTTAACTCAATTAAATTTCTATTTCAACTACAAAATAAACCATCATTTCCATCGTTAAAGTCAAAAAGCATACAACCAAAACACATGCAAAATGGCATGATGATTTTTTTTTTCTCCGGAAGCCAAGTTGATCAAATAGATGATTTTTGCTCTTTTGATTTTTTAATTTTTTTTATTTTAAGTAAATTTAATCATATTTTAACATTAAAAATTAATCTATCAAATAAATTATTTCGAAAGTCACTTCATTCCATTGGCACATAGACTTTTTTATGCTACTTCATCATCAAATAGTTTTTTGATGTAGTTTGAATTATAATTAATTGCACGACAGAATAGTACCATTCTTTTTTTGGTAGCATCATGCGAATCTGATGAAAATTGCAAACTCAAACTCCATATAAATATTTAACTAATCTTATATTAAATTATTAACAAAGGCATCCAATACTTTTAAAAAAATAAGTAAAATATTTATATTTTGTTTTAGCATATAACAGAAAAATAAAAAGCAAGCAAAATTTAATTTAAAGGTTTATTTCGATTTTTTTTCTTATGATGCTGACATGGCATTTTAGCACCCCAAATCCATCAAGGCCCATTTTAGAGCTGAGATTCATCATTTCTTCTTCACATAGCTCAGGGCCTAGAAGGAAGTCAAGCCCTTTTTAGAGTTGATGTATATCTATACCTACAGCCCAGTTCCTGGAAAAAGGGCCTTTCGACAATGGTGGATAGAAATGAAGCAAACATTTCGTTAGAGTTTTGAGACTTTCTCCAATGGTTGGCGCCAGGAAAACTTGTTCAAGCACCGACATCCCAGGATGCGCACGAAGTCGAACGGCCGGAGAGTTTGATTCAAAAAGTCTTGTCCCACTATGAACGGTACTTAGAAGAACTGTTTAAGTTCTTTTGAGAAGACTCTCCTCTGGGTTGGTCGGTTTAAGCCATTCTTACTCTTCAAACTACTGGCCAACTCAGTAACGGTGTTGACCCAGGAACAAGAAGAAACCATCCCGCGAGTTAAATACAAAACTAGAAGAGAAGAACAGGAATTGACAGAGATAATGGCGACGATTAAGAGAGCATGGCAACTCTTCCGTTGTTGAACCTGGTGAGGAGTTTTCGGAGACTGACTGATGGTGAAGCGTTAGAGCTTGAGTCGGCAATGGTGACATTAAAGGTTGCGATGCTAAGGACACTGGAGAGAGCCGATTAACTCCGAGGCTCGACTGTGAGGAAGGTGATTCAGATACAGAGTCCAGTTCAGTCCAGAGAGTGAAGTTCGTAGCTGCTTCTGTGAGTTTCAGTTTTGAGTAAGGAAATGGGGTTTACAGAAAGACCAACAGGGAAACAGGATTGCGATGATCAACCAGCAGGGTGTCCTGGAACTTTCTCTTCAATTACTTTATGGTAGTTCGTGTTATTCTGGAAACAGAGTCTGCCGTCAATTACTTTATCAGTTGTTGTTGTGAATTATAATAACAAAAAATATAAAAATAAAAAATGATAATTAATGTTGGGTTCAAATTTAATTTTATTTACATTATTGTAATATTATTAAGATAAAAATTAAAATATATATAGATAAATAAAGAGAGTTTCAATCAATTACAAACTTATATTTTTAAAAATATAATCACCATCGATAAGTAGGGGAATAAGTATGATTTATGAAACTAAGACGGTATTTTTTTTATATAAACTCTGTCAAATTTTTTGTCTGACTTAAGTATTAGAGTGCTTACGTAAGGAAAAATCCTTACGTCTCTTTAATTTTTTTTTTTTACAGAGTTTTAAGTAGCACATGACATAAAAATCAAGACAATATCGTAAATAATTTGTAACTATTGTAGCCGATCAACAATATTAATATTCCAACCAAGAATTTTAAATAGTGTCTGCTTCCTCAAATCAAAGATTTTTTTTTTTGACAACCCTCAAGTCAAAGATTATGACTATGATTTTTGTTAGTTTGGACTTAAGATTTTACATCAAACTTTGTTTCCAACCATAATTAGACTAAATCTTAGATTCGATATAAAGTATGTCAGTTGAATGATAATAGCTTCATAATTTGCTGATGGGACTATGATAGAAAACAGTTAATGAAAAAAAATATGGTAAAATAAAAAATGAAAGTTTGTATACAAAATAGTATTTAACGTGGTTGGATTCAAATGTTTATATTTATAAATTGAGAGATTATTATAAATATATATATAGTAAAAAGTTTTTTTTAAACAAAAAATAAAAAATAAACAAAAAGTCAAAAAACGAAAAATCACTAAACTCGAGGCAAAAAAATCCAAAGTCATGAAGCAAACCCACTTTGCTACTTAGTGTCTAGGTAGTATACCAAACTCTTTCCAAAATCCTTCAAGCAAATCTCTCACAGGATTATTACACTCTGTTTGGTCATATAATCATCAACCAATCATCACAAACTCACAGGAATCACAACTACTCTCAGGAATCTCTCAGCTGATTTCTTGGACAGTAATTCTTATTAATAAAGGCCCATGGGCTCTCTGCTGGTTGGTAGTCTAACCCCAATTCCAGCCCATGTATTCTCAACTCCAGGAGTTGAGCCCACTTGTAAAGAATGTATCCAAATGCAATGCAATGCAACGCAACAATCACCTTGATGTCAGATTGCTCCTCACGAAAATGCAAGAACCAAGCATTCATATCTCCTTTGAAAGTTGGATCATGGTTGTTCTATTCATACGCTATTTTCTTATTTAGAAATATAATTAGTGGTGACACCATTATACCTTTGTCTTCTTATCTCACAGTATTGAAACTCTTTTTAATTAGTCATTAATTTCAAGTCATTTCAAACCGATCACTTTGCAGTCTGGTGATGATGGCGATGATAATGCTTGCACGATTTGGTTAAAGAATTTGTTCAATGAAACGTGAATGATGAACTAAATGGCTCTGCCAAAAATAGTTTTATTTTAATTGAAAATTATTGCCTATAAGACTATTGCAATAATTCAGGTTGAAAGTTAAAACACGCAATATAAATAAATAAATAAATAAATAATAATAATGATAAAATAATAAAAAAAGACATGGTTTTTGTTTTGTCTCTAGCCCTTAATCACATCCATCAATCACACTTTTTCTCATGATAATTCAAACTGCATTAAAGTTTGATTTGAATACGTGGTGAGAATTCTCTGATCTTTGTTAAAAATTGCATTATCTCACCTTCCTGTTTTGACGCAATGAAAAGCTTCTCATCATGCATTTAAACTACACTTAAAAAAAAAATATTTCTTTAAAGGATGACAATGAAATTATCTATTTAATTTAATTTAATTTACATAATGAAAGTAATATAATTTTTTTCATACATCTCCATTTGGAACGTTGAATGTTGACTGAGTTATTTTTGCACTAATAATATGAACGGACAGTGACCATAAAAATTAATACATTAACAAGATTATCTTTACAACATTTTCTTGGTCAAATTTGTCATGATCAGTGAGAAATTTCTCCATCCAAATAAGATATATGGATTTTAATAAATATGATATTTTCTTTCTAATATGGTTAACTGATGAGATAACTAATTAGGATGCAGTTAATACGTTTTCATAAGCACTAGTTAAGGACTTAAGGTTTCATCCCCAAAAAAAAAAAAAAAGAATACTAGTTAAGGTTAGTTAATATACTATTTAAAGAAAATATTTGTCCATTTAATGCATTATTTTTATTAAATTCAAAAGAGAAATAACATATGAAAAATATTATTTTTTCGGTCTTTTTTTCTTTTAATTCATATATAGAGAGGTAAAGGGGGATGATGATTCAACTTTCAGAATTAATCTATTTTAAACAGAGGTAATAGTTGTTAAATTAAATTTTAATTATTAATATAATATCTCATTTATTCACTTGACATACCCATGAATTAATAGACTTCACTTTTAAATTTATCTAAGAAATACATATATATATATATATATATATATATATATATATCATGTTAAGGAGAACATATACGAGGGACAAAATTGATAAGACATTAATAGCATGGTTCATAACATATTAATTAAATTTTTTTCTTAAATATCATCTTAATCAATATCATTTTTCAACTAATTAAGAAATTTATATTGCAATGAATGAATCATAAATAATCCATAATAGGAAAATATTCATAGTGACCAACAAAGTGTTGGTGGAAGTAGTAAGCGGTCTCTATCTTGATATCGATGAGAATACAACTTTGATTTCTAAAAACACATTTGTTAGAAGAGTTTTATACATTTATGTTTATGGTCCAAAAGTGATTATTCTCATGCAAATAGGCTTGACGATACCCTTGGTCAACAAAAAAAATGTTCATAGTGAAGTATGAGTCATGTATGACATATGTATCAAACTTCATCATTCAAGTTGAGCTTTATTTGGCAGGAAAGATGAAAAAGAATGAAAATAAAAAATTTATTAATCCAATTATTTACAAATAAAAAAATAGTTATAACTTCTAGAATTAACCAATTTTTCATCTACTATACTACCAAGCAAAGCTTTGAGGATGGTTTATTTTTCTCTTCACTAAGTCATTGATGACGTTTCCCTGATTTTGATCGGCCTCCCTAAGAAGACCCTCTCATAAATGTTGAAAGATTATAAAATTCTACCTAAAGCTCTATAATTTTGGCGCCATACTTCTGAAGCTGCTCTAATTAACATGAAAATGACAGAAAAAAAAATGAAAAAAAAAAGTGAGTTAAATCATTCTCGAAGCCTTCTGAAAAGAAAAACAATCCAACATTGAATTGACTATTGAAATCAAACGTTAAAGGGGCCACAGCCCATAGAAACACTTGTAAAGTTGTTTTCTAGACCAGTGGAAAGATCAAAGCTGCTTTAGATATCAGCAAAAAGGAAGACAAAAGATAAAAAGAAAGGCCAAAGTGAAATGTGAAAGTTGGAAAAGTTCAGGGATGAATGGAATACTGTTCAAAGTTCTTGAATGAAGTGGGTTAGTGAATTGGAAATTATTTGATAAACAAAGATCGAGCAACAAGTGATGGGTTATGACACAACATGCACTTGAATTGAATCATTTGTTGATAGTTTAAAGTTGCATGGTGCCAAAAAGAAATGGACCCCATGAACCAAACGGCCAGGTCAAGAACACAAATTTTTCTTGTTTTTTCTCCATGTAATCGGTTGAAGGAGAGTAATGGAAGTGGAAGCTGATCTGATTCTGATCTGATATGGGAGACGAGAGAAAGTATGGGCAAAATGTGAAAGATTAAATATATGCCGGATATTCAGAATGGTCATCTAGGTATTTTAACTGGCAAATATATGCCTACTTTAATTGTTGATGTTCTTGGCTTTGCTGGCAGTTTTTGGCTTGATTAAGAGCAGAAAGAATCTGATTAACTGTTTATATTCTTTCAATGCTGTTTTATCACATGGGAAAACTTTCCTTCCTGCAGCAGCAATTGGGAAAACTTTAATGGAAATATAAAGCAATTATTTCTTGTATGTTTTGAGCTACTTTGCTTGGCTGATAGCTAGTTTCTACTTAATTGTGGATGCCAGAATCAAGCTAGCTAAGAGGTTTTGGCCTTGCTGCAGGCTGCAGTTGATAACATTTCTTTATCAGTGATTGGATGGTCAGTTCATGTTAGGAAAATGTTCAAATCAGTGTAAGATGGATCTCAAGTTATTCTTATCCCAATTGGATGTTTATATTAGTAAGGTTGAATGCTTTTTCTTTGTTCAAAATTTTCAAAGAATATCTTTGAAATTTGAAAGATTGTCTCCTCTATTATTTAGCCAGTCATGTTCCCTAGTTATGTAGCCACTGACATTGGGTTCCCTACAAAAGACTCTGACCAATTGACCTAGCCAAACATTTGTGAAAATGCTGTCTTGTTAGTGTGTAGGAGACCTACACACAATTTTTGCACTCAATTTGTAACATATTGTTGTTTTGATTTAAAAATTTAAAAATTTTGTTTCACAAAAAGATTATCTCACAAATTTTTTTTTTGTGAAATAAAATTGTAAAAATATTCAAATCAAATAAACAATATCTCGTAAATTAAGTGTAAAACTCCATTAGTCGTCTCTCATCTTTTGTCATTTTCATTGGCAAATCACAATAGAAAGAAAGAAGCATTCTTCTAAGTTTTAAAATGGCATTGCCACTAAGTCAAGAAAATCGTTTCCCACCTGCCTCAAGCAAATCATCTCCATTAGTCCCATCTCCACTCTCTTTTATGTATAAAGAAACTAAACAAATACGACAACATTGATAACTTACACAAAACCCATTTGTATTTCCATCTTTCCAATCACCAGTAATTAATTAAATGTTAATATTTAATAATTAGAGAGTATACATTATTAACACATTTCAATTTTACTTGGTAAGAAAAAATAAATAAAAAGTTGAGTACAAAAATTTGTTAATCTATTGTTTAAAATACAAAGTAAATAGAAAAATAATTATGAAATTTAATTACCAGATTATCAAATTTTCTATCAATTTTTATTAAACAAATCCTAAAAGCAATCGAGAATAAAGTTGAATCATATATTCCACAGCAACGGCAAGATAAGACAAAAAAGAAAATGCATAAAATTAGTCAAAAAAACTCCAGTTTAGGATAAGGTTCAAGCTAGGAAACAGACAAACAGTATAAACCTCGTGGTGCCAATTGATTAAACAAAACGAAGTAGCTGTCAGGGACATAGCTTGGCTAAAGGCCTGCACGCAGGGTTGCTAGTGATAAAATTTTGACTCGTAAAGAAAAAGCAGCTCAAGAGGAAGGAAACAAGGACTCGAAAGAGCGGAGAAAGAATATCGATGATCAATTATTTTTCAATCATCGGGCAGTTTGGTATTAGTATGAGTGGCTAAGCCCACATTGGTCATGATCATCAAAGGCAAATACAGAAGAAAATTGGAACTTGGATTTCTTATCTTCTTTAGTATTGGACTACAGGTGATCGAGCACTTAGGAGTGATGGTGACAATGCAATTAGGTCATTTAATATTCACGACTTCTTAATTTTAAGTTTCGATCTTTTTTTTATATTGATAAAATTAATTTAATTGATTCTTATAGTCTTTGTAAGAAATAGCTTTTAATATATTTGATTATTTAAAATTTAAATCCTATATCTTACAGTCTTTTTCATTTATATCCAAATTGCTGTTGCTTTTGTATAAAGAAATTAAAATCTAATATGAATTGACTTGTATCGATTACTCAAAAAGTTAATTTACCTATCTAATTGAACTTCAGCTAATTAATCTATCACAAAAACCAAAACCATCCAAATGGAAACCAACGAAACGATCCTGTTGTCCCAGGATGACCATAGATCAGCATATCACTACGTGTCTTGAAAATGAAGGAAACGACCGTGAAAATGGAAAGTGAAAACCATGCGAAGAGAAAACAGAAGGAAATTTCCAGTATAGAAATTGATCACGTTCGGAGAATAGCCACCAGATTCAATCTGAATCAAAGTGGGGTTGCAACTGTACATCATTGTCTTCATATGTAAATCAAACATTGCATGGATAGCTGATATTAATTATTCATAAAGCTTATGAAAGTTACTTTAAAATTTGAGAAACCCTTTTCTTTATATATATAAATTTTAAGCACTAAAAGAAAAAGCAATGAACCGAAATAAGAAAGAGTTATTATATTATAAAACTCGAATTCAATTTCAAATAATCTTATTTTTGTCTCCAGCAACATTCATTTTATCATCAGACTTGTATATTATAATATTAAGTGTTACTAAGATGAGATGATCATGTATCATTTTTTAATTATTTATTTTTCTTACGTGCATAACATTGTTGTTTTGTCTTATTTTTTGTGGGCATGCAACTGGCAAGCTAGCTTGCTCAGCTATATATATATATTCTGAGTTATTATCTTGTTATATTTATATATTTGTCCTTTAATTTGGAGACCAACCTGCATGATTCGACCATCTGCCATGAGTCACTCTAGTACTAGGTAATCTTAATTTGGTATAACAACCAAGGAAAGCACATTCTATCAAGGACCAAATTTCACAACAAAGAATGAGATGTGATCAATTTATGTCAAAAAATGTAAATATAAGTAGGGACTTTGGGATACAAAGATCAACTAATTTTCACTCTTCTTCAAGCAATTCTTACCTTAAAATTTTTTTTTCTTCCACTTACCACCCTCAACAATTAATTTAAATGTGAAAAAGAATTTTAAAATTTGAATTCTTACATCTTTTAATCATTTTTATTTTTAACACGTAAAATGAACACGATTACATACGCAAAAACTCATTCAACTAACACAAAAAAAAGTCCCAATAATGTTTTAACTTTTTGTGAAAAAAAAAATGTTCACATTGCTTCTTCATATTACTCTGTCCTTAATCTTTTTTTTTTCTTCAATGAACTAAGTTCATAACTTTTATCAATGGCTTCATTTTCATAAAGGCAGAAAAGAATAAACTAATATACTTTATAAAAGCGAAATGAAACTTTGCAGTCCAATATAAAAAGTTAGACAAAAGATGTATCATTGGCTTTATTAATGAAAACCTTTCATGGTTTTATACTTTCAATCTTTGTTGTTTCTGTCCTCTTTCTCCTTTCTCTCTTACAAAATGTTATTCTCTTAAAAAATATATAATCTCGCAAATTATATATTAACCATCTAAATTAAATCAACATTTTTATAACCTCAAAACACAATTAAATTAATCAAGCAAAAGATAAAAATACCAGGACAAAGAAACCATGCATGTTGGAAGATTGGATCCCATCACTTGTATTATATATATATATATATATATATATATATATATATATATATATATATATATATAGTTGTATAGTAATAGAGAAAAGGGAATTTTAAATGTTGAAGGATATAGAATTTCAATCTTATGAGAATTTATTTTTTAATAAAATAAATTATTTTGATTAAATACTAAATTTGCATTAGAAATAATTTGATTGGCTCTAAAAAAATTATTCTATTTTTTTTTGTACAATAAAGATTTTTAATTTAGAAAAGAAAGATTAAGAATACAGACACTGAAAAGGAAAACATGACAATTTCAACATGGCACTCAAAATTTACTTTTTTAATTAATAAAATAATTTAAGGGCGAAAAAACTTCAAATTAGATTTTATATTTTTTGGTCAAAGTGGGCCCAAAGAGGTTTGACTGTCCTCAGGCCCCGTGATGAATGATGAAGACTGGCTTGGGGGTAGGGAACACCAGAATTTCTAGATCTCGCGGGCCACACTTTGTTGGTAAACAAATTTGGACTTTTCTAGTGAAATCTGTCCTAAATTTCACACGGTTGTTCATGCGATTAGTTAGAGACCGTAAAAAATAATATTTTATGTAATAACTTTTTTAAATTTATATTTGATTTTGTTATAATATATATATATATATACACACGACCAAAGCTTTAAACCCAAGTCTTGGGCCCAAAACATAATAGAAAGCCTGATAGGTCAGTCGTGTAAGTTATATAAAGAAGTCATGCACTCATTTTTTATTATATTTGTTTTCTTGACGTTGAGATAATGGATTGATTTAAACATTGAAACAATAATATTTGACATTAACAAATTTAATGTTGATATAAATTTCATATATTATTATTCGATCATAATATATTATTTTATTTTATTTAATTTAAATTTCAATAATATTATTAAATTTATTAATTAATTAAATATCATGATATAATTAAAAACCATGTATGATATTTATACAGCACTAAAAAATTATCAACTATAAATTTTATTTTTAAACTTATTTTGTTGAAAAAGAAAATGAAATTGAGCTAAATATTTAAATTTGATAATTTTAGACATGATACAGATGAAGGATAATAAATTAATATTAATAAAAATTAATAAAAATGTATATGAATATGACAAGTTAAAAAAAAAATTTTATATTTAATGTATTAATACGAATTTTAACATAAAATTTTTATATTTTATAAAGTAAAATATAATTTCATATATGAAATTTTAAAAATGAATTATGAGATTTAAAAAATCCTCGAGAAAATTAACTATTCTTATTTCCTAATAAAAATTAACATATCAATTATATATAAATAAATCTTATAATAAATTTTAGAGGATTATCATTTTTTTTACATGATGCCACGTGTGAAATATTAAAGGATTTTCCTCCCAATACCTACCTTGTGAAGTTGCCTCGTCTGGATTTAGACGAGATGAGGATGTTCGCCCACGCGCTCGAAAGGAGCGCTACAGATATCTCTCCAACCAAACATTGTCCACGTGGTTTTTAATAAATATTTTCATTTTGTTTTGTTTTTGTTTATAAAAGTCAACCTCGGCTGCTTGACGAAATTCCGTCCTTCTTCCACTCTCTCCTTTCTCAAGCATCCAGGCTCCACCACATCATAATTATATCAAACAAAATAACAAATAATGCAAACTCCACTATGGAAACTCCATGTTTTGCTAAGTGCAAACCCACTGGATTGAGAAAGTTTCCTTCCTGTTTCCTTCCGCAAATTGCAAAGATCACACAGACGGAGAAGACTTAAGTCCACCCAAAAGTGTAAACTTTACCTGTAGCATTTGTCATTCTCCACTCTTTTTCATTCACCAATAATAGAACTTTGCATCCCGACAAAAAAAATTAATTTAGTGGAATAAAATTTTATTAAATTTTTAAATAAAAATAATTTATGATGAGAGATTTTGTATTTAAATTTTTATTAGATTAATTTTTTTTTAAATAATTGTTAATCATGTAGTGTAAATAAAAATTAATTTTATATTTAACGAGATATAGAAATATATCATAATTTTTTTTTAAAAAAAATCTTTACCCAATTATTTTGTGAGCATAAATCATTTCACATAATCAAATTTTGTAATTTTTTTTACAATATCACAAAATTGTAAATTAAAAATAAAAAAATTACCAATAAAATCTTTTTTGAACAAAATATGACAATTAAGAGAAAACATTAATCCATAGAATTAATGGAGTTGTGTTATGATGATATCTTTTTGGGTTGGAGAAATGAACATTGGCTTCACTATAAGCTGATTTGATCTATAAAAAATAATAATAATAATAATAATATTATTAAAATTAAGATTTCAAATCTCGTTTTGATACTTAAATATCAAATCAATATTTGATATTTTTAGTTTATTTGTAAATTTTTTAGAATTAATTTAAATAGATGATATAAATAATTTTGATTGAAAATAAAAAACTTTAAAGATATATATATTTTAATTAAAAATAAAAAATAAAAACAAAAGGATAATTCTATCTCTTTACCAATTTTATCTTTTGAAACCCACTGGCCGCACCAGATACAAATGGAGAGACAAACGAAGCCTTAGTCCACTGTTGTTTCTCTCCTACTTTTATTAAACAGCTCAAATTCTTTTCACCTCTTCTCTCAAACCTTCCTTTGTCTTTTACATGCACCCTGCTCACTCCCCTATCCCTGATTTCCTACGCATATTATTGTCATCATTCATAAGGCGGGAGCACCCACATTAAGACTAATTTAGATAAGTGGTATGATTAATTTTAATGAAATTAAAAAAATAAAATAAATATTAAATATATAATTTTTTTAATAAAATAGTAAAAATATAATTTACATATAAAATTTTTTATATTTTTAGTTAAATGTTTTAAAGTAGGGGTGTAATCAAGTCGAGTCAAATCGATACAGTGAGGTGTTTGAGTTCGAACTCGACTCAAAAATTCAACCTTGATATTCGACTCGAGTTCAGTCGAGTTTTATTTTTTAAACTCGAACTCGGCTCGAGATCGAGTTCAAACTATTCGAACTCGCTCGATTAGATACGATTATATAAGTTCGATTTTTTGCTTGAACTCGAACTCGATTCTAAAACTCGACTCGAGTTCGAACTCGCTCTTACACTCATTATATAAATATTATTATATAATAATATATATTATTAAAATATATAAAAACTCGATACTCGATTAGACTCGCAAGCTACTTGAGTCGGGTATCTAAATATTCGAATTTGACTCGCTCGATAACTCGAGTCGAATTCAAATTTTACTTGAGTTGAGTCCAAATAACTTACAAATATCACTATATTACTCACACTCCTACTTCAAAGTACTGTAACTTATTAGAGTTAATCGATGAGCTATAGGCAAACAATCTACAGCTTTGGAGATCAAAACCAGACATAATTTTTTTTAAGGAATATTTTACTAACTCTTTGTTAACCAAAGTCAAAAAATGGTTGGCGATCAGACGGAAACCTTAAATACAAATACAAATACAAATACAAATACAAATACAAATAAACAAGTAATTTCATGTAGAAAAAGAAAACAGGCAGTGCCTCCTGGCTTCACGTTGGGGAAGAAAAAAAAAAAAAAAACTTTACATGCTTCCAGCTAACTTAAATAAATGAACCAAAACAGCGTATTACAACTTCTTCTGTTCCGAACAGACGAGCTTTTGCCACTGTTTTTAGAATTTTACTACAAAACAATGACCGTTATAACTGAAAAATCAAAAAGAAAGTCCCCCCGTAATAACTCCCTCCCTCCAATAATGACAATTTTCCTTTCTAGAAACCAGAAATTTTCTTCCCTGTTCTCAACAATGTTTGCATAGCAAGGAAATTATATGCGAACAACCGCCCGCCACCTTTCTTAGAATGCCACTGCCTTGAGTTCACTCTTCTTCTTCGTCTGCCCTTTTGTTTATCTGTTTCAAACCTTCGGTATGTCGAACGCCTGTTCTTACCGGCAAACTGCCCTTTCTTTGTGTCTCCTGTTCTGTTTCTCGTTACCATGTTGTGTGAAATCTGATGAAATCCAAATTTTGTTGAATCTGAAATCTGCTCTTAATAAATCAAGCACCAATGTTCTTGATTCATGGGAGGCTGCTAATTCTGTTTGCAGCTTCAATGGAATCACTTGCAACGCTGAAGGGTCGGTTAAGGAAATCGAGCTTTCAAGTCAGAAGCTGACGGGTGTTCTTCCTTTGGATTCAATATGCCAGCTTCAATCCTTGGAGAAGCTTTCCTTGGGGTGCAATTTATTGTATGGTGCGATCATGGAAGATTTGAGTAATTGTGTAAAGCTTCAATATTTGGATCTAGGAAACAATCTTTTCACTGGTTCATTTCCGGATATATCTGCTCTCAGCGAGTTACAGTACCTTTATTTGAATACAAGCGGATTTTCTGGCGCTTTTCCATGGAAATCGCTTGAAAACATGACCAATCTTGCTGTTCTTAGCCTGGGGGACAATCCTTTCGACCGAACTCCGTTTCCTAATCAGATTCTTAAGCTGAAGAAACTGTATTGGCTTTATTTGGCGAATTGCAGCATTGAGGGGAAGATTCCTCCAGCAATTGGAGATCTTACCGAGCTTATAGAGCTAGAGCTGCAATACAATTTTTTATCTGGAGAAATTCCGGTGGAGATTGGAAAGCTTCACAAACTCTGGCAGCTTGAGCTTTATAACAATGATTTGACAGGAAAGCTTCCCGTTGGACTGAGAAATCTGACCAACCTGGAATATTTCGATGCCTCAGCCAACCATCTTGAAGGAGATATCTCAGAAGTCAGGTTTTTGACCAACCTGGTAAGCCTGCAACTCTTTGACAACCAGTTCACAGGTGAAGTACCACCCGAGTTGGGTGAATTCAAGAAATTGGTGAACCTGTCTCTCTACACCAACAAGTTCACTGGTCCTCTGCCTCAAAAGCTTGGTTCTTGGGCTAATTTCGACTTCATCGATGTCTCAGAGAATTTCCTGACTGGTCCAATTCCTCCGGACATGTGCAAGAAAGGAACCATGAAAGGGCTTCTTATGCTTCAGAACAAGTTCACCGGTGAAATTCCGGCGACTTACGCTAGTTGTACCACTTTAAAGCGGTTTAGAGTCAGTAACAATTCACTTTCAGGCATAGTCCCGGCTGGAATATGGGGATTGCCAAAAGTGGATATAATTGACGTTTCTTACAATCAACTTGAAGGTCCAATTACATCTGATATCAAGAACGCAAAAGAAATAGGAACTCTGTCAGCAGACCACAATCGGTTATCAGGTGAATTGCCAGAAGAGATTTCAGAAGCTAGATCCTTGGTCAGAATTGACCTAAATAACAATCAGATTTCAGGGAAAATCCCACATGGAATTGGAGAACTGAAAAAATTGAGCAGCCTTAAATTGCAGAACAACAGGTTATCTGGTTCAATACCGACGTCTTTAGGTTCTTGTGCTTCCATCAGCAACATAAACATGGCTGATAATTCTCTTTCTGGAAAAATCCCATCATCTTTAGGATCTTTGCCGACGTTGAACTCTCTGAATTTGTCTCGAAATGAACTTTCCGGTAGAATTCCAGAGAGGTTGTCGTCGCTCAAGCTTAACCTTTTTGATCTATCCTATAATCGCTTAACTGGTCCCATACCGCAGGCTCTTAGCATTGAAGCATATAACGGCAGCTTGGTCGGAAACCTTGGCCTTTGCAGTTCAACTATCAGATCTTTCAAGCAATGTCCACTGGATTCTGGAATGTCTAAAGATGTTCGTATGCTCATAGTTTGCTTCGCTTTAGGTGCAACGATATTGCTTGCTTCTCTTGGATGTTTCTTACATTTAAGGAGAACAGAGAAAGATCAGGACCGTTCTTTGAAGGAAGAATCCTGGGATGTTAAGTCATTCCATGTGTTAACTTTCACTGAAGAAGAAATTCTTGATTCCATCAAGCAAGAGAATCTGATTGGAAAAGGAGGGTCTGGGAATGTTTACAAGGTAATGCTTTCTAATGGCGTGGAACTTGCTGTGAAACACATATGGAACACAGACTCTCATGGCCGCAGAAAGAGCCGGAGTACTACCCCAATCCTCAGCAAACGTGCTGGAAAGGAAAAGGAATTTGACGCAGAGGTGCGGACATTGAGCTCAATAAGACATGTCAATGTGGTGAAGCTCTACTGCAGCATTACCAGTGAAGACTCAAGCTTGTTGGTGTACGAGTATTTGCCTAATGGGAGCCTGTGGGATCGATTGCATACCAGTAGGAAAATGGAGCTTGATTGGGATACTAGGTATGAAATTGCTGTTGGGGCAGCCAAGGGACTAGAGTACCTTCATCATGGATGCGAAAGGCCAGTGATCCACCGGGATGTCAAATCTAGTAACATATTGCTGGATGAGTTTTTGAAGCCCCGGATTGCTGATTTTGGACTTGCCAAGATTGTTCAGGACAATGGTGTTAAAGACTCCACCCGTGTCATTGCAGGCACCCATGGCTACATAGCTCCTGGTAAGTTACTTTTTACTGTTTTAAGTCACGGAAACGACCTCTCCATTCCATTGCATATTTGTACCTTTTCCAAAACCAATGTAGGAGCCTTTTTCACTGTATCTACCTTTTTTACTCTTTCAATTTCCCTGGGTTTTATGAGAATCAAGAATATAATATGAAGCATATTATGCTAGAATCTTTCTTTAGGAATCCAAATGAAGATCGATTAGAAGATTACTTTCATAGATTCTGTTTGATAATAGTAAAATGTTAATTCTGCAGAATATGGTTACACCTATAAAGTCAATGAGAAGAGCGATGTGTACAGCTTTGGAGTGGTACTAATGGAGCTAGTGAGTGGGAAGAAACCAATTGAGCCAGAGTATGGAGATAATAAGGACATAGTGACTTGGGTCTGCAGCAAAGTAAAGAACAAAGAGAGTGTTTTAAGTATAGTGGACTCAAGAATTCCTGACGCTCTCAAAGAAGATGCTGTCAAGGTACTGAGAATTGCCATTTTGTGCACGACCACACTGCCTGCCCTCAGACCCACCATGAGAACCGTGGTTCAAATGCTGGAAGAGGCCGAACCATGCAAATTGGTCAGCATTGTTATCAGTAAGGATGGTGACCAGAAGAAAAAGTAAGCAGTATTGGATTCTACTGAGAAGTTCAATCTGCAGTTACAAATCTTGTAACATACTAGGTAATTTGATGAGCCTGGAATCAGTTGTAAAGTATTAGCTACAGCCTGTGGTTGGCTGTTATGCTTTGTAATCTTGGATTATAGCACAAGTAACTTTCCATGGAAGTTAACCTCCCAGGGGAAATATTGAAATGTAGGCAAGAAATGCCGATTTCCTGGGCAATAAGTGTGGCCAAAATAATGAGGGAAATGATATTGGTGGATCACCGTTGGAAATGGAAATCGACCTTGGTTTTTCTCTGAAACAATTTGATTCATCAGATTTCGGAGCTACCATAGATTTGTTGTATTTCGTAGGGTACAGGATTTAATCCAATCATTAGTTCGAATTCGCCAATGAAAATGCCATGACTATGTAATCTAAACTCTAAAGAGCGGCAACTCATAAGGTGTTGCGTCTACTCTAAGTATCTAAAAAATGTTGTAAACTTGACCGAAAGTAATTTCGTAACTTAAAAACTTTTAGGTCATCAATCAAACAATAGTGAAAATTAATATTCTATAAACTAAAAATCAGTATTATTCAAATCCTGTCTATTCTTTATTTTCAAATCTCGATTTCAGTCGTACAAAAATATATATATTTGTCTATTTTTCTCTCTTATCTCTCAAATTTAAGTTCTTCTAAAAAAATCAAATTGATATTAAATCAATAGTAAATAAGAAAGTGTATAAATAATTTTAAAAATTTAATGAGCATTGACTTAATTGTAGAGAAGTTTGCATATAAAATAATTTTAATGGAAAATCTTAATTTATCACCGTTGTTTTGATATTCAATTAACTTTAAAAAAATTATACGTTTTTATAAACATAAGATATAAATATAATCTTAGATAATTATTTATAAAAGTATTGTTCAAACTTATATAATTATGGTTTGAGTATGGTATTGAAAACTCCAAATGATCAAAACCATCCTAAACT
This sequence comes from Firmiana major, assembly GCA_033439115.1. Taxonomy (NCBI): domain Eukaryota; kingdom Viridiplantae; phylum Streptophyta; class Magnoliopsida; order Malvales; family Malvaceae; genus Firmiana; species Firmiana major. Next base: position 49,000,763 of record CM065909.1, read on the forward strand.
CTTAATACATGATTCTTATCATCCCCATCGTCTACCAAGATAGCTTTCGATTATCATTTTGAATTCTCTTCCCCTTTTTTTCAAGCAATTTGAGAAAAGAATATATATATATATATATATATATATATATATATATGAAAAATCATATCATACATGATACATGGTCGTTGAAGTAGATATACTCTTAGAAGATTAATATAAAAGAAAAAATTTACACATGGAAATAATAGTTCATAGAAAAGGAATTATAGGTAGGCCTAAGTTGGGTTTTGGATAGGCTGAGCTCTGAGGCTGAAGAAGGCCCTAAGAAACAGAATCAGACTTTAGCCCATTGAGATTAAGTTTGAGCAATTGGGTTTTCAATTGTCAGTTGCTGGACCCTTAACTGTACACACAAACAAACCCACTGCTTGATTGTTATTATGGGCTACAGGAATTACCCAAAGCAATTTTGTGGTCTTAGATGCTAGAAGACATTGATCATAGCATTTTAAAAAAAAAGAAAGAAAGAAAAAAGCTATGCATTGTAAGAATCTCTTTTTCTTAATTCATTAATCATTGTCTTGGCGGATAATATTTGGTCAGAATTGAGCTAAATAACAATCAGATTTCAAGACAAATCCCTCATGGAATTGGGAACTGAAAATATTGAACAGCCTTGAATTGCACAACAACAAGTTATCTGGTTCAATACCAGTCATTAGGTTCTTGTGCTTCCATCAGCAACATAAACATGAGCTTTGAACTTGGTAGTATTTTCTGTGTGATTTCACAACTGAAAATATCTGACTGGTAAGTTAATTGAACTTGATATACAGTGTAACTGTAAAGGTGCATCAAACATGGTAACTTGTTCGCTGCTTAATGCATATTGCCTGCCATATTGGGTTTGATTTGATTTCTTGAAGTCGAGTATACAGTGGGAGCCATGATCAGTGACAAAAAGTGGAGTGACGAAGGTAGATGAAGCATTCCGGCCTCTTTTTTTTAGACTTTGACACTCAATTTTATAATTTATATTTATATCATATAAGACACGAAAATTTTATATCAATACAAAAAATATAAAATTTTGATTTTAATTTTTATCATATTTATATTATTTTTTACATAATTTTAAATCATATCACTTTTAAATCTTTTATTTGTATTATGTTATTATATCATGTCTCATATCTACTCTTTCTACTCTTGTAAACTTGGCATATATCAGCCGTCGATGACCATTGTGGGTTGTTGCTTTCCGGAAACATCTTCCATGTTTTCTTCAGAAACAATTCTGCGTATCACGATGTCCATCATCAGCTGTATGCAACCATTCTTTGTTATGTGGGATAGAATTCTTGGAACGTACATGCCTTATTCACTTGAGAAGAGAAAAGAAGGGGGATTTTAAGCTTTCGTATCAGAGGAGAAAGCCCAGACTTAACATGGGTAAACTGGAAACGGATTCAAGAAACGCATAGAGACTAGATTTTCAATTGTCAGTTACCGGATTCTAGGCCTACACAAACAAGCCCTCTACTTGATGATTATAATGGGCTGTAATAAATACCCATAGAAAGTTTGTGGGCTTAGATGCCATAGATCGTAGCTTTGCAATACAAAAAACCATGGAAAGAGTTCTCGGTAAACAAAATTTCCCATTATTCCCACATTCCTTTTCCTATAATAATTCTGACATTTTATTAACACTTCTGTCGGTTTTCAAACATTGAAAGTCAATTTTTAATTTTATAAGTCAAGATAAGAGATTATAATGTATTTCACCTTTTTATTCTTTATTTCTTAATTACCTTTGGATATTGAAGTTTAAAATATTCATAAATGATATATAACAAAACTCCTATAAATTAATTATTTTTTTAAATTAATAATAAATTATGGTCTCGATTTGGGTCAATAAAAAATTTAATAAATTCCTCTATTGTAATAATTAATAATTTTATTTTAAAATGTAGGGTAAAATTTTAGTTTCAATTATCACATAAATTGATAATTTCATAAAAGTACAAAAAAATTATATAATATTCAAAACTAAAAATATACTTGTTGTGAATAATATTTCGAATGTCATTTCAGCTAATTATATTAGGACACATGACATATTTAAAAATGATCTGATATAATGAGACATTTTGATAAAAAAAGACAAAAGTGTAATTACGAAAGGAGGAAACTCCCTATAAATAGGGATCAAGTATGATTCTTTGGATCAGATGACGATTTCCTACTGAAACTCTATCAAAATTATTATCTGACTTAGGAATCGGAGTGAAAACGCAGGGAACAACTCCTGCGTCCATATGATCATTTCCTTTTTTACAGAATATTTCGAAGAACATGATACAAAGATTGAGGTAGAAACGTCAGCAACACGTAATTGTTGATAGTGACAGCAACAATACTTTAAGATGTTAGTTTGCAAGAAGTCATAAACTTTAAAATTTTTGACCTCATAAATAGTCCTCTCTCTCTCTCTCTCTCTCTCTCTCTCTCTCTCTCTCTCTCTCTCTCTCTCTCTCTCTCTCTCTCTCTCTCTCTCTCTCTCTATATATATATATATATATATATATATATATATATATATATATATATATATATATATGCTTGTATTCAAAGGAAATTAAAAGTTTTTAAACAGTTAGCATGTCAATTGGATTAACAATAGGAAGAAACATGCTTTTATTCAAAGAAAATTTAATGTTTTTCCTGTTGATGCCAAAAAGAGAAGGGTTTATTTATGATGGATTAATTTCTTCTTCTTTTTTTTTATCAATCTATAAAATAAAAAATTCACATGTTTTTCTGAGACCTACTTCATTGCTTAACTTATTAAATTTTTTTTAGGGAAAAAACAGGCCACTTAACAACCGGACAGAAGAAAGTAGTAAAGGATTTTTTGAACACATCACTTAACAACCGGAGAGAAGAATTGTTTTATCGGATTTTACAGTTTAGGTTGGGTTTTTAGTTATAACTTTTATATTTGTATAATTTTTTTAAAAATATAAACAGAATTTTTTTTTTTTTTTGACTTTGAGAGCTGACGCTGACTACTTAAGGAGTATAAAAATGAGGCTGACTGCTTAAAGAGTATAAAAATAATTAAAAAAATTAATATTTTTTAAATAGAATTCTATTACCTCAGTCCGTTCAGGATTGATATTTAATAATTGATCATCGACCGGATTACCCCAATCTAACCAATGTTTTAACCATATTATAATTACTAATTATTTACTTCCACTTTGATTATGCCTTTTTTTTTTTTTTATGTGTGTAAATCATGATCAAAGTTTTGAATGAAAACAAAATGTGTGTAAATGCACAACGGAGAATATTTGGCAACATAATAAACGATAAAATAATTTTAAGATTGATATGGCAAACCAAAAACCCTATTCTATAGTATGGGAAAAAAAATCATAATGCCAGAGAATTCAGAAAAAGAAGAATTGAAGAATAATTATATTCTCCTTTCTTTAATAAAAGAAGATTTACTATAAATAAATAGGGTCAGGAATAACATGAGATATTGTGTTGGGGCGTGGCCTGCCGTAGCCCCAAGTCTCAGCCGAAATCAATAAAGATCTGCCCATTTTTGGTCATTGATTGCTTGATTACCAACTTTGGTTTGTTTAGCCATGAAGAAAATTGTTGTCAATTTCAGCGTTAAGCTTAGTTTGCACTTATCGATCGCCATGTTTATAGAGAATTGCCAAGTCAGATTGCAGCAAATTCCGAGCTGCCAAATCAACACCGAATGCTTTTTGAAGAGTGGGCATCTTTGCTTTTCTTTTTCATCATTGAGAACATCCTATTCTTTGGTTTGCTGTCTTGGGAGAGATTAATTTCGAATAACGTATAAATTGATTCAAAAATATCTTGAAGAAAAAACATGCCCAATATGGATTTCAATGACATATAGAATTCATGAAACTCAGCCCATTTGCTTGTTCTCAGCTAAATCCATCAACAAGAACAAAAACCCTAAGCTTATCCTGTTATCCATGATCTTTAAGCTAGTGAATATTTTCCCCCTAACACCATTTATAAGCTTGTCAAGCATCCAACTTAGATTCCATTTATTTTTAAATCTTTTGCCATCTTGTAAAGGTAGAGTAGTTATCAAGGTTACTGTATATCACCAACTTGCAAATAACAGAGATTAACCTAATTAAACTATTGGTAAACTGTACTGTTTTTATTGTCAAGTTGAATACACAAGATAATCTAAGCCAAGCCCTAGTTTTTATTAGCCGTACCGTAGTTTCCATCTTAGGAAGTGTTGTTTCTGAGTTTGATCCTATGTTTAGCCTTCCACGACAATGGTTCCTGGAGGTTTGAATTAGGTTAACCAAAAAAAAAAGTTAAAAAGGACATCTTGTATCGTTCTCATAACATTTTCCACCATTTCCCTTTTCCTTTGAATCCTTTTTCATTCGCATTTTTCATGAAATTTTGAAATGCAAATGGAAGCTTGCTGAAAATTCTATGGTACTTGAACTTAATCCGATCCAGGCAAGTTTCAGTAATGGCGGTCCCCTTACAAGCAAAAAATTCATTACTGTCTCTTCTGTTCCTTAATTAACTCTATTAAATATCACTTAAAGGGTTAATTTTCCAACATGGTCCCGCCTGTCTAATGCAAATTCCCCAAACAAGATTATATAATAGAATATATTATCCCCAACTTATCCTACCTTTGTCCTGGAAAGAAATTTTCTAATCCTCTATGGCTTTTACCAGGAGGAAGAAACGAGGAAATGAGTAAAATATCAGAAATTTTGATACACGAGGTGAAAGGTTTAAGTCCAAACTTGGATGCCAAAACTCCATTGACTGAACAAGTTCAACCGAATAATATATATTTCATTTGATAACAAATGATTCTTGGTGTGGTTTTTTCATGTACAAATTAGCCAGGATAATCTAGCTGTAAAAACTGGTAGTCAATCATGGTGCTGTTGATGGGTTGAGTGCAATTAAGATTCGAAGTACTATACTTGTTTTTAAGCGTTGGCTCAATTCTGGGAAGAAAATGAGGATGCTTGGCCAATTGGGTATTTGTCAACTTGCTGAGTGATAGTCAGGTCAGTCGACACCGAAAGAACCAGGGTACAGGAAAATAATAAAGATCTTTAGTTTATTCATTAGAATTCTGTTTTATGAAGTCTACAAGTAAATGAAAAAAAGTACAGCAGGAACATGTATAAGGTACTGAGGGAAAACCAGATTCAAATGCATGTCCAGCCCAAATAATGCCTCAGAAAATTGTAAAATTTTGTTATGATATATTATACATGTATAAATTTAATTATATTATATTTGTGAAACGCAGATAAAATTATAAGACTTTTGAATTACTTTGTAGTTTAAATGCAGCCTCCAAAATGATATAAAATCAATCCACTGGCTAAAATATGAGAACGAGTGCTGCACCATGAAAACTATCTTTAGAATCTCAACCTTTGGTGTGATGATAATTTTGTTCTGTGTTATTGGGTCTCCACAGCTCCTAATGACAAATCCTGGTCAGCTCTAAGATATTTGTGGTTGCAAAAGTTTATTTGTTACCGCTTGATTTATATTATATACATGAATCTAACACGTGAGAGAAAATTCCTGTTGTGGTATTGAATGAAACCATGACATTAGGAAGCAAACAGCTAACACTGCATATAAAAAGGAGCCCATGAAATAATTTATGTTTGTATATTATTGCACCGCGTACAGCATAGCGAATCACAATATCTGTCATGTAATGCCAGAAATGCAATTTGCTTTTGAATACAAAAATCATCTGAAACATTGTAAACATGGTCATGCTTGAATAAAATTAGTATACTGATGTAAATGGCAATATTGGTAACCAACCTGCAGCTTGTAGAACTTTGGGCTGTGGCCATCCAAGAGAAAGCAGACTGATCACATCGAGAGGACAGGCGGTGATCAAGATCGAGTGCACATTATTCTAACATCTAATTTGTATAAAGTAGTAACATTTATGTTATTCCTCTACACGAGCTAGTGGGGTATAACCGTGGAAAAAAGCTTCTTTACGCAAAAGCTATGCACAAAACCATCTCTCTCAGTACTACAGCTAGAACCTGCTTTTTTTTTTCTATTCTTTTGTTCATGGAGGCTTATTATTACTGCTGCACCCATTGATCCCCTCAATCAGCTCATTTATAAACTCTCTTCTCCACCTTTCTTCTCTGCAACAGCCGCCTTGACTACCCACCTCTCTCTTTTCTATGAAATGGCACCAAAATTTATTTTTCTCCTTCTAGTGTTGCTTAGTTTTGTGTTTTATTCTTCACGAGCTATAGGACATGGTCAGTCACAGTTCTTCACCCTAACGAAAGCCTCTCTATCAGGGAAGGCCTTGTCTGATTGGGATGTGAGTGGAGGGAAAAGCTATTGCAATTTCACAGGAGTTGGCTGCAATGATCAAGGGTATGTTGAAACTATTAACTTATCAGGCTGGTCACTCTACGGTAATTTTCCAGATGGTGTGTGTTCTTATCTGCCAGAGTTGCGCGTTCTTGATATCAGCAGCAACAATTTCCATGGCGACTTTCTTAACAGCATCGTTAACTGCTCTCTCTTGGAATATTTCAATATGAGTTCTATATACCTAAGAGAAACACTTCCGGATTTCTCAAAAATGACATCATTACGTGTGCTTGACTTGTCATACAACCGCTTTACAGGTGACTTTCCCATGTCGATAACTAATCTTACCAATCTTGAGGTGCTTTACTTCAATGAAAATGGTGGATTAAACCCATGGAAACTTCCGGAGAACATTTCCAGGCTCACAAAGCTCAGAGTTATGATCTTCACGACTTGCATGTTGTATGGTCGGATCCCAGTATCAGTAGGAAACATGTCATCGCTTGTTGATCTTGAACTGAGTGGAAATTTGCTTTCGGGTCAGATTCCCAAGGAGCTGGGGTTGCTGAAAAACTTGCAGCAGCTTGAGCTATACTACAACCAACAGTTATCCGGAACAATACCTGAGGAACTGGGAAATCTTACAGAGCTCAGGGACTTGGACATGTCAGTCAATCGGTTGAGTGGAAGCATTCCACTGTCGATATATCGACTTCCTAAACTTCAAGTCCTGCAGCTTTATAACAACAGTCTTACAGGAGAAATCCCAGGTATAATTGCAGACTCAACAACTTTGACCATGCTTTCACTCTACGGAAATTTCCTGTCAGGACAACTTCCACAAAACCTGGGGCACTTGTCACCTATGGTTGTTCTGGACTTGTCAGAGAACAATATATCAGGTCCATTGCCAGCAGAGATTTGTCGAGGAGGCAAACTACTCTACTTGCTTCTCTTAGATAACAAGTTTTCTGGAAAGTTACCTGAGAGTTATGCAAACTGCAAGTCTCTTATAAGGTTTCGAGTTAGTAAAAATAATTTAGAGGGCTCAATACCAGAAGGACTTCTCGGTCTCCCTCATGCTTCAATCATTGACCTGGCTGACAATAATTTTACCGGTCCTTTTCCAAATTCAATTGGAAATGCTAGGAACTTATCCGAACTGTTCATGCAGAACAATATGATGTCAGGTGTTCTACCTCCTGAAATCTCTGGAGCGATCAATCTGGTGAAGATTGATCTTGGTAACAATCTCCTGTCTGGTCCAATACCTTCAGAAATCGGGAATCTAAGGAAACTAAATTTACTGATGTTGCAAGGAAACAAGCTCAGTTCTTCTATCCCCAGCTCAGTTTCTTTGCTGAAATCTCTCAATGTTCTTGATGTTTCCGACAATCTCTTGACTGGTAAAATCCCAGAGAGTCTCAGTGTACTGTTGCCTAATTCCATTAACTTTTCAAACAATAGACTTTCTGGCCCAATTCCTCTCTCATTGATTAGAGGGGGGTTGATGGAAAGCTTTTCAGGCAATCCAGGTCTTTGTGTTCCAGCCCATATTCAAAATTTCCCCAAATGTTCACACACTGACAACAGAAGGAAGCTAAATTCTATGTGGGCAAGCATGATTTCGGTCATTGTCATCATTATTGCAGCTCTCCTGTTTCTGAAACATCGTTTTAGTAAACAAAGAGATGTAATGGAACATGATCAGACCTTGTCATCATCATTTTTTTCATATGATATGAAGATCTTCCATAGAATATCTTTTGACCAACATCAGATCCTGGAAGCTATGGTTGATGAGAACATTGTTGGCCATGGAGGAACTGGCACAGTGTATAGAATCAAATTGCCAAGTGGAGAGGTTGTTGCAGTGAAGAAGCTGTGGAGTAGAACAGCGAAAGATTCTGCTTCAGAAGATCAGTTGACTTTGGACAAAGGCTTGAAGACCGAGGTTGAGACTCTTGGAAGCATAAGGCATAACAACATAATCAAGCTCTATAGCTACTTCTCAAACTTCAATTGTAACCTATTGGTTTATGAGTACATGCCGAATGGTAACCTTTGCGGTGCTCTTCACAAAGGACTGATCCATCTGGATTGGCCATCTCGCCATCAAATTGCACTTGGGGTTGCACAGGGCTTGGCCTACCTTCACCATGATCTCTTAGCACCTATTATTCACAGAGACATCAAATCAACCAACATCCTACTCGATGTCAATTACCAACCCAAAGTTGCTGATTTTGGAATAGCCAAGGTTTTGCAAGCTAGAGCCAAAGATTCTACCTCTACTGTCATAGCTGGCACTTATGGTTATTTGGCCCCTGGTAATATTCTGATTCAACTCCATTTCAATTAAGATATTTCCTTTATAACTTTGAGTTTCAACGTTTAAGGTATCATGCATGTTCATCTTGATGTTTTACTACATTTAATTGATGAATTTGACAGAATATGCATATTCAAATAAAGCAACAACCAAGTGTGATGTCTATAGTTTTGGAGTGGTGTTGATGGAACTAATAACTGGTAGGAAACCAGTGGAACCAGATTTTGGGGAGAACAAGAATATTGTATATTGGGTTTCAACAAAGCTGGATACAAAGGAAGCGGTTATGGAGGTCTTAGACAAGCGGGTGTCGAGGTCATTTAGCGACGACATGGTTCAGGCTCTTAGAATTGCCATGCGTTGTACATACAGGAATCCATCCCTTCGTCCAACCATGAATGAGGTTGTTCAGCTGTTGATTGAGGCAGACCCTTGCAGATTAGATTCTTTCAAGCTGTCAAGTAAGACCAAAGAAGCATCAAATGTCACAAAAACAAAGAACCAATCAGAAGTATGATCAGATTAATGGTTAAGTGATGGAATTTAAGGTAAAGCACTGTAACTGCTTTTATAGAAAAATAGGGTTCTTAGTCTCTTTCTCTTTTTTTTTTTTTTCTTAAAATTTTCTGTTTAATGGCTTGTAAATCCTCACTATAACTGCTTTATGGTAACGCAGGGCATCTATATGAAATCATTGCATAGCTTTTGAGAGCTTTGTTTTCTCTTCTTTATCTTTGTTTATTTGGCAGCGAAGTGGGGTTCCTGATTCTGATTATAAAAATGGAGGCATGATTCCCAGGGTCAGGTCCACTCCATCCACGCTATCCAATGAGAGACGATGAATTAGCGCATCTTTGTCTCTACATGTAAGTTAGGGACAGACAAGAAAGCAGAAGCCATGATACATACATATATATATATATATATATGTTAGATAAATTATTACTCTTTACTGTTTCAGAATTCTCTTTAATTTCTTCATTTTCCTTGCAAGTACAAGGCATTCAGGATTCAAAGCCTACAAGCTTCTTTCACCGTAGAAAGTGAGCCATGAAAATCCCCTCACTCACAAGTTGAATCACCCTTTTATTTATTAAAGCTATTTTGAGGGAGAAATAGAATTCCTCCATTTGTCTAAGAAAGTTCATCTAAGAATAATTATTAATCAATATTCTCTGAGGAAAAAAAAATTATAGAACATAAGATTTTCATATTATAGCATTTGAGAAGATATGTACGAATTTTTATTTATTTTTTACATTAACAAATATCATTTATGTTTGAACTCATAATTTTAAAATTATGAAAGAATAACTTTATCATTAGACATTGGAATAGAAAAATTTAACATTCTTGTATAACATACACCAATGTCTGAGGCAAAACAAGGGTTCTTGTCTTTAGATGGAAAACCACTTTCCAAAAATTCATGAATGTTGTGATTCAGAGTTCAGACATTCAAAGTAGAAGATCCAACGCCTGGAGTACAAATTATCCCTCCCCCCTCCCCCAGAAATCGACTAAAGAAACATCATGAAAGTAATAGTACACTGCTATAGGAACCAGATCATGTCCGAGACATCATTGAATTATTGAGTTTGTGTTGTGTCGACTCTGAGTGGTTTTGGGGTCCCCAAAGGGAGAATGGGATTCATTGGAGAAAAATATTTTCTTTTGGGCATGGTGGAGAGTCCATAGAGAAAAGTGGAAAAGCTATGATCAATGGAATTGTTCTCAACCAAAAAGACAGGGTATGAAAGCAAGCTTGGCCAATATATATATATATATATATATAGAAAAGGATGAAAAAGAAGCAAAGCTTGGCCATGATATAAGAAGTAAGCTTCTTTCCAGGACAGGATGTTCTCACCTTAAGTACAAAACATATTGATTGCAATTGTATATTTTCATAGGGTTTTGCAAGTAAAAGCATTATTTAAAATTACTGTCCCTTCTGTTCCTTAATTAACTCTATTAAATATCACTTAAGGGTTAATTTTCCAACATGGTCCCGCCTGTCTAATGCAAATTCCCCAACAAGATTATATAATAGAATATATTATCCCCAACTTATCCTTCCTTTGTCCTGGAAAGAAATTTTCTAATCCTCTATGGCTTTTACCAGGAGGAAGAAACAAGGAAATGAGTAAAACATCAGAAATTTTGATACACGTGGTGAAAGGTTTAAGTCCAAACTTGGATACCAACACTCCATTGACTGAACAAGTTCAACCGAATGATATATATTTCATTTGACAACAAATGATTCTTGGTGTGGTTTTTTCATGTACAAATTAACCAGGATAATCTGGCTGTAAGAACTGGTAGTCAATCATGGTGCTGTTGATGGGTTGAGTGCAATTAAGATTCGAAGTACTATACTTGTTTTTAAGCGTTGGCTCAATTCTGGGAAGAAAATGAGGATGCTTGGCCAATTGGGTATTTGTCAACTTGCTGAGTCATAGTCAGGTCAGACACCGAATGAACCAGGGTACAGGAAAATAATAAAGATCTTTAGTTTATTCATTAGAATTCTGTTCTATGAAGTCCATAAGTAAATGAAAAAGAGTACAGCAGGAACATGTATAAGGTACTGAGGGAAAACCAGATTCAAATGCATGCCCAGCCCCAATAATGTTCCAAAAAATGGTAAGATTTTGTTATGATATATATATATATATATATATATATATATATATATATATATATATATATATATATATATATATATATTTGTGAAAAACTTTTTATAAAATAAAATTGTAAAACTTTTGAATTACTTTGTAGTTTAGATGCAGCCTTCAAAATGACATAAAATCAATCCACTGGCCAAATATGAGAACGAGTGCTGCACCATGAAAACTACCTTTAGAATCTCGACGTTTAGTGTTATCATAATTTTGTTCTGTGTTATGGGTCTCCACAGCTCCTAATGACAAATCCTGGTCAGCTCTAAGATATTTGGGTTGCAAAAGTTTATTTGTTGCTGCTTGATTTATATTATATACATGAATCTAACATGGGAGAGAAAATTCCTCTTATGTTATTGTTATACTTGAAAATTTGGTGTCATTTATTTAAAAAAATTGACATTTTAAATATGGATTTGTGTAATTTTGATCAATAAAAAAGAAATAATTAAATTTTTAAATTCAATTTATCAAAATATCAATTTATTGTGATAGAACCGAAAATTTTTCATCTCGAGAATTATTGTGAAAATATGAAAAAATATTTTCGAAAAAATAAAATAAAAATAAATAAATAAATGATATTTTATTTTTATATAATAATAAAAAAAAAAATAAGAAATATGATATTTTTATATATTATATTATATTAAAAATATAATATAATAGATATATTTAAAAAAAATGAAATGAAAAAAAGGAAACGAAAAGAAACGGAAGGAAAACAAAATAGAGAGGATCGAAAACCTGATCCCTCTCTTTGCCTCTCATTCGAAGCTGATCGACGAAGGAATCAAGGTGAAGGGCATCGGCGAAGGAAGACCGGCACGGTGGGAGTGCCTGAACGGCACCACGTGCCCTGCATTGTCGGGAAACGCCAAATCAGAGGGGGAAGGCCGAAAGGGAGAAGGGGAGAATCGGGCGGCACCGGCGCCGATCTGTCCCAGCCCAGGCCAAAAGAAGGCTCCCCAGGTGAAGGCGCAATGATCGGTGGCAGAATCGCCCCGATAACCGGTCGAAAATGCCGGCAACGGCCAAATCACCATTGAACCGGTTTAGCCGGTTCAGTGTGAAAGGGGTTGAACTGGTCCGAACCGATTCAACAGGAGAGAGAAAGAGGAGAGAGAAAAAAATTGAAAAAAAAATTCGGTGATGCCCCAGGTTTATGGATAAGTCGGTAAGCGGTCAAAATTGATCGATTTAACTTTCGAAAAATTTATTTAAAATTATATTTGATCGAAATTGATCCGGGTTAAATATATAAATGTGTAGCGAGACAATAAGTAACAGATGTGAATTCGATCGTGCCTCGATTTGTGAGCCATCACGAAAACTCGGGTAAGTGAATCTCACTTGTTATAACTTGTATAGTTATACGAGTTAAGAATTAATCGCATAAGTTGCTAATTTACTGTGTATAAAATGCTTTATGTTAGAAAAGACTTAAGATGACGTGATGGTAGTGTTAATGGGTCCCACAAATGATCCAATAATTGTTAATGGGCCTAAAGAGCCCAATGGACCGTGACAGAATAAATAGTGAAGTCGAAATGAGCTTAAAATAGAGTTGTGTCCAATAAGAGGCAACGAGACCCAATAAGAGCAATTGGGCTCATTTGATGAAAAAGACTGCATAGAAAAGAATAAATGAGTTATCCGACTTAATTAATGTGATTGATAATTATCTGCAGCTCCAGGAGATATATTCGGAGCCGAATAGACTGATTTACGGAAAGTGAAAAAAATGTGAAAAAGTACATTCGACTTGATTCTAGATAAGGAAACTATGCTAGCTCTTAGAGATAGTTGTACATATTTTCATCGTCGTTTACAGTCACTTAAATTCCGTATAGAGTATGAATATGAAAATTTCTGAATAGTACCCAAATATGAGAAAATTACGAAAATGCTACTGAAAATAGTGAAAATTTTGAAAATGCATAAAATGCATGAAATCCATGTTTTCTCTGTGAAAAAAAAGATTTTTTCAAGTTGAAATAATAGACTGATTCATGATTTGACTATATGCATTAAATTGCACGTTTTTCTAAAATGTGATTTGATTGACGAATGATTTGATGGGATGTTACCCTCTCACTCTGTTTTATACCGTTTTACGTATCGCACTTGGTATTGAGTACCACTGTGGTGGGAAATAGAGCCAGCTGCCTATTTTGTGTGTGTGAAATTGTGTTAGAGTTATAATAAGATCTGTGGATTTATCCATATACGCTCGCACTTAATTTTGGTATTACATACGAACAGACCGTTCTGGAGCACTGCTCGCATCTATTCTGTTGTGATTTGTGATTGAGATCGTGTTGGAGCCCTCGTGTTGGACTGTGTGTCACATTGACTTGCTCGCACTAGATTTGAGACGGCAGGTTATGATTGATAATTTATTTGGTTGGGGTGGTGAGCTTGTGACTCAGGCACCTACAACTGTGTGGTAATTGTACTATGGTTCACGGAATACGTTGTACCGTGTAGACAACATGGAGTACACTGTACCATGCAACTATGGGATGTGAGGATTGCGTCTTTGGACTCGGGCATGCTGTGTCATTGCTCTGATTTGTGATAGTCCTTAGATAGGAGCTGATGGATAAACTAATCCCCTCCTCGGACTCAGAGACACCCTTGCACACCTGATCTGTGATAGCTTGTGGGTCTCGGACTTTGGTCAATTGTCCATTAGATTTGTGTGGATCCCTGCCTAGTTCTCACATGTTTTTATTGGTTTCGGTGATGAAACTAATTGTGATTTGATTTCTGTGATGAAACCATTTGAAATGAGAATTTGATTTAAATGTGAGTTTCTATATTGAACACAGAAACATTTTACTCTGAATGAGTTTTGATATTTGGTTTTTGACAGTAAATTGTTATGTGTTTTACTATAATGGTTTTGTGAATGACATGGGTTTTTCGGCATAAACCATGCATTATGAGTATCGTAGTTAGTACGGTTATCTACATGTTTTCATATATTAATACAAGTGTTTTGAAAAGTAAATGCATTTGTTTTACGAAATGATAAAAGATGCATTATAAGTATCGTAGATAGTGTGGTTATCTACTTGCTTTTATATATTTCTTATTGAGGTGTGGTGTTCATCTCTTTATTTTTTCCTCCTCTACAGAGCATTTCAGTAGAGTGTATAAGCTGCGTCCGTCCTACGATCTTTTACACAGCTATTGAGCAACATCAAGATATACACACATGTACTTTTGTATCTGAATAATAGTGTATAGTGATGTAGTCACGTTATATGAAAGATGTATATGTAAGACTAGGAGTGTAATCGAGTCGAGCCGAGTCGATACAGTGAGGTGCTCGAGCTCGAACTCGACTCGAAACTCGGTGCTCGATACTCGGCTCGAGCTCGATCGAGCCTTATTTTTTAAGCTCGAGCTCGGCTCGAGATCGAATTCGAGCTACTCGATTAGGCTCGATTATATAAGTTCGATATTTTGCTCGAACTCGATTAGGCTCGATTAGGCTCGAATCATTATATAAATATTATTATCTTTTTAAAATATATAAAAACTCGATGCTCGATTAGGCTCGCGAGCTACTCGAGCCAGATATTTAAGTGCTCAAATTCGACTCGCTCGATAGCTCGAGTAGCTCGAGCTCGAGCTCGACTCGACTAAAATCGAGCCGAATTCAAGTTTTACTCGAGTCGAGCCCGAGTAGCTTGCGAGCACCACTGTATCGTTTACACCCCTATGTAAGATAATGTAAACGAGTTTCTAATTATGAAATAATAACTTTATTAGCTTTCGCGATGTTAGTGCTATGGACGAAAGCATTGTTTGTTATGCATATATATAATATATGAAACTAAGTTATGAATATTGACTCACAGTCCAATAAATAAAGTGTGCTAAGTTCACAAAATATTTATAGTTATTTTTGAGAAATTGGGTCGCGAAATGAAACCATGACATTAGGAAGCAAACAGCTAACACAGCTTATAAACAGGAGCCCAAGAAATAATTTATGTTTGTATATTATTGCACCACGTACAGCATAGCGAATCACAATATCTGTCGTGTAATGCCAGAAATGCAATTTGCTTTTGAATTAAAAAAATCATCAGAAACATTGCAAACATGGTCATGCTTGAATAAAATTAGTATACTGATGTAAGTGGCAATATTGGTATCCAACCTGCAGCTTGTAGAACTTTGGGCTGTGGCCATCCAAGAGAAAGCAGACTGATCACATCGAGAGGACAGGCGGTGGTCAAGATCGAGTGCACATTATTCTAACATCTAATTTGTATAAAGTAGTAACATTTATGTTATTCCTCTACATGAGCTAGTGGGGTATAACCGTGGAAAAAAGCTTCTTTACGCAAAAGCTATGCACAAAACCATCTCTCTCAGTACTACAGCTAGAACCTGCTTTTTTTTCTCTGTTCTTCTGTTCATGGAGGCCTATTATTACTGCTGCACCCATTGATCCCCTCAGTCAGCTCATTAATAAACTCTCTTCTCCACCTTTCTTCTCTGCAACAGCCGCCTTGACTACCCACCTCTCTCTTTTCTATAAAAATGGCACCAAAATTTATTTTTCTCCTTCTAGTGTTGCTAAGTTTTGTGTTTTATTCTTCACGAGCTATAGGACATGGTCAGTCACAGTTCTTCACCCTAATGAAAGCCTCTCTATCAGGGAAGGCCTTGTCTGATTGGGATGTGAGTGGAGGGAAAAGCTATTGCAATTTCACAGGAGTTGGCTGCAATGATCAAGGGTATGTTGAAACTATTAACTTATCAGGCTGATCCCAGGTATAATTGCAGACTCAACAACTTTGACCATGCTTTCACTCTACGGAAATTTCCTGTCGGGACAACTTCCACAAAACCTGGGGCACTTGTCACCTATGGTTGTTCTGGACTTGTCAGAGAACAATATATCAGGTCCATTGCCAGCAGAGATTTGTCGAGGAGGCAAACTACTCTACTTGCTTCTCTTAGATAACAAGTATTCTGGAAAGTTACCTGAGAGTTATGCAAACTGCAAGTCTTTGATACTGTTTAGAGTTAGTAAAAATAATTTAGAGGGCTCGATACCAGAAGGACTTCTCGGTCTCCCTCATGCTTCAATCATTGACCTGGCTGACAATAATCTTACCGGTCCTTTTCCAAATTCAATTGGAAATGCTGGGAACTTATCCGAACTGTTCATGCAGAACAATATTGTGTCAGGTGTTCTACCTCCTGAAATCTCTAGAGCGATCAATCTGGTGAAGATTGATCTCAGTAACAATCTCCTGTCTGGTCCAATACCTTCAGAAATAGGGAATCTATGGAAACTAAATTTACTGATGTTGCAAGGAAACAAGCTCAGTTCTTCTATCCCCAGCTCACTTTCTTCGCTGAAATCTCTCAATGTTCTTGATGTTTCCGACAATCTCTTGACTGGTAAAATCCCAGAGAGTCTCAGTGAACTGTTGCCTAATTCCATTAACTTTTCAAACAATAGACTTTCTGGCCCAATTCCTCTCTCATTGATTAGTGGGGGGTTGATGGAAAGCTTTTCAGGCAATCCAGGTCTTTGTGTTCCAGCCCATGTTCGAAATTTCCCCAAATGTTCACACGCTTACAACAGAAGGAAGCTAAATTCTATGTGGCCAATCATGATTTCGGTCATTGTCATCATTATTGCAGCTCTCCTGTTTCTGAAACATCGTTTTAGTAAACAAAGAGATGTAATGGAACATGATCAGACCTTGTCTTCATCATTCTTTTCATATGATATGAAGAGCTTCCATAGAATATCTTTTGACTAACATCAGATCCTGGAAGCTATGGTTGATGAGAACATTGTTGGCCATGGAGGAACTGGCTCAGTGTATAGAATCAAATTGCCAAGTGGAGAGGTTGTTTCAGTGAAGAAGCTGTGGAGTAGAACAGCGAGAGATTCTGCTTCAGAAGATCAGTTGATTTTGGACAAAAGCTTCAAGACCCAGGTTGAGACTCATGGAAGCATATGGCATAACAACATAATCAAGTTCTATAGCCACTTCTCAAACTTCAATTATAACCTATTGGTTTATGAGTGCATGCCGAATGGAAACCTTTGGAGTGCTCTTCACAAAGGAGTGATCCATCTGGATTGGCCAACCAACTCGCCATCAAATTGCACTTGGGGTTGCACAGGGCTTGGCCTACCTTCACCATGATCTCTTAGCACCTATTATTCACAGAGACATCAAATCAACCAACATCCTACTCGATGTCAATTACCAACCCAAAATTGCAGATTTTGAAGTAGCCAAGGTTTTGCGAGCTAGAGCCAGTGATTCTACCTCGACTGTCGTGGCAGGCACTTATGGTTACTTGGCCTCTGGTAATATTCTGATTCAACTCCATTTCAATTAAGATATTTCCTTCATAACTTTGAGTTTAAACGTTTAAGGTATCATGCATGTTCATCTTGATGTTTAACTACATTTAATTGATGAATTTGACAGAATATGCATATTCAAATAAAGCAACAACCAAGTGTGATGTCTATAGTTTTGGAGTGGTGTTGATGGAACTATTAACTGGTAAGAAACCAGTGGAACCAGATTTTGGGGAGAACAAGAATATTGTATATTGGGTTTCAACAACGCTGGATACAAAGGAAGCGGTTATGGAGGTCTTAGACAAGCGGGTGTCGAGGTCATTTAGGGACGAGATGGTTCAGGCTCTTAGAATTGCCATGCGTTGTACATACAGGAAACCATACCTTCGTCCAACCATGAATGAGGTTGTTCAGCTGTTGATTGAGGCAGACCCTTGCAGGTAAGATTCTTTCAAGCTGTCAAGTAAGACCAAAGAAGCATCAAATGTCACAAAAACAAAGAACCAATCAGAAGTATTATCAGATTAATGGTTAAGTGATGGAATTTAAGGTAAAGCACTGTAACTGCTTTTATAGAAAAATAGGGTTCTTAGTCTCTTTCTCTTTTCTTTTTTTTTTTTTCTTAAAATTTTCTGTTAAATGGGTTGTAAATCCTCACTATAATTGCTTTATGGTAACGCAGGGCATCTATATGAAATCATTGCATAGCTTTTGAGAGCTTTGTTTTCTCTTCGTTATCTTTGTTTATTTGGCAGCGAAGTGGGGTTACTGTTTCAGAATTCTCTTTAATTTCTTCATTTTCCTTGCAAGTACAAGGCATTCAGGATTCAAAGCCTACAAGCTTCTTTAACCGTAGAAAGTGAGCCATGAAAATCCACTCACTCACAAGTTGAATCACCCTTTATTTATTAAAGCTATTTTGAGGGAGAAATAGAATTCCTCCGTTTGTCTAAGAAAGTTCATCTAAGAATAATTATTAATCAATACTCTCTGTGGAAAAAAAATCATAGTACATAAGATTCTCGTATTATAGCATTTGAGGAGAATAATATGTACAAATTTTTTTTTTACATTAACAGATATCATTTTTGATTGAATTCATAATTTTAAAATTACGAAAGAATAATTTTTATAGTTAGATTTTGGAAAAGAAAAGTTTAACATACTTGTATAACATACACCAATGTCTGACGCAAAACAATGGTTCTTGTCTTTAGATGGAAAACCAGTTTCCAAAAATTCATGAATGTTGTGATTCAGACATTCAAAGTAGAAGATCCAACACCTGGAGTACAAATTATCCCTCCCTCCTCCCCAGAAATCAACTAAAGAAACATCATGAAAGTAATAGTACACTGCTATAGGAACCAGATCATGTCCGAGACATCATTGAATTATTGAGTTTGTGTTGTGTGGACTCTGTGAGTGGTTTGGGGGTCCCCAAAGGGAGAATGAGATTCATTGGAGAAAAATATTTTCTTTTGGGCATGGTGGAGAGTCCATACAGAAAAGTGCAAAAGCTATGATCAATGGAATTGTTCTCAACCAAAAAGACAGGGTATGAAAGCAAGCTATATATATATATATATATATATATATATATATATATATATATATATATATATATATAAGAATGAAAAAGAAGCAAAGCTTGGCCATGATATAAGAATTAAGCTGCTTTCCAGGACAGGATGTTCTCACCTCAAGTACAAAACAGGAAGCAAAAGATGAACACCAGGCACGGGAAAACAGTACAAATTCATTCAAATCAATGACTATTGAAGTCAAAACTACATGAATTCTTCACAAAAACAATGTTTCTGGAAAGGGACTTAGTGCACACAAAAGAAAAAAAAAAAAAGTACTACTGATGACTGATTGCAACACCAAAAAAGCCAAAATTATATATAGAAAACTTTGTGCGAGTGGTTATCTGATGGTGTAATGTATGTGATTCGTGGTGCCTCAGCCCTGTTGAATTGCCTTACCGGGGCTCCTGCACTTGTCTTTACGAGGCTTTCAATGAGATGTTTGTTCGATTTATGGGACTCGGTTTAGAGGCTTTCACCGGGCTTCTTTAGTCCAAAAGGAAGGGCTGTTGGACTTTCTTCTTGGGTCGGAAAATTAAGGATATTATTTTGTTTGAGTCTTTGATTCTGAAATGGTTTTTAGACTTTAGCAGGATTCAGCTTTTAGCATGTTTTCCACATGATATATGAGGACATGAGCCAAGTCTGAATTGGATGGGTCTTAAATTTATGGCACAAGCCTAGGTTTGAAATTACTTTTTCTTTCTTTCTTTTTTTTTTTTAATAAAGATTGAAATCCGAGAATAGATAACTTCAAAGCCGTTTATGTTATTTTTTAAGATTGATTATATAAATTAATTTAGTTAAATCCTAAGTTTATATTTTTTTTATCGTAAAATAGATGCATCTAGTTTGAGGGAAAAAATGCAAAGCTTATATTTTAATTTTAAATTTGTAAAAGACTTGTACCTTATTGATCATGACTAGGAGCGTAAGTGATACAGTGGTGCTCGCAAGTTACTTGAACTCGACTCGAGTAAAACTCGAATTCGACTCGATTTTAGTCGAGTCGAGCTCGAGCTCGAGCTACTCGAGCTATCGAGCGAGTCGAATTCGAGCACTTAGATACCCGGTTCGAGTAGCTCACGAGCCTAATCGAGCCTCAAGCTTTTTATATATCTTAATAATATATATTATTATATAATAATATTTATATAATAAGTGTAAGAGCGAGCTCGAGTCAAGCCTTAGAATAGAGCTCGAGTCCGAGTAAAAAATCGAACTTATATAATCGAGCTTAATCGAACCTAATCGAGCGAGCTCGAGTAGTTCGAACTCGATCTCGAGCCGAGCTCGAGTTTAAAAAATAAGATTCGATCGAACTCGAACACTTCATTGTATTGACTCGATTCGACTCGATTACACCTTTAATTATGACATGATCTTTTGAACTAATGTTCAAACTCGATTTTGAACTACTTTGATGAATTGCAACTTCAATTTCTTTATTTTGAAGATCCTGTGCATGAATTCCCATCTTTTTTTTTTCGAATTTTTAGACTTTAGTAGAGTTACCTTGATTCAATTTTAAGTAATTTTTTCTTTCCTTTGTATATAAAAAAGAAAGAAAATAAGAAATAGAGAACAATTTCAAGTAATTTTTTAATAAAATGCAATGACCTAGGTTTTTTTATGATTTTTTGTGATTAAAATAAAAATGAAAGACACCCAAGTATCCTTGCGGTTTACACAAATTACAAACAATTCAAAGAAAATAAGTTATTTGGAAAACAAAAAGAAAGGATTGCAATTTAGAAGAGAAAAAATATATAGATTGCAATTGTATATTTTCATAGGGTTTTGCTAGTAAAAGCATTATTTAAAATTACTGTCTCTTCTGTTCCTTGATTAACTCTATTAAATACCACTTAAGGGTTAATTTTCCAACATGGTCCCGCCTGTCTAATGCAAATTCCCCAACTTATCCTACCTTTGTCCTGGAAAGAAATTTTCTGATGCTCTAGGGCTTTTACCAGGAGGAAGAAACAAGGAAATGAGTAAAAGATCAGAAATTTTGATACACGTGGTGAAAGGTTTAAGTCCAAACTTGGATGCCAACACTCCATTGACTCAACCGAATAATATATATTTCATTTGACAACAAATGATTCTTGGTGTGGTTTTTTCATGTACAAATTAGCCAGGATAATCTGGCTGTAAAAACTGGTAGTCAATCATGGTGCTGTTGACGGGTTGAGTGCAATTAAGATTCGAAGTACTATACTTGTTTGTAAGCGTTGGCTCAATTCTGGGAAGAAAATGAGGCTGCTTGGCGAATTGGGTATTTGTCAACTTGCTGAGTCATAGTGAGGTCAGACACCGAATGAACCAGGGTACAGGAAAATAATAAAGATCTTTAGTTTATTCATTAGAATTCAGTTTTATGAAGTATATAAGTAAATGAAAAAAAGTACAGCAGGAACATGTATAAGGTACTGAGGGAAAACCAGATTCAAATGCATGCCCAGCCCCAATAATGCTCGAAAATCGTAAGATTTTGTTACTATATATTATATATGTATAAATTTATATTTATATTTATGGAATGCTTTTTATAAAATAAAATTATAAGACTTTTGAATTACTTTGTAGTTTAGATGCAGCCTTCAAAATGACATAAAATCAATCCACTGGCCAAATATGAGAACGAGTGCTGCACCATGAAAACTACCTTTAGAATCTTGACGTTTAGTGTTATCATAATTTTGTTCTGTGTTGTGGGTCTCCACTGCTCCTAATGACAAATCCTGGTCAGCTCTAAGATATTTGGGTTGCAAAAGTTTATTTGTTGCTGCTTGATTTATATTATTTACATGAATCTAACATGTGAGAGAAAATTCCTGATGTGGTATTGAATGAAACCATGAAATTAGGAAGCAAACAGCTAACACAGCATATAAACAGGAGCCCATGAAATAATTTATGTTTGTATATTATTGCACCACCTACAGCATAGCGAATCACAATATCTGTCATGTAATGCCAGAAATGCAATTTGCTTTTGAAAAAAAAAATCATCAGAAACATTGTAAACATGGTCATGCTTGAATAAAATTAGTATACTGATGTAAATGGCAATATTGGTAACCAACCTGCAGCTTGTAGAACTTTGGACTGTGGCCATCCAAGAGAAAGCAGACTGATCACATCGAGAGGACAGGCGGTGGTCAAGATCGAGTGCACATTATTCTAACATCTAATTTGTATAAAGTAGTAACATTTATGTTATTCCTCTACATGAGCTAGTGGCGTATAACCGTGGAAAAAAGCTTCTTTACGCAAAAGCTATGCACAAAACCATCTCTTTCAGTACTACAGCTGGAACCTGCTTTTTTTTTTTCTATTATTTTGTTCATGGAGGGTTATTATTACCGCTGCACCCATTGATCCCCTCAATCAGCTCATTTATAAACTCTCTTCTCCACCTTTCTTCTCTGCAACAGCCGTCTTGACTACCCACCTCTCTCTTTTCTATGAAAATGGCACCAAAATTTATTTTTCTCCTTCTAGTGTTGCTTAGTTTTCTGTTTTATTCTTCACGAGCTATAGGACATGGTCAGTCACAGTTCTTCACCCTAATGAAAGCCTCTCAATCAGGGAAGGCCTTGTCTGATTGGGATGTGAGTGGAGGGAAAAGCTATTGCAATTTCACAGGAGTTGGCTGCAACGATCGAGGGTATGTTGAAACTATTAACTTATCAGGCTGGTCACTCTACGGTAATTTTCCAGATGGTGTGTGTTCTTATCTGCCAGAGTTGCGCGTTCTTGATATCAGCCGCAATAATTTCCATGGCGACTTTCTTAACAGCATCGTTAACTGCTCTCTCTTGGAATATTTCAATATGAGTTCTATATACCTAAGAGAAACACTTCCGGATTTCTCAAAAATGACATCATTACGTGTGCTTGACTTGTCATACAACCGCTTTACAGGTGACTTTCCCATGTCGATAACTAATCTTACCAATCTTGAGGTGCTTTACTTCAATGAAAATGGTGGATTAAACCCATGGCAACTTCCGGAGAACATTTCCAGGCTCACAAAGCTCAGAGTTATGATCTTCACGACTTGCATGTTGTATGGTCGGATCCCAGTATCAGTAGGAAACATGTCATCGCTTGTTGATCTTGAACTGAATGGAAATTTGCTTTCGGGTCAGATTCCCAAGGAGCTGGGGTTGCTGAAAAACTTGCAGCAGCTTGAGCTATACTACAACCAACACTTATCCGGAACAATACCTGAGGAGCTGGGAAATCTTACAGAGCTCAGGGACTTGGACATGTCAGTCAATCAGTTGAGTGGAAGCATTCCACTGTCGATATATCGACTTCCTAAACTTCAAGTCCTGCAGCTTTATAACAACAGTCTCACAGGAGAAATCCCAGGCATAATTGCAGAGTCAACAACTTTGACCATGCTTTCACTCCACGGAAATTTCCTGTCGGGACAACTTCCACAAAACCTGGGGCATTTGTCACCTATGGTTGTTCTGGACTTGTCAGAGAACAATATATCAGGTCCATTGCCAGCAGAGATTTGTCGAGGAGGTAAACTGCTCTACTTGCTTCTCTTAGATAACAAGTTTTCTGGAAAGTTACCTGAGAGTTATGCAAACTGCAAGTCTTTTTTACTGTTTAGAGTTAGTAAAAATAATTTAGAGGGCTCGATACCAGAAGGACTTCTCGGTCTCCCTCATGCTTCAATCATTGACCTGGCTGACAATAATCTTACGGGTCCTTTTCCAAATTCCTTTGGAAATGCTGGGAACTTATCCGAACTGTTCATGCAGAACAATATGATGTCAGGTGTTCTACCTCCTGAAATCTCTGGAGCGATCAATCTAGTGAAGATTGATCTTAGTAACAATCTCCTGTCTGGTCCAATACCTTCCGAAATAGGGAATCTAAGGAAACTAAATTTACTGATGTTGCAAGGAAACAAGCTCGGTTCTTCTATCCCCAGCTCACTTTCTTTGCTGAAATCTCTCAATGTTCTTGATGTTTCCGACAATCTCTTGACTGGTAAAATCCCGGAGAGTCTCAGTGAACTGTTGCCTAATTCCATTAACTTTTCAAACAATAGACTTTCTGGCCCAATTCCTCTCTCATTGATTAGAGGGGGGTTGATGGAAAGCTTTTCAGGCAATCCAGGTCTTTGTGTTCCAGCCCATGTTCAAAATTTCCCCAAATGTTCACACACTTACAACAGAAGGAACCTAAATTCTATGTGGCCAATCATGATTTTGGTCATTGTCATCATTATTGCAGCTCTCCTGTTTCTGAAACATCGTTTTAGTAAACAAAGAGCTGTAATGGAACATGATCAGACCTTGTCATCATCATTCTTTTCATATGATATGAAGATCTTCCATAGAATATCTTTTGACCAACATCAGATCCTGGAAGCTATGGTTGATGAGAACATTGTTGGCCATGGAGGAACTGGCACAGTGTATAGAATCAAATTGCCAAGTGGAGAGGTTGTTGCAGTGAAGAAGCTGTGGAGTAGAACAGCGAAAGATTCTGCTTCAGAAGATCAGTTGACTTTGGACAAAGGCTTGAAGACCGAGGTTGAGACTCTTGGAAGCATAAGGCATAACAACATAATCAAGCTCTATAGCTACTTCTCAAACTTCAATTGTAACCTATTGGTTTATGAGTACATGCCGAATGGAAACCTTTGCGGTGCTCTTCACAAAGGACTGATCCATCTGGATTGGCCATCTCGCCATCAAATTGCACTTGGGGTTGCACAGGGCTTGGCCTACCTTCACCATGATCTCTTAGCACCTATTATTCACAGAGACATCAAATCAACCAACATCCTACTCGATGTCAATTACCAACCCAAAGTTGCTGATTTTGGAATAGCCAAGGTTTTGCAAGCTAGAGCCAAAGATTCTACCTCTACTGTCATAGCTGGCACTTATGGTTACTTGGCCCCTGGTAATATTCTGATTCAACTCCATTTCAATTAAGATATTTCCTTTATAACTTTGAGTTTCAACGTTTAAGGTATCATGCATGTTCATCTTGATGTTTAACTACATTTAATTGATGAATTTGACAGAATATGCATATTCAAATAAAGCAACAACCAAGTGCGATGTCTATAGTTTTGGAGTGGTGTTGATGGAACTAATAACTGGTAAGAAACCAGTGGAACCAGATTTTGGGGAGAACAAGAATATTGTATATTGGGTTTCAACAAAGCTGGATACAAAGGAAGCGGTTATGGAGGTCTTAGACAAGCGGGTGTCGAGGTCATTTAGGGACGAGATGGATCAGGCTCTTAGAATTGCCGTCAGTTGTACATACAATAATCCATCCCTTCGTCCAACCATGAATGAGGTTGTTCAGCTGTTGACTAAGGCAGACCCCAATAACAACCACCAAGTTGAGTCAAACCTGAATGATAAGGACCAACTTGAATCAAACTGGAGTGATAAGGATAGTAGAGATTAGGTTGATTGGAGTAATAAGGAAGTTGATCAAGTCATGGTTATCATTCTTAATATAAAGGATCATAAGAATAATTTGAAGAGTTGTATTGAGATTTAATCATATCAAAGTGATAAGTCAACAAAAGAGCATCTATCTTCATCAGTCAAGGAAAGTGATAGCACAAAAAGAGGGATTGATTGATTGAAATTTTATCTTTCCATTCTTTATATTATTCTCTTATATAACAATGTCTATAAATATAATAAGACTTGGACTCTCTTCTTACGTTAAAAAAAAAAAATTGAAGATTAGATTCTTTCAAGCTGTCAAGTAAGGCCAAAGAAGCATCAAATGTCACAAAAACAAAGAACCAATCAGAAGTATGATCAGATTAATGGTTAAATGATGGAGTTTAAGGTAAAGCACTATAACTGCTTTTATAGAAAAATAGGGTTCTTAGTCTCTTTCTCTTCTTTTTTTCTTGAAATTCTCTGTTAAATGGCTTGTAAATCCTCACTATAACTGCTTTATGGTTGTTGTTATATAGAAGGAATAAAGCAAAAAAAGATATATGAAATATATGAAAGGCAAAGAAATAGAATAATAAAATTTTATTACTGTAAGCTCAGAAAACACAAGCACATCACAATTCTTTATATAGAGCTGAAAACAAACAAAAAAATTTTAAAATTATGTCACTTCTCCTAATATAATGTCATTACTCCTAACATTAAGTCATATTATACCACTACTCCATGTCTTCCTAATATTAGGTTATAATGTCAATACTCCTAAAGACTTGGTCTATTAACCAATTATTTAGCAACTACTAAACTAAGCACTAAGACACTTTACCAATAAATCTTCTCATTGCCCTCATTAGAGGGTTTCCATCATTAGGCCTATCAGCATTACTCGGCTTTCTCTTGTTTCTGTCATGCCAAACAAGTCAAATGGTCGAGAAAGTAAATTAATCTTTCGAGCAGGGATTTTTTGTTGGGGCCCTTGATTGTTGCATGCTGCTGAATCTAGATATGATGATCGTGGAGAAAATTAAACTTTACTTAATCCAGACTGGTACTGTAGCCTCCAACAATGATTCTGTCATTACCGCTCTTTTCTCAATTTCAGCAAGCGAAGCAATGACCTCTTCATACTTTTCCTAAAGCACTTGAGCGGCATATCTTTGTGCAGCTGTATCTTGTTCAGCAAATCTACGAGCAT
Organism: Firmiana major; assembly: GCA_033439115.1. Taxonomy (NCBI): domain Eukaryota; kingdom Viridiplantae; phylum Streptophyta; class Magnoliopsida; order Malvales; family Malvaceae; genus Firmiana; species Firmiana major. The sequence continues at coordinate 49,027,805 of CM065909.1, forward strand.
CTTCTGTTACCCTTTGATCTTAGTCCACCTGCATTAGGACCTGAAGCATAGTATTTTCTTGTTTCTGCTTCTCAGAAAGTGTTTTACGAAGCTCAGTAACTTCTTGCTCTAATTGCTCCACCTTAGCACTTAATTGGCGCTGATTACCCTGCTTAACCATCTCCATCAAAGCTGTCTCCAGCTCTTTCTCCATTAAATTCAAAGCAAAACTTTTTGCTCTCATTTTCACCTTAAACACATCACGACCTCGTGCATCTTTTATCTAACACCATTTGTCTTCGAAAATGATTTTGAAGCATTTTTCAATTAGTTGTCCAACACTAAGCAAATTTTGGTTGATGTCAGGCACATATAAAACATCATTAATGTACTTCAAACCTGACAAACTTTCTATAGTCACGGTTCCTTTCCCCTTAACTGAAAGAAATTCACCATTTCCAATTTTCACTTTCAAAATGAATTTTTTATCAAGTTCCTTGAAAAGCTCTTGATCATGGGTCATATGGTTCGTACAGCCGTTGTCAATCAACCAAGAATCACTTGAGGTGTTGCTTGTTGTAAAACATGTTGCGACAAACAAATGGTTCTATTCATTTTACTCGGTAACAACCTTTGCTTCTTTATGTTGTTGTGGCTTGCAAACCTGCTCCATGTGCCCAAGTTTGCCACATTTTCTGCACTTAATATCAAGTCTCCACCAACACTTCTTTTGTGGATGACTTGTCTTTTTACAATGAGGGCATGCTGGATAGGTTTCATCATTGTTCTTGTCGTTGTTACCAGCCTTCTTCTTTTTGTAGTTCTCCCTATATTTACCTCCTCTTGAGTTTTCTGTCTTTGCTTGAAAAACACCTTCCATCGACCCTTCTTTTCTCATCAATCGCCTTTGTTCTTGTGCCTGCAATGCATTCACTAATTCTGCCAAGGAAATGCTTGACAGATCCTCAGTTTCTTCCAATGAAAAAATTTTTGACTCATATCTCTCGGGCACAAAAACCAAAATTTTTTGCACAATTCTTTCATCAGAGAAGTCCTTACCAAACAGTCTCACCTTGTTAACTATGCCCAGTAATTTATCGGAGTACTCTTTGATGGTTTCAGCCTCCTTCATTTTCAGCATCTCGAACTCCCGGATCAAGTTGAGTATCTGTATGTTTTTGGTTCTTTCATTTCCCTGGTATTCCTTTTTGAGGTAGTCTCATATGCTTATTGTCGATTCCAAGTTCATGATTCTTGTAAATATGGTGCTTGAAACCGCTGGGAATAGACAGGTTTTAGCTTTAGACTTCCTTGTCTTCATTTCTTTGTGATTCTTTATCTGAGCTACGGTGGGATTTGCAGGCAATGGCAACACTTCATAGTCTTCTTCTACAGCTTCCTAAAGGTCTAAAGCTTCAAGATAGACCGACATCTTAACAGCCCAAACTTAATAGTTTTCACCATAAAAAATGGGTGGTGCAATGGAAAAGTTTGTTTCTGTTTCCATTCTTGAAGGTGGTTTGGATTCACTCAACTCACAGGTCCCTCAAGAAAAGAGCTCTGATAGCCAATTTGTTGTTATATGGAAGGAATAAGGCAGAAAAAGATATATGAAAATATATGAAATGCAAAGAACAGAAGAATAAAATTTTATAACCGCAAGCTCACAAAACACAAGCACATCACAACTCTTTATATAGAGCTGAAAACAAACAAAAAATTCTTAAAATTATGTCACTTCTCCTAATATAATGTCACTACTCCTAACATTAAATCATGTTACACTACTACTCCATGTCTTCCTAATATTAAGCCATAATGTCAATATTCCTAAAGACTTGATCTATTAATCAATTATTTGTCAACTACTTAATTAAGCACTAAGTCACTTTACCAACTATGGTAATGCACGGCATCTATATGAAATCTTTGCATAGGTTTTGAGAGCTTTGCCAGCGAAGTGGGGTTCCTGATTCTGATTATAAAAATGGAGGCATGATTCCCAGGGTCAGGTCCACTCCATCCAAGCTATCTGATGAGAGACGATGAATTAGCGCATCTTTGTCTCTATATGTAAGTTAGGGACAGACAAGAAAGCAGAAGCCATGATACATATAAATAAATAAATATATATATATATATATATATATATATATATATATTATTGCTCTTTACTGTTTCAGAATTCTCTTTAATTTCTTCATTTTCCTTGCAAGTACAAGGCATTCAGGATTCAAAGCCTACAAGCTTCTTTAACCGTAGAAAGTGAGCCATGAAAATCCACTCACTCACAAGTTGAATCACCCTTTATTTATTAAAGCTATTTTGAGGGAGAAATAGAATTCCTCCATTTGTCTAAGAAAGTTCATCTAAGAATAATTATTAATCAATAATCTCGGAGGAAAAAAAAAATTATAGTACATAAGATTCTCATATTATAGCATCTGAGGAGAATAATATGTAAAAAGTGTTTTTTTTTTTTTTACACTGCTATAGGAACCAGATCATGTCCGAGACATCATTGAATTATTGAGTTTTTGTTGTGTGGACTCTGTGAGTGGTTTTGGGGTCCCCAAAGGGAGAATGAGATTCATTGGAGAAAAATATTTTCTTTTGGGCATGGTGGAGAGTCCATACAGAAAAGTGGAAAAGCTATGATCAATGGAATTGCTCTCAACCAAAAAGACAGGGTATGAAAGCAAGCTTGGCCATGATATAAGAATTAAGCTGCTTTCCAGGACCGGATGTTCTCACCACCAGGCACGGGAAAACAGTACAAATTCATTCAAATCAATGATTATTGAAGTCAAAACTACATGAATTCTTCACAAAAACAATGTTTCTGGAAAGGATCTTAGTGCACACAAAAGGGAAAAAAAAAGTACTACTGATAACTGATTACAACACCAAAAAGCCAAAATTATATAAAGAAAACTTTGTGCTAGTGGTTATCTGATTATCTAGTAGTCTAATGTATGTGATTCGTGGTAGACTTGGTAAATGTAAACACGACACGAATGACACGATACGAATACGAAATGAAAAAATCATATAAGTGTTTGAAAAATTCGTGTTTCGTGTTTATATGTGTCGACACGAATTTTGACACGACAATTTTCGTGTTTAGTCGTGTCTGTGTAAGATACGAACATACTTTTTCTTAAATTATGTCACACGAATACACGATACACGTGTATATGTTTGTGGGAGGAGTTGAACATTGGCTAAAAATATTTTTTTTAAGCATTTACCAAGTAAACTACTATATTGTATTAAAATTATATGAAATGAAAATTAATTTATATCTTAAAATGAATTAATACTTTAATAAATATTGAAATTAGGAAAAAATTATTGTAAATTAAGATACAATTAACAATTTTTATATATATGATATTATAATGCAAAAAAAATATATATATATATATATAACATTTTGTTATAATGTATAAAATATAAATATTGTATTGTAATAAAAGAGATTTTATAATTAATTATTTTGTATCACTGACACTAATGCTATATCATATGATATGATTATACGAATTTACACTTTATATAATTACAAAATTATAATATAATAAAAAAATTTATATTTTATTCTATATCAATTATCATATTTTAAAAAATTATAATAACATAATATTAACATACAAATTACTATGATAAGAAAAAGATATTAATATATATGATTTATTTTAAATCATAATATAAGTTTATAACTTAAAAGAAATTATTTAAATCATAATATAAATTTATTGAATCATATTGAGTTATGTTAACCTTTTGAATTGTTGTTTCTTACATTATATTGAGTTATGGTATTTGCGAACTTAATTTTTAAATGTTTGTTGACTATTTATGTTTGTTGACTTAATGTTAACTTTATATGTTTTGTTTGTATATTTTGTAATTTTAAATAAATATTATGGATGATATGAATTGAAAATTGTTATTATGTTATATTTGTTAGTAATATTTGAATGCATGTAAATTAAATTATTGATGTAAATCAATAAATATTATTATTTTTTCATTTTAGATTATGTTTTATTTTTAATCGTGTTATTCGTGTCGTGTGACTCAAATAATTATAACGTGTCCACTATGTCATGTCAGTCACATGTATAAAATACATATCGTGTTCGTGTTTACGTTTTAGATATATTTTATAATTCATATTATATTTGTGTTTCATAAATTTGTGTTTCATAAATTCGTAGAGTATTTTAATTCGTATATCTTATTGTCAAATCTGATTCGTGGTGCCTCAGCCCTGTTGAAGTGCCCTAACCGGGCTCTTGCACTTTTGTCTTTACGAGGCTTTTCATGAGATGTTTGTTGGATTTATGGGACTGGGTTTATTGACTTTCACCGGGCTTCTTTAGTCCAAAAGGAAGGGATGTTGGACTTTCTTCTTGGGTCGGAAAATTAAGGATATTATTTTGTTTGAGTCTTCGATTCTGAAATGGTTTTTAGACTTTAGCAGGATTCAGTTTTTAGCATGTTTTCCACATGATATATGAGGACATGAGCCAAGTCTGAAATTGGAAGGGTCATAAATTTATGGCCCAAGCCAAGGTTTGAAATTACTTTTTCTTTCTTCTCTTTTCTTTTTTCAATAAAGATTGAAATCCGAGAATAGATAACTCCGAACATGTTATTTTTTTAAAAGTGATTATATAAATTATTTTAGTTAAGTCTTAAATTCATATTTTTTTTGTCCTAAAATAAATGCATCTAGTTTGAGGGAAAAAAAAAGAATGCAAAGCTTATATTTTAATTTTAAATTTGTAGAATATTTGTACCTTATTAGTGATGGCATGATCTTTTGAACTAATGTTCAAAATCGATTTTGATGAATTGCAACTTCAATTTCTTATTTTGAAGATCCTGTGCATGAATTCCCATCTTTTTTTTTTTTTTTTTTTTTTAGACTTTAGTAGAGTTACCTTGATGCAATTTTAAGTAATTTTTTCTTTCTTTTGTATATAAAAAACAAAGAAAATAAGAAATAGAGAACAATTTTAAGTAATTTTTTTTAATAAAATGCAATGACCTAGTTTTTTTAATGATTTTTTGTGATTAAAATAAAAATAAAAGACACACAAGTATCCTTGCGGTTTACACAAATTACAAACAATTCAAAGAAAATAAGTTATTTGGAAAACAAAAAGAAAGGATTGCAATTTAGAAGAGAAACAATATATAGATTGGAATTGTATATTTTCATAGGGTTTTGCTAGTAAAAGCATTATTTAAAATTATAATTTTCAGTAATATTTTTTCTTAATTCTTTCAAAATCATTATTTTGCTCATTGAGGTCTACAGCATGGTTTGGCATTGAATTGGAGAAGCCTCTCATCACTTAAATTTTTTTTGTAACCAAAAAAATATATATTTATGAATTGTCAACTACAACATTTGATAAGAATTATTATGAATATAATTTTAACTAATCTCAAAGATTTTTTTCTTTTGCAAAAAAAATGCTGATGGAGAATGAGAAAAAATTTATAGCAAGTGTTAGAATTTAAATCGAAAGTCACATTTTAATGATTTGTATTTAGGATAGTAAAATTTATTTTTCATATAATTTTTATTTTTATCATATTAAAAAAACTATAATCTTTTGACTGTAATTATAGTTTCATACAAAAATTACACACCTTTAACTCTCTTTTATTGTTTTTGAAATCAGAGTACATTTGAGTCAATTTGCACTCACTTCGAGACTAATCCCTTTTAGAACGATTTTAAGAGTACATCTCCATGTCAGTTAGTGCATTTAAAAAATTTAATTTCCTAAATGCTAGTTTCAAGATTTAAATATTAAACTTTATCAATAAGACATACTTCAACTCTATTGGAATTGAATTTAAAATACTTAGCTCTTCCTTTCACAATCATCATTCAAAATTCAAGCAAAAAAAAAAAAAAACCAACGAAAATTAATCAACTTTTTTTTTTTTCCTTTTGGAAGTGGCACATTGAATATGAATTTATGAGCCACAACAAATAAAAAAAAAGAAAAAAAAAGTTTAATCTAACAGTTATTATTCTTCCATAGAAAAGAGTATATTCAAGGTTCAAATTTTTTTTCTCCTTATACTTATCTATGAACTAAAAAAAAAGAAATATATATATATATATAAAATAAATGAAATAAACAATAAATTATTTTAGTAGATAACACCATAAAAAATAATAGGATTATAGTTTGACAAGAAATATAAAATTATATATAAATTTCATAAAATTTTAAAAAATATTTTGTATTTAGTATATTAACACTAAGATTTTTATGTTTTATATTATATAAACACAATATAAATATCAAATATATATTATTTAAAAATAGCAAATGTTGAAGGTGAAAAGGCTTTGGCAAGAGAATTGGTGACACTTGGCACAGTGGCATTCATTTATCGGATTATATGTTTCCATTAATTTTGAAGCCCTAAACCGTTGGAACGCATCTAGAAAAAGTAGTGTAGTGTCCTCCCTTTGGATGGGAGAACTATGAAAGTAATCAAGGAACCAGAAAAAATTGGAATACTTCTTTCAAGGCATTTCCTTATCCCTTCTTTGACTTTTTTTTTTTTTTAGAGTTAATTTGAGTATTTTGCACAATTAATTTTGATAAAATTAAAAAATAAAATAAAAAATATAGTTTTTAATAAATATTAATAAAATTTTAAAAACCAAAAGCAATCCTTTTATTTTTATTTTTGTCCTTTTCCTCATTTTCACCGCACCATTGCCACGGATGATTCCAACCCCCTCAATCAGGCCAGGCAAGGCCGGCTACCTCAATGCTCACTGCCCAACCTTCACTATTACTTTATTAATTTAACACTTCATTAACTACTCTCATCTACCCCTTTCCCCTCCATTGTTTCTTTGAATGTTTGTATTCTCTTTGCATTACGTTTGGTGACAAAAATACTGGAGACAAACAACAAACAGACCAATCTGCAACTTTGGACAACAATTCTGTGGGGATCTTTGACAGCCTCTTGCAAATACCCTTCTTTTTCTTGTTTAACACCATACTCTTAACTACTCAAAAACTGCATAATGATCCATCAAATCCATGACTGGTAATACTAGTTTTATTTGTTAGTATTATCATCAACAATGCATGCAGAGGCATCCACAGTTTTATTATCGCTTTTAATTTGTTTCTGCAGATCCACTGTAAATGGAGGTCAGAAGATAATAAGTGCCATGGCTGAATAAACCAGATTTTGCTGTAACCCTTTTCAACAGGAAATATTAACATCTGAAAATGGCAGAGGAAAATTATAATTTGAACATTCAAAGCTCTATCCGAAAAAGAGATCATATCATAATAATTCGAAGAATTTAGTACTATTATCATTTTTTTATTGAATTTAATAATTTATATAATTACTTTTAAATAAATTTAAAATTCAAATTTAAACATCAATAATAATTTATTATATTATTTTCGAATTTCACAAGTTGTGAATAATTTATTTTTTTTATCACTTTTGAATCATTTTGCGGAGAGAAAACTGAGGCTTGCCGACAAGTTGAAAGGCGTACAAAAACACTGAATTATAGTTCTGACCTGAGATGAGATATTTGAACCACAAGATCTTTAAGTCTTCCGTTCGCTTGCATTTCAAGAATTCAGTCCTTCTTCATTTATTTTCTGGTCGCCAGTCTTAGTGCAGGGAGCTGATTATTATTAGGTCATGGCTGCAGCCAGTGTTTTAAATTCCTACACTGTTCAAAATTAATGCCTTTTATTTTGGCATTTTCCTTTGATCAAAACTCAAAAGCACTCTATTTCTAACAAATCATTAAGACAAAATAAAAATTATAAACATCTACGGATGTTTGATTCAAATGATAGAGAATTATTTTAAGTTACCTTGAATTGGATTTGTTTATGTCCTCAACTATAGATAGGGAGATTGTTGAAGGTTTTGATGGTACGATCTTATCTGCTTGAACTTGCACAACAAAGATGGTGAAAAAAAAAACATTAGAATTGTGCATTCGATACGTTCTTCGATGCTTAAATTAATAAAAAAATATTTTAAAAAAAGTATGATAATAAAAAAATAATGGAAAGGTTAAAACTTTAAAAATGAAGATTAGATCTTAATTACTAAATGTAAATGAAAAAGTCAGTTGAATGATTATTTTCTCAAAAGCACTAGTTCTTGTATATTTGATTAGTATGGTTTAGTATACTGCAAACTCCTTTTTTGCTTTTAAGTATCAATCAAGTAATTTTAACTACTTTTATTACATGGTTAACATTAACAAGGGACGTTTTTTTGTGAGACGTGAAATCTCAGGTGATATTGCGAGGGAAATTGCAAGTAAGAAATTAGGGTTGCCAAATCCAAAGAATAAGTTAAGTAATATAAAATTTCATTGAATTTTCGAGTAAAAATAATACATAGTTCGGTTAAATTTATTTTGTCAGTATTAATCACATAAAACAAACAAAAATTTATCTTATATCCAATATAATATGAAAATATCTCATGATTTAAAAAAAAAAAGTTAGGCTTGGTACAAGCCTTAGCTAGTGGCATTTGGATCAGTTATCTGGTTTGTGACTTAAGCTAGCTAATAGCATGAGTCTTGATTGATGGCATTTGAATCAATTTGTGACCTAACCTTTAGGCTTAGATTTTGAATTTGATAACTTACGAGTCATATATTAAAAAGATGTAAAATTTTATGAAGTTATTAGTCTCGATACAAATAATTTTATTTGAATTGAATTAATCCGAAAGGACTTACAGAAACTACAAACACCGTAAGATGACAAAAGAGTACTGTTACTGTAATGTTGAAAATGGGCATTGAATTTTGGTTGATTGGATGAAGCCAAACTGCCAATTCTAGCGCAGGACCGGAGATGCGACTCTCTTGGCCGTCGGATGTAAAAACATAAAACAAATGAGCAGTTTTGGTCAAAACAAAAGGCGACAAAAATATCTTACGTCACTTTGAAGTGAAAAAACATAGCTGGAGCTGCTTTGCTGTGTGCCCTCTGCCCTCTGCCTGCCCTGCGGGGGGCTGTGACTCACTGATGCTTGCCTTCGCTCATCCTGATCATCACCAACACCTTCATATACTAAAGAAATTTATATAAGAATAATTTAAATTAAATTTTTATAAAAATTAAAAATTTAATTAATATAAATTATAACGTAATAACTTCCGCCTTCATCACAATTTAACAAGAATAAAATGTAACACAAATACGAGGAGATAATGAACATCTAATGGCTTATCCACTAAACAACTGCTGTAACTTTAGCATTTCTTCTCATTTTATTTTTTTTGCCAATTTTTTTATTTTTCTCCTTAAGTACTTTGTTTCATGAATTTTATAAAAATGTATTTCAAATTCAACCTTCAAAGTTTTTTTTTTATTATTTTTAAAGAAAAAAGGGCTAATATTACATAAGAAAGAGAAAGGAAAAGATTTGAGAGACAAAACGGTGAGTCTTACCAGAAGAGGAACAAAGATAAAGTTGAAAATGGCTTTTCACCGGCCTTTTTTAAACCCAAAAAAGCCATATTATTATTATTATTATTTTTTGGTTTAGCTCCATTGAAATTCCCATTTTAGACATGAGCCCTCTCTTTATGTTCCTTCCCATCATCTTCCTCCTCCGCTCACGTTTCTCTCTCTGGAAAACAAAAACCAGACAACCTCAAAGAGCGGAAATAACTGTTTCCGTTTTCATTTTCCTCTTAGGCTAGACTTAAACCCAGATGCAAATTCTTAAACCAGGTGCTGTAATGGCTGTCGAGAGCTTCAATGACCAAGATACCCTTGGTCTTCAAGAGGTACCCTCTCTGCACACCTCTGTGAATCCAAGCTCATTTTCATGCGTTCACAGATGAGAGAGAGTACAATGTAGCTCTATTTCTCCCTCTGTAAAACCACTCCTTTCCCTTATTGCGTGCAAAAAGGCAGACAGGATGGAGCCAGGCAAATATAAATATTATTATGAATATTTTTATATAGTTTCTTTCTTGTTCGAAAAAAATCTCACACCCTTTTTTTTAGTTTTATTTTTGGGGGTTTTTTCTCTTTTTCCTGATGAGATTTTAAAGGTGGAGGAGGAGCATACGGTTCATCATCAATCATGGGTATTCATTATCATACATTGAAATGCAGAGGAAGAAGACGGTGGGATTGACAAGCATTTTTCATGATACGATGTTATTATTTTTTCACATGTATGTGAAATGTTAGTTTGTTTTAATGTATGTAATGGCCATGATGGTGGTGATGTATGTTTTTCCCAATTTTCCATACATTGACTTTGCTTCTATAAATATAGAGATATAGTTGCTCTATTTCTGATTATGCTCACATTTTATTTCTTTCTGTTCCATTTCATGCTTTTATATTTTATTTTTTAGTATTTACTTGTTAGATGTAATATATGGGAAATATAGGCGATTTCTATATACTTTTGCGAATGTTAGTGAAGAAAAAGGGTTAAGGATCTTTGAAATGCGGAAGCCACCTGAAGATGGAATGATTTCCTTTTGCCTTTCTTGGCATTTAGAAGTTTGTTTGTATCTTTTAGTTTCATTTCTGCATTTAACTTCATTTAGCAGTATTTCATTGGTCCATGGAAAACCAATTGGAGAAGAGTGCTGGGGGAACTGGAAAAGAATCATTTCATTTATATGTGGTCCATGCATGTAATAGGCCATTATTTTTAACAAATTTCTTTAAGTCTTTGATATAAATACTATTGGTATGTCTTCGTGTTGGATTCTTTATTAGCAAAAAGGGGAACAATTTGTTTGTCAATTTGTTTTTATTTTATGTTCATGCATTATTGGGATTTGAAATTTGAGTGCCTTCCTTTTGTTTTACATTGCAACAATGATTTCATAATTGATAACTATGGCGAAGTTGGCTTGCGAGTTCCCCTGTCACATTGTATTTCTTTTGACCTTTCTATACTCCGATATATATGATAGATTTCATGAGGCTTATGTCAAGTAAAGATGAAGAGATATGTAAGTGCAACTTCCTGTCTGATCCATGCCAGCATCTTGAGCAAATAATGCTGAGATAAGATTTGCATTGGTTGATTTTCTGCAAATGACATGAGTGCATTTGCGTGCATTTGATCAATATTCGTAAGTTTTGTATGCTATCAAATTTGGTTATCCTTGTTATTTTGCATCAAACATTAGGTGTACAGTTTGTATGCTGTACATCATTAGTTTGAATACTGTCCTTTACTTCCAAATTGTGCAACATACACGTTTATGGACGTTTGGATATGAAACTAACTTACCTAGGTTGCCCGAAAATCCTGTGAAAAAGTCTCTACATTTCAATAACTGAATGTTTTCCTTGTTCATAGTTCAATTTTGTTTGAGATATGTCTTTACTATGGGTTGAAACTCTTTCCAAACTTCTGTGTTCTTATACAAACATGTGCAACAATGCTTCAATGCTTCATTAGAGCAATTTTTCTTGCTGGCTTTAGATGACGATCTAGTGACAAAAGGCTTGGAGAACCATGTGTGTACAGTTTTTTAATTAAATCATGGATTTGTCCATGCTATATGCTTTTTGTGTCCCCATGCTACTTTATGTTTAATCATTGTTTCTTATTAATCAAAAGATATATGTTTGTTTCATGTCTGACTAATCAAAGTAAAGCCACAGTAGTTACCATAAAAAAATCCCCTTTCTAATGTAATTATCAACTCCACATACATTTGCCTTTGTCCTTTCTGTTATGAATATCTTCTGTTTGCTCATTACTTGATAGTTCCTTGAGTTTTGTGGAGAAGAATTAAGATATACTGGTGCATGTACTTTTTCATATCTCTGCATCTAACCACTTGTATGTTAATCTGTGTGCCAAACTCGGTAGGATCCAAACATGTAATTCTTTCACTTTGAGAAGTAATTTGCTCCAATATTCTAGTACTTTATTGGTTTCAACATCTGCTGATATTGTTTCTTTTTCAGCTTTCAGTTGCATGATCTTAGTCTTGGGACTAGGGTTCTCATTTCTGTGGCAGATTAGGAATGTGCATTTTGGTAGGCAGTTAGATTTCAAACTGGATGATGTTGGAAGTTATGGAGAAATATGCTTGAGTATGTATTTGTCAATTATGTATGTTCACTATTTGATACCAGAGTATATTTTTCTGATGCAATTACGGGTGACTACTTCAGTTAGAAGCCAATTCTACTTCTTTCCTTGTTTTACATGCAGCTTGAAATCATAATGGATTTTTTTCTCATCAAGTTTTCACTCAGATCATTCTTGTAGAATCAATCCTCAGTTTGATGTGCCTAATGGTTTTTCGCCTCAAGTATGATACATCCTGCTATATAAAGTCCAAGTCCAAGTGCACTGATGTCATTCTGTAGTCTGTAGATCCCCCATCCCTTGGACTTTGTCAAATCTTCTTTCCCATCTTTTTCTCATCTTTGCCAAGTTTAGTTACTGATATACCGGTCAATGATGCTTAGTTTTATCCGTAAAATTTTTCCCTTTGGAAGTTTGTGCTGTTTAAGTTTCTTTCCTATACTTTGATTAGCTCCATGGCATTCTCATTCTGCAGTTTGTAAAATGTAATGCCATGTTTTTTCTTTTGGAGGTTAGTTTTGTTGCTTGTTCTAATGCATAGATTTCCTCCATTAATGATAATGTGGTTTCTCGTTATGCAACTTTATCTGCCATAATACACATGCTTTACGATGTAGCCTGTGTTTGCTGGTTTAGATGCTTAGCTTCTGGCCGTTTGGATAACATTTTCATAAATAGGACATGCATGTCCTTCGGAGAAGGCGGCAAAACTTTAAAGAAATGATGTTGTCTGTCCTGTCGTTTGTTTATAGAGTGCCCTCGGCCTGCGTTTTGTACAGGGACCGAATTGAAACCGTCAGAAAACTGTTTGTGACATTTATGAGCATTTCATACTTTTGCCTACATTTTTTTTTTTTTTAAAACCAAAGATTATAATTTACTGTAACTGCAATTAGGACCTTTCTCTTTCATCCTTGCTTCAACTCACGCCTAATCATGGAGTTAAAACTAAAAGTTGTTGGGATTTTCTTCACACAATAATTTAGTTATTTGTCAGTTTCCTGTTAAGCTGAGTTGCTATGGATTTTAGTTTATGGATTTTAGCTTAAATGGTTCATATAATTATAGATTTGAGTTCAAATTTTAATATTTGTTATTTTTCAAACTACAGTTTTCTTTTTTATTAAAAAAAAAGAGAGAGAAAAAGACTTTGAGATAGCTCATAGGACTTAAACTCGAATAACTAATTTTTTTATTTCAAATAACCGTAGGTGAAGTTCAATTTTTACTAGAGGTATTCATTGGTTGGATTGAATTCAAGTCAAGTCTAAGTCATATATTAAAAAGTAATATACAATCTTGAGTTTGGTTTGATCTGTTTATTTGGATTTAATTTTAAACTCAAATTCATTTTTATATTTAACATGCGAATTTGGGTTCGATTCAACTCAAAGTTTATTTTTTATGTTCTTTTTATTGTTTTTATATTAAATATATATAATTATATTTATTAATCAATAATGTTATGTGTATATATAATTATATTATACTTATTAAATATAAATCTTTTAATAATATTAATTAATTTTAGATCAAGTTAGGTCGAATTTTGATTTCAAAGAATAAAACTTTAACTCGATCCAAAAATTCATTGAGTCTATTTATTTGTCCAAATTAATTTCCTGTAATTAATATTTTTATTCAAATTTATTTAAAATTAAATTAATTTTTAAGTTTTAAGAATCATTGGATCTTTAGAAAGGTTTAATTGTTAGATATAATCAATAATACATTCTAAATTGATGAATTGTAAAGAAGGGTTGTAGGTACTCAATTTGATTAATCGGGTTTGAATTTTAAATTAATTAATTATTCGGATTAAAATTTTAATCGAAAGAAACAAAAATAATAATGGAGAAGGCGGGAATGATGGATTGAAGGTACGGGTTAAAGCCATTAGCTAATAGCAACTAATTGGGCCGAGGTGGGTCCACTGATAGAAACGTAAAATCCACTCTTTTGATAGCCTACCTACTCACCACCGTTCGCCCGTTTCTATAATTTTAGATATTAAATGACAAAAACACCCTTCCCCCTGAACGATATTCATCACCCAAAGGTCCAACCACTTCTGCAATTTCAGCAAATCCCAAGCCCTTTTTCCTCATCCCAAAATAAAAGAAAAAATAAAATAAAATTTTAGCGGGAGATTAGCTAAACCATGATTAATTCAGATGTGGTTAGAGAGAAAGCCAGACTGGCACAGGCTTAACATTAACGACATCGACAACACCACCCCACTCTGGCATCATTAACCACAGTTAACTAACCCTAGTTCGTTCATCCACAACCTTTGCTCCTTCTCACACATCTTTTTCCTATATAATCCTCTGCGAAGAACTTCAAAACTCATAATCGAGAAGGCGTCTTGATACACGCCACTTTCCTTCGTTTCCTTTCATTTTCTTAGAATTTCCTTTTGAGTTTTCGAATCTCGAAAAGCGAAAATGAGAGAGTGTATTTCGATTCACATCGGTCAGGCCGGTATTCAGGTCGGCAATGCTTGCTGGGAACTTTACTGTCTCGAGCATGGCATTCAGGTAAGTTTCATTTTTTCTTGAATTAATGATTTCATTTTTCTGCTTTTAGATTTTTTTTCTTGGTTTAAATCTTTCAACGTTGTGATTTTGTTCGTTATATTTGAATTTAGTGCGGTAATTGGAGATCTGTTGTTGTAAATTGTAATCGAAGTTGTTAAATTAACAGATCTGAACCGATTGAATTGTTAGCTGAAGGATTTCCGTTATGTTAGGTAATTTAGGCGAGATCTGGGGTTTATAATGTAGATTATTGTGGTGATTCTTATTTTGAAAATTTCATTTTCAGCCTGATGGCCAAATGCCAAGTGATAAGACTGTTGGTGGAGGAGACGATGCTTTCAACACCTTTTTCAGTGAAACTGGTGCTGGAAGGCATGTTCCTCGAGCTGTATTTGTTGATCTGGAGCCTACTGTTATCGACGAAGTGAGGACTGGAGCGTATCGCCAGCTTTTCCACCCTGAGCAACTCATCAGTGGCAAAGAAGATGCTGCTAACAATTTCGCTCGTGGCCATTATACAATTGGAAAAGAGATTGTTGACCTCTGCTTAGATCGGATCCGAAAGCTTGCTGATAACTGTACTGGGCTGCAGGGGTTCTTGGTTTTCAATGCTGTTGGAGGCGGTACTGGTTCTGGTCTTGGGTCTCTTCTCTTGGAGCGTCTCTCTGTTGACTATGGAAAGAAGTCGAAGCTTGGTTTCACTGTCTATCCTTCTCCTCAGGTTTCTACATCTGTTGTAGAGCCTTACAACAGTGTGCTGTCCACTCATTCACTCCTTGAGCACACTGATGTTGCTGTGCTTCTTGACAATGAAGCCATATATGACATCTGCAGGCGTTCTCTGGACATTGATAGACCCACTTATACCAATCTTAACCGCCTTATCTCTCAGGTAATTATTAGAATTCTTACAAAAGTTCTAGTCTTGCGTGGTACAAAACTTGATGACCATTGATTCATTTTTCATTAATTTTGTTGGTGTGGCATGTATGTTTCAGGTTATATCATCTCTGACTGCCTCTTTGAGGTTTGATGGAGCCCTGAACGTGGATGTGACTGAGTTCCAGACTAACCTGGTCCCCTATCCCAGGATCCATTTTATGCTTTCTTCCTATGCCCCTGTTATTTCAGCTGAGAAGGCTTACCATGAGCAATTATCAGTGGCTGAGATCACCAACAGTGCTTTTGAACCATCTTCCATGATGGCCAAATGTGATCCACGCCATGGAAAGTACATGGCTTGCTGCCTGATGTTCCGAGGTGATGTTGTGCCCAAAGATGTGAATGCAGCTGTGGCCACCATCAAGACCAAGCGCACAATCCAATTCGTGGATTGGTGCCCTACTGGATTTAAGTGCGGTATCAACTACCAGCCACCAACTGTTGTTCCAGGAGGAGACCTTGCCAAGGTGCAGAGGGCTGTCTGCATGATCTCCAACTCAACCAGTGTTGCAGAAGTGTTTTCTCGCATTGACCACAAATTTGATCTCATGTATGCCAAGCGTGCCTTTGTACACTGGTACGTCGGTGAGGGCATGGAGGAAGGAGAGTTCTCAGAAGCTCGTGAGGATCTTGCCGCACTTGAAAAGGATTACGAGGAAGTCGGAGCTGAGTCTGGCGAAGGGGATGAAGGGGATGAAGGGGATGAGTACTGCTGAGGGAAGTAGTATCTTTTTATGTTTGCTCCTATGATGTGTTTCTCTTGTTGGTTTGGATGTATGTCAGCAGATTCAGTGGTTGCATCTCTTGTTATCGAACGTTTGGGGTGATATTTCCAGTTCTTACCATTTTCAATAAACTAGTTTCAAGGCTTTGCTACATTAAAAGGTTAGGGTGACCTCTATGAGAATAAAATGAATAAAAATTATTTACGGGAGGTAGGTCTAAAGAATAGAGATTATAAATGATGTAAAAAAAGGCAAAAGTTAAGAGAATATTAAAAAAGAATTGATTAGAAGTAAAATAAAAATATATGACACGACGATAAGTAAAAAAAAAAAAACATATTATGTTAAATTATAATAAGTAAAAAAAAAAAATTATATCAATAACTTAAGATAAATTTATATATTAATTCATAATCTAATCACTATTAAAATAAACGTCACGATATCAATGATATATTTTATATTATAAAAACACAAATTTAATGAAAACGTTCATCGTCGGTGCAAAATTTCTAAATTGAAAAAGATATCTCCCTGCACGTGACAGACATGTCCCATGGCTTGCCTCATCAAAAGTCGCAAAGATTATAGCAAGCGACGAAGGGAACAGGTATATAAAGTAAAATCGGAGGCTTTCGCAATCCTTTGTTTTACGTCTGCAGACGTAATAGCAGTTGATAAAGAGAAGGTGTATTTAGTTTTTAATCCTTTTAATTTAGTTAAATATTTTGATTCAGTTTAAAATTATTGGAGTTTTTGCATTTGAATATTTTTGGTAAATGATTTTATTTAATTTATTTTAAATATAATAAATTTAAGATTTGGAATATAATATAATTTAAATTATATTTTATTATTACGATTAATTCATTAAATTAATTAAATTTTTAAATAAAAATAAATTAATTTGATTTAAAATTAATCTAAATGAATCGATTAAATGAACCGAAAGATGTACAATACGTTTTATCAATCACAATAAATGCAACGTGCAATTATTTTGTAGACATTTTTACAACAAAGCTGTCACTGGTCTTTACTTTCTCACACCTCATTAAACGGACTTTACTTCTAGCAACGACCTAACTTATTGACGAGGCCATTTTCTATTTCGATTCTCTTCTTCATCAACACGGCATACTTGGAAACCTGATTCTGGTCTCCAGCACCCATTGAGAGCTTGCAGCTCAGGGATGTCTTGTCCAAGTCCTTGTACATAGATGAGATTGGCACGAAACTGCCTTTTCTGTTGCACAGCCAACCATGAGCAGCCCTCAATGCAGCTCCTAGGGAAGCCGAATCTGTCAAAGTAACAAAGCACAAGGTAATCAGGTAATTCAGGCTTCACAAGCTCGCACGTTGTAGGGTTACATAGCTTTAAGAAAGGATGAGCTCATTGCTATAAGTTCATTGTAAAACCATAGCAGATGACAACGTATAGCAACAGCATACCAGGTCTTTGGACTGTATAAATATCACAGCCAAAAATGGAAGCGATTGAGCTGAGAATGCTTTGATTTGCTGATGCTCCACCAGTAGCAATGATTCGTTTTGGAGGAGAAGGCATTCCAGATCTTTCTGCATGTGCTCGCATAGAGAGAAATTGGCCCTCAATCAAGGCACGGACCTGCAAGTAAATGCATTGCTTTTCAAGAAAGAGCCAAATTAAAAACTCATCAGGGGATAACACCAAGACTATTTTCGGAGTAATTTACCTCCGAAGGAGGATCAAATTCTAACACTTCTTGTTCTTTCAAGCCATCCAGAGTTTCACCAGTGAAATTTTCGATAACGTACCGATGGAATCCAACTGAACGTGCAAAGAAGCTGTTAGATGATTATTCAAGACTTGGGAAATAAACAAACTTAAGCAGGTAGAAGATTGTTAAGCAATATTAGTAACAAAAGAACTATGAAAAAAAGGGTCTATTCGACAGGTGATTTCCTCACTGACATGCAAGAAGAAAAAACTTGAAACCCACCAGGCAAAGGAGGAAGAATCTCATGCTCCTTATAATAGAAACCGATCTTCCCACCTGTTGCGGGAACTGGAATGAGAAATAAAGAACAAATAATTTTCATTTACTGGAAATGTCAGTAGAAGAAACATATTTACTGACCATTTAGTGAAGGAGTTTGCTCTAGAAATTTGTTAAAAACATCCCAGGATTTCTCAGCATAGCGATTCCGGACATCTAATTTAACATGGAAATCATGTTAGATAAATAGACAATCAGCTTTATCCCAAAGAAATAGGAAGAAATTTCTGCTACCTTCGCGTGTCAGAGACCCATTTTTGTATACCAACATAACCATGTACCCTTCTGTATCAACAGGATTTGGGAAAATATGTCCTTCTAAACTAGGTTGAGGATCCTTAGTGATCCCAAAGACCTGAGCATAGGCAGAATGAAGTTAGAATACATCTGTGATGGCACAGCTTAATGCACTAACATCTGAACTCATTTGCATGGCAACCCAAATCATTAGAACTTACCAGCCTTGCAAAATGCATCTAGAGATGAAAGCCAAAAATATTACAAAAAAGAAATTCAATTTCTCAAGGAGAAAACCAGTTCAAATGCTAAATGTTATTTGATCCATTTGTTAGATGGTTGCTGAAAATGTTCTTGGTGATGAAAGAAAAAGTTTGTAGCGCCTTAAGTTCAATTTATTCAAGGAAAAGCGAAAATAGTACTTAGAGAAGAATTTGACAGTTTCCAAAGGAAGAATCTATCTCACGAAAAACCAGTAATACATGTAATCAAAACCCTGAAAAAAAAACTCTTCCACAAATATCACTCACGAATTGTCATGATAAAGCAACCAAAAACTTCAAGGGAGTCTGAGACATACATTCTTTGAATTTGGAGTAGGACTACCACTTAAGTCACATAGGAATCATTGTCGACAAGGCATGGGACTTAGAACACACTTAAAGGTTCACCGATGTTGCTTATGAAGTTCCCAAGAATGAGAGCAAGCATGAAGATAGTTCTTGATCAAATAAAAAGGCATAAATAGCACAGCACTTACAGTGTCACTGGTGCCCAAACTGATTGCCAGATCCCCAGGAGTGTTTAGGGTTAAACCTGCAAGCCCAAAAGTTTTTAATTGATGAAAACACAAGACTAAAAGAACTAATATTGTTTGTTTTCATTACAATGGTTCTGAAAAAAGCAATGCAGTAACCACTAAATCCTTCCATTTTCTGTCGGGTGGGAAGATATGAGGCAATGAATGTATTAGCAACCAAATTAATGTAGAGCTTTCAGGGAATTGACAAGACCAGGAAAATGCTTACTTTTGACATAGAATAGAAGCAAGAACTATTCCTATATTGCAAATATTTTCACCCCAAGGAACTAGCATAAATTGGAAACAAAACTCTAGCAACAAATGAGGAAGAGGAAACTACTTTCACAAACGTACTGAGTTTGTGTTAAAGTTGCAGCTAAAGTTCACTAGTATGTCACTTAAAAAGCTAGATCATTTAAGAAAAGCAAGCACTAGAATGATTTCTCTACAAAATAAGATGCTATCCCACTAGAACATTAGGGATTGACGACAAACCAGCATAATGGAGTGGTACAGATATCAGTCTTATAAAGAATTCAATTTATAACAGATCAAGAGAATCATGGACCTGCTAAACTGTTAGGATTGTCTCCAGACCACTGAACCACCTGACAAGTCTTATTGAAGTTAAACCTGAAAAGATATTTATGAACATCAAGCAGCCTCTATACTGTAGTTGTTTATCACAAGGAAGCGTGTATCACTGACAACGCAAATAGTATGATTTAACACCGAATGTTGATATGTTAGCAACAGATCATCAAAAGGTGAACTTTCAAGAAGCAATATGCTACTAACCTATCCACAAAATAGGAAGCTATAGAACCAGCAAGAGCATGTGCAGGAGCTAGCTTTCCAAGCTTTTCCTCCAGACCTGGAGCTGTAGCCTGTAACAAAATTGAAGTTCAACAATATCATTAACTTGATAAAAGGCCTAACATTAAAAATAGCATCCTTAATATAAGAAAAATCAATTAACAAGAGTCAAGGATTGATAAAGAAACCACAAAAAAACAATTAGATAGCATCCAAACAAACCTCTAATGCAACTTTAGACCAAGTCCTTTGTTTTATATCCATCAAATTCATCCCTGCAGCATCAGTTTCATCAATACAAGCATAAGCCCCTATAAATAGGCAAGCCATGAAAGAGCTAACAAGAGAGATCCTCTCAGTATTCTTATAAACTTCTGGTTCTGTCTCAAATATCTTCCGAATTTGTGGTCCTGCATATCTTTCATTAGCACGTGAACCAGTAATTTTAGACAACTCCAATGCACCTCCAACAGCTTTCTCTATTTCTCTACACTGAGCTGTGGTGCAGCAGTCCATCCATATCGGTGATTCATTAATAGAAAAGGCATTGCCAAGCTGATCAACCAATGGCTTCTTGGGGTCCAACGATGATAATAATGCAGAACTTCCATTCTTCCAATAAACACTGCCATGTTGCTGTCCACTACCAGACACGGCAGCAATTTTCTCAAAATCCAAATTGGATTTATATAGTCTTTGAAGAATGAGATCCAAAGCCTCCACCCACATTAAGGTGGGTGAAACAATTCTGCCATCAACAGAAGGGTCTCTGTAAACTCCATCCTTGGTCTTGTAATGAGGCAAATCAGAGTCAAAGTGAACTAGCTCTGAAGCAACAATAACGAGATTGGAGTCCAAAACAGTTGCCTTCAACGACCTTTACAAAAGGGGCGAAAAGAAAGGATCAAAGGTGCATCTCAAATTGTCAATTCAGAGTAAACAAATTATCATTCTTAAACAACAGAATTCTCAAAAAGAACAAAATATCAACCAAACCAAATTGGAACCTGGGGATAAGAGCTTAAAAAAATCGACTTCTTTACAGCATAAGAACAAATACGCAATATAGCTATATGGGTGCTTCTAGTTTTTCGCTTAAGATTTAGAGCCAGACCATAACCTTTAATTAAAAACACAAACACACTTGTTTTTGAACATTAGAAGTACAGAAAACGCCGCCAAGTGGGTACTTTTAGTTTTTGCTTAATCACGATCAAGAAAGTAAAGGAAGATAAAGAGAGACAGAGTTACTGAGTAGAATAGTCAAATCCAAGGAACAGAGCCTCCTGAGGAAGAGATAAATCCGCCATCTTTGAAAGCCAAAAGCAAGCTTGGCTGTCGTCAGGTGAAATCAAGAGAAAGCGGAAATGCCAGCTTGACTCTCGTCATTTTTTTGGATAAGCTTTAATTTCATTTCTCCAAGTAATCACTACATCAATTCAACAACTTTTGCAAAGAGAAAATATCATTTCTCATAACAATCTACTGTAAAATAAAATTTATTTTAACGTTGCAAACATCGCATAATATTTTATTAATTGCATCCACAGAAATTTGACCGAATCTCATTGCAAGTTCTAAAAGTTTCGTTTTTTTTTTTCTTTGGTATATACAAGCACTTCAAGCCATGCATAAAATGCAATATTTTAAAACATTCACTTATTACTCGGACGATTATCTTAACTAAGATTTCAACTAAAGAAAGTCGGGAGTTTGGAGAATGGAAGTTGCAGCAGAAGAACAATTCTTGAAAAAAAATCATTTCTCTATTCCATTTTGACCATTTTCATGCTTGTAAACTATGGAGCAATCCGCTTAAGTTAACCATTTTCATGCTTCATAAACCGTTGAGAGTAATCTACCTAAGTAGACTCTGTTCTTTTGCTCAAATGGCTAAGGTAATTAAAACAATTACCACACACAAAAAACAGAGTTTCTATAAGATGGGAACACAACAGATATGGATAAAAGAGATATTCGTTGAATAAATAAAACTATCCCAAAAGAGTTTTCCTCTTTTTTAATGTTTACGTTTATCCAATCATGATTATCCAATCGTATAATTTTTCCTGTAGAACTTGGGTCAACCTTCGGCCAGACAGAAACCTAGTACTATCAGAACTCCAGTTGACGTTAAATTCGGTAAAGGCCGATGAAGCTTTGTCGGTTTGCCTGCAAAGGTTCTGCCAAGTAAGCGAAACAAGCTGCAGAGGCGAGTAAGCCAAGCATAATATTCCCGGAAATAGAAGATTTTTGTCATCCTAAAGATTATAGCTCTTTTGCCCTGTTTACATGCATGATCATTCTCTCTTATAGAAACGAATTCGTTTGAGTAAATTTTAAAAACAAGAATCTAACCTACCGGATTTACATTGCTAGTTTTCTAGTAGACAATATCTACGGTAAAGCGAGCTTGACTATTCTAACTCGGAATTTTAATCTATAATCTGCTGTGCCAAGAACACTCATGTTACTTCAACCCAATAATTTACAGCGGCTAACCATCTCAATGCACCAATCCATCTGTCCAACATGCAGAATGAGGCCGCCACAGACAACGCCAAAGTCGAGGTGAATGTTGCTCTTCTGTGATGCTCGAAAACTAGAAACAGAGATCACAGGCTCTGCAATTGGGAATCAATCTGAATGGATACCAGCCTTGAGACTGTACCAACAGAAATCACAGACTGCCGTATTAATTATTGAAATAGCTCCGGAAATGACCACATTATGAACCGAGCAAAAATATCCGACTCCAAGAACTCTATATGAGCAGCTCGTCCAATGAATGTGTTTAAGTTCTTGCCGTACAAAGATGTATTAAAGTTGACATCACAACGGATAAACACCCGATGCTCGTTGGTAGGAGCCCGTATCTGATCCAAGCAGTTATTCAACATCTCCAGAAAGGCTTTTCCCCTTTTGGAATAGTCCATCGATGCTGCCCGGCATGACTCAATTCTGGCAGAATGATATGGAACATAACCATCCTGAGAGAGAAGTCATATGTCAATGACCTTACAAGTAGAAGGGAAAGTATAGAACATCTAATGAACCTTTCCATTATACAGTTATTATGTTATTAGTTAAAACTTCTAGATTGAACTGTTAAGTTCTCATCAAACTCACAAACAGCCTGATGATTGTAACGAGTTCAAGAAAAATAATCTGCTAGAGGCATGGAATACCTGGGGTGAAGAAAGGAGGATTATATGCTTGAAATTTTCCAGAGTTTTTTGCTGAAAGAAAGAAAGAAACCAATTCAGAACTTCAGTGCATAAAAAACAATTACATATTTTTTATGTATGTCTTGAGCAAAATTCTCAATCAAGAAAACAGAGGGCGATCGAAAGGAAGAACAGAAGACTCAAAGCACAATGTGACTTTTGTTCTCAATACCTTGCAAAGTTTGTAGAAGAAAGTGTTACGGATATCTGGGTCATCTGTGAAGGTTAGCTGATGAATGCATTGTGTCCCCTTAAGCTTCTTCAAAAGCCACAGCCCAGAATTGAATAAAGAATTTGAACTGTATAGATATCCCAGGTGTGGACCAGATAGAGATACGTACGTATGGAGGAATCTCAGGTAAGGTTCCATAACACTCTCTACATAAAGAAATGCACATATCTAGCAGACATTTCAAAATATTAAGAAATGGGAAACACAGCTTTAGACAAGACCATCTACCTGCTAATGCTGTTCTTATTATGATGTTTCCGATAGAGTGCCCAACAAAACTAAGTTTGATATCTCTTAATTGTCCAGATCTTGAAGCTTTATCCATTTTCCTTTTAACAAAAGAAATTACTTCATGAGCCAGCCTTAATCCCATTTCTCTGAAGTCTCCAGATGTTTTCTCTTCATTTACCTCTGACATAAGAAACTGTATCTTGGAATCTATCAAAAGCCATTGGTTCCGAACAAGCCGCAAATCCAGATGATGCCCCTATTATATTCAAGTTGGGATTAGACACATTAATCACTTTCCAATCTGCCTCTCATACAAAAATGCTGAACCTAACAAGGAAAAGACAGTATAAGCTTTGCGTAGTAAACTGATTGGTACACACCCATATCTCCAATTTAGAGAAGTCATATAGATTATATGTGCCCTACGAGGTGGATAAAAATTACTTCCAGTGTTTCTTGAAACATAGTCAAATGATTCACTGGGGAGTAGACAAGATGAATAAAGACAAAGACCAAAGAAACAAGTGTGGTAGAGCAAAACTTGCCTGAAACCCATGCACAAAGACAACAATCTTCAAATCACGCCCTTTTTGTGCAGCACTTGTACTTGACAGCTTTTTCCCAGCTTTAGAACTAGGAACACTGCATGAGGTAGCGGAACCCACTACGTCCAAATTCCTCAAGTATGAGTTATCACTAAAAGTACGACGAGGTGCATTCATTACATGTTCTATAATTACAACAGGAATTCCTGAAGGATCTCCAAATATTTGCATGTCTTGGATGGACCGGTTGTTAATCTGTGTGCAAATAATCCTTCCCAGTAAACTAAGGTATATGGAAATAAAGACAATAAGAATTAAATACAAGAACTTACCCTCATTTGTGCAATACTTCGCCGATGAAGCTCAGCCCGCATGGCTGCTATCTGCGCAGGCTGCATTGTACAAGATCACTTTTCCAAAATTAGAAACTAATAAATGAAAAAACTATTGTTGCTCATCACTCAATATGTAAGCCAAGAGCAACATAAATACACAATGAAAACATAAATTAGTATTTACATCATCAGTTAACTTCCACAAACTTGAACTCCTCTTTTGCACAATATGGTGGGAAGACTCATCAAAACCGCCATTTATATAATGATGAGGCATTTCAACTTTGGAGTACACCATCCATATTGACCATTCCGCTCTTCGATCCTTAGCCCAAGAATCACGAAGGAATTCCAATATCTGTGTTTTATTATCCCTGGAATGAAATGGAATTTCAACACCTAAAATAAGCATAGATATTGTGAAAGCTATATTAAGGGGCTCAACTCATATTTTCTGTTGATTAATAGTTATCCATTAGAGATGAAACGGTTAATAAAGTCCAAATAAGTGGAGGTCCAAGCAAATATTTGAAGGCAAAACAAAGTGAATGGCAATTTTTCCTTAGATTATGAAAAATTACTGAGTTTAACCACATCTCAATACACTACCATCCTTCATTATCAAGTTGATAATCCCAACAACGTCACAGGGTCACAATAAATGCCCATGATGCTATCCATATTGCTAGAGATACGTCTAGGTATAGCATCAAAAATATCACATCCCTCAAAAAATTCACCAACATATGCAGTCAAAAAACAGTTCAAGCATGCCATGCCTGTGTGCAAGTCAACCAGGAATATCAAATGTCCAAAGAAAGAATTAGCTTTGAGATAAATTATAATTCAAAGGGATATCTTAATTCATTAATATAGCAAAATCTTTCTTTCAACTTGAAGGTTTTTTAAAGCATTTATCACCATAATAACTGTTTTATTCATACAAGGGGGAGGACTGCAGTTCAAACCTAAGAATTCTACCAAAACACTGCCCCACCCTTTCTTTAAACTTCAAGGTTTTTTAAAGCATTTATCACCATATAACTGTTTTATTCATACAAGGGGGAGGACTGCAGTTCAAACCTAAGAATTCTACCGAAACACTACCCCACCCTTACCATGTGAGCTGAACCCAACTGGCAAAGTTTTCATTGCACTAATTCTATTACTGCATGGAATTTAAAATGCTCAGTATTTTAGACACATAACTTTAACAAATTGAAAAAGGTACAATACATAGGAGGCCTGTGGTAACATATTAAGATGATATAAAAGGCTAAGTGTTAATAAGAGAGATACTGTGAATAACAAGCATACAATATTGAGGGGCAAAGGTCTACTAACTATAGCAACAAATGGAAGCAAAAATGTATAAGCTAACCTGTGGAAATTCAGAAAAGTGTTCCATAAATATAACACTTGGTCACCCGATAGATTAAACACTTTAATTACATCATCTTTGGGTAAGTTCTGGAGCAATCTATCACTTCGAAAATCTAATCTGCCATTTACTCTCTGTTAAAGGGAGGAAGGTATTATAATTTTAATCTATAATAAAAACTATAAGACCATAAAAAGGAAAGTAGGAATAAGAGTACGCTGCTGGATAAAATAAAGCAAGGACCTCAAGACCATTTTGTGGCTTGCCTTGTGCTGAAACTTCAGCATCAGCAGTAACCTCCTTTGCTTGCATAAAGGAATCAAATAACTTTATATCGTTCATTGTGGATGTAAATTCAGTCAAATCAACAGCTTGATTAATAGCAGTGCCAAGTTTTTGTATCTCTAAAAGCAGTGTGTCACGAGCACCTAATAATGCCTTAACAAGCATGACCTGTTTCAGGTCAGTAGAAGCCACTTGATCCAGAGCCTGGTCAATAACATAAATGAACTATCAATATCAAGGATAACAAGAAGCCACGTTAAAGAAATAAGATGAATTTCCACTGTTGCTCAAGAAAATCCTCAAGATATTCTAATGATTTTATACCCTCAAAATAAACAATTTCATTAAACCCATAAAACTTAAAAAATGCTATATCAAACTTTCTTATCTTAAATAATTAAGCCTTGTGATATTTATCTATCCAATTACAGTAGTACACCCACAATCTCCACCACTCCAATGAATAAACTAAACCCACAATAACCACAATATTTATTATTATTGATTAACTGTAGGTCCTAGATTTGGTATCACACATACACCCTGTACCCTAGATTCTGAGATTATGTTGTGGCCATAAAACATTTATACGTGCTATATTCCACAGGCACATTCTCTTCTCTGCCACTAGAGCCACCAAAAGTATATTGAATGTGTATCCAAAATCAAGCAGATGCAAAAATAGACCAAGCTGTGATTAGAGATGGGCTATCCTATATAAATATTCAATGCTTAGAACAAACCTGGGCAGATCCATCAGTACTTTCACCAGCAACATCATCCGTGGTAGAATAAGTATCGCTGAAATAATTCAACAGATCAAGTTACTTCAACAAATAAACAGAGCACTATTTACTTTATAAATGAAACCACCCCTCTCCTTTTCTCTCATTTCCACCAAGAACCATCCCCCATCCCCATACGAAAAGAAGGTTCAAAAGGGGCGATGAAAGGAATATGACAGTTGAGAAGGTTAGCCTTTGTTGTTCTAGAATCTGAGACAAACCTGGGTACCTTCATTTGGGCCTTGTGAGAACCAGCTTTTAGCAGACTGATGTGAACACTTACATCCACAAGAACAGCATGAAATGCATCAAAATAAACAGGGCAGTATGAATGCAGTCCTAAAAGAGCTTTAGGAGGGATCCTAAATTCATGAATGGCAGCAGGGCAACCATCTGGAGAAGCCTGAAACTCAGAACTGAATGCAGTGCATTCCGATCGATTATAGGCTCTTTTAACTTGAAGAAAGAAAATAGTGAGAGAAATAAAACACACACGCACACATGCACATGCCCAAACAGAAGGAATACATGTACAACTTTAAATCTAATTGTGCCGTCATATGAAAACAGGCCTTCTCAACTTACCCATTCTCCAATACAGGAGCATATAGAAGCTCAAACTTCAAAATGACAGCTGATGACGGAGGACCCTGTCAGATAGTGCTACATCAGCAATGTAATGGAATATAAAATGAATTTACCTCTAATGGCTCGACAATAGCCAAACCAATCCAAGTAGAAAGCCTGATGTCATTTTCTATTTTCATAAGGTTGCAGTAGAGATTTTAGCATCTATTAGCATAAAAAGAGCAAAGCATTCAAGCCTCTCATAGACTAACATTACATGATATATAGACTAACGAATATGTGAATCACTGGCACTGGAGGCTAGAGCCATTCAAGTACTGTCAATGTACGTGGTTTGTTGCCCAGCTAAAAGGAGTTTTTTTTTTTTTGTGTGTGCATGTGTGGATACGTGAAAAAAGAGAAAATGATCGATTGCCTACCTCATTTTCAGTAAGAGGTAGATCAAATGCAACCATCATAGATAAAAGAACATCCTGTCTCGCATATTTGATTCGAAAAGGCTGTGTTGCAAAACTGTTGTCTGTATCATCGATCCTCCATACTCCATATCCATCATCAGAACCAAGATTAGGAACTGCAACATTTTTCTAATCTTATTAAGAAAAAGTGCTGCTTGAAAAGACTTTGCATAACACTTTGATAGTTACAGAATAGTATATAAACTCATTCAATAAGTGTAGGAGAAAACAATATATAATTCCAAATATATTCACCATCAAACAAGACAAAAACCAATGGACAAGTTTTAATTAAGTATAAAATTTCTTTGCTTAGACTAAATCAAAACATTCGATCAATCAATCAACTAATGTAGCATATTCTTCTATCAGCAGTGGCACTTCCCAATTTTGCAAACCGCAAGGTTCCTGTTTAGATCTCAAGAGGGACCAGTTTCAAAACAAAATGCCAGAATGTAGGTACAATTCAAATTTTTTTTTTTAAGTTAATAATATAATATTTTGACTAGAATATACCAAATTTCCTTTACTTAATTTATAACCTTATAACAATT
Organism: Firmiana major; assembly: GCA_033439115.1. NCBI lineage: Eukaryota > Viridiplantae > Streptophyta > Magnoliopsida > Malvales > Malvaceae > Firmiana > Firmiana major. The sequence continues at coordinate 49,056,647 of CM065909.1, forward strand.
GTTACATTGTTCTAGATATGGATGGAGGCAATTGGATAATAAGCATTAGAAGAAAAATCCAGTATGATTTCAATGAATTACCTTCATATTGCATGACTCTCGCAGGAACTCCTACAGAAGCATGCTCATCATTGTCCCATCTCATAGTAATCTTAAGTTGATACCATCTAAGCACACAAGTAACATAAGAATGATGATATGCACAATTCAAAATAAACAGAAAATACAAAAAAAAAAAAAAGAAGCCATGTACCCTTGCTGGAAAAGATCAAGGTTATGAAACCTATGGATGTAAATTGCAATCTCCTGGACAGTATCCAACATGGCCACCGGCTGTACTTTAGCCGGGTGCGGCTTTGCCTCTGGTAACTTCTTTGCTTGCCCACCTCTATTATTCAAACCAATTAACCATCCAAGACGTCGTAACATATGTAATCAAGTATCCACAACTCTTGCATCCCTCTTTATTTTTCACTCTGAAGTAAAAATATCCAGCATCCTCCTAAAACCCACATTCTTCAGACTCTCATAGAATCATCAAAGAACAATGAAACCACACACAAAGGAAGACTCTAAAAGCTCTCTAAACTATCCGCACTCTTTAATTCTCCTTGTACAAAAAAAATGCCAATAGCTGCTAAGAAGGAATTATAACAAAACAAAATTAAAATAATAATAATAATAATAATAATAATAACAATACTAATAATCCAAAATTAGTAACAACATAGCTTAGACAGCACTTCAGAGTAGAATTAAAAAGATGGAAACGCTAGTAAAACACTTGATTATTTTCAAAGAAATGCTCTATTTTATAACAAAATTACTGTTTAAACCTAGGTAATTATATTTTTTTCAACAAAAATAAAAGAAAAACAAAGACTTTCAGATTATTAACAGAATGGAACTAGCTTCTTTTCAGAATTAAATTACGAAGTTAATATACAATCTCAAAAAAAAAAAAAAAGCAAAAAGGACATGAATTGATGATTGAATTAAAATAAATGCAAATAATAAAAAAAGGCAATAATTAGCCAAAAAAAAAAAAAACAACTACGAGAAAGAAACAGAAGAAGGACAAACCTGGGCTCAGATCTGCAATTTTTTTTTCTTGTGCTACAAAAAACCGAAGCTAGGGTTAGCAGCTTTTTTGCTGTTATGGCTACGAAAAAAAGAAGGTGAAATTATTAAATTAAAAAGGAAATGGAAATGAAATATAGAGATCTCATGGAATACGGTATTTTTTAAGTATTTTTTTTTTTAGTTGTTTATGCAGTAAAAATTTAACGATGATATGAGGGCCGAGGCTGTCTTGTTTTTCCGCCAAAATCTGTCGAGCCAGACCGGATGGAAGAAAGGAATTGATAGCAGCAACGGCCCTCTCTCGTCGGTCTTCGTTCTAAAAGGAATTAGGCTTAGGCCCATTTCTAATGTCGAAACCTAAAAGTTGGGGTTTATTCACCTTGTAAAAGAGGTTATTTGAAATTTTAAACTAAATTTCTTCTTAAATTTAAAATTTATTTTTTTTCTTTACACAAAAAAAAATTATTATAAATAAAATATTGAATTAAAAATAGAGATAAAATTATTTAGATTCGAATTCAAACATTATAATATATTCAAATTTTTTGTTAATCACTCAATTAAGAAGCTATTAGTACAAAAAAATTATCTTACAATAAAATTTTAGAATCTCTTTAAAATGAATTATTATTATTTAAAAAATTTAACATTTGGTAATTTTTAATACGTCCAGCAATCGTTTTATCATATAACTTAGACTTTATAATTTCATGTTGTGTCTTTTATCAATCGTATTATTGTACGATATAGATTTTATAATTCTATGTCATTAAATTGTGCAAAACACTTTCACGAAAATTGTTGTGTTATAATTTTTTATTAACACATCAAACACAAATTGATTTTTTAATTTTATATATAATTTAATTAAAATTTTAATTCATATCGTTAGCATGTTATCGTATTATATTTAAAATTATTAAATCTAACATAACTAATGAGAATGAAAAAATAAAAACAATTTATGTCTTCTAAATTTTAATTTATTAAATAAATAAATAAATAATTGTGAAATAGTATATCATTTTTTTTATATTTTGTTTTCTAATTAATTTTAATTTTAATTTTTAAAATTTAAAAATGTATAACTTGATCGGACATGAACAATCCATTTGAATTATTATGAGCTCTTTAAAGATGTTTTTAGTCAAAAGGAGGGAACAAGGCAGACAAGGGAGAAAATCAAGGCATTAATTTTGGTCATGATCGAAGAAAACACTCAATAAACAAAAGCCGCTCCAAGAAAATGAAGATAAATGATTAGGATCATCACATGTATTTTGTAACAACCCTAGCACTAGGGAACCTTTCCGAGCTGTATATCAACAAAGTTTTACAGTCCATTTTAGACCATTATTGGCTAAGGCTCTAGGGTGGGCCCAAACTCCAACTTTAAAATAAAATAAAAAAATTATATTTAACTCATTTTCTAAAATATAATAGTTATATATTATTGTTTATTCAATTACAAAATGTAACTTATTTATAAAAATATACAAATCGTTAAAAATTTTACTATATTTATAATTTTTGAAAAAATTTATATTTTTCTATTAACTAATTGTATATTTTTTATATAAACTACATTTAATACGAAATTAATTCTCACTCACGTTTCGTTATTGATACTGCTGCAAAAAAATTTAATTTAATAAAAATTTGAACATAATTTTTTTTAATGAATCATTTTAATTTAAAAATTCAATAAAACTTTTCACTATCTCTTTAAATCAACTAATAGTGTATTATTCAAAAAAATATAAATAATTTATGCACCGTTGGTGTATAAAAGTTATGATAGTAATGCAATGGCAATTATTTCTTTTGGATTATCATGGCGGTTGGTCATGGGAATTGCCATTTGTAGCCTATGCAGTCGGGCATGGATAAAAGTCTCCATGTCTGACTTAAAACTTTATAAAATTCAAATCGAGGGCTGAGGTTTTTGTCGAAAAAATGGTGGACTCAAAGCCTTTACAGCTCTGAGAATGGAGGAATGCCATTCTCATTTTGCCCCCACGGACCCTTTTTCAATATATCATGGGCCAAATGCTGGTAGGTGAGTTCTATAAAAATACCATGCTCTTTTTCTTTTTCTTTCATAATCAACATAGTATACGACTACAAACAATGTCCAATATTGGTTAAGATTCTTCTTTAATTTGGAGATATTGAATTAAAAAATTTCCGAATGATGAAATTAAGATTGAGTAAAACCCGAAAATCTTTATTATCTTATTATAAAAAGATTACTTTTTGCTGTATAATTTAAACGGCTTAAAACGTAGGGTTTATTTAATTTATCAAATATGTAGCTACCACTTGTTTTGGTCTAAAATTAGGTCTGGATCTGATTGGCACTAACTCACTTGAAGAATCATATAAGATATTAAAAAAAAAAAAAAAAACATCATCAAAACAAAGGCATCTGAATAATTGGGTTTCATCTTATATTATTCCAACACGAAAATATTTATTTAGTAGATGATATCATTTCGAACTTGTCATTCAAATTCAAGTGAATGATTAGAAGCACAAGATTCTTGATAATCGTTTTAGTGCTTCAGTCTAACGATCCTAACATGGGAATTTGTTCTCCTTTTGTAAGGACTGTTCATCCATCATCATTTTAGAGTTTGATGTTAGTGAGGTTGTAGAAAAGAATAAAAGGCTTTTGGCATCTTTCTGATCTTCGAGCATTATTCACGATCATCCATGTAAATCAAAAGCTTAGGTTAACCACGCAAACTGAGAGTGCTGTTGTGCATATCCAGGAAACACCATGCTCATGTCTTGGACTTGAGTGGATTTTAGATTGACATAAAGTAGATGTGAACTAACAGAGTTGAAACATGTCATTCCAACGTGGTCCCTTGCTAATGTTCTGAGTAGCAATCCGTGGAAAGTTTTGTTTCCTGTTTTGTTCATAGATGAACAGACTCACTTGTTCATTATTACTTCTAACTCTTTAGCTTTTCTTCTAGTTTGGATGAGCAGATGAGTGCAGTACAATGAGAAAAATGGTGTACAGTGTCATTTTAGGGTTCTAGGAATCACTTCCAACCACATTGTCTTGTTCATCCAAACCGGTGCTAGAGTTTGTTCCATGAATGTCTCCCATGAGGTGAGAATTCATGCATTCTGGCCGCTTTTGAGCAATGTTTAAGGTGAAAAAAAAAATGAAAAACATCATTGGCAATTTTGTATCTCACTGAATGAAACTTTAATCACTTACAGATCAAATTCTTAATTTTTGCTTCTTCAGTTACAAAGAGATAAAAGAGATAAGGGAAAAAGAGAAATCAAATTTTAAATTTAATTTTTCCTAAAAGAAAATAATAATCATTAAACTAAGTTTTGGTTGTTATAAAAATCTTAATAGGATAATTTAATCTTTAAATAATTTTTCTACTTTTAATGTTATTAAATCTATAAATGCAACGGTCCTAAATAACAACCGTTCAAACATCATGCTCATGATTATTTAAATATTTAGTCTTTATTCACTAATGTCAACTCTTTATCACTTATATCAATAAATTATCACATTAATCAATCAGACACCTCAAATTACACATTTTACAAAATGATTAGATTTAACATTAACAAAGTACATAGACACTCACAAGCTGTCATTCATTTCCTCTCATAGCTTGAATGAAAGAATTGGTTAATTAAATCTTTAATCACATCTTGGCATTCAATAATGTTAAGCCCATAATTGCACTAAGTCGAAATAGCAATTCAAGTACCAAGTCTACGGTCATCCATGTTAAATTTTTATCATTTCTATCAACCAACTGTCACACTAATTAATTTAATACCATGAATTACACGCTTTATTAAGTAATAAGATTTAACACTAATAAACAACACACAAATATAAAAGAAAACCTCGATGATGTTATCTATTGACAATCGCTATTGATTCATCCATAATAAGTTTTTATCATTTCTATCAACCAATTGTCATACTAATCAATCTAATACCATAAATTGTATATTTTATTAAGTAATAAGATTCAACACTAATAAACCGTACATAAATATAAGAGAAAACTTCGATAATGACATTTATCGACAACCGCTATTGATTCATTCACTCTAAAAGCTTACCAAGCTCTCCTACCTTCTATTCAACATCAAACTCTCTTTTTTCTCTTCTTTTTCTCATATTCAGGCAAAAATTTATTTGAGCATTGAAACGCCTTCCAAAAGCCTAATTGGGACGCCCTCTAACTTTCGTTCCTTCCTTCTTTATAGGTCCTAAAATGACTTCAGCATATTCGTCTAGCAGCTTACCTTGAAGAACTTACTTTGGACCAAAAATACCTCAAAAAAATCCACACACACATATATATATATATATATATATATATATATATATATATATATATATATATGCGCGCGCACGTACAAGATATTTTTCATTGGAAGAGAGTAACATCTGGGGTTAGAAGCCAGCTCGTGGCCTCAAAATGTAGCAGTCATAATCCATGAGTGACACGTTTCAGTTAAAGGGACCCATCTTTTTTTTTTTGTTGCATTATTTTTTGCAAAAGCCGCGAGGTCTGCTGGTGATAAGATACACTCAACATTACTCGTGGCCTGCTTCAGCCAAAAGTTCATACATATGGCGTCCTTTTAAGCTCATTTATTGTTCCTTGTCATTTAATCTCTCACAACACCCCCACCATCTATCTTTTCCTTATCAGGTTTTATTGTCCTTTAATGTCCCTTACTGAACGTGGCGAATTATGTCCGTAGATATAGGATAGAATATGAATATTTTATAATAATATTTTAAATATAAGATATTTATTAATTTTTATTGAATTTTAATTTGTATGATATATGCATTTTTTTATATCATTTTATGTGATATTTAAATTATCACTCAAAATCTGTTCCAATTCTTGCAATTTGAGAGCAGCCAACGTTGAAATTTTGAGGATATATAGTGCAATTCAGGTGTCTTTACATGATTTGTTCCATTGAACCGACATGATTTTGCTAAGCATACATGTCTGAAAATTAGTAGAGATTAAAAAGAATGAACTTTAACTTGGGGATTTGGAAATTATTACAAAGCAACTAACTGCTACATCATTTTTTTACATAATCAAATCTTCTTCAGAGGATATTTCCTTCATATCTTGTTCATGCACCAGACAGTTTTAGTTCAAAGTCCAACTTCTATTGATCTTTCAAGTAAAACCAACGTTTTTTTAAACCGGTCAATGACTGATCATTGAAAATTGAAATCAACTCATCACAGCTGCCTCGTGAATCCAAATTCCACTTAAATTATCATTCATAAACTGCTATGCTCTCAATAATTGAAGTTGGAGTCCATGCTCATTACGTCTGCAAGAAGTCTTTCCACACATGTGTGAACACCAGAGCTCTCTGTTTCGGACATCTTGTCCAAGGCCAACTCCGAAAATGTCCGAGACCGAAACGCGGCTACCAGCGACGCGTAACTTATTCCAACCAATAGTACAAAATGTCATTCTTTGATTGATTTCGCATCATAGTTTGAATGTTTTGGTTTCAAAACATACACCTCACCTTCAATTTCAAGCGTATGGCTTTCAATGTGTTTTTGTCCTGGTTCTCATAATGGAGATATCTCTTCTCTTGCATAGCCAAACCGAGTCATCAGATAATGAAAGTTTCTTGACTCTTATTGCCATGTTTGATCATATTAAATATGATATTAAATATGCATATTAAATATTCAACTTAAAATTTATCGATTGCGGATTTAGTGAAATAAGAGTAATGACTACTTTATCAAGATATACCAGAGAGGCAGTATGATTTGTAAGCCTGCCGTTGCATACAAAAAAAAGTCAGGATAATACTGTAGGGGATCTAAATCTAAGACAAGGCCACACTTCCAAATATGTTGCACCTATGAAATGTAAAAGCCGGTCATTATCTAAGAACAAAGTCATGGAACTTATAATTATCGGGAGCCCCCCCATTACAAGCATGGTTTGCGGTTCTGCTAGAAGATTGCCGAATTCCATGGCTAGGGTACCTAATAATCTAGAGTAGCATGTTTGGAAAAGGGACTTAAAAAAGTAAAATAGAGCAAGAAAACTCTATTGGATCCAAGATATATGACGAGGAAACAAAGTTTACTTTTACTCCCTCCGACTTGGAGCCGACGACTCCTGTACAATGATAATGGATGCACTAAGAATCGCTTTGTTTTAACTGATCTATAGGTTTACCTTTATTATTGTGTTATTGTAATCTTCACGAACAGATTGATTCAATTCTAAGGCTTTGTAGTCTTGGAAGGTTTCAGAATTGTAGAACCTTGGAAGCCTGATTCACCTAAAACCCTCGTCAAAGCATCCATTAGGACCATTACTTTGAGCACTTAACCCATAAAAAATGATCTTTGCCTGCATCTGATACTCATCACCATCGCATGTGGAGGGGTCAATCAAATATCTAATTACGTGTGTTTCTCAGTAACTACTACTAAAAAGCAAGAATCAGGGTTTGGGAACCGACTTAGCTATTAGACATAGATAATTTTGATAGATAGTGAAATCAGTTCGGTGAGATTAAAATAAAAAAAATAATCAATATATATATATATTTAATAAAATAATAAAAAAATTACAATTAATGGTGAAAATGTAATTTTACTTTTTTATCTTATATGAAAAATTTCTAGTATACCTCATCATAAACACTTTTACAATTGATAATAGATGTACAGATTCAACTTTGATATTATATTAAACATTTAATTTAAAATCAATTAATAATAAATAAAAAAACCTAATATATATATAAAATCATAAAAGAACAGAGTATTTAACAATTGTAATATAACAACACTACTTAAACAATGCCAAATAAAAAATAGACCAGGAGTGGTATAGTCAAAACTAGAGTTGTTGTGGGTAGCTTTGAATTATCACAATGGATGGTGACAATGGAATAGTATTTCCCAAACCCCGAATAGTGGGGACCGCCCGTATGAGATGACCCAAAATGCACAAACGATTACCATCGATTGTGCCCAAAACCCTGTCATTAATTCCATCCACAGGGCTCTAACCAAGCCTATATATGCTTGCTTTCTCGCAAACTCCTTATCATTTCTTGTAGGGCTCAAGCCAGTTGTTGTTTTTCCTTCTGCTCTCCTGTTCTAGATACTATCCATAGCGCTTCATTTGTTTCCTAGCGTACCCTGTTTGAACATTTGCCAAAAACAAACCCTACCGTTTGACCTTTGGTTCAACATCTTACTTTCTTTATTACTCACTTTTCCAATATAAACCTTCTCTTCATTAACCATTTTAGCTTGAACAGTTCTGAGAGCTTGAGAAAAGTGAGACAGAGATGGCCCTAGAGATGCAAAAGACCAGTATGTTCATTCAGCAAAGTTCTGGAGACTATGAGCATGGTGATGCTTGCAAGAACTTGGATGATGATGGCCGAGACAAGAGAACCGGTAGTTGTTTTTTTCTATTAAATGCTTATTATCCTTTCTGCATGTTTTTTGTAAAATTGTTTTGATGTTGCTTTGGTTCTTGATAAGGGACTTGGCTTACTGCAAGTGCTCATATTATCACTGCTGTGATTGGCTCTGGAGTTCTATCTCTTGCATGGGCTATTGCCCAGTTGGGTTGGGTGGCTGGACCAGCTGTTCTCATGACTTTCTCCTTCATCACCTACTTCACCTCCACCCTTCTTGCTGATTGTTACAGGGCTCCTGATCCAGTTCATGGAAAGAGAAACTACACCTACATGGATGTTGTTAGAGCTTACTTAGGTACTAATATTAGCAGTTAATCTTCACATTAATACCATTACCATGTTTGTTTTGGACTGCTACCTCTTTAACCTGTTTACACTTCTGAGAAAATGTATTTTAAAAAGGAAATTACTTGTTACTTGAGTTCCCCATGTAGATATTTCAATTCGATCCCAAAATCCAACTGGGGTTTGTCAGGATGATTAATGAAACATCAATTCCGATGCTCCTTTCTTTTCCTTTTCCAGGAGGAAGAAAAGTCATGCTCTGTGGATTGGCTCAGTATGGAAATCTTATTGGAGTAACCATTGGTTACACTATCACAGCATCAATTAGCTTGGTGTAAGTACTGTCAACAGAAGGAATTCTGAAACTTTGAAATTCTCTTACTTACTTATTCAACTACCGCTTTTGACTAAAGCTTTGAAATTTACAGTCATTGATTTTATTAATTGTTCTTTTGTTGTCTGCTATTTAATTCCCTCGTATTCAGAGCCGTCAAAAGGTCAAATTGCTTCCATAAGCATGGCCATCATGTGAAGTGCCAGACATCAAACTATCCTTTCATGGTCATCTTTGCTTGCATTCAAATCGTTCTCAGCCAAATCCCGAACTTCCACAAGCTTTCATGGCTCTCAATCCTTGCAGCCATCATGTCCTTCACATATGCTTCCATTGGCCTTGGACTCTCCATAGCCAAAGTTGCAGGTAACAAATAGCTGAAAATGACAGAAAAAAATCCCATATTCACATGAAAAAAAAAATTCATTTATGTTTTACCTATGCTTGATTGAGTGGTTTGAAATCTAATGGCTCCATTGAATTAACATCAAGGTGGGGAAAATGTAAGAACAAGCTTAACTGGAGTGACTGTAGGAGTTGACGTGTCAGGATCTGAGAAGGTTTGGAGGTCATTCCAAGCTATTGGTGACATTGCCTTTGCCTATGCTTACTCCACCGTACTCATTGAGATACAGGCAAGTATATTTATATGTATATACATGTACATATACGTGGTGAATGTATTTTGCATGTATAAAAATTAATATGAAAGTACGTAGAGAGCATTATATGTATATACTATATATGATCGGGTGATGAATGCATGAGAGTTGAAATGTGTGCCTCAGTAAATGTCGGCAAGAAACAGTGGTGGTTCAAAAACAATTCTTAACAGATTGTCTTTCATTTTCCAGATTCTTACACGTAAAGAAAACTCTTTAAAAATCATTGTTTGTTTGGTATTTTGGTCTAGATTTACATGCTACTTTCTTTCAGGTCCATCCAAGAACGAATCATGTCATATTAAATACGTGTAAGAATCTTAAAAAGAAATAATACTTTGAAATCGGCCACTCGATGGCAGTCCTGAGATGTGGGGGCCAGGGGTGGTAGGAAGTTTCGGAAATGGAGGGCTTGGAAAAACGAAATGATTATAAATAAGATTTAATTCAATTTAATAAATGAAAGAAAGTTTGAGTAAGAGCGACAGTTTGTTCTTGTGGGTTTTAGTTTTACTTTACCGTGGGATGACGAACTACAAAGATTCCCATGGTGCAGAAAACTCGAGGACCATATTGTTTCAGAATTTGGGCCACTGGTTTTGTTGGCTTTTTCCAAAAAGAAAGAACTGAAAACCCAGTCTGTACTTTTTCCAATTCGATCTTTCCTTGTCCGCCACCCCTTTTTTCATGTGTTTATCGATTTTCAGGACCTGATTGTGACATCCAGTGTAGTTCTGATTAAATGGTTTTTTCCCATCTCACAAAGCGTAACTTTGCAAACATCTTTAGTTCGGACCCAAACAATTTCTATCTCTGTTAAAGTGAAATATTTGAGAGTAATTTTTTTTTTTTGTTTCATGATTCCAGGACACGATCAAATCAAGCCCACCGGAGAATAAATCTATGAAGAGAGCAACCAGTGTTGGTGTCTCAACAACCACTTTCTTCTATGTACTTTGTGGCCTTGTTGGTTATGCAGCATTCGGAAACGATGCACCGGGAAATTTCCTCACCGGCTTCGGTTTCTATGAACCCTTTTGGATGATTGACTTTGCCAATGTCTGCATAGCCGCCCATCTTATAGGTGCATACCAGGTGAACTCTCAAATCCTGAGAACATATTTATATAGCATGAAACAGGGTTTGACACTTTGATTCCATGGATGACTTTGGTCTAACATGATTGGCATGCGTCCAGGTTTTTGCCCAACCACTGTTCGGGTTCGTCGAGAGCTGGTGCTCCAGACATTGGCCTGATAGCAAGTTCATTACAAGTGAACATGCTGTTGATGTTCCATTCTGCGGTGTTTACTATGTCAACTTCTTCAGGTTGGTATGGAGGACAGCGTACGTTGTTGTGACAGCCGTGATAGCCATGATACTTCCTTTCTTCAACGATTTCTTGGGTCTGATCGGAGCAGGCTCGTTTTGGCCATTAACGGTCTACTTTCCAATAGAAATGCACATTGCACAGTCGAAAATACCCAAGTACTCGTTCAGGTGGACATGGCTGAAAATATTGAGCTGGGTTTGCTTAATAGTATCACTCATTGCTGCTGCTGGATCTGTTCAAGGAATGATTCAAAGCCTCAAGGTGTACAAACCATTTCAGACTCAGGAATGATCCTTGCCTACAACTTACTTCTCTGAAATATGTAACACTATTCAATAAGAAAGAATTTATGGAAAGAGTAATTTGTTCTCTTTTCTTCTGTAATCCAAAAGCAAATCTGCTTGTATTGTGTTACCTTCCGAAAGAGAATGTTAAGACAAAATTCCTGCCATTGGTGCGAAAATTCTTGATAGCAAAAGCAGTTTGCACACATTGTCGTCATGTCATCTACTCATAAGTCCATTAAATTCGTCTTAATTGGAAGTAAGTTCGAGAAAAAAAATCTGAACAGTATAATTATAAATATCTATCAAGGTAAAATCAAATAGCAACTGTCCTCTAAGCTGTACCGAATATGTAGCTAACTGTACCTCAGTTATGTGACATCAAAACAAAACACGAGACAGTGCTTGATGACTGCCAGAATGTGACTAAAAAAGTATTTTATGTATTCACAGTCCATTGAAACCTCATGGAACCCAAATGTTTTATGTAAATAAAAAATAGTTTCATTTCTTTCCAACTGTCAGAGGCCAAAGTACAGATTAATCACTAATAAAATTCCTTATGAGAGATTGAAGAGGAATGCTTTACATGACGGACTAATTAATCTGCAAAGTATAATATCATTCCCTAGCTAATTCCAAATAAGTTTCTGCATACTCACAAAACTGTTAAATCAGAATCCTAGCAATCTGCAACCAGTGTGATCTCCAGATCATGTGATGAGTTTTAGCAGCAGAACAAGGACAACCATATATCAAATCAGTTCCTTCAAAACCTAGAAATAATAATTAGAAAAATCAGTTATAAAACAATTTGCTATAAATATATCAAATACATTTGTACCAAGCATCATATTCGCTCAGTTTAATGGCCAAATAAAAGAAGTTACAGATTATCACCTTAATATGGTTCAAGCAGATTCTGTCTCACTCATCACAAATGCCTGAATCAAAGACTGAGCCGCATGTGTTTGTTCTGGTGTTCCAGATATTGTAATTGTAGTTTCGGTTGCCGCAGGCTTGGGTTCAGTGATTGTAATTTTTGCATCAGAAATCTGCAACAGTGATTTTTTTTTTTTAAATTTAAAGTTGATAAAGCTATTGTTTAATATAGTTTTCATTTGGAGTAATGCACAAAAAAATTATTGGTACAAGGAAGTTATCCTGTAAATATCAGTGAAGAAACAGTTGACAGGATTGTGGGGATATACACACACTCATTGACATACTCTAAAGTGAGAGCAAGATCAATGGCCTGGCCTTAAAAATGTGAAAAAATTCAAGTATAACATCTAATGTAAATAGACCAAGACGCATTTTAGTTTAAGGCAGTGAGCTTTCTTTACCCCATAAAAGAAGGAAAGAATGATATGTAAAAATGAAGTACCAGATTTACTAATTAACATACCTGACGTATCTGTTTTAAACATGCACCATCTTCTCCATAAATTATAGGAACAAGAGAACGAGGAACAACTACTTCAATGGTGGTGCTTGTAATAATAGCTGGTTGGCTTCCTCTACATATCCATAGATTAAAGAAAATACAAACCAACTGAGATATTGGCATTAGATAATAACTTGTCAACTAATAAAATTTCTAACAGCCTAATTTCAATTTATTACCCTCCAAAACCAGAAATTCTTCGGTGGGGAGGTCCAGCAAAATCTGGCATGCCTATAAATCCCTACAACCAAACACAGGAAACACTAAATAAATTCACATCTGAAATAAAACTGTAATAGAATATATTTTTGTCTATCAGCCTACTGCTTTACAATTTGTTTCTCCCATTTCAAATTTTAGAGCAGCCACCATCATTTTGCCATATAATTCAGATAGCCAGATACAAAGAAGTAAACCACCACTACATGTCACAAAAACTCATGGCAACTAGAAAAAACTCAAGAGAGGCTCGTGCTGCTTAGCTTAGCTATCTATATATGTAAAGAAAAACTTTGCCTTGCAAGTCAATTATATCACCCCAATACCTGAGGGCCCCATGGTTTTCTTTCAGATATATGAGGAGGCATGGCTGGTCGGTGAATATTGCGCATAAAAAGAGGATCATCATGGGGATGAAAACCACCACGTGGAGGTGGACCGCCAAAAGCATCAAAATGGTGAAATGGACCTACTCCTGGAGGTGAAAATTCCCTCCTCCCCATAAATGAAGGGAATGGCGGTACTTGATCCAGGAAGGCAGGATTTGGAGGGTGGTAAATAGAAGGAAATGTATCACGAAAGAGATGATGCCGTAGCCTAGTTGTTATTTGCAAAAGAGCATCTCGAACAGTGTCATGTTCTCCATTAATCTGCCACAACAAAAGAAAGAACCAAAGAGAGTAAGACTACCTCAATTTAAAACTAAACTACGCTAGAACAGAAAGAAAGTAATGATATTTTTCATTATAAGTAGGTAAAATGTGCAAATGCTTATTACAATCAAGAAAAAGACATCTTTACCAACTTCGAAAAATAACAATGATAGTAGCACCAAAATTTCCAAAGTTATAACCTGAACAACTTCTTCACCTTCTGAAGCACACTTGGGAGCCTGATCCTTTCCCAATATACGAATATGAGCCCCAGACGACTTCCTCATTTCAGCTATGATGGCACCACCCTTGCCAAGGAGACAACCAATTTGATTAGATGATACAAGAAGCCTGGCCATCACAGTCTTGTCCTTGCTATCAGGCATAGCCCTATTTATCCTGCTAAGTACTCGGAGAACTGCATCTTGTGCAGTTGATATCCTATCATCTGGGTGCTGAATTTATTACTTATCATCAGTCCCATCAAAAACTGTAATACTAACAACTTAAGCAATCAAGCAATAGAAGATCAAACATTCAAAATTTAGTGATATTTAACCAAATCCAAAGAGCAAATCTTACCGCTGGACTAGATATGACAATTATGCGGTCCTCCGAATCAGGAATAGCTTCCAGAACTTTGATCTCACAGCCTGTCTCTTGCTGAAGAGTCTTGATTATTGCTCCTCCCTTTCCAATGACACCACCTACCTTTTCATCAGGGCACAATAATCGGAATGTTAGCATTTCCAGAGAGGGCATCATTCTGCCAGGGATATGAGGGGGAACAGGTGAATGAATGTCAACATCCTGAGGTCCTGCGGCAATGGGTGCTCCTTGAGAACTAAAAGAAAAGTTTGGTGGTGGGTGGACTTCAGGCCTAGGACCAAATGAATGGGATGACTGTCCTGTTGTGTTGAGAGGGAAAGAGTCATGATCCCAAGGCGGATTTTCTATAAGCTGTTGAGAAACAGATTGAAGAGCTTTCCTAACAGCATCAACCTCTCCCGTAATCTGCAGCATAACAACAGAACATAAAGTCCAAATAAAAGTCAATAACAAGTTACAATACCTAATTTGCACATGGGATCATTTGATGAAAAATTTAAAGCTAGCATAAGCACTGTAATAAAGTTCAGGTTGCAAATAATTGTTGACAAAACAAAAACAGGATTATTAAACCTAACATCTACTTCAATTTACATTCATCAAACTATATGACATTTGTTGTTAATAAGGGTAATATATAGGAACAGAACCTAAGGTACCTGAACTAGTTCATCAGAAGCTGAAGCACACAGAGGAAGTTTGTCTCTAGGAAGAATTCGAATCTGTGCACCACTCTCGGAGGACATTTGCTTAATTACACTACCACCTTTCCCAAAAAGGCAGCCAACTTGACTAGAAAGAACAAGTAACCTTAAGACCATCATGAAAGACTTAACAGTTTCCCCGTCAACTCCATCCGAATCTGGCACTGCTTCAATTATTCTTTCAAAAACAAGTAACAACGCCTTCTGCACATGCGAAGTTTCTTTTACAGATTTTAAATCTTTCACAGGATCGGAAACCTTATCATCATTGTTTTCACCATTTTCCTTTTCTTCATCACTGTGATTGGCTGCAGTAGCCTCTTCACCACCATCCTCATTCCCCTGCTCAGTACCAACTTCAGTCTCTTTATCAGAAGATTCAGAACCCATGATGATAACTACTCTCTCATCACAACCAGGGACTGCTTCCTCAACTTTGACCTTTGCGCCAGTTTCTTGACGTATTTGTGATATTATGGTGCCACCTTTGCCAATGACACTACCAGTTTTAGATGCGGGGCATAGTACACGGAAAACAATACCACCAGGCAAAGATTTTGATTGGCCTGACTTTTGTAACTTTCTTTTCCCATTTGGCTCAGAAGGATTCCTATCATGTGGTCTCTTAGCAGGCATCGCTGGAGTAGACATGGTGGAGAAGTATATTCAAATACCTGTTTCATTTGGATAAGATTTCCATAAAACAAAATTGGAAAATACAAAGAGAACATGACCAAAGTTACAAAATCATCCATTTGTCTAGTGTCTTAAATTCATCAATTTCTCATTTTACATCACGAGGTTATCTGATAGAAGGAAAAGGGGGAAATGAAAATGACCAATAAAATGCCATAAGTCTTTTTCCATTCCCCGTTAGTTGACAAAATGATAATAAAATCACTTAATTTCAAAATTTTGACCCCTTGAAATATCTTGCATGTTAGATTGCCCTAAACACTTTAAATAAAACCAAAACGTGTAAAAAAGAAAATGTCAGTTTATGTTAACCAGCAATCTCCAGTCTTTTCCATATAAAGAAACGCAATCAAGCATTTATAATCTTAAATGGCAAACTTTAAGGTACAAACAAAGAATTAAAAATTCTAAATTAGAAGCACGTTAACGTATCAATATACCAAGACCTATACACAAGAGTCATTACTAATTAAAAAATGCAACCTATCATAAGCTATACCATGCTTCATTGCGTAGCTCAACAATCTTTCTTCAACCCTACATTCCTCCTTTTCTTTAATACTAAGGAACAATCTAGGGTTCATTGTTTGGTACAAGGGTGAGTTTTAAATTAGCAAGCATGTGCTGGAAGACTCAAATCCCTCACAAGAACCCTTTCATAGAAACTTATATTAAATTCATTTGGTATGAATCTCAAACACACTACATCAATTGGTAAAGAAAAATTCATAGCTTTCTAAACCATGGATTAATCCTATTCTCACAATTCTTTAAGTTCCACACTCTGGGGGCCAAATAGTTAACTCCAGATAAAGCTGAAGCTTTAAAATAACTGGGAATTTAAGCTTTCGGGACTCTTTAAAACTGCATAGCCCTCACTCAAACATAAAATAAAGAAACAAACTCCGACAATTAATTCATAACAATGATAAATCAAAGAAAACGAGAGCATTAAGCAATTGAAGAACGAAAGAGAACTCACCCCTTGTTCGAGAATTCAAAGACTGTAAAACCCAAAATAAAAATTAATTTACTGACAGCTTCGGGGACAAAGAAGATTGAAAATCCAAGAGCTTGAAACTAGAGTTCCTTGGAATCTTAGGACTAGGTTTCTGGTAGTGTTTTTTAAGCTGTGACGTTGGGTGGGCCGGGTTTGGGTTATGGGCCTCTCTTTTGAACTTTGAAAGATCCGAAGCTCAACTCTGTCAATGAGTCGTAAATGCTTACGCAATAATGCGTCCCATTTTGTAGCGGATTTTCTCTTAATTTCACTTTCTTTTTGTCCAAGTCAATGTAAGTTTCAAACATAGAACAGAAACATTATAATTTTAAAAAATTAAATTTAATTATAATATATGTGTAAAATAAATAAAAAAACAAAAAAAATACTATACTAATTAAAGGAATTGTCTCAGTATGCAACATATTAAAAAATTTATTTGTGTTTTTGAACTTTTGAAATGCTAGTCAATATTTTATTTTTAATTTTTTTTAAAATTTTTTATATTAATTTACTAACTAAAAGTCTAAAATGTTTATAATTTTTAATTTTAAAATATTTAGAGAGCATGTTTTATAAGATTTTTAGATAAAAGGTAAAAATGATTTAAATTATAGTTTTAAATAATTGAATCAAATTATATCGATCTTTCGTATAATTACTCATTAATTTTATAATTAATCAAATCGTAACTTAAATACTAATAATGGTAATTTTAATGTCTTGTTAGTGAAAGTTGTTTTTTTCTTTTTTTGACAAGCAAACGATACTTTATTACTATTGAACTCCATTATAATCATTTAATAAGAGGGTACCTACAAAGTGTGGTACCTCAAGCCAGGTAGTGGGACTAGCATAAAAACAAGAAGCTCTTGCTAAGGCATGAGCTACCCCATTTGCTTGTCGCCTAATAAATTTCACAAAGAAGTCAACCTTCTGATTCATTAACATTTTGCAACTCCTGGTAAGATAACCAAATTCAGAGTAATCATTTAAAGAACTATTGATCCCATCAAGTACGCCTTTTGAGTCAAGTTCAAATACCACCTGATGATAACCCAAGCTGGTCACCCATTTGATTGCCACTAGTAAGCCAACTACCTCTGCTTCCTTGACTGTCATCATGCATTTCCTCGTAGAGGTTCTTGAGAGGAGACAATGACCTTTATCGTTCCTAATCAACATACTCAGACCTATCATCTTGTGTTCTTTAAAAATGGTTGCGTCAACATTACATTTGAAAGTGGAGGCCGATGGTCTCTGTCATATCAAGGATGAGTCGTCAGCTAATAACCTAGTATTAGCACACCAAGAGTCGTTTTAACAAACCTGAGCAGCTGACCAATCACAAAGAGTTTCTACAGCTGAGAAAACAGTTTGTTGTTCATTCTGGCAAGCATCATTCCACAATTTATTATTCCTTTGTCGCCATACATTCCATAATATCATCACAAATTTTTCAAGCACAAGATCATCTGACTTCGTGAACATATTGAACACTAACTCGGGAAAACTCTCCGATACATTAGCAGAAGGCATAACTTTATCATCAAGCTTTCCATAGCTCCAACACTTTTGGGCGAAGGAACAATTAATAAAGGAGTGCCAAGAATTTTCAACATCCTAACCACAAATGACACAGGACAAAGGAACTGAAATACCTCTAGATTGAAGCTTGCTTCGCGTTGGTATACAATCTCGACACGCTCGCCACAAAAAGACCTTTACTTTAGAAGGCACTCGCAAATCCCATAGTTTAGTCCAATTACATGTCCTCTTGAGTTCCTCATGAGGATAAATTCTTTCCATGGTAACCCTATATGTTGATTTCACTGTATAAATACCGTCCTTGCTATAATTCCATATCACCATATCTTATGCTTCATTCTGAATCAATGGAATGCTGGTGATTTCAGCCACATCTCTCTCATTAAAAATATCTGAAATTAATCCCAAGTCTCATTCCTTAAAACCAGGAATTAATAAATCATTCACTGTTAACTCTCTTAGGTCTAGAATCATAGGAATTTCAATATACATGTTAGCCGAGTTTCGCAACCAGGGGTCAGACCAAACCTTGATATTGTACCCATCACCGATCTTCCACCTAATGCCTTCCTCAAGCAATGCACGAGAACTCCAGATGCTTCGCCATACAAAACTTGGATTATGCCCTAATTGGGCATTTAAAAAATTTCCCCTTAGAAAGTATTTAGCTTTGAAAATCCTACTTACAATAGCATCAGGATCATAAATAAATTCCCAACCTTGTTTCCCGAGCATAGCCAGATTAAAGCTATGTAGGTCACGGAACCCTAGACCTCCAAATTCCTTCTGCACACACAATTTGTCCCACCCCAAACAGTTAATACCACATGTGCCTGGATGTTTCGATCCCCACCAAAAGGAGTTAAGCATCTTTTGTATTTCGTCAGCCATCGAGGTGGGCAACAAAAAAGTATTCATACAATAAGTTGGGATTGCTTGCCCAACAGTTTTAATCATCAACTCACGGCCTGCCTTGGATAAAGGTCTTCGCCTCCATTGTTAGATTTTCTGCCAAATCCGATCCCTCACCATTTTGAACACTGTTTTTTTACTCTTGCCAACCAACGAAGGTAGCCCCAAGTATTTTCCGGTGTTTAGCAGTTTCACGATGCCCAACATCTGCGAGAAAAGATCCCGAGCGACTTGCTGGACATTGCTACTAAAGAAAATCCTTGACTTTTGTAGATTTATGGTCTGTCCTGAAGCCTGTTCATAGGTAGCAAGAATGTCTTTCATCATCGCACACTCTGAATTAGTTGCTCTGAAGAAGAACAGGCTATCATCTGCAAACAATAAGTGAGAAACATTCGGGGCTCCTCTACACATCTTGACACCATGAAGAAGTCTATTATCCTCAGCTTTCTTAACTAACGTAGACAAACCTTCAGCACAAAGGAGGAAAAGGTAAGGCGAGAGTGAATCACCTTATCGTAATCCTCGTTTAGATTGGATCGGTCCCACCAGATGATTATTAACCAGGAACGAGTAAGACACTGTCGAAACACAAAGCATAATCAACTGCACCCATCTCTCAACAAAGCCCATGCGAACCAGAATACGCCTCAAGTACTTCCAGTCAACTCTATCATAAGCTTTACTAATGTCTATCTTGACTGCAATTTCTCAAGCTTTACCCCGTGTTCTCCTTTTCATATGATGAATTAATTCAAAAAACCAACCAACACGTTGTCAACTATAAATTTTCATTATACACAAATATATAAATTAAAATCCTTTAATTTATTGAATGACTTAGAATATATATATATAGCCATTGGTACTTTTGATTTTGTATTTATATTTCAATGGAAAACACATTTGCTTATAATTAAATTCAATAATTTATAGTAATTATTTTGAAACTTAAACTATAGTCATTCTTTATTCATTGAATTGATGGTAATAAAATAATTTCTGTGATTAGATGGTAAAGAAAATGAAAAACGTTGACGTGAAAAATAGAGGTTTCTACCAATAATTTTTTTTGGAACTTAACATGTAAGTTTTTTTTTTTTTTTAGATGAGAAACCCTAATGTGTAAGTTGTTGATCACTGTCAGGGCTGACCTTTTGCACGTTAAACAAGTTTCAACATAATTAGCAACACTTTTCACACTCCACGCTTTTTGTCTTACATAGAACGACTTACATTTTCATATCACTATCGTCCATCAAGTTGTAATTTGTAACCAATATATTCTGGTATTATTAATAAAACGTTTGAATGTATTTAAAAAAATATATAGGTTTAAGTTGTATTCAAATTAACTTTTATTTTAAATAAAATATTAATTTATGTTAAAAATTTATTTAAATTATTAATATCAAAATTTTTATCTAATAAATCAAAATAAATTATATATGAACTCACGTTAAAATTTATTTAAATATAAATTAAACATTTAAGATTAACTTCAATCCAAATTAAAAGTTAAAATATATTTTAATAAAGTAATAATATTTAATTTCTTATTATTTCAATTTTAAAAAATAAACCAATCCCTCGTCGAAATTAAAAAAAAAAAAAACTAATTCACATTTCACAACAATTTTAGTAAATAAAAAAAAAAAGTCAAAAGTTAGAAAATTCTTTTGGTTAACTTTTTCTATTTCTTTATATTTCTTTGGGCCAAAGGAAGAACTAAATTGACGAATAACTACAATCCGACGTGGCAGCGTAATTAATTAAACAAAGCAATACTACTTGGCGAGCAAGTTTTTTCTTGAACAATACTTCGCCGTCCAGAAATTCGTACGTAACCGCCTCAATTTTAACCCAAAAATGCCCTTATTTATATTCCTCCACTCGCCCGTAACGGTTCTGAAAAGGCAGACCTAATTTTGTAATTTCCCAAAACCCTAGTCCCAATTCCCCTCGGATTGGGTTTTCGTAGAGTTTATATAACGCGGCTTGTAATTCATCGGCCTTATCACTTCCGATTCTCAAGCCGTAATGCTTCTTGTTTGACAGTTTATAAGAAATTTTATTTATTTATTTTTTTTTTAGTTCCAAGAATCTCAAATGTCTCAACGAGGACAAGGGCGAACCACGACGATGACGAAGACGAAGACGATGCCGAAGAATGTGGTGGAATCCGTTAGAGTCAGTGTTTCCCCTTCTCCGCGATTGGACTCATCATCGGAAGGTCAAGAAAAAGGCAACGGCGGCTCATCCGGCGTCAAGTCTTGTTGCTTAAAACGGATTTTCTCTCAGAACAACGCGAATTTCGAAAGAAGTGCGGTTCCGTTGCGGTTCATGTACTATTCCAATAAATCTTGGATGGATTTCTCGGATGATGTTGTGGAAACTTTGAGGACCCGTTTCTTGGAGCGGAAACCAATTATCCAGGTATCGATCCACGGTGCAGAGTATATATTTGATTTGAAGAGGATGTTGCAGATAGATTATCTGACAGGAAATTGCAGGTCAATTTCTTGGATCGATGCAAATAACAAGTGTTTTTTTCCTAATGATTTTTTCGAAGAACAATTTACGGAATCCGAATGCGAAAATGAAAAAGATAATAATTGCAAAACTAAGAATTACAATTGCAATCCTAGGATTGAAATTGAAGTTAAGGTTGATCGAACTTCATCGAAGAGAAAGCGAGAGGAGGAGCCTGAAGTGAGTTCTTCGTACAAGGGCGTCAGACTAGATTTGATTGGACGTTCGGAGGAGGGAGGAGATCCTAAATGGCTTAATACGAAGCTGTTGAAAGAAACGGAGACGGGGTATTCGCTTGTTAAGGATAATTTCCTGAATGGAATAAGGAAAGTTGATGGTGGGGTTAGTCTTACTTCGATTCATCAGTGTAAACGCGAAGGGCATTTGGAAAAGGCTCGTCTGGAGGTATTTCAAAAGCAGACTGAAAATACTAGAGTTGCAAGAGGCAGTTCAAACACGGTTTATGCATGGTATGGGACGTCTGCGAAGGATGTGGAGAGTATTCTGGCTCATGGATTTGGGTTGCCCAGTAAAGTTCCCGCGACTGATGTTTACGGGGTTGGGGTTTATTTGTCTCCGATGGCGTTGCCACACTTGAGGTAATTGACTACTCTTTTTTTCTTTTTTTAATTGTTCAGATAGTTACACTGCTTTCCCTCAGCGGATAAAGCTGTATTGGCTCAGTTACCACTGAGTTGGAGATTTAAATCACGTTAGCTTCAGTAGTAATTCAAATCGAGTTCGCACAATCCTATATTTTTGGATTATGCAGTTATGTAGCTGAATCTAGTAGTTTATGTACGAACAAACAACCTATTCTTGATAAGTTCGCCTGCATAATTTAATTACCTCTTTAATAAGTTTATGGTAATTTTAACTTATTATACTGTTATTTTAATCTGTCTTTAAAGTTGAATTAATTGTTGCAGTGCGAAGCTGGCAGAAGCTGATGATAATGGTGTAAAACATCTTATTCTGTGCCGGGTTATATTGGGGAATGTTGAGAAAGTGGAAGCTGGATCTCAACAGTCTCGTCCATCTAGTGTTGATTTCGATGCTGGGTCTGATGATCCTAAGAACCCAAAGTGGTATGTGATATGGTCAACTAATGCTAACATGCATATTCTTCCTGAATATGTTGTTAGTTTCAGGCCTTCTTGCGGCATCCAGGGTAAACTTTTCTACTCTGTTTGGATTTTTTTATTTTATTTTTATGTATTTTGGAAGTTAATGGTTTAGAATTTTTCTAAAGGTAACCCAAGGCCAGTAGTGGGTACCAAATATTCGCTGGAAAGATTGTTTTCGAAAATTAAGAGCTCTCTTCCTCCTGCCAAAGTCCGAGAGATACTGATTTCATACAGCACATTCAAGGTAATTAGGCTGTATGTCTATTAGATAGATGAACTTGTTTTTTTGCTTCTTATGTTTTAAACTATATATTCATTTTTTATGATTTTCAATTTTTACCACAGGCTGGAATATTGCCTAAGGATGCTTTTGTAAGGAACTTACGACTGATTGCTGGGGATGAGGTTCTGAGATCTGCTTTTCAAGAAATTAATGCTTCTGGACGATTTGGAAGTTTTGGAATTGTTTGAGTTACTGATTTGGAAGTTTGGAATTGTTGGAGTTGCTATTTCATTTGCTTATCGCATTGAAAATGGAACAAAGCAAATGTAATTGTTGCCTCACAACTAGGGGAGGAGAGGAAATATTCATACTTCAGAAATAACAAAGATCATTCTTAGGTTTTTTTTTTCTTTGTTTTTTTAACTCACTGTAAATGTAGCAATCATGGTTCAAGACATTAAAAAGTTTGCAATTTAAGTTTGCTGATTTCTTTTTACCTTTTTTTACTGTATTTTTTTTTTTTTTTGGGGGACTCTATATACACCTTCTGACAATTGCAAAGTGAAGTAGAAATGAGAGTTGAATAACATCAGATGAATCGTTTCCATCTCACAAACCGAATGTATAATCAAATTACTTGAATTTTGTTTAGATGCAACTCGTAACTTTTACTCTTTCTAGTGTTATTGAAGCAATTACATTTTTTTTTTTTTGGCAGATTAAGCTTTAGGACCCTAAAAGCATGCAGTGAAGTGCACTAAGACCAAGCCACAGATCCACCGGCATGATGGCCTGCTTTTCGTTATGATTTGCACCTCTGGAAATGTGAGATGCTTTCCGGCTTGTTACAACTGTGTCCAACCATAGGGTTGAGAATTACTAGCAAAGAAAATACTCATCAATGAAATCTCCCCAACCAAAGCTGGGTTCTCAACTCTCATTTCAGCTCTTTCAAAACAGTTGAGATCTTTGTTGCCAATGGCATTGGCTAGTAATAGAGGTGGCAAAACAACTAGGGTTTTGGTGGATTTTAGGAAAAGTCAAGATTGCCAAGGAAGGCAATATCATGGTGGAAAATGATGAGCAGCTTCGTCGTACCGCACCTTTTCAGCAGTATCTTCTAGTCATACCCAACAAAATTTTGTAAAGGAAATACCATTTCATTATCAATGTCAAAGGTTCTAAGTACCCAAGAAATACAAGAGTTGGTGTGTTGTACGTGCACGACTGATTTGTTCATTCATCCACATTAAATTTCCAACCCAATCCATGTTAATCTTTTTTCTGGAGACAATATACCCAACAAATGATATTATCGTTAAAAATTATTATATTAAAATTTTTAAAAAAATAGTAAATAAAGTACAATAAAAAATTTAACTACACTCCACCGTGATCCTATTTAATTCCAAACGAAATCTCAATAAAGTATAAACAAATACAATTGAAAATAAAAATCTAACGAAAAAATAAAAAATAAATTGACCTAAACTATATAATAAAAATATCAACTTTTAATATTGATTTAAATAATTATATTTTTATCTTAATGTACGTAGATTCTATGAGAAAAAATACCTCCAAAAGATTCAGCACAGTGGAACCACCAGAAATTGTGACAAGGAAAGAGCACCAACATACAACGCATCTTCGTCGAACCTTCCGAAGATTAGAGGAAAAAGAAAGGTAGACATTATCAAACAAGAACAAAACCCAAACCCGTTGCATTACAAAAACATCAAAGTCCTCCCAATTGGTGGCAACTTTGCTACCATAATTTCAAGTACTTTCAATTACCCAAAGTCAGTCAACAATGTATACGTAATTTATGTGAAAGAATGATTAGCAAGGCGAAACTGCTTAGAATGAAGCTCAAATTTTCCACAATGGTGAATGAGACATTTTAGGTGGTCCATTTATAAAATTATAATGGCAGTCATGCTCAGCGGCGGGAAGCACCCATCATCAATGTTCCAGCTTTTGCTTGATTTGCTCTTTTTTATTGTGTTTTTTTGACCGCGCCTCTGATGATATATGCAACTGCCCCAAATTCTTTCATTACGGCCTCAACTTTTTTCCATTTTCTTTCTTCTGAATTTGTGAAAATAATAATAATGACATTATTATTATTATTATTATTATTATTTTCTGAAATGAATTAAAAAAAAAAAAACTGTATCCGAATTTTGCATGTACAAAAGGATATTGAAAAAATATATATATCTCTTAATATGCAAATTAGACTAACCATAAACCAATAACCATGGAGACAAATTTTAGTGCATTGTGAAAAACTCCAAATTCATTCATTTACTTTTAAGGAAAAATTATTTGATATACCATCAAGAAAATTTTTAGATAACATAAATGAGATTACGAAAGTAATACGTATTTTTTGATATAGTCAAAAGATAAAAAGAAAATCAAAAAATGAAAAATACAATAATTTAACCTATTTCTAAAATTAATACTTTAATTTTTTTTTTAAATACGCCTATGTTGTGTATAAAAGATAGATTCATAAGCATTGACTTTCGTTTCGAATAGATTTAAAGATCAAATTCTAATACTTCAAATAAATTTTATTTTTTTTAGATTTTAACCGTTTCGTCAATAAAATTTTGGTTTAATTACAAAAAAAATCTTAAAACTTTAAAATTTTAAATTCAAGTCTCATTAAAATAAATTTTAAATTTAATTTAATTATTAATTATAATTGTACCTTGTAATAAAAATATTATACTAAAAGAAGGTAATTTATAGGCCAACTTAAAAAAGAAATAAATACAAATATAAATATTCGAAATTTCAAAGTGGAGTAGGCATGTGGGATGTGGCCAAGATAAGATATGCCTGATGCCACTGCCCACTGGCCCATGTGGACCAAACAAATTAAAGATGGTAAAATGAAAATTTATTCATCACTCCTCCATATCTAACTCCACCTTTGTTAATAAATAAAGGGCTCAATCTCCAATGCTTATCAAATTGGCAATTGTTATATACACACACTCGTATGTGACATAATTTATTTTTATCCCTTAAATTAAAGTGCACATTTGCCAAGAAATTACATTGGTAGGACGAATTTTTTTTCCCATACAAATGAAGTAATGATACGGAATAAGAGATTGAAAATATTAAAATTTAAACATTATATTTAGTAACAATTATTTTTTTAAAAAAATATATAAAATTATGAACTAATTAGATTAAAATTTAAGTTTAATAAGATATATTTTGTATGTATGATGTATAATTTTTTTCCCAACTAACTAAAAAAAAAAGTTGGATAACTTTGCATCCTATTGATTTATACAATAATGATGTAAATTTTTGTCAGTTATAAGAATGTAATAGTGTTTGGTGATAAAATGAATTTGATTCCACTTTCACTATCATCATCTAGTAAGTTTGATTTGAATTTGGTTGCGTTTATGCTAAGGAAAATAAAATCATCGGCTTATTGAAATCTTAAGATTTATAATAAACTTTTTTTTCCAGCTTTTTTTAAATATCGAATATTCAATCTCTTTTTTTCTTTAACCTTTTTTATAAGTTATATTTTTATCGATATTATAAATTATTATTCAATACATTTTCAATGAAATTTTTAAACTTCACAAGCGGAATTAAAAATATTAATAATTTTTTATTTTTAAAATTACTTAAAGAATATGCATCACTATTTTAATTCTACTCGTGGAGTTTAAAATTTTCAATGATAGTTTATTGAATAATAATTTCAATATTATTGCTAATTATAAAAATCAATATTCCATTTCCCATTTTTAATGCGTAAAACTTTAACCAACAAGACTCATGAAGGTAATTCAATGTTAAGAGCTTAAATTTCTAAGGGAAATGAAAAAAAAAAAATTAGTTTATATTTTGGATTATTATCCAACAAAATATTTAATTTCATGGATATTAAATTCCTTTTTCAATTGATAATGTAGGACTTTTTTTTTTTTCCTTTCGATCATCGCAATTAACACGCACTCTTTATATGGTAAATCTTAAAAATTGATTAATAAATTATTTATGGTAATAATATTATAAATGTAATAATTGATTATTTTATTGATATTTCTTAACTTATTGACTGAATATAATTTATATGGTCATTAAATTAAATATTATTATTCTAAGTAATCTCTTGACAGGTTTTTGAAGAATGTAAAGATAACCTTTTGAAGAATTTAAACGAAAAGAGGTTGGCAGACGTGTTCTTATGGTCTTATCTTTATAAATACGAAAGAAGAAAATATCAGTTTCTTTTAGGAAAGAAAAAAAAAAATTCATAAATGAGTCAAAACTTATCCGTTAATAAGAAAAATTAATAAAATCTGGCAGGTCCAAATTTTGCTTTATTAATTTATTATTCAAACCAAAAATTAGAGTTAGTGGTAAAATTGAATTATTTTTAGTTAGTTTTTATATTATCATAACGAAACTTTTGAATTCATAAATAAAGTTAAAAAATTAAAACGTATTATACTTTTTTAATTTTTAATATTTTTATATTTTAAAATACATTCAGATATACGTTTGTCTCTCTATTAACTTTGTTTTTTATGTTTATAAATTTTATTGATTATGTATGAGATAATTTTTTAATTTGTTACTATTATGAGTTTGTATTTGATATATTGAAAATTAAAAGTTTTAACTCCATAAACAAAATTTAAAAAAAAATCATTATCCAATGTAGAAATTTTTTACTCTATAAGTGGGATGAAAATGATGACATATATTCTACTTAACAAATACCCCATAAAATTATCACAAGTTTCTTTTATTTTTTTAATTATTTTTTAATAATTTTTTTTAAAAAAAACGTCATGCTGTTATCCTAATTATAAAATTTAAAATTATATATTAAATATTGAATTATTATCTAATATACTGTAAATAAATAGGTATCACTCTTTTAAATTTAATTATGGAGTTTAAAATTTCGATTGGATGTATATTGAATAATAATATATGAATTAATATTTAATAAATCATTAATGAAAATTTTTAACTCTATAAATAGGGATAGGATAATAACATAAGTCCTTTAAAAATATTAAAAAATAATAAATAAATAAAATAAAATATGTATAATCATTTTAATACTACTTATAAAATAACATAATTTACTGATGATATATTAAATTATTAGCCTTAATATATATATAATTTCTAATATTATTTTGTTAAAAAAATTATCAACAAAGTATTAATTAAAATGATATATAATTTTTTACTCTAATAAAAATAAAAATAAAAATTTAATTTTTTAAAAACGTATTTATTAAGAGAATTTTAGTCATAAATACAAATCCTGTGTCACCTATAATCCGCAACGTAAGAAAGCAGCCTTCCTTTGATAGATCTCACACATGTGGAAATGCATAGACACTCGGTATCACGCGTCACGATTTGATTATAATAATAATGACTCCTCCAAAACCTATGCCAAAAAGCAACCACAAAGCAACCCAACCCAACCCAACCCAACCCAATCGCCTATTTATACACGCGTTTTCCCTCATCAAATCCCTCAGGCCTCCCAACTTTAACTCTGCGTTTCTGTCGTACTTTTGTTATTTGCCAATTACACCTCTGTTTTTTGCATTTTATTTTCATACTTTTCTTCGTATTCTTCTCCTATGGTGTTTTTGTTGTTGGTTTAACCGACTCTCTGAAATCTCGCGGATCTTCATTTTTACTCGCATTCTCTTTATATACCCTGGTTTTTCTTGCATGAGGATGAAGGAAGAGTTTTCTCATCACCACGACGACGACGACAAGGAACCCAAAACTATGTCGCAGTGTTCCACAGGAGTTTTACAACAACAGCATAACTTTGTTGTTGTCGGTTATGCCCTTACTTCTAAGAAAGTTAAGAGCTTTTTACAGCCAAAGTTCGAAGGTTTAGCCAGGTGAATCTTGGTTTTCTTTTTTTGGTTCTGATTTTTGCCTTTTTGGGCTCGTTAATTTCCGTTGCATCGGTTTTGGATTCTAACGTGTGGATTACAAGACTGAGAATATGCTGCCATTTGATGTCGTTGTCGTTTTGGTTGTGGAAAATGAAGTAATTTATATGAATAATATTATATCAAACAGTTTTAACTCCAATAAGTCAAAAATTTTTGTTCTGTGACTATCGTTTATGCAGATTATAATACGTCATTTTCAGTATTTATTTGGAATTAATGCATGAAGATATTTAATATTTGTTTGGTAGTGGTATATTGTATATTGAATTTTTACTACCATTACTCAGGTGTATAATATTTAAGATGAACCTTAAACTGTCTCCATGGCTGCATTTTTTTTTTTTTTGTATCTTTTTGATTCAGTGCCTGAAACGTTAGCCTCAGCTGACATTAAAAATATGGGTCCTTTTCTTTGATAGGAGAAAAGGCTCGAAGTTTTTTGTTACAATCTAAGCCTCTATTACTGTTTTATGTGTTTATTTCTTTTTGTAAATATGTAAAAGGTTGGAAATGGTGCAGGAATAAGGGGATATTGTTTGTTGCAATTGATCAAAACATACCTCTTTCGGATCAAGGTCCTTTTGATATCGTATTGCACAAGGTTAGCATTTCTTTGCATTTATAGCATTTCTTTATTGCATTTTCTTTCCTAAATTTCAATATGAAATGAGAAAAAGTGCAAACAAGCACTTGTGCGTGCAGAGTCTTACTTAACATGACCTTTTTTTTTTTTTTTTTACGCAGTTGACGGGAAAAGAATGGCGCCAGATTCTTGAGGTTTGTACAAATTCTAGATCCTATAATTTCCTTTTTCTTTTGAGTTGAGAATGATGGATGTCTTGAAATGATTGTTTGATACATTACGCCATCCTTTTGATGTGTTTTTACATGTGAGGACCCGAGTAACCCAGTGGCTGGTGTCAGACAATTCTTTTGTGTTTAAATCTCATTAGTGGCTGACATAATTGGCAGACTGCTTGCTCTTTCCTTCCTCATGAAACATGACTTGATAATTGAGGTCGAGGCCTTAAAGCTTCCAGCAAGTGAAGATGTCTCTACTTCCATGGTCATCTAGCTGATTTTTCAGGTCTTCCTTAGCATTACCTGCAAAACAACTTTTTCATTGTTTTGAATGGCTTCATTTGTTCCTGGGTATATTTTTACCCCTTTTTGTCCTGACAGAATCCTAGTAAGTGTAGAATGTGGTGTACCTTTAGTAGTTTCTATATCATGCTTAGGGCTAGAGTTGGCAAGTTCTTCCCTCCTTTAGTACATTTTTGGCTTGAGAAAGTGACTAGCAAAAGGATTATCTTTTCTTAGTTGCAAATATTCAGTATGTTGTCAACAATTACGACAAACCTTCTGATCTCTGCTAGATTAAGGTTCTTACATTCGAATTTATGATTAGTTATTCTTTGGAAGTGGGATATTGCTGTTTTTATTGATTTTTGAAGATAAACAGATATGTTTCAGGAGAACATATCTGAAATTTATGTAGCATACCTCTGTTTACAGTTATAGATTTACACGTATCAGCTGCTGCTTAAACCATGATCCTGGCTTCCTTGGATCTAATTCTAGAATATGAGTTCAATTCTTAGACCATATGGTTCAAATTTTCTTTTCTAATTCTATTTTGAGTCAGTTCTTTGGGATATAATTGTAGGTACTGGTACTAATTCTAGCACTTGACTTCATGTTAAATAAGTTATTTTGATGCAAGACTTTTGTACTGTCAGCTTTTATTTATTGTAAACTTTTGTATGGTTAGCTGGTATCGAGGTTGATTTTCAAATTGCTTCACGAGTTTTATGCCACTTAAATTCTGAGAGAGTTTCTCAATTTTCGTGGTGTGTTTTTGTTGTTATTTAACAGGGTTCTACATGACTTGTTGCTTTGCTTTGTTAGTTGTTGTCTAGCCTGCATGATTCTGATTTCAACTTTCGAAAGTTCAGTGTCAGTATGACTTTAGGTGGATGACATTCATATGTTGCAATCAGAGGATGGTGTGTTAATCGCAGTACCCAATGGAATATGCCTTGTGATTTTGTATGAATGTTTTGACTGGATAGTATACGTGAGCCAGGAATTATGAAGTATGCTAGGTGTCTCTTTTAAAGGCTTTTCTTGTGGATCGAATGAATTAAATTCTTATGAAGGAAATTGCAAAATGGCGAAAGTGAAAAACAAGGATTATGAAGCTTGTTTGTTTTCTTTCTGGCCAAAGGATTATAAAGTGTTTGGTTTTGGACAATAATAGGCCTTAGGTTAATAAAATTGCCATCTCAAAGGATATTTGTTTGCTAATTGCACATTTGTTTTGAGACCAATCCATCTTAACATTTTCTCACCTATTACTGCAGGAATATAGAAAAACACATCCGGAAGTCACAGTTCTTGATCCTCCTGATGCTATACAGCATTTACACAACCGCCAATCAATGTTACAATGCGTTGCAGATATGAATTTATCTGACTCCTATGGTAATTAGTGCTTTTTTTTTTCTTGACATTAGAACCAACGAGAGAAGGCTTTCTTCTTCCTCTAGCACAGCAACTTTTTGGCTTTAGATGAAAGGCTTACAAATGAACTCCCATGCTGTTCAGCAATGAATGTTAATGTTTTACCATACAGGGAAAGTTGGTGTTCCCAGGCAATTGGTCATTAAAAGAGATGCATCATCCATTCCTGATGCTGTAGCCAAAGCTGGGTTGACACTGCCACTTGGTATGCACATGTTGTGATGTTTATTCTAATATGCTGTAACATTCTATAGGGTCTATTTAAGTTGCACATAGTCTTTGGTATGTTGTGCATTAGGTTTTGAATATGTTTCATGTGGTCTGTATGTCACCTGTGAGATCTGCATGGACTGTTGAAATGCTTTCCGGAGCTCATGCTCCCGAATCATGTAATTTATTTTTAGAGTTTCATGTTTTCCCTTGGTCTGCTCCTATTTTCATGGTAAATCTTTGAGAAAACTTGCATATTCTTATTGTTTCAGTTGCAAAACCATTGGTTGCTGATGGAAGTGCAAAGTCGCATGAATTATCACTTGCTTATGATGAGTACTCTCTCCAGAAACTTGAATCTCCACTTGTTCTTCAGGAGTTTGTTAACCATGGTATAAAACTGCAATTTTGTATAGACTTTAGGATTCCAACTTTAATGAGCAATGCCTAACTGCTCTACTGCTTTTTTTAATGTCTGTAGGAGGTGTTCTCTTCAAGGTTTACATTGTTGGAGAAGCAATAAAAGTGGTCAAGCGCTTCTCTTTACCTGATGTAACTAAAAGAGAGCTCTCAAAAAACGCTGGTGTTTTCCGGTTTCCTCGGGTTTCCTGTGCTGCGGCTTCTGTAGATGATGCAGACTTGGACCCTAGTGTGGCTGGTATTTTGCCCCTAAGAATACCCTTTCTTCTTTGCTATTATTATGATTTTTCTTGTTTGCCTTTCGATACATGAATGTTTGATCATGTGATTGTATTTGGAGTTTGTTTGAAGTAATTTTCATGGTCGAGTCAGAAAGGTTGAATCTCTGTTGATTATGGCTTTTCAGTTAATTTCATGTAACACGACTGGGTTATGTACGAAGGGCTGCTTTGAACTGTGCTGAACTGTAAAAGGCTATCTTAAGCCATGCCTTTCGCAACTTTGTCGGCCTTCTAACATATGTTTTTCCTTCCTTTGCAGAACTTCCTCCTCGCCCTTTACTTGAAAGACTAGCCAAAGAACTTCGTCGACGACTGGTAGTTTTTTATATTTTGACTATTAGTTGGTCTACACATATGACAGCCTGTAAATCAATTTTGACATATTTCTACACAATTTTTCTTTTTTTTTTGTTATATACAGGGTCTTCGCCTATTTAACCTAGACATTATCCGGGAGCATGGAACCAGGGATCATTTCTATGTCATTGACATTAACTACTTTCCTGGCAAGTGAAACTTTCCATTCTATAAGCATCATGATGCCAGTTTTTGACCTGGTTTAAACCTTAAAGCCCATTTTATTCTTTGTTGAAAGTACCTTGGAGACGTACTGACTTGCTTTGCATTTGCTCGCGAAAATATTGCAGGGTATGGAAAAATGCCTGGGTATGAACATATATTCACAGACTTTCTCTTGAGCCTCGTGCAGAATCGATGCAAGAAAAGATCATGCTAGTGAGTTTCTGAAAACCTTAAGGAATCAATGGCATGCTTTCAAACTCCAAAGCATCAGATGGTCTCAACAATCACATGCAAGATGATGGTTTCGCACTAGAGCAGCCGGAGGAGGGTTTATTTCAAAGCACAAAAGAACCCAACCTCTAAATTCTGTAATTACATCAGTCTGGTAGGATTGTTCCTACTTCATTGTTTATGATGTAAAGTAAACAGCTCTCTGGAAATCAGCTTGTGGTGGCTCCATTTTTTTGTTCTACTCTGTAATTACCCTTTTGCTGTTACTTGTAACATGGTGATAGAAGTGAACTTCTGCAATCACAACATCTGATGTTTGTTTAATACACATTGTTTTGTTTCTTGCATAATCTTTGTCTTGTACACTGCAGAGTAGTTGATTAGAACAAGAATCCATCGTCTTCTGAACTTAAAATCAATCAATTCTTGTTACAACTGTCTATAGGATAATTCAATACCTCTAACTCCTTTAAGCTTGATTGTTAGCATATAGTTCCATGTCCCAACAGCCATGGAATCTGTCTATAAGCAGAGTGCCGCTAAATTCTTAATTTCAGTCATGAAACTGAGCTGAATTCTTATTTTCAGTGATAAAGTTCGACACTTGAGAATTTCGATTATTAAAAATATTGGAATTTGGGACTAAAACAATGGCAAATCCAGAGAGTTATTCAACAGAGTGCATTCAGTTCTGCAAGTTCAAATCATTCAAACATGAAGCACATAACTAGGAACAAAACCCAGATAACCAAACAAAAATCCTCAAACAAGTACGACACAACCGACAAAATGATAAACACGAAACTACCCACTTGAAACAGGTGCCTGTAGAACAGAACCAGCGAGACTAGCCTCAGCAACACCAGCAACAGCATCGCTCCCATCGTCGGCAACACCGCTCGAAACCAGAGTCCAATCAGGAGGGAGAGGAGGCAAAGGAGCGTAAACGGTGGGTTTCCGCTTTATGTCCCATGGCTGCGTCTTGCGTGGCCTTGTCTTCATGTGATGCTTCGTTGCTTTCTTCTGTGGCCTCGATGAACATTCTATCACTAACCCAGTCCCGCCATTGGAAACTGTTGAAGATGGAAAACGTGGCTTAAATGAAGGTACAGAGGGGATGGAATTGGGAATAAAGGTGATTTTGGGCGATGAAATTACGGAAATTATTGGCATTTTTTTCTTTGCTTGGCGTGGATTTGCTGTGTTTGGTTGCTTTTTGCTTCGTTCTGGGTTTTACGGAAAGGAGAGGGAAACGAGTGTCTCCGCGCCTTTCCTTTTGGATTACGTATGTTATCTTTTGCACTTTCACATTTTACTTTTGTACTATGATTCCCTAAGTGTAAATTTCAATTGCTTTCATCATAGAATTTTGAAATTTTACAACATTCATTTAAAAAGTTTATTTATAATTATTTTATTTGAATAATTTTTTTAAAAAAATAATTTTAATTACATAAAATAAAGAATAATAATATTATATTTTAAAAAAAATCCAAAAATATGCAATATGAGTATATTTTTAAAAATATTTAGGTAATATTAATAATATAAAAAACATATATTATATTTAAATAAAATATTATCTTTTTTAGTTTATATTTAATAATGGGACATATGTAATAAAGTAAGCAAGTTTTGAATAAATTTTGAAAAATCTTCTCTTTAGGTAAATTTTTAAGAGAAATTTAAATATCTCAAATTCTCTTTTGAAATTTTTATTAAATTTTGAAATGTTTCAAATTTTTTTTGTCAAATAAGAAAATTAAATTTTAAATTTTTAAATATCCTAATTGAAATAAATTCACCTCTTGAAATCCTCCATTTAAGCAAACTCTAGAGGCATGATTTTAGTAAGTTTATAAAGTGATTTTAAAATATATAAATGACATAACTTAAAATTTTCATAATAATTTTAAATGGATTTGATAAAAATTTTAAAGGTCAATTTAGTTTTTGACATAGGAATTATGAAATAATATTTTTTTTATATTTTATATAATTTGACATAAAACAAATACATCAATCACTAATTTACATTTGACTTATATTTGCTTCCTATATACTTGTTACCTTCTTTTTTTTTTTTTATAAAAAAACTCATATTTAAGATTTAAAAATCCTCTTCCGATAAAAATTGTTACATGCATCTATGCTCTATAAATTTAATAACGATAATTTAGTCTTTTACTTTTTAAATATAATTTAAAATCACCTCTTAAATCACTTTATTATAAATCACAATTGTATTTATTTTTTATTGCTACTTTGTGGCCTTTTGTGTTTTTAAATATGAAACAATTTCCTAATATTTATTTTAAAAATATTAAAATTATTAATCATTTCACTCATACAATCAAAACTAATTTATGGAAATGCTATTATATCAAATTAAATCCAAAATTTTCAATATCACAAATAATGTACTAACCAATTTTATTTAACCCAATAATTTATTGTTTTAAGGGGAAATTGAAAAATTTAATAATGAAATGAGATAACCCCACTTCTTTAAAAATTAGAACTCCACTGATATGTTTGATAAATTAAAACCAGATGCCGAAATCTTGAAGCAAGAATTCTTAATGTCAGCTAACTTATATAGAGCTATGTGCCACTATCCTCGATGAGATGAGATTATTAGTTGGTAAAATTCACCATTATTGTTTGATTAATTTTCTCATGTTCTTGTTCAACATCCCAACAAATATAATTAATAATACATGTGATATAATATGCTTTTTTTTCCTTTTTTTTTTTGTGTGTGTGATTACACATTAGTAGCATAATTGTGTAGTATTTAAAAAAAATAGAAATTAAACCTAATAATTTTATACATGACATAATGACACGATACGAAAATAATACGAATAAAATATATAAAGATGACACAAACTAAAATATTTATAAAAATTATATATAAATATAACAAAAGTTGAAAAACATATTTTATGTTTTGCGTGTCGACATAAATTTTTTTATTTTTTTGTTTTACATAATATGAATATAAATTTTATACACGAATTATCAAATATATGATTAAAAAAATGCAAGTTTTTAAACTTAAATTTCAAATCTGTAAAACTCTTATGTTTTAATATAAAAATAAATCATTTTAAATTTAAACATGATTGCTTTTTTTATTTTTTATTTTTTTAGGGCTACCAAGTAGTAATAAGTACTTAATTAATAATAATAAAAAACCTATTTTTTGGTTGAACGGTAATGAATTTTAGTTTTCATCTCTTCCTCAAATTGATTTAAGCAAATTTATTTACATTAGGCAAACGAATTTATAAAAAATTATCTTTTCACAATTTCTCAACAAATTAAAGCTCGAGTCAAAAAAAAAAAAACCAAGTTCTCTTTTACTGGTAAACTGAAATAAAAAAAATAAAATTAGGGTTTTATTTTTTTATTTGTTAGATGGTAATTATAATATGGATGTCCAAACAAATTAGTACTATATATTTTGTACTTAATTATCATTACAAAAGTGTGATGAAAAAATATTAACCGTGTTAGTACATTTAGGTCTACATTAACGAATGTAACATGCTAGGAGACAAGAAGTTAGTTTTAGTTTTCGGTTGGAGGTCATTACAATTAACTACTATGATTTTTACATGTAAATCATAAAACCAAAATGTTTGTTCATTTCTTAAGATTTAAGACAATTCATTATTAACACTTGAGTATTTAAAATTCAATGATTAATTTATAATTTTTTATTTAATAAATATGAATTGAGTTTTCAATTTTTTAATTAAAAAGGTAGCTTAGTTTTATTTTTATTTTTATTGAATTGAATATTCATTTAAATTTGAAAACCACTCTCTTAAATAGATTTGGTTATATATATATATATATATATTTTATTTTATCAAAATTTTAACTCTACTACCAGATCTATTTAAAGATATTAATTATTTTTATTGAAGTAGGTTCTATTTAATTTAAAGCATGAATTTACTCCTGATTTTTATGTACCAAAAAAAATATATTTAAGATTTTAGTTATTTCGAACATGCATGAATCATGAATGAAGTAATAGAACTGAAAATTAATACACTTCCTACTATTTTTATTTTTTATTTTGAAACAATTACTACTACATTAAATCACATCCTAAAAAAATAAATGATGACATCAGCATGACATGGGTAAGATGGAACTCTTTTCCTCTGGAAAAACCAACCATTCGCGATGACCCACGTGTTGACAGCATGCAAATCCGCTCTGCAAAAACAGCAACCCGATTCTGATCCTAACCACTGGATAAAATGAAACCCCACACATCTCCACTCTTCCCCGTCCAGTATTCCAGATCGGATGTACCCAGATCACTCCATCAAAACTCGGACCCACCAAATAATAAAAAGAAAACTGTCAATGGCACAACCCTCGTGTGGCACCAAAGATTCACTGTATAATAATACGCCCAAGTTTTTTTTTTTTCTTTTTTTAAAGAGTAAAAAGGTTTGTGGTTGAACAATGGAGTCGGATCAAAATGTTTTAATATTTGATTGAAATTTAATTTGATTTAGATATTTGAAATATAAAATTTGATTAAATTTAATTTTTAAAATTTGAATTTCATACAATAAAATATCAAAATAATTTAAATTTGATTTGATAAATTTAATTTATTAATTTTTAATTATATATATTTTTAAAAATAAAATAATAAAATAATATTAAAATATTAATAAATTCAATTAAATTCGTAAAATTTTTATAAATATTAATATATTTGAATTCAATTTAATTTATTATTTAAATAATTCAAATTTAATTTAAAAAATAAATAAATTTAAATAATTTAACTTATTTACATCCTCCTCCACAAAACTACTCATTTTAAAACCAAAACAAATCATAATTTATTACTAACTTTACTTATAAATTTTTTAAAATTTATAAATTATTTTTTGATCCAACATTCAATTCTTAATTAGTTGTACGAATCTCAAAAGTGAGGGGTTTTTTTTTTTCAATGGAAGAAGTGAGATTCCGCATGGGCGGTCAAAATTGCAAAAGAAAACTAGGAAGGGTAATTTCGTCATATGAAAAATAGAATATTTGTGGAGCCCACAATTTAGTTGGTCAGGTGAGAAGAAATAGAGAGGGGCCTCACCGCTCAGCCCAGATACCGTCAGCTTCCTTCCTTTCTGGCAATCAACGCCAACCTGTACCCAGCTGTCCTCCACTCCCCGCCCCTGTTTTCTGCAACTCAAATCTTAATCTCACGCCATTTCCATTAATCCCTTTCCAAATCCCAAACCCTTATATAAATACCCAGAAATTGTTTTCAGATAAAATTCAGAGTGTAGACAAACAACGCAAACAACAAACTCATGAGAAAGAAAGATGAAGACGCTGTTTGGCTTACCACGTTTTCCCATGTAACCTCCATTCTCAATCTCAATATTTTTGTTTGAAGGTTAAACCCTTCTCTTTCTTTTTATTGCTGTATATACGAAACTGTGGGTTTTTTAAGAGGAAGGTTAAGTGTAAGCAGAAGAAAGATGGACCCTTGCCCTTTCGTACGACTTACTGTTGGCAATCTAGCGTTGAAGATTCCGGTTGCGTCTAAGCCGGCGCGGTCCGTTGTTCACCCTTCTTCGTCGCCGTGTTTTTGTAAGATTAAGCTTAAGAATTTCCCTTTACAAACCGCTGTCGTTCCCTACATTCCGCCGGAGAATCAGTTTCCTGATAACCAGGTACAGACACTAGCCGCTACTTTCCACCTCAGCAAAGCCGATGTAGACAAACTTGCAGGGAAATCGATCTTTTCCGCCAAGCCTTGCCTCAAGATCGCTGTCTACACTGGCCGGAGAGGCACTACTTGCGGGGTTAATTCGGGGCGTCTGTTAGGGAAAGTGTCGGTGCCTCTGGATCTGGCGGGAACTGAATCTAGGGCTTGTGTTTTCTACAATGGCTGGATATCGGTTGGAAAAGAAGCTAATAAAGGTACCTCTGCTCAATTTCACTTGAATATTAAAGCGGAACCCGACCCGAGATTCGTTTTTCAGTTCGAAGGTGAACCGGAATGTAGTCCTCAAGTGTTTCAGATCCGAGGAAATATCCAGCAACCCGTTTTCACTTGCAAGTTCAGTTTTAGAAATACCGGTGACCGGAATCAAAGATCCAGGTTGGTTTTTACGCTTTTTAATGAATTCATTTTCAGGCTTTTTTTTTTTTTTTTTTGGGGGGGGGTGGGGGGGGGGTTAAAGTTTGTTACTAAATTTGAATGCAAAACAGTAGAAAGTTAAGGTTGGCCGGCTTATGCCCTTAATTGAAAACTATTAAAAAATTTTGGATTTCATGAAAAAGTTAGCTTTTCACTGTTTAGTTAGCTTGGAGTGTTTGTTCTTTGCTTGTAGAGTAATTTTTTTAGTTAAATCCTGACAGGCCGTTACAGTCAGAGCCAAGTAGCTCTCGGAGTTGGTTAAGCTCGTTTGGCAGCGAAAGGGAAAGACCAGGAAAGGAACGAAAAGGGTGGTCAATAACGGTCCACGACTTATCCGGCTCACCTGTAGCCGCCGCTTCAATGGTTACTCCTTTCGTGGCTTCACCAGGTTCCGACCGAGTCAGCCGCTCCAATCCCGGCTCTTGGCTTATTCTCCGTCCGGGAGATGGCACCTGGAAACCCTGGGGCCGTCTCGAGGCTTGGCGCGAACGTGGCTCTTCTGATGGACTTGGTTACCGTTTTGAACTCATTCCTGATATGAGCACCGCGGCTATTGTTCTAGCCGAGTCGACAATGAGTACGAGTAAGGGAGGGAAGTTTGTTATCGACCTCGGGGGCGGCGGCAATGGTAGTTCCAATGGGCGGGTTACGCCGGGGAGTGCGACGTCTCCGGCGTGTAGTCCGAGGAGCAGCGGGGATTTCGGGTACGGATTTTGGCCGTTTTGCGTTAAAAGAGGATTCGTAATGTCGGCTTCTGTAGAAGGGGAAGGCAAGTGTAGTAAACCTTGCGTGGAGGTGAGTGTGCAGCACGTGAACTGTACGGAGGATGCAGCTGCATTCGTGGCTTTAGCCGCTGCCATTGATTTGAGCATGGATGCTTGCAGGCTCTTCTCTCAACGGTTAAGAAAAGAGCTGTGTCATCATCAGGATCTCCACGGCTGATTCCGATTTTCACCATCCACCCCCGCCCCCTTTTGTCGTTTTTTCTGGTTATTTTTTCCTGTCCGGATGGGTTTTAGGTTCCATCGCGGAAAGCGAGAGGTTTTTAATTTGCTTTTTCACCGCTAACAAACAATCAGAAAACTCTGTACAGTGAAGTGAAAGGGAGTTTGAGTTGAGATGTGTCGAGTTTATTAGATCATATTAGACAGGCACGCTTTGTTTTTACCCGTGTGGCTTGTGTTAATTGTTTTTTTTTTTTTTTGGGATATTGTAGTTAGTCAAGCTGACTTCATAGCCTTTTTAGTATATCCTTAATTTCAATTAGATTGTAAAGATTGATCGACTTTTCTTTGTGTTTGGGTGTTGATTGATTTCTTGAATGAGTAGGATTAAAGGGTGTTAATGATTGTGTATTTGTCTTTATAAACATATCAAGGATGAACATGTGGAGGGCTGTTAGGAAGGGGCAAGGCAAGGAAGATGTGCGTGCACGTTACTGGATGTTTATTTGAATAATTTTCATGGATGATAGCTGTAATCCGCTTTCATTGCCAGGCCAGCCCCTGTTTTAAGCCTGCAAAAGGGGAGGAATTAGATTAGAGCATGCTTTGCATGGAATCATGGTTTTGCCGTGACTTTAGTTTCTCTTCTTAGCGCCATTAATGGTAGAAGGCAAGATTAGCTAACAAAAATTCCAATGTACGTACCAATAGCCAATAGGGTCGGGTATTTTTTTAATTCGAACGAAAGTGCTACATAGAGTAAGTGGTAGGGCCTGGATTTGGTGCGGCGTGTTGCGTATAGATTGGGTCCTTTTGAATTTCTGTTGTAGCCAGTTTGGTTGGTTTTTTGAAGGAAGGGACGTGAAAAGAGTCAGGCATGTGGTTGCTTTGCTGGTGCCTGTGGTACAAAATGGCCAAAAAAAAAAGTAGTACTACTGTGCAGGCTTACGTTGGATTGGCAGTTTTTGTTCCGTCGGGACTCGAGACTCGAGATTAAGGAGTCACGCTCACGTCTGTGTTTAAGTGTTGTGAGTGTGTGTTTTGTGTGGGGAGGGTTTTTTCACAGTAATAAAACTGTCTCAGCCTTTATTGAAAAGTGAAAGCGTGCTTTAAATATGGAAGACATTGTGGGGTTTTACCGCTGACTTAGTAACAAGAGCCGGAGATCGGGACCAAAGCAGCGCCCACAGTCCAGTCGCGCAAACCCTTCTTTCTTCGGCCTATGGGAGTAGGGGCTCGTGCTCTCTGGGTCCTCTCCCTTCACCCACGAATGGTTTACGATAATTTTAAATGCAATTCAAAATCTTGTATTTTACAATATTTATGTTTATTGAAAAGGTAAATGACTATATGTAAAATTCTACATATTTGACTAATAATAAAAAAAAAATTGAGAATAACAAATTATAAGTTACATCTAAAACTTCTCGTGATTTATTTTCTAAGCATCAACTCAAATTAGTAAATTTAATGGTTAAAAATGTTTTTTTTTTTTTTTTTCAATTTACCCACCTGGGTGAAAATCATATTGCATGAATCTAATCGAATCTCTTTTTTGAGTGTTTTAAGGTTTTTAACTTGGGTAGTGAAAACTAGAGATGAGTATGATTTGGGGGCCTGAATTTAGTTGCTTCTTTGGGGCGGCGTGACAGTGAAACAACAACTGTGGTTTTGGTTCACAGTCGTATGCTACTAACGAATAATGAAAATTGTGAATTATTTTCAAGCAGCAATCATAACTTGACCGATTTGCAAAGACATGAAACATGCAGGCATCATTAGTAGGGAAAATTTTGGTTGGGGAGATTTTGCGAACAGCAGACAGCAGCACTGCCTTCGTCAAGAACCTTCCAAATAAGACGGGATCCGTGAGAATTTAAGATGTTTTTGTTTAACTGACATGTCTAGTTCAATTTTGGTGGAAAATCTTAATCATAAGCTTTTTTGGGTCGTTGGATTCTCGTATTTCGCTTTCCCCGTTTTCCAATCCTACTGCTTATTTCACAAATTATAGCCCTACCATTTTAGAAAAATGAGAATAAGAGACAATAGTTATTTTTTTTTACGTATTTAAATAAAATTTAAATTTTAGTAATATTATTATTAAGAGAGTTTTATTTAAATATTATTTTTGAAATTATTTTTTTTCAGTACATATATTCCGTTCATACATTCCAATGTTATGTAAAATGACGTTTTTACTCACCAAGTGATCAATTTGTCCAACCCAAAAATAGGCCATTATTGCTTAACAAAAAGAGTTTTTTATAGACAGAAATTAAAAATTTATAATTTTATAAGTGGGGTTAAAAAATTATACTATATTTCAAAAATTTTTAGCTAGTTATTTATTTATTTTCAATATAGACTATGAAATTTTTATAAATTTGATTAATATTTGTAAAGTTTAAAAATTTCACTTATAATGTATATGATAATTTCTCTTAAAAAATCATTAGTTTTGACATATAGTTTACATTTTTAATAAGGTTTGTATTATTTAATTCATTACCTGTGTATAAAATTTATAAATCATGAGATAAGAACTTGTTAACTTTATTATTATATTTCACGCCAATATGTAATTTTATTATTATAATTTTGATTTTGTTGATTTTTGAATAAATTATAATGAAAAGTTGAAATATATTATTTTATTAATGGAATATTTTGATTTTGCTAATGTTATTAAAAATAAAGAAAATAAAAATACAATAATAAAATTTAATGTTAATTTGTAGTAAAATCGAATTAATTTTAGAATTTTAATGAATCATCAAACTCATGAACAAATCTATATTTTTCTGTAACAAATTCGATCTTTTTTTTTTTACATCCTTGTAACTCTTTCTTTTCAACATCTTCAAACAGAATGAAATAAAGCAAAATTTCACTACCTTCAAATGCCGAAAATTCCCTAAGATAAAGGAAAAACTTTTGAGCATAGAAATAACAACAATTATATTTTACATGATTAACTGTCCTGTTCAAGCCCAAAGACTAGGCATAAAGCTAGAAAGGAACTGCGATTTGCTGTTATTTTATTATTATTATTATTTTTATAATTTAAGATGGATTTTTTTTTTTTTTTACTTTTAATATTATATTTATTTCACCCATGAAATGTAAAAATTAAGTTTTATTAAACGTTGGAGACTTCATTTTAGAGGGTAAAAATGGGCATACAGTCTAAAGCCGGCATCCAAAACTGTGCAACTTAACTGGATTTCAAGTCCAGTTGAAGTCAGCAAGGCAGATACAAAGAGGGAAAGAGGAAAATCATGAAGGCGTTGGGATGGTGGTTAATGCTGGTGGGTTCACTTCGATTAGCCTCCGTTTGGTTCGGCTTCTTCGATATTTGGGCTCTTCGTCTCGCCGTTTTCTCCAACACCACCAGTAAGTTCTTTGTCCAAAGCTTGATCTTTGGTTGCTAAATTCTTTGTCTTTTATTAGTTGTTTTCGATGTTTTATCTTCTGTGAATTAGAAGACAGGGATTTCGGAAAGAGCATTCTCTCTTACAAGAACAAATCTTTAATTTTAACGAAGGAAGTGAGTTTGTGTTTCTGGGTCATGGAGACAAGGAGCTGTTTTTGTGTGCGTGCCAAGTGTTGGATTATGTCTCTTTAAGTTAGAGATCTTAGCTCCAATACCCAGATATAAAAGTAGGGTAAAATGCGTAATTTGGGATCCCAAAGTTTAGAGATTTTGAAGATTCTTATAGTGAAATCATTAGCTTTGTTCCTTGAGGAATGCTTTTGGAAAGCTAATTG
Organism: Firmiana major; assembly: GCA_033439115.1. Lineage (NCBI taxonomy): Eukaryota > Viridiplantae > Streptophyta > Magnoliopsida > Malvales > Malvaceae > Firmiana > Firmiana major. Next base: position 49,100,889 of record CM065909.1, read on the forward strand.
CAATTAACTAATTTGTTTTTCTTCTAAAAGAATACAATAAGTACTTTGAATAGGATTAATTGAATGATGGAGTAATTTCACCAGCTGGTGAGATTTATAAAGATTGTCTAATACTCAGTTTGTCTTATTTTGTTTAAACTTTACCTCTAATTAGCATACTATTTTGCTTAAACTAATGGTATAGTTTGCTTTTTTGGATCTAATAACGAGGATTTGCTAGTTCTGATTGAAATGCTTCGACAAAGGATAGGAGGGGTATCTGACTTAATGGTTTAGGTCCATTTTTCCAGTTTGTTTGTATGTACTGAAATTGAGATGCTTGCTCAATAATCCAATGCTGATGAAGCATCTTACTTGAAGCTAGGTCTTGATCCATTGCGTTCGTGATTTTGTCTTGGTTGATGAGAAGGAATGAGGGTTGAGGAGAGTGCAAAATTCATATCTCTACCTAGGTCAAGGTAGTGAAACCAAGAAAGATACACACTGGTGGATTTCAGATGTAATAGTTCATTTGAAAATCAGACAAACCTAGAATTATCATGTAATGGTAGAATCTATGAATAATAACAAGGTGGATGAGTTTGGTAAGCAGACGGTTGATTTTGGGCACATTGTCCAAGAAAGATATAGGATATCAGAATTGGAGTATACAAACACAAAACAGATTTGGTGCATCTAAACTTTTGGACCTGTTCACTGCAGCTTCAAGTATGGTTATTTAATTGTTTGTATAAAGCATTGCATATTTGAAATGAAAGACTGTGTTGGAAGCAAAGAGGTCATTGATGGTTTCCCGCATGAAATCTTAATAATGAGGATACGTCGATTTTGATTCAAGTTGGAACACATGGAGAAACTATTAAATCAAGGATTTTTGAAGGGAATGAATTTGGCTTAAAAGGTGATAGGATTTGAGCCCAAAGCTCGAGAAAGATACAGAAATTTGGATTTTGACTATGATCAGAAAAAAATAATATTATCTTAGTACAATGTGAAAATGTCCCTTCACTTTTCGATTTTCATGGTCTTTGGGTGCATGCACATATGGTTCTGTCTTTGAACTATGGAAGTATGCTTTAGAGAAAGGGAACAATAGGGAGGGTTACGTAATATTTAAGTTAATACAATGCACTCACTCCTTGTGCAATGCATAAATGTCAGATATGGCTTGAGCATGATATTTTGTGCATGTAATCCTATGGAGATACTATTTTTCATCTAAAAAGCATGCCTGTCTTTCTTTGAGGGATCTTGAAAGTGATTCATGACCAAAATTAAAGCTTGTCTTGCCTTATCCAAGTTAATTCTTTCGATAATGTCAAGTATCAGTTTCAAACAAGATAAAAGAGATTGGAATTAATTCCTCTAAATAGGTTGCTTTTTTTATATTAAAAAGCTCTAAATTCTTTTAAATTAATGCAACCTCATACATGAGAGTAGAGAGCACAAAATATATGATAATCTGACCTTAAGATATCAATATTTGTCAGTTATGGCATGGATATGGTATTTTACATTTTGTTCCGGTTAATGAATTTGCTAATGCTCCATGTTATTTCTATGTTAGATGGCATCGTTATTACCCTTGCAGTTGAGTTTTCTTTCTGTACTCTATGCACAATTAAAAACAGTTGTTTTTCCTTCGTCTTTTTGGCCAAAAGAACAGTTTTTGCTGATAAATATTAGAAAATGGAAGAAGACTGACATCAGTATAATTCTGAAAAGGTTTCCACCTCAGATTGCAATTGGTTTTTTTGCTGAGGAGTAAGATGTCATTCCAGCTCTTGATAATTTCTCTCCTATTTTTTTTCTAATGATGTGCAGTGACTGAAGTTCATGGGAGAACATTCGGAGTTTGGACACTTTTGACTTGTACTCTCTGCTTTCTATGTGCACTCAATTTGGAAAATAAGCCACTATATTTGGTGACATTTTTGTCTTTCATCTATGCCTTTGGACACTTTTTGACTGAATACCTCTTCTATCACACGATGGCCCTTTCTAATCTGACAACTGTCGGCATATTTGCAGGTATGGTTTTAGTGAGGAAACCTGCCATCTTATTGAGTTTGTTTTTACATGGCACTGCTTTTGCATGGAGCTTTCATTGAAGTTGCTGAAATTTTCCTTGAGATTTATTGTTTCTATTGCATCAAAATTTTAGATTATATTTTAATATAACTGACCAAAAAATATAATCTGTTTAATATTTTATAAATGGCAATAATATTCCTCCAGAATTGCCGGGTTTGTAGCTTTTATGTTGCAATTGCAACTAGTATAGAACTATATTGAACCAAGGCAGTCCTAAGCTTTTAGGACTGCAAAAAGCTATTGCCAAAGCCTGTGATCTCTTATGCATCTTTCTTGGCCCTTCTTTAGTTAGCTGTTATCTGTAAGAAATCATGACATCAACATTTTCAACTGAAACTGCAACTTGATCTAAGATATTTATTTTTCGTTGTAAAGTCCTTGGATCATGAATCACCATGATCTGGTTAAAATGTTTGGCTTATCATTTTTCCCTTTGACTTTGGTTACCATACAACCATTCGAAGCTTGCCATTTTTGCCTATGCTAAATTATGGGTTTTTTTTTTTCTCAAAACCAGGGACGTCAATTATATGGATGCTGTTACAGTGGAATGCACACCAACAAAGACATGTCAAGCATTCCTGAAAATGTAACTGATTGACTTTCATATGTTTTAATCTTAATGCTGACACAGCAGGATTTCTTGGCATCCATTTTATGTCTACAATCAGTACTAAGTGATAACTGCTGTTTACAATCATATTGTGGAGTTCTCTTATCACCTGTGGCCTGTGTCATGTTTTCAGTTTGTGGTAACTGTTTGTGTTATTCATGGCAGCTCAAAAATAGAATGTTGGTTTCTCATTTAAATTATAGGAAGCATTGGGAGAAATTGTAGTCTATTCAAAGAAATAGAAGTGCTTCCTGGTGACACAGATGATGAGAACAATTGAACTGATATTTTTTCTAGTTATAATCTTATTGATACAACATGGAAGTGGTTTTATTTCTTCCTAATCATTGGCAATCTTGAAAGCTTTCTTATCCAGTAATGGGAAAATGCTAAAACATTTTGTAATGTTGTTCAGCTACAGACTTGTATTCTGAAGAACCAAAGAAGCAGCGTCTCATTTGGCAAAATAAACCCAACAATATACATGTCAACCTATTCTGCCGCAACTTCACTGTTATTTGCCAAAGAAATTGATCAGTCCTATCAATTTTTCTTGGTGAAATGAAGAATTCCAAGGCCGAAAAGACTCGGTTCTCTACAACACTCACTTCCTCACTTCTTAATAATGCCAAGATTTCCATTCAATTCTCTGGTCTGACACCAAGACTCGGACGAAAGGGCTGCTGCATCGAAACTTGTTTTCTCTTGCCTCTTTGTTCATCACTCTTTATCATCTCCTCCACACTTCTCAAACGTCGAATTCCAGCAGCAATTCCTTCATCAAGGCTGTTTCCCACAACAGCACTTGATGCATCATCACCCTTGTATTGTTCCTCTCTTAGATCCTGTAAATTTTCATCACCTTCATCTATGGTTTGATCTAATAAACTTAACTCCACAATTTGGTTTTCATTCTCTCCATCTTCTTCATCAATGAGATCCTCAACCTCCTCACTTTCTTCTCCTTCCGCTTTCTCTTGTTCAGGTCCATCTATCTCATCATCTCCACCACTCCTTCTATCATCTTCAGTTTCCTCAGTTTTACTCTCTTCCACCTCTTCTTCCGCTTCAGTTTCTCCACTTTCGTTATTCTCCATGGATGACCCTTGTGCTTGAGGATCAAGGTCCTTCCTCCCGAGTTTAATGGCTCCATGCTCACTCGTTACCTTTTGGAAAATTCCATTGCCCTTCTTATCGTAAGTGTTCCTGAATTGGCTCAGCAACCAGATGCAAAGGGCAAGCAAGGCACAAATCTGCAGAACATGCTTTACCTTGAAGCCTTTATACCTATGGTTTCTACTAGCCGGTTGCTTTAGCATGACGAACCCTTGAATATATTTCCTATCCGAAGCAAGAACCAAGCTTAATCTGTCCAAGCAGGATAAAAAATCAGATGAAAATACTGAATTATGTATAGAATCTGAGATGCAGAAACATAACCTGAACACTGTTAAACTTGGCATTTGCTTAACCAACTCCAACTCTAAATATCTTTTTAGCAAAATTTATTTAATCCCCATTCATTGAAAGATAACCGGTCCAATAGGCAAAACGAGGATTCTTTTCCATAGGGTTTAACAAAGTTTTTTTTTTTTAGGTAAATTCAGTGTACAAAACTCTCACATGATAAAATTTAAAGAAAGTCATTATACGTAACTTTACTTTTGCATTAATGAAAAAACTGTTTCTGTGATTTAAATACGTGACTTTCATATCACAAAAGAGTAACTTTGCAATAGAGTGTCAAGGTTTAACAAAGATTGTAGGATAATAAATTTCAAAAGGGGGAAGCATGATTGGTAGTCTGACAAAGATCACTCTCAAAGTATAGATTGTTGCCTCACTCTAAGAAAAGATCTCCTTCTTCCATTAAAGAGATCTCGTCTCCACCACATGAATTGTAACTAACTTCCATTTGCAACCCACCGTATCTTTCCTGAGGAAATTATTGTTGAAGTTAAGTTTCATGCCCTACATTTGAAGACTCTATCCGCTTGTTACCCAACTTACAGAAGCCAGAGACCAGCAAGGCGCAATAACAGGGTAGTTATTGTTTGCAAAACAGACGGTGGACTTTTCTTTTTTCTTTTGCAGAAGCAAATAGTCTAGTTTCTTAAAAAAGCTTAGTGCTAAGTTGTAATTACCATTAATAAACCAATAGCATGAGTTCAAATACCATCCTCTGAAAAGATCAAATGTTGAATTGAATTGTGATAAAGTTATGCAGATGTAGAGTTTTCACAGAGGAAAGAAGCCAGTTCATTAATGGACCAGATTGAGCTGCAGTTAGAATGAAAGACATGGCAAGAAGCAGACATCTGTGAACTAAGAACCAGTTTTGGAACATTAATTTCTTGTCTGAAAGAAAAGTAGTAGCTGGATTTTAGTTGCAATTTGTGTTTATTCCTTTTTTTGGTCTATAGGACATGGTGAAGACAACAACAACAACAACAAAACCCATAGTTAACCTTGTTTATCTCTGACAAGTTTTGCTTAGGCATTTAACTTTGCAGAAACACAACCGACACCGATATTTATTTCTTTTAACTTAAAAACCAGACAAATCCATTCAAATTTGAGAATTCTCTCAAGAAATTGACAAAGAACAACGTAGGAATCAAAAAGACATTGATACATAAGCCAGCTAATATTGCAAAACAAAAAAAAAAAAAATTCCTGACAGAAACTCGAAAACCATAATGCAGGTCAGAGAAAAAGGTGGGAAAGAAAAAGGCAGATCCGTAATAAAAACAGCAAATTTGAAAAAGAAAAACAGTACCCTTTTTGTAACCTGGAATCTTGGATTTACATATATCCAAGAGAGTGTGTACTTTCACTAGCAGCAGCAGCGGCAGAAGCAGTAACAGTGATATTTCGGAAGGAAATCTTTCTCCAAGGTAGTTGAAAAGATATGAAATGAAACAAATCAACGTGGGGGTTTATCTTTGAAGAAAGGGATAGCAATATGCAAGAGAGTTGTGAAGTGAATGTGAGAAAACCACCAAAGCAGAGAAATGTCAGCGTACAATACACTTGGCATTGGCAACAACTTAATGGCAATTGTTCGACTCATTGGCTTCATGCGTGGGGTTCATGACAAGAATTTGTGTTTCATATCTAATTCATGGTTTATAAACGACTTCGTTTTAAGTTATCCGCCATGAATGCTCCAAACTGTGGATGTTGTTTTCTTGGTGTCACATTCCAAATTGCTATCCAGCGCATGTTCTCCATAGGAAACATCACTGTAGATAGAGCATTCTTGAAGAAAACAATATTCCCAGTAATTTATTACAATATGCTACTTGGCGTGTGTTGTTCTTTTAGATATCCCTTCGGTACCTCTAAGTTTTGTCCCTACTACCGAGCATTTCGAGGTTTCAATTCTATGAGGAAGTAAATGAAAAACACAACCGTAAAAATCCTTCTCTTCATAACATTAGTTCTTCCTGAAAATTCATTTTGCCAATTTGCAGCTTTCTTCAATGGCTGAGAATCTGACACTGGTTTTCCTGCTTTTAGTTCTTCAATAAAAAGAAACATTGGAACATGACATGCCTAAATGCATAAGCCGCAAGGGTGTTTTACCTTTGTCTTTGTGGCCTTACATTTGCATTTGCTTAGCTAAATTGTTGATACTATATATATATATATATATATATAAAGAGAGAACATAAAAAGTTATACGTACAAAAATTTAATAAAAATTATATATAAATTTTATAAAATTTTTTAAAAGATTTATATTTAATGTAATAATACGAAATTTGATACGAATTTTGATGATACAAAAAAATCTTTGCCAGAGCTTGGTCACCCTTGGCTAGTAGTTCAATACGTGCAAGGAAGGAAGTGTGAAAGGGAGATTGGAATTATGGCTTTGACGTTCAAGTCAGTAAATATAATTTGCTAGAGGTGAAACGTATAAAACGAGAAGAGATTTTTGTTGGGACAAAGTAAAAAAAGATTTTTCCATTCTATCTTCTTTTTTCCCTTCATATGTTTGTGGGAGCTTCTGACCAATTGATCTGGGTAATGCTAGCAGACAGCTACGGCTTTGGCAGTCGTCTTGTTACAAGTGATCTACTTGTTGCCTTTATGGGTTGGAATTGTTTAGGTCGATAAGCGGTCCCAGTGAGCTCCTTGGTTCAGGTTGTATTTGGGTCACATTGAGTTTTGTGATTTATATAAACCTTTAGACTATAACTATACGAATACAAATCATATACATGAATCACGATATCTATTTTTTAAAAATTTTTACACAAGTGAGTTCAATAATTTACCTGTAAATGATCTTTACTCGTTTAAAAAAAAAGTTTGAAGGCTGCATTGAAATTAATTGTTTATTAGCTTAATGGGAAATTTTACATTGAAAAATCACAAAAGAAGAGAAAGAGTTTTGATTTATAAATTTAAGTCTGCGTTAATAGATTAAATATTCTTAAAAAAAATATAAATAGCTCATATATTTATATTTTAATTTTTTCTTATTAATTTTTAAATTTTACAGTTATATTCAAATTTTGTAATAATTTTACTTTGAAATAATTAGTCGTTGTGCACAACATACTGAAATTCGAATAGGCTCTTGTGATTCCCTCACCCTAATCAAATGCACCAAACGAAAAGATGGATTTCACTCGATCATAGTAAAACTTTTCCTTGCATTGCTCGCTTGTCTGAAATGTCCAGATATGATATTAAAGCTCGTGCTTCCAGGGAAAAGGACATGCAAAACAGAGAGGAGCCCTTTTCAACTGACACCATGAAATCTCCTTTGCTGATCACTGCTGGCTGCTGCCACGTACCACACAGTAGAATCAGAAACGAAAAAACAGAAAATCTTTTAACAAAGTTGACCTGTTCTTCTCAAGGTTTTACCAATCATAACATTAACATTTCAAGCCACCTTTTAAATGCCTTCTCTTATTAGCTATAAGAAGCTGTTTACTTTCTTCTAAACCAGGAAAAGAACAAAAGCCTTCAGAGAAAACCACAGCATTTTGAGATGTTCATATATCATATCATGAGATTGTCGATATGATATTTGGTGGGAAATTTAGTACTGCTTGATTGGTAGTGTCAGCCATTGATTTTGATGTTAAAGCTCATCAATTAAATTTTACATTTTTTATGACAATTTTCTAGTCACAGCACCAAATTGCAGCATAGGTATTGTCGCCAGTCACCTTCAATAAGAATAAAGCACAAAATTGAGTTACCATAGCATCATTCAATTTGATAAAATCTTATCATCATTCATTTCTATTTAATATAATATTTTTTTAAAATTTTTGTGTCCTCTCAAAATATTTTTTTTATCAATCTTCTCTCTGCTTTTTATTTTTTTCATCATTAAAAAATTTCACTCCTTTAATTGAAGTATTTATAAGTTTATTTTATATATATTCAAATCAATGTAAACATTTTTTATCAATATTATTGAAAGTGAAAAAAAAAGAAAAGAAAAAGAGTTACCCACAAACCAAAATAAAAAGATCCCATGCCATCCATCCATGGTTTTGATTTGCAAGAGAAGAAGGGCTGAAGGAGGGGTTAAGCAGAGAGGCAGATAGCAGCTGTGCAAGACAGATGAGTCCTCCACTTCCTTCGCCAAATCTCTCTGCAATCTCTTTCAGGCCCATATTCAATGCTGCATTTAATGTTTTCAAACCACTTTGACATGAAAGGAAACAGACAATCCACCAGTTCCTACAATTTTTCATATAGACTAAAAAAAAAAAAAAAAAAGGTTTTTCTGCAAGAAGATACAACAATGGCAGTTCAATTATTTAAAGTGGGATAAGTTTCAGAGAGAAAGCATGGTCCATACAGTCCTTGGATTGGAAGTTGGAATTCTTTCTTTTTTCATCAGAAAAAAATAATAGAATCATGGGTCTACAAGAAAGATTCAAGGAGAGTGACCCCTCTATCTAATACTTAAACACCATTCTTCTTCTTCTTCTTCTTCTTCTTCTTCTTCATGATGTATCTGACAAGACCTTTTTCATCAACTTTTACAGCACGTGAACATTATTTTGATCCATATTTACCCTCAATTTCGCATGATAATCCTTATATAACATAATTAGTATTATTTTTTCTAGAGTCAATGAAAAAAAAATAGTATATGAAGAATATTTGATACTTGAACTATGAAAACCAGTAATTTAGTACTATAATAAGTTGTTAATAAATTTGGTATTTGAATTAACATCATTAGTCAAAATACGTTAATTATTATTATTATTATTATTATTTTGTTTTCTTAGCATACCTCTCTAGAATTAATTTTCAACAAATAGAAACATAATATCATGTATGAAATTAATTTATGATTTTTTTTTAAAAAAATATCATGTCAGCACGGACGTAGCATTATTGGTTCAAACTTTTTATGGGGATAATTATGATCTTGTCACGAAAAAGAATATGTTTTCTTTTAAAATTTATTAACAAAAAATAAAACTTTGTTTTAGAAAAAAATAAAACTTTGTTTTAGAAAAAATAAATCTTTAACCCTTCTATTTTTTTATAATAAAAATACTTATTAACAATATATTCTTTAAAAAAAATTATAATATATTACAAATTTGAATTCGAATTCCAATTCCAATAGTCTCACTTCCACCATTATTTATTTAATATTTCTTTTGTAACAAAAGATTTTTTTTTTTCACCAAAATCAATGCAAATTACTTATAAAGTAATATATATAGATATAGTTTGGATTCCACAGTGTAAAAATCCAATACTATGAAAGAAAAAATTACCCTTTCATCTTTAGTTTCAAATATTTTTTTTATTATCTTATTAAAAATATATTTTTTAATAGTCAATTTTTTTTTCAATTTCAGTGAAACCAATCTCACCATCAATCTAAACTAATTTTTAACAAATGGATCCACTTACATTAGCGTAAAACTAATTAGTTTTACACCATTTCATATCTTTTTATATGATTTATATTTTTTAATCTGATTGTTAAGTATTATACTATATTTAAATAATTATGTATACGAAATTTCAAATTAATCGAAAATGTTTAACTATTAACTTGATAATAATAATAATAATAATAATAATAATATGATAATAATAAATTTTTATCTGTTAATATATTAGAAAATATATTATTTTTAATTGAAATTATAAAAATATTCGATCTTAAAATTTGAAGTACATGAGTAAATTGCTATATCTAAAAGATAGTATGTAAAAATAGTAATAGTGTAGTTATAAAAAATTTACACTGATGTAACTAAACTTGGTTCATTCTCTCTCTCTCTCATATATATATATATATATGAGAGAGAGAGACACACAACCAAACATAATGATAGCATACTAGTATACTAATAATTAATAAATACAAGTTTCTTATAAAAGTATATTTTAAGTTGAATAACATTTTTCTTCTTAGCAAGATTATTACCGTTCAAAACATTTTAAGCCGATAGTGATATATCATGTATATGCTCAGAATTGTTTTTCTCATCAATAAAACAATAATTTCATATATGATATTACACTTGATGTTTTTTTCTAGATGAAAATCAATTCATCAATTTTTATTAAATAATTCAATAATGGTATTAATTTTTTTTTTTGGAGAAAGGTGTTGATTTATGTATTAAATCAATTAAAATTTGACTTAATAATTATTATTTCTCTTTAAAAGAGATTAATTTCAAAATTCGAATCATCTTTTTCACTTAAACCTCAAATGAGCCCAAAAAAAAAATCAAATTTGTTAATAATTTATTATTTCAATTATCCCATTATTCTTTTTCAAAGGGTAGGCACCAATTTTAAGTATTTGATTATTATTTGTATACTATTTTTATCATTAACAATTTTTTTTAACCCAATGGGATTTTTTTTATATATTTGAATTTATTTTTATATTAATTTAATACATCACATATTTTATTTTCAAAATATTTTTTTCCAAAACACAGCCTTTATCAAACTTGGCAAAAGCTTATGGCATATTCTCTCATTTATTTTATTATTATAATTGTTGTTATTTGTTAATCAAATATTCTTATAATTATGAAATTGAAATTGTTTGATTTCAAATTTAAATTTTATAATAAATCATATTTTTTTAACCATTCTATTAAAGTGGTGTTATCTCACGTATGCTAAATAATCTATTTTTTTTTTTTATATTCAAGTTGAGCTCCTTTATTTATCTAAAATAAATTAGTTTTAAATTGGATATTTAATATGGTATCAAAACTCAAATTTTGTTACATGATTCTTACATGTTACTCTTTCCAAAATAATCGTATAATATGCTTCCATATCTTTGCTTCTATGCTATGAAAGCCTGTAAAAAAATTATTATTTCATATTTATTAAATATTTTTTAACTTATAATCTTTTATTCAATTTTTTTTTTCATCGATTATTAATTAATTTTAAATTAAATATTTAAAGCGTTGGATTGGAGCATAATCCTCTCTTAATCATTTTATTTAGACGTCATAGAGCGGAAACGAATAATAATGAGATGAGATACGTTATGCATTGATCCCTTCGAGGAGGGCTGTCTAACATAACATAAAACATAAACAGGGCCTCAGCTTTCGCTATCGACTCTGGAGGACTTTGGAGTACTGTGGTGCACAAATCTTGTAAGATACGAAAACAGACTAGATCCGTTCACATACTTTCTCTCTTTTAAATTACCCATGTCGTCACTCGCCATCAAAATTAACAAATTCCATTTGAAAAAACAAATAAATAAGTTCTTGAACAGTTTCGAGTTAAGGTATCTTAATCTCTTGCTGTTTAACTGTAACTAAAGATGACAAAAAGTAGACAAAGAAAGAAAGAAAATGGAGAAACGCTTTACATGGTAAAACCCACGCAAGAGAGGAGAGTGAAAAAGACGATGGTTTAATAGAACTGAAGTCATTTTATCCACAGTTGAAAAGGAGGATTTGCTTTTACACAGTACTGAACATTGTTTTATTTTTACTTCAATCAAGGGTTGAAAATCAGGTTGCCACACTTGCATTTCCAACTCATGGGCTTGTAGTTGGAGATGTCATCGCCTCTAGAGTAAGCAATTGAGAATATTGCAGCTGAGAATTGGCGGCTTCTGCGGTTCTGGGATTGTGTAGTGACAGGAACCTGAATCGCCTCACAATGCGGACAGGAACTGCACCTTCTCTCGCACCTTGGTGGCCTTGATCCGATCACACTTCTCATCACCAATGTCTTCTCTTCAAGTCCTTTCTGTTCATACGAGTTCAACATTAATGGATTCTGTCACTGCTGATTGGATGTTAAGAAAGAAGCAAAGGTTATACATGAAATGTAAGAATTATGATACCTGAGCAACCTCAAGTAACCTGGAAAGAGACCTCCCTGGAATACATGAAGCGAGTGAAGATGATGTCAATGAAATTTGGAGATAGTTTTTTTTAAATTTAGACAAGGAATTAAAGAAACTTACCTTCTGCAGCCATAAATCTAACTTGGGTCAAGCTTGAAACCAGAAGAAACAGCAAGGAAACAATAAGGTGTCTATTTCTGCGGCAACAAACATAATTCGGAGAGCTGCTCATTTTTTTCAGAGCGAAGGGTGGGACTTGGGAGAGATAACGATAGAGTATTGAAGCAGTAAATTAATAGGACCAACGCAGGGAAATTTAATATGGTTGGCAGTGAAGAAGGTAACTGGATCTGAATGTCTGAAAAGTGAACCCAAGGAGAGTTTTTCAGTACTTGAATGGCACCTCCACAGTGCAGAAAAGGAAAAAGATGAGTCTGTTTTTACCTTGTATATCTAACCTCTGAAGTCTGAATCAAGGATGGAACGTGGAAGGCAAAAAGAGAACTGCAATGAGGCTAAAAGCAAATGGCGAGGACCTCAATCGAAAAGGGAAGGACCTCAGCCTCGGTTCATGAGCCACCAAAAAACCAAGGCACCTTGCCGGCTGACCAAATGAAAAAGGAAAACAAAATGAAATAGAAAAGAAAACAACTGCTGTAGAGTAGCAGAGGAGGATGACAGCACAGACACAGGCACAGCCAAAGGAAAGAGTGAAAATGAAAACAAAAACAGCAACAAAGAAGCTCACACAAATGCCAAATGATAGAGAGTTTTCTACAAAAGGGCTTATGTAATGTCACAGGTGGGATGAGGTTATTTGGATTTCCTATCCCCCAATTTGTCCCCTCAATTTGTCCCCCCACGTTTACGTTCCTTTTGAGGGGAATTGCTTGGTTTTGGGTTTTGGCTCGTGGGCATGCAGACTCGAAGACTCGTGAGTCGTGACCAGTTCCACTGCAACACGCCAAAGCCCTCCCCCTCTCTTTCTCTTTCACTCGGGAATAGTAAGCATATATACATATTTTGTATTACTATTTCCCGAGGATAATATTTTGGGGTTGGTATGCAATGCAAGACAAATAAATACTCTTTTATAGTAAGAACAGAAGAGCAAATTTCTGGGCTGGTTGAAGACTTAAATATTTTACCGGCAAGCTCACGCACTCTCTTGGGAATGAGAGTCCTGTCCTTGACAGAGAACACTGTATACTCTGCAATCCTAGCAGCTTATGGCGACCAGTTTCAGCACAATTCTCCGGTGCTCCAACAAGTTTTAAGATACTCTTTCATTTCAGAAATCCACATTTATGAAATAAAAAAAAAAAATTCTATAAGAATATTACTCCAAAAGCTTAAATTTTGCCGATTGCACGAGAAGCGAGAAGTTTTCTAATCGATGAGTTGAAATTTCGTTACTTAATTTAGTTCTGATTTCTGATACTCTGATACCTTCTCCATTTCTGATTACAGTTACACACCATCATTACGGCATCACAGCAGCATTAGAATGGCAGGAGATTGGCCAAAGTCCAGCTGCGACCTAAAAGCCAACACAAGGAACAGAGAGTCAGCTGGGCTGGGACAGACAAGACATCAAGATGATCTAAATTCTATACTAACTATAATTCCGGATCACACCCAACACTCCAACGCCCACATACGTAGAGTTGCTGGCTGCCCAAATGTTAGCTATTACAATGCTGTCATCTTATTTCTGACTGAAAATTGAACCGCTGAACCAACATCATTGGTCACACATTAGTGGCAAGTAATCCATCTTTTCTCTTTACAATACTATATATATACATATTCACTAATACAACATTAGGTATTCTTCCTTCTTCTGCTCTATATGTTAATGGCTACCACCCTTTTAAATCCTGCAGAGTAAATTAAAAGTCCACGTTCCAGCCTCAGGCCAACTGTCCCTCATGAATGCCATCAGACCAAAGCCATTTGGCAATTTACATACATATATAGTAATAAACAAGAAATCGCCCCCTCTTATAAGAGAAAATTGTCAATCATGTGTTGGACTACATCAGCTCCGTCAGAATTAAACCAGTAGCTTTTAACCTGAAAGGAAGGTGATAAAATAGTGCATCTATCAGAGAGGTGACCCCCGGATGCAAAATATTTGCAGGGTAGAAAGAAAGAGTGAGAGTGTTGAAGAGCATTGAGCTTATCTAATTTTAACCCCAAAAAAATGAGTATTGTAAAGAATAACTTGCCTGAATGGTACTATGTGCAAAATGTCTTTGTCTGCTTCCTTTGAAGTAAACATCAACCCGTTCCCAGCTGATTTTTGTTAAAGCTTTGATCATTTCCTCTGTAATAAGGATAAAAACGAGGGAAAATCGAGTCAACTGGGCAATAACTAGTCATTCAACTATTATCCTCAGCTTGTAACTCTAAATATGTAATGGAAGAGTGATTTCGCCGCTCCGCATCAACAAAAAATGTCAAGTTGAGAAAATTAAAAGTAATTAGTTGGAAGTTTAAATTCTAAAAGGCAGATCAGAACTGCTTTGACAATTTAATTCCCCTCTTTCATTTACAAAATTTTTGTGTACCCAATGATTAACAAACAATCAAATCAAGGAAAAAGAAATACTACTTCTTCTCCTATTAGCTTGCCTTTTCACTTAGTTTGCAGGAAAACACAGATAAACATGTTTGACAATTTAGCAATTATATTATAGGTTATCCACTACAGAGGAGGAAAGTAAATGGTAATCATTGTCAATGACCCTCAAAAGAATCATTTCCACCTTTTAATCATCTTCAATTCCTCTCCACAACTTTGGTTTTACATTTGTAGAACTTCCTGAAACATAAGGCTATAACCAAGATAGACAAGACTTTCAGACTGTCACTATAAGAGAAGGGACTAGAGATTATAAACTACTGAAAATTGTATGATGGTATCATGATTACATTTTCTAATCCAAATCAAAAACGAATAAAGAGCTTGATACATTTAAGGAAGTTATTTGTATCCAGATGTTTATTGAGTTAAAGTTAATGCCATCCTACCTCATTACTAAATATTTCATATACATTGCTGAGTGAAATTGGGAAAAAGAGTGCTGCAATTATGCTGTCGTTCAATTCTTTACATCTACTAGAGCTCTCCATAATTATTACAAAATATTATAAACCAATTCCAGTGAAGTAAAATGATGCCAACAACCCAAGATAGCAAAGGAAATGAAGTTTAAGAAGATCTCCAAAAGATTTTGATAGAAAGTGATTTCATTACTAAGTTTAAAAGATAAAATAAGAAGCAAACCTTCCATGTCTATCTTCTCATTTCCATTGATTTTGGCCTCAGATGGGACTTCATCAAGGGTAGCTGCTTTTGCTGTCTCCACATTTACAATGTGTGGGTATTGGTCACCTCTTGGAAGATGTTTAATCTGATAGGGGGAGAAATTCACACTAGCATTAGCTTCATAGCAGGTGATACCATTAAGCCTCCAAAACATGCTTCATAGTTACCTTTGGAAGCTCATTTCGACGCCTTAAGGAAGAGGTACTCCATCCAACAATATCTAAGAAAAGTGTTAAGTTCTTAAACTGGCAGGACAGTTTGAATGTGGAATTAAGTCTTGTCCTAGAGCCTAAAACAATTAGATCCACCATTAAATCTTCCTTCAAGAATTAGTCTTGCAGAGAAAGCATAACTAAAGAATCAAATGATGTAATAAAAGGATACGGTCGAAACTTGCATTTGCATACACAACATGACGCCTGAAGGACTGCAGAGCAGACCTGCAGATTAAAGAAAAGATGCAACAATAAGTCTGTAATTCACCACATGCCCTCACATGCTTTAAACTAATCTAGGAAGCTTATGAAAACTCACATAAATTTAAGATCTTCACAATCACTGACCATCTGGAGAAGAAGTGGTGGTTTTCCATTCTTTCCGTCAGTCAAAAACAAATGTTTTCCAGTTCTACCAAGAAACCATGATGTGCGAGCAGCAATTTTTTCCAGTGCATGGGAGCCACGGAACAATGGAATCTGAATAATTCAAAGCCAGCAAAAGGAAAATATTATTTACCTCTAATATAAAAAGCAAGTCCAAATATATAATCAATGTTTATTAAGACCTTCATTAATCTATGTTTTATCACTCAATGGCACTTTCATGTATACCGGCACAAAAGATGAATTAGTAGTCTCTCATCAGAACTTATTTGAAGACTTCATTTAACTTAAGAAAATGCATTACATCATCAAATAGCATGCTAAAGAAAACAATCTGATGATTTTAGAAGTAACTACTAATCAGATATAAAGAAGCGGGTGAAAGAACTACCTGTTTATGCCACCGAGAACCGAGGTGTGGAGTTGCAAATGTTATGAAATTCATGGGCTCTAGTCCAGCAATTTTGCCTTTGAATTTCCCTTTGGGACATGATTCTCCCAAATTATCAGTTCCACAATCTCCATTTGTTTGAGAAATATCTGGAGTGAGTTCTTGTTCATAAAGCCGCGCAATGGCATACCTTGCTACAAGGCCACCTAATGAATGACCAACAAAAGAAATCTTCTGAACACTTGGATGACGGCTTATGACATGTTTGACCTGAAAAAGATACAACAGCATTATCTTATTGGCATGGCAACCTCAAATCTGAATTAACAGACAATATCACACTAAAGAACAATACCAATCTCTAAACTATATGCAGTAGTTTGCAGAATGGGAAAACAATCTGAGTCTAAAGAACAATACCAATCTCTAAACTATATGCAGTAGTTTGCAGAATGGGAAAACAATCTGAGTTGCAATCATGGATAATACAGTTATTGAACATAAATTTAAAAAAAAAAAATAAAAAAATATATAAAATCATAGCATTCATACCTCCCCCGCTAATCTGTTGCCCATTACATCGACGCCATCAAATGTCAACATTGAAGAATTTCGCTCACTGCCTGCATTTGCACATTTAAGTCATTAACCATTCAGTAATCGTCTCATCATGAAACCCATCAACAATATCATTATCACAAGCATTTATTAGTGAATGGTTTTGCACTCACTTCTCTAATCAGGACGATTATCTTCCAGCTAAATCTTAAATAGGAAAATAACACAATTTAATGAATCAAGAATTTGCATTTTTAAAAAAAATAAATAACTAAATAAGTTCAAGACTTTGCAAAATTTAAATCTTCTAGATTAGTGAGACTTTTCTACTTATCAACTTCTGGTAGATCTTAAGTCTAAACACTGTTAAAGTAATTCAAATTTGTCTTGGAGTTGCTGCTTAGTGTAAGACTTAATTACTTTGCAAAGTACTTATAAAGTTGTACTGAAGAATAATCATTAAACAGAGCAGAAAATTATTTTTTTTAAAAAGAAAAAAGTGAGATGATCAAAATAATTAACTCGAAATTAATCAGTATTCAGGGTAATCACATATTAAACCCAACAAAGAAAAAGGGTAGTATTGGAGGGCTCACAATGAACAATAACATCTTGCGGATACTTCTTCAAAAACTGCTTTGCTGCAAATCTCCAATTCTGAGCACTGTACAAATAACAATCCAAAAATCAATCAAGCAGCTTCAAACATATAAATAATATTAATAGAAAACGATAAACCGAGATTAACCTGCCAATGATGCCATTAACCATAATAACAAGATGAGAAGGATCGTTACGCTCTCCCGGGAACTCGACTTCCATATCGACACCTCCATTCTCATTAGATTCCATTCTCAAGCATCCAAATCTCGCCAAACTCCATGATCTTCTCTTCTTCTTCTTCTTCTTATTCTTCGTCCGCTGCTGCTGATGATTCTCCATCTTATTAGTATCATTCTCGTTTCTAACCTCGATCTCTTCTGCATCATCAACTTCCATCTCTCGCACTCTTCCAGAATCTCCCTCCATCTCCACCATTCAAGCTAAAAAAAAAAATATATAAAGTACTTTGTTGGAAAAAAAAAAAGAGAGTCAAAATACTCTGCCAAGGTTTTGAAGATGTGAAAGGGGCGATGAGGAGGTGAGAGCGGTTTTTGTAGTTACGGGTTTGTTGAGTTTTTTACCCAAACTGAGTTTCATTAAAAAAAAAAAAACTTTATTCTCCATTAATAATACCTTTATTATTATTTTTCCTTAAATGGGTCTCAATTTCATGGATTATGTAAAAATGATTAACAAAAGACAAAGGCGTTAAGAGTAAAAGAAAAGAAAAATTAAAATAAAATGTCCCATTTAAGGAAAAAAAATTTAAATATCTTTTTCGAAAATAAAGATTTTAATGTGTCAAATTCTGGGAAAAGAGGCTTGGAGTTGGTTGCCAAATGGGGCCGCGGGTCCCCACTCTTTCTTCTAAACAATTGCCCTTAATATTTTTGTTTAATTACGGGATGATTTTACTCCCTTGGGTGTTTGACCGAGGGTAAAACTGGGATTTAAAGTAGGGTTCTATTTTTATACTTTTATTTTATTTTAATAAATATAAATATAATTAGTAAATTTTGCTGTGCTTCGTGTTTCTAGAAAGAGACATTAGTTCTTTGGATTTATCTTCAATTTTCAAGTTCTTTTATTTGAGACGGCTATTGTTCATTTGTGTATTGAACCGCGCTTTTCTAGATTATGAATTTTATTATCGCTAAATTGGGCTTTTTGCCATTACTTTAATCCTTAATTTATTCTAAAGTATTTTGAATGTAAGATTCTTTAAACCGAATAATATGAAATGTTAGTAAATTTCAGATGATATATGATAATTTTAATTTTGAAGCATATAATATTATATTTTTTTAGTGTAATATTGTTTCACATACAAGCTACCCCATGATACAACAAAGTTTTTAGAAGTTTTTTTGGTAGATTGTGAAAGATCAAGAGTGATCTTTTTGAAAATCAATTAAGAGTTTTATAGATTCTGAATATTTGTAAATCAATGATTGTAATTGTATGTTAATTAACAATTATTGATTTTCAAACTTATGTATGTTGAAACAGTTATTTTAAAATTCAAAAAACAAAAATAATAAATAATAAAAATAAATAAAATAAATATTTCTATAACTCCAAGTGCCCATCTTTTGATTTTTAAAAATAATCAAAGTTCCAAATAAGTTTACAAGCCTTTAGTAATTCAATTTATACTCTAAATTTGATTTCCTCTTATAAAACAAATTATTACTTTATCTATAAACAATGTGGGATTGAGTTCAATTACAAGCTATCCAACATGAAATGTATTAAATAATTAGATTCATATTTATGTATAGTTAGTGTGAAAATTTTATAAATTGTCATCTAATCACATTACAATACTTTATTAATTAATAAATTTTAAAATAAATATTTTAAAATTTAAATTAATAAAATGTCATAATATGATACAATAAAAATATATAAAATTGCTAACATTTTTTTGACCGTATAATTAAAGAAGATTTATAATATATTATAAGATTTAATTTCAAATCTAAACAACTCTATTCATATTCTTAATTATTAAATATTTTCTTTATAACAAAAAAATAATATTGAAGATTTATATATAACACATCAAATATAAAACCTTTAAATAATTAAATTTATCTTTGATGTGTTGTTACTATATCAATATCATACATTGCTAGTGAATCATAATATTTGACGTTGTATCATTGAATGAATATTATGAAATCAACTCATTAGTAAAAAGCCGTATGAATGAAAGTGTATAAAAAGTATATATTGATAATACATTAAATATAAATTGTAAATAATTTATTTGTATTGTGTTTATTTCATTTTAAATTATATGAAAAAAATTGTCCTCTTACAATTCATGATAACTAGATAAACACTAAATTATTTTTTTCGTATTTTTAGCTATATTTTATTTATATTATTTTCCAATACTTTATATCAAGTCTAATTGGCATTATGCCCCAATGTTTACCACAGGTGCTAAAAGGTCCGCGTACGAAAATATTAAATGCCAAGGTCCAAAAGCAAGCATGGTGGTGCCAATTTTAGCGTTTGCCCTACTTGAACGAAGCCAGCATAGGGAGTTTCATGTGTTGTTTTCATATGCCTTTTTTTTTTTTTTTCTTTCCTTTTATAGTACGCGGTTGAAAGTATTCGAACTCGTGCAACATGTGAAAAGAGTTCTTAAAATAAATTGTAATGTTCTCCACGTCATAAATTCTTAGCCCTAGCAACCATGGATCTACCACCAGCAAGATGACTTATAAGCTTACATTAATCATCCGTGAATATCTTACCGCTAAATTAAGACTATTAGTATTTGTTTTACCCATAAATGGTATGTTAATTGTATTTTTTTAAGGATAATTATTCTTATTTAACGTCAGTTAAGTTTTTTAAAGTTAAAATAATTATATATGTTTTTTAAATATATTAAAAAAATAAAAAATAAATAAAATAAAATATTTATCATAATTCTAACACTACTCAAAATAATAAAAAATTTTACTGGCGATGCATAAAATATTAATTTTTTTTAAACCACTATTTATACGAGTATAAAATTATCATCGCTCATGTTTCACCAAAAAATTGATCTGGTGAAAATTTGAATACAAAATTTTTCCTTATAAATTATTCTCACACAAAAACTCCGTGAGATTTTACACCAATGAATTAATCCTTTTGATTATTTGTTGTAATGATAGATGATATATTAATTGTATTTTTTAAGAATAATTATTTTATTCATTATCAATAGAATTTTTTAACTCTATAAATCAAGTTAAGATAATAATACATATTATTTAAAAATATAAAAATAAAACATGTGTAATTATCTTAACCCCGTTTATGGAGTCAAAAACTTTACTAATTATGCATAAGATATTAATCTTTTTTTAAATTATTCTTTATACTACATTGAGTATAAATTAATGTAGTATAAATTATCATCGCTCGAGTTTCGTAGGTGAAGGTGGCCCCAAAAAATTGATCTAGTGAGAATTTGAATATAAGATTTTCTTTTATAAATTATTTTTATTTAAAAACTTTGTGAAACTTTACATCAACAAATCAACTTTTTTGATTATATGTTAATTGTATTTTTATTATCAAAGTAAGCAATTAATTTATGTTTGTGGTTTTTTTTTTTTTAACGAGTAAAAATGGAGCAAAGCGTAAGCATTTTCTCCTTTAAAATATGAATTACAAGGCAAAAAAAAAATAAAAATCGAATCAGATGAATTTGGATTTGATAGGGTTGCTATGGGGTGATTTGAGTGGTTACTTGTTTATTTAGTAAGATTTTAATACTTTATCATACTTTTTTTTTTTCTAGAACCATATATTAATTGAATATTATTATATAAATTTCAGTAATTCTAATATTAAGAGAAAATAAATGGATTAATGTTGTACATAACATGGGAAATTTCTATGGTCTAAATCTATACCTCTTAATTTCAAAGCTATCTAGAAGTCCTCCGACCTTTCCCCTTTTTCTTTTTGGTCAATGGCAGGAGCAAGACTCTTCAAACATTATCAACAAAGTCATAGATGATGAGCTCTATTCCAAGTCTTTTTTCTTTCCATAATTTTATATAGTTGATTTTTATTTAATAAAAAAATTATATTTGATAAATTGTTCGTGTCTTATAACATAATATTTTATTAATTTATAAATTTTAAAATAATTAAATTTACTAGCTAATATGATATTATAACATTATTCTATGATAATGATAAAATTTATAAACCAACGCTACATCAAATATAAAATCTTAATAAAAAAGTAAATGAAAAATGAGTTGAAGCGTTTAGGGGCCGTTTGGTATTGAGAGAATAACCACTTTGCGCTGTAATTTAATTGGACGTAAAGTGATTACAACGTTTGTTATCAAGAAAGTTGAATGTAAAGTGATTGCAACTGTAATCATTTTACATCTAGAAGCTGCAAAGTGATTGCAGTCCATTTAGACTGCAATCACTTTACAGCCTTAGTTGCAAAGTTAATTTTACTCATTTTACCTAATTACCCTTTTACCACAAAAGGGTATTATCATGTATGAAAAATATTTTACATTGATTTATATGAAGTATTATAACTTTCATGAATGTTATAAGTACTATGTTGATGTCATGATAATTGAAAATTTATAATTAATACATTAAAATTTCGAATTACATTAATAATATATGAATTATTAATATTATACTCTATAAAATTAAAATTAATAATAATACATGACAATTTAAAATTACAAATGATGAGTAATATTAATAATACAACTTTTATTTTAATTAATTTTCATTGAAAAATTGTTTTTATATTCAGGGGTATTTTTGGAATTTGTTATTTTTTTCCCAGCAAAGTAACTGTATACCAAACGTTGTGAAGTTAGCATACCAAATACTGTAAAGTTACTTTCCCTGCAATCACATTATCTGTAATCACTTTTTCTGCAATCATTTTCCTTACAAATTACCAAACGCCACTTTAATGTTAGAAATAAAGAGGAATTGATGTTATGGTATGTATTTTTATCTAATTGATGTGGTCATCACCTAGATAATTGTGAGTTTACACACATCAAAAGAGAAACAATTATAAAAAGAATACATAAAATTTGGGTATTCTTTTGAAATTTTATTTATTTATTTATTTTTATTTTTTTACAAACGAAAAGAAATAAATTTTATACTTTTATAAAATTCTAGATATATATAGAACGAACATTAAATAAATTTTCCCAGCCCGCCCCGCCCATATGAGAACCGGGAAAGCCTACCAAGGCCTAGGGACTTTTCCAGGAGAACGACAGGCCGTCACTTGCCAATCACCACAGGATGCGATCTTCAGTAATGGAAAACAGAGTTGTAAAGCCGAAAGGCAGAAACTAATCCAACAATGCAATGTTTGCCATTCAATTTCAGGTTGAATTATCTGATGAAAACCCCACCAGGGTTTTTAATCCTACCTTCCATAACTCTATGCTCTGCTTCTGACTCAGCGTCAACTTTCTTTAATAGCAGTTGCCTTATGCTATAATGCTACGCGAGGAAAAAGTTAGGTAAAAACTGTGGATTGCATGCTTATTGCTTTGCTTGGCTGTTTAACTTCAAGGTAGGAATCAGCTAGCAAGTAATTCTTATTAATGGCTACTTAAGAAAATCATTAAGTACGTTAAAGCAATGTAAGTTTCCAAAAAAACTCATAAAATCCTTGAATCATTTACTTCCTTAGTCTACGAAACCATATTCACTGAAGAATCTTCAGATACTGCATCCTTATCTACAAATTAACAGTGTTTAAGGTGAAGAAGTGAGAATTTATAGCATGCTCCTTGCTTATGTTTGTGGATATTGATTTCTGATACATGGAATGGATTTCCTCTGTATGCACAAAGAGTGCAGTAACAGGTCATCTCACCAATGGAAGCAATAACATCATATTTAACCTTACATTTGAGGATGGCCTTAGCAATTGGTCTGCGAAGGGCTGCAAGCTTGCATTACATGAATCAATGGGGGATTGAAAATTCCTTCCAGTATATGAAATGTTATATGCTTATGTCACAGAAGGTTGTGACCAAAGCTTAGCGTATGAGGTCACTACAGTTGTTTGGATTACATAGTGGCAATGTCACCAATGCTGGTATAAAGGCCAATATTATGGGTTAAAAGCCCGGCTATACAGGACCAGTACATTAGAATTGCTAAGACAAGACTCTTTCTCCCTCTTGTAATGTAGTATAGTATCCATTTGCAGCTTGTCATGCATGTTGTGTGGGCAAACATTAAGCATTATCCAGTTGGCTTTTGTAACTATTTATAGCCTTTTATCTATGAAATATGTGAAATTTTTACCTTTGACTAATTCTGGAGAAAGTCTGGTGAGTTTTGTCACATTTTTCACTTATCTCAGATAGAAAATAAAATTAATCTTTATTATAGACCTACAGGGTTGTGGAAAGTTAATATGCTCATCAAGTCTGGGTAATTTACTTTCAAAAAAGAAAAATCCCAGCAAACTCATTTTATGCATTGCAGATATGGGATTGTCATGCCATACTAAAGTTCTTGAGAGTCAGAAGTCATAAAGTCGTTACTGGCTTTGTGAAGTCAAAATGCAAAACAGTTTTCCTTTTGGCTCAATCATAACAAGAAGAAGCATAAACAAGGAAGATTTGATTCGTTTCTTGGTAACAAGTTTTAAGTGGGTGGGGTTTGTAAATGAATTAAAGTGGTCCTGGACAGAACCACAAGAAGGTAACTTTAACCATAAGGATGCTGATGAGCTCTTGGACTTCCGTAAGAACCACAACTTGGGAATTCGACATCTTCTTGGAGATGGAATGTGCAATACAACCATTGGTCCAATATCTGAACAAGAGTGATATGATTATAGCAGCTCAAAGCCGTCTGACAGAACTTCTGACATGGTACAAGAAAAAAATATAGGCATTATGAATCTGGAAAATGAGATGCTGCATGCGTATTTCTATAAAGATTGACTGGGTGAAGGTATCCAAGCAAGCATGTTCAAAATATCCCATCAACTGGACCCATCTGCCATCCTTTTTGTTAATGATTTTCACATTGAGGATGGTTCTGATGTTAGATCATCAACAGAGGAATACATACTCCGAATTCTTGACCTGCAACAGCAAGGTGCTCCTGTGGGGGGCATTGGAATTCAAGGTCACATTGACAGTCGAGTGGGGCTGATTGTTAGTTCTACCCTGGATATGTGGGGTACTCTTGGTCTTCCATTCTTGTTTATGGAACCTGATGCGTCTTCCACCAATGAGTTTGCTTGATCAGATGGGATGCTGAGTGAAGCATTTTTCCCTCTGCAGTGCAAATAGTGATTTTATGGGGATTTTAAAAGTTACTCTCGTATTAATTTATGATCTTACTCCCGTACTATATAATTAATCAAATATAAAATTTACTTTAAATTTATCAAAATCTAATTTGAATTACTCAAATATTTTATTAAGTTGATTTCAAAACTTTTAAATATTCGAGCTTAGAACTAGAAGATCATCCTTACAAAGGCCAAGGCAGATACGTTTTCCGGTTATTTTCTTTAACTTGGTTAAAAGGGCATTAAATGACAAGCAGGCCATAATAGAGAATTGCTCTTTGTTCTAGGGAACACGCAATCCCAATGTTCATTCAATGATCTAATAAATTCCTAAAACCCTATCAACTATGAAAGCATTTCTTACCGGAAATCTAAAAGATATATATAAACAACAAATACTGCCGATTACTATCAATTGTTTCTTAAAGCTTTTCCGAACCATTGCTATCCGGCTTGTGTAAAATCATTGTTTGATATACTGATTCAGAATTTAAGTTTGCACTCAAATCGCTGGAGGACATCTAAAATTATTGAAGCTATAAAAATCATTGAAAGCCCACCTCCACCTAATTTTGCAAGCATCAAAAAACATATGCCTTGTAATCAAAGATTCATAAAACAAGCTCAAAGAAAGAACATTAAAAACAACGGACAGAACATAGCATTCCCCACCCTTTGAACCTTCTATTCCAATTCAAGCATACAAATGCATACTGGGAGGTTACCCCAATCTGCAAGGCAAAGCAATGGCACATAAAATACCTAGTAGAGAACCAGTTCTTCTAAATAAATGAAAAAACCAAGAAAACAGGACAAAAAAATGGGTTTGATTGGGATTAGAAGTAAAGAGATTGTCTTGTTTGGATTAAATCCCGACAAAACTGAAGTGGGTCAGACTGTTGACATGCTTTTTTTAGCCTGAGGAGTAAAGCGGTTTGGTTGGTTGGTTGGTTGGGTTAATTAAGTCCCGCGCTTTTCTTAGACTCCACTTTCAAAACTCTCCTAATGAAGGGGTTCGGCTGCGTCTTATAAATGAGGAGGCTCTCCATTTGCTGCTGCACAAATCGAAAGCATAAGCTGAAGCATCCTCCTCAGGTTCTTTAGTTACCCTTCTGCTTTGTTTCTTTACAAAACGTGAGAAGTTCAATTTGCATTTCGTTTTCTCTGTGTTTTCTGTCTTTTGATCGTTTTCCTTTATTGGGTGTTTGTTCGTAGAGATCCAAAGAAACTATGGAGAACCCACAAATGAAGTTTGACGATGGCAACGCTGAGGTTTGAACCCGTTAAATTAATTCATTAATATAGTTATGATTTTTATTTTTATGAGTTAAATCAATTTATTCATTTATTTTTTAATAATTTGTTTTAAAATTTATTTTAAATTTAAATTTAAAAATTAAATTTTAATTTAATAAATTATTAATTTAAAGAGATTAAGATTAAGTAGTCAACGAATATTTTTTATATTATATGATAAGATTCAAATAACACAAATCAAAATAACAAAGTAATTAATCAATATTGAGTACTTTAAATTTAACAAATACCCGACTCTATCCATGTTCCTATTAATTTATTTTGGGATGATTCTGCATTCTTTTCTAATATTAGTGAATTTTAGTAAGATAGTATTGGAGTCTGGAGGTTGGGTTTAATGGCAAAAATTGTTCCTCTGTTATCAGAGATCATAAATTTGAGTAAAAACAATCTTTTTTATGAGTTTATATATGATGCTTTAATAGTCTATAGTTTTTATATATTGTCAATACATAAAAAGTTGACATTTTATTAATAAGTCTTTATGAGTAAATTAAAAAAATTATTTGTATTTATTTTTAAGAACTTAGCATTGTTTTAGTTTATTTTTTTGATGATGTGTCAATATCTGATATATTAACAGTATCTAAAAACTATACAGGATGAGTGCATCATATTGATAATAAGTTTGTATATATATATATATATATATATGACCCTTTGTAGACCCAATAATCTAAAAATCTTTTGCATCGGATTTTTTTTTTTTTAAAGATAGTACTTGTTTTGGGATGCACATTTCATTTGTTTAATGTTGGAGTTGGAGTTGGAGTTCATTTTGGATTATGAACAGTTTAAGGTCATATAAAATATGTGCCTCTACGGATGCATGATAAATTATTAAATGATGAAAAAAATTCATAGTTAGGTGGTCGAATCGTGCTTGAGGTATTTTCATCTTCAAAGTCTGCTTATATCATTATTATTTTTATCCATTGACCTTTGTTGATAATTATTGTTTTAACCTTAACCAATATAACTTTCATGGCTGCTTCTTTTTCCGGCAGAACTTGAACCAAAAGAGGATCAGTCCAAGTGGCAATCCAGCTGCTAATATCATAGAAAATCACGACTTCTCCAATGGACTGCATTCTTGGCATCCCAACTGCTGCAATGGCTTTGTAGTATCAGCTGACTCTGACAACCCAGGTGGATTGTCATCAAAGTCAGGTGGTAATTATGCAGTTGTTACAAATCGAACAGAATGCTGGCAGGGTCTTGAGCAAGATATCACAGGAAGAATTTCACCATGTTCTACATACTCGGTTTCTGCTTGTGTTGGAGTATCAGGGCCTCTTTCAGGGTCTACTGATGTCCTGGCAACATTGAAGCTAGAAAACCACGGCTCAGCAGCTAGTTATCTCTTCATTGGAAAGTAATGGTTTCTTCATTAATTGCATTAGATTTCTCTCGATATAAGACTTGACTTAATGACATTTGTCACTGCAGAACCTCTGTGTCTAAGGAGAGGTGGGAAATGGTGGAAGGTACATTCTCATTATCAACCATGCCTGAACGGATTGTATTTTATCTGGAAGGGCCTCCTCCTGGTGTTGAGCTGCTTATTGATTCAGTGATTATTAGCCGCTCCAGTTCAAGCAAGCCTGAGGTAACATTGCCTTACAACGCTTCTCCTTGTGTTAACTCCACCACCTTCCTGTCAGTTTCTGTAGTCTTACACTGGTTTTTTGTGGTATTTTTTGAATCCTCTTTATTGTGAAAGAGTACAAGCACAGTCTGCGATATTGCTGGAGATGAGAACATCATCATAAACCCTCAATTTGAAGATGGCCTTAATAACTGGTCTGGGAGAGGCTGCAAGATTGCTTTACATGATTCTATGGCAGATGGAAAGATAGTCCCACAATCTGGAAAAGTTTTTGCATCTGCAACAGAACGCACACAGAACTGGAATGGAATCCAGCAGGAGATCACCGGAAGAGTTCAGCGAAAGCTTGCTTATAATGTATCAGCTATAGTACGGATATTTGGTAACAATGTCACCTCTGCTACTGTACAGGCCACACTATGGGTCCAAACACCAGATCGCCAGGACCAGTACATTGTAATTGCCAAGTAAGTTCTTTAATTGTTTTACTGTCCTCAGAACTAGTGTTCATAATTTGCAATCTCTGAACCTTTTACATTGGTTCTCCATGGCTTTGTTTGTCTTATGAAGGTTCCATATTTACCTGTGGTGTTGAGATCTTGATCCTTTTCTTTTTCTTCTCGAAGTGTGCAGGCAACCGACAAGGATTGGGTGCAACTGCAGGGAAAGTTTCTTCTAAATGGCTCCCCATCAAGAGTAGCAATCTATTTAGAAGGTCCACCTCCCGGCACTGACATTCTTGTCAATGCCTTTGTTGTAAAGCATGCTGAGACAATCCCACCTTCACCTCCACCAGTTATTGAGGTGAGTTAAATCATTTGAATTGGAATTTGTATTGTTTTACTTATGCTTTAGAGAAGATATTGCATGCTTGGATTTGCTGCATGCTTTCCTCCAGTTTGGAGTCAATATAGTTACAAATAACCAATTAAGGGATGGTTCCCTGATGTTTTCATTTACTTTTTGTAGAATCCTGATTTCGGAGTTAATATAATAACAAACAGCCAACTAAACGATGGCACCAATGGATGGTTTCCTCTTGGTAACTGCAATTTGAGTGTCGGATCAGGCTCACCACGTATACTCCCTCCAATGGCCAGAGCTTCCCTTAGTGTCCATGAACCTCTCAGTGGCCGCTATATCCTTGTGAAAAATCGAACACAAACTTGGATGGGCCCTGCTCAGATGATCACTGATAAGCTGAAACTTTTCCTGACATACCAAGTATCTGCTTGGGTTCGAATTGGTTCTGCAGCAGGTGGTCCTCAAAATGTGAATGTTGCACTTGGTGTGGACAGCCAGTGGGTCAATGGTGGACAAGTTGAGATTAATGATGTTACATGGCATGAAATTGGTGGTTCCTTCAGAATTGAGAAGCAACCATCCAAGGTTATGGTTTATATCCAGGGTCCAGCTGCAGGTGTTGATTTAATGGTTGCTGGACTTCAGATTTTCCCTGTTGATCGCGAGGCCAGGTTTAAATATTTGAGGAGGCAAGCTGATAAGGTAATATCTAGTTATGATTTCTGTAGTATTTGCTTTATCAAAGCCAAGCAGACATTATAACCTCAAACAGAAAAAATGGAACTTGATATTCCTAGTTCTAGCTCAGTTCTTACTTGTCATGATCTTTATTTGGCTTCAATACAGATTCGAAAGCGTGACGTCGTCCTCAAATTTTCAGGAGCTGGTTCAAGCTGTTTGTTGGGAACCTATGTGAAAGTCGTACAAACACAAAACAGTTTCCCTTTAGGCTCCTGCATTAACAGAACAAATATAGACAATGAAGATTTTGTTGATTTCTTTGTGAAGAATTTCAACTGGGCAGTGTTTGGAAATGAATTGAAGTGGTACTGGACAGAACCACAAGAAGGAAACTTCAACTACAAAGACGCTGATGATATGCTGGCTTTGTGTCAAAACCACAAAATCGAAACCCGAGGCCATTGTATTTTCTGGGAAGTACAGGCCACAGTCCAGCAGTGGATTCAAGCATTGAACAAAAACGACTTAATGAAAGCTGTTCAAAATCGTCTAACAGGCCTTCTCACCCGTTACAAGGGTAAGTTCAGACACTATGATGTGAACAATGAGATGTTGCATGGATCATTTTATCAAGACAGATTAGGCAAAGATATCCGAGCAAACATGTTCAAGACTGCAAATCAGCTTGATCCATCTGCCACCTTATTTGTGAATGATTATCATGTTGAAGACGGATGCGACACCAGATCATCTCCCGATAAGTATATCAAACACATTCTGAATTTGCAGGAGCAGGGTGCACCTGTTGGAGGAATTGGAATTCAAGGACATATAGATAATCCAGTAGGGCCAATTGTGTGTACTGCACTGGATAAACTAGGTACTCTCGGTCTTCCTATCTGGTTTACCGAGCTTGATGTGTCTTCTGCCAATGAATTCGTTCGAGGGGAGGATTTGGAAGTCATGCTTAGAGAAGCTTTTGCTCATCCTGCTGTGGAGGGTGTAATGCTGTGGGGATTCTGGGAATTGTTCATGAGCCGGGACAATGCACATTTGGTCAATGCGGAAGGTGACATCAATGAAACCGGCAAAAGATTTCTTGCTCTTAAACATGAGTGGTTGTCTCATGCTCGTGGACTTTTAGATGAACAAGGACAATTCGGATTCAGAGGCTTCCATGGGACATATGTTGTCGAAGTCCTCACCCTCTCCAAGACGATCTCCAAAACTTTTGTCGTTGATAAGGGTGACTCCCCACTGGTTGTGTCCATAGATTTGTAAACTCTCTATGGCTGCTAGAAACCTAATAAAAGAGGTGACAATAACGTCTCCCACTTCTTGAATCATCCATATTTTTCTGTAAAACCAAAGGTATACTTCATACAAAAGCTTGTGATTATCAATTACATGGGTTGTTTGCAAATGAAATTTAAGAGTTGTTTCGATTGTAACATACAGGAAAGGAAACGAAAGTATGATCTTTTTCTTTTCGGTTATTTAACTAAAAACTGGTTTATAGACATTCGAGCAGCCCAATCCGTTCACTGTAAGAAAGAGTCGAGCCCATGAAGAATTTCAACTACAATCTGTAGAAGGCCCAAAGGTTCATACAAAAACAAAATACTTGATTTTAATGACTAAAAAGGGGAAAATGACCAGATGTAGCATGAGAGTTTGCCGGCAACCGAGAAGTAGCGTGCAAAGGAACAAGAATTGGATTAGACAAGCTCTCCAATTAGGTTGAACTTGAGAAGAAAAAAGAAGTTAGGTGGGAGATTTGCAACCTGCTTGGCCTTAATAGGGAGCATTCTTGATTTTATATTGTGTTCTCCCATCATTTCAGGTAAAAATTCATCCTTCAAAACTGATTGAAAAAACCAAAATCTCTCTTCTCCTCGAATCAATATGCAGGTTTAAAACTATAATCACGGCAGCTTCTGTTCACTTCTCACAATATATCCCCTCCATAATGCCTAAGACTAAGAGTCAACATCGTTTATATATAAAAAGCTGTATTTATTTATTAATTTTGAATATAATTATGGTGTTTTCAAACAAGGATGCTAAATACACCCAAAAGTTTTTTATACCCACTTTGTATAAATAATAAAGTATGTAGAGAGTTGAACAAAGAGAAAAAAAATTAGGTTGCCTTAGAAATTATGTTATCAAATTTTCTTTTCTTTAAATCATTCATAAAAACATATTATTTTCTCCAATCAATATATTTAAAATTTTACTCTTGAAATACCCATAGTAATTTTAAGATTTTATTTCCAATGGGATATAGTTTCCATAGCAAGACATTGAATTTTTGGCCATAGGAAGCAGCATATTACAATCTTAATCAAACAAATGAAAATACTCCAATTGCCATCCTATTGATGCCCTCACATATATTTTCACATCAATTTGATAGACTCCACCATCTACTCCTACTAAACTACCAGTAATTGGCTTTGTTCTTCTTTTTTTTTTTATTCCACTTCAAGAAGTGATTTTTTGTTGATTTTGTACATACTATAAACTTAGTGTACATACTTATCACAATCATTGTGACATTTTCGGTCATATAAAAGCAAGATTGCACACGATCGATTCATTTCTTTTATAAGATCAAACACTACGACACACTATTGTCTTTTTTTATTAATATATGAAAAAGAGTTAGTTAAAATACAAAATCACTCGGTAACAATATAAGGAGTAGTTTGGTATTATTGTTAAATTTATATTTTATGTTTTCAGTTTTTGAAAAAAAAATTATTTTTATTTTGTTTTGTTTAGAAATTTTGGAAACAAAAAATATGTTTGGTAAGCTAATATTGTTATACAATTTTAAAAACTAAAAATAAAAAACATGTTTGGTATCAAATAAAAATTTTGAAAAATAATTTTTTTATTTCATAATTTATTAATACTAAATATTAAATATTTTTATTAAAATTATATAATTTAATTTATGATTAACAATGTGCTATTTTATTCTTAATTTTGATACATTACAAAAATTATTTCATTTATTATTATATAAATTTTCTCTTAAAATTATGATTTCAAAAATTATATAAGATTTATTTCCTACTTTTTGTATCTATACACAATTAGGGGTTGTTTGGATTGTTGTATATTTTATATTTTATGTTTTATATTTTTAACAGTTTTGTTTTGTTTTATTTTCACTTTATTTTCAATTTATTAAATTTGAAAATATTTTTCGATAGAATGTTTTGTTGCAGAAATTTATTAACAAAAATTTGTTGAAAAAGGTGATTAAAGTTTTAAAACGTAAAATAACAAGATTTCTAATTAAGTCAAAAGCAAGGCTTAGGAAATGTTACCATTAAAATTGGTACTGTAACCAAATGGATGAACAACAATCGCGTGATAACAATACCAAAAACATTTTCAAAATTTTAAAAACATCATTTTTGTATTTTTCACAATTTCCAAAACATTATGTTTAATTTTTAATTTTTGAAAATAAAAACACATTCACCAAACATGTTTTTCTTTTATTTTCAAAAAATTTGAAAACAAAAATACAAAATACAAAACAAAAACATTTCCAAACAACCCCTAAATAAATCCAAACACATAGTTCATACTAAGATATAACGAGGAAAAATAAGCATAAAAATGACTAAATCCGGACACAAGTGAGATGGAAAGGAAATGTACAAGAGTGATTGCAAGAAGCAATGGCTTCGGCATCTGGGTTTCTTAAAGAGCCTCATGATAGGTTTGATGTGTGTCTGATTGGACCCAAAACCAGTCTTATCCCTTGTCAAATACTTGGTTCCGATGGACCCCATTTCCCACATGGGTGCATAGTGTAGGTTACTGGCTCCTTCTCCCCAAGCGCATGTTAGCCTCAGTCCCTGTAAAAACCCTTCTTCTTTCCTCGTTTGCATCTTCGGAGGGGAGATGGAAATGGGTGTCTCTGTCGATAATCAACTAGGAGTTAACGTTTGATGTGATTGGCAACTGACCCCACAAACCATATCAAAAGCAAAAGAAAAAGAAAAAGAAATCGTTGCAATGGGAGAGAAAGAGCGGCAGCCAGTTATGATGTCTGGTGCATCGGGAAACAGCTCCCGCGCTGTTTTCGCGCGCCTCTCACTGGAACAACGCCCCCGAAATGGGACCCACGAAACAGAAGCTAAGAATAGAAAACGTGTGTGTTCGGGGTTGGCGGGTGAAGTGAAGTGATGAGACAGAGAGAGAAACCGAGTCGCTAAGACAGACACCGAGTGATCTAATTCCACCAATTAGCAGCAGAAAGACTGGGAGTGATCCACCAGTCTTCTGTAATAAACACAGCAACTAC
Source organism: Firmiana major (assembly GCA_033439115.1). NCBI lineage: Eukaryota > Viridiplantae > Streptophyta > Magnoliopsida > Malvales > Malvaceae > Firmiana > Firmiana major. The sequence continues at coordinate 49,134,519 of CM065909.1, forward strand.
TGCAACTGCAACCGCTTGATCGAGTGATTGAGCCAGTCAATCAATCAATGACTGATCTGAGTACTGTTGTTTTCATATGGTAACGTAATTTTCAGGTTTTTTTTTTTTTCCTTCTTTCAGGTGTAGTATTTCCGTCCTGCTTCTATGTCTAGTCTCTGTTATTTGGGTCCCCAACCTTTCTGTGTTTTTGTAATCTAATTGCCTAACGTTGAACAAAGATTATGTTTACACATGTGCTTCACGTACTTCGATTTGGTATGATAATTTGTCTATACGGTATTTCATATATATGTGATATTAAATCCCATTTATATATTAAGTCATGTTAGTTTTTTATTAATTTTTATATCGTATAATAATATTATATCTAAAATTATTAAATTTAACTTTTGACTAATAAAATAATCTAATGTCGATAAATGTCTATGATTTTGGAGAGAGAACGGTAAAGTAATTACTGTAATTAATTAAATAAAAAAGTAAAAAGTGAAAATATACATATAGAGGATAAGTTAGAAATAAAGAACATTCTTTTAGATTTTTAGAATTGGATCTGTCAATAATTAAATGTCGTATTATATAATGGTTAAAGTGGTGCACTCTTAAAATCATTAAAAATAAATTAATTTTGAAGCGTGTGCAAATTGACTTATAGATACTTTAAAATAAAAAGAGTTAATTATTTTTTGATCGAGTATTAAAAAAAATTATAATATATTATAAAGTATGAATTCGAATCCAAACAATTTCATTCTTATATTTAAATATTAAAAATTTTTCTTGTAACTTAAAAAAAAAAGAGACACTTTATTAATGTACTCATTTTTTTTATTTGCATGCGATGAGTGAGTATATAATTATTACGTGCCTATCATAAATACAGTGATAATTAATGTGCTAAAAGGGAACTTGTATCATGTTTCTAAGTTGAAAGATGATCTATAATTTTCTATCTAAATTAAGTTGCTTAAATCAATGATACAAAAATATAACTAACAAAATTTAAAATTTTCTTTATATGAAAAAGAATAAAACTTTCATTTTTTTGTTACTATAAAATTTTAGTTTTGATTTTTAATCTCTCTAGCTTTTGACGAAATTGTGTAGAATGTAGACAACCCAACAATCCTTTGACGTAAACATACACGGCGGCAAGAGAAATTTTTAGCAGTATTTATTTACTTTCGTTTGACTAATAAACGCCAAAATTTTAGCGGTGTTTACGAAAATGGCTCAAAGCATTCATTTGGATTGAATATGGTCGTGGTTCGGTAGAATTAAAAAATATATATTATTAGATTGAATTAATTTTATAAATAATAATAAAATTTTAAATAAAAAATAAAAGAATATTTTTATCTTTTCAATAATTAAATTTTAATGAAGGATCGCCGCTGCACCGTGAAATTCAAACTCTCAGTTAAATATTATATTTTTTAATGAAAGTAGGAGATAAAAATGAGTAAAGAAAAATTTTGATTAATTTTTAAATGATTTGGACATATGTGAAGGGGAATAGCCAAATCCTAATTTTAAATAATCCCTTTTTATTTAAATAAATAATAATTTAACAGTATTTATTTTTAAAATTTAAGAATTAATAAATTTTCATATTATAATCCTTTGAGAGCATAGAAAAATTATACACATACAATAAAATAAATATAAATCTTTATTGTAATGATTTAATTATCGATGAACAAAGAGCGTTAATTATTCTTTCGAACTCCTCTCTACAGGGATGAATTAGTCACATCGACGAACTTATCCCCATTATTAACATTGCCATTTGCACGAAAGACAAAAGCATAATCCAAAAGGATTGTGGAAAAATGTAAAGATCTAGTAGGTACCACCATAGATAGAATAGGAATATTATTATTGTTGTTTAGATAAAAGCATATAAGAATTTGCTGTGACTAATGGCTATTGACGTCACATATTAATTATATTTTATATTAAGATTGTGATATGCATTCAAAAATTTTCAAAGTTCAAATTGAAAAGGGAAGATGATTCCAAATCCCTCTTTTTTTTTTTTTTATTAAAGGTTAATTTGGATAAATGATAAAATTAATTTTAATAAAATTAAAAATGATAAAAAAAATTATATTTTTTAATAAAATATAAAGATAATTTTATTCTATTATTATTTTATCCTTATCCATCCTGTCGAACCTGCCTCCACTGGCCATCCAAGTAAATTTTGTTATTTTTGTCGTATGCATTGGATTTTTAGGCCCATGCAAATTTAATATTCGAAAAGATCATGAAGTATACGTAGGATTTCTATGACATGCAAAATTCGTACCCTCCTATTGAAATTCTAATCTCTTGTACCAAAAATATCAGGAAAATTTATATACAATAAAAATTCAATAGCTAAAATTAATAAACATTTTATTTTTTAATGAAACCATGAAAATATAAAAAAGATCATGAGAGGAAAAAAAATGAGAATTGATTAAAATAATTAAACAAATGAAAAGATTAAAAAATTAAAAAAAAAAAACTTGACCATACAATCCAAACCAATTGATAAAATCGAATCAGTACAAATCAAAATCAAAATGATATAATGATCCAAGTATATCGATATTTTAATTAATATGTACTTTAAATATATCAATATTTTTATTAATATGTCCAAACTAGTAATTATATGAGTTTAAATCATATTAGAATCATCTTAAAAACTGAAATTTTAGGTACCAATAGAAAATCAATACATAATCATTTTTAAAATATATAAAATTATTACTATACACTCTCAAATATCAAATAAATTAATAAAAAATTATATTTATCACTTTTTTATAAGTTTTTATTAAAATTTTCACTCCATTTTCTTTGATTTTTTTTGTTAGGGTTTTTTGAAATTTTTTTATTTTAATGGAAAGTGACTTTATAAGTTTGTTTCAAACCTTTGGATCGAAAAATATAATTGTTTTTATAGATATGGTTTCTGTCTTTTTTTTATATATATTTTTCAATACAATATAAAATTTTTACTATGTATATTTTTTTAAGTTAATTGATAAATTTAATAATAATAATAATATTTTTTTTGTCAAAACTAATAATAATAATTAATGCGAGTTAATTGACTTAATGATAATTGAGATTTAATGATAATAAATTTATGATATTAATTATATGTATTTCAAATAATATGAAATAATATTATTTTGATACCAAATATCAACTTTTTAGTATGAGTCTAATATAAATTACTCTCTATTACCAATACATCATTATCGATAAGACAGTAGTAACCTTGATTAAGAGTCTCCCTAGGTAATGCTAAATTTCTTGTTATAAGTTATAACTATGTTTTAATTTCCCTCATTTTAAAGGATTAAATCAAATTAAGTATAAAAAACCCATATCTTCCCTTTCCATCAGAAACGACTTTATATTAGCAAAAGTTGATTTACAAACCCTAATCCTCTTTCCATGAGAAGGAATCCTAGCTAATCAGTTTCATTAATAGACATAAAGGCGGAAATGGAATGCTTACCTAATAAAGCAAAAATGACAGTTGTGTTAACTTAGCTTTGTTGCCAAGATCAAATTAGATGCTAAGCAGCTGGAAATTAAGAGGATCAAACACAAAAATTATCATCTTAATTTGCTTATATATATATCTCTGCCAACCGAATCTAAGTATTAAAGTACGTGTTTCATATGAATAGGAATAGAATAATTATTTAATATATCATTAATAAATTTTTTTTGATTTCATAAACGATGTTAAGATGATGATACATGTCTTATTTTATTTAGTTTTTATTTTTTTAATATTTTTAAAAAACATAAGTTATCATCTTAATCCATTTGTAAAGTCAAAAATTTTACTGACAGTATATTAAATATTAATCTTTAAGAATATCACTAATCAACAACACAAATAGCAAATGTTTATCACTTTGGATTCTTGTCATTAGGTTTTGATTGGCTTCTTAATTAGGAAAGTGTTAAGAGATAATGCCTCTAATAATTATTTACTAATTACAACATTATTAACCACTTCATTCACCTTAAATTTAATTATTACGCAAATACTTTGATATCAAATTCTAAAAAAAAATAAAACAATCAAGAAATGGAAACGTATATAGAAGATTAATAGTATAAAATTCATAAAGGTAAAGGTACTGTTATTCTCATGGAATATTAATGAAATTTTTATTTGCCTATATAAAAAATAGTGTTATTAATTTCATCAATATTATTCGATATTTCGATTTGCAGTGACTCATCTCTTTGAGCTAACTCCTGTTCACTCTTTATTAATATATTTATTATCATCATTTATAAATGTAGAATTTACACGTGTATTTGTGAATTAAAAAAAATCTTACATAACTAATGATATAATATTATTAAAGAGAATCCGAGCACAGTTTACTTATGGGATTTGCTGATTTCTCTATCGAATATGCAAAGAACAAAATTCAAACACTACTATTTGTCAACCTAATTTTATTATTATTATTATTTTTTTTTTGCGTGCACCTATATTAATATGCTATTTATGGCCACCGTTTTTTCCTTTTTCAAATAAAAATAATTGGTGATATAAATTTATGCAGTTGGAAGATATTCGTCTTAATTACCCCTATGAAAATGAATTTAGAGCTGACATTAATGACATCATGAATGACACTAGAGTTATTAATTAATAACCACCCTTTCTTAAGAAAATCAAACCTTCATTACATCAAATACCAAAATTTAATGAGCGAATTGGAAAGCCAAGCTATATATATATATATATAAGAATTTTATAATAAAGTAAAAATTTTTTATTTTATTGTAAAATCACAATGTAAACAACATATAATTTAAGCGTAAATTTAATATTTTTATGCGTAAATATGATAGAAGTATCGTGTGTGTGTATATATATAACAATAAACATAAACACATCTTATAGTAAAATTATCATTTATTTACATTTATTAATTTTAATTTTACGTTTATTTTTATTTATTCATGGTACTTTTAACATATTTTACACATAATGATGTTAAAATTGTTATCTTAGGTTAAAAGTTCTCTCTCTCTCTCTCTCTCTCTCTCTCTCTCTCTCTCTCTCTCTCTCTCTCTCTCTCTCTCTCTCTATATATATATATATATATATATATATATATATAGATATATGAAGGATCCATTTACACTTATGTAAAATAAATTATTTTATACGTTTTTTATGACTTCATGTAAGATTAATATTTTTATAAATTAATGTTAAATTTAACATTTTACTTATATTTATCATGTACGTAAATTTTTGAATCGATTTGATATTCTTATCAAGTTAATAAAAAATAATATTTTTTTCAATATATACTAACGATTAAAACTTTATAATTATGAAACAATAGTTAGATATCTTAGATTAACTTAAAATTTAGAGTATATAATATATATGATTACAATATAAAATCCATCATTCCAATTAAAAAAAATATAAATAGTATAAAAATATAAAAAAATATAAAATTAAATTAATTTTACATATAAACAGAAATGCGTCTCCCTTTTTATATATATTTATATTTATATAAAATATATATTTATACACACACGGATTGTGCAGTTAAACTCACTTTTTCTTCCTCAATGACATTAAATTTTGTGATAAATTCTCTATCTTAACCAACCCAAAAGTGCTTTTACCTGGCCACAATGGGGAAAAAAAAAAAAGATGTTGCAGGCTAGCTCAGTAGCTGCCTTTGTAGTTTAGGCCTTTTTATTATTGAGATTATAAAAAATAAATAAATTTTGAATATTAAAATTTAAAATTTAATAATTCATTAAAAGGTTACAGGATTGATGACAAATATATTATATCAAAACAATCTTGGCCTCTTTCAACAAGCTTTAATTAATTATTTATAAAAATCCATTGGGACATGCATTTCTTTTACCAACACTACAAGGAAGAGGTCTCTTTCTTTCGAGATTGCTATTGCAACAAGATTGAAGATTGTCGATTAAACATTTGCCTTTTTAGCTTGATTTCCGGAAGCAAACATAGTAAATTTTTTTAATCAAAAAGAGAATTATCGCATGTAAAGTAATGTGTAATAAAAAAAAGTGTAATAAATCCTTAATTGTTTTAATTATATGACTAGTTACATAGTCACGCGAGAAATCATTTCATATAAGTTTTTTTTTTTTTAATAAATGATGGTTTTAATCGGAAGTTGGAAGCCGATTGTGTCACTTCACTTGTTTAATCATAATTATATATAATAATGTAAATGAACAATCCTTCTTTAACTATTTTGTTAAGTTTATGTAAAACAACATACAGCCAATTGAGTTGGCTGATGTGGGTAAAATTTAAATAGCGAGAGCAAAGTATTTAATTTTAAAATTTTTTTATTTTTATATTGATATATAATTTGTAGATTTTAAAAAAAATTAAGGTAAAAATCTATCAATTTAATAAATACATAAATTTCAAATTTTAATTTTATAAATGAAATAACCCTCTGCTTTAAATTTTTCTTGTAATAAAAGAAACACGGTTTAATAAAATGTTATTTAACATTAATTGTCATCTTTTGGGTTTTAGACGAAATTAAGAAGTATTGGTTATTCGCTCACACCAGCTAACTTTGCTTCTGGGTGACATGACAGGAACAGCTCACTCAAATGATGATTGAAGACGATGATTTGACTGGCAAAAGGCAAGCGCCAATAATAGACAAGTGAAGTGTAGAGTGTGGACGGTGAACTCAAAACCTTCCATCCTACGTGGCTGTAGTATTAAGTAATCAAAATAATTACCATAACCGATCGCAACTTTACTCCCTAATGATGGAAAAGATCATATGTACGATGAAGATTATTGTGTGTATTTTTAATAAAAGATTGAAAAAAATAACAACGATAAATTTATATTAATTTAGACGAAACGACAACCTTATTTTTTAACAGTGCCGAGGTAGTTAACTTAAAATGTTGCTCATTGAAGAGACTTATTAATATAGTAGTTCAGTAGTAGTAGCATGTTTGTTGGGGCATTGAAGCCAAGGGAGTGCAGATACTGTTAAGAATAGTGCACAATGACTGAGTTCAGTGATTATAAAGGCACCTGACTACTTCACTAGTAATCTTTCTCTGCTGCAAGGCTTCTGTTCGAGTTGATACATGTCCAATCTTCTTCAGAAAAAAAGATTTAAAAAAAAAAAGCAAAAAGAAAGGGCAAGCGAGGCCAAGAAAAGCAGAGAAACCAAGTTGACAGCTCTCTCGATCATTTCGGCCCCCACCCTTTTTTTAGCGCGCGACTCTCGGGGGGCTGATGGGTGGGGGCAAGGCTGTGTTGTGGCCTGTAGGTCTCTCTTTGTCTCTATCGCTCTTTCATATTTGCAATTTCGTAGAGTACTATGTAGAATTACTGTAGAGAGCAGCATAGATGGATAATTCATTTTAATTTGTAGTGTAAGAAAATATACATACTAACGTAATAATTTCATCTGGAGAGAGCAGAATAGATGACGGCGGAGGGGGGCGAGGGCATCGGCGGTGCCGCCATCAGCTATTTACCTCTTTGAAGAGAGCCAAAGGAGTCCAGTCCAGAGTCGACCAGACCACTAAAGCAAAGCTCTTATCACTTTTGCAGTCTGGTTTTATGTAATGCACTAATGCGACGTACCTCACACGTGCTTTGCTGCCAACATGCTCATAAAAAAACAGTACAATCTTTGTCAGATTGATGCCAGTACAGAACTGCCCCCTCACTGTTAACCGTTGAAAAATCTCGTACCATTAACAAACATACGGATCTTCTTTCTTCTTCTTCTTCCACCAATAATTTTTGTCAATAAATTTTTAGTTCTAAAATCTAAATATTCTACTACACTTGGATGGTTGGGGGAAAAAAAGGAGCGGAGATGGACATGCATGATGCAATTGCTATGATTGAAAAAGGTTCAGGGTATTAAATTAATACTATTTTTTATTTTGATTTAAAATTTTTTAAAAAATGTAATTTTACTTTTTGAATAAAGTTATGTATTTTATAGTTCGATCTAACGTTGGAATGCATTTTTCATAATTTTTGTTTGCTAATTATAATAAAATTTTGAATATGATAACCAATTGAAAATGAAGGTAACAAATATAAACACATGCTGCTATTTTTGGTATGATTTTATAAGGAACGCTTGATATGTATATATTATTTATAAATTAGGGTAAATTTGAAATTGTCAAATTAAAATTAAAATTTATAATATGTTATATTTTTTAATCATTCAATTAAAAAATTATAATTTTTAATAAGTGAAAATGACATTGAAGTTACTTGAATTTAAATCAAAATATTATAATATATCATAAATTTTAATATTTCAATTAAAAAGCTGCTCATGAGTGATTGATATTTGAATGCAAATTGTCCCCATGGCTAACCACCCTTATGGAATATAAAAATGGGTAATCAAAAACAAAATGACACATTGCATATTGGTCCACATTTAATAGACATAAAAGCGTGATAGATCTGCTATAGGCTTATAGCATATGAATATAAAAATATTAAGAAATTAAAGAAAAAAAATGTTCTTTATATATGATTGTTGTTGTTGCTTTTGTATCCTATTGAATAAATCGTAACTTTTAAAATGGGGAAAATGAGTGAATCATTAAATGTCCTTCCTAGATCAAGCTTAAATGATTTTGGGGAAGTTTGGAATGTTGCACTGGAAACAAAATTGGTGAAAAGATGAAATTGCCTTTTTATTTTTTTAAAAATATTTTTATTTTTAAATTATGTTTTTTTAATGATCACTTTTTATTATGGATTTAATCAAAATCAATTTTATTGTTTATTCAAATTAATCATTCGTTAGTAATATTAATTTTGAATTTTGTAAGTTTTATTCATGACCGAAAAGAATGAAATAAAGGTAAAGATGATTTTGTTAATTTAATAATTAAATCACAAAAAAAAATAGTAAATGTTTTATCATTTTTTATTTTCATATTTTCTACTTAATAAAACCTAAAAGACAACATTGTAAAAAAACCCCAAGAAAAACAGTGTATAGCAAGGTTGTGAATTTGGTATCGGGGAGAGCGTTTCAGTTATTCCTTTTATAATGAGATTTATCAGTTTTTTTATACATTATTTCAATTTTTTTGATTTAATTTAAGATTATTTATAAATTATATATATATATATATAATATTGTTAATAATATGCAAAATAAATATATAAACATTTAACATTGATAATGATAAGTATAAAATAAATAAAATTACTTTTACAACAAATAATAATTGTTGTTAACAATCAGGACTTGATTTTATGATTGTTAATTTTCTTTAATAGAGATTAGATTCAAAATTTAATGTTTTATTCTTCTATTGCATTTAATATGAATCAATAACAGAAATTATAATTAAAATTGTTAATGCATTTATCTATTTTATTATTTATATATTTATTAGTTTTATTTTGATATTGAAAATATATAATAAAATAAAAAATTATATTTTTTAAAATTTTGAAGTACCAATGAAAATTGTAAATTTTACGAAATAGACCGGAGCCATTCAAAATTCACAAAATTAGCCAAAATTACCTGATATCAAAGCTAAGACAAAAAATCAGCTCAAATTTATTAAATTTTGTCAAAACTAACACATATCAACCTAAACAATCGGAAATCGAAACAATATTATCAACCCTAATATACACACCATCTTGATAGAAATTCCGATGAAAGCAAGGATTAGGTTGTCACTTGTTGTAACGATCTTGACTCACTGTACCATCCTTATTTTATTGTGGTTTTATATGTAAACTCCAAAAATTATCTCTCCACTTTCAATTGTCAATTTATTGAAAAAAATGCTTTATAAATGCAAATGCTATTTTCATATATATAAAAAAAAAAAAACAAAGAAAAGAATTGTAGATGTTAATTAAGTTTATTCTTTTGATTTTAAATGATTATACAAAAAGCACATTTAACTTATGTATAGAATGAACAATTTTTAGGTATAATTACATATAGATAAAAATCCTTTTAAGCAAACACGTCCCAAGAACAAAGTCGCTGAATTTTTATATTTTGCTTACCTTTTTACAACTGCACAGGGATGGATCCACTGTGGGGGCGGTGGAGCAGCTGCCCCCACTGAGGTCCTTATATCTCTTTTTTGCATTTTTGCACCCATTGAAAAAAATAAATTAGATATAACATATGTATAAATATTTAAAATAAACAGAAACTATAGTTGCAATAAAAATATTCTTTTGAAGTATCACCATAAATTTAGAAAATAACAAAAATAAAGGTAAAAAAAAAATATGATTATCTTTAACTCCATTCATAACTTTCCCTTTCTACTTTTCCAAATCTACAACAATTTTTAATTAATAGAAAGAAATTAAAGAAGTAATAAGGAGAAAAAGATAGTCAATAAGCTAAAATAAAAAAATAAATTAAAATAAGGAATGAATCTTCTTTTAACTAAATATTCAAATATATTAATTACTTCATTTAAGTTCTTACAGTTGCTAATTTGATTGAATGTTCATTTACTATTTGAATTTTTTTAAATTGACGAAGTAATTTGATTTCAAGTTAATTTATGATTTATTTATGTTTATATTAACTATGGATTAAGAATAAATAATTAATATCATATATTTCCTGAAGTTGAACGAAATAATTTGATATTTTGAAGTTATTTGTCATGTGTAAAGTTATTTTATTTAATTAAAATTTAAAATAATAAAAATATGCATAATGATTTCTTACATGATTGTATTTAAATATATCTTTTTTTTATTGTTTTATAAATTGCATTAACTAAACTATTAATTTAATTAATTATAAAAAAAATCTTATTTTGAGGAAGCCAATTTTGAAGGAATTATTCGGAATGAATACTAGTAACATACAGCGTTGTACAATTTTAGTTTGAAGAGCTTATATATTAACTTTATAAATTATGAAAACTTGTGTAATATATTATTTTCATTTACAAATAAAATAAATTTTGATGTATTTTAATTAATTTATATTTAATATTACATATATTAATTTGTCCCTACGGAATATAAATCTTGAATTCATCCTTGCAACTCCATATCTAGATATATATATATACACAGTAATTAGTTAAACTTGTTATTTTTGAAACTGTTTTTTAATAAAAAATTTAAAAATAAAAAAGACTATTTTTTTACCTCATTTTCAAAATCAAAATAAATTATTAATTAATTAGTGAAGTTTATAATATAATTTATTAAAAAAAAAAACCTTTGGAAGAATGAACAGAGACTACCAAAATTCTCCACCAAAATGTTAACAGCCAAATAAAATTATTGATACTTGACGTCTTGAATATTATATATATATATATATGTATTATTTTATTATAAAAAAAGCATGACTTGATTGATGTAACGTGTTTCTTCTAAGTAAAAACATATTCACTATTAATATAAAATTTTTTTTGGACATTGATGAATACGTAGATATTGAATGAATGGTCTTCCCCTATGGCAAAGCAAAGAGAGGAGACTGTAAGTCTGTAACCCCCCAAAAAAAAAAAAAGAACTTAGAGGAGACGATATCAAATCTAAATGTGATAATTTTAATTACTATATGAATATATAGTAATATAAAAAATATAAAAGTAAATTAAATTAAAATTTAATAAAATGATATATAAATTTGATTAAAATTTAAAAATATTTTATTTTCAATATATCATCTTAAATTTTAATATAATAATTTTTTATTTTAAAAAATATAAATATAATTTAATACAATATAACATAAAATATATATCTAAATTATTAAATTTAATCCTCACATTCAAAAGATATTGACACATCCGTGAGAAAGAAGTGGAATAATAAATACTACTAGTATACAGTAGAGTGAGAAAGTAGAGGAAAAATAAGGAAAGAAAAGAAAAATCTATAAATTCAATTGCCTGATCTCTCGGTCTTCCTTTAACTTTTATTAATTTTGAAATATTTCTTTTTCTCTTTCAAGAACGTCTTGTCAACCAACCAAAGCCACGCAGTCGCTTGCCGGTTCCGGCTTAGGCTTACTCTTTCTCTCCTTCCCTTCCTAGTTCAACCTTTGTCAAATCACCTCAGTTTATGTCTTGTTTTTTTTTTTTTTTCCGGATTTTTTTTATCATCCTTTTATGATCTTGTCTTAACATGCGCAAGTCTTGATGCAATTTCACTTTAAGGCTTCTTGAAACTAATCTGCAAAGAATTTCAGTATTTTCCCATTAAACCAAAGTTCAAGTCTATTCAATTTGATATAAAGATGGGGATTTTTCTTGCAGGAAATTAGTAGGTCTTTAGCTACACTCTTTAGGTTTTCTATTCCTATACACTAGATTCTTTAGGGTTTTACGTTTTCTTTGGTTAGATTTTTTCCTTGTTTAGTTCATCCGGTAAGTTTGTTGAAAAAAAATAAAAAATGGAAGAATTTAATCAGCTAAACGAGAAGAGTATTCCGAGGGGAAATTTCTTGTACACATCTCCAGTTCTTGCAACAAATTCTTCTCTGTATGGGAGAACAAGTAGCGGTCCAAACTTGAGTAATCAGCAGACCCAGATGCCCTTAGCTTCCTTCCATCTTCAATCAAGCGAGTGCTACCAAGCCGAGGCTCACCCAATTGTGAAAAGTGAAGCTAACAGCTCACAGCTTGGCCAAAAATTTCACTACCCTTCATTGAGAGGGCATCAAGCAATTCATCACCAACAAGAAGGGAACGAAAGCTCCAGTGAAGTGGAAGCTATCAAAGCCAAGATCATTGCTCATACTCAGTATTCAAGCCTCTTGGAAGCTTACATGGATTGCCAAAAGGTAAATTATTACCCACAAAAGTGTATTTGATGAAGACAAAACTTGCTTCAAATCTCCCTTGTTCACCATTGATATAGGTAGGAGCTCCGCCTGAAGTGGTAGCCCGGCTAGCGGCTGCTCGACAAGAGTTTGAGGCAAGGCAGCGATCTTCAGTGACATCGAGAGATACCTCAAAAGACCCGGAACTCGATCAGTTTATGGTGATTTTGTTTCTCTTTACCCTACTCAAATCTTGGACTCCTTTAATTTGTTTCTCATGAACCTTCTTCTCTTTGGCTTCTGATCACTTTTGGTTGGGGTTCATGACAACTCCTTGTTCCGTTCAGTACTTTTTTCTGACTCAAAAATTGTGGATCCACAACGCAGGAAGCTTACTATGACATGTTGGTGAAATATCGAGAGGAACTAACGAGGCCAATACAAGAAGCATTTGATTTCATGCGGAGGATCGAAGCTCAACTTAACATGCTCAGCAATGGCCCCGTGCGGATCTTCAATTCTGGTACCTTTTCACCTCTTTCTTTCCATTTCCCGCACCGCTTTTGTACATATTCACACACTTCGTGAAGATGATGATGCTTTGGCGCTTTGCTTATCTTTGCCAATGCCTAGCATGGAAAAGGAAACAGAAGAATAGAACAAAAATTATGCCGACGATTGCTGAGATTGGATTAACTGTACCGTTTTGTACTGTCAGTGTCACTAAAAAACTGATAGCCTAATTTGCTAGACTTCCTTTGGAAATTGTGGACTTGAGTCCTCATTCATTCATTTGCCATTGCTTCTCTTTCCCTGCGAAGATAAAAATGGTAACTTTGACCCAAATCACGCCTTCCAATAACAAAGAAGAAAAAACCCAAAAAAAATAAATCCATAGTAATGGAGAAGAAGACCCAACAGTGATGAAAGCAGCTACACTATGTATTTATTTAGCTTGGCAAAACCCTAGCTAATCACGACTCACGAGTCTATAGTAATAGATTGATTGCAATGGCTTAACAAATCTATCTATATTAACAAAGACACAACGCACTTGGGTATATGTTATTGCTGCTGGGTGTAAACAATAATAATGATAAAATAAAATAAAATTCACACGTTGGCTTTTCTTTAATGGGGTTGCCTTCTCTTTTATATTCTAAATGATCTCTGTCAAACCAATCCTTATTTTAGGGTTTGTTTTTTTTCCCTCCCAAAATCTGGATGGTCTATTATATTTAGTTCTGCTAAATCTGATTCTGTTTCTGTGGGTTTTTTACATAAATGCATTCGTATGTATTTTCTTTCCGAGAAAACAGCAGTATAATAAAGGCCTGGAAAATTTGGAGAACATAGGATGCTGTTCAAATCAGTGCTACCCCATGTAGCCTGTACGGCTTTGGCAGAAAAATATATATTTCTTTATTGTTTTTTATTTTTTTTTGAATTTGTCACTCCCAGTTGAGGGTTTTTTTTTTTTTTAGTTGTTTAAAGCTGCCTAAACCTCAGAAGGATTTCTAATTAAATCCCACAACAGGATACTAATTAAATCAGCTTCCTTAGTAGTATGAAGCTTAGGTGGCACTCTCTTTAGCATTTGTTTTTCTTTGGAGGAAGTGGGAGGATTGTTGTTTGTGAGGGAGTCTGCCAGAGTCATTGTTAGCATGTTTCACTCGAATTTGATCTTACTGATGAATCAATAAAATGCTTCAAAGCAACTGGATTTGGTGAGAAAAAAATGTCCGAGAGTGCTGCACAAGAGAATTCCATTAATGGTAAAATTTGTGTCAATATTTGTTAATGAAAAGAGGGTGAGCCTTGATGCAATAGTAAAAAGTGTTCCTTTGTGGCCTGTATGTCATTGATTTAAGTTATAGAAATAGCCTCTCCGTTAATACAGGGAGAAGGCTGCTTTTATACGATTCTTCTCAGACCCCACAATGTAGGAGTTTTGTGCACTGGATTTGTTTTTTTAGCCTACTCCCAACATTGGGATAAATGTTTTGATGATGATGATGATGATTTGTTAATGAACCATGATTATAGTTTGTATGAGTGACAAAAATTTGTTAATTGCCTATGAATTGTTTTGTAATTGTTGATCGTTAAAGAAGTGTGTGAGTGTGAATATCTGTTGAATTTAGATGGATAGCCTTGTTTTCTCTTGGGATTGTTATCATTAATTTATGGTCATTAAACAATTTTCTATCATACATTCTAAATGGATTATTTTCTGATTAATCTTTATTATGAAATTTGCTAATCATTTAGCAAGTAAGTTTTCAAGTTGATGTTTTGAAGTTACGTTTGTTAGTGCCAGATTTTGTCTAGTAAAAGTTTTTTACTCTATTCCGACCAACTTGAGAACACTGAGAAGATTAAAACCTTGAAGGCACCAAGGATTGGGAAGTACTGTTAATATTTCCTAATATTTGCATGATAGCTATACACCCTTGACTATTGGAATTTGAGTTTGAATACTGGTGATGGAGTTAAAACAAGTACATATGAAGTGACTCATGAGAGGGGCAAAGATGTTTGTGCATAATTGCAAGTCTCAAATTTGACAGCTTAAATACATCATGTTGATTCAAGTTGAGAGCATTAACTCATTCAATCATCAGCGTCCCGAATATTTTATGATTTTCCTTTTTTTTTTCCTTCATGCTTTAGAATTCAGAAATTTGATATGAAATCATCATTTATGAGTTTCCTTACGAATGAAAAATTGGTATTCAATAGTATATAGCCATCTTAATCATATTATTGTCATTTTTGGTAAATTTGGCTTATATATATGTTGGACCTTTCTCCTTCATTCTTATTAAATTAATGAAGAATCTTTTTTTGTATGGCATCCCAAATGCCCTTTTCCATTACTAATTCTCTTGAATATATTAAATTACTAGGCTTTGCAAAAAAAAAAAAAAAAAATCTATTTAAAACAATTAGTCACAAGTTTCTCCTTGTATCTAAGATAAAAGAGGGGAAATGATGGTTGTCCATTCTAATTAATGCAATTAGGATACGCGGTTATTCTAACCATAAGGCAGTGAAGAAGGTGGAAGGAATTGTTGAGTGATTCTTTGACACTATTGATTCATCTTGATGTTGTTATGATGACCCAAGGTTTGACTCATGCCATTTCCTTTTAAGGGCTAAATCTATATCTTTGTTGGTTCACTTTGCTTTTGTTATTGGGAGAATCTGTGCATGCTTAGATTGATGAGAGAGTACCTTGTCGTCTTAAGAATAGGGTGGAGTTGGAAGAAACTTGTGAGTTGGTTAAGTCAGATAGCTAGTATCTAAGCTCTTTCTCTAACACCACTCATAAACCTTCCTCTATTTCTTCACTTTGTAGATGTCAGATTTTTTTTTTTTTTTTTGGTTCATAGGAGGTACAAGAGAGTAGTGGGGAATCTAACCTTGGATTTAAAATAAAATTCTAATGAGGATAACAACCGTTAGGTCAAGTTTTGGTTTAAGATAATTCTTTCATTAAGTTTATTGCTGTGCCTATCTTGGACACAGTTACACTTCAATTCACATTTAAGTTTGGTGAGCTACAGTCTTTATTGTCAACTTTCACTAAATTGAATAGGCAATGCATTCATTCTCCTATACCTTTTTTCCACACTATCCTACAGTCTGTCTGACTTATATCCGCTAGGACTTCTGTTTGAATTGTTCACTATCCTTATCCAAAATATGTAGGAAAATGAAGTAAAAGAAGCCATGAATTTTAACTGGTGGAACTTATTTACGAGAAATAGTTTTGACTTCTTTGTCCATTTTCAAAAGGATGAAAACAAGTTGATATAGGTAGTTGCTAACTATTTATTGTTTAGTAAAACTTAGTGTGCTTTTGATTTGAATTCTCATGCTTTTTCGGGTTTTGTATATTAAGTACATACTGCACTCATTCTATGAATATTGTTGTTTTGAAAATTCCCTGTACTTTGTATTTGGTTACCTAATCAAGTGCTTATTAAAAATTGAACAGATGAGAAGTGTGAAGGTGTTGGTTCATCTGAGGAGGATCAAGACAATAGTGGTGGAGAAACTGAACTACCTGAAATTGATCCGCGAGCTGAAGACAGAGAACTGAAGAACCACCTTTTGAGGAAATATAGTGGTTACCTAAGTAGTCTCAAGCAGGAACTCTCCAAGAAAAAGAAGAAAGGGAAACTACCGAAAGAAGCTAGACAGAAATTGCTTAGCTGGTGGGAGTTACACTACAAATGGCCATACCCTTCTGTATGTATCTTGTATCCCCTTTATGTTAAATTCTTGACTCTTTCTAATACATGCTGTTGGAATTTCCCCTTGATTTTAGTTTTTATCTTGCCTTCTAAAAATTGGAGTGCTAATTGGTTCTGCAGGAATCGGAGAAGGTGGCATTGGCTGAATCAACTGGTTTGGACCAGAAACAAATTAATAATTGGTTTATAAATCAAAGGAAGCGTCACTGGAAACCTTCTGAAGACATGCAATTCATGGTGATGGATGGTCTGCATCCACAGAATGCAGCTCTATTCATGGATGGTCACTACATGGGCGATGGTCCTTACCGACTGGGGCCATGATAATGTGCAATACAGCATTATAGACTACCTGCAGCTGCAGGAATATATCTATATCTATATCTATGAGTGTTTGTTTAGTTACATTGCATGGTATATGAGATCTATTAGTTTTCCTATATATATATATATATATTTTTCATTTGATAGAAGTTAGCAACTCCTACAACACGATCTAGTATCTTCGAATAACAAACATCCTTATAATTTTGTGCTTGCCTACTCATTTTGATGATCCTTGGGGGTAGGATTATCTTTGTTGTCATTATACCAGTTGCGCAGATTCAGGATGTTTGCCTTGTATGCTGTTGCGCTTTGTAACTCTATTGCAGTCTGAAAGTGTGGGGTATTTAAGGAGCTCTACCGCTACTAGAGATGTTATCCTGTAAACTAAAGTTCTCAACTCTATGGAGCAGTACTGTATTACCGTTGTTAAGTGTATATAGTTAGAAAGTACGGATCGGTTAATGAAGTTGTAGTATTCGAGATCTTCTTCTGTCCTAAATATTCAGCTCATGTAGCCTGACCATCTTGAATCATCCTCATGCTAGCTTATTTTTTTCTCTCAGATTGATGTCTTAGAGCTTGTCTTGATGGATGCTTATACCCCAATGAATGCAAGTGTACATATGTTTTCTAATGCATGGTATTTTATGTTGAATATTGAACTTGAATTTATTCAAATTATTAGAACATGTATGGTTATTAATGCACCTAGTCATTCATGAACTTAGTCATACGTGAACTTGTTTATGAATTTAGTTAATGTAGGTACATGTTTCTTATTAAATGTATTAAGTCTACAATTATCCCATGAGTAGTATAAGTAGTTATGTAATTGAACAATTGTAAGCAAGTCAAATTAAGAAATACAAGTTTTTCGTTCAAAAGATTTCCTCTTCTTCTTTTCTACATTGTGAGAAATTGATAAAGTTCCCTTCACCTTCCAACATAGTGGTACCACAGTTAGGATGACATCAAAGGCGGTTTTTTTCTTTCCAATATCCTCGGTTTACTAAACTCAACTATGAGAATTGGACACTTAGAATGAAGGCCATACTTGGTTCCCAAGTAGTATAGAAAATTATTGAGAAAGGTTTTGTCGTTCTCGATGATGAGGGAGCTCTTACTCCAAACTAAAAGGAAGCTTCGAAGAAAGAACAAACGAAAGATCAATGTGCTCTCACTATCATCCATCAAGGCTTGGATGATGATATGTTCGAGAAGATTGCAAATGCGACGACATCTAAACAAGCATGGGGAGATGCTTCATAATTTTGTCATGGGAGTTGAGAAAGTGAAGAAAGCTAGACTTCAAACTCAAAGGGTCGAGTTTGAATCACTTTTTTATGAAGGAAAGTGAATTAATTCAAGACTACTTTACAAGAGTCTTGGCAATGGTGAACCAAATGAAGCGATTTGGAGAAACCTTACCAAATGTTCGTGTGATTGAGAAAATTCTTCGTTCTCTCAACCCAGAATTCAACCATGTGGTAGTAGTAATTGAAGAATCTAAAAACTTGGAGGCTATGTCCATTGATGAGTTAAACGGATCTTTGCAAGCCTATGAAGAGAGGATGAACCGTGGCAAGCAAGAGCAAGTAGAGTAAGTCTTGCAAGCAAAGATGACTTTGAAAGGAGAAACTTCTAGTAGAGGTCGTGGTCAAGGAAGAGGTCAAGATGAGTAATCTTCACCATTTGAAAAAAGAAGCCAATCATTTACAAGAGGTCGTGTAAGAGGAAGAGGAGGAGGCAACTATGACAAGCATGACAAGTCTTAAGTTGAATGTTACAATTGTAACAAGCTTGGTCATTATTCTTGGGAATGTCAATCAAAGAAAGCTGATGAGGAGGTAAAACTTGTTGAGTACAAAGAATATAATGTGGAGGAATCCTTGCTTCTAGCTTTAAAAGATGAATATATGGATGAAAGGAGTGTATGATATCTTGACAATGGTGCCAGCAACCATATGACGGGTGATAAAAGCAAATTTGTGGAGCTTGATACCAGCAGGAAAGGTTTTGTAAGCTTTGGTGACAACATGAAGGTGGAGATTAAAGGCAAAGGTACGATCTTGCTTGAGACAAAAGATGGAAGTCATAAGTTCTTTGTGATGTTTATTACATTCCAAAGTTGACTAGTAACATTCTAAGTATTGGTCAACTTTTGGAAAGAGGTTATAAAATTCATATGGAAGATCGTATGCTTTGGCTTAGAGATCAAGACTCTAACCTTGTAGCCAAGGTAGCTATGACGAAGAACCGAATGTTCCTGTTGAACTTGAAGAATGGTGGTGCTATGTGCTTGAAGACTTGTGTCAATGATCTATCATGGGTTTGGCATATGAGGTTTGACCATTTAAATTTTGGAGGACTTAAAGCCTTAGGAGAAAAGAAGATGGTGAAAGGTATTCCAATGATTAACCACCCCAATCAATTGTGTGAATCATGTTTACTTGGCAAGCACTCAAGAAAGAGTTCCTCGAAGCAATCAATCTCAAGGGCCACTAAGCCACTCCAGCTCATTCATGCCGATGTTTGTGGTCCTATCAAGCCTCAATCTCTTGGTAAAAGCTCTTACTTTGTGCTTTTCATTAATGATTATAGTAGAAAGACTTATGTTTACTTCTTAATATAAAATTCAAAGACCTTTGATGCATTTAAAAGGTTTAAAGCTTCTGTTGAAAAGGAGAGTGGGTATGAAATTAAATCTTTAAGAACTGATAGGGGTGGTGAGTTTACATCTAATGAGTTTAAGAATTTTTGTGAGTTGTATGGTATTAGACGCCCTTTGACAGTTCCTAGCTCACCTCAACAAAATGGAGTTACCGAGAGGAAGAACTGGATAATTCTTAATATGGTAAGGACCATGTTGAAGTCAAATAACATGCCGAAGGAGTTTTGGGCTAAAGTTGTTGCATGTGCGGTATATCTTTCAGGCCGCAGTCCGACCAAGAGCTTGAAGAATGCGACGCCACAAGAAGCATGGAATGGATGGAAACCAAGTGTTGCACATTTGAGAGTTTTTGGATCCATTACTTATGCCCATGTTCCGGAACAAGAGAGATCCAAGCTTGATGATCGGAGTCGGAAGCTTATTCTCATTGGCTATGATGAGAATTCGAAAGGATACAAGTTATTCAACCCGGAGAATGAAAAGATCGTGATAAGTAGAGATGTGAAGTTTGATGAACATGCATCATGGGATTGAAGCTTTAAATAGGAAGGATCCTATGATATTCTTCCATACTTTGAAGAGGAAGAATGAGCTATCCAAGAAGTTCAAGGAGAAGCTACTCCACCGACCACACCACTCTCATCTACATCAAGATCACCCTCTTCGAACTCATCTTCAAGTGAAAAAACCCCAAAATATCGAAGTCTTGATGATATTTACAATGTAACTCAAAGGTTAGATGATACAAATTTGTTTTGTTTATTTGTTGATGATGAATCTTTAAATTTTGAAGAAGTCAGGAATGAGAAGAAATGAATTCAAGCTATTGACGAGGAAATACGAGCTATTGAAAGGAATGATACTTGGGGGTTAGTTTCTCCCCCAACCCAAGTGATCATCAAGTTATTGGTGTTAAATGGGTATACAAAGTCAAGAAGAATGCCAAAGGAGAAGTTGAAAGGTACAAAGCAAGGCTCGTTGCTAAAGGCTACAAGCAAAAGCAAGGCATTGACTATGAAGAGGTGTTTGCTCCAATTGCTCGCTTGGAGACAATCTAATTGTTGATTTCTCTTGCTGCCCAAAATCTTTGGAAGATTCACCAGTTGGATGTCAAGTCTGCATTTCTTAATGGCTATCTTGACGAAGATGTCTATGTTGAACAACCGATGGGGTATGTTGTTAAAGGCCATGATGACAAGGTGTTGAAGCTGAAGAAAGTATTGTATGGGCTCAAACAAGCACCGAGAGCCTGGAATAGTCGACTTGATAAGTACCTACAAGAAAATGGTTTTTCAAGATGCCAACATGAGTATGCTTTCTATGGAAAAGAAGAAAATGGACATGTTTTATTTGTTTGTGTTTATGTGGATGATCTTATCTTGACAGGAAATAGTTCAAAGATGTTTGATGATTTCAAGAAGACTATGGCTCAAGAATTTGAGATGAGTGATATGAGGCTCATGTCTTTTTACTTGGGGCTCTAAGTAAGACAAATGGAAGAAGACATTTTTATCTCGCAAGAAAGCCATGCAAGAGAGGTGCTCAAGAAATTCAACATGCTCGATTGTAAGCCCGTGAACACACCAATGGAATGTGGAGTAAAGCTATCCAAGATCAAGGGAGATGAAAAAAAGGTTGATTCAACTATGTTCAAGAGTCTTGTTAGAAGTTTGGGATACTTGACTTGCACAAGACCATATATCATATTTCTGGTTGGAATTATGAGTGGTTTCATGGAGACTCCTATTGAAGCACACTTGATGGCAGCCAAAAGGATACTTCGTTACATCAGAGGTACTTTTGACTTTGGGTTGTTTTATTCATCTTCTAATGAGTTCAAGTTGATTGGTTATTATGATAGTGATTTTGCGGGAGATATTGATGATAGAAAAAACACTATTGGTTTTTCTGTTTTTCATGGGAAACAATGCAATTTCTTGGTGTTCAAAGAAGCAACCAATCGTCACACTTTCTACTTGTGAGTCGGAGTATGTTGCAGCCACATCTTGCACTTGCCATGCTATATGACTGAGAAAATTGTTGAAAGAACTTCATTTGGAGCAATAAGGTGCTACCAAAATCATGATTGATAACGTTAGCTCAAGCTTTAGCTAAGAACCCAGTGTTTCATGATCGAAGCAAGCATATCGACACCCAATATCATTTTATTTGGGAGTGCATTGAGAAAAAAGAAGTGAAGCTAGAATTTGTGAAGTCTATGGACTAAGTTGCTGACATCTTCACGAAGCCTCTGAAGTATGACAGCTTTCGAAAACTAAGATTTCTGCTTGAAGTTCAGAAAGGTTCAAGTTTAAGGGGGAGTGTTGAATATTAAACTTGAACTTATCCAAATTATTAGTACATGTATGAGTATTAATGCACCTAGTCATACATGAACTTGTTTATGAATTTAGTTAATGTAGGTTCATGTTTCTAATTAAATATATTAAGTCTACAATTATCCGATGAGTAGTATAAATAACTATGTAATTGAACAATTGTAAGCAAGTCAAATTAAGAAATACAAGTTCTTCATTCAAAAGATTTCCTCTTCTTTTCTTTATTTTGTGAGAAATTGATAAAGTGCCCACCACCTTCCAACATTCTATTCCCCATTTTATTTTTTTTAATATATATGGAAAAACTGGTTTCAATTTGCGTTTTACTTCACTATCTTCAGTATTTCACCCTCATAAACATGCAATTCCATCTTTGGTATCAACGTGAGGAGTTTAACCATGGTGGTTGCCGATGTATGGTTGATTTTGTTTAATGTGTTTACGTGAATTTGATACAAAATTTTCATATTTTACATGAGATAAACACAGACTTGATCTGCTTTTTTGAGATACTAAGATTCAGAGCTGTTAGTTACTCTAACTTAATCATTAACCAGACAAGTTTATTTGAGTATGGAGACTGCTCGACTAACAATGGAAGCAAGAACTTCCACGCAAATGCATATATATGTTGCGTAAATAAGCATGTATATCTTGGTACTAATTAAGAATCTTGCTGTAACTGTATACATACAAAGGTGATGAGTTAAGCCTAAATATATCTAGCTAGTTAAGTTTACAAGCTTTCAACAAGTATAATCAGTGGCTTTCTCTTGTGTTCTTCTGCTGAAATAGAAACCTGCTATAATGGAAGTAGTGAAGGGTCATATAAAACTTCCATTAAGCATTTCCAAAGGAACAGTGATGGAAGGGAATGGCGAAGGATGAATCATTTCTGGATTCTGGTGCAGGTGCTTCTTCAGAGAATGCAACGTAAGACAGTCTTGAACGAGACCAAATATAAAGCCCGTTAAAGCTGGGTTTTGGATTTCATTTGTGAACCAAGCTATTTATCCCACTTCGAACTTTTCCGTATAATTAACTTTCTGATCTTATTATTATTATTTATATTTGAATCATATAAAATTATATTTATATAATATAAAATATAAAAAATTTTATCGATATAAATAGTATAAAATTTTATTTTTAATTTTTTAGCATATTTATTACTATTTTTATATAATTTTAGTATGTATCACTTTCGTATTGTTTTTATATCGTATTATTATATCGTGTTTAAAATTATCAAATTACAAATTCTTAACTATTTATTTAAATTGTGAGATTTTTTTATTCACCGGTAAGTGAACATTTTTAATTTCACAATTTAATAAGTTGACACATGTTTAATTTTTAATTAATATTTTATTTTATTATTAGATCTTAAAACATAATAGTATATGTCATTTTTATTTGGATCATATATGTTAGATACTCACATTATTAAAAAACAAATAATTTATTATTAAAATTACTAATAAATTTATTAAAATAAACTTTCATCATTTAATTAATAATAATATATAATGAATAATTGATTTTTTTAATAATATAATCATACAATATATTTTGAATAAAAAAACATACATAGATATAAAATAATCATTTTTTATAATTTTTTTCTTGAAAAATATATGTATCTCTTTAATTTTATTTGTAAAACTTAAAAATTTGGCTTACCATATATAGAATATTTTCTGTTAAATTATTCAATTATTGCTATCCTTCGAAAAGTATAAACTCCTAAAAAATTAATGGATGAATTAATATATAATATCCCACACTAGAACATCCTAGATATGCATAATCATTGTCAGTTTGTCATGTCAACCAGGCTAGCAATTTTATATTCTCGAATATTGATTTTTTTTTTTTACTCCTAATTAATTGAATATCGTCATTATCTTTATGCCTTTCCACAATGATAATGCAAAAAGTGTGAGAACATGCTACATCTTAAAAACGATTAAATTATTGAAGGAATTTCAAATGGTTTTAGATGCTTATCCACCGCAAAAATTTAAATGCCCACAGCCCACGGGGGAGTTCTCTCTCCATCTGTAACAAAAGAAATTGCATATTTTCACCAAAAAAAGGGTATTTGCATCTTTCTTTTTTCTTTCTTGAATGTCTCAAATGGTAAAAAATAATCTTTTAATATTGAGAATTCATTTTTTTTTTTAAGTATTGATATTAAAAATTATTGAACAAAATATTTTTAAAAGTTTTTAAATATCAGTATTATAAAATACTCTAAACCATTTGGTAAAACAATAAAATATTTTACTTATCTTTTTTTTTTTTACTAAAATACCATTTTAAAGAAACTACAAAAAATATTGAAATTAGTTGAATATATAGAATATTTACAAATTTTTTTCTCAACAAACCTATCCATTTTTTTATTATTATTTTTAGCGTGAGCTTCAGGAGATTTATCTAAAGGTTAATATATATAAAAAAAACTATTGAACTATTATATTTTTTAGACAAGTCTTTCTATTTTTTTATACTCAAATAAATTTTTATTCTTTGATTTGTACTCCAATAACTATTTATTTCAAATAAAAAATTGAGAATGATTAATAATATATTTAAATTGAATTAATCAATTAAAGTTCAATTAATTCGACTTGATTAAATTAGTTTCGAGTTTAAGCTAGTATTTAAAATTACAAATCGAATAGTCTAAATTAACCGAGCATTTTAAATATATCATATAATATAAATAATTAAATAATATATAATATATATTATATATAATTGACTATTTTTTTATTTAAGAAAATTGGGTTTAAGCTCAATAAAAAAAAAACTAATGCTCAATCTTATAAAATATTGATTTATGTTAAGGTATATTTAGATATAAATTAAAAGTTAAAGGTTTATTAGAGTATAAATTAAATTTTAATGATCTATTTAGATATAAATTAAAATTTTTAAAATTACTTGAATAAATAAAAATATAAAAAATTATTTAAATAAAGTGATAATTTTTTTTATTACAAGAAAAATATATAATAATGAAGGAAAAATGTGACGTTGTTTGAATTCAAAGTTAAGTATTAAAATATATTATAATTTTTTTTTAATCATTCAATTAAAAAATTATTGATAATAAAATAATAAAATTATTAATTTATTATCCTTTAGTTAAACAACATGTTAAAGCTTACACTTGTGACTTGACTAGCTAACTATTAGATATTTCGTAACATTAGTAACTCCTGTTACCTTAATATACTAAAAGATCCTTCAATTAATGTCTCCTAAATACCTGCTAAAACATGCCAACCCAAGAGAAGTATGTCTAAGAAAAGAAACATTATTAAACATGTCAAAGCATTCATAGCATTTTGTCTCTGGTACTCTGTCTTCGTAAATTAATTAACACATTGAAAAACTAGAGAACAAGTCAGCAACAATTAAATCCTCCAAAATCCCAACTTGATCAATCATATCCAGTAAGAAAAATGCAAAAAATATTAAATCTATTAAAAGATCCTTCAATTAATGTCTCCGCAATACCTGCTAAAACATGCCAACCCAAGAGAAGTATGTTTAAGAAAAGAAACATTATTAAACATGTCAAGCATTCATAGCATTTTGTCTCTGGTACTCTTTGTCTTCGTAAATTAATTAATACATTGAAAAACTAGAGAACAAGTCAGCAACCATTAAATCCTCCAAAATCCCAACTTGATCGATCACATCCAGGAAGAAAAATGCAAAAAATATTAATCTTTCTTATTATTAATGATATAATTTTCCACCATGCCAAAAATGATTATAGTTGTAATATGCATTGAAATTTGATTAATTTTAATTTATTAAAAAACATTTTTAAAGAAATTATATGAATTAATTGAATTAAAATTTGAATTTAAATTATATTACGACGATATCAACGGAGATGAGCTGAAAACCCTAATAAAAAATGACAATGCTTCATACAAATTACTAATTATCAATCATGCCAACCCAAGAAAATTATCTAAGCAAATTAATGAAAATTTTGACACTAACCATTTGAAGACAATCAAAATCTTCGTCGTGGAATCTGACTCTGAAATTGCTGTAGGAAGGTGCATAAGAATTTCAAAGTCCCTGGATACTTTGGTCTGTGTTTTGCGAAATTGACAATCTCATTTTAAACATTGGGTCCGTTCAATTCTCTAAGATTTTCAGAGAGGCCAATGGATTGGCAGATGCACCTGCTGAAGTTGGGGTTTACAATGAGTATTTATTCATAGCCTGGCAGTAGTTTTCTGCTTTGGTTTTCTTTTTTGGATGATGCTCCTCTTGAATGGGTCTTCTTTTTTCCTTGCTGTGTTGTCTCTATTCTGCTATATTTGTTTCTGTTCTTCTTCTATTGTTCCACTTTGTTCGATTACTACATTTTTTTTTTAATGAAACTTCTGCATTATAAAAAAAAAAAAAGCCAAAGTCAAATTTTACTCATAATCAATAATCAAAAACATGATTATCGACTCACCCAATCCTCATCATCATAACTTAATTATTTTAGTTTAAACGTTGCTTTCCATCTCTCTCTCATATTTGGACATCATTTAGTTTTAGAACTTTGTAATGTAAACATTATCTTATCTTCTAACGTGTGACAGTTCTTTGTCAGTGTCTTTATGTTACATTTGAAATGTATGTATGTAGATCTGTCCGCGTGAATCACTACTTCGTCATGAAATTAAATGATTAATGACTAATTTAATTATTTAATTGATATTATAAATGTTATGTATCTTTAATTTTTTGGATAAAAATATTATTTAATTTATATTTGATGTATCAATTAACCACCAAATGTCAATGTCATCGCATTAATGAGTTAAGTTAAAAAAATAATAAAGTAAAAAAAATGCAGAACATTAAAACAAGAATTACTATTTAATGTGTTCTCAATTTCAAGTGAGATTAAAATGATAATATATATTTTTTTATAAATATTAAAAAATAAATAAAAAATAATGTGGATACGTGTTATAACTCTTAATTCTGTTTTTGAAATTAAAAAACTCTATTGAAATTTATCGAAAATTTAAAAAAATTTATTGATTTTATTTTAAAAGATTATTTTTTTAATTTTACTCATTAATAAAGTAATATTTTGTAGTTGATTGACATGTACGGTTAATAAATTGAATATAAACGTTTTATTTAATCTAAAATAGTTGTCACCTTTTATACTTTTCATGATCAAAATTTTTTAGTTTTGACCTTCTTTTATTTTAAATTTATTATTGATTAAAATGAGAGAAACTACTTTTAAACACTTTGAGTATAGTAAATTTTAGATATATATTTTATAAAATTTTAGTTTTAAATTTATTAAAATAATTTAAATAAAAAATTATAAAGTTTGACATAAAAATAAAATTGATAATATGACAACTTTTTTTTGGGTTGTGATGGAGGTATTTTATATATATGTAGAGTTAAGATAATAATATAATAATATATTTTTTACAAAAATATAAAAATAAAAATTAAATAAAACATAATATATTTTATTATTTTAATTTTACTTCTAAAATTTTTAAATTTTATTAATAATATATTTGATAATTATCTTTTATATATATCTACTTTCGTGCGGTTCATCCTGTAGTATCCCAAAGCTGTATACAAATCATTTGACTTAATTGGTCGTGCAAGTTGTTTCCCAAAAAAAAAAAAAAAAAAAAGGCGGTGCATGGGGTTTTTTTTTTTTTAATGAGTTAAAATGAATCCTTCTATCTCCGATATATATATATATATATATATATATATATATATATATATATATATATGACAAGATTTGAAAGTCATTTTCAAGTCTTGCAGTCCAGCCAGTGAGCTTACAGGACTCAGAAGCCTTATTGGACTGAAAACTAGACAATGAAAGGAAGGATGAGCCTAATCTGTATGAAAGTCTTCTTGACATTAGAAAACTCATGTCTATAAACAAAACTCCTTTTCTTTTTCTTTCTGTCTGAGGCAATCCAATGGCAATCACATATTTTTTTTTTTTTTTAAATTCAAATTCAAATTCAAATCCGAATTCTCTTTCTCTTACCCTGAACCGCTGAAAAAGGGTTAACTTTAAGAGCAAAAGTAATCCTCCTTGCATTCTTCTGTGTTTCTCTTTCTTGGTCATTAAGCAATAACTTAAGGCAATTTCTATTGAGCTGCTTTTCCACCATTGCTTGTGCCAACTCTGGAATTGTAAGCTGGATAATTGCAGATTTCAGCAGAGAATGTGCAACAGGAGTGCAATTATGACATAAAATACAGGATTTGAAAAGGAATTCTCCATTTCTATATGCATCTTACAATATAGCCTAGCTTCATTAAATGAATCAAAATCAGTAAATTAATTTTTCAAACAGAATGAGAAGAACAAACCTTCTGATCAGTTTTTGCTGAATATGTACAAATATTTAGTTTACACAAGAAATATAAAGATATAACTTAGTCTAGTAAAGGTTTTATTACTCCATACAGATATATGTATTTGGCACATAAGCCTTGAACAAAACTAGCACTGTTCTATGACCTCACCGACTTGCCTACCAGGCTGCAGATGGGTGAGTGAAGGGATTGAAGAAGTGAGATTTCTGTCCTATTGTAAATGGGCTCGTCGAAGGGCCTTCACCACCATTGGCAACCCTCTCGCAGGAAGGGCACATGGTGAGGGTGGCTGCAGGCAGGTGCATATAGTAAGATGCTGTCAGTTTCAATGATTTAAGCTCTTGCAGTTCCTTCTGCAGTCTCTTGTTCTCTTCTGTTAGTGTTTCGCAACATTTCTTCAGTAACTCACAATCTACTTCAGTCTGTTTCAGCTTTGTCCTGCATAAAAACAAGGAAAAGGAGAATCAGAAATAAGGGAAAAAAAGACTCATTCATGAAAAGAATTATGGTCTGACAGAATTAAACCTGGCTCTTCTGTTTTGGAACCATACTTCCACTTGCCGTGGCCTTAGATTCAGCTGTTCTGCTAAAGCTTGCTTGTGTTTCTGTTAACAACACCAAAAAAGAGATTAGAACTTATATATATATATATATATATATAAGTATATGAAAATAAATAGAATAAAGATAAAGAAGCTGTACAGGATTGAGAGTGCTATGTTCTTTGAAGTTGTCTTCTAAAATGGCAGATTGTTCTTTGCTAAGCCTAAGTTTCTTTCTGGGGCTTCCTTCTTCATCTTCATCACTGACCTTGGAAGAAACTCTCTCCAACTCTACCTCTTCACCACCGAAATCTCTCTCCTTCTTAACACTAGAGTTAGAAAATGAAGATACTGCACTGAGAGAAGAGGCTTGTTGGTGGAAATCAATGGACTCGCCATGGACTTTACTAGCATCAATCTTTGTAGCAGATTGGTAAATGTCATCTGATGGACCTAAAGTAAGAGACGGAAAAAACTGATCATGTTTCAGAAACAATTTCTTCTTCTTTTGTTGATGATCGGACTGTGAAAAGTTTTCTTGCTTAACAAGGCAGCCTAGGCCAAGACCAAGACCGAGGCCTGTGTTACAAATATCATCAAATCCCATTGAAGTTTACACTAATTGTTGCTCAAAGCTGCTAACTAGCACAGAATCCTGAAGCTAAGGATAAAAAAACAAAAGGGTTTTCTTAGAGAGAAATGGAGGAGGTGGAGGAGCGTTAATTAGGGGACTTATTGAACGGAGGAAGGACATGGGAAGAATTATTAATCAAAGGAAATGAGTAGACTAACGAATCCGGTTGTGAATGATGGAAATTCCCATCTCTCTTTGTCCTCATAGGTTGACCATTCAGAACAAAACTCTCTTCTTCTCTCTCCTCTCACCTCCAAGAGCCAAGAATACAATGTATAAAGTGCATGGAATGGATTGCATACGTGGAGTCACATGGAAAGTGGGATGTACACAAGAGCACATAAAAGAGAGAATAATTCGACTCTTTTTTACTTTTTGGACTTTTCCTTTGATTTTCACTTTAAATCCACACCTTTGGAAACTTTAATTATAAAGCAATATATTGTAAAACTTTGAGTGATCAAGCTTACACAATTACAACTTTGGGTACAAATCAACATTTAAAGCAAGAATCCTGTCATTCTGATATACATATCAGTCACTTCCTTTTCAATGCTAACACTCAAAGGGCGGTATTCATTAAAGGGAGAGGTCAGATAGCTGAACAATTATTGTCAATTACTGACAAAGATGTTGATTTTTGTGAGGTAAATCAGAGAGGAGACAAGATTTCATAATAGAATTAGATAGAGACCCATCATCGGCTGTGTGTTTGTATGTATACCTAGTTGCAGACCACCCAAATGTCCCCCACTCTTACTTGCCTTGCTTCTCTAACAAGACATAGACTCTTGTAAACTTGCCCCAAAATCCTAATATTCTTTCTGGTACATCACCTTAACTTGATTCCTCCCACAAGACATAAGCAGTAAACAGGAGAGAAAGAATATTATTCAATGGATCGATAATTTGCTTATGTTTATGACTATTAATTTTTTTATTAATTTTTAAAAAATTTTAAAAGAAGATATTAATAAGTACCGATTTGTAGGTCAAATTTAAGATTTAAGTTTTAAGATCAATATCCGAAAAAATTAATTTTTTTTGAATGCACTAAATTAATATGAAAATACACTCTTAAGATTGTTCAAAAAATGATTAATTAATCTCAAAGTACATATAAACTAACTCGAAAATATACTAACCGTAAACCCAAAAAAAGAAAAGAAATTATATATTTATAATATATTGAAATTAAAACGGCTAAAAGTAATGATAGGAAAAATAATGAAACTTCCATTAAACTTTAACCTAGCTATAAAACTAATAGAGAAGTTCATAAATCATAATTAATGTAAATTAACTAGTAAGATTTGCCAATGGGGAAATGAATATATAGTGACTAAGTGACTATCCATGAAGTGGGTGTACTACGTACTCGTTAGATAAGATGAAGACAAGGAAAATCAGTTACTGATAAGCATGTTTCCCCAACATTTCCACTGTTTTCCTCTCCTAGTGCTGTGAACCGTCAATCTTTTTCTAGGGTTTGTTCCGCACATGTTTACATATAATTTTCAATAATCAATATGATGGAAGGAATTCTACACCGTTATTAGTTGCACTGAGAAAATTATTTAAGATATGACCCTCCAGGCTTCCATTTTCACTCAAATTTTGGAGGAAGAGAAAGAAAGAGATGTGCACCATACTGTGAATAGTAATATGGGCCTCTCCACATCAAAATCATTGTACATTTGGTATGGACATAATGAAGATTCCAAGCTATAAATTTCAAAGATGACATAATAGAAACAGAATACAATTCCTTTGCCAATGGAAGTTTGATGTTGAGTCTCGAATTAATTCATGTAATTTTTAGACTTATATACATTTATTCAATTTATTTTTTTTTATTTTTAATAATAATCATTTTAGATACGACATGTAATTAATTAATGATGTGATGTTTTCTTTCTAATAAGTTTTTTCATGTGAAACAAGAGGGATTCCAAGAGACGAGATTTAAGGATTATAATTGGTATTTCGTCTTGAATAATTTCATTATAGTGGTTAGGTATAAATAGAGTTAGGCACTAAGCTAATAGGTTTTTCCCCGACCACATTAACATGAAGAGTTTTAGAATTCTCATAAAAAGATTTGAAGAAAGCTTATAATAATGGAATTCGGGTACACAATACAACTATCATTATCGTAAGATCTTATCTAAAATGTATATTTAAGTGTAAAATTTTCTTTGACAATATTTATTTTTCTTAAAACATAAATGACCAAATTTAAGTACTTTTTTTTACATAAAAAACAACTATAATTTCTTACCATGAACCAATAATAAACTCATCAAAATTTTGAAAATAATTTTTCTTCTAATATCTTAAACATTAACTGAAATTATTATATTCTCACTTTTTGAAAAAAAATGAAAGTTCTTTAAATTTGAGACAGAATAACAAAAGAGATACAATTAAATCCACCGACCGACCGACGAATCTAGAACTATAAGTTGAATGCATCAAATTGTGGGTCATTGGGAGAAAATTTTCATTGATGACACATCTAACCATCGAATATATTATAAAGTGAATATGGAGAGCTAACCCTTTTCTTTTATTAGTAGTTGTGCAGACTTCGCTGTCCAAAATATTTATATTTCTCGTGATCATTAGGTCATGATGAAAAAGCATTTGAGCAGGCATTCAGATATCGAATTATCCAAGCCTTCATACCCAAGTTTCTGCCTATAGAAGGATATATAGATAGACATTGACTTTGTACACAATTAATTAGTACTTTCTAATTAAACATTAATTAAAACGATAAAGGAAAAGGAGACGAAAAAGAATAGATGCTTATAGTATAACATTCGCTACTTGTGTTTGGTTCACACATGACACAAGATTACAAACAGGGTTTGATTCTTTTATTTTATTTTTCCATTGGATAATCCACGTGTTAAGAGGAGAGGAATGACACGTGGGACTGGCGGCCACGGATAGACAAGATCGATCCCACCAATGATTTGGCATGACGGAGCATTCGATTCTAAAGGGTTATGATACGATGATTGTGGGAGCAGAAAGGAGTAGGCAACGATAGGAGGGGGAGAGATGGGCGGTGTTGTTGGTGATTGGTTTTTTATCTTTTCATGTAAAATAAAAAAAAATATATTAAAATTTATGATAACATTTTAAATATAATTTTTTATTTTTATTAAAATTTAACTCATATATTTTTATGTTATTTTATATTATATTATCGTTTTATGTATAAAATTATCAAATTTAATTTTAATCCGGACTATAATTTAAAGGCTATTCAGCCGACCAGTGGTAGTGAGGAATTGTGCTTTTTGTTTGGCTTTTCTAAAAACTTCTTTTCTAAACCCCCATACCAACCGTCCATATCAAGGAAGGCCATCACTTTTGTCTGCAATTCTACTACAACTTGTTTTTATTGATTTTAATCTATGTTATGACTGGCTTCACTTTAAGCAATTATTATTGGCATCTAAACCTTTTCACTTGTATTTAAAGAGATCAGGATTGATCATTGATGCATGATGCATGATGAATGACGCATGAAACAATTTTTCTTTTTCTTTTTTATTAATAGTTTTAATTATTAATGTTGCTACTCTATATTAAACAGCATTAATGCAATGGTTTTTGTTTAAGAAAAATGCATGAGACAATATTGAACATGAAAAATGTAGAAAATTTGCATGTTTTATGGTTGATCATTAATATTAATTATTATTTAGTATAATCTTAAACTTCATCAAGTTCACTCATTAATTAATATTATTAATATCATGTTCTATGAGAGTTTTTGGTACCATGTAAATTTATTCTTTTTGCATTGAACCTCTGTCTGATATAGAGAAGATTCATTCCTTCAACACTGAACTTTTGGATTTAATTGGGAGCTGATTGACATTGTTATTGCAACCCGAACTTGGTTGGAGGCTAAAGGGCATTGGTATTATGGGGAGAATGAATCTCCTCTACATATCGACAATCATCATGGAACAAGATCTAAGTAGCCAATGTTGGGGTTCGTCTTGAATCCCAAATTAAAAGTTTAAGAAAAGTTATGAGAGATTTTCTTAAGTAAATAGTGTGTTAGACTTAATTTGTAACGTATTCAAAAGTTGTAGTTGGATACCGATAGAATTATCAATGTTTGAACTATTATAAAAAATGTAGTTAGACACCGATAGAATAAATAGTGTTTCGACTATTATAATGGGTGTAGATGAGCTATTTAGGTCAGTTTGCATAGTTAGATTTATAAAGAGTTTACAATTTTTCTCTTCTAAAATTTTCACATTGTAATTTAATTGATAATTAGTTTGATTGAGTGGTTATAGACTAATTTGGTTGAACTAAACAACATTAAAAGTTATTGTGTTCTTTTTTGAGGGTGTCCATATCGATGATATTTTTCCCAACAGTTAAGTAACAAAACATCGTTTCCTTAATATCATTACACATAAACTTAATTAATTTTTTGTGGGTGTCTGGATTGATGATATTTTTTTCCAATAGTTAAGTAACGAAACATGGTTTCGTTAATATCATTACACAAACTTAATTAATTATATAATTGAAGAGTATTAGATAATGACTCAACTTTTATTCGGAGTTAGTTTGAATTCTGATAAAATTTTATGAGTTGAAGAATTACTTGGTAATAAATTTATTTAGGATAAATATACTTAATTATAATAGGAATATAAATTCTTGATGATCAAGTAATTTGATTCTATAAAGATAGAGTAAGTTTTACCCTTAAGATTGTGCATTGTGCTTTGAGAGAGAGATATAATTTTTATTAGATCTCCATATAAGAGATTTGTTTGTAGAGATGTTGAGAAGAATTTGGTTTATACATTTTTTTTTGTTAATTAACAAATTAGTTTGTTTCGAGCTTCATTTTTAGTGTTTTTTGGATTTAGTTTTATGCTTATTTTGAGGTGTTTTTTACTTTTGTAATCTTTATTTTTATAGTGATTTCTCGATTATGAATGTAAGCACAAGCCTCCAACCATGTCTTTTTTGTCTATATGATTAAAATTTTTTGTTGATCTCATTGCTGAATACATTTTTACTTTAAAAATTTCAACAAGCAGTATCATATCCCAAAATGTAATATTAGAACCTAAATTCTATTTTGTGACTTTTGCTTGTTACTCCATTTCATGTTTGTCATGTGACGTGCTTCCATGTTTTCACCTTCACATGATCGGG
Organism: Firmiana major; assembly: GCA_033439115.1. Classification (NCBI taxonomy): domain Eukaryota; kingdom Viridiplantae; phylum Streptophyta; class Magnoliopsida; order Malvales; family Malvaceae; genus Firmiana; species Firmiana major. The sequence continues at coordinate 49,169,764 of CM065909.1, forward strand.
TTTGTTAAAGTGGCATCAAGGATATGGTTCAAAAACTATTATCATAAAGTTTCATAAAATAAGTTGCAGAACTGATGGCTCGTTTAAAAAGGATTTGTTGTTACAGATTAATTGTTTGTGAGATTAAGGGCATGCAAATGATGATTTCTTGAAAGCCAACTTTTTACTGAAATTTTAGTTAAATTGGAGTTTTGTTAGACTGACTCAAATTCTATTCGGAGTCAATTTGGATTTCAATAAAATTATATTTGATTAAAAAATTAGTTGGTATTTAAATTTATCTAGGATAAATATAATACTTTGTTCAAATAAAAATATGATTTTTTTTTTGTGATTAAGTAATTTGACTCTATAAATATAGAGTGAGTATAAACATTTAGATTGTGCCTGCCTTGTGCCTTGAAAGAAAAATGTAATTTCTTTTTGATTTCCATTTAGAAGATTTGCTTGTAAGGATATTGGACAGAGTTTGATTTATACACCTATATACTATTGACAAACTTATTTATTTATGGCTTCAGTTTTTATATTTTTTTCGACTTCGATTTAGTATTTATTTGAGGTGTTTTATACTATTTGTAATCTTTATTTTTATAATAGTTTTCTTACTTTAGTATTTTTATAGTAGTTTTTCATTTATGAATGTAGACATTAAGGTTAAATTATATTAAATATTGTCTTCTTTTACATGTACAAATTAATTCCTCATTAATTTCATCAAAGAATATGTTTTTGTTTTAAGAATCCCAACCAATAGTATTAAAACCCAACAAAGAGTTTATATTGAATGGTAAATCAAGTTTTTTGGTGTTAAGATTAGTTATTGGAAAATCTTGTAATTAAGGTAAACAAGAACTTTAAAATGTCAATACACTGTTGTTTTATGGGAAACGTGGCATGGGATGTTATTTCTATGAGAGGTATTAATCATTTGGAACCAGTTGGTAATGGGACAAGAGAAGCCTGCCCAGTTGGCAATATAAATACAAATCCTTATGGACTTCCACTAGATGAGCGCATGATTAAGGCACCACCGACTTTCCTAAAGCAAATGGTGGTCGGCCTACCCCACTTGAGTTGTAAAGGACCTCTTCTCTTCTCCCTACCCGTTGCTATCTTTCGGCACTTCACAATTTGACATTCAATTAACTAGAACCATCATGCTTACGTTGCGCTGCAAATGGGAGGTGATGACAGATGACATAGTGAGCCATCTTTGAGCTGTCGTTTCGTGGAGTTCTTTTATCGTTATCGAGTCCGAAGAAATTGTAAAACAATGGCAAGAAAGCAAGGTAGGTAACTAGCTAGCTAGATCAAGGGATGTAATTATTGGATGGTGATAGGTCTCAATTCGAAAAATTTTACAGAAAAATCGGTTTTATTGTAAAAACAGTTTATGTTTACGTTTATTAATATTAATTTTATATTAATTTTTATATATTTATGATATTTTAAACATAAAAAAAAAATTAATCTAACAATAATATCAACTTTAAAAAGAAGGTTCATTATGGGTTGTTTGAAGCTGCGGGCTCTCTGGCACATTAGGATGTCAACACTCGACGACCCTCGACTTGCTTTGTACCTTTCGGCTATGGGCTTTGGCTACTTCGAAAATGGATATTCAATAGGTGGCCTGAAAACTGAACCTGTTGGATGTTGTCCCATATGGAGTGACATGGATCAAATTGTTGTGGGCTAGGCTCAAACGAAGCGATAATCCCATTGTAATCGTGATCATCGATTGCATAGAACGGATATTTCTATAACAAGAGAAAATGAAAAATTCGTGCTGGCTTTTGTTCGATTCAGACCCCTTTTAAAACAGGCCAACCAGATTGACGAGCAGAGGACGGGAGGGAAGATAGAAGAACAAAAGAAGATGTGTTACGAAGTGAAGTGCTCAACTTGCGGGAAGACAACATGGGCAGGCTGCGGAAGACATGTTCCGTCTGTTTACAAGCGTGTGCCTGAAGCCCAACGTTGCCAATGTCGGGAATGGCCTGGGGTCAACTCTTCTGCCGAAGATTCTCAACCTTCTAGTTCTTGTACTATTTTGTAATAACTCTTTTTTTTTTTTCCTTTGTCCTCAGTTCTGATTTCATGCTTCGAAGTGTTTTTTTTTTTTGCTCTTGTTGGTCAATTCTGATTGCTATCAGATCAATGTTGTTTACAATTGTTTGACTTTTTTTAGTAATTTTTTCTTTGGAGTTCTGCAAATCTTTACGAAAAGAAATTAACTTGTTTTTCGTTAAAATCTGGTTTAATCACAGGTAACCAATCTGGGTTTCTGAAAAAATTCCGGGAAAACAAGAGAAAAACTCGTTTCTCAGTAAGAAACTGCTTCATTCCTCGTCCCTGGAATTTACTGTCCGATGTATCGACCAATGATTTAATTGTGATTTCAGCCCCTGCAACAGATTATTATCAAATCAGCCCAATACTCACTGAAATTAGAAAATGAAGATTCTATAACTTAATTCACGATCATGATGGTTTCTCAATCAAAATAACCAAAGATTTTGGTTTTTCTAGTTGAGCTAACTGTTGGTTCTTCGAACATTAGCTAGGAAGGGGCTCAATGGCGAACTGGGTGCTAAACTTTTGCATGATCCCACCAAAATTGTAGGAAAAAGGAGCTTTTTTTTTTTTGGGTTCAAGAAAAGGAGCTTTCTTTTTATTTCTTATATGGAACCTTTATTGACAAATAAAAAAAGTAAATTACATGTATAAAGCCACAAGACAGCTTTGTTGATCGTGCCAAGGTCTAAAATGTTATTGGACATCTCACTCAATTATTGTACGATCAAAACTAGAAATATCCTGGCAATGGAAACGGAAAAACAGAGAAACAGAAGCGCTCCTGGTTAACCTCAGCTTTACCAACGCTACTATCGTCCAATTCTCCTCCACTTCTTCCTTTTATGTAACAATAAGAACAGCAAACCCAATTCAGTTGACCCTTTTGATTAAACGAACAGCTTGATTCCTTGCAATCAACCATCAGCTTCAATTGGCTGCTGCATCTTCACATGGCTCCTTGTCTTCCTATTCTTCATGGCGCGGAGTCACTCCGTTGGATGCTCATAGGTAAAAAATAAGTCTTGTTCATTTCCATATGCTGTTTGATTTTTGGTGGTTTTTTTTTTCCCGGGTATTGCCTATTGTAGTAAAACATTGTATTAAAGTATTAATTTAAAATAAAATGAGGGTATTATTGAAATTTTATGATTGATTTATATTGAAAAATTTTGCCTGACTGTGTTTGTGTCTTAACTTACAATTTGGAAACTTTCAGTCGTTAGAGAATTAATCAGATAAAAGAAATAAGTGGCTTTATAATGCTAGCTTGAGGCACTGAATCATACTCCAGAAATGTTCGATTAGTTTGTTGCCTCATGGACTGCTTCATTGATGAAATGAACCGATACTACTTGTTTTAGCCCCAACTTTTAGTAATACAAATTAATGCATAAAGTGAAAAACAATTTCTTGAATGTCATCAGGCAACAATGGCATATTTCTTTCTTTGGTCAAGAACAAAAGTAAAACGATGGCATTGAAGGGATTTCACTTACTAGTACTATTATTTTTCTCGATTTGAATGAAAAAATACATTACTTTAGAGTTTACTGCCTAAATCTTTCATGCGAGATTCATCTGATCAACTTTTCTCCTTTCAGTCAATAAAAGTCATTTCTTAGACATCTAAGCATCTTCTTCCGTCTTCCTTTCTGTCTTTTGCATTTCCAGCACTGGTCATTTGCAGTTGCATTTCTTTCCTCTGAATGTTTTGTTCCATAGACGCGTCGAAAGGGTTTATTTTTCAGAGTTGGCTACGAACAAATGGCAAGCGTTAGACTTGAAGGAATAGTTGCTGCAGATCTTCATGTGAAAGAAATCAGGACCAAGAAGTTTTCCATAGGCAAGAAAGAGCCCAACCCTTTAACAGAAGATCTCCATCATGCAGTCACTAGCCTCTCGGCTGAGTTATACACTAAAGATGTTCACTTCCTAATGGAGCTTATTCAGGTTATTGCTTCTATTCTTTTCAAAGTGTTTATCTTTAAAGCATATGCATATCTTTTGCTGGGTTTTTAATTTTTTCCCCTTGTTTTGATGTAGAATGCGGAGGATAATGAGTACCCAGCTGGTGTACAGCCAACTCTTGAGTTTGTGCTAACATCTAGAGACATAACCAGGACTGGTGCGCCATCAACTTTGTTGGTTTTTAACAATGAAGTTGGATTTTCAAGGAAGAACATGGATTCTATTTGTAGTGTGGGCAGGTCCACGAAGAAGGGAAAGAGACAACTAGGATTTATTGGAGAAAAAGGTAAGAATACCCATTTTCTTTCCTGAAAAGTACTAATTCTAGTTCATTGCTTGAAATAAAGCGTTTGTAGACTGAATGTTAAATTATCACCCATCAAAATACATGTTTATCATGATTCTGTGCAGGGATTGGATTCAAAAGTGTGTTTCTTGTGAGTACACAACCTCACATTTTTAGCAATGGATATAAGGTCAAGTTTAGTGAAGCACCGAATCAGGATTGTGGTATTGGGTATATAGTTCCAGAATGGGTACGGGAAAAAAATATCGTTTTAGATGTACATAAGATATATGGGACCAATAAGATCTTACCTACAACTGCCATAGTTCTTCCTTTGAAACCTGAGAAGGTGGAAGCTGTGAAGACACAATTGACAGGGCTGCATCCTGAACTTCTCTTGTTCTTATACAAGATCAAAAGATTATCTGTGCGTGCCAAAAATAATGATCCAAAAGAAGCTGAAAATGTCTCAACTATATTTATATCAAATGAGACGGATCAAGGAGCATTCCCATCTGATAGAGCTCATTCATGTGTGGTTCATCTCTCTGCTAAAAATAGTCTGAAAGCAACTAAAGAGACATGTAAATATTTCATGTGGAGACAGGCATTCCATGTGAAGCCAGAGAATCGGATTAGTACAAGGAATGATGTCGAGGACTGGAATATTGCACTTGCTTTCCCATTTGGGAAGCGACTGAAAACAGGATCATCTTCCATTGGCATCTTTGCTTTCTTGCCTACAGCAATGGTAACAAATTTTCCATTTATAATTCAATCTGATTTCATACTTGCTTCCTCACGAGAAACCATATTACTAGACAACAAATGGAACATGGGGATTCTTGGATGTGTCCCTTCTGCATTTTTCAGTGCCTTCTCTTTTTGTGTGAGAAAGGGCTCTCCTTTGTTGTCTGTGGCTCAAGCATTTGAATTCTTGCCTGCTCAGGCTTCACCAATTCCAGAGCTAAAAAACATGAGGGAATCTATCAAAATTATGGTGCAGAAGTCGCACATCATGCCTTGTGAAATGTTCTGTGGTAGAGAACGTTATCGCAAACCTGGTTCTGCCATTAGAATCCAGAGAAAGTTTCGCGACCTCCTTTCTGATGTCCAGAAAGAAGGAATTACCTTGAAAGGTATGTTCTCAATGATGAAGGTTCCCGTGCATTCTTCTCTGGACCTTGAAAGATATAGGAAAGTTTTGGATTATCTTGGTGTGGGGTCTGATAGTGAAAGTAAAGAATGGTATGTGCAATGCATTCAGACCTGTAATTTCATTTTGCAAGCTTCAGAGGATGCTTATGTAAAATTACTCTGTTTTATTGCTGATATGAACCTTGCTTCTTTTCACCATCTAAGTTTCCTGAAATATGTCAACGGGAAAGGGAAGGTGGAATTGCGTATTTCTTCAAGTCCCGATAAAATCCTGTATGCTGTAGCAAGTCGTGATCATGCGTGGCTTATTAAATGGAATAAGCAGCTTGGTTGCCAGGGTGGCATGTATTTTTTGCCTATTTCCACACAGAAAGCTATTATAAGCCATGAACGAAGTTCAAATCTTCGATCCTGGCTTTCATCTATTGCAGGTGTGAACTGTTATACAGTATTTGACTATGCCAGGGAAGTATGTCATGTTTTATCTAGCAGAAATCAGCCAAAACTTGCTATTGACTGTGCTCATTTTGTGTATCACTCTTACTCCAAAAAGTTCATCACTGAGTCTGAACTTAATTATTTGAGTACAATCATGCCAATTGTTGATGGGTCTGGGTGTCTCAGAAAGCAACGGTCAGTAACTCTTGTCCCTGCATCTCGCAGCAAATGGGCAACATTGTTTGGACATTTTAATCCCTTCTTGGAAAAATCTTATATTGATATTGGAGAGGCTTATGCCCAAAGCTATCAATTTGTTGGAGGACATACCCCTGAGAAAGAGCTACTTGACTTCCTAGTTCAGCATTTTGGAGCTCAAGATTTGCCGGAGTTGCGCCCTCCTGACATGGTGTTACCACTGACAACTTGTTTGACTAGTGAACAGGCCTTTCTACTACTTGACTGGATCAGGAATTCAACGACTAGGGGTTTATCTATTCCTAGAAACTTTTTTAAAGGCATTAAAGATGGGAGATGGATGAAAACCTATTTGGGGTTCAGTTGTCCAAGTCAGTCAGTTCTTCTGGATACAACAGGGACAATTGTTTTTGAAATGATGAAGAGTGTTCTTGATGACTTCTTTGTCCTGGACCAGGAGTTCTATACCGATCGTCTATGTTCATATGTGGATGAGCTAAAATATCTTGGTGTAAGATTTGGGTTTGATGATCTTCAAAGACTTCTTGCCACTCGTTTCAAGACTCTTACCTCATCTAGCTTGAGGAAGGAGCACACTTACTCATTATTAATGTTTATTAGCATCTCAAGAGAAAAGAAATTGCTTGATCAGGAATGGTTGGATGATATTAAGGAGGGTAAATGGCTGCGGACTTCCCAAGGTTATAGTGCTCCAAATGAAAGTCTTTTTCTGCAATCGGAAACCGAGGCCGAAGCTGTTCTGAAAATTACAAATATCCCTGTTGTGGATGAATCTTTTTATGGTAGCAAGCTTAGTTCCTTCTCTTCTGAACTAATTTTACTTGGTGTTATGCTGGATGTGGAGAGTGTGTATGATTTGATTGCTCAAAATTTAACATTCCCGGCTGATGTGGCTTCCATAACTGGTAATTGTGGCTTATTGATATTAAGTTGCATCAGAAACACAGGCTCTGCAGCAAGTGGCTTCATTGAGAGTTTCATTCAACAGCGTTGGTTGAAAACAATCTCTGGTGTTGAATGCCCTCCGAAATGTATTCTTTATGATGTGGAATGGGATTCACTATACAGCATAGTTGATGTCCCTATCATCGATGAAGGTTTCTATGATAATAAAATAAGGGCTTTTATGGCCGAGTTGGAAGCAGTGAGGGTAGCTGTCAATTTTGAGAGTGCATTCCAATTGATAATTGCTCAATTTAAGTTGCTTTCATCTTCAAAAAGCTTGACTCCTGCTAACATAATTTCTCTGCTAATTTGTATTAGAGAAGTGAACCAAAAGAGGCCTTCACAATTGTCAGAGTTCCGTAGCTCCTTGTTGGGGGAGATGTGGTTGAAAACCCGTTGTGGTTATAGAGCTCCCAATGAATCAATTCTGTTTACTCCTAAATGGGCTACGGTTTCATTGTTTGTTGATCTTCCTTTCATTGATGATTCTTTTTATAGTATCAGTATATATGGGTATAGGGATGAACTAAAAATATTGGGAGTTGTAATTGATTTCATGGAAGGATCCTTTTTTCTTGCTAGAGGTCTTAAACACCCAATAAATACAGATCTTATCACTAGAGACAGTGCAATCTCATTGCTAGACTGCTTCAACTGTTTAATGTCTGGGTGTAATGAACAGGAGGTATTTGTTGATTTCCATAACAACTTAAGAAGGAGCAAATGGTTGAAGACCACATTTGGATACAGAAATCCTGAGCAGTGCATTTTGTTTGATCCAGCTTGGGAAGTTATACTACAAAGAACGGATGTTCCTAGTATTGATGAAAGTTATTATTATACTGACTTTTCTGTGTACAAAAATCAGTTAAGAGCCATTGGTGTGAAGGTGGATCCTGGGGATGTTTGTTCTCTTCTTCTTAGGCTTCTTTCATCAAAAACAGAAACTTCCTGTATAGAAAGGATATACAGTTTCCTGAGTAAGTTTCACTTGAATCAGGAATCAGCAGATACATCTGACTCTCAGGTGTGGATTCGAAGTGGAAATGGTGCAGGCAAAGGAAAATGGATGGGCTCTCACCTTTGTGTCCTTTATGACAAGAACAAGTTATTTGGCTCTCGCTTGTATGCTCTCGAAGATTATTATGGGAAGGAGCTATTGCCCATGTTTACTTCAATATTTGGTGTTGCAAAATTTCCTTCTACCAATGATTACTTGCAGCTGTGGAATGATTGGTCTTTACGAAGCAACGGACAATTGACTGCTCATGAATGCTTCTCCTTCTTTGGTTTTGTTCTTGACAATTTGAATCCTTCTACCCTGGAGACTCTCAAGAAAAATTTGAGTAAATTACCTGCCACCACTAGTACAAGCGAGGAAATTTTTTTAGTGAGCAGAGAAGAAGTTTTCTTACCAGACGACTTGCAATTAAAATGGATATTCAAAAATGTAGGAGTTCCTTTGTTCACCTGGCTTCCAAAGCAGAGTAGTTTGTCCCCCGCCTTTTTGTGGAGACTTTATGAAGTTTATCATTCTCTTGGAGTAAGAAAGATCTCTGAATCAGTTGAGTGCAAGGTGGATCATAATCTATTTCCGAATTATCAGTCACAGATGTTTATTGACTTGTTTGAGAAGGGTCTGCTTAAAATTATATTGGCTTTTCTTGCTGGTCCCATGATGAAAATGCCAACAAAAGAGAGACACAAAGCTGCGAAGTCTCTACTTGACCTCTCAGTTTTTGAGACTGAAAAGTCCATTCAAGTCAATTATCAACTTCTTCTGTGTCAAACGAGTAGAACACTGGAAGCACGAAGGAAAAAGATGGTTCTGTGGGAAAGAAATTTGCGTAGACTTTTTCTGGATAAATCAGGCTTTGAAGGTCGGAAAACCAATATAGAATTTGTTTCTGCTTTTGCTCAAGAAATTTCTGAAGGACTGCTCTCTCAAGGAAAAGCTGAAGCAATAGATTGTTTGAGCAAGCTTATACAAATTGGGTTCACGTATGAGTACAAGGAGGATGCAGTTGAGTTCTTGCTCATAAAAGAAAACTTAGAACTGCTTGTTGAAGACTCTCAGTTCCTTGATGCAGCAATCAGAAAGCGAACTCATCCAAGGTCAGAGCAATTAGGTCCTCTCACACCATTTGCTTCTAGTAAGAAGCAACGCCAATGATGGGTTTGTCTCCCCTGCTACTTTTTGTGAATGGTAACTTGTGTAATCAGGTATGAAAATTGCGTGGCCTGCTACTTTTTGTGAATGGTAACTTGTGTAATCAGGTATGAAAATTTCTCACGCATGCTTTTTGTATGAAACTGAAAGTACTCTAGCTCTTTCAATAGCCAAGTATTTTCTTTGCTGTTAGGTATATCATGCATATACTCCTGGAACAACACTACTTACAGTCAGTGCTGGTTTGGACAGGAAGTAAAGCTTGGCCATATGCTATGGTTTACTGGGAGTTTATGTTCAGACAATGCACCAATTAACTTCATGTATTTTAATTTTTTTCTCATGATTTAAGTATAATTCATGACCCAAGATTGAGTCATAAACCCTAAAAACTGAGAAAATTATTACTGCATGCACCAAGAAAAACCCAAAAAAAAAAAAAAAATACAGTACGAAAATCCATTGTTGAGGGAGGCATTCAAGCAATATAGAATGGGAAATAGAAAGCTAGAAAAAGTTTTTTCGTATTTTATATTTTATATTATACAAAAACGATTTTACACGACAACATCACCACTCGTGATCAATAGATGCCAAGCGGTAATGCTAATCCCCTCTAGAACAAAAATGTCAAACCTCAAAACCTTCAAAACTTAAAATTAATTCTCTTAAATACCATGCCAGAGTAAACACCAAACTGGGACTTGACATTTTCAAGTGAATCCTAAAAATTAAAAGAAGTACATAGATTTCCCTTTCTCCTAACACTCGGCTTAAAATATAAATAAAAAACAGTGAAGTTGAGAAGCCTGCAATGGTTTGATTAAAACGAGCGCTGAGCAGAGGAGCCAGAGGAAGTGGAGCGAATTTCTCAGTTTGGGAGCCCGATTGGCTCCCGTTTATGCCAGTGTGGTGGAAATTCCCACTAAGAGATAAAAATAAATAAGGGGTAAAATTATCCCCTTGCTTTTATTTAATTTTTTTTCATTTTTAATTAATTTTAAATAATTATTTTATTTTTTTATTTTTTTCAAAATCAATATCATTTTAATGAAACTAATTTTATCCACTATGCTATGGAAGTATGTCGTATTTTAGACAGCAAAAATGAGCCAAAACTTGCTATTGACTCTGCTCATTTTCTGTATCACTCTTACTCCAAAAATTTTATCTCTGAGTCTGAACTTGATCGCTTGAGTACAATCATGCCAATTGTTGATGGGTCTGGGTGTCTCCGAAAACAACGGTCAATAACTCTTGTCCCTGCATCTCGCGGCAAATGGGCAACATTGTTTGGACCTATTAATCCCTTCTTGGAACAAGGTTATATTGATATTGGAGAGGTTTAGGCCCAAAGCTATCATTTTGCTGGAGAACAGACCCCTGAGAAGGAGCTCCTTGACTTCCCAGTTCAGCATTTTGGAGCTCAAGATTTAGCGGAGTTGCGCCCTCCTGACATGGTGTTACCTCTTAGATCTTGTCTGACTAGTGAACAGGCCTTTCTACTACTTGACTGGATCAGGAATTCCAGGACTAAGGGTTTATCTATTGCTCAAAACTTTTTTAAAGGCATTAAAGATGGGAGATGGATGAAAACCTGTTTGGCGTTCAGTTGTCCAAGTCTGTCCATCCTTATGGATACAACAGGGACAATTGTCTTTGAGATGATGAAGACTGTTCTCGATTATTTCTTTGTACTGGACCAGGAGTTCTATACATATCGTCTATGTTCATATGCTAAAATATCTTGGTGTAATATTTGGGTTTGATGATCTTCAAAGACTTCTTGCCACTGGTTTTAAGTCTCTTACCTCTTCTAGATTGAGCAAGGAGCATGCATACTCATTATTAATGTTTATTAGCATCTCAAGAGAAAAGAAGTTGCTTGATCAGGAATGGTTGGATGCTATTAAGTAGGGTAAATGGCTGCGGACTTCCCAAGGTTATAGTGCTCCGAAGGAAAGTCTTTTTCTGCAATTGGAAACAGAGGCCGAAGCTGTTCTGAAAATTACAAATCTCCCTGTTGTGGATGAATTTTTTTATGATAGCAAGCTTAGCTCCTTCTCTTCTGAACTAATTTCACTTGGTGTTATGTTGAATATGGAGAGAGTGTATGATTTGATTGCTAAAAATTTAACATTCCCTGCTGATGTGGCTTCCATAACTGGTAATTGTGGCTTGTTGCTATTAAGGTGCTTCAGGTACATGGGCTCTACAGCAAGTGACTTCATTGAGAGTGTCATTCAACAGCCTTGGTTGAGAACAATCTCTGGTGTTGAATGCCCTATGAAATGTATCCTTCGTGATGTGGAATGGGATTCTCTATACAACATAGCCGATGTTCCTATCATCGTTGAAGGTTTCTATGGCAGTGAAATAAGGTCTTTATGGCTGAGTTGAAAACAGTTGGGGTAGCTGTTGATTTTGAGAGTGCATTCCAATTGATAATTGCTCAATTTAAGTTGCTTTCATCTTCAAAAAGCTTTCCTGCTAATATGTATTAGAGAAGTGAACCAAAAGAGGCCTTCATAACTGTCAAGAGTTCCATAGCTCCTTGTTGGGGGAGATGTGGTTGAAAACCCCTCATGGTTATAGAGCTCCAATGAATCAATTCTGTTTAGTTCTAAATGAGCTACAGTTTCATTGTTTGCTGATCTTCCTTTCATTGATGATTCCTTTTATAGTATCAGCATATCTGGGCATAGGGATGAACTAAAAATGTTGGGAGTTGTAATTGATTTCATGGAAGGAACCTTTTTTGTAGCTGGAGGTCTTAAACAGCCAATCAATACAGATATTATCACCAGAGACGGTGCAATCTCATTGCTAGACTGCCTCGAGTGTTTAATTAGCACGATTCTCGGTCAGTTAAGTCTGTCTTATCTTTCTTCGGGGATGTTCTTCCCCCAGGCGTGTCTATGCTTTTTGATGTCTTTGTCACCAACATGTACCCTTTTCATACAGCCAGCTTTCATTGTTGATCGATTGTCTTTAAAATTGGCCTTTTAAGTACGGATACATTACCTCTAGAAAAGGCAAATGTCCATGTAAATTAGCCAATTTTCGCCTAGTTTCTTGCGCGTGTAATGTGAACAACTCAGCAAAAAATGAATCCTATTACTCCGGTGTTCGATAAACATGGTTGGTGGTGTTCTTCTGTGCCCAAGTCCTACCTTACACCTTAAACTAAAACAAAATGTAGGAAGAGATCTCACAATTTTAACTGAAAAAGGGTTTGATGTGAAAAGTGGAGAAAACAAATCTAGGAAAAGAAAATGTAGAACAGCTCGTGTTTCATTCTGTCTGCTTATCATATATATGATTAACTAGATATATAATTTTTACTTTTTGTGGTTGTCAGACAGGGAAAAGAGCATAGAGCCTGGAGGAGAAAGTTGGCTTGAGCTGTACTGAGGAGCATGATTGTCAAAGGAAGATTGATTTTTGCCAATGGTGTAGGTCCATTCAAGCTTGGAAATTTGGTAAGAAAAGTGAGAGTGACCTACTAAATTGACCTTGTCCATGTGCACATTTTACTTGGTATTAGTTTATATTCCTTCCCCTTTTTTGGGGGGAAGGTTTTAATTAAAGCATTGTTTGTTTTGCAATTTTCTGACATCTTATTTTCCTTTCAGCCAATTTATTCTTAGGTTTCCTATGTCCTTGGTGTGTTTTGGCTTTGTTCAAGCATATATTGATCTAGTGGTTTTTTAGATATCACATGTTAATATAATATTAATAAAAGACATGAAAATGATATATTTTAGATTTTTTTAAAAAAATATGAATATATGCTAAAAATTAAAAAAAATATATTTGATATATCAATGAGTTTTATGTTTTATAATACATGAATATAATTTTATATAATACAAATTTATATAATATAAACACAAATTATAAACACTAATTATATATTTACTCCAAGTGTTAATCTTGCCAATGACACGTGACATTTCGTTTACTAGATTGGAAGTTAGATGCTTGGGGTTGGATATGATGTCTTACATTTGATTTCATGTTAGAAATATAGTAAAAAGATGAGAATTAATATAAAATTAATATCAATAGAATGATAAAAAAATTAATATAATTAGACGTAGCTACATGAGTAGAGATGTAAATGAGGTGGGTACTTATTATTTTTTAAGTATTCGAATCCGAACCCTATTATATTTTATAATATTCGAATTCGATTAATTATCTGAATATTTTTATTTTTACTACTCGAACTTTATCCATATAAATATAAAATATTCATTAACTATTCGAATCCGTTTAAATACTCGTTTATTAAGTCAAAATTTGACTTTTAAATTTAAATTTAAAATCAATTTTAATGCATATTATTAAAAAATAAATTGATAAATTTAAATTAACTCATAAAAATAAATTAATATTAAAAATCATAATTAAATACTTAATAAATTAATTTAATTATATATTATATTAATAATAAATCATTAATAAATAAAAAACGTATATAAAAATATTTTAAAAAATATTATTCATAATCGGGTTCGGATAATAAGGTACCCTAAAAGTACTACTTAAACCCTACTCGAATATGTGACGGGTAGTAAAATTATCAGCTGAACCCAATTATTAAATAGCTTAATCCTATTTAATTGGGTTGGATAATATCAAGTACCCGTTTATAACGTATCTATTTACATCTTTATATATGATAAAAAATATAAACACATAAAAAACGTAAATTTAGACATAAATATGATAATAACTATAAACACATAAAAATATATATAAACTTAAAATTAATAAACATAAAAAATTAACAATGTCATAAATAAATATAAAAATATAATAAAATTAAACTTCAAATAAATATAAAATAAATAGACGTTGCAATTTATTGTTTAATTATTCCGTACAATACATCATCACAACGTAAATCTAGCAGCATTACCTGTCTTGCACTAATTGAAATAATTATTTATTATCTCCATCGGACAGCCAACAAGTATAGCAAGGTCAAGCGAAGTGTGATGTGACGTTTGGCCTCTTGACCACCACGTACGTTTTATAATTCTTTAATTAATGTGTTTATAGTTTCAACTTTCAATTTAATGATGCATTCATTATTGCTCACTTTATAGGTAAAATATTACCAATATTTTCCGAGCTGAAAAAGGACAAATTTTATTGATTTGCTAGAGTGTCAGGGTCCTTTCCTTTCAGTGAAGCTTATTGTTATTATTATTATTTTTTGATGATCGAATTAAACCTCTATCCAATCTCATAAATAATGATTTTTTAATATTATTTATGTTATTAATAAATTTTAAATTTTATTTAAGAAAATCGAATTCTTTATCATTTAATTTTTAAAATTTAATTTTTTTTATATATATATATATATATATATATATATATATATATATATATATATATCTAATTGAGGAGAGGCTTCGCCAAAGGATAGAAAATCTCGTGGCCTAGTTTGAAGTATATATAGCCTCACTAAATTTGGTGACCTACCAAGAAGAAACGTCCTCTTAATTGTGTCTCAATATATATATATATATATATATATATATATATATATATATATATATATCCAGTTTATAAAATTTTACTATTTTTTCTGTAAATTATGAAATAGTCTCATATCACATTAAATATAAAATTAATATTCATTCACATTACGTAATTGATACTGATTTGATAAAATTTAATTTGATGAGAATTCAAATATGAAATTTTTCGTTATAAATTATTTTCACTCAAAAATTTAAAATTTAATGAAGCTTCAAATTTTTAAATTAACCCTTTAGATTAATTAAGTTAATTTTCTCACAGCATGAAGCTTTGGGTTATATCATCATAATATGATGAATTTGACCTTTGTTTCCAATCTCATCTCTCTCTCCCTCCCTCCCTATTCAATTGAAGTATTGTCATTTTATGCATGATTTTTCCGACTCATCTCTTCATTACTTTCTGCTTCACCAAATACCCTATAAATTTTTTCTTTACCGATACAAGCATCAAAGCTCAGAAACTTTTACTAATTTCACATTAATAAATTAATCTTTTGTTTGAAAATTAATTGATTATTGATTTTAACAGATTAATTTAAGATTATAGATGCATGTCTATAATCCTATGATCTGAAGCCATCTCATCAAATTAGTGGAAATGTGTTGCCCTTGTCCCCCCAAACTTAAATATTTATAAATTCTCCTTGTTGCTAATTGAAATCCTAAGCTTCTCCGGTATAAATAGTACGCAGCAACTATTAACATTATTGATTAATTCGTGGGAGTGCATATTAATAATAATTTGCAACATAAGTAAATAAAAAGTTTCATGTAACACTTCGATTATATTTCAAAATATAATGAAAATATATTTATGAAATGTTTTCTTGCTGATAAAAACAAACAATAGCATGATGGTTCCAAAGAAAACAGCAGCCTTTGACAAAAATAAATTGATTAGTACTGTACTGGTATTATTCTACACTAAGAGAGACAAGTAGAAAAAAGCCTATTCTCTTGTTCTGGCATTTCCATTTTCTACAATTTTTTATACCAAAGTTTTTCTGCATGCCATACCCTTATTTTTAAAAATCAAACCCATAAAATATATATATATATATATATATATATATATATATATATATATGGATCTTCTCAGAAACGTGTTTATCCTTTTCCAGCTATATTACTCCCATCCTCTCTCTCTCCTATAATTCTTGCTTCACTGGAAAGAGAGAGAAATTAGCTCATAAAAGGAATACTAAGTATGGGTAGAGCTCCTTGCTGTGACAAAGCTAACGTCAAGAAAGGCCCATGGTCACCTGAAGAAGACGCCAAGCTCAAGGCATATATCGAGCAGCATGGTACTGGTGGAAACTGGATCGCTTTGCCTCAGAAAATTGGTAATAACAGTTGAACATAATCAATCAGTGCTTTATTTTTCTCTCTTTTTCGTGTTCAAATGGAATACTAATGATCAGATTATAACTCGAGTAAGAACCCTTTAGTTTTATGGTGTCTGGTGCGATTTCAACTTTCAAGAGGGTTGTTTTTGTATCCTAGGCCTTAAAAGATGTGGGAAGAGCTGCCGTCTCAGATGGTTGAACTATCTCCGCCCAAATATCAAGCATGGAGGATTCTCTGAAGAAGAAGATAAGATTATTTGCAGTCTGTATATTAGTATTGGGAGCAGGTATTTCTGGTCCTAAAATGATTTGATTTCATTTTAAACAGACAGTTTTATTTCTAAGTACTTATTAGACCTGCATGATTATCGTAGGTGGTCTATTATTGCTGCACAATTACCGGGGAGGACTGATAATGATATAAAGAACTACTGGAACACAAGGCTTAAGAAGAAGCTTCTTGGCAAGCAACGCAAAGAGCAACAGTCTCGTAGAGGCAGCAGCCTAAAGCAAGATATGAAGAGATCAGGGAATGGGGAGTCCATGGTTCCTGATAACAATCAAAGCCCTTACTGGCCAGAGCTGCCTGTGCTGGCGGCGCCCATACCATACTCAAGCCAAGAACAATGCATTGACAGTCAAGCTTCAATGAGAAGATTACTAATCAAGCTTGGAGGAAGATTTTGTGATGGTGATCGTGTAATTAACGATGGAACAACTCTTCATCAGTTTCAAAATGATTCATCCTCCACTGATCAGCAACTTTATGAGCAGACTGTCCATATGGCCTCTTCTTCTTCTTCTCCCATGGATGCTTTAAACAACAACATTGTTGCTCAGTTTGTGAACTCCCAGTACACTATAGATGGAGCAAATCAGCACACGCTGCAAGGACAAAACAGTTTTTCTTCAGAACTCCAGGAAATGGCATATAGCAACCCACAAAGATTAGATGGTATGGAGTTCTTATATGGGGAAGACATAGTCAATAATAGAGCTGTGAATTCATGTGAAAGCATAAGCTGGGGTGATACAAGCTCTCTGGTTTACCCTCCTGTTGCTTCTGAATATGGAGGAATATATCAAGGAATGCTGCAAGAACATGCTTTCAGTGAGTTGAGGTATCCAGGAGCATAATAGTATGCTGTAAATGGAATGTATTAGGTTGGAAGAATAGGGAAAGAGAGGTCCCAGAATACTCTTAGAAAGAAAACCCTAAGAATAATCTGGTTGAGTTATGTGCTTGATTTCTTTTGTTCATGCTTACTCTATCAATAATGACTGTAATTTAATTATCAAACTCTATATTATTTGTATCTTCAAGAATTCTTCTTTTCTTTAACTGAGTTTATTGTACTCATTTTTCTTATGCTAATGTTGAACTAGGTAATTCTGAAGCTTCAGTGTCTTGTTTTTCCAAACTGTGGGCTAGTTCATCAACATATCTCAGATGATTAACTGATGAATGGTATGCATTTTAATTCTTACATTAATATCCACGTGTCATATTAATACGTGTCACAATCTTCCTTGGAGATCCAAACAAGACGCAGCCAGAATGCTAGATTCCTTTAAGAATCCAATGTTGTAGCTAGGCTAGCTAAAACTATTTGCATGCCTCCAAATAAAAATAAGATCTCCCAAGGCTAAAGCTCATGCCAGCATTCCTTGATTAGTCAAAGTGCTTAATAGTTAATTAAAAATATAGTACAGTATAACTGAAGATCAGCTCTAGGGTTTTGTGGTTAACTTCAGTATACCTTTTCTAACTTAATTATATGGATGATGATGATCACCAGAATAATCTGATAGCTCTCAAGGGCTAATTAGGCCAGAAAATTAAATAGCAGATAGATTTGTTGAAGAGAACAATCCCTTCTCTAATAATCCCACTTATACTAAAGATTCTATAGGATTTATATCAAACATTTGATACTTGTTCTTTCATCATCAGTTTACAGTATGAATCTATATTTCTTGTTTCTGATTGATTTCTTCCACCCATTTTTCTCTTTTTCTCACAAACAACAGCCTTACTGCATGATTTTTGCCTTGTAACTACAAATTTTATTAACAGACAAAATTTAAAAGTTCAACAGCTGCTCTCAGATTCTGAAAATGATGTAATCACATGTAATTTAATATTCATACAAGTTTGTAATGCTTGTTATAGTTGCTAGAGATTAAGGTAACTAGTTTCTATTCAGGGAATGAATGCATGTATAGGACTGCCAATTGACACCTGCAAACAGCTTAATTCTGTCGAACATGCATGCTTAGGGAGACTTCAAGTATTATCGTTTGATTGGTATGTGCATGTAGTTCAAGATTACCGTCTATAATCCTATCCTCTATATGTAAAACAAAAGCTTTGACTTACATATTCAAGGGAAGCAATAAGAATATATAAGCTTACAGCTGCAGCTAGCCATTGTTCTAAAAATATCTCACTTTAGTCCTAGAGAAACCAACTAACCAAGCTGGTTTAACTTTTGCTATAAATAACCTAATAATGAACTATGAAAACCAATCAAATCCACAGTTTGATGTGTACACTTTGAAGTTTTTTTAAAAATCATTCAAACTAATTAGGGTTTTGTCACATTAATTCGATGAATGTCTCAATGTCAGAGTTCGGGAATTAAGGAAAATCTAGCCTTAGATATTTCTATGATCATAACATTAGAATTGATTAGGTCGCCTTTAATTATAATGCTTGACACCGATTCTCACCTAACTAGTTCTAATAATCATTTAACTATCAGTAGTTCCATCTAACTGGGTCATATTGCTGATCATATAAAGGCAATGACCGTTGGTAACTTTCTTCGGATCTGGTTTTCAATCAAATATCAAAACCAGAAGAATCCCATATTCCTGCTAGCTTATGTACCTTTCTAGCTTCAGTCAATCAACAAATTGATATAGTTGTAATCAGAGAAAAACTGATTTCCATCTTCTCCACAGTTAAGTTTAGCTTAAGATTATCTCCTAGGTCAAAAGCCTTGTTATTATTATGTAATCTTGTGTACTCTTCTGGGGCTGACTACATGAGTAAACTAATTGATTACAGTTGTAACAATTGGGATCAAAATAATTATGCCTTTTCTGTTGACAAATTTTCTTGTTTGGTAAGCCATGGTCATGATATCTGTTAAAATTGGTTGACAAATTCCAAAAACCCTACCTGTTCTTTGTCAAGCTATTCAAAACCTTAGGCCCCATCACCTAAACCAACTTCCAAAACCCAAAACAATATTGAAATACATTAGCAACTAGCAAGTCAATATTACATGTGATATTTATATATACATATATATATATGTATATATTTCCTTCACATGCTTTCACATATCTTTTCACCCATTTTCTTCTACATTCTCTCTCTTTCAACAGCTCCTGAAGCTTGAAATTTAGTGTAGAATTTACATTATAATCATTATATAGGCCAGACAGGCAAAGAGAAGTGCCATAGCATCACAAACGAATAATTCTGAAACCAGTAAAAAACAAGCTTATAATTAATATTTCAACCTGTAAAGCAAGAAGGAATATCCCTGGTGAAGAAGAAGCAGAGCAGAAAAGGCCCAAAACAAGAAACCAAGATTTCAAGTTTTTGACTTAAATATGACGATAATAAAGCCAAAAGCATCCTTGATTAAGGCCCCTGTGTCTGGACAAGACTTCCCTAGCCATAACAACAACCAAACGACGACTTATTTCCCTACTTTTTTATATTTTATTATAAACCCTTTTTTATTAAAACTCCATATTGCTGAATAATCAGATTATCTTTCTGTTTTCATATAGTGATAATGACACTCACTAACATGAGAAAAATCTTATAGCTAGCTAGCTCTTTGAGGAAGGATAGCCGTCGGAAGCCTTTCATTTAGCTTTGTCAAAAGTGGGATTGAAAGATGATGATAGTTTCTCTTGGACTTGCATTTTTTTTTTCATTGTTTATAGACACTAAATTAATAATTAATATATAGCTTGCCTGCAATTTACATATTTATATATATATATATATATATATATATATATATGTATATATTCTTAGCACACCATAGCTTGGAAGGATAATGGAAATGGCCCAGTATGATATACTAAATTATATGCGTGGATGATAATATGAACTAGTAATTTTTGACAAAGAGTTTTTTGAATTGAAATGATCACATGAGAAGAGTGAAGCTGAAGTAAAACTTTGGGATGCATTTTGATGTTTAAGTTAATAAAGTATCTGAACAATAAAAATAAATAAAGGAAAGAAGAAATAATCATGAAATGAAGAAAAAAGTTTTTTTCTTGGTTATATTGATTCGAGTTCATAAGTGCTGACATGACAATCATTCTTGTTACATAACATATAGAGTTCTATGAGAGATCACGTGTGTAGTTATTATAACATATAACAATATACTAGGAGATTAATAATATGTATTAAATAATTGAAAAAATACTTTCAAATTCACAATGATATTGATAAAATACTAAGAGGCATAAGTAATGAGATTTAAGTATTATTTAATGTAGTTCACATTCAAGTCTACCTCATAACCCACTTCTCTTTGAGAAATGGGTTTGGGTTTTCAACAAAAGCCTTGTGGGTTTATATTTTCATCTCATAAATCTCACATTCAAAGGTTGGTTCTGACCAAAGAAAGCCCAATTAGACCCAAAGTTAGTGGGTTTAGATTCACCCCATAAGGCCCGAAAGATCCAAAATCCATTCCTTCAATCAACACTCTCTGCCAAACCCTAGAGACTGAAAAAGCCGATGAATACAAGAAATCTCTGGTGATTCCGAGGAAAGCCCATTTGTAAACGATGGCACTCTTGGCGTCCTCCGTTTTGCCTTCAACTCCGAATATTAAGGTACTGCCTTCAACTTTTTTGCTGCATTTATGTAATTGATTATAATCTGAACATGAAGTAGCTTCAGATAGGAAAATGGAGCTTTAAATTAACACAAACTTCAGTTTTTCCTGTTGTGTGGATACTTCTTCGAAGCTTACGTTCGTCAAATCCTCTTATAGGTTAAGCAATTTGAAAACCAGCCTTCTTCTCAGCTTCATGGGTTTTTTTTGCCATTGAGATGTCATCGCCGAGTCTCTCCAAAGTGTGGCATGAAAATAACAATGGCGCAGTTTCAATTTGGGGAGCCAAATAAGATTATGGAGCAACTCAATAACATCAAGGAGAGGTTATGGGAGAACACCCCTGACTCTGTAAAAGATTTTCCTTGGAAGAAAGCTGAGAATTTGCTGGTGCAAAGACTACTTTTTGTGGGAAAGAAGACATTGAAGTTGTCTCTTGTTGCATTTCTTGTACTTACCTGTCTGTCTGATTTTATATACTCCATATCTAGAAATCAAGAACTGATGATACCCTTTGGCCTCATTGTTGGATGTCTGACGACTGATTTCTTAAAGGAGACATCCCAAGAAGCATTTCGCAACTACGAGGTACATATTCTCTATTCAATGAACGTTCTATAGCTGTGTAATTCTGCTTTATATGAATGTGATTTTGATTTGGTGCTAAGCAGGGAAAGGGCTTGAAAATGAACTGGCAGCTCTTGGCAATTGGTGGCCTTTTTGTTGTGGTTAAGTTGGTTTCTTCATATTTCGCAATAAGAACTCAGGTTTTTCTTAAGCATTTTGCAAATGGCGGATTGATGCAAGTCTTTTGGCTATGGAGAAGTTTGCTAGAAGAAAATGGAGGCGGTGATGGAGGCAATTTATTTTCCATGCAAGATAGATCTTCAGCAGCGGATGCAGAAAGTTAAGTTCTTTAGAGTGGCCACATTCTTGGTTTCGCTTGTCAACTACATTTGCGATCGCCTTTCGGTAAGTTCTTTCAGGGCAATCTTGCTTGATAATCTGTAAAATCATCAGTCACACCTTGTTATGATTCCCTCTGTGTGGCAGTTTATTGAACAAAAGAAATAGCATTTCAGATGAAATGCATCTTGTTACAGATTGAAATACTGTTAGTATGCTCTGAATTAAATGGCTAGGAAATTTACATGTATCTGACATGTGCACCAAATTTATGATCCAGCACTAATCTTATTACATACATCTCCTTATGTGAATAGTTGACTGATAAATTCCATCCAAGATCTCTTTAGTTTTTTTTTTTTTTTTTAATTTCATTTCAGTCTTTAATTTTTTGAATTGTTCTAGTTGAATTATTAACCAATTTTAAATTGATTTCATTTTATTGATTTTTTTTTCATATTTTTTCATTGACAATTGAGAAGAATCTTCTAATAACATGAACATTACATTAGTCTTAGCAAAATTATTTGCTGGAAAGATTAAAATAGAACTATCAAAGTATTAAAGATTCAAATGAAATCAAACTTAAAAAACATAGAAGAACCATGAATAGAATTTATATCCATGGTAGACTTTACTTAAGTGGAAAAGAAACATTATAAGATTATCACCAAAATTGTACAAAAAGAGAATATTTTTCTTCCCTCCTTTTAATAACGTACAACAACATCCACAGGATAGAACACCTGCCTTTAAAGCTGTACAGTGTAGAGTATATATATCAAAGGGCTTTTGTCTAATATTATCTGCCCCGTAAAGTGTGAGAACTAGAAATGGAAAAGTAATTATGTGAGGAAGCAAAAACTGTCGCCTTGTTTCCTGCTACCAATGTCTCATTGCCACTCTGAACAAAGCCTCTATACAGATGTTTCTGCTAATGTTTCTTAAACTATCAGAGCACATGTTCCCTGCAACCTGGTATCATAGATTGACATCTTCTGCACATGATGGTAACAGAAGATAAACCATTTCACTTCATGCCAGGCCTTCCGCTAGTGAACAAGCCACTATTCATCTAATTTAGCAAGTTGATTTCCTGAAAGTTTAAAAGTACAGATCAAATGAATTACAAATTGATTCTGGATGGAAGGAACCACCAAGCACCAGCAACCATACCTGGCTTCAGTGACTCTGGATCTTGGGTACTCTCGTTGTCTTTATGGTGACTGGTGTTTCCGGCTGTGGACAAGTCTTGAGTTAACGGAAACTGGCAGTAGACTGAACGCAACTGATTATAAATTTCTTCTACCCTCCCCCACTGTTCATCTTGTCGATCCATCTCTATAAGAACCTGTACAACCAAGCCATCACACCAGAAAATTGGTTGGGAAGTTTTCTAGGGAAAGAAAGAGAGAGAGAGAGAGATTTCTGATGCTTACCTGTGCAGGACTCCTCCTAAAAACGGGGGAAAACCTCTGCCTACAGTACTCGTTGAACAGAAGAGTGAAAAATATTAGGGGAATGGTGAAGCCAGAAGCAACTGGTGATCTTTTTATGCCAAAGACCCCAAGGGCAATAATTTGTGTCAACACTAGAGAGAAGATCGTTGTGTTGTGAACAATGGGCCAGAACTGTCCTCCACTTTCATATTTTGATACATAAACATGGAGAATCTGAAAAAAAGAATGAACACTGTAAATAAAATGCATTATCAAAGTGTTAAGTTGAATGATTCTGACTCTTCCACTTGACTCCATTGCCATCAACAAAACTATGCTTGACCTAACAGTGAAAATGTAAATAGAAGGCTTCCATAACTTCACCATGTTCTAAAAATACATAAAACAAAAATTAGAACTGCGATCACCTTGTATATAAATCTAATACTTGTGAATGCAGATTATCTATGCACTTTTATAAGGATTAAAAATGTGTAAGCTATTCTAAAGGAAATTGAAGCTTAGAGTGTAATTCCATAAAGCAGGTTTTCTGCAGTTAATAATAAACAACTGTTCTGTAAACAAGGACCGCATGTAAGCTTAGAGTACACTTCAAAGAAACAGCTTTCAGTTTAGTCTGGAAACTTTTGGCCTTTCACTCCATACTAGGCACCACCTTTCCTTTGCTTGAACTCCCAATCCTTTACCTTTAAGGATTTTACTGAACATTTTTCATTATTTTCATTGGATCAAATTATTGGAGCATACTAAAACATTAAAAAAAAAAAAAATGAAAAGAATAACAATCTCATGGATACTCGAGCAAGATCTCAGTCTACTCTTCAAACAAAACTTAAAACATTTCAAGAACTGAAGTCTGAATTGTTTAAGAATTTGAGTTAAGACAATCTTTTTGTCTTCACATTTTGGTTTTTATTTTATTCTTTAAAAACATGCATATCACTTCTTTCTTATAACGCCTCTTTACCAGTGTGAATGAACAAGGTCTAATTTAACAAAGAGAAGACTGTATACATTAATAGCTTTTTGAGCACAAAAAAACCAGTTACAAATGAAATTGACTATTGTTTGATTGACAAAAAGCAAAAGGAGGATATCAAATTGATCAGACAAAAACTCACCTGGTTACGATAAACAAGGAAAGCAAGGAAAAAGTAAACCAGCAAGAAGGGCACTATTAAGGGTGCCATGACAGAGCAAGTGAAGCCAATGAGTCCAAACAGAAGAAGTCGCGGAATTTCAGTATGGTGAGGGAAGTTTAGAGCAAAGTTAGATGGCTCTTCCTTAATTCTTAGTATGAATTTCCTGAACACATTGCAAAGAAGGGCAAAAAGTTGTATTACTTCACAGGCCAAGCTTGCCCAGCCTGATGATAAAACATAAGTCGTGAAGAAGGTAGCCTGCAGATAAAAACAACAACTACAGTTAGAAGTAATCTTGAAGATTCACATTCACATGACAGAGAAAAGAGATCAGAAGCAATCTTTGTACTATGTGAATCTGCTGACAAATGAGAGGGCATAAAAGTGTACGGCCATTAATAAGACTTTTGCAATAAGATATTAGGTCTAGCCAAGGCATGTCAAAAGCAGAAGTTGGATATCCACAATTTCAGAACTCATGAAGATAATAATTCCGAAAGTATAGGTTAGATTCATATAAAAAAGTATCTCCTATAAAACAACAAAATCTAAATCTAAATCTAAATGCATATAAAAATATGCGCAAAGTTGGAAGAACTGAGTATTAAATCAACTGTTTCGGAGTCCATGGAAAACTACCTGGGTTGGAACTGCTTTGGCAAGTTGTGTAGGAATGTCTCTAACACTTGAGAAAACACTCAATTGCCTGATTACGGATCCAGAAAGAACATTAACAAAGAAAACATTCCAGATTGTGAAGTACAAAATTTTAATGCATGCACTCTTTTTCCTCTCACTACGTGAAACATTTCCCTCCATTGTGGAAAACAGCATCATGGTTGGCGGAACAGCATACAAAAATAATATCAGAATCACACTTGGTAGGTAACCTGTTACCAGCTGGTTCATGAACTTCCTGCACAGAAGAACAAACAGGATAGGTTCACAATCAAGTCAAATCTATTTGAGCATCTCTTCAATAATTGATAGATTTCCTCCTCTTTAACTCCTTCCAATTTACTCTAATAACCATTGAACAGAAAATTATGATTTATTCAAAGAATCGAACAAAAGGAGACCCTAAAAGCCAAAGTACTTCCGGTAGCTGATATTAAAAAAGAAAAAAATTATATAGCGAATTAAAACCCAACTTATGTAGGAAGTTCATGAAATAAATTATTATTCAGCCAAAAGTAAATACTGGAAAAAAGTTCATTCAAAATCAGAACAAAAAGTTCATCTGGAGGACACATATTTTGCATTTATACATGCATTAGTTGTCAGAAGCAGAATCTATTGCAGTTGAGTAAACAAAAAACAGAAACAGATATGGATCTGAAAGACAAAGCATATTAATATTTATCCATGTGCTTATACACAGCAAGAGCTTGGGTGAGCTCAATGCTGTTAAATAATAATAATTCACTATAACAAGTTATATGTGCTTATTTATCTATTCTAGATTGTCTTTTTGGAGCCTTCACTCTAGGTATGTTCTCAGTATGAGCCACAAACTATTCAATCAAAGCAGGGTGCTCATGTCATACAAAAGCACATGAAATTCCGACCATTCTATTTTCTATGTAATTACCAAAAACAATAGAAGCAATGGCGGTGCTCTCTTCTGGGATTCCCGCTTTCAGGGAGTCAAAAAAAACTTATAATCGCATAGAAGGAGCTTAGAGTGGTAGATATTGGATTACAAAAAGGGTTTCACGACGCTCATCTCTTGTATTGTTTGCATATAAGTGTAAACATTTTGCAATTTTCATATCCTAATTTGTTGCCTCAGGCATCAGCCATGACTGCAGTGTGTAATGATAGCAACGTAATTGAAAAATAACAAGCTAACACCGCTTTTGCATTAGTTGCAGATCAACTCACTGTTCTAAAATTCCTTTAAGAAATGGAAATGTATGCGATAGCTGGTCTAGTTGAGTCAGGCCTTGCACAAATGTAACTGGAACAAGAAACGCAAACATAAAAACAATAGCACCTAGAAGAGTTGCTATTTTACGAAGCCAAACTTGTTTGTACGGTACGGAGAGGTTTGACCAGTAAACATCATGTGGCTCTGGGGCTAGTTGTGTCACCCATAACATGGGATTTGATGATTGAAGAACTTGTGCAGCTAGAACTGCAGCATAGCGAGTCCTGAAGAAAACAAAAGCAGTAGGACATTCCTGTATCAAAGGCCAAAATCACATAGGATATCAGTATTACATGGCCATTTCCATAAAATTTTAAAAGTTTGTGATCAATATTCTCTTTCAAATATCAACACTCGCATGATAGCAACAAGGAATGATAAGAACAAATCCACATAGGGAGAGAGTCTCCATAAAGAAATAAAGAAACTAGTGTTCAGATGATATAGAAGGCCACTACTATATCTCCATGTCCTTCTAATAGTTAGAATTATCAATTACAGTAAATGCTGGCATTTATACAAACAGCAGAAAACTAGTTGCTCAAATTTAGTGACACTACTTACAATCATGCATCACCATCATCATCTAGAAAAGGAGGTACCTCATCTACAAAGATACCTCATTGTAATCATCATTAAGCTGAAATACCCAACCCAGCAAAGGTTCAGAATGAGATTAATAACATGTAAACATCCAAAAGAGCCAGCAAAATGCTCTTTAGCATTAAATGGCAGCAATTCTTAGGGTGGCAAAGATCAGAGCTATATCCACTAGAGTTCTTTGTTGTCAGAGAAAATACTACATCATGATGAACTAAGATGCTTCCAGAACACCAAAATAATTCAGAGGAGATATAAAAGCAAAACAAATTTGAAGACTGAAAACAAAATCTGTGACAGGTTAACTTTTGGCAACAAACCACTAAAAGAGCCAAGCATAAATAATATATTATTTAAAAATACATACTATAACCCTGAAATCAAAATAGACACTGTAACCAAAAAAAAGAAACCAAAATAGACTCAGCTTATTCCAAGATTTCTAACCTTTTCTGTTTGAGTTGGTTGCAACCCATCAACGCTGTTTTTACTTTTAATACTTTCTACTTCATTGTTAAGCATCTTAAATGAATGTGTAGTTCCTCCACAAAGACAACATGGCATAGAAATCTGTTTACAATGTGGATCAATGGTTTTTATCTTTCTGTACATCTTCTCTACATCCTTCTGCAAAGACAGCATTGTTAGAGAATATATTTAGAACTTGTCACAGATTACAAAACAAACAGAACGATGGGTCTGTGTGCAGCAGAGTAGAGAAAACATAGAAAAGGTGAAATACAAGTTCATTTGAACTTTACTCAACTCAGCTCAACTCCAAAATCCTGAATGAGAAAAACCAATGAAATTGAGAAATCGAAATTTTCAACTTAATGTAATGCACTAGCATCAGCAAACTAAGTCCTATACTATTTTTTAAAAATAAATAAAGAATAATAGTATGGCAACTAGTAACAAATCGCAACTGTATAAGAACATTGAATAAATTCAATGATTTAATGATTTAAAACATGATCTAAAAATCAAATTAGAAAAAAGTCAAGATTGTTTCTTAGACATAAGTATGCAGGGGAACCAACTATCTTTTACTACTCCTTAGGCTCTCATATCATTTGTTGAGTTGTGAATTCCATCAAAGAAGCCATTTTATATGGTCTACAGAACACAAAGATTAAAAAGGAAAAGGAGAGCAAACATTTCTGTTTACCAACACCAAGTACATCCACCTAATATGAATACTAAATTCAATCATTAAATGTCGAGAAAGTAGTGAATAACTGCGATAAAGAAATTTCCGGATAAGATTAAAAAAATACTAATAGAAAATTTCAAATTAAAAGGCTCTTCGAATAACAAAATTCAAGTAAATTATGTCTCTAATATGAGTCACTAAAGATAGATGAGTACCATTAATTTATCAACAGTACTAGCCTGATATACCATCTGGTGGGACACATAGCTTGCTGGATAATAAGTTGAAAAGAATTTTTCCACTGAATCACTGTATGAATGATCCGGAGACCATGGGATGCCACGGACTAGAACTGTGAAATGACTTGGATTGGGAGGAGATCCAGTAATATGTGCTAGCCTCATTTTAGTGATACTTTTATACTCCTAGAGCAAAAGGAAATTTTTAAGAAAGCATCAATACAGTTCAAAATATATATGTAGTAAACAATGCTTTTTTGTTTGTAAATCCTTACAAAGTAAAGTAGAACACAAGCTGAGCTGGATATAACGTATAATGCAAGACAATGGGTCCAAAGCCTGGAAAATTTTAAAACAACAAGAAAAACAATCAATGCATTGCTACTTTTCTCCGATCTATCTTACCACATAAACCACTATGTCGGAGTGGTATCTCAATATCTCAGCCTCAAGAAGCAAGAGTTAAAGAAACAGAAAACTTTAAAAATTCATTTGTTTGTACTTGAAATCAATTCTTGATTAGAACTCTCCCAGTAATCTTATAAAAGTGTCAAAAAAAAGACCTGGATTCTTCTTCTTGGTTGCATAAGCAATAACACTAAAGTAGGATTCTACAGGACATCCCAAAACCAAAAGTGAGACAGAACAAGTCTAAAACTGGTCATAACGTTCATGGCTCCACGAGGCAGCATCCAGATAACATTTCACTTTTCAAAGAACTAAAGCAACTATCTCATCATAATGACAGGTCCAACAAAACATACCATTGTGAACCTTCTTTTACATTTCCAATTGTAAATACTTCCAGTGATTGTGCATGAATTTGCTTGTGCTGCATTTCTTCTTGTCCATAATAATTTATTGGAAGCACTAGAAAAATGCAAATCATAGCAGCAATGGTGAATACCCGAATACTGTAAAGAAGAGAAGGAAAATAGCAATGCAGTTAGTAAACCTGCAAAAGAAAAAGCAGACACTAACCAAATGTAATTGAAATAATAAAGCACTTCAAATAGTTTTGAATATAATTGCAAGCTCAGAGTTCGGGAGAAACTTAGAAGTAAAAATTTCACCAAGAAAATTGAAAGACTTCAAAAGTTTGCTATATGGGGAGACTTAATCACCTGAAAACAACTATTCTCATGAAAACTACAGCATCCACACCTCCGATAGCCAATATTTCTTCATCAGTTGCTTTCCAGGCCCTCATTACCCAGCTTGCAGAGGGCACTAATCTTTCGAAGCAGAAAGGATCAGTACGCCTTACTGGTTCCGAAACAAGCCTCCGTGCAAAATACACACTTGCATTGCTTGGTTGTTTCCTCAGTACGGAATACAATGACAGAAGCACAACACATATAGCTATATTGATTCCAGCAGAAGTTAAAAGGGCAACAACCTCCATCCCACTCCACTATACCCT
Organism: Firmiana major; assembly: GCA_033439115.1. Classification (NCBI taxonomy): domain Eukaryota; kingdom Viridiplantae; phylum Streptophyta; class Magnoliopsida; order Malvales; family Malvaceae; genus Firmiana; species Firmiana major. The sequence continues at coordinate 49,199,673 of CM065909.1, forward strand.
TTATTCAAGCTTTAGAAATCCAACAAAGCACCCACTTAGCCGCAGGACACCATATTACTTCCAATTTGCTCGAAACAGAGGAATGTTTGCATAAAGAAGTTTGGCTCAATTTCACACAGAGGGGCTGCAAAACTGATTTAACAATTGTCATGGTTGATCATATGTCAAAACAAAACCTTCAAAGAAAAACAGGCTAAATGAAAAGCATCACCAAATTTCAAAAAATAAATAAATACCCTAAAAAACAATATTTTTTAGGCCAATTTCCTTTCTACTAATATAAAACTGTTGACGCCTAGATGAAATTCCGTACTTTTTTTTCTCTCTTTTCTTTCAATTCTTTTCTATAGTTCCAAACATATAAAAACAAGTATAAATGATTAAAGAAAAACCAATAATTTTTCCAAAAAAATTATACAAAACCAGAAGTAACATACATTAAATTTTTTATTCTTTTTTTTTTTTTGAAAAAGCACCCAACAATTCATCCAAGGAGGAAATTCAAGAAAACAATTAAAAAACCGAAAAAAATAATTAATTAAAAGAAAGTACCTGTGCAAATACCAGAGCCAAAAAAAAAAAAAAACCGTAATGCCTCGCCAATGCCAAAAACTGAAAAATTTTAAGCCTGTTTATCACTTGTACGCCAAATGCCTCGCTTTTGCTTCAACTTCAAACGGAAACAAAAGAAAGGATTTAAAAAGGGAAAAAAGATCGACCAATTTGTAAAGAAAGAAATCAAGAACCCTATTTTATAAATGAATTTAGAAAAATTGAAATATGAATTTATGGAAAAAAAAAATTCCTACAATAATTAAACGTTTTTCAATTTTTGTGAAAAAGATTCCAGTGAATGCCACGTGTAAATTATTAATTAAAAATTAATGTGGATCATATAAAAAGAACTATCATTTCTCTTACAGCGATGGGAACGGAAGCGCCACGTGGCGGAAACTAATGGGACAATACGAAAATGTGAGATCCTGTTAGACAAGTATATCCCTGTTAACTGTTTCTGTGAATCTGGAATTCTTGATTCTTTGACAGTTTTTTGTCGCTGGCGCCAGTTTTTGGGTTTGGTTACGTGCATCGCGACCCACTTTATTTAGAGTGGAGTCGAGGTCGGTGACAGATGAGAGTTGACTTTTGGGAAGAGGATTTATCATCATTTTAATTTTTTTTTTATTTCAATTAAATCCAACAATATTTTTTCAGAAAAATTTTGTGTAAAATTTTAAACTCTAGAAGAAAGGTATAACAATATGACATATATTTTTTTTATAAAGTATTAAAACTAAAAATATTAATTAAAAAAGTGTATAAAATTATGTTTATGAAATTAAAAAACTTAACAACGAGTAAATAAAATAATAACTTTTTTTTTTTATTATCCAAAATAATCTGAGTCCTAAAATCCTGTTAAATCTATAAGAAATAATTAGACTTATAAGCTTAAACCAATAATATCACTTACCTAAGAAATGTCTAACTTTCAAATAGACTTGACAATTTATCTTTATAATTCATGTTTGCTTCATGCAAAATCATATTTTTATCCAATAACACAAAAATTTCATGTTGATATGGAAATATAAAATTTTTTTAAGTTTTTATCATTTTTATATATAAATTTCACTTAATTTTAATATATGTCATGTTTATATTTTTTTTGTGTATAATTTTTATATCATATCGTTGTATCATATTTAAAATTATCATATCTACTTTCAACTGTAATAAATCAATAATTCGAAATTGTTGAAGTACACAAGTAAAGGCCAAGTAAAAATATTCCAAAAAAATTATTTTAACTTTTAGATATTACTCTCTTTTTCATTTTTAATATGTCAGAGACTTAAAAATCGTAAAATGTTCATTAATGACACATAATTATCGTTTTAATTAGACAGCTTTTCCATGTCAACGTTCATAAATGCAAAATACCATCAACAAACTTTATATCAATTAGGATGTATCCACCACTAATATCTTTATTCATGACCAGTTTACATGTATTCCTCGTGAAGCCTTTTTTATTTAATATTTTATGTTTTTATTTATTTATGCCTAACTTCTACATTAATTTTCTATTGAATTTTTTGTTCTGGTTTGGTCATATTAAACTTTAGACTTTATTTTATATGAATTTTTTAATTTTTAATATAACAAATTTAATGCATGGCATTTATTTATCAACTAATTATAATTTTATATTAGCTATTCCATGCATTTTTTTTCCTTTCTATATGTTAATAGATTAAAATATTGAAGCATGGGCCCAGGGTTGATACATGTGAGTCCAATTTGGGCCTAAGTTAATATACCTTACCGAAAGGGATGGGCTTACTGAGTCACTTCCTTTTTCCAATTTTTTAAAAGGGAAAGGAGTATAAGTATGTTTGCATTTATTTAGAGAAAAAAATAGTTTAAATGAATTACTTGATTTCACCCAAAAAAAAAAAAGGTTACATGTATTTATTTTTTATTTTATTAAAAGTTGAGATTGTTTGAGTTCAAATCTATATTTTATAATCTGTCACAATTCTTATTTAACCACTTAATTAGAATTTATTTTTTATGCATTAATATTTTTTTAAAAAAAATTCATAAACGGATTTGAGAAATTTTTACATTATATATATTTTATATTATTAGAAATATGGATTATTTTATTAATTTTATCGGTAAAATCTAAGTACTTCAATGACACAAGGAGGTATAAAATAATTTCTCATCTATATATTCTACCAAGTTTTTTTTTTCCTACAAACATTGTTAGGTTGAAAGGTGTATATATATAGAGTTTATATATATATATATATATATATATATATATATATATATATATATATATATATATTATTAGGGATAGGGGTTGAATTTTGAATTTAAACCCAAATTTTATAACATGTCATAACTTTTTTTAATCATTCCATAAAAAGATTGTCGGTTAGGGTTCATTTTTATACATTGACAATGAATTTTTTTTAATTTAACAAACAAAATTAAAAATGTTTTACATGTTTTATTATATTAATATATTACAAAAAGTATGCATCATCCTATTAATATTATCAATAAAATCTAAATATTTTTCCGGAGACAAAGTGGTAAAAATAATTTCTCGTCTGTATATTCTACCAACTTTATTTCCTACGAAGTTGAAAAAGAGTGGGATTTGGAAAAGCCAAATATCCCAAGGGAGGGTCCATTGGCTTCTATTTATCGTAGGTGCAATATTGCTAGACTAGTATATTGCCTTAAATCATCATCTCAACTTTGCAATTTCACTTTTGCAGTACACTAATTTCCTTTTTTGTTTTTCAAGTTCTAATCATGTAATATTCTTCATCATCCCTGGCTCGAGCTGCAACGACAAAGGAAATGGGGCCTCTAGCATTATAGGGCAACAAAGTCACAATTCGCATTATTCGTAGACTTTATTCTCAAAGGTAAATTTTATGAAGTACTCAAATTTTTATTATAATTTAATTTTAATTTATTAATTTTGAAAATGAATATTTACATTCAAAATCACAAATACTGTCGACTATATCATTCGATTATTAAACTTAAATTAATGATACACATTTGCAAGCATCAATAATAAATTTCATTATTATTTATTATTTTAAATTAATTTTAAAAAATTATTTTACATAATATTTTTATTTTTTAATACTAAAAATGAGTATTATGAATATTTCATGAGTAATAAATATTTAAATTAATAGACTTTATAATAATGACTTAATAAAACATTTTTATTTTTACTATCCATTTGATAATTTTGGATCGAAATATTCATTTTCAGACTAATGAATTCATTTTAAATTAAAGTTAAAACTGAAGGATCTAGATGAAGTTTATACTATTTTTAAACTTTTTTACAAGTTAATAATGATATAAACTAAAAATTGATAAAAATATGAATATCACAAAAGTTAAAAAATGATTTTATAGTTAATATATTAACACAAATTTTGATACGTAATTTTTGTGTTTTTGCTTTATATAAACACAATTTTAAATGAGGCAAACACTAATTTTATAAGAGAATTTTTTAGTGTAATTCCGATCCTAGAAAAGGCAGATTAAACTACTTTATATAAATCATGACAATATGAATATTGAAATAAGCTAAGCTAACGCTCTTGTTCATCACGATCAGATGATGATAATTTGCGAACCCAGTTGCTGAGCAGTTTCCCTCTTAAACTAGACATATTTTGCTGGCAATTGATCCTACCAATACCATCACAGTTCGAATGTTCGACGAAATCCTTGATTCGTCGCATTGCAACTTGAAGTGTTCCTTGGGACATGTTTGCAAAGCAAACTCTGAACCAGCCTGGTTCAGTGCAATGGCAAGATGCACCAGGAGTGATATTCAACCCAACCTCGCAGAGGATTTTCTTCCACATCTCTGATTCTGCTTGGAATGTGTTAGAAGACAGGAGATGTCTCATGTCAACCCAGCAAAACAAGCCTGCATTGCCTTTCAGGCATTCTATTCCGGACTTCTTAAGGCCTGAAACCAGCATTTCTTTCCTCTTCTTCAGTCTCTTCTGGTTCTCTTTCATGTATTTGCTTGTGAATTTCTCGTTTGCAAGCATTTTAGAAAGTAAGTACTGAGTTTGGGATGAAACGAGTCCGAAACTTGACATTTTAGTTGCTGCACTAACAACTGTTTCATTGTTCGAATAAATCATGCCAACACGAAATCCTGGTAAACCTAGATCCTTGGAAAGACTGTAAACAACATGAATGCGACTCCATACATCTGTGTTTTCCAGGTTTCTGTTCATTGCGGCTTCTATAATGCTTACGAAACTCGGAGAGTCAAATACTGTTCCAGAAAAAACTTCATCGCTTATGACATGAATATTTTTCGCCATGGCAAAACTAATGAGCAGGTTCAGCTCATCCTTACTCATTGTTGTGCCCAGAGGATTAGAAGGATTCGTTATCAAAACCCCTTTAACTCTAAGGTTAAGTTTTTGAGCTCTTTGGTAAGCATCTTCCAGTGCAAACATGGTGATTCTGAATCCATTTGAGCTCGAGCAATGCACTGGAACAATTTCCACACCAGTCCTCCATTTAAGATCCCTATCAAACCTGCAACAAAATATTCAGAACTAATCAATAATATTGGAGCAAAGCATGCATATATATACAAGACTGGGAACTTTTAAACTGACCCAGGGTAGTATGGTGTTGGAAGAAGCATAGCTTCACCAGGATCCGCCAGGCAGAAGATTAAAATCTCATTAGCTGAAGTTGCACCAGCAGCAAGAACAAGGTTGTTCGGATCAAATTTAACCTTGTTTCCTCTTATTTTTTCCATGTGCTCGATCAGTCCCTATATACAATTGACCATATACATGTTTCCGATCAGCCACAGGTCGAAATATATACAATGGAAGTAGGATTTTTTTGGTTAGCAAAGATTAATATGCTTGGAATAGTTACATTTTTGAAAGGGGGTAATCCGTGATAGTCCTGGAAGAGAGCCAGTTCCCTGAATACAGATTCTCCATCCTTCTTCAGCCCCATGGCGTCCGGGTTTTTTCTTAGCCATGATTCCACCAGGTCGAAAGAAAGCTGCAGGAATTACACAGTATCGTTGAGTACATGTATTATCATTTTCGTAGTATATTTGCGTATGAGAATTGGGAGTAATTTAGGAGGGTACATTTAATTTAGCTTTTTGCTAGAAAACCTTTAAAGTTTTGCCACGACTATCACATGATAAAAATATTGCAAAATTTCAATCCGATCATGTGAAAAGTAATGAATTTGATTTATTTATTTAATCTTTCTAAAATATTACTTTTATGTTTAATATTTAAATCTCAACACTTATACTCATTTTTTATCATTAAACTGTGATTTCTTTTGTAAAGAAAAGGGGAAAATAAAAAAATAAGAAAAAAGATTGGTTTTTAAATATTCTTTGAAATTAATTACAAGTAATAACAAATGTTTTGGCTAGTAAGAACTTGATGAAATCATTGAGGATAATCACCTGATTCTCTGCAAGCCCCATCTGAATGATTCCTGTGGGATTTTCAACTTCATCAAATGGATTTTTCTCATAAACTTGCCACCCCAGGAAGTATGAAGAATCTTGTCCATGAGAATTGCAGCTGGCCTTGCTAGACAACATCTTTACACCACCTTAAGTAGCTTAGCTGGATATAGTTTTTTATTGGTAAAACAGTGGTATTGCTTTTGGGTGTCAAAAAGTTTTTGAAAGAAAAAGGTCGGAAGAAAGAGAAAAGTGGGTTTTTAAGCTTTTGAGGCTTTGAAAGAAGCTGGGAACGATATGGGAATTTATAGGAGCTAGACACTCTGTCACGACAATGTGAATATTTGTGAGGGTGCTGATTCTTTTGACCGGAGATACTCAGTGCTATTGTTTTTGGGCAGTTTTGGATTGGGATGCTCTTGAATCTTGGTTTTCATTTTTTTATTAAACCTATTTAATGATCGAATTATCTGTTTAAATATGAAATTTTATTCGAATTTTGAGTGAATTTGAAAAAAATATTAAGTTTATTAAATGAGTTTCACTTGAAAATTGAGATTCATTAAAAAAAAAGATTAAATTTGAATTCATTATTTTAAGTCTAAATTTGGTGTAATCTAATAATTTTAATTTTTTATATTAATACTTATTTGTTATTGTTTATTTTTTATGCATTTAATTTGATCACTTTGTATTTTTTTAGATTTTAATTTAAAATTTTATCATTCTTTTTCTCTATGTTAAAAAAATTATTTGAAATTATTATGTTATACATATTAATTATTATGTGTTTTAATATTTTATATTTTATTATAATTTTTTTAAAAAATAATAATATTTTGACAAGTTTGGATGAGTTTAAACTTAATAATTATAAAAATAAATTTAAACAAAAAATTAAGTTCGAATTGAACTTAAATTCAATTTCAATCTATTGATATTTTTTATAAATGCTATCCCAATCCGACTCATTCTTACTCATAAGAAGTCTATTTTCTAATGATTAAGTTTATTTTTACATTTAACTTGATTAATTGCTTTAATCTTTATTTTAGACCATAGAGCATTAGTATAAGGTAGGTAGTATACCGACATTCCTATATATATTTAGGTCATACTATTTCAAGTTGAAAGATAGAGATCACGTCCTGGGCTCCATTTCAATCAGTGGAAGCTACTAATTTACTGAGAGATCTAAATTCAGGTTGCTAATTATTCAGTTCATGATAGTTATCAACTCAAAAGAGATTTTCACAATATCTTGTGATTGATCCCATCGATCTACGTGACCAAAGCAAAAAGTGTTCAAAACCATTCTTTATAAGTGTAATTAATAATATTTTGTAAATTTAATTTTTAAAGTTGAAAAGTTTAATATTATCAAACAATGATATCAAAATTCAAATTATCGTAAAAAAAAATACAAATTGTCAACAATTTTTTTATGTGGTGGGCACATAAATGCTCCCCTAAAGTTAATATGTCAAACAAAATATGAAAAAAAAATTTATTGATAAGTTTGTCTTTTAGATTAAAAAAAAAAAAAGCTTAAAGAATTTAAGATTTGAGACCCCAAATCTGCATGTATACGAAGCAATGGCACCCTGATTAATTATCAAAGTGCTAAGCCAAAGCATAAAGAATTCAGGTGTTCCATGGACCACCATGGGGGATCATCAGAACCACGTTGTATTGCACAGAAATGCAGGGTAAAAGCACTGACTATTGGCTGATAGGCCAGGTGGCTAAATCTGGATATCGGACAATTGTGGTCCAGGGTTCACTCACTCGACTGCCAACGTTGGAAGAAAAAAAAAAATCCTTACAAAGTGCGAGTTCGGACCAGGACTGTGCCCTTGGTCCACCTGATACTCTCACACCTCAAATTCATGTCGGCCATCTTCTCTGTCTCCCTCTTGGTTTCTTCGAAAATCTAATATATTTGAATTTAATATCTAGTTAACTATGGAGGGAACAGAATTTACCTGATCTGTTCAGAATAATCTGCAGCAAAAAAAAAAAATTGTTGTTTACAGCCAATCACATGGTTCCAATAATGTTGGTACTGTTTTGGATCATAATCATTGATTCCACAAGTTAAATTATATATATATATATATATATATCATATGACGTCATTATTACTCTAATACGATAAACTTGTTGAAATTTACAATATCTACGCAAAGTTCATATAAAATTATACAAAAGTTCAGTATATTAGTGTCAGAATCTCATTCCGTGATTTATTAAAACTCACTATAAATTTTTCGTTTTTTACTTTACTTATCTTTCTCTCCTCAACTATTGAGTTGTGATCCAACATTAGTCACCCACTCACATTCATTCACAATATACATAGAATTTAGTGTTCTTTTCGATAACATAAACTGTTATACAGTATTTATATATATACATCCCGACCATACAATTGATTTCATAACTGTGTTTATACATTATTCAGTACAAAATGTTCGACTGTGTATACCTCTTGTAAGATGGATAGACAGCAGATATAATGAATGATATACCTCAGCCGGACTCACTCTACTGCGAATGATCTGTAGATGATGGAAAATAAGGGGGGTGAGCATCCAACCCACTCAGTAAGGAAATCAGACAAGCAAGTAGATAATCGCACTATCTATTAAAAATAAGGTTTTGTCTTTCCTTCTCTCATCTCAAAGCATGTATTAAAATGATATAATATAGTACAAATTAAATTTCATGTACTTGAAATCATGCTTATTTATCAAATGTAGGCATTCATGCAAAGCAGTGTATAATTATAAAATTAGGAATGCCTTTATCTCAATCATGTCATTTACATTTAAATCAAGTAAATATGGCAGTTCACAACACAAACCGATTTTCGACCTTTCTCTCTCAGGTGTAACCGTATCATGAAAACAAGTGATATAATATGCGAGACTCAGTGGCTAAATGCAATACTCTCCTGGACTATGGCCATATCCTAATGTGATATACTAGGCAACACAGATCTCGGTGTGCGGGTATCACTGCTGTAACGGGAGGGGGGTCAGTCCATCACAACCGCCAACTATATACTTCTCAACTCCACAACTCCACCACACGGTACAGTGTACTCCATGCCACTCACACAGTACAACGTACACCCATGAACCCTCTCCTCATGGTCGGGATGTCTGCCATAGGTCTTAATCCTCACACCACGAAAATACATCATAGTCGGGGTGCTTGTCATAAGTCTTAGTCCTCATACTATGGAAATAATGTCACGTCTTTAAATCCGCGTGCTAACATCTCAACTGTGTGACACTCAGTCTACACGGAGGAAATCGTCTCGATTTTTCTCTCTTTAACATGTATTATATACCACGTAAAACAACAGTACGCGTCTTGAGTGTGACTTACAATCAACACTCTGCCTCTTAAACACTGTGTATGCATATCAAAATATCAAACACTAGTGCGAGTAATGTCTAGCACTAAGTCAATGCATAATTCTCTTTTCAAATCAAGTACGAGCTATCGCTCTAGTACGATATCATGTATAAATCATGAAAAATCGAGTACGAGCAATGCTCACAGTACTCTATCATATAAAGCTGAGTATGAACATAGCTCCCAATACTCTATATGCATCAATCACAAACTGAGTACGAGCAATGCTCCCAGTACTCTAACATGCATAAAATAGCATTAAAATATAGTACAAGTATATCCTCCAGTACTATGTGATGCATATCTCAAAATATAGTGCGAGTATTCTCTAGCACTTATGGTTTTCACACAAAACCAGATAGATGACTATTCAAATCACATTTCACACAAATAAATCAAATAAGCACTCAAATGTGTTGTTTTCACATATACATGAAAACATTAGTCATTCTATCATGCAACTCATGAATTAAGGTTTACAACATGCTTCTCACGCTTTTTATCCTATCTTTGGATAAAACACACTTTATCTTATTTGTCTATATCACAATTAGGCCTATTCATGGGAATTCATATAGAGTATAATATCAAAACTCTATGTAAAATACGTGTAGTCATCTCTAACTACTCACGAAATTCCCTTATCTCGGATCACGTCAAGTGACCTCTCTTCCTCAGTGCAACTCACTTTCGCAGTCCTAGTAGCTTCCACAATGATTTTCGAAGCTGTTATTATTTATTCACATTAGTATACCGTAATATACTCATCTCATTTATCAATCTCAACTTAACACATCATTACACCATTTTCTCATAATATGGGATTATACCATATTTTCATATAACTATATTCATCAATCCTTATTTCCAATATATGCATTTCATAAGATTAACTCATAATCTTTCATACATGCATATTCTATCATTAAATCAATGTTAACATCATTTCCTTATTACTTTCTCACTTTCATGCCAAAACTAGGTCATGCTCATTTTTCATGATCCTTTCATTTCCAACATTTCATATTTATATCAATCAACTCATTCATACACCTAGTTTAACATATATCAAAGTGGTGAATTAAATCTTACCTAGTTGAACTTTCCTTCCTTTTTCACCAAGATGGTAAAATCTTACTTGCTCTTTCAACTATTGATTTCAATCTTTTGTTTCCAAGTATGTTGCTTTCCTCTTTGCTAAGAACAACTTTGCTCACTTATACCTCATTCAAAACCGATCACAAAATGAAGTTTTTTAGTGTTTCTTGGCTAGATTTCACTTTAGTTTCTAAATGGAATAGTAGCTCTCGGGAAAATGAAATGCAGAAGTCCAGTATTTATAGAATTGTCTTGATGAGATCGATCTACTACCCTAGGAGATCGATCTGCTCTGCATTTTTTCTCTTGAAACCGACCTTCCAGACTTCGTGAGATCGATCTACTCCCAAGCATAAGATCGATCTGCTCCCAAGCATAAGATCGATCTGTTTCAACTCAGAACCTTAAGGAGATCGATCTGCTCTTTCATGGGATCGATCTTCTCCAAGTCAGTAGCTTAAGGACATCGATCTGGTCCTTCAGAGATCGATTCCTTCAACACAGAATGCCCAGCAGATCGATCTGCTCTCCAATGAGATCGATCTGTCCCTGTTCTATTGCTCAAATTTGAGCATTTTTTGCTCTTAAGATCGATATCTCATTCCATGAGATCGATATCTCATTCATATTTCCAAATTTTACTGCAATTTTCTGCAGTAAACATACACCAAACTTCATACATTTTGCTATCATGGTAATTTTCTCATTCATCCACACTTAAGGCTTGAAAATAACATTCATTCATACCTTATATACATTGAAATTTGTGTGTATCCTTTGTATAACCAAAGGTATACCATTTACAACCAAATGGAGTATAAAACTTATGCAACTTATGCATACTTAAATCCATTTTACCACACTACTAAATTTTCCATATATTCTCATTCATCACATACTAAAATCTATTTCTTATTATTCATACATAACCTAATTTATACGTACATCACCAACTCATATTACAAGTATGTACATTTAATCTATGGACTTTACATCATTCATGTTTCACATAGCATGTACATGTATGTACTTAGGAATTTAAGGGTCTTACAATTAATATAGTGAAATTCAATTTTTCTATGTTGTTCTTTAGATTGTGAATGTAAATAAGTTATTAAATTACGTAAAATTTATCCTATATTTGGATTTTTTTTATTTATTTGTCCAATTCGATTGTGACAAAGCTGACGATGAAATATTGAAGTAGCTCCTTTGATATGGGATTAAATTGCTAGACTAATGAAATGATGATGCCAAAACTTGTAATTTTTTCCTGCTATTATCAATGTGTATGATTTCTTCCTACCACCTTTCAATAAAAAATGGTTTCTGTCAACATCTTTCCTGGCGAAAATTTATGTGGAAAGCAAGATGCCATGGCCAAGATATGGTGATGTTTCCAGGAGTCAGAATTTTTTTTATATTATCGTCTTCGCTTCACCGTCTCTGAAGCAATGATTTTGCATGCAAAAGAACTTGTTAAGAAATAAGACACTCAATCTCTTCTAATTTCATATATATATATATATATATAATTGCTATAATTAGAGGCTCTAAGTCGAGACATATAAGTTCAAATCTTTCTAAACTGACTTAACATAAAAATGAGAATATAATCCGATTTTGCATACGAAATTTGATTCTGTTAATTTTAGATGTAAAAATAAAAATAAAATGAATAAAATATATTGAAGTGATATGGATGAAAATTTGATAATATTTATGTGTTTGATGTGTTAATATGAACTTTAATATAAAATTTTTATATTTTACACTATACAGATACAGTTTTCTATGATATAAACATAAATATTATACACAAATTATCAAGTCTAATTCAAAGTTTTGAATTTTCAAATTATTTGCGGAATAATTGGCTTCCTTATCTTGTTTTGGATTAATGATAAAGTTGGCTTCTTTGGTATGGGGGGGTCAAACTCATCAAAGCCATACTCACACTTGGGAAAGCTTGAATCTTTGTAATGTGTGTTTATATCATCTCAATTGAACCCGACCCTTTCTACAAAAGCTGTCCATTCAGACAAAAGAATGGCGTAACTGTGTGTATCTTTTAGAAAAAAACACCACCATTGGACTAATGGACTGTAAGCTCCTTTATAGGCACTATGGTCTGGGCCAATGTTACACTTTCACTATGCAATTTATAAGCAAGTGGGACACCATTTTCTTGACTTTGTCATGTATTGATTGCCGTACCTGAACTTGGAGCAGCTCTATTATTCCCATTTCCTTTTTAAATGAGAATCATGTTTTTTGGTGAAACCCTAAGTGTTATAACACTTGGCAATTCAAGTTGGGAATTATGGAATTTGGATGGATAAAGTGTAGACTATACGCACTTATCAGCTTAAAGTTCGATGGAACCAAAGCATCCCGCAAACCATGAAAATCTGGATAAGAAAGCACCTATCTGCTTCCTGAAACAACCACTAACAATGGATCAACGTCTCATTTTTTTGATGTCTTTTCATGGTTCCAGGACCATTATTGCTTGATCAGTACATGGCCGATGGCCCCTTTTGGGGGATAAAGAAGAGTCTGAGAGAAAATGCCACTTGTTTTCCAACAGAAAATGCCTTTGCAGTAGATCACTGCTAATGACTCTTTAAATAAGCCTTGCTTATATCTCCAAGGGTTTATTTCAAGTATTATCTGATTTGATTCGATATTATTTTATAAAAATTATTTTATAAATTTAAATTTAAATTTTTATATATATAATATTATAAATTTTTTTAATATCTTGACATAAAATTAAAACATTATAATTTTACTATACAAAAAGAAAAGGGTGTAATAATTGGAACGAAGCACGTGGGATTGTAGTGGAATAAGGTTTATTTCAGATGTGGAAACCCTTCACTTTAGAGTCTTCTGTTTCTGGTAGCTAAAACACTTGAAAGAAAACGAAATGGCTGTAAAGTTTATGGGACCCAGAACGACCCTAGTCTACTGTGGAATTGATGACAGCCAACATGAAGCCCATTAAGTTTTGCCTCATGGATCACGCACCAGTGCACCACTGCCTCATTGACATAGCCATGGACCATTTTTTGCCTTCTTACGTGGACCCTTTCTCACACTCTTCCCTCTGGTAATCCATTTATTTCTGCGGACTGGTTATAGTTGAAACCTGAAAGTTACATCTACCAAACTGATAGATTTGAGTTATTAACAGATATGGAATGATTTTCTTCAATCTATACTAATAGTAAACTTACTTAGCTTTCAACCCTTTGAAAATTAATTTGAACATAAACATTAATGGATGCAACTATGCAAAATTATGGAAGTCTCACTCTCTTCCAAGCTTTTTCCACACTGTATTCTTTCAGTCCTTGGATAAGAAAATAAAAAAAAAAGGTGAAGATGTACTCCTGTATGCGACAAAACCATTTTTCTGCAATCTTGCTGTAAGAATATTTGAAAATCTGTTGTTTTATATATGTTCAAAAAAGATCTTGTCATAGCTACAAAGTCAAAAAAGGTAGGACAGTTCATTAAGATAGCAGTATTTTGAGCTGTAATAATTGACAGAACTAAGCCGGTTTTTCCCGAGAAACAAACTCTCATTCGAGCATGCACCACCATGAATTACCATATTGATCTTTAGATTATGTTACAAATAGTGATAATTTTTTCTTTTCCATAATCATCCCTTTTTGAAATCAGAGATTTTGAACAAGGGTTTTCTTGCCAGACAACGGGAAACTAATTATTGCTACCTGGAACTGGTTTTCCTTTGTTTTCAGAAACCGGTGGATGGCATGGCATGTAATGGGAAATATTGGTCAACATGCTTAAAGTTGAAGTGATCTGGTTGTTCACAACACAAGCTTTGTTAATATACGCAATTAATGTAAAGAATGCTATTTAAAGTTGGAATTGGTCTCTTAAAATATTTTTCACGATGTTGTTATGTCCTCTAAACACAATGTCTTTAAACATTTTACATGAACTTAGATGGGAATTCTACCGTATGATCATTTCATCTTTATCATTTTTACAGTAAAGTCAATATAAGCTCACAAAATGATAAATGTAAATTTAGTATTAATAAGTATAAAATATATTAAAAAATTGTAACTACGTGAAAATAAATATAAGATTAGTGTTAATATACAAACATATAATAATTTTGTTATAAAACGCATATATTTATTTTTATTATTATGTGTTTACTATATTGTTTACATTTATTGACATTAAATTTACGTTTATTATCATGTCTTTACTTTGACTATATAGTAAGATAAAAAAATTTGGCCTTACTATAAAAGTTTATGAACTTTAGTTGCATTTTTTTAGAATAACTTATATTAAAATGATTCCAAAAAGTGAGTTTTTTAGATATCAATAAAATAATTGCACATAATATTTGTTTAAAAGACGAGTAATAATTATCTTACAATTATCTCTATCAAATCAACATGATTAAATTACTAAGAGTTGACTGTTGAATAAATTAATTTAATAAAAATTGATTTGATGAGGTTGAGTGTAAGATAATTTTTACATATATTTTTAAAAAAATATGATATTATTTTTTTGATACCTAAAATACCCACTTGTATTGGTGCCTAATATAAGTTATTCTCTCTCTTTTTTTTCTATAATTTGATGATGCATTTCTCTTACTTATTTTCCCTTTCAGTTATAGTTATGTTGAAAAGATAAAAATTGTTACCCCCATAATTATTCTAAAACCAAAATAAAGCAATTAACTTTAGTACTTGTTTGGCTTAATTTGTGAAAGAGTTTATCTATTGCAGAAGCATAAGCTAAGCATTTGGCATTAAAAATTTTAAAATTTTTAATTTATGTGGGAAGTAAATTTTAACTTTTCGATAAAATTATAAATTAAAACTTTTTCAAAAAGTACCAACTCTAACAATATGTATTTAGTGAAAATTTTTACATTTTAATTTTAATCTTCAATAATTCATAAAATTATAAGAGGATTATATTATTCTACATTATTTTATTTATTTTATGTAATTTTTATATTTATTTATTTTTATTTTAACTAGAGAAATATTTTTATTTTATTTCTTTGTTTCACTTAAAAAATCTTTGATTTAACTTAATATATTATTTTATTTTTACATTTACTAAAAACATGTACAGTACTTTTATATTAAATTTGTCAAATGTTAATTTAATCTTTTTTTAACTGCAGTTTTTTTTTTAAAAAGTTCTAACTAAGTTAAATAGATATTCAAATGGGAGACTTCAGTGTTTGAACGTATTTTAGAATTCTAATTACGCCTCCATACTTTTTTTCTTATAGGAATAAGAATCTTTCAAATTTGCTTACTCAACTCCAGATTTTGAAGTGAGGTACAAAAACAATTCTAAGATTTTGATAAGTAATAGCTTATAAACTAAGCTCATGATTTTATTTTTTAAACAGGTTAAAGATTTTATTGATGCCTTACATATATATATATATATATATATATATATATATATATATATATATTATAATATCCATATATTTCCAGAGAAGTGGAATACAAGGATGGTGCCGTGATCCTTTTTACTTCCATTGCATGTCCTCAACTATACTTTTATGGTAACCAGAATGGTGTGGCAAAACTATGGCCTAAGGTTTTTTCCATTGTCCGAGAGGCATGGTCGCTTGGCATGGCCATGACACTTTTCATACTCAGATCATATGGAATATGCTGTATATACCTGCATACAAACATGCATAGACTTATAGCTTTACAATTTCTTGCATGCATCATGCATTTACATTCATATATATATATATATATATATAGACACACACAAGTACTCTGATACTGGCCCGGTTGGTTCACACACACCACACCATTCATGGAAGAAGAGGAAGGAATTTCCGACAGAGTGGCGGGTCATAAGGTCCTATATATATATACACACACAAGTACTTTGATACTAGCCCGGTTGGTTCATACACACCACACCATTCATGGAAGAACAAGAAGAAGAAGAAGAAGGCATTTCCGACAGAGTGGCGGGTCATAAGGTCCTATATTTCAACTCATACTGAAGACCAAAAAATTAAAGCAAAAGTTAGATCCGATCATTCGTATTTGTATAACGTGAAATACAAAAATTTCATATCAAAATTTATATAAATACGTTAAATGTAAAATTTATTTTTTTAATTTATATTATATTCGTATATAATTTTTATTAACTTTTAATCTATATTACTATGTATTTCTCTTCCATATCATTTTTTAATCATATTTAAAACTATCCAATCTAACCGAAGCAGCTGCCTTAGGAGGCACCGACAAAGAAACAATTCATCCCTGGTCCCAATTAAGAATTGTCTTATCCATGCACCGGTAATATCAGACCATTGAACAAACTCTCTTGCGAGGGAGACAAGCTGCTCAGGAAGGCACGTTTTGTTCACCCAGTTAGTCAAAGATTTTTAGTTGGTGACTTTGGTGGGAGTTAAGTTCTAATTATTTGGCTGTTCTAAGGAGAAAGAAACAAAGAACCCAGGGGCCATGCATACATTTTTCTTTACTTTTAGCATTCCATATAAGGAACACTCCAGGCCGGACTGAAAGTGATATCTATAGCTAGCTGTATGACTTCAATTTTTTCTGCATTCTTTGGAGTAATTCCATTTCAAGTACTCTTTTGTCTTTGACATTGAGAAAAACGCAATGGACAAAAGCATCATTCTAGATATTGGAATATAGGTTAAGTGTGAAGTGGGTATTATCAAGCCATGATCATCAAATTCGGAAGAGAAAGTCAAATAACCTTTCATGAGATGTACTACTGACAATTAGTTCATAAATTGCATGTCTTAATTAGAATAAGGATAATTAAATAAATAAGTTGTCATATTTGTTTGAACAAATATTATTGAAAGCGGAAATAAAGTCTTCTAAATCATAATTACTAGAATAATTTTCTTCTTCATCTCTTTTAGATAGCTCTCAATAAATAAATACCAATATTATTATGAGAAATGAAGAGGAAAGTTAGCTATGTATATCTTTTATTAAAACTTTAATGACTTTAATCAAAAGCGTCTGGAGAATTAAGGGCCACATAACTATCATACAACATTAATAGGACAATATGCATAAAACATATATTTTTATGATTTTAATTAATTAAATTGAATTCATTTGTATGTTTCATATATTAAAACTACTTTATGAATTTGTTTTATTAAACCATATATAAATTTACGGATTAATAACCGTTCACATTAAAATTTTCAAGCGGCAGAAAATAATCATTGTCATAATTCGTATTTCGTTTTTATTGCTTGGGTTTTGGCCCGATCTTAATTTTCTAATATCAATAAAGAATTATTTGATATTCTAGACTTTCAATATCAATCACCTTCATATATTTTAGATAATTATTCATTACACTATTAACAAAATTTTTAAATTTCAAAAGCGGGTTTAAAATGATGTTACATATCTTTTTTAAAAAATATTAAAAATAAAAAAATAAAATAAGATATGTATTATCATTTTAATTTTACTCTTAAAATTTAAAAATTTTACTACCAGTTAATTAGATAATTATCCTTATATTTTACCGAAGAGAAATGTATCATATAGCAAAACACAACTCAATGTCGGACCAAAATAAAAAGCTTAAGCTCGTAGGCTTTGCAAGAAAGCTGACTCAGCAAAAGGCTAGGCTGGAGATTGCACGTCTTAATAGTGTTAATATAACTGACAGAAGACATGGAAATTTAAGCAAAAACAAATTATTAAGAAGATATATTCAATTACGCTGATGAGTTGAATCACCGACCCGATCATTTAGGCCTGGTACGGTTCAGACAATGATGGGCAGGATAAGGGAACATCGCCCACTGGTACACGGGTAATTTGGCGACATCAACCTCTTATTCCGACCATAAATATGAGCAATAATGGACCACCCGAGCTCGCCTTTTATTATAAAGTTTCTAGGTTCCATTGTGGGAAGGATCATTGGCTCTAGGCAGTATAGGCAGACGACAAAACAAAACGATTGAGGTGATAGCCAGGGTTAAAACATTCTTTGCTGCAATGAATAAAAATAAAAAATAAAAAATCTTTGCTGCCGCTAACACAAAAGTAAATAATGGCGCAGTAGTGGAGGCCCAATCAATATAATTCGGCCACATGTTAGACATTCGATCAAAGGTAGAACTATATTTAGAATTGCCGACAATAATTAGATGAATTGATAAGAATTATTCATTTTAAAGTTAAATTTTATTATTAACAATCATTTTTAATAAATAATTTATAAATTTTCGTTAAGACTTATGATATATCTGATCTTAAATTAAAAAAACTCTCCTTACTTAAACTTTTACAATTCGTAAACTTATATCATATCTATTAAGTGTTAAATTCATGTCAATACGTAAAACAACCAAATTGGCATACAATTGATTTCCAAATCACTTGTACCTCTGAGTTACAATTATCAGTGGAGTAAAAAGAATGGTAGGCATTTCAGCTTGTTTGCTGCCAGCTAAGACCAGAGAAATGTTTTGACTCACAACAATAACATCAATTAAAGAATACAACATCTTGTGGATGGAATTCAAAAGTTGGCTAATGAGGGGAAAATAAATATTTTATATCAAAATTTGAACTATGCTACTGAAATTTAAGCAGCATCACTATGGAACTTAAACAAATCAATGGTATGACCTTAAGTGAAAAATTTGGCAACTGGGGTTATATGAGTTCTTTTCTGCAGCCTGACTGAACTTCTTGGCAGCAACTTCATTTTCTTCTAAGCTAGTCTGCACAAAATATTGTGCCCACCAAGACGAGCTCCTCAGTTTGGCCTTCAGAAATCAAGAAATCACTTCAGCATGTCACATTTATTTAAATTCCAGAAAAAGTTACTAATAGATGATACGGAAAAGAATCCGATGAATACCAAAATCCGAGACTCATTGAACATCTCAACCTCCTATCACTTGGTACATAAAATATGTATGTAACTACATGTTTGGATGTTTGATATGAAAAACATGTTACAATAAGTCAAATTGCAGAAAACAAGCATCATTTAATCCTACTTTCAACTCTTAAGAAATACAGATACAAAACAAACAAACTACACTGTTTTGTGAACATTAATTAAAGGTCTCCACATTTTCTAATTACTGTTTGGCTACAGAGCATTCACATACATCTACACATTACATGGAATGGAAATCAAGGAACTCATCTCCATAATTCTACATATTAACCCATGCAATGATAAATGAAAAATGCATGGTCCATAAAGTAATGAAGGCAAGGAAAAGAAACGCTCATTAGATTTAGTGACCCACCTTTCAATAATAATTTAGCCTATAAGACTTAAAACTTTAAAACAAAAAATTGCTTCAAACTAGCTGAAAAATGCTAAAGGATATGCACCAAGCTTAATCCTACAAGCCATGACTAATCTACTTCCTAGTCAACAAACAAAGGGGGAACCAAAAGGTAATCAATACCGAGGACCAAGTTAGAGATTTGTTTTTTATTTTTAAAAAAAAAAAGAATAAGAAAATTGTTTTTAACCTTACAAGATTATAACAAAAACTCCTGATATAAGATATATAAATCATTAAAAAAAATGCTAATAACATTCTATACCAAAAGAACATATGGTAATAGTGTTTCTATATTCTCATTCACATTATAAAACTTCTACTGGGCTTAACCAAAGTTGATTGCTGATTTAAATGCACCTTCAAGAGCAACCCGAGGCATGTAATCTGTAAAGGTTCATAGTGCTAAAATATTCTTTGTAGCAAGCCCAGTAATGTATTCATAGCATCCTGTTGATTATGTTCTTCTAGCATTTCTCTATGCTAGTTAGAATTGAGAAACCAGATTGATCTCTCTCTCAACTCAAGTACCAGGGGCAGTAATTTGTTAATTGAAATTCAGTTACTTGAATTCTCTCTCCATATTCACAACAATTAAGTGTATAATAAGAAAGAATATGGTGAAAGTCATCCACCTCAATTAGTTGGTCAATGAGACAACATTGGAGTATCAGTGCTATAAATTTGCATTTTAGGTTGTCCACGTGTCTTTTTTTCTTTCTTCGCTCTCCTTTTCAGGTAGTATGCTTGGATTTGGAAGATTTGTCACTTTCAATGGCCATTTGACTATATATCATTTGAGCAATAACAGCAGCTAAGCACCATTGTTTCTCAGGAATCAAGGTAATTGAAAGTTCTTTATTTATTTTTTAATTTTGATCAACCAAATAAAACATATTTCGTTAAGATAGAGTCAAAAGGAGAACAAAGAGCTACTCCACATGAAAAGAAATAATTCTGCTGGAAAAATAAGGGATAAAACTCCCTAACCGAACCTCAAAATAAATAGATCCAAAATTACAGAAACAGAGCATCAAACAATTGATCTGCAAGACAAACACGAAGAAACTTAAACTCTCAATACCACTCACACCCAAGAAATGAGCAAATCATGTATCCCTACACCTGCTTAACCAAGCCATCAGCCAAACAATTCTTTCCCCTTAAGAGATACTGGAATTTGACAGGTTTTAAGCCATTGACTAGATAGTCTATTTCATTGAAGTGCATTCAAAGTTCCCAAGTCTGCCAACTGACTATTGGATTTCTACTTGACGACATTCATTTAACAGGCCTATCTGACAATAAAGGATACAGTGTCCATATTCATATTGATCATCAAGGCTTAGCAATTTATATTAACAAGCAGCAATTAAGAAACATAGTTAAAGCCACTTACCGCCCTTCCATATTTGGAAACCTCAGCAGTTTTAGCTTTCCGCTGATGTGGAAAACCTACATTTGAAACAATCAAAAAAGTCCTTGGCATGCCAAAAGGCTCAAATTATTTCTTTGTAATCACATATAGCATATTAGCTGCAGAAACACTGTTATAAAAGCTTAATGCATGGTTCTTTTAACACAGACATGACAATGATTTATTAAAAGAAGAATATGGAGAAGAAGATGGTCATGATGACATACATGCAGCATATAAGGAAGGAGTAAAAGTTGGCAGTAGATCTAAACAAAGAGCCAGTCAAAAGTCCACCAATAGAAAAATGGCTAAATTCGGCAAAAGAAAGCAAGTGGTTGAACCCAGCAGCAAGAAACAAACATCATTAAGGAATAGGGAGGCACATCTGATTTGCAAGTTCAGGAATCAGAATCAAACTTAAACTGCTTTTACCTGTAAATACAACAACTCCATCAGCTGAAACCCTTGCAAAATCTGGAAGTGTCCTGTTGAGATATCTTGGAGACAAATAATCTAATGCATCTGAAACAATGACAAGAGCAAATGATTTTGGCCTGTATGGAAGAGGAAATTTGATGTCAGACACACGCACAATGCCGTTACGCACTAGTCCTTTGCAGTTAGAATCAGCATCCTCAACATCATACGGCTCCACACCCCAAGCTTCAGTCTCATCTTCTTTTAACAAATTCGAAACCACTGAACAAGTATCAGGACCAACATGCAAAACTTTATGCATGCTGTCACCATATGCTTTCTTCAAAATAGGAATAGCCCGTTGAACCTCAAATGTGCAAGAAAAGTCACCTGAATATGAAGATCAAATCCTATCTTAAAACAAAACTCACAATCACACATCTTAGAAATAGCATCTCAACAAGAATAAGGAAAGTATGCCTAAGCTAAAACATATAATTAACAAAAAAAAAAAAAAGTAAAGTATCATTAAGATTTTGCATCTATGAACGTATTGTGAGCAAATCTAATTAATGATTCTAATTTAAGAAGAAATTTTCAAGTTACTAACTCATCTTTATAAAGTATCAACAAATGCAATCGAAATCTCCTATTATATATATATATATATATATATCCAAGACACACACTTTATTCATATGCAATTCAAGGAAAAAATACAGCAATGCTTTGACATTTTTTTTTTTTTGAAAGCCAAAAAATAATAATAATACCTTCAACTCTGCTAACAGTCTCCCTTATGCCTCCGGATCGACCTATTGCAAGAAAAATGATATGATCTCCTTAGAAATATAAAAATTCATAATTAATTGATTAATGAATGCTTAATTAATGAGCTTAATCAGCAAATCACACCTGAGCCGCTATGAAAATACGCAACAATAAGCAATGCGCCCTGACAAATAGAAACAAGGGAATTTCAATTCATAGAAACATAAATAAATAAATAAATAAACGAAAAGATTTAAAAAAAAAAATACCAGGACAATGAGAAGAATGGAGAGAAAAGGAGGAGAGCGTGATTTCGAAAGCGAAAAATGAGCAGCTCCGCCGCCGGCGTCTGCGTATCGTCTAGAGGAACTCACTGGCCTTCTCGACATGCCTACAAATTTGTTCGGATTCCTTCTTTCGTGTGTGCGTTCAACATTTCTGATTCAAACCAATCAAGGAAAAACAGATTGAAGGACACGCATTTTCGTGCGGGAAGAGGCAGAGTCGGATCTCAGTAAGATAAGCTGTGGAATAAAAGGCGCGTTTGTGTCGGCCGTGACATCCGGCGGTTTCGATTCCTTAACGGGAAAATTAGGCCTTTAAATTAAAAAGCCTTTTAGGCCCATTAGATGAATGACACGTGTGCTAGTTGAGAAATTGAACATCCTTTAAAACTCTTTAGTACTTGAAATTCAGGTTTTAGAGAGGGAATCGAATTCAAATACCGTTAAGGAAAGGGATTTAATTTTGTGCATATAAGAGAAGAAGAAGAAACCCTAACCATGCTGACCGATATTCGGAAGCAAAGGGATTGTTGGAATTTCAGGTTTGGGATTGAAATTGAATTGAAGCAAAAGGATTGTTGGAGTTTCGGTATTCGGAAATTGGGGAATTAAAAGTAATGGAACGCGAAGATGCTGAACGGAATAACAGTACGCAAGCGTCGTCACCTAACAGGGCTTATAAAGAGAAAGAGGAAGACCCCAACCATTGGGGAATTTCCCTCTTTGGTTTAATTGGCGCCACTGCCACTACTTTCGCGGTAGTACTTCTACTGCCTCTGTTGAAGTTCCAATCTTCTCTACATTTTAATTGATCGTTTTAGAATTTTGTTATAATAAGCTGCATTTTTAGGGTTTTTTGTTTTATTTTGATTTCTTGGCCTAAAATAAAATTTAAGTAGAAAGGTTGAGTTTTTCGGGGAATGGAAACAATTGGTGTGGGAATTTTCTTGCTAGAATAAGTTCTTTCAAGATTCAGCTATGATACTTGATAATTCTGTGCTACTACGGTGAAATGTTGACTTGTTGAATGAAAATCTTTCATTGTATATTTCATCATCAGTATTGTCATTGTTTTCTTATACCGATTCACCGAATCTTTCTTTTTTTTTTTCAAGGAAATTTCCTGTTGTTTTGTTAACTAAATTACCTCTTTAACTAGAAATTTAGAGTCATGGCTTGTGGTTTTGCTGAAAGCATACTAATAATAGGATGATATGAATTTTCCTAAAGCAAAGATAAAATTGATTTAAAGAGGAAGATTCACTTCTATGGGTATATTTGAAATCAAAATTATTACTTTGATGCTTTGAGTGTGCTATAATGTGCTAAAATTTTATATCAAGCTGAGTACCTGTGTTTTCCTGTGCTGATATTGTTAGATTTTAAGAACATGGTTGAGCTGTATTATTTTTGACTGTGGCCTAGTTGAATGGTTATATGGATCTACTATGTATGCTGATATCTTAAAGATTAACTCGATGTCACCATCAAGTATTTTGCACAATGAAATTGTTCATTTATGCCTCAAAACAGTTTGAATAGCATTTTGTATTTCTCTTTTATGTATTCACCAATCTGATCATTTGTGTATTTGCACCATTAAAGTTAGCCAGGTCACAATCATTGCGGAGAGGAGGTTCATTTCGAACATCCCTTCTGGAGGGAGCATGGAGATGGTATAATCGTCGAATGCTAAAGAAGCATGAGGAAGAAATGGAGAGGGTGGTAAGTTCATGTTATGTTATAGCATTCACTTTATCTGACTATATTACTTCCTACAGGTCTTGCAACATGGTTATCAAAGTGTTATTTTAGGGTTATTTTAAATTTTGAATTGCTGGAGGCAGTTATAATTGATCTTTGAAGGGGTGTTAAGCTGTAAAATTTACTATTTAGTGACAGTGAACTTGTGTCTTGGGAATTTTTGAATCTCTGGGAGCTATAGCCCTGCGTCATGTAACTATTTTGTGCCATTATTCTTATGGAAGCTATCTGTAATGATATTTTTCAGAAAATCTTTTGTGATTTGGTATATTGGTATAGAGAGAATGTGAGTCAGGTGGATGGAAAGTCTTATGTGCAATTATTGTTTTCTTCTTTTAGCACCGCGCCAATCACATCGCTCTGTTCAGGGCTTACTATTCCTTTTCCTTGTATATTTTGTAGCAATTTCAAAAGCTGGGGCTGGGGGACCTGCTAGCACCCACCCCCCAGTGTCAGCCTGCTCATTTTGATTGCCTTTTTGGTGCACCATTGCGAATATCATCTTGCTGTTAACAAATTTCTGCTACTTTTATAGGAGCGAATAAGGAACATGCAAAGTGTGTTCAGGGAACGAAATAAATACAAAAGGAGCTACAAGAGCTGGAAGGAAAATGGTCCTGATGTTTATCATCCGCACTTCCAGGCAGATGATTGGTATTGGAAAGCAGACACATCATACGAATATCGGAGAGCCAATTACTGGCAACATCAAAGAGATAGTGTAAGCTATTCATTATCACATCACTACTCAGTGTTGGGTCTTGAAAGGTAACGCCTGCTGTAATACAGAGTTAATAAATGCTCTTCCATCCTATTCTTGTCCCTATAGCCAAGAGCTTGATTGAGAATTTAGCATTGATAATAGACATTTCTTGACGTTTTTTTTCTCCATAGGTCCAGAACAAAACCATATACAGAAGATGAGATTAAGGTATACTGAATCATCTTTAAAATGCTTTTATGATGCTGCCATTGTTTTGAGTGTAATAGGTTTTTCATTTGTTAGATTGATGCTTCATTTTGATATAATAGTTATGTTTATGTTCATTTTGATTTAATATATCATGACATTTCTGGTTATGGGTGTAAAATGGGCTAAAGCCCGCTGGCCTGTCCGTTAAACCTGCGGGTCTTTTAAGGACCGGACTTAATATTTTAGATCCGTATAAAAACGGATCTAAACGGGTTGTCATGATAAACTGAGATTTTTCTTCCTGTTACTGGATTTTGTGTCATGATAAACTGATCACATTGTCTGCGTGCAGACGGCATTCAGGGCCAAGGTAAAACAATTCCACCCGGATCAGAACCGGGACAATGAAGGTAAGATGTGTTCGACAGTTTATTACTTGAAAACTTTATAATCCTAAAGGCAATGCTTTGGATTGTTTATTTAAGTTTTATTGCTTGTGCTTTATTTCAGAAGCTGCTGGGGCAAAATTTAAAGAAGTAATGATCTCGTACAAGGCTATAATGCAAGAAAGGAAGATCATGAGGGTATGAAAACCTGGTTAATTCTCCACAAGAATTGGGAAAATGAAGAGGATGTAAAAATTCAAGACGCTATACTTCTACCTCGACTTTACGGTTGGAGAGAAGTCAGCCATATAGATTTTTTTTTTTTAGGATTTTAATATGATAAATTTTATATTTTATGTTTCGCAAACATGAAATGTACATACATATTATCATCAAATTACTGAAGTCAAATTCTTGGTAATTTGATAAAACAATATTAATATCAAGTTAATCTCAAAGGTCAATTTTAATTTCCTCAAGAAAATATCATATGTCGTCGTATCAGTGCTCCATCCATGTTATGATCGTTGATATTATTATGGTTAATTGTATGAACTAGACAACACGGATTTTGTCGCAGAGCAGAGCTTTTCGTGAGTCTTGACCGCTTCCACTGAACAGGATCACTCGATTATATTCACTAATGAAATAGTCAAGATACTATAATCCAGTAATTCACTGAGAACAAGCCCATAATGATAAATTAAAAATAATCGATTCGTGGTCAAGAACACTACTGCAATACTTGTTGTCAAAGATTTTTTTTTTTTTTTGGAGGAATAAAGGAGGAGGAAGTAAAAACATATGGACAGCCAAAGGAATGAGGTGGTCCTTACATGAGCCTTTGCCTTCCCCACAACTTTGAAAAGGAGGCAGACAAATTAGATTACAAACTAGTTCGCCGCAGCGAATGCTAGAAATTCTTCCTATCTTTCCGCAGCTTCTTATCTGGATCTTACTTAACATGAGGAGCTCTGTAATATGCAGGAACAGTAGCCGGGAAAAACATTTGTCTCACTCCTTCTGCCTTGATGATAGGGAAGATGATTCCTGATGCTCCCTGGAACACGGTGACAGTATTTTATTACAAGCATAAAAATTTTAATGTAGATAGATGTGATGTATTATTTCCCAAAAGGTAAAATTAAAGAAAATGACAAGGATAGGATCTGTACCGAGATCAATCTAGCTCCAATCCAGATTCGATTGGGGGAAGGGAAAGGCAATAATAAACGACCAACACCATATATTGCCACGGCAAAGAAATGCAGAACCAAACTCAAGGGGCGAGGGTTCAAACCGGAGAGCAAAGAGATAGGTCCTGTTGAGAATACACCACCAAGGCTTAGATAATCGAAGCAAGCTTGACGCATTTCCTTCATTGCTTGATCTGTTGAAGCAGAGAACACCTTATACAAGGCACCTGCCAGGGTATTAATGGTAGATGCCACAGGCTGCAAAATGTAACATTAAAATGAGTTCACTGCAGTAGTATCAAATTATACCATTTAAACAAGGAAAGTTGAGTCAAATTTTGAATTCAACATTTTGACAACGAGATTAGAGAATCTCGGCACATCAATATCAGTAACAAAAGGAAATCAGCTGAAATATAACTTACCTTGCGTAAGGTGTAAAATGATTCAAGATATTCGCAGAGGATAGGTGCATCATTGAGGCTTTGCAGAGGTCTTAGTAGATCTCGTAGGACAACAATATCAGATAAAGCCACAGTCATTCCTCCACCAGTTAATGGATGGCGCATGTTGAATGCATCTCCCATTAATAGGGCTCCAGGTGTGGGGTAAGGAGCTGCTGGCATGCTCCTGTTTGGCATTGTCCTAATGCTTCCCTTATCAACCGCTGCTACAAATGAATCATAGATTTCAGGGGGAACCTGTTACATATGTAGCACATTGTCAACCCAAAAGACCATTAAACATAAATTCATATGTCCTGAATAAAGAACAACTTCTACAAAAATAAATAAAGCCATAAGGTGTTCAAGCATCGAGAACTATGAGTAGTTAGATACTTGAGGAGCCACAACGGTCTTCAGATAGTTTGCCATCTCCCCGTTTGCAATAGAAGGAACCTTCTGACCAGGTACATCAACCAGACAGCGAACCTCTGTGCTGCTGATAGGATAGAACAAAATGGGGGAAGGATCTGCTAGTATAACATGCCCGTGATTTGAGTATGGAAGATGGCAATTCTCCAGGACTAATCCCACGAAACAAGAAGGTACATCTACCTGCGGGTTCCAATTTAGGCCTTTTTAATTTCTCAAGTTACTCGTTTATTTATAAAAAAAATAAGAGAGAGAGTATGGGGAATTTGCATTTTCTGGACTATCAAAACGAAGGGTTGACGTCTCAACTAACCTTTGGGTTGCAAAGGGAGCGACGCAAGTTTGAAAAACAGCCATCACAAACAATGGTCAAAGGTGCGATAGCTGTCAATTCCCTGCCATCTTTAGTTTTGTACTGCACTCCTCTGATTGTCCCTTTTTCTTCAAGTAGGGAAGTAACTGTCCCTTGCTCTAAACGTACACTGGTAAAAGATGGGAAAAAGGGTATGAGAAACATAACAAATAAACAATTCATTGATATCTAAAAGGGGAAAACGACATACTTGGGAAGAGAAGCTGATTTCTCTCGCATCCTCTGTATGAAACGTCCATTGTGAAAGCTCCTACCGGATACATCTGAATGGAATTTCCCTAAGGGGTACGAAAGTCTGGCATGTTTACCATCCTTGAAAAGAGCATAACCAAATACTCGCTGAGCATCAATTTCCTCCACACAATCTGCAATCAGAAAATACAAAATACTCATTCTCATACCTTTACGTGTGAAAGTAATCAAGGACACTTAATAATTAAGAATCAGAATATTCTTAATAACTTCTAAACCATAAACATCTTCGCGTAGTCAAATAATCCAATAATCACCTACCTTCAAGTCCCAACTCAATTAACTTGAGATAGCCCCCTGGTTGTAGCAATTCCCCAACAATACGATCAGGCTCTGTCAAGTCTCTTTCAATCACATGCACTCGACGTCCATCCTGTACTTAAGGCCACATTATAATCAATTTATTGAGATAACTTCCAGTAAGATTATATGTAATTGACAGTGACTAATTATGTAGAAATTGAGGTCTGCAAAATTGCTAATAGCAACGGATGGTTCATTTCCTTTAAGTCGATATCGGTAAAAGCGTCCTCTTATGATTGGTAAGTGGTAACTGGTAAGCCTTTCTTTTCAAGAAAAGGAAAAAAAATCAGAGATGTGATCCGATAATTAAATTTTAAAAAACTGTGAACTCTGATTTATATTTATCAAAGCGCATAAACCACTCTCAGATCGAAGGCGGATAAGCTCGTAAGCTTTTTTTATATACATAAATGCGCATTTAAAAGTTGCAACATATTCGAAAAGAGAGACATTAACAAATCGATGAAAGAAAAAGGAAAAAAAATAACTTTTCTTCAAAAATGAAAGCCAAAAAAAATTAAATGAAAAAATCTTTTAGTTCCTGATTGGTTACTGAGAAAATGCAAAGAAAAGAGAGGAAAATGGAAAAGCGAAAAAGCACCTTGCCGAGAGTGTGAGCGAGGGCGGAACCAGCAACACCAGCTCCAACGATGATGACATCAGCGTCGCTGCCGTCAGCCGATCTGCATTCCCCGTCTATCGCTGGGACGCTCTTCACGGACTCAGTCCTCGAGACGGAGATTCCATTTACTTTCCTTCTGTTAAAAACGACACCGCACAACGTAACCAGCGTCATCACGGAGCACAAGATCCATCCCCACATGTACGAATCCGCCATTTTCTTCCTCCTCCGAATGCTAAACCAGAAAAGAAACAGAGGCTCCGCCAAAAAAGACGACGACGTCGAGAGAGAGAGAGCGAAAGTTTTGAATCTCACTCCTATTCTTTCTCTCTCTCTCTCTCTCTCTCTCTCTCTCTCGATTTCTTGGATTGATGGTTTTTCGTTTGTTTGTTCGTTTGGCTGTTTGTTTTGGCCTGGGGATGAGGAGTGGTGCTCTGATTAGCTTCGCTGGCTACGCTTTTGTTTTGAAAAACCAGAACACAAGAAAATACAGGAGAGTACGGGCCCTTATATAGTCCATAGAACAAGCCTAGCTCATGCGTGTCATCTTCTTGCTAACTTGCGCCCCCTATGAGGCTGGACTTATACGACACATCTATTTGCTTGCCCCAGTTCTTGTGCCACTTTTTTTTTCTTATTGGTTTTATTTTTGGACTTCTATGTTGTTGTAAGTAGCTTTAGTTTAAGCTTATTCCTTTATTTACTAATAGAATTACATGATCATTAATAAATTAATATAATAAATAAATAATATATACAATTTTTAATTTTATTTATGAAATTTATATATTTTTATCAATGATGTACGTAATATAATAATACTTTAAAAAGATATATTTAAAAAAAAAACGAGATTTTATCATCATATAATGCACTATATGGATGCGCTGAAGCAGTAAATAAGGAGAAAATAAAATAGAATGAAATGTGTCATCAACCTCTTTATTAAATAATTAAAAAAAATAATTGTGAGATTTAGATTCAAATTAAATAATTTTAATTTTTATTAAATTTATATTATCATCATTAGAGTTTTTATCTCAATAGTAAAATAGGTTATATGAATCAATATACAAATTTACGTTAAGTCATCAGTATAAACTTTTTTTCTCTACTCATTTCTATTTAATGTAATGTATTCTTCAAACTCTCGTTTTGTAATTTTTTTATTGTATTATATTATATTATATTATATTATATTATATTATAAATATGAAAATAAGTTTACACCACTTTAGCAAATGAACCAACATGTTTCTATTAGTATATGGTAGTTGAAATTTGACTTAATTGGTTAATTTAATAAGCAATCTCACAAGTCACGATAATTCACGTTATAGAAAGCTACTATCAAACATCATGAGTGAAAATTTGGCAAGTAATCGCCTTAAATAATGTACTTGTTGAATACGGATGCAAACCAAATTGAATGACAAATTAACCAAACATGCAAATTTAAGGAAATAGATATGATAATTCATATATAATTTTATATTTATATTATATTAATTTTTATGTAACGTAAAATATAAAAAAATTTATGTTAAAATTTGTGCTAACAAAATTCAAAATATTTTTTAATTTTTATTAAATTCATAAACAATATATATTAAATTTTAATTTATATCAATTTTTTTTTAATCGTTATCGTACGTTTTATTGTATGATAGGATCCAAGGTAGGAGTATATTTTGTCAAATGTTTTAGCAAATGAAACAAAGATGAAGGGGTTAATCGAAACTAAATTAATTGGTATGCTGTTTTGGACTTAGTATTATATAACTCTATACCTTAGTCAAAATATTTAAGCTCAAATAAATAACAAGCTAGCACTAAGAAATTCCACAAATCCTACAACTTGATTTAAAGAAATAGAGAACCGACCTTAATATTCATGATGTCGAATTGAAATACAAAATGATTTTGGATTTTATTGATTATTTAAATTAAATTTGATAATATACTTTGGTGGGGATAATTGATTTTATCAAATTAATGTGAAACGAGAGCATGAAACCCATTTTTATGGTTTGAAAAATAATTTGTTTGAATGTTGCGGGTAAAAGTTACTAAGTCAATCGTATTTTAAACACCCATCAATATATGGATATAGTTTTTTTTTATCTGAATAAAAATTGATTTTAGTAATGGAATTTAACGTTGAAATTTTAAAGTAAATGCAACCCTTTCTCACTTGATCTTAATAATTGAGATTAATTGTGGTTTTTTATTAGCTGCCCGAATGGACTACATTTTTATATACATCCCCCCAACATGCATGAAGTAAAGAGGAAAATTCATGGAAAAAAAATGATATTTGGATCTACTTACAAAATAAAAAGATTATTGAATTTTTTTAAAATAAAATCAGTTCGTCATTCAAATCAATAAATATGAAAATGTGTTAATAAAAATAGTACTCTTTTTTTACGATTTTGCTTTTTTTATTTGGAATATTTAAAAAAAAAAAATTAACTCTCAAGTTCTTCCAATCTTTTTTCTTTTCTTTTCATTTTCTTAGGTAAGAGGGGGAAAAAAAGAAAGTGCATGGAAAGGGAACGTGCATGAAGAGAAGAAAATTCATGAAAAAGAAAGAAAAAGTAGAAAAACAACACCCTTTGTCACCTTTTTCCTTGCTTTTTATTTGGAATAATAATAATAATAGAAGTTAACTCTCAAATTCTTCCATCCTTTCTTTTCATTTTCTTGCGTCCTACCAACTTAACGTTGCGATTTCTTGAGTGTTCTTACCATTAGGAACAAAAGACAGTGGACAATATCCAAAAGCAAGAAGAAAGAAAAAGGGTGTGGCAAGAGTCTGATTTCATCCGCACAAACATAAAATAATGGCTTTGGTAGGTAATAGCCGATTCAGTACGACTAAAACAACGTCGTCTTCGCAGAAAAGTTCTTCACCGTTCATGAACTAAGTCAAGCATAGCAGCAGAAATTCAAAAGGAAGAAATTATATATGTGGGAGAGTAGTGTTTGTCAGTTGTGCGAGATTGAGTCAAAGATATAAGATTGAGTCATTTTCACTGCTCCCACCACCAACAGTTTGAACTTTGAAGTGTGCAAGTCATGGTTTCAGTGCTCGGTTCGCATGCCGGCGTGGCGCACAGGTCGCATGCGTGCTTCATTTGATTGGACTCTACCGTATCAACGAAGTTGCTTAGTGTTTGCTTTTAGCTGAAAAAGTATAGACCTTATGTTTTGGTCATTCACGAAATTGCATTGCTAGCTCATTTTTACCTGAAAAAGGCAACAAAAGGTCTTCAAAATAAATCAAAAGTCGAGAAAGTTGAAACATAAAATTAATAACAAAATGAAAGGTCATGAACAAATGCAAACTTTTCTTTTTTCGAGTGTCAAAAGAGTAGACTTGACCATTTATACACACACACATATATATATATATATATATATATATATATATATATATATTTTGTAGGTTAATATAAAGGTATAAATGAGTTAAGTTGTTCTTTAATTATTCGAATTTGACTCGATGATTACTCGAGTTTAATTCATTTATTTTAGTCAAACTCAAATTCAAGTTATTTAAGTAACGAATCAAACAAATTTTAGTATTTTAATACTTGGATAATGCGTAATTAGTGTTTTAATATGTATTTTTAATATTTTATTATTAATTTATCATTTTAATTTCATAATATGTTATTAAAAATTATAAATCGAATCTTACTAGTTGAATTCGAGTTCAAATCTATCGGGTTGAACTCAAATTACTTGAATATTTTATTAAATCAATTTCAAATTTCAAAAATCATATTTGATCAAACTTGAATTGATTTTTAAAGTATGATTTTTAAAAATTAAATTGAGGTCGAACTTCAATTAGATCTCTTTGTTTACATGTCAAAAATAAAATATTTTTTAAATTTTTTATCAAATTTATATATAATTTTAACAAATTTTAATTATACTTGGTCTAAGATTCAAAGATATTATAAAATCTTTTTCGAAACTCGTGTTTTATTGTTGTGTGAGAATTAAGAAAATTTATCATTCATCCTTTAAAGACACAAACGATAAGGAACTTAATTAATTGTCACTACTTTTCTAAAAATACATATTTATATATCTTTGATCATGGTTTCGAAGAAAAGAAAAAAAAAATGGCAAATAAATGCAATAAAAATAGAATAAACAGAAACGAAACGAAGGTGATGCAGCTTGACAAATGTTGTTGCTTGCCGGCGAATATGGGCTTTATTTGGCATTTAAGGGATGACCTTTTGACTACTCAGCCTTAGATTATCCTCTGATGTCATTCCATATTCCTCTGTAGATTTACAAAATAAATATTATATATTAATTTTGAAAAAAAAAATGTACGCGTGGCACCCCAAAGTCTCTTTTCTTTTTTAATTTCATTTTTTTTATATTTTTTTTAAAATTTTATATTATATATTATTTCAGAAGAAAAATGGGTGGTGAAGCTGTCCACGTGACATCTCAACTCTTTTTTTTAATTTTTTTATTTAACTTTTTTCTTTTCTTGAGTTTTTTTAATTTTTATACGAAATTTTTTACTTTTTTATGTTTTTTAAATTTATTATGGAGTTGACATGTCATTTTTATTTTGCAAAATATACCTTAATTAGAGTGTCATGGTTCCAAACTGTGACTTCCTGTTTTTGCTCTTTTTTCCATTTTTTTTTGATATTCCCTTTTATCGTTTTTTTATTTTTTTTCTTGGTTTTATTTTTATTTGCAACAAATACTTTGTTTTGATCAAAGTTTGTTGATTGAATCGATACTCATTGATAGTGCCATGACACGTGTGGCTTTTTCCTTTTTTTTATCTTTTTACTTTATTGAATCCATATAATATAAATTTTAAAAGATTTTTGGCATTTTCAAAATGTTCATGTTACACTTCTATTTTTAAAAAAAATTAGGTCAAGCTTAAAAAATAATGTATTTTATAGTTTGATTTAAAATAAAACAAAGAAAAAGATAAGAGAGAGAAAGAATTAAAAAAAAAAAGGGGAAATAGATGAAGTGGGGAAACAAAAAAGGAAAAGGGAAGTAAAAAATAAAACAAAAAATGTAAAATTAAAAAAAAAAAAAAGAAAAGAGAGAGAAGGAAAGGCAATAAAAGTAAATAAGTGATAAAATAAAAAAATTAAAAATGCTTTTGTTTCGAGACGGTTAAACCTGCATATGTTCTAACTATGCAGTCTAGGAGATATTTGAGGAAGAAGCCTCATGTACGATTTAAGCTAAGACGTATTTAATTTGCATTCAACTAGAAATATAGATGCAAGCGACAGAGTCTCGTGGAAATAAGATATCTCATTTATCTTCTTATATGTTTTTCAAAAAGTTAAAAATGTTTTAAAAATTTATAAGTTATGAGCTTAGTGCAATATATTTTATTATATAAAATATAAAAATTTTGTGTTAAAATTTGATTCGATATAAAAAAATAAAATAAAATATTTAATTTTTATCATATTTATCAATTTTTACTTAACTTATCTCATATTCGTGTTTTTTATTTGTATCATATACTATCTTTTAGGGTTACAGTTAAGTTGATTTATAAAAATAAAAATTTAATATTTAAAATCTCAATAGCGTGTTGTATCTTTTTTTTTTTGGGCGAAGAATGTGCTGTATTTTTTATTTATGTCATGTCAATGTATCTTATTTATGTATGTTTGTCTAACTTATAGATGATCTCATCTACTGTATTAGTAAAAATTAAACGTTTAATTTTTAAATTTTAAAAATTTTAAGATTATGTAGAAAGAAATTTTAACTTTTTGATGAAATTATAAATTAAAATTTTAAATTTTGATTTTACTTTTCAATAATTCACAAAATTTATACAGAAAATTATATTAATTTATTTATTTTATATAATTTTTATATTTTCTTAATTTTTTTATTTTAATTTATCAAAATATTTTTATTTTATTTATTTGTTTCACTTATAAACTTCTAATTTAATTTAATAATATTTTTTATTTTATTCTTACATTCTTTAAAAATATATAAAAAATTTATCAAATAATCTTTTATATACTACAATTATTTTATATTCAATCTATAAAACCTAATTAAATTTCTCTTAATAACACTTTTAAAAAATTTATGCCCGAACAATATTTAAAAAAAAAAAAATTCCGATTAGGCCAACGTTTCCTAAAGATTGTCTGAGTCTAACTTTTAACACCAAAATAGCACAGTTAAATTGATCAATGGAAGTAAAAGCTTTAAATTTAAAATCTCAATAGCGCCAGCGGGAACAAAAAGGAAAACTGCTTAAAAACCTAGAAATCATTTCCGGCCAAATAAAAAAAAAAAAATGGAGCTTCATTTTGGGTGCATGGATTTGAGTATTTGGAAAGAAGCTCTCTCGTCTTACAAATCTCGAATCGAATCTCTAAACAAGCCAAACCTAATTTCTCTCGATGAATTTTACAGCGGCGAACTTCCTTCTCTTCTCCACCAACGAAACCCTAACCCTTTTATTACCACCACCGAGCTCTCCCGCCTCATGCAATGGAAGCTCACGCGCGGCAAATGGAGGCCGCGTTTGTTAGATTTCGTTTCCTCTTTGGACGAATCTTCAGTAAAATCCGCTTCTCAAAAGGCTTTCCTGTCGCTTCCCGACATCTCTAAAGCCGTATCCGAG
Organism: Firmiana major; assembly: GCA_033439115.1. NCBI lineage: Eukaryota > Viridiplantae > Streptophyta > Magnoliopsida > Malvales > Malvaceae > Firmiana > Firmiana major. The sequence goes on from CM065909.1 coordinate 49,235,856, forward strand.
CTTGCGGTTTTGAAAGGAATCGGTCCCGCTACTGCCTCAGCTGTTCTCGCTGCGTACGCTCCTGAAACGGCACCGTTTATGTCCGACGAGGTAAGTTCTTCTCCAATCTTTTTTTTTGCCCGATTATTTTGCTTTTTTGTTTATTTATGGTTTATTTTGTTTGATTTTACTTTTATTTGTATTCAAGGCTATGGAGGCTGCGCTTGGATACTCGAAAGATTATTCGTTAAAGCAATACTTGTTATTTGTGGATAAGATACAGAGCAAATCTAAGGTTGGTGAGATTCCTTTTTTATTTTATTTGGAGTGTTATTTTCTTAATGCATGGTCCGTACATGTATTTAATTTTGATTATTATAGCTGTTAATCTCTAGTATTAAAGATTGTGTAACTAAATTAAGCTAGTAGTTTTCAAGTTAACACAATGGTAGTTCAATAAGCAATAGTTGAAACTAATGAATTATTGCTTATAGAATTGATTGGGCTTAAATTTGTACATATTTGCTATTTAGGATGGTGATCTCTGCTCCTATCAGAAACCTGTTTTAGTTCCTTGAAAACATTGTGGTAGATTGATGAATTAACTATCTGATTCTAGTGAGGTATTGGGAGTTAATTTTTGGTGTTTTGGAATTTATTTTATTTTTAGTATTTGCTTTTTTTTTTCTTTTTTTTTTAATTGGGAACTGCTTTAGATGGTCCCAGAAAAATTTTGTTTTCATGCAAAGAATCTGAATGAATATTTCTATTTTTTCCCGATAAATGCATTGGAGCTTTGTCTCTGCCCTTATCTTTGAGCTGTTAGGTTCAAGAAAAGAATGTAGAGTGATGACAGGCATCTGATTGGTTTTCATATAATAATGTGTACTATTTTCCTTCGGCTAAATTTCTTTCATTTTCTTGATATAAAGTTCATTTCTATTTTACATAGCATATTTTAATTGAGCATCTCTTTGCATGGTTCCCCAAAAATGGTGATGTCACTGAGCAAATTACTCCACAAGAACTTAGTTTCAGGACCACAAGGATTCTTTCTTTTCTTAAACTCTTTGTTTCCAAAATTGATGGCTGATCGAGGGTTGTTTTATATTGTTCAGAAGCTTTATTACCTCCTTCTAAATTTGTAGGTTTCTGATGCTAGTGATAATATGTTTGTTTCTTTTGAATGTTCGATGTTATTGGTAGGTGATGCCATTGTTTTATTTGTTTGTGATTCTTGGCTAATATGTTTTTTGATTGGGCAATACAGAATCATATGTCTCAAGGAGTAAGGCAACTCTAATATTCTGTTGTTGGCAACATTCACTGAGACCTTTGCCTTTTTTTCTGTCTGATTGAAGTACTTTTTCGATCAGAACAGAAGACAATGGCCTTCAGGTTTTGCTTCTCAGGAACAAAAATTAGTAGCCCACCAGCAATAAAATTGATTGATGAAAGATGCTGAATACCTGATGTTGACAAGTGATGACCTTTTTGCTCTTGTCCTTAATTAGTACTCCTTTTAGGCTCATTTGTTGTCTCTGTTCATGAAAAGAATAATAACTTCTCATAATGTAATGTATGTTGCCATGGAGAAGAGGCATTACATTATGTGTAAGCAGTTTTTCTTATGTGCCTGATCCAAGAAATGCATTTATGAAAGGATGATCTATGTGTAGTTATCAACTATAACTAGACTCTTCTACCTCCAAATCAATTAGCGATTCATATACATTCGATGCCTACAATCTCTTGATTGAGTGGTTAAAGAAGAGTTTTGACATATTGTAATGCTTGGGTTCGAATCAAAGCAATCCCACCCTTATCCCTAATTATCAAATATTTCTCTTGTAACCAGAAAAGAAAAAAAACAAAAAGATTCATATACATTCAATGCAGTTATACTGCATGTTCAAAAATCTATTCCTGATTGCTCTTACATATCGATATCTTCCCTATAACGAGATTACAAGTGATTGAAGTACTGCCTGTTATTGCAGGAGTTAAGTTCAAAAGGTGACTCTTTCACGCCATCAGATGTAGAAAGGGCTCTGTGGAGTTCAGCTGTAGGGGTAAAGTTGCAATCCTCACAGGCAGTTCTGGACAACAAGATCAAGGGAAGCAACAAAAGAAAGAGAAAACATTGATTTAATGATGCACTGGATGATGGAAACTTTTGTAAGTTCTAACTCGTCGAATTATTAGTCTTATTTCCTTTATGCTTTCCCCTCCCATGTAATCAACTACCATGCTGATAAAAGCGGTAATACTGACTATCAATCCACTTTTGCAGTTTTATTTACTATTTACCTCAACAATAATTCCATGTCAGCAGAAATATTATATTGCTGATGCTAAGACTTCATCAATGTGATGTTGGCAAACATGCATGAAATGGGGCCAAAATTTATGGGCTCTGGCTGCATAAGACCTTGCATTGGATTTGACCAGTTTCTCACTAATTCATTTCTTGTATGAGTTTGTCTGACACCACACCAATTAACACCCAATGCACCTCCAATGCATTTGGTTTCAACTTTCAAGATTTGGATTGAATCGCACTGAAATGTTGTGCCATGCAATCCAAATCCACCGTAAGAGGTTGGACTCACCAGGATTTTTCTTGAAGTTATTTGAGTGTCGTACACGTTCTCATCTTGTTCAAGCAGCAGATTGTCCATCATAGTTCATAGAGATTATAGGTAAAATATGCATTCAGCTTTCTTTTATTTCGTGAGTAAAACAAGTATGCAATTGCTTACTAGTGGAGCCTCAAACCTTCATTTATGGTGTTTTCAAGTACTTGGTTCAAACTTTCAACCAATGTGTGAATGTTGAACGTTCTTTGGACTTCGATCATTTAAGATCTGGGTACAAGATGAGCACAGACTAAGGCATGGGCAGGCGGAAAAGCAAGCAGCCCATGATCACCTTAATGAGGGTCTACTTTTTGGGCCGTTTTAACCCACTAAGCAGGCCAGGGTTGACCGAAGGGCAACGGTCTTTTGGTCTTTAGCCGTTACAAATTGAAAGCTGAGACGCTCTCTAATAGTAGAAAGTATACACCAAACTTGCAGCGATAAAATTTCCATTTAAGCAACGGAAAGAGGGCTTTTCTCGGGAATTCAACTCGTTGGCCGATAGGTGTTTTGTCGCCACTCGCTTTCCTTCTACTTCCCGTAAACATATTGTCAGCCGAGCAGTTCCCTTTCGGCCTTCATAATCTGAGCGACTCCAAAATGAGAGGCCGTCCAATTGACGGAATCTTCAAAGCCGTGGACTCCTTCAAGCCTTGGTTTTTCTCTTAATATTTCGCGGATTTACACGTGTCAACGCGCTATTCGCCACGTCAGTTCCCGCGTGAAGGCCTCCTTAATGCCCGTATATTATACGCCGGAATCAATGCTTCATCTCCTCCTCAAGTCTTTTCACCCAAGTTCCACACCTTTCAACGGTTTTAACTACCAACCAGGTAAATGACGATTATGACCTCGTCGGATCGAAAATACCGACGGAGTCCCCGAACGCCTCTCCTCCCTCATAAGCTCGGGGACCAATTAATTCTGGCTCACGAATCCGGCTTCGATGGGGCGTCAATTTCAGGTGCCGTATTCAACCTCTCGACCACCATCGTGGGAGCCGGAATCATGGCGCTCCCAGCCACCGTCAATCAACTCGGCCTAATCCCCGGTCTAATAGCGATCATATTCGTCTCTATGTTAACGGAATCATCCATCGATATGATTCTCAGATTCAGCCGAGCCTCCAAGTCCGCCACGTATTCAGGCGTCGCCGCAGACGCTTTCGGTGGGCCCGGCCGTAATCTCCTTCAAGCCTGCATCGTCATCAACAACTTGGGCATGCTTGTGGTTTACATGATCATCATAGGTAACTTGAAACCAAAATTAAGCCACGTAGAACGATTAATAGCCGTTTGATCACGACTGAATTTGAATTGTTGGCAGGTGATGTGCTATCGGGGACATGGGTGGATGGTTTCCACCACAGGGGAGTAATCGAAGAATGGTTCGGTGAACATTGGTGGACCACGCGTTCAGCTTTGCTCTTGTTCACCACACTTTTCGTTTTTGCTCCTCTCATTTCGTTCAAACGCGTTGGTAACTAACTCGACAAAATTTTAAGTTCTTGGTATAAAATAGTTAAGGTATTAACTTTTTATTGTTTTGATTAAATTTTTGTGGTTTTGGTGATTTTAGATTCATTGAGATACACTTCAGCATTATCAGTAGGTTTGGCGGTTGTGTTTGTGGCAATAACTGCGGGAGTTGTAATTGTTAAGTTGATAGAAGGGAAAATTGGAATGCCTCGTCTAATGCCAAAACTTGTTAACCAGGCATCATTTTGGAAGCTTTTTACCACTGTTCCTGTTCTAGTTACTGCTTATATATGCCACCACAATGGTAAGTCATGACAGATTGATTGTTTCTATACTTTAGTACTTCCAATACAATTCTATTTTACAATCATAATTTGGTTCTGTTTAATTGTTTCTGTTAATGTAATATTTTGTAGTTATGTAGTCAATTACATAATTACAGTTGGTTCTTAGATTACATTTGATTATATAATTGCAGAATATTATATTAATAGTTTGTTTAAGTTAATTTTCATCCAGTCTGCTCAAAATTCATTGTTTTCACTTGGTTAGTTGGTTGAGTGCATTAAGGGTAAGAGATGCTTAATATGTTGATACATAAAAGTCAGCTAAGACCAAGTTGACCATTTAGTTCGACATTTTGTAGAATAACAAATATGATACACTATTATTAAGAATGTTAGTATTTTGATATAGCTATTCTTTTGTATTCTGTATCAAAATTGTTGGTTTACGAGATTAAGAGAGATTCAGTTTATATTATTAGTCTTTTTACTTCTATCATTGTGACCCTTCATCCTCATTCTTGCATAGCAAAGATAGTTAAATGTTAATTAATGATTGCTTGCTTTTATGACAATTGGTTAACCCTTTTTTCTCTCTTGAATACTCCTTGCAGTACTCCCAATAGAGAATGAACTGAAAGATCCTGCACAGATGAAATCAATAGTTAGAAAGTCCCTCACATTTTGCTCTTCTGTCTACATTGCTACCAGCTTCTTTGGAGTCCTTCTCTTTGGAGATCATACTTTGGATGATGTGCTTGCGAACTTTGATGGTGATCTTGGTATTCCATATAGCTCATTGCTTGATGATTTGGTCAGAGTGAGCTATGGCCTTCACCTGATGCTTGTTTTCCCCATTGTGTTTTTCTCCCTTCGTCTCAATGTAGATGGCCTTTTATTTCCATATGCCATTCCTATTGCTTTTGATAACAGGAGGTTCTTCTCAATAACAGTAGCTCTTATGGGTTCTATATTTATGGGAGCCAACTTTATTCCTAGCATCTGGGATGCCTTCCAGTTCACTGGTGCAACTGCCGCTGTTTGTGTTGGTTATATTTTTCCAGCAGCAATCACGCTTAGGTAAGAAATAGTTATTTAACCAGGTTTTGTTGAATTCTGTCAAAAGAACTTTACATGCAACAGTATGTTGGATATGGCAACATTATGCTGGATGCTAATCTATATGTCTAGAGCAGAGTGTACCGTACATGAAAAACTAGTATTAAAGATCAGCTACTCACTCCTAGATCATGGTTTAGGGCTTTCCATAAGGGCCGGTGTACAATGATGGTCCTAAGTAGAGCTTGTTGGGTAAGATATCTCGACATATTTGATAACACAAATAAACTGGAACCATTCCAAGAAAACAAATAAAAAGTTTGCAATTAGTAAATATAGGTTCTGTAATCTGAAGAACCTTTTTGCTATAACAGTCTTTGTAAAGCGATTATCAAATAATTAATAGTTCTGATGTGCACTTATGCAGGGACACCCATGGAATTGCAACAAAGAATGATAGACTAATATCATGGATGATGATCTTTCTTGCCGTCTCAACAAGCACAGTGGCTGTGATTAGTGATATTTACAGCATTTTTAGTTTTGACGAGGGAGTTATAACCTGATTTTATCGAAGTGTCCGTCCATCTATATCTGGTTTTCCGGTGCATCGACATAGTTAGAAATTGAAGCTAATGGGCAAGGAAACAATCTGGGTTTCTTTCATGCAGTTGCTATATGAGCAATAAGCTGTGGAAAAAGTAACTGTTCCAGCATCTCCTGAGGTCTGATACAACCTTTTTCTATGATGTAATGCAGGTGATTTAGTTGTTAGTTCTTGATTCTTCGGGAGAGTGGAATATGACAAAATCATAGCGTACTTAGATTACTCATTTTTGTTATCTTATTTGCCTTCTTATTGTACAGAATTTAATGTAGTATTAGTGCCTAATTAGTAATTTGTTCTTTAATATTATAAATAAATGATTCTGGATGAAAAAGCGTTAATTCCAAAGTTTAATGGAGTCCATGTTTTGGAATAGAGTTTTTATAGCAAGGAAGGACGTGCTGGGGAATATCACATACTGACTGAAAGGATCCCTGCTTCATTTTGTCATATGGTTGGTGTTTCCTTTGATGAAAACTTTTGTTGAATCCAACGTGTTCGATCCTTTATAACAGAGCTTTGCGGGATTCTTCGTTGTCTCTGTCCTTCAATCTCACAATTATTATTCGGGATTGTGGACTGCCGATTAAACACTTTACACCAACTCTCATTGCTACGCCGAATGGTTTTTAGCTAATATAATGTCAATTGCTCCTGCAGCATGATTTATTAATATATTCGAATTTAATATTTAATTTAAGTTTGATTAAATTAATTTTTAAAATTTTAAACAAAATATATTATGATAATAAAATATTAAATCAATAAAAATAATTATTCAATAATTATTTACAAAATTAAAATAATAATACATATTTTATTTTTTTATTATTTTTAAAAAATATGTATAATCAATCTAATACCGCTTGTGAAGTAAAAATATTTAATTGATAATATGTTGAATATCAATCCAATTAATAATTAAATATTAAAAAAATTAAATAGATTCATTTGAATACCAATTAATTGAATTAGATATAAAATAAGTAATTATGAAGTCAAATTTAATTAAAGTACAAGCAAATAGATCTTCATTTAAAAATACATAAATTAATTTTAATTATAAAATTAAATTTGATTAATTTATAAATAATTTAATTTGTTTATCATTTTAATGCATGTCTTTCTAAAGTTGTTTTCATTGTATATAAATACTTCAAAAAAAAAAAAAAACAAAGAAATTAGCACCGTAGACTTTATTAAAAGTGATTAATACTGTGGATGCAGAAGGATTTCCACGTGAGAAATGTAGTGTGTCGTGCCCTTTTCCTTTGGCAAAGCCACATTGCTGTTTAATAGTGATCGGATAAGCTTCAACCTCTTTCTTCCTTCTCTTGAAAAGAGACGACAACTCTTTTTTATCCTAATCCTTCCAAAATTTGACAGTTTTTCTCGCTATATTATTTATTATTTGCTCAAATCCGGGAGAGTTTTTTTGTCAACGTGGCTTTGAAAAGCTGAGGAGAAGATGATTGATAAATCCGCCTCATAATTGCTAAGATAAAACTAATCTTCAACGATCACTCGTCATAATAATTTGATGATCTCATACCATTTCAATTTCTACTTTTTTAATTATTGATAGAGGTGATTTTATCCCAGCTCAGTCACGCGTCTGGACCTCAAAAAATAAAAGGCTCAAAATTATAATATTTTGGGCCCACACAAATATGAGTCATAAGCTCATCAAAAGCAACCTAGAAATATCTATAAATACCTCCAGGTATGATCAGAAAAACCGTAATCTCTATTTTGCTGATTAAAACTCTGCTTAAACAGTTTTCTGACTTAAGCATCGGAGTGCGCGTGCAGGGACAGATCCCTGCGCCTCTCTGATTTTCACTGTTTTGGCAGGACTTTCAGGACACGTGGAGAGCATCGCATCAAGATCATTTAATTGTTGTTTGGAGCAACAACAATTGGCGCCGTCTGTGGGAATCTAGAATAAAAAGCCAGATTTTTTATCAACATGGTGAGAACATGTTCGACAGCAGCAGCGAATCTGGGGGAAGAGAACTCGGTGAGTCCTCCTCCCAGACCCGAGAGAGGACAAGAGCAGAATGGTGGAGGTAGCAGGGTGGTCACTGTTTCCGTGGATGAATTTGAGGCCCTGAAGCGTCAGAACGAGCAGACCACCACAACGCTGAAAGCTATGGTGGATTTCTTCAAAAATGCCCTGCCGCAGTATAGCCTGCCTCCAGAAGTGCAGCAGATGATAGGGGGAAGTGTCTTGGGGCAAACATACGAAAGAGGCCAACCCTCTACCGTGGTGAATACGGGACAAGGAGATTGGCGACAGCATTCTGCCGTTGGACTGATGCAGTATGCTGCCGCTGGACTGGAGGACAATTTTGCCGCTTCGCTGAGGGATTACCTTGTTACGGAGAACAACACTGCCGCAGGTCTGAGGACACACACTGCCGCAGATCTGAGGCTGCACTCTGCCGCAGGGCTGGAGAATGACACTGCCGCAGGTCTGAGGACACACACTGCAGCAGATCTGAGGCTGCACTCTGCCGCAGGGCTGGAGAATGACACTGCCGCAGGTCTGAGGACACACACTGCCGCAGGTCTGAGGAATGACTCTACCGCAGGCCTGAGGCTGCACTCTGCCGCAGGTCTGGAGAACAACTCTGCCGCAAGTCTGAGGGTACACTCTGCCGCAGGTCTGAGGGAGAGGCAGACTAACGCATGTCCAAGGGCAAACTCTGCCGCGGGACTGGCATCGAGCCCTAACGTAGAACCACAGCATGCCCCTGTCGCGACTTTGAGGAGACGCTCGACCACGGGTTGGAGAGAGGTGAATCCTGCCGCAGGCTTGAGACGGATGAACGCTGTCGCAGATCGGACAGAGTATAACCCAGCTGAACGATCGGAGCATGATTTTGAAGACCACCGATCGGGAGAGCGGCAGAGACAGAACAGTCGTGACCCCCAAGGCTATCTTGAAGGTACGAGGTCAAATTGTGGAATGGGAGGTGCAGGAAGAAAAGGTACGGTATAAGCCCCTAGAGGAAGAGAGAATACTTACTGCTCAGACTCTTCAAGTGCTGAAGAAAGGGGAGCACACTCGACCCGAGAGTCAGAAAATGTCGAGAAAGTTGTCGAGAGAATTCTGGAAAGGAAGAAGTTAGTGGCTCCCGATGACAATCAGAAAAGAAAGGTTCCTTTCAGCCCAGAGATTATGGACAAACCCTTACCGAAGAAATTCAAGATGCCTCATATGGCTACTTACGCAGGCAAAGCAGACCCATACGACCACATACAAAGTTATGAGTCTCTCATGTTGTTACATGGATGGGAAGATGAAATCATGTGCAGAGCGTTTTCGCTTACACTGTCTGGGCATGCACTGAAATGGTTTAACGGGTTAAGTGAAGGTTCTATCTCATCCTTCGATCAATTGCGAAGTGAATTCTTGAGAGCCTTCATGATCAATTGCCAAAGGAAGAAGGACGCTACCTATCTGCTCACCCTTAAACAAGGAAATAAGGAATCATTGAAGAGCTATGTAGATCGTTTCCGAGATTCAACCTTAGAGGTGAAAGATTTACCGGTAGGAGTAGCCATGGCGGCAATGCTACAAGGGACTAAGTCTGAGAAGTTGCAAGAATCCCTCTCCCTTGATCAGCCAGTAACACTTTCTGACTTGTTTGCTAGAGCTAATAAGTACGTGGCTCAGGAGGAAGTAATGAACATGATGCAGTCCCGAGAGATCAGAGAAGGAAGAAAAAGGGAAAGAGAAGTGCCTGAAAGAAGCTCTTCGAGACCCGTCGGATCAGACAAAGCCCTCAGACTCAGGTATGAAAACTATACCAGACTAAATGAGCCCCGCACGGCAATACTCGCTGCTATAGAAGGAACTGGGCTGTTGGAGTTCCCTAGAAAGAAGATTGGAGATGTGGGGCGAAATCCCGATGTCTATTGTGAGTTTCATGCTGCTCACGGCCACCCCACGAAAAAATGCAGAGATTTGATGGATCAGTTAGAGAGGTTGGCTAGAGAAGGAAAAATTAATCGCTTCCTATGGAGAAGTGAAAGGCCGCGTTATCATCCGCGAGATCGAAGGAATGATCGCCCGCGTAATATACAAAACAATGATAATGGAAGAAATCGGCCAAGAAACGAAGGAGCTAGGCCTACCCCTCGAGGTAATCGGCTGGATAATGAACCCACAGGTCCAGCTATAAATGTTATCGCGGGAGGTGAGTCAATGGCAGGAAGTTCTTCGGCTTCCCGAAAAAGTTACGCGAGGCAAGCATATCAGGTTAATGCTGTGATGGAGGAGAAGGCAGATGAAGAACCCATTGTGTTCACTCCAGCAGACAGGGGTGATATTATCATGCCTCATGATGATCCCATGGTAATATCAGCAGTGGTGGCAAAGCATCCTGTAAGCAGAATCCTGGTAGACAATGGAAGTTCGGTAAACTTAATCTACTGGAATTGCTTTGAAAAAATGAATGTGTCTGAAAGTAGATTAAGACCTGTTATGACACCATTGTACGGATTTGCTGGCGAGAAGGTGAAAATAGCAGGGTCCATAGAATTGCCAATGACTTTGGGAGAGAGCCCAAAAGATGTAACTCGACAGGTTTTGTTCATGGTTGTAAGGTCAACCTCAACAGCCTACAACATGATACTAGGGAGGCCTGTATTAAATGACATGAGAGCAGTTATATCTTCTTGCTACTTGCTAATGAAGTTTCCTACTCCTAATGGAGTTGGACAAGTGCGAGGAGATCAAAAGAAGGCTCGCACTTGTTACATTGCTTCTACCGCCAATAAGGGAACACAGCGAAAGGAGATATTGTGTATAGACGACCCTCCTAAGCCTCAACCTGTGGAGAAAACAGAAGCCATTGAGCTGATTAGAGGGGATGAGAAGAAAAAGGTGTTCATTGGAACTCAATTGAATGAGGAAGCCGGAAAGGAGATAACTGAATGCCTGAAAAGAAACGCGGACGTTTTTGCTTGGACTCCGTCTGATATGCCCGGGATTAATCCTGAAGTAATTTGTCATAAGCTTAACGTTTCACCTGGGCATAGGCCCGTTAAACAGAAAAAGAGGAATTTTGCCCCAGAAAGACAGAAGGCGATCACAGAAGAAGTTAATAAACTTCTTGAAGCTGGGTTTATTAGGGAAGTCTACTACCCGGAATGGTTAGCCAATGTAGTGATGGTGAAAAAATCCAACGGAAATGGCGAATGTGTGTGCACTTCACAGATTTAAACAAAGCCTGTCCCAAAGATTCGTATCCTCTGCCTCGAATCGATAGGCTGGTAGATGAAACATCAGGTTATGAACTTCTTAGCTTTCTAGATGCATTCTCGGGTTATCATCAAATTATGCTTAATCCCGAAGATGAAGAAAAGACCTCTTTTATTACTGATGACGGAACATACTGTTATCGGGTAATGCCATTCGGTTTGAAGAATGCAGGAGCCACTTATCAGCGAATGGTGAACAAAGTCTTCAAGGAGCTCTTGGGAAACACTATGGAGGCTTATGTGGATGATATGATCATCAAGAGCAGAGCAGGAGAATCTCACTCGCGTCAGATGACCAAAGTGTTTGACGTGCTGAGGGAATTCAACATGAAGCTAAATCCCAATAAATGCTCATTTGGAGTTCAGTCTGGAAAATTCTTGGGATTTATGATCACCAATAGGAGGATTGAGGCGAATCCTGAAAAGGTTCAAGCGATCATAGACATGAAGCCACCCACCACGGTGAGAGATACGCAGAGGCTGACAGGCAGGATAGCGGCTCTAAACCGTTTTCTATCAAAATCCGCAGAAAGAAGCTTACCATTTTTCAAAACTTTGCGGGGCGGAAAGAATTTTAAGTGGACAGATGATTGTCAAAAAGCCTTTGAAGACCTAAAGGCATATTTGAGGGAATTACCCTTACTGACGAGGCCTCTGGAAGGAGAACAATTGTATATGTATTTGGGGGTCGGTGATTTCGCCGTCAGTGCTGTGTTGTTGAAGAAAGATGAGATAGTGTATCGTCCCATTTACTACGTAAGTAAGGTACTGCTAGACCCAGAGACCCGTTATCCAATTGCTGAAAAATTAGCACTCGCCCTGGTGATGGCCTCTCGCAAATTGCGTCCTTATTTTCAGGCACATCCCGTTGCTGTCTTGACAGATCAGCCGCTGAGACAAATACTCCAGAAGCCTGAGCATTCCGGGAGACTGGTAAAATGGGCGGTAGAGCTTGGGGAGTATGACATCATGTTTCAACCTAGACAAGCCATCAAAGGCCAAGCATTAGCAGATTTTATAGTAGAATGTACAGGTCGAAGTGGCAACGTTGACAATGAGACCCGACCATGGCTACTATATGTTGACGGAGCATCGAGTGCAAATGGCAGTGGTGCAGGTGTAGTCTTAATATCGCCGGAAGGGAAGTCGATAGAATACTCTTTGCGGTTTGGATTCCCTGGCTCAAACAATACTGCAGAATATGAGGCTCTGATTGCTGGAATGAAACTGGCGGAAAGATTGCAAGTTCACCACCTAGTGGCACATAGTGACTCTCAACTGGTGGTGAATCAGTTTAATGGACAATATGAGATTCGAGAGCCGACGCTGCTTCCTTATCTAAAGAAAGTCCAATCTTTGGCTCAAACTTTTGTAAATTTCCAGTTGATACAAATTAACCGGTCTGAAAATACACATGCGGATTCGCTGTCTAAATTAGCTTCCTCTAATGAGACTGAAGGAAGAATGATAAAGGTGGAGAGACTTGAAAGACCTAGCATTGAAGAAATCGATTTGTGCAACATTGAAGTGGGAGATGATTGGAGAACCTTATTCAAACAGTACCTCACTGAAGGTACGCTCCCACAAGATAAAGAGGAAGCCCGACGTTTAAGGATCCAAGGGGCAAAATTCACAATGATAAACGGGGAGCTATACAAAAGAGGGTATTCATCGCCTTTGTTAAAATGCTTGGGGCCGGAGCAGGCTAACTATGTCTTGGCCGAAGTGCATGAAGGGATTTGTGGTGAACACTTGGGAGCTAGAGCCCTCGCTTCTAAAATACTACGATCGGGATTTTATTGGCCAACGCTAAAGAAAGATGCGGCGGATAAAACCCGCAAGTGTGACAAGTGTCAGAGGTTTGCACCAATGACTACTGCCCCAACGGCTCCTCTCCAAACTACGGTGCAACCAACTCCGTTTGCACAATGGGGTTTGGACATTCTAGGGCCTTTTCCCTTAGCTACGGGCCAAAGAAAATTCCTTCTAGTGGCTACCGACTACTTCACAAAATGGATTGAGGCAGAATCCTTAGCCACAATCACAGAGAAAAAAGTTGAAGCAATGGTGTGGAAGGATATTATCTGCAGATTTGGAATTCCGCGGGTTTTGAATGCAGATCATGGAAAACAGTTCGACTGCGAGGCCTTTCGTGAGTTCTGCAGACGCCTTGACATCCAGCTAAGGATATCTTCTGTATCATATCCTCAGGCTAATGGGCAAGCTGAAGTCAGTAACCGAACTATCCTGCACGGGTTGAAAACCAGACTGGATAAAGCAAAAGGAGCATGGGTAGACGAACTGCCTAGTGTCTTATGGGCATATCGTACCACTAGTCGAGTATCAACTGGAGAAACACCATTTAGCCTTGTATACGGCACTGAAGCCTTGATTCCGGTGGAAATTGGAGCATTGTCACCAAGAGTGGTGCCTTTAAGAGAGGAGAATAACTCACAAAGACTAAGGGAAAACCTGGATCTGCTCGATGAACATAGGGAAACTGCAGTTATCCGATTGGCATCCTACCATCAAAGGGTGTCCAATTACTACAACAGCCGAGTAAAGGATAGGCCTATGTCCGAGGGGGATTTGGTGCTCAGGAAGTCACACATCACCAATGCTTTGAGGGAAGACGGAAAGTTTAGAGCCAACTGGGAAGGTCCATACCGAATCAGACGGACGATTGGGCCCAACACCTGCATCCTGGAAACTTTGCAAGGAAAGAAAATAGGAAAGACATGGAATTTAAGTCATTTAAAATTGTATTTAAATTAATTATTGTGTCTTTCTTTATGTTTGTATTCCCTCATTATTTCACACTGTCACCTGATCATTATACACAATTATTCATCTAATTATATTTCTGGCTTCTGTAAATATAAATCTTATGCCAGAAATCAGACGAGCCGTAAGAGCCTGAGGCGCAATAGCGTCACTGTGGCCAGGCGTATAAAATCAGACGAGCCGTAAGAGCCTGAGGCGCAATGGCGTCACTGTGGCCAGGCGTATAAAATCAGACGAGCCGTAAGAGCCTGAGGCGCAATATCGTCACTGTGGCCAGGCGTATAAAATCAGACGAGCCGTAAGAGCCTGAGGCGCAATAGCGTCACTGTGGCCAGGCGTATAAAATCAGACGAGCCGTAAGAGCCTGAGGCGCAATAGCGTCACTGTGGCCAGGCGTATAAAATCAGACGAGCCGTAAGAGCCTGAGGCGCAATAGCGTCACTGTGGCCAGGCGTATAAAATCAGACGAGCCGTAAGAGCCTGAGGCGCAATAGCGTCACTGTGGCCAGGCGTATAAAATCAGACGAGCCGTAAGAGCCTGAGGCGCAATAGCGTCACTGTGGCCAGGCGTATAAAATCAGACGAGCCGTAAGAGCCTAAGGCGCAATAGCGTCACTGTGGCCAGGCGTATAAAATCGGACGAGCCGTAGGAGTCTGAGGCGCAATAGCGTCACTGTGGCCAAATTAACAATAAGAACTAAAGGTATGTTTACATATGTAATTCTTTCCAAAAATATATATATATATATGTATCTTTTTATCGAGAATTGGGGAGCGTAATACACGGATAGACGAACGCATGAGTCAAATTTATAAATAAGCGATAATAACAAAAATGAATATAAGTAAGACGAAGCTTGAACGGATAAATTTTATAAAATATCAGGAAAGTCTTTACAAGCGAAGTACGAATAAATTCCTAAATAAGTCCAATAACAAAAAGAAAAATAAAATTAATCCACATGATCTGGTGGCGGGAGATCAGGCGCATGATCTGGTGGCGGGAGATCAGGCGCTGTTGGATCCTCGCAATCTGGAGGCTGGTGACTAGGAACTGACAAATCTTCACCATTAAGATCATCAAGAGCACCAATGGATTCAGGAATGTTGTCTGGGCTCACGGGCTCCCAAGGACCAGCTAGATTCGCCAAATCATCTAAAGCAGCTTTCTTCAGAACCTCATCAGCTGTTTCGGCATGTGGTTCATACTTGGTCCAATCGGGGGCATCAAACTCCATCGCTTCGGGAGTATAAAGAAGCTCAGGGAATTCCTCGCCCTCCCTATGCTTTTCCAACCAAGAACGGGCAAGATAAAAACCGTATTTTACATAGGGCACTGAATAATCCTCCTTCTGCCTCAGACAGTCCTTGGAAAGCCTATACTCCTTCACAGCTTCGGCCCGAATGCTGTCAATCTCGACCTGATTCAGGGAAGGAGTAGCTCGACTCTCCAATTCAACAACGTATTGCTCGAGCTGTTGATTACGATCTGTCAAAGAATCAAACCGTGACTGCAAAGAATCCAGCTCTATCTGTTTTTGTTGAAAGTCGTCCTTAAACTTGTTGGATCTAGCAGTCTCAACTACGAGATCTCCCTTTGCAATAGATAACTCCTGGAACGACTTCGAAAGTTGCTCTTCCAGATTCCGCACTATTCCCGGCAACACAGACAACTGATTGTTGGTATTCCTTAATTCCATATTGCTATCCCTTAAATCCTGGATTTCTTTGTCAGTTCGTTCACGATAAGCCCGATGCTGAGCATTATTAACTATAGTTCTTTGAGCCAGCTGAAAGGGAACACAAAAAGTCAGACTAAAATAAAACGAAAGAAAAATAAAGGAAAGTCCGAAAATTACCCTAACAGCCTCCAGATCAGCTAGGTCCTCTCCTTTCGGGAAATTCTGAAATAGTCGACTCTCATCCCTAGGAAGGATGGAGGCCCAGCCCACGCGAGATGCTACCCCGAGCGTATCTAACGTGTCGTTATCTAACACCCCAGGGTAAACTCGAAAGTCGGCCCCCTTCATTCTGAAACCCCCGTCTACCTGGTAAGATCTCGTATCAACAGGGCCTATCTTAGGTAGGATAGGCCTAGTAGACATAGAATCTTCCACGTACAGGCGTCTTCGGTTCTTTCGGATGGGCAAAGTCACATTACACTCCGCTCTTTCTCCCTCCTGAGGTCTATCAGAAGAACCGGAAGATCTTCGAGATTGAGAAGAAGTCCTCCCTTCGTCTTGTAAAAGGGCCCCTGATTCCCCTTCAGGTTGCTGAGTCAAAGCAGGAGGAGGGGTTATTTGCCTGAGAGGAGGAGTCCGGGCTCGAGATACTCCCGGAGCAACCACAGCAGAACGGGACCTCTTTTCAGCAGGTTCACTAGAGGAACCCTCTGCCCTCTTTCGACGAATCAAAGAACGTTTAATGCTGCTCATTTCTGCAAAACAGGAATCAAAAAATTGTTAGAAATGACATACAAACAAGTAACAAAATATAAAATGCAAAAAGGCTACCTTCAGGAGAATTAAGAAACTCCTGAAGGGAATCTATCGCCAAGTCCTCATCATCGGGGAGAGTTACAAAAGTGGAACCAAATCCAGCCCAATCATCCACATCATCTAAAGGGTCACCTTCGGGGCTGGACCCCCTATCTCTAGGACTTGAATTGAGAGGAATAGAAGGGTTAACCACATTAGCGCCACCTATGCCCCAACCAGCAGAAGCTAAGTTTTCAGACGTTAGAAACCCGTAAAGATTAATTGGTCTATCAACTAATAATTGATCGATAGTTGAGGACAGTTGTTTTCTTAAAACATTAATACGAGGGCCCTTGGGGATACTATGCCTAGATCCCCACCTAATAGGGAAGTTAAGACCCTCAGGAACTTCCACCACAAGCCATTCCGACTCGAATCTATGGATTTTATTGGGGAGTCTGTCAAATAGCCTATTCTCAAAACCGGGTTCAAACGCTCTTTGAAGAGAATATGGTATTAAACCTGAACTACCCCGGAGCCGAAAAAAAGTATAGAACAAAGGAAGAGTAGGAACGACACCCCTTATACGACAATGCACGTCAAAACCAATTAACTGCATCCAACTATGGGGATGTAGTTGGCTAGGGGAAATCCCTTGTTCTCTCAAAAAAGAAACCCCAAAGTCAGAAAGGGGAAAACGAAAACCTAACTCTATAGAGACCCTAAAGACAACCACTCCACTTGCTACGCTATGCATACTTCTCTCCTCCGGGGTGGGAAGCCTATAGAAATAACCCTCGGGCAGTGGGTATCTACTCATAACATCCTGAAGATCAAGTTCAGTTAGAGTCGATCTAGGTCCTAAATCCAAATGTTTTCCTACACCGGGACCAGCCATTCCAAGAAAAACAGGGCAGGCGACAGACCAGAGCGGTGACAGACTGAAGGTGTGGGCGACAAACTGAGGGATCTAGGCGACAGACTACATATGTGGCGACAGACTACGTATGTGGCGACAGACTGAGGGATCTAGGCGACAGACTGCATACGTGGCGACAGACTACAAGGCGCGACAGACTGAATGTTGGCGACAGGTTATGTTGTGGCGACAGACTACGTATGTGGCGACAGACTGACGGATCTAGGCGACAGACTGCATACGTGGCGGCAGACTACAAGGCGGCGACAGACTGAATGTTGGCGACAGACCGTATAGGGCGACAGATTGAATTGTGGCGACAGACTGTTTATGGCGACAGATTGAATGGTAGCGACAGACTGTGCAGTGGCGACACACTGCGGAGGCGACAGATGTGTGGTGGCGACACTATTTGGCGACAGACTGCATATATGGCGACAGACTACAAAAGGGCGACAGACTGTGTGGTGGCGACAGACTGTATAGGGCGACAGATTGTATCATGGCGACAGATTATAAGTTGGCGAGAGATTGTGTGTTGACGACAGACTATTTATGGCGACAGACTAAATGGGTGACAGACTAAAGAGTGGCGATAGACCTTGGTGGCAACAGAGTTGTGGTGACAGAGTATTGTGATTTTTACAAATTGGCAATGAGTATGCGAAGGAGTGGCGAAAGACTCTTCACCTATTTTACGACAGAGTGGCGGTATAGTAAGCGAGAGCACTACGATAGTTACGCGACAGAGTTCAACAGTTTCTTATGTTATTTGCGCTATGTCTTACCTCTATATTGTCACGGCAGAAACAGCGAAAACGTGGTGTCTACACCGCAGTCTGAAAACTCTCTCGCAGACAACGTTTTAATGCCTGACCATTGTTCTAAAAATAAATAATCCTTTTATTATACTCTTACATAGGGAAATTCCCAATGAAAGAGTGGGGAGCAATTGATAGAGGTGATTTTACCCCAGCCCAGTCACGCGCCTGGGCCCCAAAAAATAAAAGGCCCAAAATTATAATATTTTGGGCCCACACAAATATGAGTCATGAGCTCATCAAAAGCAACCTAGAAATATCTATAAATACCTCCAGGTATGATCAGAAAAACCCTAATCTCTATTTTGCTGACTAAAACTCTGCTTAAACAGTCTTCTGACTTAAGCATCGGAGTGCGCGTGCAGGGACAGATCCCTGCGCCTCTCTGATTTTCACTGTTTTGACAGGACTTTCAGGACACGTGGAGAGCATCGCATCAAGATCATTTAATTATTGTTTGGAGCAACAACAATACTAATTCATATAAAATCAACAAAAAATTTGTAAAATTCCTAGCTTTATTAGTATTATAATTTTTTTTCAATGTGTTTATTGAAAATTTAGTGCTGCTGATTTTCAACTTAAAGATAGATCAAAAGTTATTAAATTACATATTTTTTAATATATATTTTTTAATTTTATTCAAAACAATCACATCCAAATTAACCTTAAGCATATAAGAAAACTTAAGATTTTAATGATAACATTAAATCATTGGTTAAACATAATTTATTTGATAACACAAAAAAAAAAATTGCAATAAAAATATTTTAAAACGATTTAATGTATGATAAACAATAAAAGCATGAATAAATATTTTTGTTCACAGCATAAAATGAGTTGTGTTTGTGGATGCCTTACCTTGAGAGAAGGTGAATTGAAAATAGAATCTAATCCAACCTAACAACTTGTGTGAGAAACTGAGAATATTATTGGTAGGTTTATTCATGCTTATTTTATTTGGCTATGTATTCTCACATTCACACAAAGATGTAAAATATTGGTTGGCTTACACCACCATGGAAGCTTGGTATATGTTTTCCTTCCACGATTAACTTTTCATTCTTAATTAATTTTCTCTCTTTTGATCTTTAAGAATCTCAACCTTCTATGCCACCCTTTTATGTACTTTTTTTTTTTTTGATAAGTTCAAGCATAATTATTTACGTCAAATTTAATATATTAACAAAAAATTATTTTCTCAATCTTTAGAGAAATTTGAACTTGAAAGAGATTGAACAAATTCTCTCGCCACTTAAATCAACGTACGTTGATATTATTCTTTAATGTATTACTAATTAATTAATATGATTCTTATTACAATCATGAATTTTTTTTTAAAGTGTTTTGCTAAATATATCTAATTAAGCAAGATTTATTTTTGTTAGACTTTTTGAATTAGTTATGTTTTATAATTACAATAAAAACTAAGTCAAACCAATTCAAAAAATTATTTAAACTTGTTTCACATTTAGACCTCTAAAATAATGAAAGAATGGAGGTGATAAGAGAGACAAAAGAACAACCAAAATTTTGTCAAGAGGAGAAGAAAAGAACATGGGAAGCATACAAATACCTAGAGAGTGTCACGTTTTCATGAAATTATTGGTTCAATGGCTTTCATTTTGTGAAAAAACAAATCCAAATTTAATAAAAATCAAAATTAAATTAAAAATATAAATATTAAAATTCAAATGTAATATTTATTTTTGTAAGACTTTGAATAAATCAATTAAATTAAATTTTAAATTTCTTTTTATTTGCATATGTTTTGACGCATTTCATTTGGACAACTTTAAAAAATAAAAAATAAAAACAAAAAAGTGGGTCAGCCTCTCTTTCCTTTTATTTTTTTTAAATGAATTGACTAATCCATTTTAATTTAAAAGTGATTTAGTTCTAAATCTTTTGATTACATAAGTATTAGTAGTGATTAAAAGATTCTCAAAAAAAGTTTAGTGTCGGCATTTGTCTAATGGCCCAACACAAAGAACTATTTCAAATGAACCAAAATAATTAATTCATTAGCCCATGATTTCTTAGTTCATGGAATTCAATCAACCGTCCATTATTTAAGGCAATGCATTAGGACAATATGGGGAGATCAATTATGCTTATGACAATGTCCAATGTCCAATGTCCAATGTCCAATGTTCTTTACTCTCACCTAATCTTGTGATTATATAAAATACAAATGCTAGGGGCCCACATTTTCCTTTTCCAATATTTTTTTTTTGAAGTGTAAGAGAATATTAATCTTTATTATATATATTATATGTTAATGTTAATTAATTTTATAATACTTACTCAAGAAACTTCTATAATTCCCTTTGTTTTCATTGGAAAATAATCAAAAGCAATCATATGGAAAGCTGTCATCCATGAATGTTGTCTTTATTCCTTGATTAATCCACTTGCACACCATCCTTGAATTTTTCTAGTTTTAATTTGTTGACTAAAGTTTCTTTTTCCTTTTTTCATTTATTTTTTATTTGTTATTTGTTATTGACCTAAAACTTTTAGATGAAATAACAAAATTAAACAAAATAAAGAAAAAAAATCTTCATTTTTAAATGATATGGGTTATTTATTAATTTGACTTGTAAAATTTGAAAACCTTAATTATATATATATATATATATATATAATTTTTCATATATATATATATATATATAAAATAGAAAGTCTTGTGTTTTCCAGCACCTTGATATGATGGTAAGGATGTTATTTTCATCCAACATGAAGTGTCTACATCTTTTGTTTGACATTTACGGTATGTGTTGAATTAAAATGCTTGTAATCTACCATAGTTGTCATTAACAAAAATGCCATGCTTTTTTACTATTTTCAAGAAAGTGAAATTCAATTTTTTTTCAACAACAAACTCAAGCTTTTTATTTTTTTCCACACCTTCGGACAGCAGGCTAATAAACTCACTGCAACAAAATGCGACAGCCAACAGCAAACTGGCAGACAAAAACTTTACAACCCAGCAACTACGAAGTACGTAGCCAACAGCTAAACAAACAACGAAGGGACATAGGCACAGCACAGTCAGAATAAAGCCAGGCCACGGCAAGAGTTAAGAGTTAGCATAAACCATCTTCACAAACCAAAAAATGTTTAATGTTTTATATATATTCATGTCTTTTTAAATTAATTATGTTTGTAGTGATTTTTTGATCTATTTTTAAGACGGAAATCAATGATTTTTTTTTTAATTTTTTATATGTGAAATATTTAATTTTTATCTCTTGATTCTATTTTACAAAATATGTTTTCTAAGTATAAATTTAAATTTATATATATTATAACATAATTTCATAATATTTCGACGTAAATTATAAATTATCTCTTTTTAAAGCTTGATGTCCTTATTAAACATAACAAAGAATGGAATCAAAATAACATTAAACATTGAGAGTTTAGATATGACTCTTTCTGTATAACAGTTAATTCTCATAAGATTTTAAAAATAATTTTCATGATATAACGCTTAGAATTAATTTAGATGAAATGTGATTGTTTTTGGTGAGATTAAGAGTTAGTTTGGATATATAGTAATATTGACACCAATAAAATAAAATAAAAAGACTATTAATAAAAGAGAATTTAATAAAATAATAAAAAATAGAAAACAATGGTGAAAGGGCAATTTTCCTTCATCCAAATTTTATCTTATATGTTTGGTTTTACCAAATATACCATAAAAACAATTATAACTATAAAATTGATATGAAACAATAATATATTTGGATTGAATCAAAACGATAATAATAAATTAAAATATAATGTAAAAATAATTATTAAATATATTATATAAAATATAAAAAATTAATTTAAAAAATACGGTGAGCCAAACTCATCTTTAATTTCGTGTTAAGACGAGTGATACACATTGTGAAGTTGTTTTGACCAATAAAAAATCTCAAAATTTTATTATCCCACTAAAAATTAAAGAGCGAGGCGGCAGATGAGCAAAGATTGCGCGGAAGTAGATGAGAGCACAACAGCAGCTGCCGGCTGTGGTGGCCAGCCTGTGTTGTCTATCTCCCACCGTTACTTGCCACGTGCTTTTCTCTCCTCTTATTTCCAATTTTCCACTCTCTCTCACGTGCGGTTCTCTCATCTGGTTTATTCCCACACTTGTCACGAGATCAACGGCCCATTAGACTCCTTCCTACGAATCCAACAAACGGAAATATTCCAAAATTCCCTTCAAATCACGAAAATAAACAACGAATTTCCAATTTCACCCCTAGTCGTATGTCTCAGACCAGACCGCGCAGTCCATTTATTATTATTATTTTTTAAATTTTCACTTTATCACGTCTCACGTGACCAATGACCGAATAAAAATAATATTTTTGACAAAAAGGAGAGCTTTTTCCGGTGCAACTCATCAGTATGGAGAATTACAGGTTCAGACAAAGGCAAGGATTTGGGATCACTTGATTCGGACACTAACGTATTTTGGATCACGGCATTGATTTTCTCAAGTACCACCGTAACACCGTGCGTGTATTCATTAGTCATTGCGTCCATCGATTTCCCAAAATAACCCTTCCCGACTTTCACACTCTTTGACTCAAAATTGTCGGTGGCTTTTGGACAACGACTGAGGCTAATTTTGACTATTTCCATCTTATGTTATTGTTCTTGCCCAAATTATGCTACTGTATATTTTTATCCTCAGTTCGTCACAAAGGGCAACTGCATTTATGGCGCGTGATTTTCTTTCTACATTATATTGTCTTTCTCTTTTTGGTTATTAATAGTAGAAAAATTAGCAAATTATTATGGAGAAAATCCCCAAAAAAAAAACCATAAATTCAAAATTTTGTTTGGGCTCAATCAAATTGATTTTGATTTACTTCACTAACACAATGATATCTAATCCGTTGTTCTTTTTTAAAAGAAATTAAATTTAAAATTTAGATTCTTTCATATTATTCTTTTTTCAACAATTTAAATTTAAAATTTAAATTCAGTTAAGTGTTAAATTTTTCAACAATTAAAATTTAATTTAATAATTATTATTCTTTTTTAGTAGAGATTGAGTTTAAAATATAATTTTTTTGAGAAAAATGTCAAATTTGTCAATAAATTGAATTTGAATACATTAATTTTACTTAATTTTATTTATATTAGAAATTAAAAAACTCAAAATTTATCACTAAATGTTAATAAAATATATAAATTAAAACTGTTTCAGTAAATTTCAGTTGACCCACTACTTTCTTGTTTCCTTTTTTATAACTATAGTTTGAAACGTTCTTTTAATTACAAAAAGTTATTGTAAATGAACATTTCAAAGGAAATGTTATAATCATCAATTAAAATATATATTCAGGCTGATACATTAAACGTCATCGAATTTTAATTTAATTAATACTTTTATCCAAAATTCATATACTCCACCGTTTAATGGCGTTGGTCTGTTGGACAATGTAGAACACGCTCCTAAATGGAGCGTGAACGGTGCAATCCAACGAAAAAAATCCAAAAGTTCAAAATTGAAGTTTCGGAATTCCAATTAAAGCCATTTTACAAGTTACTACAGTAAAAATAGGGGAATTGGTCTTCGAGCCTATCTTTTTTACCCCAACAAAATGGGATAACCGTGGATTAATTACTGCTCGTTGGCTTCTTTATTCTCATTCTCTAAAAAAAGGCAGAAATTATTTTCATTTCTTAAAACAACTTTTTAAGGCATTTTGGTTTGTTAAAGAGATTGATTTGAACTTTCTCGAGCTTGGCCTGCGTTTTCGCGTGTGATGAATTAATTATTCGTATTCTTTTTTCAGAATAATAACTTTTCAATCACACGCGAAAATAACGACGCCAACCCAGAAGGACGGAGGAAAGTCGATCGGAGCTTACCGCACTGTAAAATTAATCAGATGATTTTGTTATTTCTAGGGTTAGGGTTCATGATGATGTTGTAGGTCGTTGCTGAAATTTATTAAAATTTAAAAGCAGTTGGTATAAAATACCAAAAAAAGAGAGAAAATCAGTCATTGTCGGAACTACACAAAGGTCTTTGTTTTAATAGATTTTGATTGTAATTATGAACATAATCCTGTATTAATCCGATTCCTTAATTGCTGTCTTTCTATTTCCCTCTGGCGTAAAATCTTTCCGCGGGTTAAGATTTGGTTAATTATCATTTTTTTTTTTTTTTGGTTTTGCCCTTTTGAATCTTTGATGTTGACAGACAACGTGCTGTCCTGTCTTATGTCTTAAAAAACAGTGTGTGATGTAATGTGTAAGAATTTCGATTTTTTTTTCTTTTTTGTTGTGTTTTTTCAGAAAATCAAAATCAAAGACGTGTTGAGCTGTTACCATCTTTTTCCCAATTCTCTCTTTCCTTTTCTCTTTTTCTTACAAATTTTTTGGTTTTTTAAAGCCACCTCCTTTTGCAAGCTGTAATTGAATGAGAGGAGCTTTTTTGGAACTTCCTTAATATTTCCATCTCAACACTAAGAGAGGTCAGAACTGAGAAGCTTCTCCCTTTCTCTCTCTTCTGAGCTCCTCTTCAACAATCCACAGTTTTCTTCTTCTTCTTGTATAAGTTTGGTTCGAGATGATTTGCAGAGGGACGCCTTCGCTTCTTTGCTTTTAGCAAAAGCTACGCGTCTGCGTCTCTTCTTTGTCTGGTTTCTTCTCCTTTTGTCATCTGATAATGTTGATAATTTTTTAGCTTTTTTGTTTTTTTTTTCCCCACAATTTTCAATTCTTGCGACCTTAAGATCGAACCTGACAGCCAAGTTTTAAGGATAAGAGAAAGCCAACAATGGCGCCGTCGTTTGATTGGTGGGCAAAAGGCAGCCATAAAGGAACCCCCGTGGTTGTCAAAATGGAAAATCCGAACTGGTCAATGGTCGAGCTCGAAGGTCCTTCTGAAGAGGATTTCCTCATCGGTGGCACCCCAACCGGTGGGCGAGAAAAAGCGCGTGGCAAAAACGCGAAGCAACTCACTTGGGTTCTCCTCTTGAAAGCCCACCGTGCTGCCGGTTGCTTAACCTCCATTGCCTCCACATTGGTCAGTCTCGGTTCTGCCATCCGTCGCCGAGTCGCCTCTGGAAGAACCGACACCGATAACGACAATGAAACCCACATCACTTTCTCCAAGGAAAACAAAACCGTTAAAACGAGGATCTATAACTGCATCAAAGTGTTCCTTTGGTTATCGTTATTGTTACTCGGTTTCGAGATCGCCGCGTACTTTAAAGGCTGGCATTTTGGTGCTCCAGAGCTTCAATTACAGTACATTTTTACGCTGCCGTTCGGTGTTAGAGATTTGTTCGATTGGTTATACTCTCGTTGGGTTTTGATTCGGGTGGAGTATCTCGCTCCTCCTCTTCAGTTTCTCGCAAATGTCTGCATTATTCTTTTCCTTATCCAGAGCATTGATAGGTTAGTTCTCTGTTTGGGTTGTTTCTGGATCCGTTTTAAAAAAATCAAGCCAATTCCCAAGCCAGAAGCTGTTGCAGATCTTGAATCTGGAGAAAATGGTTTCTTCCCAATGGTTCTCGTTCAGATCCCTATGTGCAACGAAAGAGAGGTAAAACAAAAGCAAAAAATAAAAATAAAAAAATAAAAAAGAAACCTTTTTTAATTATGGCTTTGATTTTAAATCTTCATTTGCAGGTTTACCAGCAATCAATAGCTGCTGTGTGTAATTTGGACTGGCCAAAGTCGAAAATTTTGGTTCAAGTTCTGGACGATTCCGACGATCCAACGACTCGGCTGCTTATTAAAGAGGAGGTGCAGAAATGGCAACAAGAAGGTGCCCACATTGTGTATCGGCACCGTGTAATCAGAGATGGCTACAAAGCTGGAAATCTGAAGTCTGCCATGAGTTGTAGTTATGTTAAAGACTATGAATTTGTTGCCATTTTCGATGCTGATTTCCAGCCCACCCCTGACTTCCTCAAACGAACCGTGCCCCATTTTAAGGTAACTAAATTAACTGCTTCTGTTCTGAGTTGGGTGCAGTTTAGTAAATTCAAGCACAATTTAGTACGTTTAGGATTAGTTGAAGTGAAATTTTATTTTGGTTGTATGCTTACAGGATAATGAGGATGTAGGATTGGTTCAGGCAAGGTGGTCGTTTGTGAATAAGGATGAGAATTTGCTAACAAGACTGCAAAACATAAACTTGTCATTTCATTTTGAGGTAGAGCAACAAGTGAATGGTGTTTTCATTAATTTCTTTGGGTTCAATGGGACTGCTGGGGTTTGGAGGATTAAGGCGTTGGAGGATTCTGGTGGGTGGTTGGAGAGGACAACTGTTGAGGACATGGATATTGCCGTCCGTGCTCATCTTCAAGGATGGAAGTTCGTTTTCCTCAATGATGTTGAGGTATGGCCGCATAGCTTTAGTTTATTCTGTCATGTTGGTAGTTGAATTTAGAAACCATTGTTGGGAACTGAAGTTTTTGGTTTTTATTATATGTTCAGTGTCAGTGTGAACTTCCTGAATCTTATGAAGCTTATAGAAAACAACAGCACCGGTGGCACTCTGGACCGATGCAGTTGTTCCGCCTCTGTTTGCCAGATATTATCCGTGCTAAGGTGAATATCTTTTAAACTGGCAACTATCTCATTTTGTCAAATTCAATAATGCTTGAGAGTGATAGTGATTCCTGACTTTGTTCTTGCTCTATATTTGATTAATGCAGATTAGTTTGTGGAAGAAATTCAATATGATCTTTCTGTTCTTTCTGCTTAGAAAACTGATCCTGCCGTTTTATTCCTTCACTCTTTTCTGCATAATTCTCCCCATGACCATGTTCATTCCAGAGGCTGAGCTTCCGGCATGGGTTGTCTGTTACATCCCTGCGACAATGTCATTCCTTAACATCCTTCCAGCCCCAAAATCCTTCCCATTCATTGTGCCTTACCTTCTTTTCGAGAATACCATGTCGGTGACTAAGTTCAATGCCATGATCTCTGGTCTTTTCCAACTTGGTAGTGCATACGAGTGGGTTGTTACAAAAAAATCCGGTAGATCATCTGAGGGTGATCTTGTTTCCTTGGTTGAGAAAGAGCCAAAACATCAAAGTGGAAAATCAGAAACCAATCTTGATGAAATGAAAGCAGATCTTCAGCAAGAAAAAAATGTTAGGAAAAAGAAGCATAATAGGATATATACGAAGGAGCTAGCTCTCGCATTCCTTCTCCTAACAGCTTCAGCTAGGAGCCTCCTGTCTGCACAGGGTATCCATTTCTATTTCTTACTATTTCAAGGGATATCCTTCCTTCTGGTTGGTTTAGACTTGATTGGTGAGCAGGTTCTGTAAAGGACAGATTAGGGAGTTTGTAGGAAAATATGGATGACATAAATATGGCCGACTCGGGTGGAAATCAAATCTGAGTATCACTGCAAAATGAACCTTTCTGGGAGATTTGAACACAGCTGAAGATGCTTTCTTCTACCCTCTAGATACTAGACTCTGGTTCCAATTCCACTCAATAGAAGAACAAATTGTGTTTCATGGACAGAAGAATGGCCTCTACTTGGACGTAGGCACACTTTAGAATGGTGATACTCTTCAGTATATGTAAGGTTTTTCCTTTTTCCTTTTTTTTTTTTTTTTTCCGATTCGTTTGTTTCTCTGTCGATTCTTTTGTAAGAAAAAATTGTTGTTCAAACATCAAACAGGAATTTAGTTACAGTTTAAGGGCAAGGTAGAACATTGATCCCTTCTGTTTCGCTCAGTTTCATGAGGATAGTAATTGAGCTGATTTCAATTCACATTTAGCTATTGTGCTTCTTATACAGGTAAAGCTAAAATCTAGCTGTCTTTATTTGGTAAGGAAACTTCGGTCTTTGATACCCTTTCTATGCTTTCCTATTTCGACAACTAGCCCTCTTTAGTCTTTAAAAACTTTAAAGGTATATATTATAATTCGTATTTGTATCGTGTAAAATTTAAATTAATGTTTTCATGTTGCATTAGTATTGTGTGTAAAATTTAAATTAATGCTTTCATGTTGCTTTAGTATTGTGTCGTCGAGTCGAATTTAAGATTGTCGGATTTATCCAAACCTCCTGCTTTGGAATTATGTTTGGATAAGTTGATTGAAGAATAGCAAAGAAAAGGTTCTTAAAGAGTGAACCTTTTTCATTTCTTGGTACCTTTCAGGTCTGCAAATGGCAGTTTAGTAATGTAATGTAGTTTAAGCATTTACGTTCTTTCCAAAGTTTTCTTCTTCCCTTCAACAGATCCAACTTGACAGTTAAAATTAACGGGAATTTAGATTGAAACATTATCCAGAAACTAAAACTGAGCTTAAGTCTTGTCTTTCAACTAAGCAGTTACTGCTCATAAAGTACGTTCTTAGGTAGCTGGGAAAGCACATGGGGCTCTCCAATCCATTGTCTGTTCTCGAGTTGTGGGGGCGTAGCCTATCCCCACAGCTGGCTCACCGAAATGATGGTTGGGAAGCTGCTGGACCGTAGTAGAATATGGATTATGGACCCCCTAAAAACGAATTTTTCCGGGTAAAGACAAGAAAATTTGAATTGATGTAATTGAAGGAAGGGAGACTGAACATGTTACCGAGGTTAGATGACGATGGAGTTTGTGTCATTCAACGTTTACTCGGAGAATGTTTTTACATTCTCCAGGGAACTTCAAAATCCATGAATGAAATCCATGGTCCCGCCATCAGGCAGCTGCTGCAAAATCTGTGAATTGACGAGGCATGTGGCATTTGTTTTTCGTGAGGATCCCTTTGCTACGTCAGGTTTTGTTGGTTCATTTGGTTTGGATATGGTGCCATGAAATCGTATCTCCAATTCCCAATTTTTAATGTCCTTTATTTCCCATCTAGTTACAATTTGTTTGCATTTTCTTTATTTATTATTTTTTTTTTTAAATTCCCATTTTGAAAAACGGGCATCTATCAAACCAAGTACATGAAAGAGAAATGTAACAAAAATTATTATTTTCTTGGTTCTTTGTTTTGTCATTTTGTTTGTAAGGGAAGGGGAAAGCAAAAAAAGATGACTGATTCCCTACATTTGAATTTGTAAGATATGGACGTCACAGCCAGCTTTCATGGCATTTTTTATGCTCTTCCACCATTCTTTCAGGCTACAGAGAATTTCAAAATCTATGATGAATTTTCGCAATGAACCCAAAACCTGCAAATCCCATTTAGTTAGAAAATGTCAAAGGCTGTGCTATCAAATGTGTTCAGGACAGTACATTAAATCATAGTCTTTACAAAAAGCATCTTTACCTCCATTCATATATATATATATATAAGGTAACTAGATTCTTACGATGCCTTGGGAGTAAGGTAATTCTGTACATAACACATTATTTGTTGATTTATTTATTATTAAGTGATCCATGCATGTTTTTTACTTGTAAACATAGAATTAGAACACTCATTCAATTTTTTTTTTTTAAATTGAATTAAATGTCATAAAAGAAAATAAAATGGGCTTGTTTAGGCCCTTTAAGAAATGTTGCGAATTGACCAATTAGCCAACGAAAGAAAGATTTTATGTCCAAGAATATGCTGGTGTTTTATATCTCATAATGGCCTGGTTTTATACATTGAATCCGGGCTTTCCCGCTTTTGTTGGCTCAAGTTTGCCCCAACAGCCCGACAAACTACGAAGAAGTAGCAAAACCACTTCACTTCTTTCTTTCATCTCTCGTTGTTTTCCTTCCTACAAAACCATTGCCAATCACTTCGTTTTCCTCTTTTTATCTTTCTTCTGTTTGCTCCTCCACTAAGGAAAATTTTTGTTCGTATACTTTGAACAAAAGCAGCTAGCTAAAGGGTTATTATTGGACCCTAAAGCTTGATTATTGATACTTTCTTTAAGCCTTATAATTAGTACCCTTTTTTTAGATTCTGCCGGATTCAAATAGATTTTATAATTATAGATACAATAAAATAACACTAATTATTGTTCTCAAACATAACAGTAATTTATTATTAACGTTCGTTTTGATCTTTATATCACATTATAATAATTGCATGAAAATTGTCAAATCAAATCTTAAATTTCAAAATTTTGAGTATATTTCTTTTGAATTCTCATTTATAGTAAAATAATGGGCTAATGCTTTCTTAACCAAACAAGTGTGTGTATAAATGTGTGTGGACATGCATATTTGCTTTCTGCCCTTACTCCAGATTAAAATTTGTACCAAAAGGGCCAAGAACAAAGAAACCAACAAGGCAGACTCCTGTAAGAAAATGCAAAGGAAAATGATAATTTCTTTACAAGATAATTTTCTTAACACAATCTCTTCCAAGCTTTTTCACAAAGCATCACAACCCCTACAAAATACCAATTAAAAATCAAAATTCCATCAACCAACTCTTGCTTTCTTGTCTCAATATACATGATTTGTAATTCTTACAAGTTTAGTTCCTCGGCTAAAAATTCGTAAAACAAACAGTTAGGAGGAATTAAAAGAACCTATACACCTGAATAATCCTTGTTTTCTTCTTTCTTTTTCTCCTCTTCTTTTGCCACTTCACCCTCTATTTCTTTTTCCATAGTTTTCCTTTCATGATGAGTTTATCTGCGGTCAACTTGAAGCAGTTGAATGCTTGGTTAGGATGAACTGAAGTTTTTTATTTTAACTTGCACTTATCAAAGCTCCGATTTTAAACGACCTGTGGAAAATGATAGAGGCTTAAGGTGAGATAATGGAAAAACAAGTTAGAAAATTCAACTCTGACACTTCAATGAATACCATTTGGTCCCAAACTGTCCATGGCTGAACTGGAATCAAATCCCATTTGGAAAAGATTTTGCAGCTCATTGTCTAGTACAGTCTGCAATCAATGGAAAAGTGTTACAATCAGTATTCTGATGAGCAAGTGATGAGAAAGAATGATTTGTTTGACATCCTTTAATACCTGAGGCAAGGGAGGGAATTGTGGATTTGTGCTTGGGAAGCCTGGAATCGTTCTCAGAAAGATACCAGGAGAGAAGGTGTGAGAGGAGTTTATCCCCGCGCCAAATCCGAGAACGGCAGCACTTCCACCTCGTGAATGAAGAATCTATATAGGAGGGAGAGTAAGGATTCATATTGCTTTCAATATATCAAAAATAATTGATTGTATAATTTCTCAATTTATATTGGAAGAATAACTTACATCCTTGGATAGAATTCTCTCTAAATCAAGGTTTAGCTCGGGGTTGACAGTGGCAAGTTTCATTGACAAAAACTACAAAGAAAAAGGAGGTAAATACATCATTGAAATTTAGTATACTTTGATCCAAGTAGCAATGTTACAAGCATTGATTCAATGATACTATATCACTAAATTCATTCATATTTGCAAATATGGCATAGTTCTCAAATTCATGTCCTGAACCTTTAGTATAATACTGCAAAAACTGCAATGTAACATCCCCAAGGAGGAGCCCATATTTACTTGCCAGCCTAAGGTTGACCAAATCATAAAAATTTCAAACAAGAATCCATTTAATTTTCTTATCAAAGAAAAATTTCCCCTAAATTTTGATTCAAAGTTCTTGATTAGCTTCTTGATTCTATTAGTGTAGACGAAAGAACTATACCGCAATAACATCTAAGGGAGCTCAAGTGCATGATAGTTTTCATCAAAGTTGTTATTCTGTTATGAAAAACTCAAGCACAAACACCTAGTTACAATCATCGTATCATACCTCAACCTGCTGTTGCAATGACTGGACATAGTTGATAATCTCATCAAGCATTACAGCTTTCCCGGTAATCTAAAACAATGACACCACATCAAATAATCAAGATCCCCTTTTATTAGGAAAGAAAGAGTCCAACACGATGCTATGCTACCTCTACTTACCTTATTGCATCCTGGTACAAGTTCTTGAAGCAATCTCATTCTCTCGCTTATCTTTTCCCTTCTCACCTGCAAACAGGAAATTTCCAGATTCAATATTAACACAAAAAATTGTTCTTTAACTATGAAAATAGGAAATTACCCTTTCTGCCAGGCTGTGACTATTTGTAGCCTGACCCCTTCTTGCTCTCACATGCATGTAATTTTCTTTAGGATCTTCTCCGGTTGGAGAAGTGTCTTTAGCTTGTTCAGTAACTTGCTTACCACGTGAATTTGCACCTCTATTTTGTTCTGTTTTCTGTTTCTTCCCCTCCTGTTCATTTGGAACATCGCAGCTCTCTCCTGACGGATCCTTTTGAGTCTCCTCATCAGCGTTCTAACGCAAATAACAAAGCCAATTTACAGTGTCAGTGGTGTCATAGATTTTCATATTCCTTCAATTTTTTTATGACTATTGAGATCATGTATTCATATTAACAATATACCTGGTAAGATTTTAGTGGAGAGTTTGATTCGGGAGCTCGTTTTCTGCTCTTTCCAGTGGGCGAAGTGCCTACAACTCCCTCTTCTGAGATTTGGTGCTCGTCAAGAGATAGTGTACTATTTCCTCTTGAAGCCATTTCATTGCCACCCTCAGCGTTTAGATCATAATTTGGGGGGCACCTGCGGTTGGCAATCTGGCTGCATTGCGGTAGACTGAAGTGACTAATCATTTCAGACAAATTTCCACTACCAAAACTTTGAAGCTTTGGCACCAGCCCAACAAAGCTTGGATCAGATTGATACTGGGAAAAGTGAGAAGTGCCACTGAATCCCTGATTTTCCATTAGAAGAGGGTAATGAGAATTGGCAAATTCACTGTGAGAAACCATTGAAGAACCTCCAAGGCCTTCACTATGACTCAGTGAAACAACTTGATCCCAACCAGAACCGAAAAAAGGATCTGCTGCACTTGAAGGCTTGTTATACATGGGTATTGAACTCATTGCCAATCCATCAACTTTGCCAGACAAGCGGTTAGTGTTCATCTGTGAAGATGGACAATTTATAAGGCTCTCATGTCTGCGTTTAAATCCTACATCATCATTATCAGCAGTAGCCATGCTCAAGATTCCAAAGCCAAACACCCAAATTCTAAGGAAACTAAACGTATTCAAGAGCTAATCAGGACCTGGGCTAAGAATAGATATTCAACAGAAGAGAAGTAGCATAAAATAAGAGGGAAAGTCGGTTTGACCAAAACTAGCTGGGGATATCTTGCAGACTGAACAAGGAACAAGTAATCTTGGCAGCTTTATAGAACAGAGAGTATGTTAAAGTAAAAGAAACCTCTCATTGCAGCATCCTAGAGACACAAAGTAAAAGCAGAAATCCAATGCATCAGGCACAAAATCTTACACAGACCAACTATAATTTCCCTCTTCTTCCAAAAACCCTAGGATCAAATCTACTCTACTGTAAGGCAAAAAAGAAAATGCTTGCCACAGACAAGAAAGTGAACCTTTCAGAGCATAAAGTGGATATAGACAAACGATGGCATTAGCTAAGTAACACCTCACCAGTGTAACAAAAGGAAAGCAGATTCCCTTTTTCCTTTAAGTATTAACACCAATGTGATTGATTATGTTAAAGCAATCTTGAATCTGTTCAACTCAAACCCAGTTGAGGAGGATCAAATCAACTCAAGTCCTCAACTTGCAATCAAATGAATGTAGAATGAAAAATGGGGTGTAGGAGAAATTCTTAAAATTGAATCAAACGCATAACAAGCCTCCAAGAACCAAGAAAAGGAATTTGGAGAAACCCTTTTGAGATACTCTCAAATTCGTGTCCAAAAAAAGAACCAACAAGCATCAAATTCTAACTTGAATTATACAAGAACCGAAATGGGGCAGAGTCTCATTCACAGTCCCCTAAATTGGGTGATTGACAGTACCTTCGAAAGCATCAAATGCTAAGCTTACATTCTACAAGAGGAAACCTAATTCACCAATTTGGCATAGCACAAAACAGCAAAAGAAGCATCAAATTCCAACCTTTTTATGTTTACCCTCTAAAAAAATGCAAGAGAGCTATAAGGCTAGAGAGAGAAAGCACATAAGAGAGTAAAGATTGAAACTTTGCTTACCAGCCCAGCCTTACAGGTGACATGTATTATGTTCTTAAAAGGGAGACTAACTACTGTCAACTGCTCTTGTTCCTAAATTATTACAGAACCCAAGCTGCTTTCCTTCTCCCTTTGTAAATTTTTTATCTTTTTATTATTTATAATTTATTTGAATACCTTTTTCCTTTTTAATATTTCACAATTATTATCTCAGATGAGATTGGAGACTGGATAGGTTCTTCTCTTAAGGCCCAAGCTTGCTTGCTTCCTTCTTTGACAATATGCTTTCTTTTCTTTTTTACTGACACATTTTGCCAACTATTCGAACAGAACAGACCTCTCTTTGCTGTTACACACTTGTTTCTCTCTCATTTTCAAGTGCCAACTAACCCTCTTCATTTCTTTTCAGAAACTCTCAATTATACACCTAAGCTCCATCATTCTCCATGCACCACCACCCTTTGCCCATCATTTGATTCAACATTGTCCCCACCAAATCTCCCTTGTACACCATCCAATCTCATCTGCATATTGACTTCATCCTGCTGGGAGCATAATATGATTTCCCATGTTGAAGAGACTGTAACTGGGAGCATAATATGATTTCCCATGTTTTTAACAGTACTTTTAAATGATTAATCAATTAATTAATACCTGCAGCCATTTTTATTTGGAGGAACATAAGGAATAATGGAATCTAATCATCATTTTTACCTTATTGTCCTGGTTTGGTTTTCCAGCTGTAGCTGTTGCCGAATTCAAAAAGGCCACTCATGACTCAACTAACCAACCTGGTCAAATCAGAGTATTTCGTCAACTTCAAGTCCTGGTTGTGATCTTGCTGGAAAATAATCTGTAATGAAAACCATTATTGGCGAAATCAACGGGTAATTTGCTTAGAATTAGAGTCCTGGCCATGACTGAACTCATTATCCAGTGTAAAATTGAGTTTGACATGAACGTTTTACGTGAAAAATGCTGTGGTTTGATGATTGAACTTGATGTGATTTTCCATACTGTGATGTGGAAAAAGGACCCCACATCAAGGATTGGGTTGTCAAAAATAGGATGGAGATGGTGTGATTGAGATGGTACACCTAACTTATCTATGTGGGTACTCACACCAAATCATTCTTCTGGTACCAATGAAGAGTAGTGCTGGCGTTGAGGTAGGAGGGGTTGCAGAATTGGCGATCTCTGATTTCCCTTATTGGAATGATAGAAGCCAATGGTTTAAGAACATGATATATTTTTCTAAATTTATTATTTAGATTTACAGACTTTTTTTTTTACAAAATTTTTTATTTTATAAATTATCTACCAAACAAATAAACATAAAAAAATAAATTTATATATTACATATAGTATTCAAACTTAATCACATATATTAATTGTTATTAACGAATTTTTCTTTATTATAATTATTTTCATTTTTATTTTAGTCACTCTTATTCTTGAAATTCTATTGGTTCATTTCCAGTCCAAATTTTACAATTTAATAATAAATTTTAATAATCCTTTAAAAACGTGGAATTTTGAGTTATATAATGTTTTAATTAAAACTTTTTTTGACAAATTATTTGAAAGAATGAAGTTCATAGAGATCAGAGATTTAGTCATAAAAGTAAGTATATTTATGGTTAAATTGACTTTACCTCTAGAAAGCATGTAACATGTTAAACCTTTTTAACCACTTTACCATAATGAACGGAAAAGAGATATCTAATCAAAATGTTTGAGTGGTTTTGAAGTTTTTCAGATTGCATCGTCTAATCACACAATTTCTAGTTAAATAATAAAAAAGAAGATAATTAAAGTTATTATTATTATTATTATTATTATTATTGGGTTAGAAGATTAGGGTTAAGAAGAAAAGAATAATAAAGAGAATAGAAGTCCTTCCATCACAATAATTTATCTTTCTACCTATTTTAAATAGAGAGATTATTACGTTTTAGATTTTATTGATGGAATTAATCAAGTAATAATTACGTTTTATAATATATTAAAAAAATAAAAAATTTAATTTAAATAATAAGACATAATGATTTTTTATTATTTTTTAAAACTTTGTTGGCAAAACCAAATTGAAACTATTGACCCATCAAACCTGTGGGATGCTCTCATTGGACAGCTTAAATCCTTTATTTATTCCTTAATTTGGATGTTGCATGTGTTTAACGTAACTAATTATTAATTCCCACCAAAAAAAAAAAAAAATCTAATTTCGATCATCAACAATTCAACATTCCTAGTGACGCACCCAATCACAGGAACAAATAAAAATATAAGCAAAACCAAAAGGGAGCCCGTCCCGCCATCACGCGTGCGGCATGCGCCGAGCTCGCCCGCCTTGGCCCTACGCTTGCTTCCCATATGGTCCACCGGACGTGGTCCTGCCTAATTAGCAATGATGAGATGGGATACCTTAAGCCAAGAATCTCATCAGATTTTGCCTCACCAGATTTTCTCTTCAGCCATTAAGAATTTAACTTGGCTCTTTCTTTGCTTCGCAACGTTCATAGCTCATGCATCATGCTGCCTCCTCCTCACTCTTTTTGGGCTACTAAGCTCTTCAGCCATTAAGAATTTAACTTGGCTCTTTCTTTGCTTCGCAACGTTCATAGCTCATGCATCATGCTGCCTCCTCCTCACTCTTTTTGGGCTACTAAGATTTATACTTTCAAAGAAGCTTTAAGCTTTTTCCTCTATTATTTACACTAGGTTGCCACAATCTTCCCCTTTTTTCCCCCATTTATACAAAGTCAGAAATATTAATTCTCATTTTCTTGTAATAATACAATATTTATACGGTTTGAAGGACCAACTATATTTGACGCAAATGGTTAAGATTTGAATTTTAATTGTTATGTTCTTCAATTTAAATTTTTTTAGTTTTTTATTGATAAAAAAATAAGTAAATTTTAAAAAATTTACAAGTAAAAATTCAATAGATTCGTAAAATTTAATAGTAATAGATTGAGGGTATAGTTTAATTTTAAAGATGAAGTAACATCTATTACTCTTAAATTTTTTACCCAAAAAAAAAAGAAAGATTTAAAGGTAGATACATATCGATATCATAATGTTAAGTGTCTAACAACTATCATCTTAATTTCATATCAGATTATCATAATATTTTATCATGATTACAAGTAAGAATTTATATTTACATTTGTGAAATGTTTTTTTCAGATAAAATCGTGAGATTTTAAGTCACAATAAATAATACTTTATAAATAAGATATGAATGCATATAAAATTTATAATGTATGATATGCATTCGATTCATTTGTATATAAGAAAATGTCAATAATTTATTATTAAATCAATCCATCATGTAAATACATATCAATTTCATTTTCAATAAATCTTTAAAATCACGTGAATGTGAAATTATGACTAGTTAAATTTAATTGGATGCATGATGGGGATTAAGAGGGAGTAAACATGCAAAGAATTTGAAATCTCTCATCCCTCGGAAGAAAGCTGAGAGAAGCATGCGCATAGGAGAAGTAATCATAATCAATTTTCCTTTTGAATTTTGATATTATAAAGCAGAAAGGCTGCTGTTAAGGAAACTGAAAACAATGATGCTTTCTATTCGATGCAAACTCATCCAACCATGACGGCTCAGCCCGATAATCATTCCTAGTCATTGATGTTTTCCACATAAAGAAGTTTCAACCGTGTTTCACTGTGCGATCAAAAGGACTAGAAAATTTGTCGGAAAATACAAATCACAATCAAAAACAAGATCCAGTGGCTGCTGTTCCAGGCATGGTGATGGCGGACAAAGGTTTCTTTTTAACTTTCCAACGTTTGAACGGGCATGAATCAGCCTACTAAACCATTACCATCTGCTTAATAAACATAATCATAAGGATGGTAAAAGAAAAATTGTATACAGAAACATAATGATGAGTTCAGAAGCTGGAGTATTTGATTTCCTGATGGTTGTAGCTACGGCAACATTGAGAGTTTAAGACACACAAAAATATTGCAAATCCTTTAACATTTCTAGATAGCATTACAAGGACAATGTTCATGTCAGAACTCAGAAATAATTTCGTATCTTGCAGTTCTTGCCATAATCCTACCGTATCCCAGACTTCAAGCTTGATGCGTCTCTCGGGAATGAAATCCAGATAACCTGAAAACTGAACAATTTTACAACGTACCCTTGACTCTACCATAGCCAGATGATAAAGATATTTCAGCTCCTGGAGCCCTGCGCCTTTGTACTTCATGCTCCAGTAGCCAAGGAGCTAAGAAATAACTGAAGATCATAGCCATTTCAAACTTGTCCTGATATGTGACTTTGAGTGTAAACTGCATAATCATTATTCTTAATTTTAAATTTTATCACATTTAAATCTGCAGTGTTGCTTTCCAGCATTGGTTGCCATATCAACAAGTTAACAAATGCATAAAACCTTGGGAAGCTGAAAATCTGGGTCGTGTTCTAATTAGTCACTGACAAGGCCGTGGAGTGATGTTCATTCACTTCTTCTGCAGCCTGCCGCTTCACAATTAATCATCTGCAAAACGTGCAGCGTTTTGTTAATGTCATGGCCTCGTGTCTCGCAGTGCAATGGTGGTGGGTGGCTGCAAAAGGAAAGCTCCGATTCATAGACACTTAAACAGTAAGTATTCCTCAGAAACTACCGGAGTTATGACAAATCCATTAAAAATGTATTAGTAAATAAATATAAGGTTTGTTTGATATTGATTGTTGAACAATCGTGCGTGCACCATCACAAAATCTAAAATGGCCTGGATTCTTTCCGGACTAGAATGGTGGAGCCAAGCTCTTTAAACCTCATTCAAGCTAATTATTCAAATAAGAATGGTTATTTCTCCCAGGAATGAAGTTTAGAACTTCAAAAAAAAGTCCATTGTTCTGCTTTGAGTGTTGGCCCGACGGCCCCCATTTGTTTCAACTTTCAATTTACTGCCTAACAGACAACAGTGTAAAGTTGCCTGTTTTCGTACCAGAAAAAGGAAATCATTGTACCACAAGCTTTAAATACAGGAAACCTTTATTCGACCTAACAATGTCTTTTCTTATTAGACATTGCCCTACCTTAAGAGGGAGTTTCTGCCATTACACTCTTCATGTTAAGGTTTATGGATTAGTACATTCTCACTCACCACTGCCAACAAGGACAGCTTTAGAGCGTGATTATATACCCAAATCGCGTAGTCATAACTAACCATTTTTTAACTTTATAAATAAATAGTAATATATTATAAAATTTAAATTTAAATCATTTTTAAATAAAAAAAAATTACATGAGAAACAACCCTTAAAACTCTGCTTAAAACGGTATAACCAAGAACAAAAGTTAAGGGCAAAGCCATAACGGAGATTGTGAGCACTCAAGTCGAATCCTGATTACAGTAGCATATAATGAGATTGTGACCCACTAAGAGAAGGAAAACCTTGGCCAGGCTGACCAGGGACCAACGTAGTCAAATCATTTACAAAATATGGACCTTAAAATGTGCAGTGCCATTACATCACGGAAATGACACGTTGCTTGCTTCGTCGACCCATCAATCTTATTAAACAAGCTTTTCTCATTGAAAACTGAAAACTCTGATCGAACATTCAATTTGAAACTGTGACTAAACATTGTGAGCCACCAAGAAAGTGGTCCTCACTAAATCCTCAGCTGATCACCATGATAAGGACCAATGCAGCTGGCTAATTCATGTTTATTTTCATAAACACAAACACTTTATGATGGAAAAGCAAGATTTTCCATAGTTTTCCTTGAAAGCCATCGCTGTCTATATTGTTTTAAAACATCGTTTAGCTTGATGTATCAATTGTGCAATCATTCAGTCAATTGGATACTGGCAAATAACACAATAGCATAACTAAATTGTAGCATCTCAATCTCAAATCGGGATATCATGAAATCGTATCATATAGAGATTTGAATTTATATTCATGATAGTTTTTTTATAAGATAAAATCATAAAATTTGGAATAAGATCGAATGATTTTTTATAGATTAAGTATGGGTTTTCATATGAACATGACCTGATTTGCTACATTTGTTCTTTCTTATTGATGTCTTTGTCACATGAAAAATAATGAATAATCAAAACAGAAGAGATAACTTTTCAGGCAAAAATGGATGAAATGAACAGGCCATTTAAACCCGGGAAGGAATTGTTCGAAAGTAAGGGAAAAAAAAAAAAAAAACACCAGGAAAGGCGATCGAAAAGAAATTCATTTACCTAAATTGGACTAACACTGGGCTTAAGGTGTTTGGTTATACATAAAAAGATCCAATGCGTTGGAAAACAGAGTGAGCCTGAGGATAGAAAGGAATCCAGACAGGCCTAAGAACAGTTCATTTACCCATTGAAAGCTTGGGCCCAGACGAAGCAAATGGCTGAAGAATCTGGTACAAGAATAAAACGTGATCGACTGGCAACTGCATTGATTTTGTGTGATTTTACGGAGTACGGGCCCGAAACTGGAGACTGAAAACAGTAGACAGGCGGCAGATTAGAATGGAGTTAGAGTCAAAAGAAAAGACAAATTTACAAACAGGACTCACGGCGGTTACGGCGGTGCAGTGACAGAAACGGCGTAGTAAAGCCACGTGCCATCAGCCACCTGCACGCAATTAATCTTTCTGAACAAACAGTACAGCCGGGATCACGAGCCACAAAAACACTACTATTTGCTAACAAAGTTGGAGCAAAGATACTCACTTGGATTCGGGACGTTGACAAGTCCAACCGTTAATCTCTTCTGCTTTGTAGAATTAAAAAATAATTAATTTCATGAGCTCTCACCCTCTAACTCCCTCTTAGGTAGCAAGTCATTGCGTCAGGAACTGATGCATAGATATGATCTGAAACTGTGCGGGCTATGCCTCAGAAACTGCCATGGCTGTCCACATGTACGGATCATCACCTCAATCTTGTCCGAGCCATTGGAGACATCCGCATTCAATCTACAAAATATAATTCGATTTTACTCGAAAGTTTTACCCATATATTATAACAAATCCTTACTATATTTTATTATGAGATTCGGGTGTTAAACGTATTATCCTACTTCTGTTTGGAGTTTATACAATTTTGTTCACCTTGGGTTGAGAATTAGTCGATCGTTTATTTTTAATTCCTCAGCTGGCCATGGTGAGATGGATCTATTTCACTGTGAAAAGGGGTACATGTACGAAGGTAAAGTC
This sequence comes from Firmiana major, assembly GCA_033439115.1. NCBI lineage: Eukaryota > Viridiplantae > Streptophyta > Magnoliopsida > Malvales > Malvaceae > Firmiana > Firmiana major. The sequence goes on from CM065909.1 coordinate 49,277,334, forward strand.
TGGTGGTCTTAACTTGCAAGTTGCATTGCATGCTCAAGAGACAGGAAAGACAGTAATGCATGAGACAATTTTGCTAGCAGGCAGCAAAACGAGAGGCAAGTGACTGCAATGAATGAGCTGAGAATGGTGACAAATATAACAGTAAATGCCCAGGATTCTGAGAAGCAACCTTGCCTGGTGAACTGGGCCCTAGGACAATTGCTACCTCATCTGTTCACCCTTTATTACTTCTCTTTCTCTATGTATTTCGAACACCCAAATTTCAAAACTTGAAATGTACGAAAGTTAATGCAGCACTTAGGTAAATATAAAAGGATAATAGTTATTATAGATTGGGGCCGACGTGACAATGGTGCATCAATGGCCCTTTTGTCTAGCATTGCCTGGTTAGTTGGATTTCCATCTACCCACCTCTGAAATTGGTCCTAGACTTTTATTTCTTGATAAATTTGGCTTGTGAATCAGAAACTTGCCATTGATTGTGTAGTTTTACTTGGAACAGGTTAAAGAATCTTTCAAAATCCTTCAGCCAGAAAGAAAACGTGAGAGAAGTCAGAACTCTTCAGTTTTGTTTGTTCCGGTTTTAGAAAATTTTCCCTCATCATGTCTTTCCACGTTGAAATGAAAATCACGACATGAAAGACTAGTCCAAATCAAAGGCAGGGAAGGGGCGGAGAAAAAGCCTCTAGCCCACTATTTTTAAGATCTCCCTGGAAGAAACAAGACTCCTCCTTCCTCCTTACCCCTATCAAAATATTGGACAAATATATTCACAGCCATGAAATTAGGTCACTTTCTCAGCTTATTGAGTGTTATTAGGTCCAAAAATTATTTTAAGAGATGAAAAGCATTTCACTCCTCAAAATATGTTTTGAAGTCGGCATTGAACGTAACTGAACCTTTTAATGATTTTTTTTTTTTTGTACTTATATTTTTTTTTTCACGACCAATGTAATTAGCCCAACATTGTTCACGTGTTGCCGAAGCAAAGGAATAAGGAGTTGGGGCCATAAGCACTATGGGACCATTTATTGTCAGGACAATCTATACATCTAACACTAAAATTCAGCTTGTCTAAATGAGTTTGGACTATTCAAGAAATATGTACGTAGTACAAACAGGTGACAATGTCATGCTGCTTCTTGAATACTTGAGACAGGTTCAAAGCTATTAACCAGAGCTTCAAAGACAAAACTTGGGTTTCTAGTTCTAACCTTTTGTGCCTTCAAGCGCATGTCTGCTACTTTAAATGAGTTCCATTCTTAATTCGACCAACCAGGAAATTCACTGTTAGTTTCACCCTGTCAATACTAATTAACAGCAAAACATTCCCTTTTCTCTTTGTTTTCAACCTTTTGTAAATAACATTTCAAACGAGATTTCCCCCTGATGCTGCTTGCTTATTGTACTACAAAGTTCATTTGTTGGTGGCTATCGAGATCGATAAATTTAATTTTTATTCAAAAATAAATTAAAATTGTAATATATATGAGTAAGGTTCTTCTCATATAGATTAGTTAAATTTATTTATCTAAAAGAATGAAAAGAGAAATATATGTTGATAGATTTATTTCTATGCAACTGAAAAGAATGAAAACAAAATCAATATGTTGAAACGTCCAATCAAATGAATAATTTTAGAATTGGTTCACAGAATTGATCATTGATGTAAAAATGAATTCTTTTAATCTTTACCAAATTGGTTATGATTATTGGTACGACCTAACAACCTGTCTCTCCTTACCTCTTTGATAATTAAGATACGATCTCTAATTATTTCTCATACCAGTAAACAATCTTAGATACGATCTTAAGATTTAATTTACTAATAGTATTAAAAATTAGAGAAACTACAAATTCTAACCAATAAACACAGATGTAGTTTTGTTTAAGCTAGATTATATATCCCATAACATAAAATTGAAAACTATTTTTGTAATCAATCATGTTATTTACCACTAATATTAGAATATCCAAACAATTACGGAATCAAGTTTTAAATTGGTGATATATTATCTTGACAATTGAACAAATGATCATTTTTGTACAATCAATCAAAACAATAATTTCAACAAGTACAGAAGATATATAAATAGTAAAATATAAAAGAACAAAATAAAAACTAATTAGATCTCACAATTCTTGAAGAACCTAAATCTTTAATTATCTTTTAACTGGACTAAATAATTTAGCAAATCATAGAGTCCGAAGAAAAACACCAAAGAAAAAGAGAAAGTCGTCTATTGCTCAAAGAAAGAGAATAATAGAATGTATGTAGTCGTCCTCCTCTCTTTACCTTTTATATATATAATCCTAGATTTGTTTCCAAAAGAAATTTTTCTAAATTTAATTACAAGTCAACTTCTGTCCTTTTTTGACTATTAATTGCTTTTTATCTAAAAAAACGATGTCATATCACTTTATCAATAATTAAAATCCTTCACTTGATATCTTTAAACTGGTTAAATCAAATTTAGTTACAAATGATGGAGTTTGATTTGAATTCACATATTTAAGTTGTATTTTTCGTCACTACTTTAGATGTGATCACGCTTAACACCACGACATTCTCTAGTTTTAAGACTTGATTTAGACCAAACAAATGTAACTTTAGTTTATTTTATTTTTATTCCTTCGTTCAATAATACAAAATATAAAATATAAATCAAATCTAAAAATTAAATATATAAAAAAATATAAATCATAAAAAAAAATAATTAATATATTTAATATGTACTATATCGTTTGCTTAATACAAAAGGAAAAGAAAATCAAGAAACTTGAAGATTAAATCTTAAAATCATGATAAGCAGCTATGATCCAGCTCGTGTGCAACGAAGATTAACCTATTATTACTTTTCCAATGCTGTCCTACAGCAATTAAACTTTGTTTTCACCAGTCCAAGCTGTCAACAACAAGCATGTAATCATATTTGTTGACTAAACTCAAAGGAGGGGTTTGAACTTTGAAGAAATTCAAATCAGTTTTCTTACTGTTTTAATTTTTTTTTTTTTTTGTTAAAAATGAGAAGTAAATGGGAACTTTGCAAACTTTTTTCCACAAAGATGAGCCAGTCTTTTTGACCATCAATCTCTCCACCATGACTTTTTCTTTGTTAGGGGTTTGTTGGTGTAAATACCTTTATATATTCCATTTTCATTGTCTAATCGAAATTTGATTTTCTTCAAAAAAGTAGTGAGATTTTCTTTGTGATGCAATTGCTGTAGGCCATCTTTAGCCAACCTAAACGCAAACCATGAAATAATTGACAATATCATTAACCAACTGGCAACAGCCAACTGTTCTTTTCTTACCATGCTTACACTGCAGTAGTTAAGTTCTTGCATGTTGTCTGAAGTGAAGACTTTTTTGAGTTAAATAATGAGAACGTAGTTATTAAGTTCCAGCTTTTGCGGCAGATATTCCTCGCTGTCAGATCCTATCAGTTAAATTCCAACAAGTTAATCGTCGAGATTGCAACCCACCTCATTAGACATGCAAAACAATGAAGCAGCTGCTGCATTGTCCAGACGAAGGAGGGACAGTCCACATTTTACACAGATCTTATATCTTCTTTAACTCTGTCTGTATTGCTTGCTATATAATAATATAATTAATTTCAAATTCGAACAAAATAAAAAAGTCAGCTAACGTTCAATTCAATAAATAAATGATATATTAGTCTATAATTTATTTCAAATAAAAGCGTTGAATTAAAGAAAATGATGATCTCATTCTTTTATAGCGTCCACACCAGGACATGGAAACGCTTTTAGGACCTCCATGTTATTTATCTTTGGTTTACATCAAGGAATTAGGAAAAAGCTAGAAGGATTTTTAACCATTGAAATGTCTTTCGTCCTTTACAAAGTTGATGAATAGTAGTAGACAAAGTCCTGACTAATTATGACCATTAAATCCTAAAATAATCGAAGCTCAAGTCTTTCCATTGAGAATCTCAGGTACCCATTTTGAAATAATGGGGTGGAATGTCCACTTTCCTTTGCGGAAAGCTGAGATAAAGAAGAAAGATGGGATTGTAATGATGTGCAAATCCATATTTGAGGAACAAACTGTTCGGATGGATTAGTGAAAGTGAGATATTGTGGTCAAAACAAGCTCCCCTTCTGCATTATTGGGAAACATTGAGCTGGTTTGTACTTGGCAACAGCGATAAAAAGTAGAAAAGCAGATTGAATTTATATAACAGCCATTGCAACATCGACAACATTCCATAGATTTTAATCATTAGGCTCCCTCTCTTTAATCCCTTCCCTCCATTTTGTAAAGATCTTCATCCCAATGTGTGCCAAAGGACAGCTTGAGAAAAAGTTTCTTACATTTTGTTACAGGACAGATGACTTGTCCCCACCCATGTCTGTCATTAATCCTGAATTCCCTCCATTATCATACACCTAATAAGACGAAATCAAAATCTTACTTTTCCACTAACTCCACCGATTCTGATACTTTTTCTTCCTCATGCAAAATTTCACACGTTTCCTGTAACAGTAGAAAGGATTTAGGTGTCGTTCCAGGCAGCAAAAAGGGGTAAGTGAGCCATTGAGATGGCAGCAGGCCTCAGCTGAGATGCTGCTGATGGGAACCAACTAACACCATTTGTTGGAGTGATGAACTTTGATGCCAAGGGAGGCTTAGCAAAGATCATTGTGGAGCTTGTTTTATCCGGGCTGCCTTCTCTCGAGTTGCTAACACTGGTTACCAACGAAGATGGGTTAGAATAGTGAGTTCCTAGCTTGGTGGATTCATCCACCATTGGCTGGCTAGAGCCCACTGAATCAACTCCAATGAGATCTTGCAATGCCATCGAGAAAGTCGGATTTTGACAATTCCCCGTACTCGTGGACTTCTGTTCGAGTGACTCCACAGCACCAACGCTTGGTTGTTGCTGTGGAGATTGATACAAAACCATCTTCCAGCCTGAACCATTCCCATTGACTTCAGGTTGAATGGTCTCTCTATTGGTTAGCTTTGGAGCATTGTAATCACCAGCCTCATTGTTCAAACCTGTTTCTTTGTTTCGCCTTGCTAGCTCTCCGGCAAGCAGAGTATTGCTGGCCATGATCCTTTCAACATCATATCTGGTTATGTCAAAGTTAGTCACAGCATTTACACCACGAAACTTTATGGCAGCAATGTCATAAGCTTCAGCTGCTTCCTCTTGGGTACCTGAAATGAAGCTAGAACCATTAATGGACAAGATTTTGTTATGTCAAGAGCTTAAAGAAATTCAAAAAAGATTAAGCTTTTGATTAAAGCATTTTAGCCTAAGAAATTCTTTTCTTTTCCCACCTTCTTTGTCGGCACCCATAGAAAACAGCTTTAAAAAAGCTCATTGTGCCAAAAATTAGAAATATACAGTTCTTAAAGCGACTGTCATCAGCCTTATAAAAGCATTACTATTTTCTAGCGGAATTATAAGATCAGATATGCCATTACCGGCAAATTCAAGAAAAACATGTTAGCAAGAGATTCAAAACTATCAAGAACTTACTAAATGTTCCAAGATAAAGATCCTTGTTTCCTGCAACCCTGCCAATGCGAGCTTGCCATCTTCCATGCTGGTGATGTCTGGACAAAAAAGAAGGGAATCAGTACATGAAATCTCCCAAAACAGGAAAAAAAATTCACGAGGTTCTTCAAATCAATGACATAAAAGGAAATAAAAAGCAATAGAAGTATAGAACACCTAGTTACTCCTCTGTACATTGAGGCCCCTCTGGAGAACCCACTACTTTTCCTGTAAACAAAAGGATTATATTAACTTTAAAGAGCATGCAAAAAGAACAATGACAGAAGTTAGAATGCATATCAGAAATCAACCTTCTTAAATGGGCAACGTATTCCTGGCGGCTCATGTCCTTCATTTCCTCCAGCTGTTCCCGGTAATTTTCGAGCTGCAGAGAGCAACAACATCGACGACAACAAAACCAATCATACGGTCCCTTTCTGGTATAATTTAATTTTCATTTGAGCAACTAAAATGATCAAATAGACTTACTGGGAAATTTATATGCGTGGAAGGTCCCCAATATTTAAGAGCCGCAAGATCATAAGCTCTAGCAGCTTTCTCTTCCATGTCATAACCCCCTGAAATTCGTTCGTGACATTGATTAATAAAGATAAAATCAAGATTATTAAAGCAATGTTTGATTAGTCATGGTTAAAAGATGCTCACCGAGATAAACTGAGAAAAATGAGTTTGATTCAAATGGCATCCACGAGGAGCACGAAGATGACAAAAGGAATTAATAACACAAGTCAGGTCATTAAGATAGATGGACCAAGATTTGCAGTCAAAAGAAGGAATACTTCCAAACGGATACTGTAAATGTGTTTTGTTTTTGCGTTTGACAAACCTTGCCTCCCTTTCCTGGTTTGCCCTTCCTTCTTGCAACTGTTATCCCAGAGATGAGCTTCATATCTACCCGTCCATCGATGCCTGGCGGATGCAATTTGACAATGGTTATTCGAATATTTCGAGAGAATAAAACAAGACATTACAGAATAGAATAATGCTGGAAAAGATGCACCATGAATGGTAGCAGTATAACGAGAACAGTTAAAAAACTATTTCAACACGATCAAGATTTAAATGTACCGGCTTAAGGAACAGTATGAACTGACCTGGTAACACCTCTATATTGGGATGTTCTCTGTCCAAATGTGTCGATGGACTTCCTATGAACAGGTTGCTTCTGACCCACTTTTCCAGGCCCCCTCTTCTTTGTTTCCATGGCCACACATTCAGAAGCAGTAGGTGAGATCTGTCGTGGAGCTGTTACGCAACTGGACTGAGAACCAGGGCTCATTGACAAACTGAGAGACTGTAGATCCCCACAACCCATTCCACCAACAGACCCAGTAGAAGCTGCTACATCATCAACCATGCTACTAGTCATTTGCGGTTCCAGTGAACCATGTGTAGAGTAGTGCCTAGCTACCCAGTTTTTAAAGCAAGGCATTGCATCCTGTCCCATATGGGGAATCTGGGAATCACAGTCTGCAAGTTGGGCATCCTTGGTTGCTTCCACCATTGTCGATTGATACATGCCTTGGCAGGCCAGTCCAGAATAGTACGGGTGAGTTTGAACAGCAAACTCTTGATCTTGTTGCCTAAACGGTTCTTGAAGAAGGTCCAGAGAATTTTGCCTGTTGGCTCCCTGGTCTGCATGTTGGTTGTAGTACATGCTGTCTAAGCTCAGAGCCATTGTCTCTCTTTCATGGCTTCCATATTGATGAGTTTCCATAGTTGCACTACCCAGAAAGTCTTCCAGTTTTGGAGAAGAACAAGGCACAATCCCTGAACAACCAAAAAAAAAAAAAAAAGAAGCATTGAAAAATATAAGTTTTTGAGCAACTAAAAGCAAATATGATTATCACAAAAGGATAAAAAGGAAAACATGCACAAAGGCTGAAGCAGACCTTCTGACTGTGATCTACTTAGTGCTTCCATGATGCATAGAGACCCATCTGACTTAAGTGGCATAACAGACAATGGAGCTTGAAAGCCTCCACTTTCTCCAACTCCATAGCAGATTCCAGAACCATTGAGGTGAGAAGACAGGTAGAAGCTTGTGGGAACAGCATTAGATACAGAAGCAGCAGCTGCTGCTGAAGCTTGACTATGATGATGATAGTGATGATGACAGTGTTGGGGGTCAGTAGCTACCTCCATTTTCATGTGGGGTGAAAGAGAGAAACCCAGCCAGCTATTATTGCTGCCATTGCTATTGTGGTTCATATTCTTCATCTTCTCTCTCTCTCTCTCTCTCTCTCTCTTACTGAGAAGTTTCTCAGCAATTATATACCCAGCTGCAAGGCAACTCAATCATTGAAGCAAAAAAAAACTAATCATACCGACATCTCTTGCCTCCCTCCCATCTGAAAACTTGGTCTTTTGTTGCCTAGCTGAAACTCACACATAGCAAATGGCCGAGAACTCTTTAATTTATGCACTCTCTCTCTCACTCTCTCTCTCTCTCCCTCGCTCTAAAGAAAACAAAACTGGTCTCTTTAAACTAAACAAAAAGAATGAACTCAAGCAAGCAATGCTGGGGAGCGCCCCTTCATTCCATAGGGATCTGTGTACCTGAGAAAGACCACGTCTCTCTAGCTTTACCTTTTATATTTTCTCATTAACTCTCTGTTAAACCCTAGAAAAATCCCAAACGCAAACATAACACCAAAACCAAAAACCTTCTGCATAGACTCACAAAACCTCCCTTCAGTTTCTCAAATGCCCCCATATAAACTCATCTCCTTGTACACAGAAAAACAAAAGCAAAAACCCAGAAATAATTACCAACTTTTTCTCTTTCTCTCTTGAACATTGACAGCTAAACAAGGCAGTTGAATCTAGTGGGGGTGTGAAGTAGCCAATAAGGAGAAGGGGTGGTCAGATAACCAAAACTGGTTTGCTTTAAATTTACAGTCACAGGGCCTTAGATAGATTTGACGGGCAGGACTGTGGCTATCCAGTCACTTCATACAGTACAGCCTTCTGTGCCGCTCTGCAAACTCGAAGGGGATCCAATTTAAATCTAATGTTTTCTGTTTGCCCTGCCAACTTAAATACTGCTCCAATTTGGTTCACAGCTATCATTTCATGTATGAAAAACAAAAACACAAAAGCTAATCGGCTTAATTAATAGTAGTATTATTTAGAAGAACCCTCAAAGTTTTAAACTTGAAGAATTCTTCTGTAACCCTGACCATAAAATGGTCACAGCCCATCACTAAACGTAGATTTTTATAAAGAAAGGTTATTGAGTGGGTCATCTGATGTGACCTCTGCTGAACTTGTGCTTTATTCATCTGACAGTAATGAAATTGGCTGTGATCCTTAACTGTGATGCTAGGGTGACAACCTTCTGCAGCCTGTTTCAGCCACTCCCTAAGAGTTGGTTTAAAAGAACCGTAAATTACTTTTGATAAAAAATTTTAAAAATTAATTATTTAAATTTATTAAAAAATAAAGAAATTATAAAATAAAAATAAAGGATAATTTTTTTTTGTCTTTATACGTAACCAAATAAAATTTTAAAATTAATTTAAATGAATTGTACAATTTATTTGATAAAATTAATATCGAAAAATTATGTATTTAAATTTAATTATTATTATACAAATAAAATTAATAATAAATAATTATTAAAAATATTATATTAAAATTAAAAAAATAAATTTATAAATATAATATAGTAAAAAATCTCAATATATCATTGAGGCTTCCTATGAATCCAAACTAGGCCTGAGACAATAGCCTTTTGCCATTGCTATGGTACAAAGATAATCGGGAAGGATTAAAAAAATGCTAAACAAAAGTGAAAGACTATATCTCATTTTTTTTTTGGGTTCAGACTATATCTCAGTTTGGATGCATGGAATCCATTGCGGTATAAATGGTAAGAGGATAAAAAAAATAAGACAGTAAATTTCTTTTTTTCTTTATATTTAATTTTTTAAATATTTTTTATCATTTTTATTTTTTTCAAAGACAATTTTACTGTACATTTAATTTATCCATAAAATTTACAACAGATTAAAGATACAAAAGCCGGCCCGCCGTAAGCGCGTGCAGATGTTCTCAACTTCTCCTATGGCACGTTTTCTAACACTAGTACTCCCCTTGCTACTGGATCATGCTTTTTATATATATATATATATATATATATATATATATATATTATTTGTAGAGGAAGAATGGAAACCAACTATTTGAACATGAATATTGATTCTGATTTTTTGGATTCATAGATGCTAATGTCAAAAAAAAAAAAAGTTGTTCTATTAAGTGACAATGCCTTGTCGACGAATAAAGAATAATGAAAAGTTATTGTAGCTTGATTTTAGTCTGCATTTTGACACTCAATTTAATTATTTTTTTCAAGATAAAAAGAAAAAAAAATCATAATATAAGTATAGTATTAAATTTAGAATTTTATATCTTTATCTCATAGTTTTATACATCTTATTATTGATTGATGATGCACTTTTATCTTAAGATCAGGTGTGTAATTATTAAATATTAATGGATATAATAAATTGTTTTATCTTAGATCTTAAACTTATACTGAATCAAATGATGTGATATATATTTTTTTATCTAATAAAAAAACAAAAATAATGAATATCAAACTTTCCCTATCTAACTTTATATAATAAACATAATGAAATTTTGTATATACATGAGCCTTGCAAGGCATTGCTCTAAATTGTTTTTGTCATCCCCCAGCTCTTTGGAAGCGCGTGGAAATGAGTTTTCATAAACCCTAAAAAAATTAAAGAGATGGACAAAAAACTCCATTTGCTTTTCTTGAAGAAAATTGTTTGGTAATGTGTAGTCAACACCTGCTTCCAAACAAAAAGTGGAAAGTGGGTCGTGATTAACTTGACATATTCCAGGAATGATTATCAAAGGGCCCCCAAAAAAACACCATAGCTTTTTGTAAAAAAACAAACAAACTATTATTATATTTCTTATCTGACTGTATTCTTTTTTCCTTCATTTAAAAAAAATGTCCTCTCTACAGTGTACAGTGTACAGTGTACTCAAACTGGAACATTCATTTCCTGATTTGCAAAAGCTAATGAAAAATAAATTTAATTAATGTTATAGTTTTCAATGTGATAATTGATTTATCATTAATTCAAGTGAATTTTAAATACAAAATTAAATTGTACTTGGATTTTTAAATGAACAATGTTTTTGAAATCATTTACACTCGTGTGTGTTTGTGTGCAGAAATTATTATTTTTAATAAAACTTCAAGAAGTGCCTTATTTATAATTTATGGGTTTTTTTTTATTTTTCATTAAATTTTACTTATTGGTGGTCAACTTTTGCTTTTAATCTAACCTTTTGTTTTTCTTGAGGTGACAAGGAGTTAGCAAAAGGAAAGCAAGGTAACATTTCATTTGTTTCTTTCATATGAAGGGGGGGCTTGCATGGAGATGTGCATGAAGGTAATCATGGAGACAGATTTTCAAATGTAAATGATTTGGTTTGAACTCTTCAATGGAAGACTGAGCCTAGTACTATGGAGAGAGTGTGTGTGCACAGAGGTGGGAAGGGATTCTTTTGATTATATAGTAATGATGACTGAATCCATCAATACCAAAGCTGAGATAAAAAAAAAAAAAGCACTGAATTCACTTTCATTCTTTCATTTTCACTGACCTTTTTCTGCGAGAAGCAACTGTGGTAGGGTTGGTACTGCTTCTAATTTTACTGATTTTGTCACCATTTAATACCTCTCCAATCTTCATCTCACCGTGGCTTTATATCTTCACCCCTCATTGGAGTATTTCAGAGCACATTTATAAACTTCAATGCCAATGTCTGTTGATTCACTAAAGATCAATTTTAGAAGAATGGTTAGATTGGTTTGATAATATCATTGTACTAAGTGATTGGTGCATAATTTTTTACGGGATGTCAATATCTGTTGACTCACTAAAGATCAATTTTAAACAAATGGTTAAATTGGTTTAATAATATAAAATGCACTAAGTGATTGGTGCATGATTTTCTAGGGGGGGAAATAGCAAAGTTCGAATTATTACTCCAACTACACATCAATTCCATTATTCAACAGTATAAACACATGCTAATCTTCCATTATCAAAGGCTTAATTTAAGTGAATGTTGAGATACTTTCATACACAAATGGAAGACACCAAAAGCAAACAATAAGAGGGAACCATTTTTGTCCGATTGTTGAAAATGTAAGCTTATTTTTAGTCAGAGATGTGGACCTTGCAAGGAGAAGGAGAGAAGGCAAAATAGGAAAGATAAAAGAACAGATACCACTGTTTTAAAAGACAAAAACAGTAGAAAACAGTTACATTAGACAAAGCTTTGCTCCTCTGTGGGAGTCAGTCCATTCTTAATGAGCTTTGCAAGGACATTGGACTCCATCCCCAGGTTGCTGTGACTCCTACAGAAGCAGCCTTCAGCAAAATCTATGGCCAAGTATGTTTTCTATTCAACAATCAACCAATTACAGCATTGTTATGGTTAAATATGATTTTTCCCAAGTTTAGTTCCTAAAGAACAGAGATAATACAGACAGAATATCTGTCTGGAACTCAAGACAAGACAAGACAAGCCAAGTAGCCCGACTCTTGTTTGTGAAAAAGGGTAAATCTAAAAAATAAAAACATATGGGAGACGGGCTGCTTCCAGCTTTGCTTGGTAGTTGGTCCATTTAGGCCTAAACCTTTCTTTGGCAAACCCATTTAAGACAAACCAAAGTCCAAACATTGGATCATTTGAGAATTCTTTTATTTAATCCTGGTTTACGTGTAATAGACAGCATATGATATGGGCCAAGGTCTGCATGGTTTGAGTTTTGAACTTCTGCTAAACCCTGAGGTCTGAGAGGGAAGGATGGAATGGAAGGAGTCATGGAGGGAGGGAATTTAATGTGGGTAGAAGTTATGAGAATCACGTGAGAGCGCAAAATCCAAACAAAATCTAAAGAAAGATTCACATCAAGAGGCTATAGTCAATAAGCGGGGCCAACAGGGAATAAGAAACTGGATTATGGGATCCCTGGGAAGGTATGGATACCCCGATTCACAAGGACAACACCACCCTCAAGGGATGACAATCCTATTTACAGTGACAGGATATAAAGATAATATGAATAAAAATTTATTTTTAATGTATTTATATAAATATAAATCATAAATAAAAATAATCAGTCTATGTAACTCAATGTTTGTTTAGCTGTTGAATAGCTTGATATCCTTTGATGCTTTATTAATCCTCAACCTCTCACTGTTGCCTTAGCCCTGAAGGCTTAACTTAGCCTCACTGTTAAAGTCGTTTTTAACCCTTACCTTCCTCAGCTTTTCCTTTTTGTCACTACTTTGCCTTCTTTTAACCAGTGATGACATGTCAAAATCGAAGCCCATATGTCATGTCAAAATCAGCTTAGATTCTCTCTCTCTCTTTGTTTCCTCAAGTGGGGTGTCTTCTTCTTCCAATTAAGAGAGAGCAAGTTCAGAGACAGCTCGATTTTGATGCTACAGACCAGACTATAGCCTCTAGCTCTTTTGTCAACCCAGCTTAACCTAAGCAACAAAAGAAATTGATCACTTTAAATCCAGAAGCAAACCCATTAAACATGGCACATCCTAAGACATCCCTCGATACTCTATTAATTCGTAGATAGAGGTGGGTAGGACTGTGGGGCTGTGCTTTCAATGTTTTTGTTTGAATATTACATGGCTTTAAAATGCTATCCGTTTTGCTCGGGCTTCGCTTGCTTGCTAATGACAGAAAGCTACGAAGGATGCTTCCTTTTCTAGTACTGTTGGTTTTTAAGGGCGAACATTGGCTTTGACTTGGAAAGAATGTGAAGAAAAGGAAACCATCCATGCCATCCTCCATTCTCCGCTTTCATATTTAAATACTCCTTCACGTGATGATAGTTAATAGGCAATTAAAGCTATCATAAAATTATGAAATGTCATTTTTAATTCGAAAATTTAACACTTTTATTTTTGTGGGTACTTAACAACAGTAAAAGTAACGGCAAAGGATTTTAAAAAATTAAAAAAAAAAATTATTCAAATTTTTGTTGGTTGTGGAGAATGAAAATAGATTTGCCCTTAAACTTTCTCTGAAGTTGAGAGCTCTCGTTTCTGTCCATTGCTAACTTCTCCAACTTATTTGTTGATGTTGATACCACTATTTTATTTTTATGAGTTAATTTGCTTCTAAAAAACAAACAGAACTGGTTAATAATGTCATTGGTTCAATGATCTGAAATATTTGTAGTGGATGGCAAATGCAGTGTGTAGAGTCATGCATAGCACCGACCTATGATGTGATATTGTGAGTGATAACCAAATGAAACATCAAGAACTGAGTGATGGTCAAGTGGAAAGACCCAAGAGGCCTGGGCCGTCTGTTGCCTATACAGGAAGAAAAGAAAAAATAAATGAGAAGAGAACCGGTGGCTTTGACTTTGCATAGAGCCATAGAGCATATTCTTAGGGCCAATACTGATGGGACGCCTCCTGATGCAAGCGGCGAGATGGTCGGTTGTGACGGCTAATAGGGGCTCCTACCAAGCAAATTCACACATCTACTCACTGCCTCCTTCAATTACCAGCTGATGAGCTCACCCGCCTCACCCCAATCGCTATGACTTTGCAAAATAATCAAAAGCTCTCTAACAATATCAATGGGGCCTTCAGCTTTGCAACCATAATGGCATTAAGAGGCAACTAAGACAGAGTGGCTTCGCTAAATGCCACTGTTTACTTAAACAATCAAACACTTCATGCACCGCGGCAAGACAGGGATTATAGACTCGGCAATAAGCAGATTTTAATTGCATATCCAACTCTATCATGCAGCCTAATATAACAATCAGAAAAACATTGTGGGACAACTCTTCCGCCATCAAGTTACCCACAGCGAATTAGACTCGGAAACCATTTTGCCATAGAGAGGAATTTACAGTTATCCAATTCCATTTAAGTAGTTTATGACATCAGCTTCTGTTCCTTAATTAGGCCCAGAAGGCAATCACGATATGCAGCTCAGGCCAATCAGAATCTTCTCTGAGAGAAGTACAAGGAAAAGCAGAAGGATAGGAAGCCTCTTATCACCTCAGTGGTTAACACAGCAGCTGCATTGCACAACTAAGACAACTAAACCAATGACCTTAAGCTTTTTAGCTTAGCCTATCAAAATTAGCTTAACTAACACATGGCTGTCTCTCAAAAAACAAGGAAATATTATCCCTCCATTATGAAAAAGAATAATAAAATTATCATCCTATTTGATTATTTCTATTTGCTTGATAAGTATGAGGTCAAAAAGAAAATCATCCTGCAACGTTCATCTTAAAAAAACAACAAAAATTACAACTCAAAAATAAGAATGCAAGTGCAAGGTAGCAGCTCCAGCAAGAATTGGTACAGCCTTGAAAAAGGATAATTACACTTTTAATGCTAATTACCACATAAAGATAATATTACAGGAGTATATCACCATGCTACAACCTTGGAGTTTGGAAGTCAAAAACTATTAAGAGCTCATGCCTGTTACAAATATCGCAGATTAATGCTAATTACCACCTAAAGATAATATTACAGGAGTATATCACCATGCTACAACCTTGGAGTTTGGAAGTCAAAAACTATTAAGAGCTCATGCCTGTTACAAATATAGCAGATTAGTACAAGTATACATGAAAATTGTGAGAATTTACGTTTTTAGGGATCAACATCATGGCAGATGCTAGGTGTTACCATCTCCGGACCAATGATGTAAGCAACTGCAACAAAAAGTGATCAAACCTCTATTAACAATGTGTTTTTCATTGTATGAGCAGAAGAATAATACCAATTCAACCAAGGCACATGACGTAACTTTCATTTGTCGAATGTTGCAGTTAAGACCATAATAGAGAATTTATCCTCAAAATTTAGTCTAAGGGGATTTGAAAAGATTTCATCTTATAAATTGTAACTGAAGAGTAAGAGCAAAAATGTGTCATTTTTCATTAAGGTTTTGATTTTCAAGTTTTTATTTTTTCAGGAAAAAAAAA
Source organism: Firmiana major (assembly GCA_033439115.1). Classification (NCBI taxonomy): domain Eukaryota; kingdom Viridiplantae; phylum Streptophyta; class Magnoliopsida; order Malvales; family Malvaceae; genus Firmiana; species Firmiana major. The sequence continues at coordinate 49,292,931 of CM065909.1, forward strand.
AATTCCTTGCCTTGTTTCATAATTTTCCCCAAACCCGAATTGAAACAAAAAATGTGGAAGTAATTTTTAAGGGTTTCAATTCATAGATATGCAAAAAGTCCAAAGCTCTAGATGGAGAGTGTTCCATTATATAGAATTGATAACTTTAAGATAATTTCTCAATTTCAGAATCAAAGTAGATAACAAAATGTACCAACTTGCATACACTAGATGCAAAGCTTAAAATTACTTCCTGAACATGGTGAATCACGAAAAGTTCCCATACCTCAAACAGTTCAAACGGGCTGCCGCGTCGGTATACATCATTCTTCTTTTTTGTTTCATCTGGGAAAATGCTTATCAATAATGCTCTCCACCCAATAAGCAAAACAGAAGTGCTTCCCATTGTTACTAACACAAAGGTATATGGCGGAATATGGCCTGATGTTGCAGCTCGTATAACCAATCCCAACTACCAAAAGAGAAAAAATTAATGGAATATGATTTACAAAGATATGTTGTCAGCCAGGTATGTAGAAAGGAAAAAAGAAGAGGGAAATGTAACATAAAAGTAACTACTAAACCATAATATGTCAATAAATTGACAATGTCTAACAATGAGCAAGCTTGTTTCAGATCAAATATTATATGAGGATCACTAGGGCAGCAAGTCAAAAACAACATGATGAACATATTAATTCTAAGGCTTCTAAGCAGTATTATGAGACGAGCAAAAGCACAGCATTGATCTCTTAAAAAGAAGAATCATTGAAGAAATCATGAAGCCACACCTTCCTCTTAGTAGAGGTCCCAAGATTGAATCCCTTCTCCCAACTCTAACTTAAAAATAAACCCAAAAAATTATGCTAATTGTTATGAAGCTATCATATGAATAGTTAAAATTCAGAAAAGAAGAAAAATAGAGAGTTACCGGAATTCCCAAACCCCAAGATTTGGCGGCAGCAATAACGGCTTTGGATAGACCATTGGCTCCTCGCCCATCCTCACCATAGCCACCAAGGAAGTATGCACTCAAAAACCACCCTATCAATCCACATTTCCACTTTAACCAAAGCTAAATAAAGAAATCATTAGTTTTTTTCTCAAATTACAGGGGAAAAAAGCAAAAAAGAAAAAATACCAGCCATGAAAGGGTCAGCTGTACGAAGAGTATCCATTGCAAATATAGGGAGGCCATGATTGTATCTTCCAATTGCAGAAAATAAAAGCAAAGCTAATACATCCCCACCAGCAAGCAAAGCCACTCGACTGTAACATAACAATTCAAACAATTCAAAGAAGAAGAAAATAAAAAGAAAGGTATAAAAAAAAAAAAAACACTTACCCCCATTTGATAAGACGAGAATAGGAGCTGGGTTTTTCAAACTGGATAACGCCTTCCAAAGGGACATCTTCTTGACCAACAAAAACGGTGTCGTCACTGTTGAAAGGAGGCGGCGCAGGGGAAGATTGTTTGGGAGCAGAGGCAGAGGCAGAGTCTAGGCCTCCCTCAGCCTTGGCGAGAGTTACAAGAAGCGGTTTCCGAGAATTCCTTGAGGAAATGAAGTTGGGACTTCGATTGGTAGCGGAATTGGAATAGAGAGGTTGAATTGGACCTCTGAATTCGAGTGAACATTTCCCAGTGCACAAAGCTCCGCTCGGAGAGCTTAGCAGAAACATACTTTCTTTTCTTTTGTGGGTTTCTTCTTCTTCGGCTCAGGTCACTCTCACAATCCTTCCCCAGTAATTTCCTTTTTCTGGTGAATTGTTTTCGTAGGATTTGATCTTCTGAAGAGCAATTGCTGAACGTGGTCCGTCCGTTGGTTGGTCCCGCCATTCGGAATGCTACGATTTCTTGGCCCAACATAATGGGCTTTGGATACTAAAAGTAGATTTAACACGGGCCGATTAATTGCAATGGGTCTGCTCGGCTAGGCTATTGGGCTGTTATGATAAATTAAATTTAATAAAAATATCAAGTTAATTCCATATCTAATTTCATTATTTATATATATTATTTCAAATAAAAATATATATTTTGTTGGGAAAAATAAGTGTTAAAAATTAACATATTAATAAAAATTTGAGAATTAAATAATATAAAATTCTTACAAATAAAAATATAATTATTTGATTTAATGTGAACCATCCTTTTTACTGTCAGTTTCACATTTCTCTATTGTTACTATTATTAATTATTGATTAACATTTTGATTTTAACTTTTTGTCCTTCATGTGTAACGCATCATCCTCCATGGAAACTAGTAATCCAAAATTCTATTAATCTAATTAAATTAAATGTAAGAAAAAAAAAGATTGATTAAAATTTTAATTTATGGGATAGCATGTGCCATGATGCCAAAATGCTTTTTGTCACTTGCCTGCTCCATTTTAAACATGCAACTTGGCAAATTCCTTTTTCACCATTTTCAATTATATATATATATATATATATATATATATTAATAATGAGCCATGATTTTATATTTTGACCCATATATTATTGTTTATGAATTCTTATATTCATTTTGCAATTATAGAACCTTTCTTTGTGATAGAACTTCGAAAATAAAATGCTAATTTCAAGAAATTAATTAAAATATCTTTCATCGTTTCATATAAAAATTAACATTGATATTTTTTAATTGACCATTCCATGCGCTTAAATCTTTCAAACTTATATTAAATAACAATTAAAAAAAAAAAAAAACTCATTTGCAGATTAACTTACTAAGAAAGAATAGACATGGACACAAAGGAATGGCATGTCGCCTTAATAATCATCTTTTACCAATTTCAGAAACCTTGCTCTGTAAGAAATAATCAAGTGATGGAGACATCGAACTTTGCTTTTGATTTCGTACAATTTTTTCTGCCATGATAATGATTATGAAATACCTTGAGAATAGTAAGTTTAACTGCATTTTCTTTTCTATAATTTTCTCGGTTGGTAAGATCGGATCAAACAGATGAGAATGAAGGAAATAAAAAATGGAAAACAATGTTGCCAAGCTTGTGCGGAGAGGGATTCAGTCCCGAGATTTTCCCACATGCATGCAGAGGTTTGCAGCAGCTCAATGCCTAAAAAAGCAAAGAAATTTCTCTCTTATGCGTGCGAATATTCGATATTTAGCTGTTCTTTTTTTCCCATTTTTAATTCTTTTGCATGTGACGTTTAGCTTTGAACAAGTCCTGAGAAAACCAACTCTTCTTGCAATGTTCCTGCAATGATCTTTAGCTGATATCTTCACGTAGAAATTTGTGGTAGTAATTAAACCCTAAACCCTAACAGAGTGTTTGAAAGAAATATTTTAAAATTTACAAATACTTTAAAATATATCAATTTAAAATATTAACATTTATAATTGTCTTATTTGAATAAATATTTATTATAAAGAATTTTTGAATATTAAAATTTGATAAAATGAAAAAATAATTATATTATATATAAGAAAAAGGAAATATAAAAAAAATACAATATGGGTAACATTAGATTTATAAAAATATTTAGATATTATTAATAGGATAAACAAATATATACATTATATTAACTAAAATAATAAATTTCTTTTTTAGTATTATATTCAAAAGTGGGTTATAAGTGGAAATTTTTTTTAAAATCACTTCTTCATATTAAATTTTAAGAGAAAATTTCTGTATTTAAAATTTCCTTTTGAAATCCCTATTAAATTTTAAAATTCTTCAAAAAATTTTACTAAACAAAAAAATTGAATTTTAAACTTTTAAATATCATGATTAAAATATATTTCTTCCTTAAAATTTTTCATCCAAACACACATTAAATATATTAAGAATAGTTTTTTCTATCATTAGCTTCTCACGTATTCGATGTTTGGTGTATTAATGGACGAAATTAACAATAGTTAATCGTATTTAAACATGTCTAACATGCTCGATTTTGGGTTTTTCACCATCTTTTAAGCTGCCCTAGTTAACGTTAGAATTAAACTATTGAAATATGATGATGATGTAAGAAGCATATGTCTAGCTGTTCTCGAGCTAAACCCTTTTCTAGGGTTTACCAATCTTAATTGTATTTATTTATTTTTTTTTTACCGAATCAAGAAAATTTCATCTTCTAGTTAAAAAAAAAAAAAAAAGAGCATAAAATACTGGATGCGCGTTCTCTATAAAGGCACTTCTTTATTTATTTTCCTTGTTCTTGGGTCTTGGGGCTATTCAATTGCTAATGGATGTTATGAGTGGAGCCCAAATTCCGACCAATTAAAAGTGTTACACCTACATATTTTTATTTTGACAATATATGATATATTTGCATATTTTATTAGTAGTACATTTTACGTGCATGCTTAATTAAGGAAAATACATAAATGAAGTTATTAGGTAAAATTTATGAAGTTTTTATAAAAAACAATCAAATAAAAATTAAATTTGAATCAAAATTTGATAATTTGGAATATTATTTTATATAGATGAGTTTGTTTTCTGAAAGTTTTTAATTTTTTTGAATATATACAATGCTACCGTTTTGGTTTTTTCATACAAAAATCAAATTCCAAAAAAGAATACTCGAAAAGAAATTTAAATCCAATATATCAAAAGTGTTAACGTGTAGAACAAAATAAAAATCTTTTATATGTTTTATTTTTTCCCGTTTTGATCATTATCCATGGTATCTTTTATTCTCTTAATTTATTTTTAAAATTTAATAAAATAATTATAATTTTAAAAAGCATATATCCTAAAGAATAAATTATATTAGAATGATTCTAAAAAATGAGTATTTTAGATACTAATAAAATAATGATACTTCATATTCTTTTAAATACAAATAATAATTATCTTACATTCATCCTCACAAAATCAACCATTATTAAATTAATTTATTCAAGGGTTAATTCTTATTAATTTAATCATATTGATTTGATGAACATGAGTGTAAGATAATTATTACACATTTTTTAAAGAATATTATGTTTTATTATTTTATTGGTGCTTTAAACATTCATTTTTTAGGATAATATTAATCTAAGTTATTTTCATATTCATAACCGAAGCTTATGAACGTGAGATAATTAATATGACCTAAAAACCAATTCAAAACTTATGCACTGAGATAATTAATAACATTTAACAAAGAGAATGAGAGGGGATACTGATTTCATTTAAGTTGGAAGTTCCATGGCTAGGCTGGCTATTTATATGGTAGCCATTTTCATTCAAACGAACCATCTTTGACTGAAGAGAACAAAATGGTAGTTCCAATCTGTTATTTTCCATAAATACATGGGCAGAGAGAGAGAACAAATACCAATGAGATAACAGGATGAACCCTTTCAACAAAAGAAAAATACTGAGAAGAGAAACCCAAGAAAAGCTTGGAGCTTAGGTGTCTTTGTTTTTCTAAAGCAAAAGGAAGAGAGAGAAAGAGTCAGACACCCAAGCCAAGTTTGATGCAGCTGGAAGAGAACAAGGCAAGGCAAAGACAGGCATGGTTTGGTTTGGTCTCTTGAAGATTTTAATTCTACTTTGTTTTGACCAAGAAAAGAAAACAAAAGGCAATAAAACATGCCTTTGGGAGGACTTCCAAACCCTCAACAAAGAAAAAAAACCTTACTAATTAAGGTCTTGTTTTTCTTTGGTTTTGATACCTCCAGATGTTTTTCTTCGTTCTAAAAACCCAATATACCCGTATCCCTATACAAGACATTTGTGATTGTGACCCACTGTTCTGTCAAACAAAAAAACCTAACAGACTTCTATATATAGTTCTATACAATAAAAACAAGAATATAATATATAAAGATTTACTTTAACTATGCACCCCTCCCAGTACTTCCCAATGCAAATTGTATTTTCTTTCTCTCTGCGCTCTGCCATGGAACTTGCAGAAGGTTTCCACCTCTTACTCAGGGAGAGAGAGACAGGCAGACAGAGAGTTAAATGATTTGTTTGCTTTGATTTTCTTTTGACGCAGCATATATATATATATATATATATATATATATATATATATATATATTTACACTTTTCCTTACCTACTCGCTGATTAAAAATACAAATTTAAAAGGGTTAATATTATGAATGTCACTTGAATTATAGCTATATACGTTATGTGATTTTTTGATTTTAAAACTTTTTTACGTGGTATTTGATTTTTGACCCCTTTAAGTATTATGTTACTTGTCTTTAGCTTACATCGTTTGTTATAAAATGTGGACAATTGACTTGTAATAATAAGAGGATACGCAAATGTGTGTTGACTTGTATTTAAATACATAATTTATCACGTATTATACTAAAAAAATTATTTTTTTTCACTTATTTTTTTCCTTTTCATGATCGAATCCAATTATTATTCGAGTAGATTAATCAAATGAGGTGAAATTCACCATAAACTCGACGATCAGCTTCAAAGGAGGTCGATCCCAACAGAACAAGATAGATCCCTTAAAAAATGAAATCTGAAAAGGTGAGAAAGCTACAAATCTAGTCACATGAGCATCATGACCTCAACTGGGGTCACCTGTTACATGGTTACATGTTTCTTTCCCTCTCATTATTACATGTTTGGTTAGGCTTTCAAGAATAGGCTATCTTTTTCTTTTTCTTTTTTCATATGGGACACAAAGAAAAATACGAAAATTGAATTTTAAATTTATTTTAAAAAAATTATTATTATTAAATTAAGTTTTGATTAAATAAATTTTACTTAATTTCTCATTTCTCTCATTTCCTTATTCTTTTATATCAGCTACTATTCTTTTTATTATCTTAAAAGTGTATTTAAGTATTTGTTCTCGGGAAAGATAAGATGTAGACAAAGATAGGGTTAAGCTTAGGTATTTTATCAATATTTGTCCATTCAAACAAACTTAATCTAATCATCTGTACATATAATTTGTATTTATATTTTATAAAATATAAAAAGTTTATGATAAAATATAAATAAATACATTAAATATAAAACATAATTTAATTTTTATCAAATCATATTATAATATCGAATCTGAAATTATTATATTTACGTTCAACTGTTGTTGATCGATGATAAGAAATAAAAACTGTCTCGCATTATTATTTGTTCATTTGGGTCATTGGTCCCTTTTGTTGTAGAACCTAACCACTATAGATTGTCAAAATATCCAACTTTCAAAACCCTGTGGCCTGTGGTGCGAGAGCTGGCGGGGGCGTGCAGCCAGGCAGTAGCTAGGTTGGCGGCGTGAGTTTTCTCCGTCGCTTTTTAATGCATTTCGAGAATGGAGACTGCGCGGCTAGAGTTGAGATGTGGGCACATTTCAATCTCTAGCTACCACCGACCAATCGTCACAACAGCAACGATGCACGTTTATTGACTTATTTTAGGGTTAAAAAGATTTTTATCATCATTAATAAAATTAAATTTATCAAAATTATCGGTAATACATGTAAATTTAGGATAATTAAATTAGATCATGGAGTCCTTTTTAAAATTTGAATATTATAATTTTTTCTCTTATTCTTAAATTATGATTTTTACATGATTTAAATGATTAAATCCGAGATTCTTAATTAACTTTTTCTTAATAAATCAATAAAAACATTTTATCTTTTTTTAATACTTTTCATGAGTTTATTATCTGAATTATTCATCAATAATTCACATAATAAATAATTAAATACATGGCTTAATTTAATTTTGAAGATAGTAAAACTAAGAAAAAAAAAAAAGAAACTGTAACTCTTTAAGATTTGAACAGCTTTATACTGATAATGTACTTTCAGATATGAATGAAATGACTGTACTCCATAGCCCACGCAAATATACAGCAGATGCTTGCTCACATTCCATTATTATAAAAAGAAAGAAAGGAAAGGTACAATTTGTCAAATTCATTTCAATAATATATAATTTAATGTGACAAAATTGTTGTTGACTTTTGTGACACGACATTATATTTCTTATGACAATCATAGGGACTAATCACAGAAAATATTGATAAATATCACGTCAAATGCAAGGAGTACGTAGGAGGATTATTAATTACTCGTACCACATCTACAGACAAATTTATGAACGGATACATTTATCGTAATTTAAAATAAATTGTTTTTTTATGTTTTTTTTACGTAAATCAATATTTTTATAAATTAATAATTTAATTTAATAATTTAATTATGTTTATTATATATATAAATTTTTTAAGATGATTTAATATTTTTATCATTTCAATCAAGATACTTAAAACTTATTATTATGATTTAAATAGTTAAATATATTTGATTAATTTAAAATTTAAAATGTATAATTTATTTTAATAGAATAAAATATTTAATGACCAATTTAAAAAATATAAATTATATACTAAATGAGATTTGTAAAATTAAATTAGTTTTATAATAGTGTAAATGGATTCTTCATATTTATATATATACATACATACAACATAAATAATGATAAGATAATTATTTAATATATCGTTAGTGAAATTTTTTAATTTCGTAAGTGAAATTAAGATGATTATATATATTTTATTTTATTTATTTTATATTTTTAATATTTTTAATAGATATATGTCTTCATCCTAATTTCATTAATAGAGTCAAAAAGTATTATAATGATATATTGTATATTAATCTATAAAGATATATAAAAGTAATATTTTAGAAGATTATTACTTGACATTTTGCAACTCAATTTGCCGCTATTTGTCAAATAAAAAACCTTCCAATACCTTTTTTAAACAAAAAAAAATACATAAAAATAAATTTAAAAAAGTAACATGATCTTGTTCTAATATATAAATTTCTTGACATGTAAAATACAATATGCACTCTTTAATTAAATAATAATAATTTTTAAATATATTTTTAGGTAACTTTGATTAGTAATGAGATGCATCATATATAACTTTTGTTTTAATGGTTATCGTGAACATAAAAACAAAAGTTTTTCTAATGCACCTTATTTTTTCTTAACATAAAATTGTTTTATGATTTGTTTTTTGATATAACAATAATAAAATTTTAAATTATAATAGTATAAAAATCATATATTTCCTTTTTATTTATTTTTTAATTTTTAATAAATATTAAAATTATTTAAAAGACTTGATTCAAATTATTGAGATATATATCCTTTAAAAAAAATAAATTCAAAACTCGAAAGTGAGTCCAAAAGTAGGGAGGTTGTAAAAATGTTTTACCAAATAAAATAAAATATTTTGATTATACAGCTCAACTCCAGAAGGCTGTGATGGTAGTCTGCCACAGCCCATAACTTCCTTCCCTCCCTCGATTCTAAAAGATCAGCGTTCTTGGGCCCCATTTCGCCCTTACAGAAGCCCCCCACCCTTCAATTTGGTACGAAATTTGTAAGCCGATTGCAAGTGGGGGCAACCCATCGAAAAAGAAATTAAAAATAGATTTATAATCGATGTACATAGAATAAATTATAAGTAAATATTGAATTATATTATCATATTTAATAATTATTAAAATCTAATATTAATATTAAATTTTTATTTTAAATATATAAATTAATAGTATGATATATTATAATTTTATTAATATCATATTAAAAAAATGTGAGGGGGAGGTGGGGCCCAAGGGAAAGGCTGTCGGTATAGGGGAAGCGAACTTTCCCAAATGGTTTTTCATTGATGGGATAGATTAGAATTTAAATATACTTAAAAGTGTAAAATGATAAACACCGAAATATTCGCGCTTTAAAATTAAAATTATTTCAATAATAAATTAAATTTTAATATTTTAATATTTAATTTCAATGATTTATATTTTTATTCTAATTTTATTAAATATAATTTTATATTTTATTATTAATTTATTATTTAATTTTTACAATATATTATTAAAAAATAATAAATTAAACTTTAACTTATCATATAAGATATAAACTATTAAAAATTTCATCAAATCGAATTTTAAAAAACTAAATTACAATATATTTGAGAAAAATTTGGAACCCTTAACCTAGGCATCATATTATATCATTTAACAAAAAATAAAATAAAAAATTAATTTCGAAACAAAATTCGCAATCACCAATGTCCTGGGGGCCAACGTGGCATTACCGAGACCATTCCCTCTGCTGACACGTCAACGTCATTGTGCCCACCGAGCTAATCTCTTAGAGAAGAAATTAAATTAAAAAAAAAAAAAGTAAGAAAATGTGTGGGGAATCCAAGATGATATGATGGAGATAACATTGCTCTTTCAGTCTTTACTTTTTCTTTTTCCTTTAACTTTTTTGTTTTCTCTTCCCTCTTTTATTGCAATCCTCGATTTGTCTTCTCCGAGCTAATCTCTCCAGTTTTCTTTTTTCTCCCTCACGCGCCTTGCTCCCTACTTTCGATCCTAATTCCTAAGTACAATGTTTTAATTTAGGGTTTTGAATTTAATGGGTAGATTTTGTGATGTCATTTTCGTTTCTTCCACCATTAATACTTCTATAAAGTAGACCATAAGGGGATTAATTACTTGCATTGCTGTCTCTGCACTAGGAAGAGTAATTAATATTTATAAAAAGGAGAATAATTAGTGTAATTTTAAAAATATATAAATAAAAATTAAAATATTTAGATACTAATAAAATATCATATATATATATATATAAATAGTTTTGTAATGATATAGGAATCTATATTTACATATATTAAAATTATAAAATAAATTAATAATATTTTTAAATCAATTATTTTTTTATTTTTAAAAAGATAAAACATCTATATTTATATATATTAAAGCTAAAAAAATCAAATATTATTTATCAATTTTTTACACATTTTTATCACTATATATATTGTTGCTCATTATATACATTAAAAACATATTTATAAAAATAATTAAATTTGATATAAAATTTTTACTTGGATGTACTTTTGTAAGGAAAAATATATATTTCATATGCAATCCTCAATGTGTGAACAGATAAATTTTCTTTTGTTAAATCTTTTCTCAAAAAATTAAAATTTGATATTCAATTCTATATATTTTATCATTGAACTAAAAATTTATGTCCTTATTTTTTCCAATTTTTATTTTTTCATTTTTTATTTATTTGTGTAATTATTTTGTTTATTTATTTGTTCAATCATTTTCTTTGGTAAAAAGAAAATAAAAATATTTATATAAATTATCTATTTTTTTGAAACGTGTATTATCTTAAATATTATATTTAATTATTTTCAATTAATTTAAATTATACAAAATTTAAATAATAAATTATTTGTATTTATACTTACATTTTTACTTTATTTACTTTTTATGTTTGAAATTATCATAAATAAAATATTTTTTCAAAATCCTAAAATTAAAGTTTTCAACTTTAATAGTCATTTGAATTCAAATTTTAAAAATAAATCAATTTCAAATATGAAATATTAACTGATAATTTATTAATAATTAATGAAGTATGAATTGTTTTGATTAAGGTTATAACTATTCAATTTATTTATTTAATATTTAAGGATTGTTATATTTAATTTTTTCTATACTTTCTCTCATTAGTATTTGATTTCAATTATTTTTTATTTATACCTTCTATATATGCATCAAGTTTTTTATACATTATTTAACATGTATCTCAACTAATTTTTTAATTTTATTTTATATTTAAAAAATTATTATAAATTAAAATTATCATCACGTATTATACGAGTTTAAATCCAATAATTAATTAAATTTATTCAAACCGATTAATTCAACGGATAATAGTCATTTTTGTCTCAATCAGAAATTAATTTTTTTTGGAAAATTTACTGAAAATAAAATTTTGAATGATTAATTCGGGATGAAAAATACGTTTTTAAAATTAAATTAAATTAAATTAAATTTTAAGATATTTTTAATAAAAAATAATTAAATCATTAACCTGTCATGGACCTCGTGGTCATAATGCACGTAGTCAGGCAATAATTAATCACTTATTATTATTATTATTATTTTTTTTTTGAGATTTGGGGTTATTGCTTATTGTATTGGCGGTAATAATGAGGACTTTGTGTTTCATTTCTTTAGAGTTTTTTAGCATTTTGTAGGATTCTATTATATTTTTTTTATTAATTTTTTTAATAAAATTAAACGATGAGATTTTAAATTTAAATTTAAATTTTATAATATATTATAAATATTTTTAAAAAAAATTATTAGTTTAAAAAGAAATGTTTTTATTCAATTATATGTAATTGTAAAAAATTCAATTTAGATTATTAAAACGACATTAGTGTTCAACTTGGCTTATACTATAAAAATATGTTTATGACCGGCAATTTCATCAATAGAAAATTTTCATAGATAATTATCGAAGGAAATATCAACAGATCATTAAAGAAAGTAAAAAAAAAATAAAGATTTAACCTTGTGGTAGCATTAAATTCTATGTTTCTCTAAAACTTTTTTATTTTTAGGTGTGTTTGGTTGGAGAAAATTTTAAATTCTTTTCGTAATTTTTTTTTCATCATTTGATTCTCTCGTTTGGTTCGATTATTTTTTTTTGTTAGTAATTTTATTTTACCTACAGTATTCAATTTTGAAAAAATCTGGAATAAAATGATTACTTTCGAATCCTGAAATATTTTTAGATTACCTGAGTCAAAAATTTTTTTTGGATCTAAAGTATTTTTTTCCTTAAAATTTACTCTTTAAAATTTTTTTTCTGAATAAAAAATATATTTTTTTCAAGATAATTTTTTTTCTCCCGAACCAAACGCTCTCTTAGAGAATGAAAAAATTGTGTTAGAAAAATGAAAGACAAAAAAAAAAAGTCACTTTTGGGACCTTATAATGTTAGATGTATTATCTAAGTAGGAAAACCCAACCAGAATGTACCAAAATGTGGGGAAATTATATTTTTAAAAGAAAAAGTTATTAAGGTTATATTATTGTTAAATTAAATTCTTAACTTATTAAACTTTTTAAAAATAATTGTACAAAGCATTTGAATTTAATTTCAAATTAAATTTGTGAGGAAATTCTAATAAATCTCCAAAGATCAAACAGCATAAGATATAGCTGTGTAAACGAAGACAATAATTGTTTCTGTCTCCTCCCTCAACTTGCGTTCCTAGTTGCAACCCTTGACAAGGATGCTTCCAAAGCATGCATGCATGACCCTACAAACCCATCCGTTTTTTTTTTTTTTTTTCTCTCTCTGTCTCTTAGATTCTTTCTTTACTTTTCTTGCATCTTTCCTTTATAACGTTCTCTTTACCATTATTTTTTCCTTTCTTTTTACTTTTTAAAATTGAATGGTGAATGCTTTCGTTATCCTTGTAGAAATTTTTTTATTTATATTGGGTATGATGAAAAAATAATAAATAAAATAAAAAATAATAAAAATATGTTACGTAACGCATGAAGATGCGTCACGTGATGTACGAAAAAAATAAGTGAAAAAAACGTTTCTATTCATTAAATATTTAATTAAAGGTAGAATTTTTTCTTATAAATAGGGGACATATATGATTTATGAAAGGAGGTCTCTATTTGATTTACAGAAATTCTGTCAAATTTTCTTCTAACTTAAGTATCGAAATACTTACGTAAAGAATAACTCGTGCGTCTCTCTTATCATTATTTTTCTTACAGAATCTTTAATAGCATGTGACACAAAAATCAAGACGAAAACGTCAATAATTTGTAACTGTTGTAACTGAGTAACAACAATTTATATATAAAATGATGGATTCTAATTAATCTTGTTGTTCGGAAAAAAAATACATATAAATCATTGAGTTAAATATTTTAATTCAATAAAATTTCTCCTAAATTTTTTTTCTACTTGTTCATAATTAAAACATATTTAAATTGTTTGGGAACACTATAGATGTATGCAGACTTAGCTTTGTTTTCCTCATGCCATGAACTTTTTGCTTTGATTTTTCACTTTCAACTGAGGCAGTTTTGTAGAATCTTCAATAACATGGCCCCATTTTGATACGATGTTTCAACTGTTAATATCCATGGAATTAATTTTTTGTAAAAAAAGCATGGAATTTAATTATTAGGCGAAATCAATACCATGATTATCGATTTTAAGAATATTAAAAGTATTTTCATTTTTTAATTAATATAATTTGATTATTTCAATAAGACATATTTAGAAATTTATCTGCATATTATTATGTTTTATAATCTTTCTTTCATCATAATTAATAATTTATAATGGTTACAAGTAAACGTAACTCTCACGTCGAGTAAAATCATTGTAAATTTCGTGTATAAATAGCCAAGAGTTTCAGCTTGATCAGTTGAAGTATTAATGGCCGAAGAATTTTCGAAACAATTTCAATGAACTAAAAGTCAAGTGCTTGAATGAATTTTTTGTATGGTTTAAGATCAAAGCAAGAGCAATAATGCATGTACTTGGGGAAATGAATCAAACAACAACAACAACAATGGTGGCAAATAATAATGTAAAAACGCGTAAAAGAAAAAAAAATCAATAATTGGAGTTCGGAACAACTCATTTGTCTCCATCGATTTACATATGAAAAACTGATTTAATGCATAAGAAGCTCTCTGCCATGTCTGTCTTTGTTGAAGCAAAAATATAAAGGATGGTTTTGCCTATTGTTTGGAAACAATGCATCAATGTGATTCTTGATTTGGGTATCGGTTTTTTCCAAAAGGTTGAAATTGAAACTTGTTTATGTGTACAAATCTATTAATTTTTGTCACATCAATGTCAATGCTGTTAGGCTTCGACAATTAATGAAAATTAAACGATGTTTCCTTATGAGTTTCAACATCTAGCGGCTGATCATCGTGGGACCTTTAAGCATTGGATGCAGGCTTGGGACTACGTACATTGCTGGTTAGAACTTGGAAGCCATCACCAAACAATATGAAAATGTTAAGATTCTAATTCAGAATACCCAAAGTTGTAATGCAAACGAGCTTGAACAGCAATGTGCAAACCTGAATAGTACTGTTTGAAATCACTTGCTTTTTAACTTTGAAACTGCCCAATCCAAAATATCAAACCTGTTTGTGTATCCCAGACGGTTGAATAGGTCATTGCCAGACTTGTGTATGTAGATTGTAAAGAAACTGCAGCAAGAGAGCATATGTTCTCGATTCTCCTACTCTTTATTACATAGCAAACAAGTTGTAGATGTTAATGCAATACCCCAGGACCCAGGATTTCAACCTGGAAAAGGTACTCAGCCTGTCCAAAATTTCCAGCCAAGATATCATTGAAAACTTTGGCATATGTAAGTAGATCTAACAATTTTAGACACAATTTTAGGAATGATAGAATAACAAATGATATTAAAATAATATGAATAATATATACGAATGTGACACAGATTAAAATTCGAAAAAATATTATATACAAATATGAAAAAAGCTAAAAAAAATTATATTTAGTATGTCAACACGAACACAAATTATGAATGGTAAGATCTACATGTAAAGGAAATCACACTAGTTTGTGCCATGTTACCTTGGATTGTCTGTGCCTTGAATAGTTCCGAGTGTCAGCAGCGTTGGATATACCAGATTTTGAAGGAACCTATCAACTATTTCCACCATTTTCGGGAGTGAGAATCAATCTATTTGAAAAAAACAATGCTCCTTGGCTTCAAAGTTTTCCTCCAAATCCAGCTGCAGAGTGCAGGAACTTTGCTTGCCAGAAGGTAGTATGCTTGAGTAGAGTTAATTGACCTTGTGAAGATGTTTGTGTTTATCTATTCCAAAGCCAAAACGAAGGAATTTGATGAATCATTCAACAGGACAGCCTTTAATTCATTAAAAAAAAAAGTTTCAGTTTGAGGAAATTATTGATGATTGAATTTTCTAGGCAACAAATCTTCGGACATCATAATTTTGAAGATATTATTACTGCAATGAAGTATATTATTTATTGTTTGCGTCTAACATCTATTAATGATTATAAGTTCCAAGTGGTCTGTCTCTTCTCTTAACATAAGAGGTGAACTATGAGTAAAATTTCATGAAACAATATCATCATTAATTCCAAAGCTTTTATTCTAATATTGAAGTGGATTATCAGAATCGATACAATATTTAATTGGTTAATTTCATTAAATTGGACAAGTAAATTTGTTTTTTAATAAAATCTCAATGAAATCTTTGTCTATTAAATGTAAAATTGTTTCCATGGACAAAATGCTTGATTGACTAATTAATCAAAAGCATTAATCAATGCTGCAAACTTGCTTGCTTAAATGTTCAATAAATTTCACCCAACATGTTTGACATAAACTATACTGCAATCAATAATAAGAACACAATAAACTAATGTTTTCTTGAATAATAATAACAAGAAGGCTGTCTTAAATTCTTAATGATCCATATTTATTGCATCACCTAAAGAGCTCAGGTTATTTATTGTAAGCTAACGCGACCTCTTTGCCTCTTGGTTGAAAGCAGACTATTTATTTTTTTCTTTTTTCTAGCTTGACCAAATTGGATATAAATGCCCATGGAGGACAGCATCAGCTTGTTGGAAAATGTAACTTTGATAAAATTTAATAATCTTTAAATCAATATCTATAAATACTCTTTAACCAAACCCTTGAGACATATTCAGATGTGTTTGAATTCAACCCTGTCTTAAATTTTCATGAAAGAGATTGTTGGAATTTTGTAGAAATTTAAGAGGGATGTGCAGAGTCTGAACAGAGAAAGAATGGAGGGAAGCTGAGAAAGATTAAACTAGATATTATTATTCTAGACACCATACAGTGATTCAATAAGAAAATGATAATAATAATCCGATCTAAGTTAAAGAAGAATGGGGAGTGTAGAAGTTTTTGGTGGCGATTGTCACGTGGCAATGCATCCTTGTCCATGACTTCATGCAGCCCACCATTGCTTGGCCTTTTAGCTTTAAGATGAGAGAGAAACAAATAAAAAAAATATCAGTGAAAGGAAACCTCCAGCGACTAGCGGACTTTGCAAGGCAAGCTGCGGCTAAACAAAGCCAAGGGAAACAAGAAATGCTTCCCCTTTCTTCTTTTTACAATACCCTTTTAGTTCAACGACCTGCACAGTGAATTACATAGTAAAGAAGTACTAAATAGCAAGTACAACTCAAAACTATAAAAAAAGTCTCAACAGATGAACTGATTGAAGTGAGAAAGCGTCAAAGTTTGCAATGGAGGATTGGGAAATGACAGATGAACCCATCTTGTACCTGTCAAAGAATTTTGATTGTCCCTTAGTAAATTATCTAACTTTCAAGGAGGTTTCCGTAATTAAACTAAAACTCCCGACATGGGAAAATTATCATGAAGCAAACTTAACGTGTTGGATTGATCCATGATCAACCTAAGCTTAAACATCGAAGGTGAAAAAAGTTATCATTGCTTAAACGGTGGGATATCCAATTCCTATCCTGAGGTCATCTATACTGAGGTTTTCTTAATTCTAATGAATATTAAAGGAAAAGGAAGATTTTTTTGTTAATATGTCTGATATATATAGAGTACTGGTTTACAGGACTAGCTTGTATAGTCAGCTTTCTCTTGTCTCTGCTACTCTCTCTCTCCCCAATTATTTAATATTTGTTCTCTAACATCAAATCTTTAAAGGAAACCGGTCTGGTTTGAGTCTAAAATAAACCTCAAACCACAACACCTAGTAACCAAACACATAAAATGAACCTGTTTTCAACCTCTCAAGCTCCTGTCTTTAGTACTAGTAGTAACCTTCATTTCTTTAGTCTAGAGTTTTTGTAGGTTGGGGTGTGTTTTTCTATATGGATTCTGGGGTGGTGGGTTTGGATGGGTTTGTGGGTTCAGAGACTACTACTACGGGTTTTACTTCCCTTGCTTCCGATGCTGAGACAAAGCAGAAGTGGTACGGATCTGGTTTCCTCAAGCAAGAGAGATCTGGCAATGATGAAGATGACTGGAGGAGTTCAAAACTGGCCAAAATTGATGATTTCTCTGCATCCAAGGCAATGCTGCTCCAGCAGAGAAATACCTTATTGAGATCTAATACCTCTATTTTCTCTGACGGACAACAACAGCAACAAATGCTGAGCTTCTCTGCTCCCAAATCAGAAGCTCTTTCAGTGGATAGGAGCCCCCATAATGTCACATTCCCTTACTTTCACCTCGCATTACCAGCTTATACTAGAAATACAGGTATATATATCAGAGCAATGTTAAGGTTCTAACATCACTCGAGGAAATGAAAGGAGTAAAATGGCTGTGGCCTGTTGGTTAAGGCATGTCTTTAAGTTTTAGACATGTTTTGTTATTGGTTATCTGATTTGATTCCATGGTTCTGTGAAGGGTCTTTTCATGGAAATCCATGAGTGAGTCTTTGTTTTAAGTCTTGTCAATAAAACCCCCATCTTCCTGATTTAGGAGAGAAATATTTTTGGTAACAAATCAAACGGTGCCAAGAGGAAGAAAAGAAAAAGAAAATATATGCATGGAGGAAAGAATAGTACTGAGGAGTGAAAGAATCAAAAGGCCCAACCTTTGATTGTTTTTGGGTTATCCTTGTGTTTCTTTTTTTGTTATCTTTATCTTTTCACCATCTTCCTTTTGTGTTCTGTTTTCTTGTTGTATCAAAGACAACAAATCCATGCTCTTGTAGCCTCCTCAAATGTTGCAGACAAGTTATGAATTCTGGTTTACCCGCCAGACTTCTTTCTATACCCTTTTTTTCCCTTTTACTCTAGAGTAAAAATTGCAAACCTTTTTATTTCCACCATGTTGCTTTGAAAGCCTTGAAATTTTGGCTTTTCTGCCTTTATATGTTTAGTTTTTTTCAATCTTTATTCTTGAACCTTAGGTTTTTTTTTTTTTTTCTCGATTTTATGTTTCAGGCTACAACACTGGAGGATTTAATGGTGCAAACATGCATGGGGTGTTAGGAGGAGCTGGAGGACCATTCACTCCATCTCAATGGATGGAGCTAGAACACCAGGCTTTGATCTACAAATACATTAATGCAAACGTGCCTATACCATCTAATCTTCTCATTCCTATAAGAAAAGCCCTTGATTCTGCCGATTTCTCTAGCTTTTCTGGTGGACTCCTCAGACCCAACACATGTAAGTTCCTTCTCTTCTTAGAGAAGCAAGAAAAGCAAAGTTTGCCTCTTTTAAAAATTGCCATATAATTTCCATGGGTGAGGAAAAGTTGCACCAAACGCTTTTCTTTCTCTCTGGGAAAGATTTGGGAATGGGAAAGTGGGCACCAATTACTGCTGCACTTAACTTCCCATTCTTCTGCTGAGTACTGATACTGAGATTATGCTCTAATTTTCCTCTCTTATCTTATTGGCCAAGAAGTACTTTCTCGGCTTTCTTTTTATATATATTTTTGTTTCCAATCTGAATACAGAAAACATTGTTGAGTTGAGTGAAAACTGAATACAATGCACTAGATGTTCAGGGATAAGCCAAACTTTGATACATAAATGTTAGTCAGCAATTGAACTTAAGAACTTATGTTATTGGATTTTTTAGATCTTCCATGTATATATATGTCTCATTTACATTCTAGATTTTAGTGATTCTGGATATCCGACTCACATTTGAACCTTAATACTATTCCTGTTCACTTGTGATTTGTGATTGGTTTTCAAACGAGTAAACGCACTTTTTCTCCCGTGCCTTCGGATTGTTTCAGTGCGCTTAAGCCCAACACTCAACCTTGCGTTTTTTGTATATATGTTTTGTAAGCCTCAATACTTGACTTGCTTCATAATCTGTTAGGATCAGAAAGCATCACTGTCAGGGTACTTATAATTTCAACTATAGCACTTCGCAGCATTTGTTTTGGTCCCCATTTGCGGTGAAGGCAACTTATCCCTACCTTTTTAAAGTACAGCAGTGTGTTCTTTATCAAGGTAGAAATGAAATAATAAATCAGGAGGTTAAAAATTTGTAACAAACACAGAGAACAGAGAAAGACATCAGCATCCATGCTTTGGCCAGCACTTCCAGTTAAAACTTTGGTACATTTTGTTTTGAAATAAGAATTTGGAATTTGTTAGTGGTAGTTTTTTTTCCTTTGTTAGTCTGTTTTATTGACATGGGTGTTCCAATTTTTTGTTTGTTTTAATGATGCTTCAACAGTGGAATGGGGATCTTTTCATCTTGGTTTCTCAAACAACACTGATCCAGAGCCAGGGCGGTGTCGTAGAACAGATGGAAAGAAATGGCGGTGCTCAAGAGATGCAGTTGCCGACCAGAAGTATTGTGAGCGGCACATGAACAGGGGCCGCCATCGTTCAAGAAAGCCTGTGGAAGGTCAATCTGGCCATTCCGCCGCTGCCACCACCACCACTACCACCAAGGTGATGCCTACTTTCTCATCCTCTTCAGCATCAGTGGTAGGGCCAACCAGTGGCAGCGGCAAATCCAACAGCCTCACAATTGCACAGCAGCAGTTCAAGAATTTGCAGCCTGACGGTGCATCTAATCTTTCAGCTGCAGCTCCACTGAACAGGTGATAGAATTATCCTCCCGGCATTTATTCCTTGTAACCTGCAGCTGATAACTTTTATCTTGATTTGGTAGGGTGCTGCCATCTGCACATTTGTTACTCTTATCTTGCTTTTCTTTGTAAAGAATAATAATTGTAGAATCTACTTATCTTCTGCAATACTGACAGTGACTGGTCTTATTAGTTACTATTAGCAAAGATTCCTTTTAAAAGATTGTTTAGTACCTGTTAAACCTGTTATAGAAGTTTAATTAGAAGTTAGCTGTTACATAATTTTATGTTCATGCTTTGGCTAGTCATTGATGGATTCTAATTCTATTGATTATTGTTGCTCTTGCAGGTTGCATCTGAACAAGAACCCTGTCAATGAAAGAATACCTGATACTGCACCAGGACTTTCCATGATATCCTCCCCAGATGACCTGAAATCTAAAGAAAATCCTTTCTTGATACCGAAGCAGCAGATCTCCTATGAAGGAAACTCGAGAAATGAGTTTGGAGTTGTTTCATCTGACTCACTCATTAACCCCTCCCACAAAAGCTCTTCCTTGATTAAATGCAGAAGTTTTGGTTCTTCTCAAGACCTTGCTAATCAAGAAACTGAATCCCAGCATTCCCTTCGTCAGTTCATGGATGACTGGCCTAAATGCCAGTCTGATCGCTCTACCATTTCCTGGCCTGAAGTCGATGTTCAATCAGACAGGACTCAACTATCCATATCTATACCAATGGCTGCCTCAGATTTCATGTCCTCTACTTCCTCTCCCAACAATGAAAAAGTAACTCTGTCACCTCTCAGACTATCGTGTGAATTTGACCCTATACACATGGGATTAGGAGTGGGCAGTGTTCTTAATAAACCAAACCATAGGCAAGCAAATTGGATTCCTATCTCTTGGGAGACTTCCATGTGTGGTCCTCTTGGTGAGGTATTAAACAGTACTAACAGCAGCACAGTGGACTGCAAGAATTCATCAGCACTTAATCTTATGACAGAGGCCTGGGACAATAGTCCTCGGTTAGGATCATCTCCAACCGGGGTCTTACAAAAGACTACCTTTGGTTCTCTTTCTAATAGCAGTGCTGGAAGCAGTCCAAGAGCAGAGAATAACAAGATTTATGAAGGTGCTAGCCTTTGCACTGACCTCCTCGGTTCGACCCTTGTTCATTCTTCCTCATTTCCTTCTTTGTAACCACTTCACCTACCGACAAGTCCTTGGGTTATTGAAGAAAAAGAAGATGGCAGGAATAGAAGCATGAATCTGTCTGACAAACATGGAACAGTTAGTTATGAAAGCTTAAATTATTATGTTTCCCTTTAATTTTTGTATTTTGTACTTTTTAGCCATGGTTTGTTCCTAAAATTAGAGATTAAACTAATGACAACTAGGCAAAGGCAATGTCTTAAAATTATGGAAGTATGGTTGGAATCTAAAATTTTGATTTTCAGCATTACATGAACTTGTTTGGTATGACTTAAGCTGGCAACATGGTTTTGTTGGTGAGCATGACGGTTGGTTGGTAAAGTATGGCAGCGGATAGGTTGTTTGTACAGCTCTAGACAAGGTTAAACTGTCAGCATACAGTGAACCTGGAGCTTTTTGAGGTTAACTAATGGTAAGATTAGTCAAATCCCATTCGGACAAGCAGAAAGATAGAAGGCAACTCAAAACTGAAAGGTGTCCTTTTTTTATCTCTTCCATAAGAACCTAATCTGTATTTGACTGTTTAGAACTACAAGCCTGGCCCGGTGCCTTGAGTGTGTCCCCTTAGCAGATTGCCTAGCACATTCAAGGGGTTATCTTTTCCTGAAAATTGAAACTGTTAACTGTTAAGTCAAACTGAGCAACAACAGTGAAATGCTACTTTCCTTTATGTTCCAACTAACATTGAAGCAGCCTGGATGTAGCTGGGCATTTTGACTTGCAAGTTGCAGCTACCTATCCAAGATCCATCAGTGCTCTGCTGAAGGTGAAACGTAATAATCATTGTCAGTAAACTTCTGGTCTCCCGTAATTACCAGATTAAAAGCAACCTCTGCAACATAATAACAAAGCAAACTTGTCTGGTTCTCATATTTGCATTTGATGTTCTTAAATAGGATATACTGAAAGTTCTTCTGCATAAAGTTCATATCAGTTTTCCATCCAGAGTCAAACTAACTTTTGTTTGCATTAGATTTAAAGATTTCTAGAGATTGGAGATCTTGTAGCTTACAATCTATCAATATATATGTTAGCAATTTATTAAGATTGACTATTAGGCTATAGTTCTACAGTTTCCATGATTTAAAATGGTTACTCCTTTGTGGCCTGAACTATTGGATTCAAGTCATAGAAACAATCTCTCTGTTAACGTGAAGAAAATGTTACGTACATATTATCTTTTCTATATACCATAATGTGAGAATTTTATGTACTGAATTTGCCTTTTATATAAAATTTGCAACAGTTGGACAGAAAGTATAGAGCTTTCCCTCTCTCCCATTTACTCCAATAACCTAACCAATCATGCTTCTTTACTGTCTCATGGTTTTGAAATCTACTTTGTTTCACACAATAACATGGAATTAATATTCACGAAAACGATCACATGAATACAAACACCAAAACCTATCATAGATGAGAAATGAAGGTCATATTCCTTTTGTTAGTGATACAAAAATTTATAACATACCTTTGCAATATATAGGCTTTCTTTAAGGAAATAAAGTCCACACTGAGCCAGGCACCAGATTCTGGTTGGAAATCCATTTATTTTCTTGCATCTTTCACCAATCTGTAAAAAGGAAAAAAATGTCAAGTCTGGTTCACCCATCTACTTAGCTGCAGCTCAACTGCTCAATCATTAAAAAGTACCTTTTATAATAAATCCTGAAAGATACATTCCTGTTGTTAATGATACCATTCCTGGGAAGTACATAAGTTCGGATAAGGAACACTGAGCCAGGTAGTAGAATTGGCTGGAACTTCATTTATTTTCATACATTTTTCACTCTTCTATGGGGAAATCTGGGTGAAACGTTAAAGGGTACTCATTTGTGACTTGGATGTCACGGATTCAAGAAGAAACGACTTCTTTGTTAATGCAGAGGAAAGACTATGTACACATAATTCTCTTCAAACCTCATAATATGAGTCTTATGCACGGATTTTTTTCACCCTTATGTAATAAGGAGGATAATCATCAGGTCTTGTTCTCCCATCAACAGAGCTGAAGCTCAACAGCTCAAGTAATTTATTTTCTTGCAAAACAATGATACCATTACTTGGCTGTTGTCACTTGTCATTACATTGGTTTTTTCCTAAGTAAAGGCAATACTGAGCCAGCCATTAGATTTTGGTAGGAAATTCATTCACTTTTCCTGCAGTTTTTAGTAGTCAAAAAAGAGGAAAACCAAGATATCTGGTTCAACCGTCGATAGAGATGAAGCTCAATTGCTGTGGGAAAAGGCAAATGTAAAACATGTCCCAAGAACATTAAAATTCTTACCTAACTAATTGATCACTAGCATTAAGGATCACCTAATTTGTCTAAAAAACATATGAACTTCAAAACCAAGTAATTGACATGTAGAGGTGTGTATAAGACCCTGGCTGGTGGCATTGTTCTAGTTGTCTGATTAGGGCTTCAAAACACCACCAAAATTGTTTCAAGGACCTGGTAACTTTCACAAAACATGGCACTGAAACATGCTTTTTGCAGATCTAACAGCCAAATTTACCATATAATATTTGGTTGTTCCTGAAAATCTGCCATCTAATTCTGATCATGATCCTTCTCTTAACAGTTCAATGTTGTTCATGAGTTGAAAAGGACATCCCACAATTTCCATGTCAAAGAACCAAACTTCCACTGCCTAGTTTGGGGTGGGTCTTATTAGCTGAACCAGAAAGAAATATGTGACTGAAATTGAGCAGATGAAATATCAATAGGACAAGGAATTTAGCTTATGATCATACATCTCAACCAACTCTTCTTTCTTCAACTTTTACCTTTATATTTATTACTTGTAGAAATCATATAGACGAGTGTAAATGCTATCTAGCACAACAGAATTTTTAGTAATAGTAATAATATGGTTTTATAAATGAATTGAAAGAAGAGTGAGCAGAGAACCTGTTCATCTGGTGGGCGCCATTGAAGCTTTCTAAACTAGCCTTGAAAATCTTCCTTCATTCAGCCTGTTTACACTGGGCCTATGTGAAACAGTGGACTTTGTCTTCTGTCCCACTTTCTATGGCTTTAACTTAGTATCATGGGCTGACCATGGCATTCAACTTGGTATTAAGGGTTTACTATCTTAATTTCTTTTGTAAATTTTAAAAATTCTTTTGACGGTTTGATTTTATATTTCATATGGTGATCAACCTTCTTCATGAATTACAAATGCAATGGTATTGAAGTTGATTTCAGAATTGAAAGTTCGGATTCAAATCCTAACTATTACACAAAAAATCCAAAAAAAAAAAAAAGGAAATCTTATAATTTGAAAATTCATTTTGGGTATTAGTATATTCTTGGGATGACAACATGTTAGGTCCACCCATAAAAGTGATTGGATGGTGACATGAAAATTGAAATCCAAGGTTTGATATTTTTAAGGAAAAAAAAAAGCTCAAATGTATTCTTTAATCCAAATTAATATAGAAACATCTAACTGGTAAATACTTTAATGAATTGAAAGCTAAACGAAAAACGAAATAAAAGTGTTCTTCTTCTTGTCATGTGTTCTGAAATTCCAAGCCAAAACCCATCTTTAAAAGCTTCTTTAAGAATTGCAAATAGTAAAGTAATATGGAGAACAGGAGAACACTTGAACAAAATCAAGGTAAACAAGTGAAAAACTTGTAAGAAAAACAAGAAAACGGTGGCAAAGAGGTTGGAATTTTTCTGTGTGTATAAAGGAAAGTGTATGCAGAACTTCCCAATAAGAAATCACTTGTGCTCTATTCAAGCCCATTTCTGCCATATGTATTGCCGGTTTTGAAAGCAAAAACGACAGAGAGAGATGGGTTCTAAGATTGCCAAATTTAGTTTTTGTCACTTGCCAAAATGGTAGGGAAAATGAATGCCAAAACCCATCATTTTTTTTTATTAACAAGACCCTCCTTTGTCAAGGTATGGAACAACGGCTAACCAGATAGGCATGTAGCAACTTACATTTTATAATACAATATTTCATAGGGTCCAATCCATAAGATCTTTATGTTAATTACTATATGCTGACAAATTAATCTGTATACTAAGAATGGTTAACCCAGAAGTGGTAGTGTAGAGGAAATGTTGCTGTCAAAGGGATGTTGGTTGCCCCTGCAATTTACATGTACAACCACGATTTCCCGACCTAGGTTTCTTTGAGCCAGTTATCTTATTAAAGGTCAGAAACTGGTCAATCCGGACCCCTAAGAATGGATTATATGTAGGTGCATGAGGGAGCCATGAGCGTATAGGATAGTTGTGAGATCAATATTGTTTTATGGTAATTAATATTGGACGTTTAAGAAATTGCATATATAAATGATGATTGTAGATCTACGAAGAATAATAGAATGAAAAATGAAAACATTTGCAAAAAAAGATGGGGTGGTATTTATTGAAGACAAAATAGATGGAAGTAGTTTATGTTGGAGTGGACACATGTAGACATATGGACTATCTAGTTAGTAAAGTGAAAGCTATGAATAATGAAAAATATAAAGGTTAAGGGAAGAGCGAAAAAAATTAAAAAGAAATAATTCGGAAAGATATATCAGTATAAGAATCGAAAGCTATGAAGTTGTCTTGAATAAGAATGAGTATTAGATTTAGTGTGATTTTATACATTAGTTTATGTAGCTTGTCTCAATATTGAGATAAAAATCTATTGATATGATGATGATGATGATGATGCACGAGGAAGCCATGATCTCTGCTGTATAAGCCATTCCAAGTTTGATAGTTAAGCATTCTTATAACTTCATTGGCAGCTTTTCTACGTTTCTTCCTGATGTAAACCTGTAAGCCGCTAGGCTTTTTTTCTGTAACATACAAATTTGTCTACTCTGTTAAGTAGTTTGAAAGCTAATACTCTTTCTAGGGAACATCAGCGGTTGAAAGGCTTAAAGCACAGGATCAACACCCCTTTAAAGGAGCAGTACAAGACTAATAGTATTACCTTTAGTCCAGAAAATGAGTCACAACGAGGTTTACTCCCGAGTGAATGTACCCTTCTCATGGGAGCTCAAACCTGGGGTCTCAAAGGTGACACATGAAGAAGGCAGCATTGATATCAGACATGTCACAGTAAATTTACCCCCTCCTCCGCGCCTGTCAAAGAGTGCTCGATTTTGTGTCGTTGATTTGCAGGGTGTTCTTCCGCCATGCCAGCTTCAGCCTCCTCCAAGATTTTCAGCCAAGAGGGGTAATATCAACAAGCAGGAAGACCCTTTTGTAGCAGCCTATAGGAAATGCACAGAGTACTCTATCAATGGTAAGTTGGGTACTGATGACAAAAATGATGGCTGCAGGGCTAGGACTAAGAAGAACTTGCGCACTCTCTCATGCAAGTATTCATGCACTGTTAGCAGTGACAATGTGGTAAGAGTGTCTCAGTGCCTGAAGGAAAAGGTGAAGGAAAAGGACAAGGGTGGTGCAAAATTGACTGGACAAAGCGATGTTAAATGCAATCAGGAAAAGATAAATTAGTCATGTGTGCTCGTGCACGACTACGAATGGTAAGAACCATGTTAAATGAATGATCAAGGTGTGCAATTTGTATAATGATGTGGGCATGCATTGGCCTCTTGCAATATGGATATAAAACAATCAAACTGCCAGTTGAAGCACTTTTGTCTGAATTGTACTGGTTTACTATTTTCAAACCCAATCCAAGATACTTTACCATTGAATTTTCTGGTTGTCCTGCTAGGCTGGTTGTTGAGTTCAAGACATTTTCCCATTGAATGCGTTAAAATTCCGAACGAGAAGCTAAATAAGAGTATTAAAGATCAAAAAGAACTTTCAATATCTGTCTTTAGTCTTTGAGACTGAGCCATAATCGATCAAAGGGGCGGCAAGGACTGTTGATAAATCAGTGACCAAGTGTCTCTACATGAGCATAGTCAATCTTCCGAGTTTGTTACTTTCACTTTCCATGATGCAGACCCATAAGACTTGGTCTTTTATCTGCAACCTCCCTGGCTTTTCCTTGCAAGTTCAGTCTAAAAACCCTTGCAATAAAAAGCCTAGCCAAATCATTTCTTATCCCAAAATAGCATTTGGAGAAAATGAAAATGAATCAGATCAAGGTTCACTCGCAAGGGACCGTGCCCTTTTCATGGGAAAACAAGCCAGGGGTTTGCAAGCTAGCAAGCCAAGAAGGCTCCAAAGAAGATTACTTTCTGCAAAAGCTACCGCCACCTCCATGTCCACGGGAAAGTTCCAAGGTATCCATCCATGACATCCAAATTCCTCCTCCTCCTTGTGTTTTTCAGCCTCCTTCCAGACCTTCTTCAGGAAAAGGGCTTAAGAAATCTGATGACCCCTTTGTGGCTGCGTACAAGGAGTGCACCAGGAGCACCAGCAAAGGTAAGTTGGCTAAGAAGGGTGGCTGGTCAGGCTTGAAGAAGGGTTTGTTCAATTTCTCTTGTAAACAATCCTGCAGTGTTAGGAATGACAATTTAGTCAGGATTTCTCAGCTTCCTCTTGATAGAGACTGATTAGGTTAGTTATAGAATTGTGAGAAAAAAGGGAAACTGTTGATGAACTTTGACAGGCTCAACATCCTTTATCGCTTCTTGGAATTTCATCGTCGACTTGTCTCTTGGTTATATTCAATGCTTGAAAAGTATGGCTTACAGAAGATTAATGCATCAATTTCTACTTCCATCTGCTAAATGAACTTGGGTTCTTTTGCCGGACCAAAATATTAGATTCGAGGCAGATTAAAATGAAACAAACGAAGGGTTAACTTACAAGATAGGGCCGGTTAAGGACTCGATTGAGAAGAAGCAAACTGATTAATTTTCTGTCAATTTATACAATATATTTATTTTCTAATAGCATAGAAGGATTTACCTACACCGATATAAAATTAATTATTTTACATACTTTTTGTAATTTCAAATAGAATTAATAATTTTATAAATTAAGAGTTAAATTTAATAACCTATTTGTATATATCATATACGTAAATTTTTGAATTAATTCGATATTTTTATCAATTTAATTGAAAACAATATTTTTTTAATTTATATTAACGGTTGAATTTTTATTATTATGAAATAAATAGTTAGATATTTTTTATTAACTTAAAATTTGACGTACATAATCAATATGAATCTAATGATCAAATTCGAAAAATATAAATCGAACAAAAATATATAAAAAGCATGTAAAATTAAATTAATTTTACATGGATATAATTGAGTCTTTTTATATATATATTATATTTGATTGATGAAAGTAAATAACCTAATTTAAAGGTTGAAAGCAGTGAGCCAACGAGTTCTTTTGAACATTGGCATAATGGTAGAGATTTCAAGTTTATGGACTCACTCTTTTTTTTTTTTTTAAATCAGAGTTTTTTATTATTAAAAAAAAAATCAGCTGAGTGAACTATTGAAATATATGAAAAACTCTTGTTTTCTTTAGCCATGATTTAAATTAGTATCATTTGTAAAAAAAAAAAAAAGTGTTTACAAACAAAAAAGTAAGAATCTAAAAAAAAATCCGAAATAAAAGGAAGAGAATTAATTTTGTGAGTTAATTAGAATTTCTAAATTTCCCAAGTGCCTGAGAAAAGAGAGATATTTTTGGAGCACTAATATTATTTAGATGAATTAATATCTTATATACCATTAATAAAATTTTTTGACTCTATAAGTAGGGTTAAGATGATAATATATGTCTTATGTTATTTATTTTTATTTTCTTAATATATTTAAATGATATGTCTTAACTTCGCTTGTAGATTAAAAACTCCACTAATGATATAAAAAATAATTATTTTATTTAGATTATATTTATTAACAATGGAATTGAAATTAGAGTAAATTACACCCACGATCCCTATAATTTGGGCGTTATATCAAATTGGTCCCTAAATTTTAAATAAACAAATTAATCCTTAACGTCACATTATTTTAACAAAATAGTCATTTCGTTAATTAAACTGTTAACGTTGTTATTAAATGCCAATTGAGCACGTGGACCACACATATACCCAATTGTAAAATGCTGACATGTTTATTTTTTTATTGAGTTGGAAATAACAAAATTTGAGCCCAAAAATTTAATTTGAAAAAAAAAAATAGTGTTATTTCCATGGGTATAAAAATTTCAAAATTTTCTTTCATTCATTTTTAGATGTGCCTTTGATCTACTAGTGTTCTCCTCCTTTTCTATAGCCCAAAAGACTTTTGGCTGCCAACAATCGCTCCGCCATGACCCATCATCAAACCTTGTTGGGAAGTGGCTGAAACCTCCATAAATTGACCTTAATGCTCTCTTTATCCTAAATCCCTAATCAAAAAATACTTAAAACACTTGGATTTTTTCTAAATTTATACCGAAAACCATCTCCAACCGCCTTTGGAAATTCATTTCTCCTCCACCTAATAAAAAATCTTAAATCCTCGATTGTGTTTAACTCGATTTTATTGTGAATATATATTTTTCAATTTATCTTGTGGGTTTTTGCTATGCTATGAAAACGGGGTGTTTCTATTGTTGATGGGTTTGGGTACTTTTTTTAGGTTGCTTGAGTTCAGCTTAGTGTATTGGGATTGATGTTCGGATTTATCGGGTTTATGATTTTGGGATTAGGGTTTTGGATGAACTTGATTGATTATTTAGGTTTTTAGTTTTAGGTTGAAATGATATTCAATTTCTTGACAATAAGCAGAGTAGTAGACACTACAAATCGGGTTAGAGTCTTAATTGTTGTACAAATTAGCTTTCGGGCTTATAGGATGAAAATATTGGCAGGTTAATTTTTCGAATGAATTTGGATGAATTGATTTTGGATTCAATTTTGTTTTTTTTTTTCAAAATTTATTATTTCTATCTAATAAAAGAAAAAAATACATGTCAGCATAGAACTAATCAAACACACGTGTGATCCGTATTTAATGTAATTGACATTTAATAGTAAAATTAACAATTTAATTGATAAAATAATTAATATATTACAACAATATAATGTTACAAACTAATTTATTATGTTTTTAAGTTTAAGAACCAATTTAATCTAACGTCGAAATTATAAGGATTATAATTTACGTTTGAAATTAGCCAAAACAGTAAGTTGATATTTCTCACTAATCTTTAATTATTTATTTTTTTAATGGGCGGGTGGGTTTCTTCCGGATCCGACCCGGACAATCCTGGGTAAGCTGTACCCGTCCGTCGAGGATAAAAGTGGCAACACAGGAGATAAAAAGAAAAGAGAAAACGTTTCTCTCTTCTAATTTTTTTTCCCGTAAAAAAAAAAAAAAGATTTTTCTCTGCTCCCACCTCTTCCATTCTTAAACCCTAGCGCCTGACTGAGATCCAAGCGCTCCCGCACGATTGAAACTCTGTCTTCTTCATTTGATATCTGTAAGTACAAATACTTCAATTTCAAATTCTTTATTTCAATAATTATTATACGATTGATTTGGTGTCATTTTTTTTTTCGTGATTTTATATGGTACGGATAATTTAGTTATTTAAATTGATTAGATTGAGAAATATTGGATGCAGTTTCGTTTTTTGTGATCATTCTTGTTGATTTCTTGCAGTTATTTGAGGCAAACTTTGCATATGTGCCGGAATGGCCAACAATTCTCAACCCTCTAGTGCCCAGGTAGAATGCTTCTTAGGTTTAATTTTTTTTTTGTTTTATTTCTATAAATAAATTCTTATATAAGATTATGTTGTTTTTTGGGGTTAAATCTTGGTTGCTGTTGCCATGTTTCGTCGAAATCTAATCAATATTTATAAACATCGTCTATGGCTTTTCTTTCTTTCTTTTTCTTTTTCATTGGAAATAGTTTGAAATAACTTGAACATGGACTTTACAAGCTCTGACTTTGACAAGATTCTCCGGGTGGTTTTATTGTTTTTATATCAATGAGAAATCGCATGTTTTTTTTTTTTTTGCCTAATGTAAACCGTACATGCAAATGGAATCTCCGTTGTTCTAGTTTTAGATGAAGGTCTAAGATGTCTTAACTTTTTTTGCTATAATCTTACTCTCCCAGCCACATTGGCCTCCTGCAGTTGGATCCATGGGTCCGCAAAGTTATGGGTCTCCCTTATCTTCACAGGTAATTCCTCTTTTTTGTGTTCCATGTTTGGTGGCCATTTTCATCTGTTCACAGAAACTTATTAGATGCATTTTGTGCGAAACTTTCCATCACAGTTTCGACCAGTGGTCCCAGCACAGCAAGGGCAACACTTTGTTCCAGCTGCTTCCCAACAGTTTCGGCCGGTTGGGCAGGTTCCCTCTTTAAACGTTGGGATGCAAGCTGTTCAAAATCAGCAGATGCAGTTTTCTCAGCCAATGCAGCAGTTTCCACCCCGGCCAAATCAACCTGCCCTTTCTGCACCTTCAGCACAGCCTATGCAAGTACCGTATGGTCAAACAAACAGGCCTCTTACATCTGAATCACCACAGGCTCCCCCCTTGAATAGTCATATGCCAGGCTTAGGGGCCCCTGGAATGCCCCCCTCTTCATCATATAGTGTAAGGGCTCGTGCCTATGTTTATATTTTCCCTTTTGTTAGTATTGCATAAGTTCAAGGAATGTCTCACACTTTCACTGATGTGTTTACATTTTCCCAGTTTGCACCATCTTCTTTTGGGCAGCCGCAGAACAATGTCAGTTCATCTTCCCAGTTTCACCCTATATCTCAAGTGCATGCACCTGTTGCCCCAGTTGCTGGACATCCTTGGTTGTCAACTGGAAATCAGAGTGTTTCACTTGCTACACCAATACAGCAGACTGGTCAACAACCTCCACTGATTTCTTCTGCTGATACAGTAAGCTCTTCCTCCTGGGATAGCGAATGGAATGTATTTTAATTTAACAAGGGCATGCCATGTCTAATTTTCAGTTCAGATGTTATATTCTCCTCAATATTTGTCTTTTGTTGTGCCGGTCAGAAACATGTTTAGGTGAGAAATATAAATTTTTCGAGAGCACTAGAAGTGCAATTTGCTTACAAAGTTAGCCAGTCTTAAGGAAAAGATCGGGTGAGGCGAATAAAAACAAAGTAAGGACATAAATAACCAAAGAAAAACTTAAGGAAAAAAGAAGAGAACCCGAAGACCTATAGTCATCTTTTTCCTATGTCTTGATCATTAGATAACAAATACTACTATTTGAGTTTTTTTCTTCTATAAACTTTTTTTATGACAGTGCAGCGAGTGATCTTTTTCTTCAAAAGGTATATATGAGTTTTTATGCGTCTCTATTAGCTTTAGTTCCTTTAATCATAGTAACTAGAACTCCCCATAAATTTCTATTGTGAAAGGGTTTTTTTTTTTTTTAATACAAAATCAATTTCATTTACTCTTCAAACTGTCAGTTGATTTGTGGCTTTCGAGACTAAGATTTTTGTTTAGTCTCCTCAACTTCTGTACATTGCATTTGAAATAGAATATGTGTGTACATTACACCATTTCAAATTGTTTCTGTTTCTGGTCGAAAATTAACATTCCCCCTTGCTGTTGTGATTTTAACATTGCAACTTCTCCCCTTGGTGAAAGATACCAGCCTACCGGGCAATGACCAAAAATATATAAATTTTTCATCCTCATTTGGAATGTGAGTTATAATGTTAAATAATTTAAGTTATTTTCATAACATTTGGAAATTATATATGATGCCAGATGTTAGTTATTGTAGATAGCATCTTCGAAATTGGTTTCCACTGTATTTTGTTTTCAATATCATTTTATCTTGCTGCTATACCCATTTTACCTTTCTATGAAATCTTATTGTTTCTTTTTATGCACTTTTGGAGTACCAGGCTGCCAATGTTCCTAGCTTTACTCTGCAATCATCTTCTGATTGGCAAGAGCATACATCTGGTGATGGAAGAAGGTAACTTTATATTGTAGCTCGGAGTTGTAATTTTTTCTCACATCTTGTTATTTCTTTGGTATTTTAACCTTTTCTAGAACTTTTAAGTATCATCTTGTTGCAGTTGTGCTTTTATTATTCTATATTGTCATTAATCAGTTTTATATTGATTTATATAGAAATCTAGATTTCATGAAGGAGATTTGGTGTTCCTTTGTTGTGTCTTAACTGTTCATACATATCTGCAGATATTATTACAACAAAAAGACGAGGCAATCTAGTTGGGAAAAGCCTCTGGAGCTGATGACACCAATAGAGGTGAGGCATACAAAGATCTGGTTGCAGTTTCCGCAGTTAAATTTTGTGTTCCATGATTTGTCAACCTTGGATTTGATGTGAAATGCTATTTATACAAGTTGTTTCCCTTAATGGATGCTGAAAACTATAGCCATTCTTAACTTGATCAAAATTGTTTCATGTGAAATCTCTTTTCTTTTGCATGCTTTTGCATTGGTTTGTAGATGTCATGGCAAGTGTGGAGAAATTTAACGACTGCTCTAAATGATCACTTTGAGGGCGGGCCTTCACTTTTCTCAAGGCAGGCAACATTTTGCTATTTACATCTTGTTTATCATGTAGCAATAAATATTTTTTGAGGAATGATTAGATATATAGACATACTAAATCAGTGCCTATTATTAACTTTTCACATTTCTTTCTTCGTTTCCTACTCTGTAGTGAAGCGCCCCCTCCCCCCCCTCTCTTAACGCAGTTATCTAGTCTACTTTTACGCTTCTGTTGCATATATATTTTTCTCTTTCTTTTGTTGTCTTGTTGGTAGTCCATGTGTTATCCTATATTTTAGACAAATGTGGTTTATGCTTCGTACTGTAATGAATTCATTGATTGATGTAAAGGAATTTGCTATGTCTTGCCCGTATATTTCTCTCTCTTATCAAAACCTCTTTGTTGTTCACTCACATCTGGTTTTTCTGATTTTATGTTGTTACTTGTTCCCTTTTTTCATCTTTATGTTGTTATTGTGGCAATCTTGTGCTTGTAATGGTTTATAAAGAGTTCCACAGGTACTTATTGGTTCCTGATTTCAGAGATATGAAATGCTGGGTCAATGGCTCTTGTTGCCGTTGGTTCTATAAAGATTCCTTTGAATGGAATTTGATGTCAAAATATGCTTTTGGTGTCTAGAATTTATTTTATTCTTTTAGGGGTGTGAGGGAGTCAGGGAAGTTGCCCAGGAGGTTAAAGAACTGATGGTTTAGGTTCTTACTTGGCCGATGGAAACATCTTCAAGATTTGGCTCAGGCAAAGGTTTTACTATTTGTAACCAAAAAGTATGATTTGGGTTTAGCTTCACCCTTAGACCTGAAAGTTTTGACTAGAGTTAGTTAATTTTCTTATTAGTATTGTAATACAGACTTTTGGCACAGCTTTTTCCTCCACTGTTTGCACACTCATGACTGGCCAAGTGAAGCCCTGCAGTATTGGTTCTAGCACAGTCATTAGGTGAGCAAAAACCTTAGCATGCCTATGGGCCAGCCTCTTGCCAATGTCAGAGGTGTTTAATTGACAATTCCTCCATCTTTTCTGGGTTTGGACTCTTACAAGTGAAACCATTTTGTATCTATTAGTGTAACTCTAACCACCACAGAATAGCTTCTTTCACCCCTACCAGTTGCATACTTATACGCCCTTCTTCTCCCCCTCTGGGAATTTTGCAGGCAGAAACTGATATTGGGTCTCATTTTTGACAAGGTCATGGTATAATTTGTTCCTTTGTGTTTTATCTGTTTTTTCCATGATCTTCGTACGCTTGGCTGCATAGTCCTTCCTTGGTGTACTTGCATTGATATAATGCCACTCCTTTTTATACTAATGATGTTTTCCTGAATATTCTTTTCATTATTACTTCATCGCGTAATTATTGCTCTTTCTGTAACAGAGAGCTGATGCATCCACAGTTTGGAAGGAATTTACAACTCCAGAGGGAAGAAAGTATGTTTCAGCTCTGTTTTACCCTTCTATCTATCGTATACA
The DNA here is from genome assembly GCA_033439115.1 of Firmiana major. NCBI lineage: Eukaryota > Viridiplantae > Streptophyta > Magnoliopsida > Malvales > Malvaceae > Firmiana > Firmiana major. The sequence continues at coordinate 49,328,437 of CM065909.1, forward strand.
TTTTTCCCACGTATTGTTTTAATATGCTCTAATATATGCACCTTATTTTGTCTGTTTAAATTTTATTTTCATGATTGATATGTAATCAAGAGATTGCTTTTGCAGGTATTATTACAACAAGGTTACAAAGCAGTCCAAGTGGACAATACCTGAGGAATTGAAGGTTCGTCCTGTGATTTATGATTACTGTTTCTTTACCTGGCCTTTTGCTTTTCTGGCGTCATTTTTAAATACTTAATTCAGTTAGCTCGTAATTGTGATTTATGATTACTGTTTCTTTATCTGACTTTTTGCTTTTCTGACATCATTTTTAAATACTTAATTCAGTTAGCTCGTGAGCAAGCTCAGGTAGCTGCTAGCCAAGGAACCCCATCAGATTCAGGAGTGGCTTCTCAAGATCCAGTTGCTGGTGCTCTCTCCGCTGCTGAGGCGTCTACTGCAGCTATTCCTGTGAGCTCCAATACTTTGCAGGCTTCAAGTCCAGTTTCAGTTATGCCTGCTGCTGCTGTTGCTAATCCTTCCCCTACTTCAGTATCTGGATCAACAGTTGTTCCTGTTTCACAATCTGCCACAGTGAGTGCATCTGGGGCTCAACTCCCTGCAACGTCTGTGACTCCTTTACCTGCTGTTGCATCCGGAGGTTCCACTGTTTCTGTTACTTCGGCCAAGGCTAACACAACAGTCATGTATGGACATCTTCTACTGTTATTTTATTTAATTTTTCTGTGATTGATAATGGTGTGGAAATTAACTGCTTCCCCCTTTAACCTCATTTCAGAGGGAGCTTGGAATGTACTGCATCTCAAGACACCGTGCCTTTTGCAGATGGAGCTTCTGCTCAGGACATTGAGGTATGACTTATTTATCATTTGTTGAAGGCTTGTTTCTATTCACGGCTCTATTCTTTTGGATGACCATTTCCGAGAGGCTGAGAATAATCTTTTAAGAGTTACTTCTATTCTAGAAAAAGTTTTAGTTGCTATACTTACGTTGCATGGCAGGTCTATTTGGCAAAATGCAGATGCTCCCACTTTTGAAACAGTTTATGTTGTGAGGCATATGCTTTATTCATTTTAATTTTTTAATTTGTTTCTACTTGCAGGAAGCAAAAAAGGGGATGGCAGCGGCTGGAAAAGTTAATGTCACTCCAGTGGAAGAAAAAGTTCCAGATGACGAGCCTTTTGTATACGCAAATAAGCTGGTAACATTCTAGAAACTTGTCATTTTGTTTTTTTTCCTCTTCTAACTTGACCTTACGGTTTATATATATATGTATGTGTGTGTGTGTATGTGTCTGTGTGTATAATTGTCCAAAGAAAAGCATATTAACTGCTACATAGCAACTGTCATCATACAGGAATGCAATTAACTAGCACAGAGTCATTAAGTCTCCATTCCTTGTATAAACTTTGATTAAATCAGCACCAATCACTTGATTTTAAGTTTTATTCTTTCTTTTCCCCTAAGAAATGGGAATTATCAACTGGATCATTGCCTGTTCTTTCATTTATTTATTATGTTTTCATATTTATCTTTCCTTTTGTTCAGGAGGCAAAAAATGCTTTCAAATCCCTCCTTGAATCTGCAAATGTGCAAGCTGATTGGACTTGGGAGCAGGTATCTTACCTTTATCTTTTCCCTTCCTGCCAGCTTTGGTCTTTCGGCATATTTACTTCCATTGACATTGAAGCTTTCTTCCAGGCAATGAGAGAAATAATTAATGACAAAAGGTATGGTGCTCTAAAGACACTTGGTGAGCGGAAGCAAGCCTTTAATGAGGTAAATGTTAGACAGGAATCTTACAGTAGCGGCTATGCATGTGATAGGATTGCAGTTCACTCGCCCTCTTTTGGCTGCTTAGTTTATTTTTATCTGTAAATAAATTTTTTAAGTGAAGCCAAACGTTATCTATTTTGTTCTGATATGAAATTCATATTATTAATAGTATTTGGGTCAAAGGAAAAAGTTGGAGGCTGAGGAAAGGCGCATGAGACAGAAGAAAGCTCGGGAAGAATTTGCAAAGATGCTGGAAGTATGTTGCATTTAAGCTAATTTTGTCTTCTTTTCTTCTCATTGTCTACATTTCTATTTGATCTAATACTTTCATGGTGCTTTGATTTCTTTCCAGGAGTCCAAGGAACTCACATCATCCATGAGATGGAGGTTGAGATTTCTCTCTGTATTATGGAAAAAGTAGATTTGTTGTGACCTCATTATTCTAAATATGGAAGTTGTTAAATATTCTAACTAAAGCTTTTACCTATTTAGCAAAGCTCAAAGTTTGTTTGAAAATGATGAGAGGTTCAAGGCAGTTGAACGAGCGAGAGACCGGGAAGATATTTTTGAAAACTATATAGTGGATCTTGAGAGGAAGGTAATAGTTTCTGAGGGCTCACGTATTTTGCTGATGTGCACTTTCACACATATATTTTGTGTGAGTCGTGACAAGTTATAGAATGCCTAGGTGTTGTCTGTAGGAATAAAAACCTACAAAATTCCACCTTGTTCATCATCAGCAAGATTATATTCAAGGTTGAATGTTGTTTCCAATCAAATTTTGCCTTGGGAGTAATAGCTTGTGAAAATATTCTAAATTCAGTAGCACAGTTTGGCTAGAGTTTTATAACTGAACTTGTGAAAATCATTGGTTTATCCGTCTGATGTTGAATTCTTTGACTCTTGAAACATTCGGCACACTTGGCAACCCTTTTTTTTTTTTTAACATATCTTGACAATAATATCCTGCTAATCTCTGCCACAGATTTAAGACTGCTATTTCCATAAAAAATGATGGGTTAGACAATAAATAATGATTCATTCATGCAGATCTGTTTTTTCTGGTTTGGATATTAGTTTTATCTGCTTTTATCAATTAGGATTTGTTATGGCTAAGTGGAAATTTTTTGATGATGGTGCATGAAGTGAATGGTCAGAAATGTCTTGTCTTATGCCAGCACTCTTCTTTATCCATTGGCAACTATCCCAAGCAAAAACAAACACCCCTTCAAATGCACAGTCTTACTCTCTGTTATTTAATGCAGGAACGGGAAAATGCTGCTGAGGAGAAAAGGCGGAATATAGCAGAATATAGGAAATTTTTGGAATCCTGTGATTTTATTAAGGTACAACATTTAGAAAAGAGGATTGTAATTTGTTTTCTTTGTTTCGATCTTCAGCGGGTTGCTATTCTCATGAACTTGTTCTTTCAATCTGCAGGCAAACAGCCAGTGGCGAAAAGTTCAAGATCGCTTAGAGGATGATGAAAGATGCTCACGTCTTGAAAAAATTGACCGCTTGCTCGTATTTCAGGACTACATTCATGACTTAGAGAAAGAGGAAGAGGAAAAAAAGAAGCTGCAAAAGGTAGAGGTACTTTGTATGATTATTAATTTCCTTCCAAACTGTTTCTTATATTTTCTCTTTCGTCAAAACTTAGGAACAATTAAGACGTGCCGAGCGCAAAAACCGTGATGCATTCCGTCAGCTAATGGAAGAACATGTTGCGGATGGCATTCTTACAGCTAAAACTTACTGGCGAGATTATTGTTTGAAGGTATTTTTTCTATTTTAATTTGTTTATAGTAAGAGTGGCTTTAATAAATGTGTATTTTGTCTTCATCAGAATAGTTTTTGCTTAATCTTCTTGTTTTTGATTTCTAGGTGAAAGACTTGCCACAATATTTGGCTGTTGCATCTAACACATTTGGTTCAACACCGAAAGATTTGTTTGAGGATGTTACTGAAGAATTAGAAAAACAGGTGTGTGCCTCAAATCTGTTCTGTGTAAAATTTTGGTGTCCATTTTTTTCTTGTGTGCATTATTCTTTTGTGCAAGCAGAAAAATATGGTCATGTGTTTCTGATGGTTTCTTTTGTACATGGATTAGTATCATGAAGACAAAACCCTTATAAAAGATGCGATGAAATCAGGGAAGGTAAGATACTATATTTACCTTCCAGGGTTTTTTTTTGGGTGCTTTCTCATTATTGAACCCCTTCTTGGTTTCCCCCTAGATTACCATGGTTTCCACATGGACAGTTGAAGAATTCAGGAATGCTATTTCAGATGATGGTGGTTCCTTGCCGATATCAGATATAAACTTAAAGGTACTTCTGTTGCAATGCATGTATTTGACCAAGAAGAAAAGGAAAAGGACATGTTAGGCTCTGGTAGAATTAATATGGAGATAAACAGATGTTAACCCTCCAAGAATACTTTATTTATTTAGTGGTCCTCAGGTCTTATCTTTTAATCAGAGGTTTAGAAATTGTGCTTGTTTGATTGTTAATAAGTTGGACGGTGTATTTAGTTTAAAGAAGAACTAATCCTGTGATTGAATATTGATAAGTTTATTCTTTATCATTTCCAGCTTGTGTATGAGGAGTTACTCGAGAGAGCCAAGGAGAAGGAGGAGAAAGAAGCTAAAAAACGTCAGCGTCTGGCTGATGACTTCACTAAGCTATTACATACATTTAAGGTGTGTTGTACTGTTTTCTAGACAAAACAGGCAGAATTACCCATGATCATCTCGATGAACTTCTGGTTGTTGTGCTGCTTTGCAGGAGATAACTGCTTCTTCTAATTGGGAGGACTCCAGACCACTTTTTGAAGAAAGCCAAGAATTCAGGTATTTTACCTTCTTTTTTTCATTTACATTTAGAGTTATTTGCTGGATATTTATCCTAATGTGATTTCCTCCCCCTGGTGGTTTCCTGCCATGAACTTTTATTAGATCAATTGTGGAGGAGAGCCTTAGTAGGGAGATTTTTGAGGAATACATTGCACACTTACAGGAGAAAGCTAAAGAAAAGGAGCGCAAACGTGAGGAGGAGAAGGTATGCAAATCTTTTAACTATAATGTCCAAGTAGTTGATGGTTCAAAATCCCATATATTCATAAATTAACTTTGCTATATTTATGATGGACCTCACTCTCGCAATTAAGTAGCTTTAGTTGCTTTCAAATCTTACGTATGTCAGAAGGGGGTGAAAGAATATTTGAACTGGTACATCGCATATTTTTTGAGCTTTGTCTTGAATTTCCTGAAGCTGGGTATGCATTTCATACTGCATACATCTATATGTTTCTTCTAAAATCTAAAGTTTTTTATCTGGTTGTTTTGCAGGCTAAAAAGGAGAAAGAGAGAGAAGAGAAAGAGAAACGAAAGGAGAAGGAGAGAAAGGAGAAGGAACGCGAACGTGAAAGGGAAAAAGGTAAGGAGCGAACTAAAAAAGATGAAACAGATAGTGAGAATTTAGATATATCTGACAGTTATGGCCACAAAGAGGACAAAAAAAAGGAGAAGGATAGGAAACACCGTAAACGACATCAAAGTGCTGCTGATGATGGGAGTTCTGACAAGGAAGATAGAGAGGAGTCCAAGAAGTCTCGTAGACATGGCAGTGATCGTAAGAAATCCAGAAAGGTATACCTATCTATTGATGATATATTGTTGGTATATTGTTTTTTTATTCGACGAGCTTTAATGTTCTTCCAATGTTTCCTTGGCAGCATGCGCACTCACCCGAATCGGACAGTGAAAGCCGGCATAAAAAGCACAAGAGAGATCATCGTGATGGGTCCCGTAGAAGCAGTGGCTATGAGGAGCTGGAAGATGGTGAACTTGGTGAGGATGGTGAAATCCAGTAGTTTACAAATAACCTTTTGCGAAGAAACCAAATGGGGATTAAACTAATGAAGATTTCATTGCTAAATTCTTGAAGTTCGTAAGCTTAACTGTTATTGTGTATAAGATTTAGACTATTTAGGCGGTTGGAGATTTAGGGTAATGTTTGGGCTTTTACATTTCTTTTAGTGTTTATGCTCTAAGTTTAGGGGGGTTTTGGGTTTTTAATTTTAGTACTTGGAATATCGAATATTTGTTACTTAAAGCCCTCCTACAAGAGTTGGGAGTTATGGTTTCTGGCTACCAAATTAATGCGGCAGAAATTGTGAGAATTAGCTCGATCGCTTTGAAAATGTATCGGCTGTGTAATGTAAGTGGTTGACGGTATTTTATACAGTTTGTTAGCAAGTAATTTTTTTTTTTTTTTTTAATCATGATGTGATCTCATTGATATGTGGTCAGCATTAATTTTAAAAAATTTGATTTGACGAGTTTAAATATAAAATTTTTGATAAAAAATTATACATTGAAATATGACCTTTTTGGTTAGGTTGTCTCACTCGATCTCGAAGTCCAGAACTTGAATTAGATTCAGTTTTACAGATGCATCTCCGTTTAGTCACGAAAGCTATTTTTCAAAATGGATGTTCACCTCAACTAAACAATGTAAATATTACATAATTATTATCTGGTAAAAAAGAATCTGTTGGTTTTTTTTTTTTTTTTAAAAAAACCAGTAGTATTTTTGGATATTAAAAACAATTCATATTGAAGTGTTAATTTGATAAAAATTATGATGTGCATGAAAGTTTTGATTGGATTGTGTGGTTGAAATGTACAACTCATCTCAGGATTAAGTTGGAAGAAAATCATGTCTACTTCATGGTGGGTTGGGACGTCAACGTCTATGGATCCAAGCATTAAATATCACTTTGTTAATTATGTATTATTGGGGGAAGGCATTCCCCTTCTTTCTTCCAATTTTCTATTTGAGAAAAAGAATGTCCATCAGTTTTTCGACCTTTTTAGGTACAACACTAATTTACTATAATGGAATAAATATGAACGAAACAGGAAACAGCCGACAGAAATCAATGTCAGTGAAATAGTAATTGAAATTTGAAACAACCAAATTACAATATTACCATCCTAGTGCTATAGGACATTAATCATGTCCGTTACAACTTCATTTGTGATCTCCTCTGCAATGGCGTTTCCTATTACTAACCCAATATCCCTCTTCTGGGATTCAAAATCATGCCATTCCTGGCTGGATTCCATTGCATCTGATTCCAACAATTGCTCTACGTTTGATTCATCACCTCTTTTTCCCCATCGCTTTATTTTCTCACCAATGGCTTTTCCAATCTCCTCAGACCCTATGAACTCTTTCCCTTTGTCTTCCTTGTCATGCTTATTATCTACCAATTCCCTGACACAGTCAAAGAGAAGTTGCTTTGTTTGCTGCAAAACCCTTTTCGATATTGACAACGAGGAAGAGTTAGACCTGTCAGGCTTTTGTAATTCTGTTAATCCTGCACAACTCGGTTTCTCTGGTGTGGTTTGAAGAAGTAAATTCCAGAGAGAAGCTGACAATATTGAGTCTTCCGTTATTAGATTAGGCAAGGAGATGTGTTTCTTCCTTGTGCTGGAAACCCTGCTTGCTGTTTTAACTCACGAAAATTAGTAATGGATTCATTTAAAGCAGAGGAAAAATAATTAAGAATGCTTTGTTACTTTAAAGATACTAACTGTTGGCGAATGGTGAGCCTGTTGAAGTAGATATTTCTATTTCTTCTAACACTGACTGAAGACTGTGTTTACTGTCTTCCATGCAACTCCATTGAAACTTTGCATCTGCAACAGCCTGTACGCTTCATGAGTAACAAGCAGAACCTAATATTTTCCTAGGAACATCGAATAGAATCTTGCTTTTTGCAACAGATAAAGAGTTTCATAAAGTTTTTCTACCTTCTTTTCCCTTCCATCGTAGAGTTTCAAATTCGACTTGGAATTGTCAGAAAACACATCTATGTCGCTATCTGAGCATGAGTTATACACTGTGGTGCTGCTAGCGGAGGAAAATCTATCCGGCTCTGCAGTTTCTTGGTTATTTCTGTCCATCTCAGTGACACTAGGCTTTCCATCTTCATCATCGGAATTCTTGGTTCTTAACCCTTTAATTGTGAAGAACTTGTTACATAAAGCTTCAAGTACCGTGGGGAAGTGTGGAATACCCTTCTTGGTCTTATTTTGACTACCAGGCTTCTTTAGAAACTTGCCTGAATTGCCATGGCAACAGATGAAATTAGCTCCTGAAGTTAAGTTCTTTCTCATACACCCTCTTTCTAAAAGGTAAACCTCTAAGATGAAAGGTTCTTGCTGTTCTTGGAGGAGTTCTCCAAGTTGCCTCGCTGGCTTGGATGCAGTGGTCCTAACCATGGCCATTTGAGCAGTGTTAGGCTGAAGGGTGGCAGGAGTTGAAAATGAAGCTCAATGGTTTTAACTTCTAAGTTTAAGCTTGTCGATCAGAAGGAATAAGGAAAAAGAAGATTGGGTGTTAAATGGGAAAGACAGGCATATCTGTCAGTTATGGACTGAACGAGAGCAGAAACAGAAGGAAGATTGGGTATTTAAGGCTATGAAAGGTGGTGAAGGAAGAAACTAGAAAGACATAGTCCAAAAAATCTCTAGGTTATATAGCTTTAACTGCTGTGGTACCAACGCAGAGTTCCAAAGATTTTGCCTGGACACAGCGGTTAGGTGATATGAGCTTTTAATCTAGCATCTTCTATTCCACTGTCTTGTTCATTTCATTGCCTGTCTTTACTTGCAGACTTTGACAACTTATTCAATCCTTCAGGCTCTATCCGATCACTCTCATTTTATATGCATAGAATTTATTTTTTGTTTCTGGTACTTGTATGGTCCCAAAAGCACTCGTCTCTTTCTGAATGGTGTCCATAACTGGTCAACATTGCTGATGGGAACAATGGCAAACTAAATGCTAGAATTCCTGGATTGAAATCGGTCACTGCATTTATTTACTTCTAAATCTAACCTCGGTTATGTTTATATATGTGAACATGACTACATCCATGTGTATGAGCCAGGATTTCCTCTCCCTTTCCCCTAACTCAAGGACATTCAATCACCCATTCCTTGTCATGGTTCAATACACATGATATTGTAGTCTTCAATTGTGAACTTGATGGCAAAAATGGTAACCCAAAGTGCACAAGGCTCGCATCTCGTAGGGTCTGAAGAGATTATGTATATACAACTTTCTGTCTATGTTAACAAAAAAATTATTCTTCTTAAACTGATAATTTTCAGATCACAAAAGAACGTATTTTACTGTTGCAGTAAAGTTCCGTGCTTAATATTTAAAAAACCTGAAAGGTTTGTCTTTCTGTGGATGACCTGAAATCAGAAATCAGAACATGGAAGCATCTTTTACTTGGGGATTTGGTTTAGTGCAATGTAGAAAGAAATCAGAAAGAGAAAGCTGCAGTTTCAAAATTTTGGCCAAGAAATACAAGAGATGCAGCTGCTAGCTACAATGGATAGGTGGTAAAGGAGAATCTGTGTCTGTATACTGTTTTGGAATTACTTGGATAACATTTACATGTTTATTAAGTTCAGACAGTTGTCTCTGATGGAATGAAAAGGTCTATACCCCTGTCATGTCCCTCTGTAAGAAATTGTCTCTTTCGTTTTGTTTATGATTCCGTTATGATTTTGGGGTTGGGTTTTCAATCTTGAAACTTGGCCAAAAAATATAGTAAAAACCTAGCTCTTAGACCAAAACCCTGGAGCCCATTCAACCAAGCTAGGTCTACGCTTGATGATTCTCATATCCATCTGACAAGAGTTGGTGTGTTTCATTAACAATTAAGGAAAACCATGGTAAAATAAAAGTTGAAATCAAATATATTTGATAGAACCGATGAACTACCAGATTTTGTACTATCCTACAACAATCATGGAATCATAGTCTGGTCTGATTGTTCTAAATTCTCTTTCTCCTCAAGCCTTGTCTTTGTTGCACCTAACCAGATTCACCTTTTACATTTCTATATTTTTCATGTGTATAAAGACAAAAAAAAGTACTGTTTATTATAAAATGTGTGAGAACATAATCACACAATCAAAGTTTATAAAATCATATGAGTCAGTCAGTGTGACCAATTTCAATTATTTTATCTAATACAATGTAACAATTGTATAATACAAATTGGAAATAAAAGCTAATATTTGATAGTCAGTGTGAGGTGGAATTGGTTCTTGGGGTAACCTTCGGCTAACATTATAACATGTGGGTATCCATGCTGTTGAGAAAGACCATCACTGATGGGATTGGATATGGGGCCTTGTCTTCTTCCATCACAATCTTATTAATACAATGAAGTAGGCAATGGCCCAGTAGTCTTTGTCTTTCAGCTTATGGCATCATTACCTTTTGCCAATAGCCTTACTAACTCATCTCAAAAGGGCAAATTTTCCTCCTGTTTCTTGTCTTTTTTTGTTAACAGTGACCTTGTTTTAATGTTTGAAGATGATTTAGTAACTGCGAACTTGAATAGAACACGTGTGCTGAACTGATAAACCCAAAACCTTGGTTTTAAATCCGATTGATTTCAATAAAATTAAAAATAAAAATAACGATAAAATTAAAAGTGATAGTAAAATTAATAAACAGTTTAAATGATCAGTGACTATCAATTGTGATATGATAACATTACTATCAAATAAAATAGTAAAAGAGTTATCTCCTCTTCTTGTTTTAATTTTTTTATTTTATTAAAAAAAATATATTTAATATTTTTTTTTATCATTTTTAATCTCATCGGAGTCAATCTAACCATCTATCCAAATTCATCGTAAATATTTTAAAAGTTTAAATCAATGATGCAAGAATCTGATTTGAAACAAATCGATTAGTTGGTGTCCCAAGTTTCCATCTTTACATAAAGATAAATTTCCCTAACTTAAAGATTTAACTTGAATCATGTTCAGAGCTGTTAGGCATGCTGATGAAATGAATAATCTTCAGGTTAAACCACATTAGCACAGTCAAAAGATCGACTTCTCGAACTACACCCTTCTAAAACTTTGTTAAACCACATTCCTGAAATTCAGTGATCATAAATCATATGTTGTTATGTAACTGCAGCATCTCCCATGACAGCATAATTAAGGTTCAAACATGGTGTGTATTAGAATTAGAACAATTAAATACATCCAAAGAGAATGAGAAAGGGTTAAGCAAGTTTCAGAAAAACAAAGGAAAAAAATAGAATTCAGAGACCTAGCATTACAGCAAAGAATAAGAACTTATGGTTTTAATACTGTAGAGATTTGTGACCTGAAACTTGATTTTCAGCTCTCAATTTCTCAATCTTGGATTTAAATTCACTGTGAATTGATGTAAGTGATCTCTGTGGAGAAGCAAAAGCAACACTAAATTGTTTAATCTCTTCTTCAAGATGTTTCCGTCTTTGTACTTCAGTGTTCAAGTCCCTCAAAACATTTTCTTTTTGATTAGTTATAAGTATGAGCTTCTGAGATGATGCAGAGACCCTTTTCAGCAATGAATCTCTTCTTTCAAAAACTGAAACTCTCTTTCCAAGCTACCATATCTTTCTTTAGAAGCCTCCAGGAACTTGTTATTGAAATCTAACTCTTCCTCCAAATTTTCATACTTGTCCTTGATAGTGTTGAGTTCATTGCTCAGTTTCTCCTTCCAACTAGCGGTTTCTCCACCCATAGTGCAGCCCTTACAAATTTAAAAACTAAATCTCAAAACAGGATAGAAAGCAACCTACACTCTCTCGTCAGTTTTCTACCAGAATGGAGTTCATTTTTTTTTCCAGGAAGCAGCTAAAAACATAGTTCTTTGTACAAAGAGATAAAAGAGTACAATCACAGTCGTAATCAGACAGTCAAGCAGAAAACAAACAAACAATAGGAGAGGTCATGGTTCATACTCATGATCCTAAGATGATGCTTTCATGGTGGTGCCCATTCTCCACAGTTTTGGTTTTGGTTGATGCTGAGTGGTGAATTTAAATAAGCATATAACAACTATTCTTCCAAGGAACACATGACTAGATGCTTGAACACCGACAGAAGAGAAAATTCTATTGTAAAAGAACATGAATTCCGACAAAGATAAATATAACTCATTAATTTGCTTGATATGTGTATTAAGATTAGAATTTATTCAATAGACTCTTGAAGTAGTTCGAAATATTGGTTGTCATGAAGTACAACAAAGATCAGTTTTTCATTTTCTTCTTTCTGTGGAGGAAAAACATAAATTTGAAGGAATTTTTGGAGTTCCTTTTTGCTCATTAAACAATATTGACTCAACTAAAGAAAAGATGGAGAGAACATATAGCGAAGCGAGTTCAGAAAATCAGGATCCTGAAGAAGGAAAGAAAATATCCTAAAGTCATAACGAAGAATAAAACCATAATTGATAAATGGCATCCTGATAACTGTGACCAGGCAGCTACCTTAAAGTTGCAGCTGCATAAAGGAGTCTTTGCTTGTTTATCCTCAGGACCTTCTGTTTCAGATAGAGTCAAGGATGTAATTGTGCTTTTCAACTTTTCAGAAAGCACTTTGTTGTAATCTTGGATTAGAGAATCATTCCCAGATGAAGATTTGTGATCACCCATTGCCTTTGAAATGTGGGTTTCCAAGGTCGAGAAAAGGCTTGTCCCAATTTCACTTGTGCCACAAAGCAGTTTTGCAGTTGAAGATTTCCCATCAGATGCAAAACTCTGTCATTGCTCAAAAGGATGGAAGCATGCATGTTAGTATCATATCTCAAATTAGAAATAATAAGTGGAAGGAGGCTAATATATTGCATTTTCACCTGTATAACGTCCTCAAAAATATCTTTGAAACTTGCCACTGATTCAAACAATCTTTGAGGCATTTCTCGAACAAGCAATGCTTCTTGTTTAAGTTCAGATAATTCTCTCTTTAATCTGTCATTGGATTGTATTTGTTCTGCATGCTTTCTCTGTGAATGTAACATTTGAAATGGTTACAAAATAGAAATGCACACGAAAGTATGAACCACGAAGAAATTAAGAGTTGAAAATGCCAATTCCCTAAGGTGCAACTTAAACAAGTAGCTATTTACTGACCTGTAGCTCATTCTTCTCTTCAATCGCAAGTTCTAGCTGTAGCTTGAGATTTTGGAGTTCTTCTTTGTAATTCTTATTCAAATAATCCTGACAATGAAACCGTATATTAAATTAAATTTATGCAGTCCTTATTATGACCAATATCATTTATGACAGAGAGGCATTTGTAAAAACACAATAGCAAAGAACATGTATAATCCCAATCGAAAGATGAAGATTAAATGACTTTGAAATTATCAACTCACAGGAGTTACATCTTGTAGTGGAAAGGATTGAACTTTTCTTGCAGGAGTTGTTAGAAGTGAATCAAGGTCTGCAGTGTAACCCTTGTTCATTTTGAACCAAGTGTCTTCATCAGCCAAACTGCTAAAAGAATCTGGAAGAGGACTGAAATCTGGTAAACGTGAATAATTTGATCTCTTGGCAACAAAGGCATTGGGAGCTTCTTTAAAACAAGGGGTTTTAAAATCATCTCCTCCATCATTACATTCTTCCTTTGGGCTTTCTCTCATGGAATCCTGCCTCACCAAAAGTATATTTATAAAATTTCCTCAACACAGAGATAAATGCAAGAACAACAACAACAAAAACTATAAAATAGTGGCAAAAAAATTGACCCTAAAATAATGAATAATTCTTTAATCAGTTAACTTCAATTTCCGTGCCAAAGTTCAGTACTAGCGAATGAATTCCTAGAGAATAGATAAAAGATCATAGTTAAATTAACGATTAATCATGATTAGCTGTGCACCAAGTTTGGAATTTCATATTAACATGAACTGATCCCCAGATGATAAAATAAAATGATATTTGCAAGCATAATTCTGTTACTGTCCTAAACGAATGTCAGGAGAAGGTATAATGGGAACATGCAATGCAGGAATGCAAGTAATTCAGTAGCTTAAGATTTGTGATCACATGTATTACTGAAAGAAGCAGCCAAGAAAGCAAGACGAAAAACTGTAGTTGCAAAGCTAAATCAAGTGTTCTAAAAGATAGATAGATGAATTACGTTCCGAATAGTGTTGCTGTAGCAGACACAAAGTAAGTGGTGATCTTCTAGTCCAGTAACCACAAGTAGACTAAGGTGCAAACAATCACATCCAAAAGAAACAGATATTTCTATACTCTACTTAGCAGTTTGCACTTATACCTGACTAGAACTATCACCATCTGAAACCAAACTACTTAGATTTTCAATCTTCATCTGCTGATCTCTAATGCACTGCTCACGCTCTTTCTGCAATCTTCTTTCCTCTTCTAGTTCCATTTCAAGCTTTTCACGCTCTAGTTCATACTGAAATTGGAATATAAGCAGATAAAAAAAATATATATGTATATGTTAATGATTGGTGATACAAGATGATAATCCAGGTTCTGAAATAAATAAACAATTAACCTTAAGCATGCTGTTCCTTAGTTTTAATATCTCTTGCTCCAGCACCTCAGATCGAGATCCCTGAACAAATTTAAATGATGTTAGATTTTTTTTGTCTAATGTTGGTATATCTGACCTGATTCTCACCTGAAGCTTCCTGCGTAGCTCCTCTATCTCTAACTTCTGCCTTTTCAGTAAGGCTGCATCAGTCAAAATCTAAAAGCAAGTTAACCATGATTAGCTTCGTGTCAAATTCATATCAAATCAGTTAAAACAAAAATGATGAAAAGCAAGATTTAATTCTTACTCCTTTTGTCATATAATAAATAATCAATATTTCATGATTTACATATAAAAGCTAGAATTAGAGATCCATATATTGGGTGATAATGTGCTCCAATATAAGAAAATGAACAAACCTCGTTCACTTGAGCACAATTCGTAATGCGCTTAGCTCTGCTAGCAAAAAGGAGAGTGCCCTTTGTTTCCTCAACGTGAATCTAAACATATAATATCAAAATAAAACCAAAATGATAAGTTGAACTTGAAAATGCCATTGTATAGTTTCCCCTTCTGAAAAAGATAAGAAAACAAAAAACAAGCCATACAATAACCACACACACACTCAAAGGAAGGGTACCTCTTCTGGTGCTACAGTACATATAATTGAAGTTTTGGCATTCCCGCCTAGAGCAGGTTGGAGTATGCGGGTTAATTTACTATCACGAAAAGGAATATGCGCCCTGTATGTGTCAATAATTCATATGATTAGAGCATATTTATTCTATTTTATACAAATATACTTACTTCTCACAGAATAAGCAAAGCAAGTACCTTTGCTTTGCACCGTGACTAAGTTTGTTAATTACATTACCAAGAACCATTAAGCTCTTATTAATATACTTTCCTTCCTTCAATTGTACTCCGCCGGCTCCAGTCTTGGCAATGCGCTCAGAACCAGCCAAATCTACCAAATTCTACTTTCAAATAAAAAAAATAAATTAAATTCATGAAATTAATGAAACATAGTAGAAACTGTATAAAAGAATAAAACAAGTCTACTACAGCATGATAAGATACAAACCAAAACTGAGACGCGTATGGCATCACTGCTTGAATAATCACTGGAAGAGCTTGTATCCTTTCCCTTGCTTTCTATCACCTAGAAATGTAAAATAAATTTAATG
The DNA here is from genome assembly GCA_033439115.1 of Firmiana major. NCBI lineage: Eukaryota > Viridiplantae > Streptophyta > Magnoliopsida > Malvales > Malvaceae > Firmiana > Firmiana major. The sequence goes on from CM065909.1 coordinate 49,343,791, forward strand.
AATATTAAAAAGTAAAATTCAGCGAATAAATCGTGTAATAATCATGTTCAAAAATATGTTAAAAGAACTTACCATTCTGAATATTGTATGAGACCTACTACTTCGTGCATTCATATTTGTCTCACCAAAATGCCTATTAACTGAAAGAAAATTGATTTAAGCAAAATATTAGAAAAAAAAAAAAAAAATCTGCCCATATAAAACTAAGGGAAAATGAAAAACATAAAGGACCTTCTCCTGACTCTAGAAGCTCCATCACTTGTTCAGCATTGTTCACAATTTCTTCCCTAAGACCCGCAACGAAAATCCCGCGCTAAAAGAAACAAGAAAAATCAGTTACTTTTCTGCATTATTGATAAAGAATTGAACCTTTATCAAAGTTGAATCAATGGCCGACCTCCAAACTCTCATGAATCTGCAATTTCTGATTCTCTACTGCGAAAAGGTCGTTAAGTTCTTCATTATAAATTTCCATGTAGGAAACTCGGATGAGAAACTCTCGATCAGAAATCTGGGAATTTAATTCAACACCAAGAAAATCAAAGTCAAAGCTTTAATTTTGAAAAATGTAAGCTCAATTAAAGAAAAAACTTTTTAACGAGCTAAATTGCTTTAAATTACCATCTGTATTTTCTGAAATATATCATTAACTGCTCGATGAATAATTCCGGGATCGTTCGATGAACCGTTCATAGTGAAGGTTTTGCCACTGTTCGTTTGTCCGTATGCAAATGCAGTCCCTAAAACATTGAAAAAGTGTAAATTTTTTACAACTGGAACAAAATGTTATGAACAATTGTCAAAATTAGGGCTAAAAAAGGGGATGGAAATTCAACCGTTAAAGCCGTCGACAGCTGCATGAATAATATCCTTAGTAAGAAGTTCGTAAACCTTTGAATTCGAGCAACTTTCATCGAAGACATGATCTAGAAACAAATAAGCAAAATTTCAACGAATAAGAATTGGATTTACAAAGGGAAAAGAAGAGGGAATGAAATTTACCGAGAGCGTAAGAAAGGCCAGAAATTGGGGTGCCGTGAAGCTTGTGAAGAGAGATTCGGTTATCTTGGACTCTCCAGTAAGTTCCAGAAGAAGTTTCTTGGGAAATCGGAGGTCTTACTCTCACTGCTACGCAGATCTTCTCCATTTTCTCTCCTTTTCTTAAACGTTGGGTTGCAGAGAGCGGAGCAATGGCGGGATCTTTACGCTTTCACGAGGGGGACGAATTGGTTTTGAATGTTTTCTGTTGACGGAAATGCCCACAAAATGGAGTTTCTAGTGTCGACCTGGACTGGGGGATTGGGCTTAGTGGCCCACTCTCATGGCTAAAACAGAGCTATAGGCCCATAGTTTCATAGGGAGGCAGCTTTGAGGCCCAACTCTAACATTTGTATTGGGAACCCATTAATTGGAACGCCCACTGAAATCCATTCATTGTTTATAGTTTTTTGTGTTTAGGATTCAATATCATATTGAATATAAAATTAATTTTTATTCATATTTTGTAATTGATATTAATTCGAAATAATTTAATCTGATGAAAATTCAAATATAAATTTTTTTATTATAGATCGTCCTCAATCATAAATTCGTTAAGCCACTAAATTCACCCTTTAAATTTATCTTATCGTTTTTGAATTTCGTGATCAAATTAACATAATATTACATTTCTTGTAAGATACATTGAAATTAATTTAAAAATTAACATAATAAAATATATTTGTCAATCGTTAATTCGATTTGTGATTAAAATCTCTACCGACAAGTTTGTCGAAAAAAATTCTTCTCAACTACCCACGGAAAAGATTTTCCTTTTAGTTTCATCCAAAATTTAATTATGTGCAACCAAATAATATAATTTGTAAATCGTGATTAACACCGACAATTAGAACAAATCACATTCCATGAGTTAGATCAAAGCAAACCACGTATAATCGTTAAGGTGGATTGCATAAGAAAAGTGTGGGTTCTTATTGCATTTCATTCAAGCAATTCAACAATCTCTTTTGCCAAATAAGAGAACATCCTAGTTTCCTCCCAGAGCACAGGACATAATAGTTTCCGATGCATTTGTTAGCAAATACGACTTTGGAGATATAATACAAAAATGATATAAATATTATATATATGCATGCAAATAATATAAGTTAAAGTTGTGACAAAAAATTATATAAATTTGATAAAAATTAAAAAAAAAATTATATTTCGTCTTTGAGAAGTTAACACATTTATTTTTCGTATTTTAATATATTAAATTTAAAATAAACATTATACAAATTTATAAATTATCAATTTTAATTATAGATTGACATGATGTTCTGAATCCTTTAAAAAGAAAAACTTGGTTGTAAAGTCTGTAATCGATGGCTAACTTAATTAGTGGACGGTAATAAAGATGAGTTAGACAAGCTAATTAAGCACTTTCCCACCAATATGAAAGAGGAACATTTACAAACAATGACATCGTCGTTGCCAAATTCATGTAATTTAGTCTAAGTATACACGAGTGACGTGTCTCAGTCAAAAGATGGATCATATACTTGTTTTCTTCTTAATAATTTTCTTATAAAAATTTTAATATTCTTCACCCTTAATTCTTCTTCTTTTTTTTTTTTTTTTTGCTTTTATAGCAACCTTCTGAGAACCTGCAATTTAAGAGAGAGAGAGATAGCATGGATTTTTCTTTTTTGTAGTATGAAAAGCTTGGGTGATGACAATCAACAAAGTTAAGCAGAAAAACATGAACCCAACATTTGGCAACATTTAAACCAATTTGACGGAAAAGCAATGATATGAATCATCAATTTTTCCTTTTTTGTAGACTAAGTCATGGCTAAAGAAGACAGGCATTCAGTCAATTTCCTTTCTTTTTTCATTCTTTATTTATTATGGTGGATGGATAATCATGCAAAATGTCTTTCTTTTGTGTTGATTTGATGGGGGCTACAGATCCAAATCATCCGAATTCCGAGTCCAATCCCTGCACCTGGATGAAACAGGCCCCATCTCCTTGGAACTGGAACAGCTGTTTCATGCACTTGAAAATTAAGTGTAATAATTATTACAATAAATAAAACTAATGATTTACGTGTATAACCGTGTAGGGTCGCATGCATGTATGCAAATTAATCCTTTTTTTCAGGCGAAAAAGCAAGTGCACATCGTTGTTCTTTCATTGTTTAATGAAGGTTTAGTCTTTACATCATGATCCATTCGAAATCTCACTATAACAAAAAGGAAAATCATAAAAAGACAAAAGAAAAAGGAAAGGAGACTGGGGGGTTTTTTTCCTTGCTTTTAGAACTCGCATGCATTGGGTTGGTTAGTTTAAAGTCCAAATTTTTATGAATGTAAATTGTAATGTAGACATGAATTTAAGCTTTTAACAACTGGAATATTCGAAATAGCAATCATAGAAGACATCAAAAACTTGCGAGAATATCCTCAAAATTTGGATTGTAAAAGGATGATTAGAAGGCATATTATGACCAATTAAAGATGGAGATGATTGATTATATCAACTTTTCTTTTTTTGGTCCTAGGTAATATTTATAGTACGTTACTTGCTTTGATAGGCTATTTATAATTAATTAGTGGGTAAAAGTTTTATTCTTTTGTTAATCACACACACACTTTTATTAACACCTGAGCAACAAATTTCTATTTTGGTCCTGGACCCTAGTGAAATCCCTTTGCACTCACACACACTTTAGGATATGTGAAGAGAAATAGAGAACTTTGATTGAGATTGTAATGATTTGGATTGTGCATTTTCATCGGTTATAATATATGCTAAATTTGAATGGTCGGTGTGTACTTGTAGCTAGCTAGAATAGAAACTTGTAAAACTGAATTACACATTCATAATTTTAACACATTCATAATTTTATAAGGGTTCATATATATATATATAAACACTTCAGTTTAACTTCATATATTTAGTTTCTCTAAGGGCGTAAAGGGGCTTATGTCACTGTCTTCTACTTCACTTAATTAATTCATATTTATTTTAGTTCTTGGAATTTGATTTAATCGAGAGTTAAAATTCAGAACTCAAATCTGGCCTTTCTTTATTAACTCTGTACATATACACAATAAAGAAGAATTGTTTTGTTTAACCCATTAGCCTTGAACATGTCGGAAAGCATATACATATATATATATATATATATATATATAACCTAAATTAACTTAAAAGAATGGATAATGGAAGTAACTTGCTAGGCTAATAATTCAATAAGCTGAATTGAAGTTTTTTTTTTTCATTATTTGAATTAAATGTCACCAAACTCTTCTAAAAGATTGAAGTTATTGATAAATGGGGGGTGAGATTGAAATTATTTGGGATTAATTGAATTCAGATTTTTACAGAATATATACTATAATTTTTCTTTAATTATTAGATTAAACTATTATTAACTTAGAAGAAGTTAGTTTAATTAAAGGAAGTTTATGCATAATCAAACACTAATTAAATGAGGGGAGATAGAATATATTAATATATTCAAACATTTTACCGAATAAAATACATTTTAATTAAGATTTCTATATACTCGTTCTATGTAATGTTTTTCTAAACATTAATAATCGTGGCAGCAGCCGAACATCTATATTGATTTTGTGACATTGAATATGACATCTATTTTATCAAAAACTTAATTATAATAACATTTTAGGACATGAAACTATATAGAGTTTCAGTCATGGTGGGTCACTTCAGTTTTATTATAAGATGTAAAGCCAACAATCGCCCACGAAAAATCAAACCAAACCACACGTACAGATCTCTGATTGCGCTTCAAAATTTCTGTCGGTTGCTATTTTTGTTTGCAAAAGAGAGAAGTTTAACATTTTACTCATGAATCCCATCCAAGACAGTAATTCTTCATAAAAGACAATCCAGTAAAAAGCTTCATTGCATTCAGTAATATATATTGACTCATGCATGAATTATATACAAGCCAGCAAGACATGTGCAAAAGCTGCTATAGTAAGAAAGAAAATTCCTCATGAAAAGACCAAAAAAGCAAGACAGGATATCTTTTTACAAGAAAAACAATCGTGGGGTTTGTCGAAAACCACCACATTTTTTGACCAATGTAGAGATTAAGCTCTAATTAATAATTCCTTTCTATGGCTCTTTATGTTTCGTGTAATCAGAGCCTTTTTGGGATGTGATAATGGTTTAGTTAATCCGTTTAAGCTTAATAAATGTAGGTTTATCGTGATTGCATGGCGGCTAAAGTCCAGTGCAGATCCAAGAGTCTGGCCCAAAGAGCTATGGATTCGGATCTCAACTGTTCATTCTCTCGCCATACAACGTGACAGTGATTAATGACTGAACTTAGCGAGTTCTTAAGCTGCTGATTCTCTATGTTCAACCGGTTCACTTCATCCGTCAGGTTCTCCAAGTGCCTCTTCTTTCGCCAGCGAGACCGCCTGGCTGACTCCCGGTTCGATATCATGCGTCTTTGTTTCATCTCCTCCTTTGAATACACCGCCCGGCCGCTTGAACCATCTGAACCAGAGTTTGGACTAAGGGATTCATCAGATTCAAGAAAAGAGAACAACTCTTCAAGCTCTTCGGGTGTGAAAAGGGTTTCATTATGAACCAGCAGTTGGGCTTGAACCGGTTCTTCAGACATTGGGTTAATTAAAGTAAACCAACTGAAATGAGGCTAGAAATGAAGGAAAAAGACTTATTTTAAATTGATACTAAGAAGGAAGAGAAGAAGGGAAAAGGGAAGGAAAGAAGAGGAGGAGAAGGGTATTTAAGGATGGAGAGAAGGGATTTGTGTAGGGTCACCACATACTTTTCCAATATAGAAATTCTTGTTTAATTTAGGGTTAAAGGTAGTGGGGGTCATTTTTTTTTCTTCTTCTTTTTTTTAGAAAGAAATGGTGGGTCATGTAGAAGATTAGGTTTACCTTAATCACGAAGAATCAAACAAAAACAGATAAAAATAAATTAAAAAAAAAAAAAAAAAACCTGCTTGAAAAGTGATGTTTATGAGAGAAATAGAGAGACAAAGAGAGAGGTCATGTGGGCTACACAAGGAAGAAAGGTGGTATAATCTTACTTGTTATGGTTTTCTCATGTCAGATGTATGTTTATAAATGCGAGGGTAAATATCATCTCTTGAGGTAGCTGTTGGCCTTAATACTTCTCCATGTGTAAGTATAAAAACGCTTTCTTCAAAATCCGAGGGAAAAGATCGTCGCAAAGACAAAACAAAGACAACAAGTTCGTAGTTTAGTTTAGTTAGTACAATGATTATGGATTTATGGGTGAGCATTGTATGTGGAGGTGAAGACAATTGCAGACGTGCTTCACGCATTCCTTTTTTTATAATTAAATTCTTTGTTATATTTAGGAGCTAGTTAATCACATGCATCACTTCTTCCATATATTATTTACATTGATTTAGGAAAATAATTCCGATGGATTTTCTTCAGCCAAGTTTCCATGAAAAACCAACCCAAAAAAGAAAAAAACATCACATCATGAGAAAAGAAGAAACAGAAATTTATATGGTTCTTATACTAAGAATCTTATCATTTTTAATACACCTTTTACTCTGCAAAAGCAAGCAAAAAATGTAGTTTTGTGGGGGAAAGAGAATTTAGAATTGCCTTTGTGATGAGTTAATAACTCTTGACCTTTACGCCCCCAAAAGAAATAAATCAGAGTGATAATTTGCTTTTCTTTTATATATTGTTTATTGAATTAAAATTGTTTAATTCTACAGTACTGCAGATTCCATGGTAGTTTTCTTAGTTAGTGTTCTTGGAAGTTAGAACATAGTTTTTCTTAATATATTTCCATGGGGATCTTGGAAGTTTTTCCTTTATTTGGCAGTTGTTTCTCAATTCTTCAGCAAAGGCCAAACTGCACTCTAGTGGTAGTGGAGCCTAACATGCAAACCATGGGGTCTGCTATTATTTCATGAAGGTTAGCTCAACTATTAGCCAGCCCTTTATACATATATATAATTTAACCGCTTTGATTAACATATAGAGAAAAGTTGGCTGCATGTGCTGCAGCCTGCTGCTAACTTGTTTTCTTTTAAAATCATTCCATCTCAAAGGATGCCTAGCTTTTTTTTTTATTGTCATTTATCTTTTGTTGCATTAAATGACACTTATTTTATCGTCTTCTTTACAATTATATCCAATTATATATCACCATTTTACTATTTAATTTCATTGTTATAATAATTAATTTTATTATTATCATTAACTCATTGAAATCAATTTCAATATCAATCCAAACTACTCCTTAATCCCAGCAAAGATAATTTACTATTCCTCGAGTTTAATACAAAAAATTTAATCGTTATTACCTCAAAATCAAATTTTTTTAGTATCCTCAATTTTAAATTAATCAAACTTTTATATAACTGTGTCAACTTCGTATTAAAACTTTTATCGAGTTAATTGTTTTTTAATTTGTGCATATATAATAATAAAAATAATAATAATAAGAAGAAGAAGAAAAATTACTAAACGGAGGAACCAGGATTTTGGTAGGATAGCATGGTTCCAACCTTCAAACAAGCGATAGGCTATAGCTACCGAAATCCAAAAGTAGTACATTTCTTTGGCACACTTGGAGATTCAATAATTCTTTCAATCACAAAAACCTTTCCCTTGCCAAATAGCCTATGGCCATGCGTCCGAACGACAGAAGCCCTTTGCCATCTTTGAGTATTACTTCAGACGCAGGCAAAACCATGCAGTGGAGCCTCTCTTTCCCATGTGCACAAAGGCAATGGGGAGAGGACAGTGTACCCAAAAGCTGAAATCTTGAAATCCCAATGCCCTATTCTTAGGCCTTCTTAACATTTTGAGTTTAAAGAGAAGGAAACCACTGTCCACAAAGATCAAAAGTAATGCACACCTAAATTTTTATTAGCAATTGTGAAGTGTATATATATATATATATATATATAATTGAAATAGAAGTTGATATTTTTTGGATTCAAATATAAACATTATAATATACAAAAATTGTTCTCTAACCACTCGATTAAAAGGTTAACATCAACCGTTTTTAAGTTATAGATTGCATAATTTAACTAGTTTTGGCAAAGGTAAATTTGATAGCATGGAAGGCCAAAGTACCCAACAGAAAACTAAACTGGTTGGCCAATGAGAAAAGGAACCATATAGGCAATTAAGGATAGAAAACACTTTTGAAACTATAAGAAAACTGAAGATAATCCTCTCAATCAAAACAATTCCTTTGCAAATGGAAATAGTATTGCAAAGTTCTAGCCTTTGCCATGGCAGAGACAAGAATGCCGATCGTATAACCTTTGCATCCATTAGGAATGCTAAACGAATCTGATACAATGAAGTAACATAAAGAACAGACTAGCATTTACATTTAATAATATGTACAATATATCATCATACAACCTTAAGACACTCAAGCCCACACCAATATATGGGGGGAAAGAGAATCTCTTTTCATGCTCTGGAAGGCGGAATTTTTCGGACATTTTTTGCTAGTGAACTTCTCAAATGCTTTTTCCAGCTGCAGGTAGAATCTACTCATCAGTTTTGTAGATTTTGGCAACAAGAAATACAAGACATTTACAAGTTCACCGGAGGACTTCCCTATGTTTGGCAAAAAGCAATAATAGATGTTAGCACACTCATTGGCGTGCAGAGGAAAATCAATTAAGGCAGCATATGCAATTACGAAATATATACATTGATCTTACCTTGAACAAAAGATCATAAGCAATGTGTTCCCAGGGCAATGTTATAGACATTAAGCAGCATTTGAGAGGCATCATCTCATCTTCATTAGAGGTTGAAGTAGCAGAAGCAGCTGCATAAGCATGCTTTGCAGCCACAGATGCAACAGCAGCTGCTTTGCGAACAATTGAGCCAAGTCCGAATCCCCTTTTTGATATAACTGGAGAAAAAGTGCCAGACTCCAGCTTGCTTTGGTCTGATAGAGTAACATAGTTTCAGTATTTGACTCAACCCATGCACCATTCACTTCATATGATCAATCAACTAATATCTATTTCATTAAACGAATCGGTTTCTAATTAGAGAAAAAAGGGGGGAAGCTATGATTTCCAAAAGTAATGGCAATGTGATTTAATGTTTACACTGACAAAGCATCAATAACTACAGGTAAAATGCCATAATCCTCAAAACTCTTAAATTTCATCATCACTTTTAAGTGTATCATAATGATTGATGAATTAAACGTAAGACAATTTGGGCTTTAACAATTGTTAAAACTTAAGAAACATGGGTCACAATCAATTTACAGTCTGTTGCAACATTTAATCTACATAAGCATTGAGAAAACGAGAAAACAAAGACAAAAGTGAATTTTACCAGGACCAATTTCATAAAAGGAATTTCTTACTGACCCGCAACACCTGAAACAGCCACTTCAACTTCCCCACGTCCTCCAGGACCTTTCATGTAAAGTTTGTCTGTTTTGCCAGAGGAATGACCAATAGACAGAAGACTTCCAATTCGAGAACTCCCAGCTGAGAATGAAAGACAAATGATATGAGATGAGAACTAAATAAGCATGAAGAAGACATTAAGAACAAACTAAAAGCTAGGATATAAAATGCTTAGAACATAGGCTAACTAGTCTGCATCTTATTTTTCATCCATTAAACTAGAGCAAGCTTAGTCAACATGATATCAACTGGAGATTCACAGACAATGTGTCTGTTTTTCTAAGGGCACATTACCATTATTACTTTTAATAAATGAAGAGAATGTTGCACAAAAAGGCACCAAAGGGGGTGCTGACCCCCTACAAGTCTGCAATAAAAGGAAATTAATTGTTGCCTAAACAAAAAAAACTAAATCCAATCAATGTCAAATAAGCCATGCTTGCATGTTTGACATACCAATCAATTTCTTCATCAACATCAACACATAAAAGCAAAGCAGATGATATTTTATCAGTCGATGTGCTAAGTTTTTGGAGAATTGTTAATGAACAAAAACAGAAGCCAATTCTTAGAAAGAGTAACTCCAGAAGGTATACCATCATATGCATCCCGAACCATTTGATAGCTGACAAATCCAGAAAACAGTGTAAGCTGCAATAACAATTAGCAGCATATCAAGCTGTCTGCAAACTGAACTTTCAAGCACTGTTGCATATATGGAATTCCTTAGCAGCTTTTCACAGAATAAATGCATATAAATAGGGTAAGCTCAAGTCTCATTCTATTTGATGCTAACCAAAATGTTATTTATAACTTACATCTTCAAAACTAGCTCCTGATAGTAAATTATTCCAAGTCGGAAGTGTTCAAATGATAGCACAAAGTTAGAAAAAACATTTTTCTTCTCATGCATATCTACCCCTTTCATGGTTTATATTGATTTAATTTGAATGTTTTACAAAAAATGTAACACAAGATTCCTTGTGCACCAAAACGCACTGTTGATAAAACTTCAAAGGCAGCCCATTTAAGTCCTAGTCAGCTATGCCACCTCACTTGTTCCTTAGTGATCAATTAATTGTTCTAAACAACAGTGTATAAAAATTGTAAGAATGTCAGAAAGCATTATTTATATTTGTGACCTAACTACAAGGGACGTTTATCACAAGCAAAAGCAAAACAAAAGTTCAGGATTCTGTGAAAGAGGAAAGTGAATGTGAATGTTTATAAGTGCTTATGAGCAAATAGGTATCTCTATACTGAAAGAACAAAATCATTTTGGCATGTTCATTTACAATTTTTTTAACCAAATGAAATTTGGCACATTGACAATCATAAAGCGAAGTCAAAAATCAAGCAGTTCTAAATACCTCCTTCAGAAGAGAAAACTCTGCTGATCAATGAACTAAAACACATAAATTATCACAAAGGACCCAAGCAATGACCCAAACCTTACTATTTTTTGTCTTCATAGAATTAGTATCCACTCTCAATGGTAAATTGTTACTGGAACTGCTATCATTTGTATCCTTTTCACTAGGAAATGCGGCCCCATCAAGGGCATTAAGAAGCACACAATAGCAATGATCAGTATCTGTTAAGACCTGCATGAGGAGAAAAATGTCATAGCAAAGTATTAGAGGTCTACAGTTGACTCAAAATTTCCTCCTTTCATAAAACCCTGCAATGTAATTATAAATAGCAAAGACCAACAAGACAACAGCATAATCAAGAAAGGATGTAAATCTTCAATATAAGAAGAGACTTTGGTCCTTAAATGTGCTACACAAACAGCAAGTTCCAACTTCCTGTTATCTTAGTGCTTTTAAAGTGGGTTGCCAGAGGAGGGCAGTAATACAAGCCAAGTTGAAACCCATATACCATTCTAAACTTATTCTTAGGCAAAACAAGCAGTGGAAATTTAATTATATACAAATAAATTTGAAAATAAAAACATTTAAGGACGATATACAATTACCACCGCGTCAAAAGTGGAGTCAAAATCATCTATTGCGAAACAGATATCAGGATAGGCAGGTGTTGTCTCTACTTCCTGGATCCATGATAGTTAGAATGTCATGAAATTGAAGAAAAGCTCAATATCACCATGATTTGCTGAAATTAAAAACGCTTGCCTTTTTTGAGTCCAAATGAAAATTTACTCGGCTGGGAGATGCATAAACAGTCTTCACAACCTACAGAACAGCAGAATAAAGCTCAACAATTAGATAACGCAGCATCCAAATGTTGACATGTACATTCTGAAATCCTTGCAAGAAACAAGATTAGATCTAACATATATATAACTCAATCTCCTTGGATTTAAATTCCAAAAATTAGCTGCAGTAACCCCATTCCCTTCCATCTAAATTCATCAACAGACTATGGCTTATAACAAGAAGGATGAAACGGTTACATGTTTTTCTCTACACTTCTCAGAAACTATTTGGTCAAATTTTTCTCCATGAAGACAGATACGAGTTTCAAGAATAAAGACAATTCCAAAATGTTAAAGATATAAATATGTCCTCCTAAAGGTTACTGGCATCATTAGCCACATTAAAGCAGGAGTTACCTTGTAAATAGGAGATAATGGTGTATCTTGCCCCGCTCGATGATTTATAAGGGAATGATGACTGGAAAAAAGAGGGAAAATAACTCAGTTAATAATTACTCATACTCTAACATGTTGAAGCTATGAGTGAAGAAAAAAATTTAAGCAGCAAATAAATATCTCTATTCTTCTTTAGATTCAAACTTCAAAATCCAGAGACAGAAAAGTTATTCACCATGGGGGATTGTTAAAGTAATAAGGAAAAAAGTATACCATTTGACTTTAGGAAAGTACAGACTGTTAAGATGGTAATAACATCAAGCTGATATACAGAAAAATAATTAAAATATGCATCACATCACATAGATAAGACACAATTAAGTGGAGATTCTACCTGCAAATAGCTACTGTTACAGAGTATGAAGTATGCGCAATCATGTTCAAGTAAAATGAGCGCCTCCAATCCACCTCGGATAAACTCTCACCAACTAACTTATCCAACTGGTTCACAAAAGTAAAGACAACTAAATATTAACTTGAATTAAATATAAGCCCCAATTTGCACATACTGCATTATAACAAGAAGCTATGAAAACTACAAAAGCAAAACCGAATCAACTTCAAGTTGGTTCTGAAATTCTTTTACCTCAGGTGCCCACCTGCGTACAAAGTAGGGAGCAAGACCTTCGTCGTTATCGTTAAAACCATGTACCCTCTACGGCAGCATAAATTGAACCAATTAGCTTAATTTTCCGAAGTTAAAAAAAATTATCAATACAATTTTGGAGATAACATTAACAAGAAGTGGTCCAGATTTGATACCCATTTTCTGACGAAAAAAATGAGATCATCGTCTTGGCGTCCTCTCGATTCCTTACCCCGAACAAAGTATAAATCGAAGACGTCATGCCAAAATTGGCCGTCCATTTCAACGTCGGCGGAATCTCGTTCGTCTACCGTCGTTTTCCCCAATAAGTTCGAGTGCTTTTTAACCATGCTCAGTAATTCAAACCTACCACAAACATTAAAACCCAAAAGATTAACGATTAACATTCGACAGCGAAAACGGGGAAGAAACAAAGCCCTAATTCTGAATGTGCTTACCTGGACGGGGTTTCTTCTCCAATTGGAAGCATGGCTTTCTTTTTCCTTTCTTTGTTGATTACAATCGATTCTGTCAATTGAGTTTCAATCCAATCACTGTGCTGTTTTCGGCGACGGATTGGGAAATTAGGGCAAAATGTTGAGGTAGTTAAAACTGGCGCGAGGTTAATCCGACGCTACTTATCCGTAGCAGTAAGTTCAGTTGCCAGTTACGTGCTAAGAGAGAAAGAGATGACTTTTTCTTTCGGTTTAAACAGAAAAAGAAAATTGGAAAAAACGGTAAAACTTAGTGCCGGCATGGAGAAATCAAACGGTGTCGTTTCCCGGGTAACAGAGCTCTCCGGGGCCCTTATTAGTGAGCTACCTCACCCAATTGAACTAGTAAGCTGCCCAATATTGAATTTTCTTAGTGGATTTGGGCCTGAACCGAAAAATAAATAACTAAAATGGCTGATATTAAGAAAACGAAATTTGCTTTTATTTTAATTCCAAATTGAAGTGTTTAATATTTATTATGAAATTTATTTTTTCATGATAAAAATATTTTGTATTTTTTCATAATGGAAACTAAAAAAAATTAGAAAAAAAATACAAATGATGAGAAAATGTGAAAAAATACACAATCATTAATGCATAAATCCTTAAAGAAATTAAAAAAAAAATTAAAGAATGAAATTGATCTAGTTATTACTCTAAATCCTTTTTTTTTTTTTGTTACCATTGTAAAAATAAGGGGAGTCGTACACTCGTACTGCCCAATTTAATTTTAAACAACTTTATATATTAAATTCACTCCTTTTAAAGATATAGCAACAATCTTTTTTAACAATTTACGTGTATTAATAAAAATTCTAATCATAATTAAATCAAAATTAATATTAAATTATATGAAATTACAGGATTAATTTATTAAAGTTTAAAGTTTAACTTACAGATTTAATCGTATTTATTTACAGATTTAAAGTTTAACTATCATTTTTTTTTCCTATGAAATTTAGAAAATTTAAAATTTTATATTCAATATGTGAAAGTTTGATGGAAAATTACGTTAAATTTATTAATTGTATAATTTAATTCAATTATTTTCTTATGGAAATATTATTTTGTTATAATTTTTTATACATTTAATTTTATTTAATTTTATAAAAAAAAAACCATTTATCTTGAATTGAAATTTTGTAAAAATACTTATAATTAATTTTTTTAATTAAATGATAACAAAGAATTGTGATGTACTGTGTTTGGAGTCCGAATAATTCAATTTGACATTCAATTATTAAAAAAAAAAAAAAAGGAAATTTTCTCGGCAGGACATCCGGGGAAACAAAAATATCTAGTGGTAATAATAGTATGATTCTCAATCATTTAGCATTAGCAGGCAAAGGTAGCTAGCAAAGCTGATGCGTGTGGGTTGGATAATAGCACGCATAACCAAAATGATTGATAATCAAGTTAAAGCTAATCGAAGGATAAAATAAGATTAGGGAATAATGCTTGGTGGGGTTTGATTTGACTCCTCACCATCAAAAATTAAAATCACTACATCTCCTTTTAATTCTCTCAACTTTTATTCCCTTTATTTTTTTTTTCCTTAGCTCGGCTGTGCATTATTTCTCCTTTTTATGAAAAATTTATTTATTTTTTTATACAAGAAAGAGGCACTTACAAGATAATATGTATTAGGGTTGGATTTTAAATTTATAATTTATAATTTTTTTCTTTATCATTAAATTTTGCCTTTTTTTTAAAAAAAAATTGTAATGGGAAAATAGGATGATAATGGTTAGATTATTTTTTATTTTAGGAATATATGCATTCGAATCTTATTATATTTTATGATATTTAAATTCAATAATTATTCCAGCTATTCATATTTTACTATTATTTTATAAAAAATATTTTTTAATTGTTCAAACTTATTAATAACTTATTTTTTAGGTTAAAATTTGATTTTCAATTTCAAATTTAAAATCTATATTAATGTATACTATTAAAAAATTAAGTTTACAAGTTTAATCTAACTCATTAAACATAAATTAAAGTAAAAATTCATAAAACACAATGAATTATTTTAGTTAAGATTGAAATTAATAATAAATAGGGATAATTATCTTATATATCACCAATAAATTTTTTTGACTTTACAACGAGGTCAGGATTATTAAACAACATGTTCTATTTTATTTATTTTTTATTTTCTTAATATTTTGAAAGGACATGTATAATTATTCTAATCCCGCTTGTGAAATTAAAAAATTTTATTGACAGTGTATAGAATAATTATCTTAATAAATAGTTTATAAATAAAAAATATATGATATTAAAATATATTTTATTATTGAAAAAAACCTTAGATATCATTATCAAACCTTATCCTAAATCTATGGTAAATAGTAATTTTATTTTTGAGCAGTGCAGTGTATATGTTCATGGGATAACCATTCGATTTTTTTTTTTTGACAATGGATAACCATTAGATTTATTATCCTATTCAGGGAAACATGTGGATTTTGCTTTTACAAGCCCAAAAAAAAAAAAAAAAAAAAAAAAAATCTATCTTTGGATTCCGAGCTTGGGTTAGGAGAAAAGATAAAACAAAAGCAAAAGAAACTTTGTCCAAACAATCCAACAAACAACATTATGATATACATACGCAAAAATGCCAACATCATTCAAAATCATGGACCAAAGTCGTTTATGAATATTTAAAGCACCACCTTTAGTTCCTGTTCTACTCTTTGTATTTTTCTACAAAATGAAATATCAGCTGAGCATGCTTTGTCTAATCAGTGTTCTAGCTGTGTGTTCAATAAAGTTAACTAAGATTGAAAAGTATTGAAAAAAATGCAGAATAAGAGGAAAAAAATTATACTATATTAGGCACTACCAAATTGCCAAAACTTTGAAATCAAGCACTGCCAAATTTCATAATCATTGATAATATTATATGAAGCAAAACTAATTTTTGACCTTGAATGTTTACAGTAAATTAAGAGGTAAGAATATAGTTGAGTCGAATCGAAATAATTAAATATCAAGTTTAAGTTTGGTTCAATTCAAAAATTTGAAATTTGAAACTTGAGCTTGATTCGATAAGTTTGATTTTTCAAAATTTAATAGTATATTTTATGAGCGTAAAATAATAAATTAATGATAAAATATTTAAAATATAGATTAAAACAATTTGATTGGGTTCACTAGCTTCTTGAATCGTATATTAAAATATTCAAACTTGCATGATGTGTTATTCACACAATTTGAATTCAAATACAGATTAAAAATAAACTAATCAAATTCAAATAATAAATGAGTCGGATTCAAATAATTCACGAATAACTTGAACTTATTTATGTTCTTAAGATTTACCAGCAATGTTAAAATTTTTATTATAAAATTTTGTAATAATATAAAATTCTTGGATATCGATGAGTTTGAGTGAGGAAGTAAAATTGATTAGAAAAATCTGAACACTTTCGTGCTGTGATTTGGAAGCTTGTGCTTAGGAGGATGATCCATTTCCTTGTTTGTGAAGTAATGAACAGGAAAATTACCAAAAGAAACTTCAATTATTGAATGAATAATTGATAAAAGTTTATCAGTTTCTAACAAAACTCCAATTATTTATATATATATATATATATATATATATATAATTATGAACAATTTGATTTGAACAATTGGAAAATTGAAAATTATATGAAAATTTTCTTATTTTTCATTCCATATTCATCACTGGTTCAAACAAACAGAAAAAATATATATATCTGATCTCCTTTCTGCAGTTTTACCATTGCCAAATCCTTCCCAAAACCCAGAATCCCATTCAAACTTTCCCAATTCCTAGAAACCCATCATATTTAACTTACCAAATTAAGTAATAAACAAAAATATTTTTAATAATTTAGTCTTGAAGAAATGCTCCTCCTCCTGCTTTCTTCCCTTTCCCAGCTGTCCTCCTCCTGCTACTGGTTCCAGCTGCTTCATGCCTCACATTCCCGTCGCTATGAATCAATGGCACGTCGTTCGCTTCCTCGCCGTCGTCCTCCGTGGCTATGCGGATGCAAGAACACCGTTCTAGCGATGCAAAGAACGCAGTTGCTACGCCATTGATGAACCACATAGCAACACCATCAAGCTTTCCGCAGGCAGCAGGTGGTGAGCCATGGGTGGATGATGAGGGCCGGACCACCCTCGGATCACCGTTATTTGATCGGAGATTGAAGAAACCAGAGCAGCTTCCAGTAGTCGAGGTAGTGGCTGCCATGGATTTGGTATAATGAAAGCCTTGAAGTAGCCACAGAAAGAAAGAGAGGTTTAGCTGAAGTTGTCTCCCTTGAGTTATTAAGAGACTTGAATTATGGTTGTTGTTTAATTATTACTATATGTTATGGTCTAATTCCTACATATGCCCATATCCCTTTGTGGAATTTACAAGTGTGTCTTGTGCATTGAATGCGACAACGTGAGAACATGATCGCGACTGATTCGCGTGACTGTCTTTACTATGATCCATCATTGTTTAGTTGGAAGGGGAATTCTTGGAAAAATGGCTAGTTTTCATTTAATTGTTCAAAAATAATAACTAGTTTGAACAGACAGTAATATTGTTTATGACAAGATTGAAAATAATAAAAAAAATATTTAAAATATTTTATTAAATAATAAAAAATCTAAAAATAAAAATAAACTAGTATTTAACTCTCTACTATTTTATCATTTCTCATGATGCATTAGAATGCAAAGATGCTAAGATGCAGGTCCATCTGACAAATTATTAGAAGTTATAGATTCGAAAGAGTTTAGGTGTGTAATATTTTTTTTCGATGAATGAAGTAGATTAAGAATGGAGAGATTTTAGGATAAGTTAAAATTTTCATTTAAAAAAATACTTATTCATCCTAAAATATATAAACTATTGGTTAACTAATGAGAGAACTTAATTAGACTTTGGCTTTTTACTTTTTAAACCATACCTGGTATAATGGGAAAAAAATAAAAAATCATGAGTATTTATGTCATTTTAATTATATGTATTTGTTCATTTGGACTAAGATAATACTAAATATGAATTTTAGCGGTGATCTTTTGTGGTTAATGCATCATTCTTATGTAATACAACACATTTTATTTGGATTTAAAAGGTTAAATAACTTATTTAACTCTGGTAATTTTAAAAAAATAATTTTTTGATATATATATATATAATTTTAGGCCTAGGATTTGAGTTTTAGTATGTAATTAACAGAGGGATGAAGATTTGGTTTTGCTATTATCTCTTAATGAACTAATAATAAAAATGTTGTGAACTGGAAATATTTGAAATTTTATTTATTTCTTCCTTTATATATGGCATAAAGAAAACATGAAAAATGATTTATTTTTTTTTTAGAATTAAATGGGAGAGTGAAGTTTTCAATTTAAGATCTCATTGATGAATATAAGGTTTCATTACCATTCAATTATTAGACTCATCATATAGTTGGCTTAAAGAATAAATTACCTAATATAGTAAGTAATTGGTACCTTGTTATTGTCTTAAATTTTATATAATTAATTTCATAAAAAAATAGTACAATTTCAATATTGAGCATGGACTAATAATTAAGTTGAGATTAATGAAGAAAATATTCATAGTAAACATCCAAATTTACTACAACTATAATAGTTTAAAAAATTCAAGGTATGGGAGTAATGTTGCATCACATAATTGATATTTCAATTTCATATACGATATGAAAGGAAATATTATTGAAAATATAAGTAATAATATTGTCATACCTCATTAAATTGATTTTGTAGAAATAAGATAATAATCATCTGATAAGTAGTATTAAAGTCTAACTTTAAGTCAAGTATCTTAGCGGAATAGATTTTGTTGTGCATGATACAAGAATAATAAAAATATGTCATACACCACATGGCGCGTGAAGAATGCATCACATGGTGCACGAAGAAAACATGTGAGAAATGATACAAGCCTTTAGTAAGATAAAAAGGGTAAAATTGTAATTAATGACAGAGTAAATCCCTATAAATAGGGATCAGGTACGATTCGCTAACCTAATTCTGAATTTCTTTACTGAAACTCGGCCCAATTCTCTGGCTGACTTAAGCATCGGAGTGCCAACGCATGGAACAACCCCTGCGTCCCTCTGATCATTCTTTTTCTTGCAGAATCTTTAGTGGCACGTGGCACAAAGATCGATGTGAAGATGTCTGTAATTCGACACTGTTGTAACCGAGCAACAACAATTGGCGCCGTCTGTGGGAACCGAAAGAAAAGTTATGGAACGAGCACGTTCAGGAGGGACAAGAACCAATGGATAATACGAAAAACTCAAAATTCGAAGCTAAAACGACATTTTTTCAAAAAAAATTCTGAACAAACCACCTTCGATTGTTTGTCATCGCGTAGATCTCAAAAAGTTAAGCGGATTCAAAAAAAATCACCTCGATTGGACCACTGAGCACAAAGTTATGGCCTTTCGAAGTTTCGATCACAAGGGGAGCGAGGTGGGCGAGAGTCTATGCCTGCCGCGAGGCCCGAGGGTCAAGCTGCCGCGAGAGTCTATGCCTGCCGCGAGGGTCAAGCTGTCGCAAGGGACCATGCCTATTGCGAGGGTCCAACCTGCCGCGAGGGACCAAGCCTGCCGCAAGGATCTAATGCCGCAAGGGTCCAACCTGTCGCGACGGTCCAAACTCTCGCAAGGGTCTAAAATGCGGCGAGGGTCCAAACTGCCGCGAAGGTCTATATGCCGCGGGGTCTAAATGCCACGAGGGTCCAAACTGCCACAAGGGTCTAAAATGCCGCAAGGATCCAACCTGTCGCGAGGGTCTATATGCCGCGAGGGTCCAATGTCTGTCGTGTGGGTCTATCTATGTTGCGAGACCATGTGGAAGATTTGATGTGACAAGGTGCGCAGGACTACATTCGCGAGGGTGTGTGAGACTTTGACCGCCAGGGTGCTGGAGACATTGTGAAGGCTTTATGCGCGAAAGTGCACAAGAGTCTTTGCGTGAGAGTGCGTGAGACTCCATTCGCAAGGGTGCGCGAGACTGTGGTTGCCAGGGTGCCGGGAACAATGCGAAAGGCTTTATGTGCCAGGCTCCGTGAGACTTGAGCCGCCAAGGTGTGCGAGATCCCAGGTGCGAGAACGAAGAATATCTGGGGAGCCAGAGTGCAGAAAACCCCTCATGCGAAGCTGCAGAAGGCTTGAGGCGTCAAGGTACGAGAAACGCTGCACGAGAGATTGTTAGGGGCCTGCGACGCCCGAATGTTAAAAATTCTGAAAGTCCAACGGGGATAGATGCTGGATGTATGGATGGTATAGAAGGTGTTGGAATGACGAGATCCCATATGGGAAGGAGATGCTCGAAAATAGATCCAACATGGAACCCTGAAACCGAAATGGTAAACTTTTCATCTCGGATTGAGTGGAACCAAACTCATAACCTATACAATAAGGGAAAATAGACTATTGATTGTGACCAAGTTGATTCATGTAATACCGAAAAGGTCCAAGATCGACCTATGCCCACGGCACAAGATGCCATGGACATGAAGAGAATGGTTGAACAAATTCTAGAAGAGAAAAAGTTGGTTTCAGTTGAAGAAAATCAGAGGAGGAGAATCCCACTTAGTACAACTATCACGGGAAAACCACTGTCCCTAAAGTTTAAGATGTCACAGATAATAGAATATACCGAGAAAACTAACCCTTTTGACCATGTTGAAAATTACGAGTCGTTAATGCTACTACATGGATGGAAAGATGAGGTTATGTGTAGGGCATTCTCCCTGACCTTAACTGGCCACGCACTGAAATGGTTCAACAATCTGCTAGAAGGATCTATCTTATCTTTCAATCAGCTGAGGAGTGAATTTCTGAAAGCCTTTGCGATAAATAGCCAGAAAAGGAAGAATGCCACTTATCTACTCACCCTAAGACAAGGAAACAAAGAATCACTAAAAAGTTATGTCGATCGATTTCGTGATGCTACTCTTGAAGTGCGTGATCTACAAGTTGGGGTAGCAATAACAACCATGCTACAGGGGACCAGGTCCGAAAGACTCCAAGAATCATTATCTTTGGATCAGCCAACGAAAGTTTCAGACTTATTCTCTAGAGTAAACAAATATATTGCTCAAGAGGAAGTGATGAAAATGATACCAACACGGGACATGAAAGAAGGAAGGAAACGGGAAAGAGAACCTGATGATAAAAATACAGAAAGATCAGATAAAGCCCCAAAATTAAAATATGATAATTACACACGGTTTATTGAACCACGTGCTTCAATTTTAGCAACGATAGAAAGAACTGGGATGCTTCAATTTCGCATGAGAGGTGAATGGAACTTAGGACGAGATCATAGGTCCTACTGTAGTTTTCATTTTTACCTTTGGTCATACAACCGAGAAATGTCGAGAACTGATGAACCAGCTTGAAAAATTGACTAGAGAAGGGAAGCTAGAATGTTATGTATGGAGGGATGAAAGGATTCGATATCCCGCTCGTGGCCGAGGAGACAATAGACCACGTGATAGACGCGACAATGATAGAGAAAATATGAGGAGAAGCGAAGAAAGAGGAAATGAAGCAAGAAGGGAAGAACGTAGGAACTGACAGATAGACAATGAACCAACAAGAGCCGCCATTCATGTCACCTCTAGTGGAGAATACATAGCTGGTAGCTCGTCTGCTTCACGGAAGGCCTATGCTAGACAAGCGTTCCAGGTCCATTCTGTGATGAAAGCAGCTGAAGATGAAGAAAAGATTACTTTCACACTGGCAGATCAGGGAGATGTTATTATTCCACATGATGATCCTATGGTTATATCAGCAGTTGTGGCTAAACACCCGATAGATCGAATTCTGGTAGATAATGGAAGCTCAGTGAACCTTATCTATTGGGATTATTTCAAAAAAATGAATTTAAGTGAAAACACACTAAAGTCCGTAACTACTCCCCTGTTTGGTTTCACAGGACAGAAAGTAAATGTGACAGGGTCGATTGAACTACCTGTTACTTTTGGTGAAGATCCTAAGAGTATGATAAGACAGGTCTTGTTCATGGTGGTTAAATCAACGTCTCCAGCTTATAATTTTATTCTCGGACGATCATTATTGAGTAATATGAGAGTCGTACTCTCCCCGTATTATCTGTTGATGAAGTTTCCAACTCCCAGAGGTGTGAGGCAAGTTCGAGGAGATCAAAGAAAAACAAGAACGTGTAATATCGCATCAACAACAGGCAAGAAAGTTCAAAGAAAAGAAACCCTTATCATCATTAGGGTGCCTAAGCCATCACCAATACCTGGAAGGAAGATGAAAAGTTCATAAGACAATGGGATAACGAAGACGTGGAATGCCAGCCACTCAAGACCATATTGGCAATAGAATTTTAATTTCTCGATGTTATTTTTTGTTTTTTGTTTATGTTATTAAACCATGTTCAGGAACTTGATTTCGATATATTCCATATTGATTTTTTTACTGAGAATTTTAAAGATTGACAGATGACCAAAACAAAGGACTTGAAGCAAAAAATGTGTGATGTAAGCCACGAAGAAAAAGTGCGAGAGCTTGAAACGAAAAGTGCGCGATGTAAGCTAAGCACCCAAAATAAAGACTGGAAGCGAAAAATGCGCGATGGAAGCCACGAAGAAAAAGTGTGAGAGCTTGAAGCGAAAAATGCGTGATGTAAGCTAACCACCAAAAACAAAAGGTTTGAAGCGAAAAGTGCGCGATGTAAGCCAAGAAGAAAAAGTGTGAGAGCTTAAAGCGAAAAGTGCGCGATGTAAGCTAAGCACCCAAAAAAAGGCTTGAAGCGAAAAATGCGCGAAGTAAATCATGAAGAAAAAAGTGCAAGAGCTTGAAGCGAAAAGTGCGCGATGTAAGCTAAGCACCCAAAACAAAAGGCTTGAAGCAAAAAGTGTGCGATGTAAGCCAAGAAGAAAAAGTGCGAGAACTTGAAGCGAAAAGTGTGCGATGTAAGCTAAGGACCCAAAACAAAAGGCTTGAAGCGAAAAGTGCGCGATGTAAGTAAAAAAGAAAAATTGCGAGAGCTTGAAGAAAAAAGTGTGTGATGTAAGCCAAAAAGAAAAAATGCGAGAGCTTGAAGCGAAAAGTGTACGATGTAAGCTAAGCACCCAAAACAAAAGCCTTGAAGCGAAAAGTGCGCGATGTAAGCCAAGAACAAAAAGTGTGAGAGCTTGAAGCGAAAAGTGCGCGATATAAGCTAAGCACTAAAACAAGGGCTTGAAGCGAAAAATGCGCGAGGTAAGCCACGAAGAAATGTGAAAGGGCTTGAAGCGAAAAATGCGCGAGCTAAGCCACGAAGAAATGTGCAACAGCTTGAAGCAAAAAATAAGCGAAGTAAGCCACGCACCCAAGAATAAGGCTTGAAGCGAAAAATGCGCAAGGTAAGCCACAAGGAAAATGAGCAAAGGCTTGAAGCGAAAAATATGCGAGGTAAGCCACGCACCCAGACAAAAGGCTTGAAGCGAAAAATTCGCGAGGTAAGCCACGCACCCAGACAAAGGGCTTGAAGCGAAAAATGCGCGAGGTAAGCAACGCACTCAAACTCAAACAAGAGCTTGAGAATTAGATGGCTAGAGAATTTGACTTCAGAATCTAATATAAGGACTTGACCTGAGGCTACAATGAAAACATATGTACTCTTCCGCAAGGTTATACCTAGCGAAAGAGTGAGGAACAATTGTTGTGCATGATAAAAGAATAATAAAAGTATGTCAAGTGGCGCACAGAGAATGCACCACGTGGCGCACGAAGAAAACATGTGAGAAATGATACAAGTCCTGAGTAAGATAAAAAGGGTAAAAATGTAATTAATGACACAGTAAATCCCTATAAATATGGGTCATGTACGATTTGCTAACCTAATTCTGAATTTCTCTACTGAAACTCGACTCAATTCTCTGGCTGATTTAAGTATCGGAGTGCTAACGCGGGGAACAACCCTTGCATCTCTCTGATCATTTTTTTCTTGCAGAATCTTTAGTGGCACGTAGCACAAAAATCAAAGTGAAGACGTCTATAATTTAACACTGTCGTAATCGAGCAACAACAGATCTTATATAAAATATGAAAGAGAATGTCGTTGAAAATATAAATGATAGCGTTACACGATTTAATAAACTGATTTTGTGGAAAAAGGATACTTACCATATGGCAAGTAGTAATTGGTATTTTAAGATTGTTTTAGATTGATACGAAGAGAGCCAATTCTAAACAAACATACGGAAACAAAGTAAGTTAAAAGAAGAATTAACAATTAAAATTTCAACTTGAAACTCTCGATTCATCAGAGACGACTAATATAAGTAAATTATTCATTAAAGTCTGCTAATATAAGTAAAGAAGAAATGGAGATAATGATGAGAACCAAAGATGAAAGTGAACGTATTTATAGGTTGTAATAAGTTATAACCCCACTTTGGCTGAACCATCTTTAACTAAACCTATTTTTTTGGTTTACATTAACTGAACCTATTTAAGAATTAATAAATTAACCTAACTTTAGGTACTGAGAGAAGCTGAGATTAATTTTATCGTTGAAACTGGAAAAAAAAAGGTACTTATTTAAATTCTTAAAATAACTTTTCAAGTATAGGCAGAATGTATTAATGCAATAACTAAAATTACTTATTTATAATTAAGATCGATAAATTTATCAATTGTATTGTCAATCTCTTAAATAAATGTGAATGTAAAAGTGGGTATATGTCAAATTAAAGAATAATGATAGCTTTTTTCTTTCGAGTTACAAAAGAATAATACTAATAGTCATATCATAATCTAATCGAACAACAAATGCAGGACAAAATTTAGTGAGAACAGTGGAACGTGCCTTATGTACTGTATTCATAAAAAAAATAAAAAGATAAAGAAATAAATAGAGAGAAAAAGACTTTATTTTTGGTTAAAAGAGAAATGTGTATTATCGATCACAATGGATGAAAGCTTATTGCATGTTGATATATGTATATGGATAGAGTTTTTTTTGTTTTTTTTTAAATGTGTATTGTTGACGGCGGTGAATGGAAGTTTACTGCTCAAAGAATCGATGCTGATATGGCGAAAGAAAGTAGGAATATTGTTGGATATAGACTTGAATGGTCATTGTTTATTTGGGGATCATGACTTGATGAGGTACCTAGCAGCAGTAATTGTGCTAGATGTTAGTTGAATCTTCCTTTATACTTGATGGTGGTCCTATCATCAAAGTCCGCGTGTACAAAGATCGATCAATCAGAGACCGCCACGTGTCAAATACAAGATAAGCCACGTGGCTGTTACAGCGACAGAGCCCCATGCGGCAGAGTAGCTTGACATGCGACCGAGTCTCGAGGCGATAGAGACTGTCGCGTAGGCTTGTGCGGCACTGTATGTCGCTACAGACCTCTACCACATACTCTGCTACAGATCTCTACCGCATATCCTGCGACAGACCTATGCCGCCAGCTCTGCGACAGACCTCTGCTCCAGTACTGCGACAGAACTCTACCGCGTGGACCGCAGCAGAGGTCCACACATGAACTCTGCCGCCTGCCAGACTCACCCGCAAGTTGTCTAGCCCCGAAACGCGACAGAGTGCTCGATGACTCTGTCGCGGCCCAGACACGTGCCTGGACCTCAGCTCGAACCGACTCGGAAGAAACCTATAAATACCCCAGGTGAGTACTTGAAAAGGGAGGAAAAAAAGAAAGAAAAAAGAAGACTCTCTTGATTCTGAAGAACACAATTCTCTTCCCCCTATATACAAAACTTCAGTTTTCTAACTTAATCATCGGAGTGCGCGTGCAGGGACAAATCCCTGCGCCCTCTGATTCCTGTTGTTTTTGCAGAATATACAAGGAACACGTGGAAGAAATAGCATCGACGTCACCTTTTTGTCGTTAGCGCAATCTGAATACGTGGAAGTTGTAATCCCGTTGTCATTTTACCAGGCAACATCAATTGGCGCCGTCTGTGGGAATCAGGACAAAAAGTCAGATTCCCTATTAAAATGGTAAGGACACGTTCTACAGCAGAAGTGACAGGGGAGCAAAATTCTGTGAGTCCCCCTGTCAGGGCAGAACAAAGACGAAGACATAGTGAAAGGGATGACAGAAGAGCCTTGGTTTCTCTAGAGAAATTTGAGACTCTGAAACGCAAAAATGAGGAGACAACGACAGCGTTGAAAGCTATGGTGAGCTTTTTCAGAGACGCTCTCCCCCAATTCAGCTTACCCCATGAAGTGCAGCAGTTGGTGGGGGAAAACATCCCAAGGCAGACCTATGAAAGAGATCAACCCTCCACCCTGGTGAGTGTTGGACAAGGGGCAGGAGCGCTAAATGACGCCACGGGATTGGCCCCGAACTCTACCGCATTTCAAAGGAATCACCCTGTGGCAGGGTTACGGGAAGTGAATGCTACCGTTGACCCGACGCGTCAGAGCTCTCCCGCGGCAGACAGGCGGCAGAGCTCACCCGCGGACCGCAGACTTCAGAGCTCTCCCGCAGCAGAAAGGCGGCAGAGCTCACCCGCAATCCGCGGGCGGCAGAGCTCTCCCGCAGTAGATCGGCAGCAGTACTCGCCCGCGGTCCGTAGACTTCACAGATCTCCCTCAGCAGGCATACCGCAGAGCTCACCCGAGGAGCGAGGGTGGCAGAGTTCGCCCGCAGCACCTGTACGACAGAACTCACCCGCAACAGAAAGGCAGCAGAGCTCACCCGCAGTCAACGCGCGGTAGAGGTCTTCCGCAGCACGTATGCGACAGAGTCCTCCCGCTGTCTATAGGCGGCAGAGTTCTCCCACATGGCGCAGCCTTTCTCCCGTTGAGTTGGAACATGAGTTAGAAGAATATAGAGCTGGGGAGCAACGAAGACAGAAGGGTTCTAACCCACGAGACGGTCTCGACATGTCGAGTCCCAGAATGAGAGGTGTTGGAAGGGGTGCTTATCAGTCAGACTCTTCTAGACCCGAAGGGACGAGACCGTACTCAGTTCGAGGGTCAAAAAATGTGGAGAAAGTCGTCCAAAAGATCTTGGAAAAGAGAAAACTGGTGTCTCCGGACGATAGCCAAAAAAGGAGGATTCCGTTTAGTCCAGAGATTATGACCAAAGCTTTACCGAAGAAGTTCAAGATGCCTTCCATGGCCACTTATACTTGCAAAGCAGACCCCTATGACCACGTACAAAGTTACGAGTCCTTCATGCTGCTGCATGGGTGGGAAGACGAAATTATGTGCAGGGCTTTTTTCTCACACTGTCCGGGCACGCTCTGAAGTGGTTCAACGGGTTGAGTGAAGGTTCAATCTCCTCCTTCGACCAATTGAGAAATGAATTTTTGAAAGTCTTCATGATCCACAGTCAGAGGAAGAAGGACGCTACTTATCTACTCACTCTTAAACAAGGGAATAAAGAATCCTTGAAGAGCTTCGTAGACCGCTTCCGAGATGCAACCTTAGAGGTGGAAGATCTACCGGTGGGGGTAGCCATGGCTGCAATATTACAAGGGACGAGCTCCGAAAAGCTACAAGAATCCCTCTCTCTTAATCAGCCGATGACACTCTCCGATCTCTTTGCGAGGGCCAATAAGTATGTGGCCCAAGAAGAGGTGATGAAGATGATACAGCCCAGGGAGGCAAAGGAAGGAAAGAAGAGAGAGAGAGATGCACCCGAAAGAAGCTCTCCAAGACCCGTGAGAGTAGACAAACCCCTAGGCTCAGGTATGAAGGTTATACCAGGTTGAACGAGCCTCACACCGCGGTACTGGCAGCTATCGAAGGGGCAAGATTGTTGGAATTCCCCAAGAAGAAGATGGGAGATGTAGGACAAAACTCTGATGCCTACTGTGAATTCCATTGCGCTCACGGCCACCCGACGGAGAGATGCAAAGATTTAATAGATCAGCTAGAGAGACTAGCCAGAGAGGGGAAAATCAACTGCTTCCTGTGAAGAAGTGAAAGACCCCGTTATCCTCCGCGTGACCAAAGGAATGACAGTCCGCGGACTGGGACAAATAATGATAACGGAAGAAATAGGCCAAGGAATGAAGCATTTAGGCCTACGGTCCCCCGTGTCAATCCGCCAAACAACGAACCTACCGCCCCGGCAATAAATGTTATTGCAGGAGGGGAATCGATGGCGGAAAGCTCATCTACTTCCCGTAAGAGCTACGCAAGGCAGGCATATCAGGTTAACGTTGTAATGGAGGAGAGAGCGGATGAAGAGCCTATCATGTTCACCCCAGCTGACAAGGGTGACATCGTCATGCCCCATGACGACCCAATGGTGATATCCGTAGTAGTGGCGAAACATCCGGTGAGCAGAATCCTGGTTGATAACGGGAGTTCGGTAAACCTAATCTATTGGAATTGCTTCAAAAAAATGAGCATATCCGAAGATAGGTTAAGGCCTGTCATGACGCCACTATACGGATTTACGGACGAAAGGGTGAAGGTAGCTGGGTCCATAGAGTTGCCTGTGACTCTCGGTGAAAACCCAAAGGATGTGACCCGACAAGTATTATTCATGGTAGTAAGGTCAACCTCCGCTGCTTACAACATAATCTTGGGTAGACCTATACTGAACGACATGAGGGCGGTGATATCCTCTTGCTATCTCTTAATGAAGTTTCCCACTCCCAACGGAGTCGGGCAAGTGCGAGGAGATCAAAAGAGTGCCCGCACTTGTTATATCGCTTCTACCGCCAACAAAGGAGCACAAAGAAAGGAGACTTTATGCATAGAGGATCCGCCCAAGCCTCAGCCCGTAGAGAAAACGGAAGCCATTGAGCTAACAAGGGGAGATGGAGAGAAGATGGCATTCATCGGGACTCAACTAAACGAACAAGTGAGGAGTGAGATAGTTGAATGCCTGAGAGAAAACTCGGATGTTTTCGCTCGGACCCCAGCGGACATGCCCGGGATTAATCCCAAAGTGATCTGCCACGAGCTCAATGTCTGACCCGGGCACAGGCCTGTAAACAGAAAAAGAGAAATTTTACCCCGAAAAAATAAAAAGCAATTACTGAAGAAGTGAATAAACTCCTGGACGTCGGATTCATCCGAGAAGTCTACTACCCTGAATGGCTAGCCAACGTGGTAATGGTAAAGAAATCTAGTGGGAAGTGACGAATGTGTGTAGACTTCACCGATCTGAATAAAGCATGCCCTAAAGATTCATACCCCTTACCCCGGATAGATAGACTTGTGGATGAGACATCCGGATATGAACTCCTCAGCTTCTTAGACGCCTTTTCCGGATACCACCAGATCATGCTTCACCCAGAAGACGAAGATAAGACTTCTTTTATAACCGACGACGGAACATATTGCTATCGGGTAATGCCGTTCGGTTTAAAGAACGTTGGAGCTACATATCAGCGAATGGTGAACAAAGTATTCAAAGATCTTCTGGGAAATACCATGGAAGCCTACGTGGATGATATGATCATCAAGAGCCAAGCAGAAGAGTCTCATGCTCATCAGATGTCTCGGGTATTCGAGGTACTGAGGAGATTCAATTTGAAGCTAAACCCCAAAAAGTGCTCGTTCGAGGTAAGATCAGGGAAGTTCTTGGGCTTCATGATCACTGATAGGGGTATCGAGGCTAATCCTGAAAAGGTGCAGGCAGTCATTGACATGAAACCCCCAACCACCATAAGAGACGTCCAGAGATTGACAGGCAGAATAGCAGCTCTGAATCGCTTTTTGTCAAAGTCAGCAGAAAGGAGCTTGCCTTTCTTCAAAACTCTACGGGGAGGAAAGAATTTTGAATGGTCGAAAGATTGTCAAAAGGCTTTGGAGGACCTCAAAGAATATCTGAAGCAGTTACCTTTGTTGACAAGGCCCCTAGAAGGGGAACAATTGTATATGTACTTGGGAATCGGTGATTTCGTCGTCAGCGCGGTGCTAATAAAGAAGGATGAAATGGTGTACCGTCCCATCTACTATGTGAGCAAAGTACTGCTAGACCCTGAAACCCGCTATCCGCTGGCCGAAAAGCTAGTGTTAGCCCTTGTGATGGCCTCGCGTAAGCTGCGCCCTTATTTTCAGGCTCACCCCATCACTGTCCTGACGGATCAACCGTTAAGACAGATCCTCTATAAGCCTGAACACTCAGGAAGACTAGTGAAATGGGCAGTGGAACTTGGAGGATACGATATCACGTTTCAACCCAGACAGGCTATCAAGGGTCAAGCTTTGGCAGATTTTATAGTAGAATGCACTAGCCCGAGCGACAGCGACGAGAAGGAAACTCAACCGTGGCTGCTGTATGTCGACGGGGCATCAAGTGCAAACGGAAGCAGGGGCGGGTGTAGTCTTGATATTGCCAGAAGGGAAATCCCTGGAATACTCCTTACGGTTTGGGTTCCCCAGCTCAAACAACATAGCAGAGTACGAGGCCTTAATAGTCGGGATGAGGTTGGCCGACAAACTGCAGGTTCACCACTTGGTAGCACGTAATGACTCTCAATTGGTGGTAAACCAGTTCAATGGACAATATGAGGTTCGAGAATCGATGTTGGCCCCTTATCTGAAGAAAGTCCAATATTTGGCACAGGCTTTTAAAAGCTTTCAACTTATACAAATTAACCTGTCTGAAAACACACATGCTAATTTATTGTCCAAGTTAGCCTATTCCAATGAGACAAGAGGAAGGATAGTCAAGGTGGAGAGGCTCGAACGGCCTAGTATCGAAGAGGTCGAAGTGTGTGACATTGAAACGGGAGATGACTGGAGATCCCCATTCAAGCAGTATCTTACTGAGGCTACACTCCCCCAAGATAAGGACGAGGCTCGTCGCTTAAAAATACGAGCGGCGAAGTTCACACTAATCAACGGGGAATTGTACAAAAGGGGATATTCGTCACCCTTGTTAAAATGTCTGGGACCAGAACAAGCAAATTACTCCCTAGCTGAAGTGCACAAAGGGATTTACGGCGAACATTTAGGAGCTAGAGCCCTTGCTGTCAAGATACTGCGATCAGGAATCTACTGGCCGACGTTGAAGAAAGATGCAACGGACCAAACCCGTAGGTGCGACAAATGCCAAATGTTTGCGCCTATCACAACAGCCCCAGTGACCCCTTCTCAAGGTACGATACAGCCAATTCCTTTTGCACAATGGGGGTTGGATATTCTAGGACCTTTTTCGTTAGCCACGGGTCAACGAAAATTCCTATTAATCGCCACCGACTACTTCACCAAGTGGATTGAAGCAGAACCTTTAGCTACAATCACAGAGAAAAAAGTCGAGGCGATGGTATGGAAAGACATTATCTGTCGATTCGGAATCCCACGCATCTTAAATGTCGACCATGGAAAGCAATTTGATTGTAATGCCTTCCGCGAATTCTGTAAACGCCTCGACATTCAACTAAGGATCTCTTCGGTGTCATATCCTCAAGCCAATGGACAGGTCGAAGTCAGTAATCGGACTATTCTTCATGGGCTGAAGACCAGGCTAGACAAAGCTAAAGGTGCATGGGTGGACGAATTGCCTAGCGTTTTGTGGGCATATCGTACCACTAGTCGGGTGTCAATCGGAGAAACGCCGTTCAGCCTCGTGTATGGCACTGAAGCGTTGATCCCCGTGAAAATTGGAGCACTGTCACCCAGGATGGTGCCCTTAGTAGAGGAAGAGAATTCACAAGCGCTGAGGGAAAGCCTAGATCTACTTGATGAACATAGAGAAGCCGCGGCTATTCGATTGGCATCCTATCATCAAAGGGTGGCCAACTACTATAATAGCCGGGTAAGAGACAGACCAATGTCTGAGGGAGATCTAGTGCTCAGAAAGTCGCAGATCACGAATGCCTTGAAGGAAGATGGAAAATTCAGAGCTAACTGGGAAGGTCCATTCAGAATCAAACATAAGATTGGGCCCAACACCTGTATCCTGGAGACTTTACAAGGGAAGAAAATAGGGAAAATGTAGAATTCAAATCACTTAAAACTGTATTTGAATTAATCGCTATATTTTCTTTCTTGAACGTTATAATCTCACATTTTTTGTACTATCACAAGATACTATTATTGTCATACGTTTCCAGCTGTTATATATCTAAATTCTGTGACAGGATACAGAAGAGCCGTAAGAGCCTGAGGCGCTATGCGTCACTGTGGCCAGACGTACATTCAGAAGAGCCGTAAGAGCCTGAGGTACTATGCGTCACTGTGGCCAGGCGTACTTTCAGAAGAGCCGTAAGAGCCTGAGGCGCTATGCGTCACTGTGGCCAGGCGTACATTCAGAAGAGCCGTAAGAGCCTGAGGCGCTATGCGTCACTGTGGCCAGGCGTACATTCAGAAGAGCCGTAAGAGCCTGAGGCGCTATGCGTCACTGTGGCCAGGCGTATATTCAGACGAGCCGTAAGAGCCTGAGGCGCTATGCGTCACTGTGGCCATGCGTATACTCAGACTAGCCGTAAGAGCCTGAGGCGCTATGCGTCACTGTGGCCAGGCGTATATTCAGATGAGCCGTAAGAGCCTGAGGCGCTATGCGTCACTGTGGCCAGGCGTATACTCAGACGAGCCGTAAGTGAGCCGTAAGAGCCTGAGGCGCTATGCGTCACTGTGGCCAGGCGTACAATCAGAAGAGCCGTAAGAGCCTGAGGAGCTATGCGTCACTGTGACCAGGCGTATATTCAGAAGAGCCGTAAGAGCCTGAGGCGCTATGCGTTACTGTGGCCAGGCGTATATTCAGAAGAGCCGTAAGAGCCTGAGGCGCTATGCGTCACTGTGGCCAGGCGTATATTCAGAAGAGCCATAAGATCTGAGGCGCTATGCGTCACTGTGGCCAGGCGTACAATCAGAAAAGCCGTAAGAGCCTGAGGCGCTATGCGTCACTGTGGCCAGGCGTACAATCAGAAAAGCCGTAAGAGCCTGAGGCGCCATGCGTCACTGTAGCCAGGCGTACAACCAACGAGCCGTAAGAGCCTGAGGCGCTATGCGACACTGTGGCCAGGCAACAAAAATATAAAGGCTGTAAAAACTGAAGACGCACTCGCGTCATAGTAATCAGGCCTCAGAAAACTATATGTTTATACGAAAAATTCTTTCTGAAAATATATCTTTCTATCAAGAATTGGAGAGATACACAAATATATACAAGCAAAATAAATAAACAGACAAGGGATGATAAATGACAAATAGAGAAGTAATGCGATACGAAGCATGAACAAAAATCTGGATTTCATTTCATTCAAAAATCATTACAAGTAGATCTTTAGTAGATCTTTACAAGTACATCCGATAAAAGTAAAAAATCAAAACAAAAACTACAAACAACTATCTAATCTTCAGGAGGAGGCTGGGTATCAGCTACAGACGGACCCTCGGTCCCTAAGGACTTCTGACCCTCCTCGCCGTCCAAGTCAAGAAGAGCGCCAATAGGCTCGGGAGCACCGTCCAGGTCCGCAGGCTCCCAAGGACTGGTGAGGTTGGCGAGGTCATCTTGGGCAGTCCTCTTGAAAAGCTCGTCCGCAGGTTCAGCCCCAGGTTCGTACTTAGTCCAGTCAGGGGCCTCGAACAGCATCGCCTCATCCGTATACTGGAGCTCGGGGAATTCTTCGCCTTCCCTATGCTTCTCTAACCATGATCGAGCAAGGTAAAATCTGTATTTCACATAGGGATTTGAAAAATCCTCCTTCCGCCTCAAGCAATCCTTAGAAAGGCGGTACTCCTTCACGGCTTCCGCCTTAATGTCATCAATCTCCACTCGGGTCAGTGAAGGAGTAGCCCGACTTTCTAACTCGGCGACGTAATGTTCAAGCTCCTGATTACGAGTAAGCAAAGACCCGTAGTTGGACTACATACTGTCCAGTTCGACGTGAGCCTCTTGGAGATCTTCATGAAATTTACTTGATCGGGCCGCCTCGACAATAAGATCCCCCTTGGCCTGGTCCAAATCCTGCTGTGCCTTAGAGAGCTGCTCCTCTAAGTTCCGTACCACGTCCGGAAGGTTGGACAAGTTGTTGACAGTGTTCGATAGCTCCATGACCTTGTCCTTCAACTCCCGAATTTCCTTATCAGCTCGCTCCCGATAGGCCCGGTGTTGAGCGTTATTGGCCACGGTCCTCTGAGTCAGCTGCAAAGAAATACAAAAAGTCAAACTCAAAAGCACAGCAAAAAGAAGTCAAACGAAAAAGAATATGAAACTTACCCTTATCACTTCCATATCAGCCAAGTCTTCTCCCTCCGGATAATTCCTTAATATTCTAGCCTCGTCCCTCGGGAGAATAGTAGCCCAACTCAGTCGGGAAGCTACCCCGAGAGTGTCCAAGGTATTGTTGTCACGAACTCCCGGGTAAACCCGAAACTCGGTCCCCCTCATGATAAAACCACCGTCCACAGGGTAGGACCTCTCATCAATGGGGCATACCCTCGGGAGAATTGGCCTAGTCGCCATTGACGCCTCGATATACAAGCGCCTCCGATTCTTTCGCTGGGACGAAATTATGTTGCATTCAGCGCGCTCTTCGGAACGAGACCGTCCAGATGAACCTGAAGCCCCCCGTGACGATGAAGGAACTCTCATTCTATCCCGAGTGGGATCTCTTTGTTCCGAAGGAGGAGGAGGCATCACTTGCCTAGAAACAGGTGGGGTTCGGGCTCGAGACAACTGAGGAGGGATCGGCGCCTCGCTACGAACATCATCAGCTAAACGAGGCCTCTTTTTAGTGGGATCGCTAGACGGACCAGCCTCTGAAATTTGACGGCCTAGGGATCGTCAAAAGTGACTTATATCTGTAAAAAAGAAAAAGAACAAATAAGTGGTCAAAAATATGATCAGAATCAGCAAGCAGTAAAAAAGAATAAAAAGTTACCATCAGGAGAATCAAAATGCTCCTGAAGGGACTCTATATTTATCGTATCGTCATCAGGGAGCACAATGAAAGTTGAGCCGAACCCTTCCCAGTCGGTCAGGTCAGCTAAGGGTTCGCTGCCAGAACTAGACTCTACATTGGTACTCCCTATGTCTTAATGTGACCTAAGAGGTTCGGGGTTCAATTCGGGAGAAACTGAAGGTGGAGGATCCGAAGAAGGGACAGAAGGGCCGACAATAGGAATAGAACCCACACCCCAGCAAGCTAATATCAAATTTTCGTTTGATAAAAGGCTGTCAAGATTAACGGGTCTATCGACTAATAACCTATCAACGTCTGAGGCCAACTGTTCCCTAAGAGTAGCAATCCGGGGGCCCTTGGGGCTTTCACGCCTAGTCTCCCAACGAGTAGGGAAATCCAGGCCCCTAGGCATCTCCACAACAAGCCACTCCGATTCAAAACCGTGGAGCTTATTGGCAGATTTTTCGAATAGCCTGTTCTCGAATCCCGGCATATACACCCGCTGAAGTGAGTAAGGGACTAGACCGGGGCTACCTCGAAATCTGAAAAAGACATCGAGAAGGGGAAGAGATGGAGAAACGCCCCTTAGGTGGCAATGCACGGTAAACTCTATTAACTGCATCCATGCGTGAGGATGCAGTTGTCCGGGGGCAATCCTATGAGTCCTAAGGAAAGAAGCCCCAAAGTCGGACAACGGGAAGCGGAGTCCTAATTCTAAGGCTGCCCTAAAGATAACTACCCCGTCAGACACACGACGTATGTCACTTTCTTGAGGGGTTGGAAGTCTATAGGAGTATCCCTCGGGCAAAGGAAACCTAGATACTAGGTCTTGGACGTCGGCTTCCTTCAAAGTCGACTTGACACCTAGGTCTATTTGTTTTCCTACACCATGGCCAGCCATTTTAGAAGTTCGGGGGAAATCAAAAACAATTATGGACGACAGAGTTTACCTAAAAGGAAGACAACAAAAGAACGGGCGACAGAGTTTCAAGATCTAGCAGTAGACTTGCGACACTGTAACGTCACGCGGCAGAGTTGCGGGAGAGTTGCGGGAGAGTTGCGACAGAGTGTGAGAGAATCTGCGGGAGAGTGGTCTTCGCGAGAGAACTCAATAGCGATTGTGACAGCAGGGACCCAGTATATATAGGCGCGCGGCTGCGCCACACCCGCGCAAGGATCCGCCCCGACCCGAAAAAAGCAAATCCGGACCCGGATCCTCTTTCGCAGGAAAAATTCCTACCAAAGAGTGGGGAGCAATTGATGGTGGTCCTATCATCAAAGTTCGCGTGTACAAAGATCGACCAATCAGAGACCGCCACGTGTCAAACACAAGATAAGCCACGTGGCTGTTACAGCGATAGAGCCCCATGCGGCAGAGTAGCTTGACATGCGACAGAGTCTCGAGGCGATAGAGACTCTGTCGCGTAGGCTTGTGCGGCACTGTATGTCGCTACAGACCTCTACCGCATACTCTGCTACAGACCTCTACCGCATATCCTGCGACAGACCTATGCCACCAACTCTGCGACAGACCTCTGCTCCAGTACTGCGACAGAACTCTACCGCGTGGACCACAGCAGAGGTCCACACATGAACTCTGCCGCCTGCCAGACTCACCCGCAAGTTGTCTAGCCCCGAAACGCCACAGAGTGCTCGATAACTCTGTCGCGGCCCAGACACGTGCCTGGACCTCAGCTCGAACCGACTCGAAAGAAACCTATAAATACCTCAGGTGAGTACTTGAAAAGGGGAGGAAAAAAAGAAAGAAAAAAGAAGACTCTTTTGATTCTGAAGAACACAATTCTCTTCTCCCTATATACAAAATTTCAGTTTTCTAACTTAATCATCGGAGTGCGCGTGCAGGGACAAATCCCTGCGCCCTCTGATTCCTGTTGTTTTTGCAGAATATACAAAGAACACGTGAAAGAAATAGTATCGACGTTACCTTTTTGTTGTTAGCGCAATCTGAATACGTGGAAATTATAATCCCGTTGTCGTTTTACCAAGCAACATCAATACTAGTTTTTATTTCAAGAAAAGGACAAATCATAACAAATAAAACAAAATTTTTACTTTGGTGTAATTATTAAAATTTTTATTTATTTTACAATTTAAAATTAATTTTATTTAAATAAAAGATAATATTAATAATAATAATTTCAAATTTTATGAAACAAAATCTTTTAATCTATTCGCATTAAATTGCGAAAGAAAAAAGTCCCCTTGGCACGAAATTCAAAATCCCGAACATGACAGAGGCTACATACGATATAGTAATAGTCTACTACAGACTGAAATGAAGGCCTAGCCCGTTTGAGCGGATGGGTGGCCTTGAGTTGAGCCACCTTTGGGTCTGGATTCCTATCGGGAATGAAGCAGGCAGCCGAACCGACCATGGCGGGGCTCATCATAATCTACATGCTCCTATTGGATTCCGTTAAATGACGAAGTGGGCGAAATCATTTTAACGAAAGATTAAAAAGTTATTTTTAATATATTTTTACCATTTATTAAAATTATATTTATTCCATCGTCATTTTAATTTTATAATCTCATCATAATAAATTTTATTATCCATTCAAATTAAAATTTTTAATTCTTAACATTAATTTTCATTAACTTTGATGTACACGTATATGAATATATGAAAAAAAAAATTTTTTTGTTCGGTTGATTAAATAATTTTAAATATGATATAAAAATAATATAAATAAAAATTATAAAAAATAATATAAATTAAAATAAAATAAAATAAATAAAAATATAAGACTTAATATTTTTATATTGATATAAATTTTAATATAAAATTTTTATATCCTACTTAATAAATCTGATTTATTGGATAGAGATGAATGGCGATGGTACTTCGACACTGGTACCGCTAATCTAAATGAGCTTATACGTTTTGAATAGTCAACAAAGAGAAACGTTTTAATGGCTTCAACAAAAGACGGTATAGCCTTTAATTAATATCAAGCACTGTATGAAAAATTGCATGCAAAATCTCCATTCTCGGGAAGGAATCAAATTACTCAATCTTTACATATCAGGTAAAAGAATTCTTGCTAACCAATGCTCTAATGATACTCGTTGCAGTGACTGGCAGTGGCATGGCCATTTTAAGTATGGCTGCTGGATTCTTAAATGGCAAATACATCTGCTGAAGTCAAGTGTAACAAGTGATTTAGCTTTTCCACACACGTCTGAAATTAATTGGTTACCTGAAGTCCACCCAAATTCAATCCCACCTATTCCAATAGTGCATTTCTCTCTTCTGTTTCCTCTATAAATTGATCCTTTTTGTACCCTTCAACCAGCATATATCTCAGAAAATTCTCCCCCTAATGAAGAAAATGTCTAAGCTCTGCACCATTTTCATTGCTGCCCTTGTCCTCAGTTTTCTGCTAAGTTATGCTGCTCGGCCCGAGCCTCCTTTAGCCTTAACCCAACACCAGGTATGTCTCATTTCCTTCCTTCTTTCCATCCTTCTTACCAAACCCAATCCTTGGTTTTCTTTGTGTTGTTAAATCAAGATTTCCTTTACAAGGTTTTTAGTTTTTGTTCATGCAGGAAGTTGGTGCAGAGAAAGTACTTGATATTGATGAGAACTGTGAAGGAGTTGGCGAAGATGATTGCTTGATGAGAAGAACACTTGCTGCTCATGTGGATTATATTTATACTCAGAATCACAAGCCATGAGGTTGAGTTGTTGTAGGAGGAAATAAACAATGGTTCAATTGTAGCATCCGAACATAAATAAATAATAGTTCCTGTTCATGTCGGCATGATTGGAGAGATGGCTTAGCTGGTTTAGTTTCATAGTCAGGATGTTTTTGCTTTGATCAGGATTTTTATGGATAATTACAAAAGGAATTATTCAATTTCTTTTTTTTTTTTATTGTGCTTTAATCTGGATTTTTGAGTAAGGTATAATCGAGTTGAAACGAGTTACTATCAACTTCTAATTGATTTAAAAATTTAAGATTTGAAATTTGATTCAAACTTAATAGAGTTTAGTTTTGAAAAATTCGAACTCAATTCGTTGACAGATTCAAACTCGATTCGGTAACTTTAATTTGTCATTTTTTAATTATAGATTACAAGAATAAAATGATAAATTAATAATAAAATTTAAAATATCATAACCATCAAATCATTTATCTTATTATTGGAGTATGGTATATGAACCAATATATTATCTCACATTAAATTGTTAGTATGAATTCTCCTCATCCATTCATTATTATCTAAAGTAATATGTTCTTTAAATTCTCGTTCCGTAAGATATTTCAAAATTCCTTCATTCAAAGTTTATTTCGGTTTTCTCTAACTTTAATCTTTTTTTTTTATATAAAATTTAATATATATATATATATATTTATTTATATATATATATATATATACATTAAAGAAGACTTGATTAATCTCACAAATTCACTAAAATTGGATATTAAAATATTGAATTCGGTTGAATTAAAAAATAAATAAATCAAATTCGAATA
Source organism: Firmiana major (assembly GCA_033439115.1). NCBI lineage: Eukaryota > Viridiplantae > Streptophyta > Magnoliopsida > Malvales > Malvaceae > Firmiana > Firmiana major. The sequence continues at coordinate 49,383,251 of CM065909.1, forward strand.
AATTATATATAACTTTGATTTATTTACGCCTCTATACATTAGCCCCAACTGCAAGCCTGCAGTTGATCCACTTATTTGAAGGTGGATACTTGCCAAGAAAATGTTTGATCAAGTTTGAAAAATCATTCGAAAAGAATACGGATAAGCCAAAATGCCAATGAAGAGTCGGTTAAAACGTTAGAACCATTTGCAACACAATTCACACATGTAATGTACGAATTTTCCAGTCAATTTCCAACAAACCTGATAATTGGCCACAGGCAGGCTGAGGGTCAAACACGGCTATGACAATTTGACACCTTTAACAGGTGTTTCTGAAGAGTAAAAGTGTAATAGAGTATGCAGTTCTTAGGAAGACAGCCATTTTCCAGTGTAAATTGAATCTGATATACATTTTGATAATGTCTTAAATACATGTTTAACAACCATCCGTGAGATTTTCAGAACTTTTTCTTAGACTTTGTGTAGATATAGATCTTAACGTGTCCAATTTATATTTGATTATAATCTAAAGTCTTATCGTAATTCATAATCAATGATCAAAATTTCTACTATGCTTAGTTGTGGAAGAATTTGCTTTACATTTTAATTGGACATGAACGTGAGACTAAAGTTGAAAGCACAGGTTCTGCTAGGAAGCTGAAGTTTCAACCTCCAAAGTCTGCTCAGTCAAGCAATGGCAGGCAGTGTTGCACCTGGTAGGTCCATACGCACTTTCATTGCAAAAGTTTCAGCATCTGAAATTTGAATGGCACAGAATCATCAGTCATAGCTGCTTTTGAATGATTCGGTTTCTTCTTCTCGGAATCAGCAAAACTTTCTTTGAGCAGGAACATGAAGATCCTATGGATAAATATGTTTGAAGGCAGTGACTGGAATTTTAATCCCAAAGCACATTAATGAATGTTTTATGCTCCTTGGGTTTCTGTAAATCAGTAAGACAATCTATTTCTTACAGAGATTTAATTTGTGGAACAACAGGTATCATTTTGCACGACATGAATACATTTTAGCTGCAGGAGAGAAATATACATAGAAGGCCTTCTGATATAAGCAATTTCGGTAAGATTTCTTTGTTTTTCCATGGAAAGACAAAGCAAACCAATTCAAGCATGCAAGAGAATCCTACAAACAAGGCTTTCTGATATAAGCAACTTCAATAAGATTTCTTTGTATTTCAATGCAAAGACAGAACAAACCAATTCAAGCGGGTAAGAGAATCCTACTCCCACCCAGGATATGCAAGTGCAAAGCAAGACAAATGGTGACAATAACAGAAGATTTCACACCAACATATCTGGTAACTTCCAGTCCCCTTTCCAAAACCTCATCATGGACAACATGAATGCTTCTTGTCAAACCCTCTGAAAGCCTCCTTAACAGAAACTCCATTACAGACCTTATTGTCTCAAAGGTCACCCTCCCAGTCACATCAAGCACAAACTTCCTATTGTTGGGAACTGCCCATGTGGATGAGACCTTATCAACCCACCCGTTATTCTGAATCCCATCAAATGAGCTCCCCCTTTTCACTTCCTTCTCGAAACCATCACTCTTTCCACCGGCATCTTCACTCTGATCAACAATTGAACAAGCAGAACCCGGCTGAGAATTCGAGTTTGAACTTGTCAACACTTGATGTGATGTTCTCACCAGGGTTGCCACAGCACCGTTACAAACAGAAACTAACATGTCTCTCACATTGTTTTGATACTTTGGATTGGTCATCCCAGCAAATAATTCATCATAAGTATTAATGTCCATCGTCTTGTCAAGATAAACTGCAACAGCCGTGCTTACAAATCTTTGTATGCAATCAGCCATTAGTTCTTTACATTTATCATCATAAAGCAAATTAACCCATTTGGGCACATTAGATGACTCACCATTCCTTTTACTGAACCCATCAATTTCTTCACCATTTGAGTAAAACCCCAGCACCAGATTCCTAGCAAAGCTACCAACCACAACAGAAACAAAACCAGTCCCAGCATTAGAAAAAACCCTGTCCAATGTCCTATCAGCAAAGCTGGACTTCTCCGGACCCGTTGCCAATTCACCCTCATTCCCAGAATCCAAATTATATCCCCTTAAAACCCCAACTGTTAAGGACTCAGTAGCCCTAATTAAAGATTGGGAAAAATCCTCAGATCTCACAATTTTTGAAATTTGCTTTAAACTGTTAGGAATTTGATCAGAATCAGATTGTACAAACTCCCTCAACTCCTTCGAGACAACATTGATCGTCTCCGCGGAATCCGAGAGCAATTCAGCTAACGAAACCAGGGCTCCAAAGAGCTTCAAAACCCTCTTCCTTTTCTTCTCGACAGAGGGTAAATTATACACCTTGTAAAACCCATAACCAGACACTCCACATATGGCTAACAAAAAAAGCCATTTTTTCTTCCTACGAGAAAAAGTCAACACCTTGTTCACCAATTGCACATCCATTGACCAAAACAAAACCCAAGAGCTACACGAATCAGAACCTCAGGGCCCTTCAAATATTCAAAAAAAAAAAAAGCTATTAACCCCAGAATTCTAGGGTCTCGTTTCAAAGAGGTTAGGTGCGTAAACAAAACAGAGGTTTCTACCCTTTTCTAGTTTGGTGATGAAATGCGAGAATTTCTCTTCTTCTTTTCCTTTTTTTTTTTTTTTTTTACGGAGAAATTGGATTTGCAGAAGGATGGTGAGAAGACGAACCCGGTTGCAGACTGGGGAGAGGAAAGAAGAAAGGAGGCGAAAAGATCAAATTGAGAAACACGACAGACCAATTACGTTTGTTTCTGTTTTTCTGTTATTTCAGGTCCAGAAAATCTTACCCTGTCTCTTTCTGTAGCTTGATTTTTCCAAGAAGCCGGGGGGGTTCTCGCATCAGCATTGCGTTTATTAACAGCCAATGACAACTCGTTTTCCTTTACTTTTTTCCTTTTTTTTTTTTTCCCGTTTTCGTGAATTTAATAATTGGAATGACAAGGATATAAAAATATCTAAATTGGTTTTTGAATTTCTCTAAATTGGATAAATCTCTATGATATTTGTGAATGATTTAGTCTGCTAAACAGGGATTTTGTTATATATATATATATATATATATATATATATATATATTATTAGTGAAAAGATTTCAAAAATATTAAACATTGATTGAAGAAAATGGATACTTGATCATTTACAGTTTGTTCTTTAAATTTTTTTTTGGGGTTTGGTTCAATTAATTGATAAAAGATCACAATAAAATAATAATTCATCTCGAGCTTTTCATTTCATTTTATTTTATTTTTGTTGATGATTTTTTGAGTTAGTAACGTAAATTACATGATAGAGTTGATTGAAATTTGTCAAAAAAAAAAACAGAAAAACGTAGAATCATTCGATGCTGGAAGTAAGGCTTCAGAACGCAAATTAGAAATATAACATCCCGTAAAGATATATGATAACTTGCATAAGTAACTCTTGATTTAAAGTTACGTGTTTGATCAAATGTAAATGTCGGTAACTTGGCCAATGTGATAACATTTTTTATAAAATCTTAGACCTTTTCTTAAACATATTAATTACTTTATTTTATAATCATGTGAAAGAAAAGGAAGCCTGATTTCAAGAACAATCATTCTGATCTAGCTCATGATCCTTGCACTGATCTAATTGCCTATATTATACAGTAGAAAATACGAGAATCGAATCTCATGAATCATGATCTCATCTTATTACATAGGCTTTAGTAGAAACATATAAAAAATACAATCTGTATACGAGAGTGAACCTGAGTTCTTTTTTAACTACAGAATTTCTGTACAAAATGTTATATCACAATTAAAGAAAACTGAGACAAGCTGTTCTCAAAGCTTCTATAATTCTATACTCATTTCAACTTGAACTCCTTGTACATTGTTAATCTACACAGGGAATCGTCCTTTGGACATTGCGCGATTTTCTCACGCGGGAAAATCACTATGTTTGTTTCGGTTACAATCCTTGCGCAATCAATCAACACGAAATCACTCTATTAACGCTTGATTGATCACTCACCATATACAAACATGCTCCTGGGACACCTGCAACCATTGGCCCTGCATCCATGATGCTGTTGTTGTTCCTAATCCGGGGTTTTATATCAAATGAAATGACCTTTTGATTCCATCTTTGATCCAATGAGAAGAGCTTACGCCGAGCTGAATCCAATCACAGGGCTTATGTTTAAGAAGTTTCGAATCATTTTGGAACTATCTTAGATTTTGTGGGGGTACTACTATCATCGATATCCTCGAGATCACTGAAAGAAATATCTTCTTCGTTTTCCACACAAATTGCAGCCCCACTGTGACCACCAAATTCAGAATCAACTTCTGGCCAATCAATCTCATCTTCTTCAAAAGTTGGAATCAATATTTTTGAGGATGGACCAAACAGATAATGCTGATCCTCAGCGTTAGACACCGGTTTTTCTTCAATTACTGACTTATCTACAAATGACATCTCAGTACTTTCAACTGGATGCTTCTCAGTCTCATAATCTGTTGTGACGCTGGATGCAGGATCAGAAGTATATGTCCTAGGTGACATGGTCTCAAAGGCAAAATAACTGGATGATGAAGGAATAAAATCCTTGTGCATAAAACTAGAGCTGTCTCCTAAGTGGGAAGTGCTTCTTCCATACCAATCAGTTTCTGGCTTTGTTTGCCTTTGCAGCTCCTTCATCCACAATGCTCTGGCTTCCATTACCTGCCAGCAATTAAAAAAACCACTGAGAGATTAATCAACAAATTGGTCAGCACATAAGCTTGATACCTGCCTGACATGAAGGGTGAAAAAAAAGTATCTAAGAAAAATTACACTTAATGGCAAACAAATCCTGATCACAATTCTAATAATCCATAACATCGCTTCCAAATGTTATTGTACTGAGCTTATAAGAACTTCAGCTAAGAATTCATGAATAATCAGAGAAAACCAATTTCGTAGATGGATTTGTGAGCATATCAGGTATGACTTAGGAAACAGGGAAACCAAGCATAGAAGGTAGCTAGATTAGACATACACATACACGAAAGATTTTCCAATGGATCTGTAAACTCTCACACAAAGTGACGGACTCTAGATATCACCTATTACATATATGCAAATGATAATTGCAAATCCAAGGGAGCAGATTACGCATTAGCTAGAGTACACCTGCAAAAAGTGGATGTCTTAATTGAAGGCCAACGCAAAACCAATGTGCAAGAATAAACATCTAGAGAACTCAAAGGAAATTGACACCAATTAATCATCAGACTTAACAATATTTTTTATTCCCATATGGATTGAAGTATAACAACTTGAGATTAAAGTTTAAATTTTAAAATGTAAAGTTGTAACCCGATCCAGAACAAATAAAACAAGAAAAAAAGTTGATAGTACTTGAACGCTCAATAAGAGCTCAACACAAGAAGCTTTAGAATGATATAAGATAGTAGGGGCCCCGATATTGTTTCTATGAGAAGTAACTGACCTGAGGTGTAGACAGAGTCTCTGCATCATTCCTGTTAAGCCTTGAAAGCAGAAGAACAAAATAAACTTTCCAAAAGTAACTGTCACTCATATGGCAAGGACAAAGTTCAATTCTCAGAGCTGCTAGCCTCGGAGCAAGATGTTCAACAACCATCGTATGCACTCGTTGGGCAACTGACATGTCAAAATCTAAAACAAGGAAACAAAGGGGGAAAAGAAAATTCAGAAAAAGCTTAAACTCTGATTGTCATTTTGTAAATCTGTACATAATAATAACAGAAATTACAACCAAAATTGAAGTTTGTAAATCGAAATTTGCTAGCCAAACAGACAAAGAATACATGAAGAATGTGTTAAGAGCAACAATGATTTAAAGCAGTCGCCTACATCTAAAACTCAAGCAGAGAAGGTGGGTCTTGATCAAAACTGCGAAGAGAGAATAAGCTGTCAGCCCTATCACTTGATGAGAGAAGCGTACACTTACACATTGGTCAAACTTCAAACCAATTCAATGATGTCAAGGGCTGGAACTAACACTTAGTATATTAACTACATTTACTTTAATAATACTAAACTCCTTCATTTTATTATCCAACATTCTTTAAGACTTTCAACAACAGAATGACTAACTTACATAATGGCCTAAGAAAACAATGGTTGCATAAAATTGGCATTTTTACATAAAAGGTGTGAAATTCAAACAAAATTAACATTCTGATCGTTGAGCTCTAAACAACTGAACTTAATAGCAAGAATTCCATTGCAGAGCGTATAAATAAAAAACCAAATTCTATTACTACGCAATGAGATCAAATTTATCATGATTAATTAAGAAAATTAAATTACCATCCAAGTCTTCATCGGGATCAAGAGCAAAATCCAACCACGTTTCTGGGTGATGCGCGATGTTCCTTGCAAATGCCAACACCTCGTCCGTTATCCCAACCGCATTGAACTCCTGATCCTCCTCCTCATTTTTATTTTCCATCTCGTTTTCTTCCTCGTTTTCCCCCGATCCAAACGGAAAATAATCCAATTCCATCTTCGACAACCTTTCACCGATCTCAGCGACATCGTCCCTAATTCCCCCAACGACCGCTGAATCAGACGGATCCTCTTCGTCCCCGGAGATAGATTGATCCGACGGATCAGATTGATTCAAATTAGAGAATGATCGATCATTTAAGTGGCGATTGAATTGCGTCGAAGAAAGAGGCGGGGGAGGGGGAGGGGGAGGAGGAGGAGGTGGTGGCGGAGCGAGAAAGGAAGCGACTCCCCAGAATTGGCGTGTTAGGGATTGTTTGAGTTCGGTTAGGTCTTCTTTGACACCACGCGATTGTAGTTCCGCTATTTGTTCGGGGGACAACGATAGTTGTTCCGCCTTACTTTCTTCATTTTGAATCTTGTGCCTTTGAGAAGGCGATGATCGAGACTCGTTGGTTACGACATCGTTTTCTTCCTCCCCTAAACGAGTTGGTTCATTCTCATCGTCGTCGAGACGAAGCGAGTTCGCCAGCGACCGAGCTAACCATGACATGCTGCAGTTTTTTTTTTTTTGGCCTTTTTAATTTTTAAGGGGCGTGGTGAGAAAGTGATTGGTGGTTTAAAAATGGTTGCTTTTGTAGTTATGATTTTGTCGTAAGTGGGGTAATCATATGGTTTTTGGACCAGCGTAAGCACTGTTTGTATTTAGGATTATGTCCTAATGCCACGTAAGTATTAAGGCATGCTACCGTTTCTTTTTTTACCTGCTGTCGCGGATCCTGTTCTGATGCTCAGGTATTTTTTATTATTATTATTATTATTTTTTTGTTTTTATTTTATTTTATAAATTTAGATAAAATTTATAAAAAGTGTACACTCTTACAAATTTTAAAATTTATTTTTTGAAATAAACTGTAATTTTAATTATCCAAAAATAACTTTCAAATTTCACATAAATATTTATTTTTTTAAATAGTAATTTTTAATCAATACATTCTAGATAATTTAATAAAATAATAAATATAAACAATAAATTTGAAATTTTAAAATCTAGATTTTTTCTCTTTGTTATTAAATACAAACTTCATTGACAACAAATATTTGTTTATTAAATCAACAATAATTTAGAACAATTAATGTAATTGAATTTTTATAGCATTTTTAACCTGATAAATCTTTTATGCAATTCTTTTTACATATTTACAATTACACAAATGATTTTTTTTCTTTTCATGCAAACATTTAAAATACTCTTTTAGTAGGAATTAAATTCAAATTTTGGATTTTTTTTATATTTTCTTATGAACATATATATATTATATATAGTTAAAGTGACTGGTGATACAATAGATATCAAATTTTTTTTTTCAGCAAGATTAATGTTTATGTCAACAAATTTAATTGTACGCATTTGACATTCCTATCAATTAAATTGAAATTAACAAATCCTAATAATAAGAAAAAATCAACTTATATGAATTATAGGAGGAAGTAAATCTTAAATCATGGAGAAATTGCATAATTCACCCATTAAACAACTCTAAAAATCCCAATTGTTTTTTGCTGAGAATGTTGGATTTAAAAGTAATTTTTTTTTAAAAAAAAAATTTAAAAAGGATTGCTTGAATTTCATAAGGTTGACTTTAACAATCAGTTATTCTCAAAGCAGGTGTTAATAAGTAATTGAGAAATTATTTGATATTCCATTAATAAAATATTTAAATTTCACAAACTGAATTAATAGAATAATAGATACATTAAGGTGTAATTAAAAGATAAGAAATTAATGAAAATAAAAAATAGAAAATGTAATAGTTTTTTAATCTCATTTATATAATTAATTTTTTTTACTGAATGTATTAAATACAACAGTCAACCAAAAAAGACAGTCTACCACTATCGGCTTGTTCTAAACAGAACAATAACCATTAAAGAGTTTATAATGAAAGTAGGTCTAAAGAAAGTCAACCACTCTCGGCTTTTGGACATAAATTTTAAAGATCTGCTCCGGTATGAGCTCAGAGCCTCAGACTTTAAGAACTTGGTAAAGCCAAGCTTATACCTACAATCCAAACTCATGCATTAATATTTATGTTTAGATAATAGTTAAGTAAATAACACAGTCCCAGAGTCCCATTGGCAAGTCATATTCAAAGGAAACACGGCCTTTGACCAGATTCTAGTGTAGGCTTGGCAAAGTTGGCTGACAGATATTGCCATTGCCACCAAAATGCTTCCCCGCTGGCTCTACATTTTAGGTGGACAAGATTTTTTTTTCTAATTTTTTCCCTACTTTTCTCTCCCGCACAAATGTGTTTCTTTTCTATGGCAGAAGGGTGTGAGTGTGCATGCATTCGTGACAACAAAAGTGGAATCCAGGGCCCTCTGCCTCTTGGAACCTTGGATCTAATCATTCTAACGATATGCATGGATAATTTCGAACTCCATGTTTTTAAACTATCCTCGCAGTTGAAGATCCTTCCAATCAGTATGGTTGGCACGTTTAGGTTGATTGATTTTGAAGAAACTAGGTAAGGTTGTTCTTGATTCATTTGCTCCACTGATGATCCAGATTCCATGCTAGAATCTGAAGTTTAGGTATGCTAGTTGGATGTTGATGACTTGCGGCAATCACCACTGGCTACCTGCAGAGAAACTTGTTCTCAGATCCTTCATGCTACAACCTAAATATTGATTTGAATGGTGACAAGAGTTCAGATTTTCTTTAAGGGGGACTTTGATGCCACAGTAACTTTTCTTTTTTTTAACTGAAAGTCGTGGCTTAAGTTAAAAAAATAGTCTTTCCGTTAATGAGAAAGAAAAACTACAATAAAAATTGCTCTTTTGTGACCGAAAGTCATAAGCTTAAGTTATGGAAAAAACCTATTCGATAATACGAAGAGAAGAATACATACATTTGATCCTCCCCACAAATCCTATGATGTGGAAGCCTTATATACTGAATTTGCCAAAAAAAGAAGTGTTTTGTAGATAAAAACTTATTTCAAGTCAGGCAGATTCAGTTGAGCAATTCAATTTTAACCATACAAAGGAAACAAATAGGTTGCTGTAGATGTTTTATCCGATAGAAACCCAGAGGGTTTACAAACCCTAAAAAGTTAAGATATGAGAATCAAAAGAACTCTTTCAAGTTTCAACCAAAGGTGTAAATGTAAGCTTTCACAAAACCTTAGAGATGTGAAGGAAATCAAGGGATCAGTGAGACAGGGCTACCCACAAAAACTAACTACAATTACAAATGACACAGATGCCTATAGGAATCCCCTCCTCATATCATTTCCCTCTTTCACCATTTCCCAACCTCTACTCAGCTCATTATAAGAGTTTATAATTACATTTCTCTCATGTGGATTGAAACAACAAAGAAACCAAACCAGTGACACAGACAGATTGAATAACAACCTTGCTAGGAAATATTGGAAAAGATCAGCAGAAACCTTAACTTACAGAGTTGATTGGTACCTGCACTTCCAATTAGCTCAAATCCACATTATGCTGCTATTTGATGTGAAACAATAATAGAATGGAAAATTCTTTCGTATGCACAACAGAGGCCAAGCGTCCCTTAGAAACCCGGATCGACCCCATTCCGAGTTCTCCACTGGTCAGCCGACTCAGCCCTGAGAATGTGCTGTATATCAAGAAAGTGCTATTTTCCTTCATTGAATTGTTCCTGTAAGCTTACACTTGGAGATAAAGATGGTAGCCGTGTAATTTAAGCTACATAATTTCAACAACTCGGCTGACCGTTGCTTTAAAACAGGATTGTAACCACTCTGTATAACTAGAAGTAGCTTTGCAGCCAGGCCTGCATCCACAGCCAGTGAAGCACATTCCTCTGGGGCAAACTTGCAAATGGCCCACAATATTGACAATGCAAACTGAGTACAGTTTTCTGAAGCTTTCATCAGTAATTTCACCACATTTGGTATGGTATTTGGACAATCTTTCAAGGCCAATCTTCCTTCTGGAATTCTTGACAAAAGCTCCAATATATGAAGGACTATTTCCAAACACTCCTTATTCAAATCAGGGATCAGCTCAACCAATTGAGGAACTGCTCCAACATTGACAAAAGAGTGCCTAACCGATTCATGAGAACAAATTGTCCTGAGAAAACTCAATCCAGCCAATACACCATTAGGGTGCTTCTTATCTTTCACTAACCTCAATAATCCAACTAAAAGACTCAAACTTGCATCAATTTTGGACTCGAAATCATTACCTTCCATCAACATTCCAATCAACCTCGTGCAGTTAATCTTGGTCTCAATTGACCCTTCATTTAAAATATCCACCATTAAAGAAATCTTAGCAGGCTGCAACAAATCAGCCTTGGAATTTAAATCAAGATTCAAGTTCACAAGAACTGCAATTACCTCTGATCCAACAGCGTGAGTTGTAAAAGGACCTAGCAAAGATGAAATCAAACCAACGCCTCCATTTTCCACAACAGTCTTCTTAGCTGTCCCATGAGCTTGAACCACTTGCCTAAGCTCCTTAAGAGCTCGAACTCTAACTTGACCCTTAACTTTCTTCAAATTCTCCAAAATCTCCTTGACCCTCCCTTGAACATCCTCTGACCTTTTCTTCACAGCCAAATGCTTCTGAGAAAACCAACTATGAATTAGCTGCTGAAGCGTCTTGTTTGGAATCACTGAATCATCCCAAAGCTCTTGCATCGTGGTGGGACAAGTATAATGGCCTAAAGAGAACCATTTAAGAATGTTGGATCTCTCATAAGTTTGGCCAGTGCAAAGAGTCACCGGGTCTTGCATTGGCTCCAACGAAATTGGACATATGAAAACCGTTGGCACATCCATGGATTCAAGCTCCTCAATCTTTATCCTCAGATCCAATTTCTCTGAAGTAAAACAAGTGTATATTACCCCACAACCGCCTCCCAAAATGCCACCTTTCACAGCCGTTTCTAGATCTAGAACTCGGGTTTCAAGCTTCATGTCAGCTTCTCTTCGACTAGATGGTTGATACATTGGCATTTTTTAAAACCCTTTCGGAAACGCTAGACTACAAAGTAAACAAAGAGAGCTAATTTACAAGAAAACTAGACATATCACATCCAATAAACAAGAAACGTGCGGGAAAGGAAAAAAATGAAAGAGAGAAAGAAAATAGAAGTAAGACTGTAAGACACAGAAAAAGGAAAGAGTTTCGTTTTGTCTCTCTTCCTTTCTGTTTCAATGACAAATCAGAAACCACAATGCCGATCAAAGGGAACATCTTTTCTTCCCCATTATTCTGCTTTTCATTGTTCCTTGCTCTATCCGATCTCTTTCTCTGGTCAAAAGGTAGCCTCCTGGTAAAAAAATTGCAATATTCTTCCCTAATACCAAAGCTCTTCACTACAACTACTACTCAAATATCCAACTTCCACTCTTCAAGAAAAAATGGTGAAATCACACAGCCCCAGACACAGATCAGCTAGAAAGAAGAAAGTGGCAAAGAACAATCAAAAGTGAAACAAAGACATCAACTTTGTATAGTAAACGAGAAAAAGAAGAGATTTTGGGCAATAAAGAGATGAAAGAAATTGGAGAATTTTACAATGCCTAGTTATAAAAGGAGAAAGAGATTACAGTAATAACTTTGGTAATGGCATGAAGTTTATAAATTTACAAATGGATAAACATAGATAGTGGGCGGAACAGAAGCCCTCGTGGGGTGGGTGCCCACGGAGAGCGTGCTTTAGTTAAAGTGCCAGCTTGGGCTTTGACCGGTTGTGGTGATTATCCTATTTCGGGGGGGCTTTTTCTGGTCTTTGGCTTTGACCACTTTGATTTGCGCTCTCATGCGCTTTGCTTCCGCTTTGTCCATCCCAGCACCCGACACCTGGATGTGGGAACCGTGCATCTCTGGCTCTCTGCCACTTTATCTCTGGCTTAACGCTCATTAATTATTTCTAAGACATAGATGCCTTTTTGTACGATTATACTAAAGAGGGTAGGAAATCGAGATTTGACCAATATAGCGAATGAGTACCATTATTCTAAGAAGTATTTTTCTAAGAAACAACGTAAGCGATCATGGGCTGGCTCGGACTGGACTTCGGCTCAACATAGTTTTCAGGCTACTATCTATCCTATGACGGACTCTTGGAATTGAGTCTGAAAGAGGTGTACAGTACAGCCCAAGTGCATGTACCGAGCTTGCTTTTAATTGAACAATGGAATATCTGAAATGTCTGATTGATTGTGCTCTATGCAAATTGGACTTTAGCCTGGGAATTGATTGAAGAAATTTCCCCTATTATCTCATCAAGTGCAGCACGATCTTCGAGTATTGAAGTATGAGAAATCCCATTGATTCTTATCACCTTGAGTGGTTGGCTTTTCTCATCAGCCCATAGTGACTCTAATGCCAACAGGCTCACCAAGTTCGCTGTCCCATCTCCATCCCCATAAACTACCTCTGGCTGCTCATCAAACCCTGCTTTCCCATAGAACAATGTCTCCGGAGTCTTCACGCCTGTCCCGATTATACAGGTAACAGAAACATTAGGTGGTTTTAATGCTTCAGTCAAGGGGAGGATTCGTGATTTATAAGGAATCACCCCTTCTGGAAATCCAATGTCATTCAAAAATCGTGGGATGTCGTAAGCTGAATAAGCCTCGCTTGGAGTAATAACAAGAAATTTTCCATGGCCAAATAGCTTAGGAGAAGGCATGAGCCAGAGGTTACTTTCAGAGCTCCTTTGTTCTCCCCTTACCAGCAGCGGATCAACCAGAGGCACTCCAAAAGAACTCCCGGAAGCAAAAGTGAGCATTTCTTGAACCGTGCCACCCCATGGAGCTGAAACTGTGACAAAGTGTTTGATAAATCTTTGGCGCCAAGAGGGTGAATTTCGGTTTAGAAGCTGGAGTACATACAGGCCTCCCAAGCTGTGGGAGAGAAGAATCACTGGCTTTCCTCCATTGGAAGCACTTGCTTTTTCTATCAAATCTTTTAGGTCTTGCAAGAACTTGGAACCCACATGGGATGGATGGCCTTCAGCTGCTAAACCATATCGAAAGTCATACGGAGCTCCAAACAAGGTTTCACCACTGACATAGCCAATCTCTTCCAGCGACTCTACTAACGGTGCCATGTATGCTGTGAGATGCCTGCACATAGCAAGATTTTTTCTTTGTCAAATACCCAGATGAGAAGCCTCATTAAGAAACAAAACTAATTGCTACAGCAAACTTACTTGAGATTAGGGTCAAGGTAGAGAAGGGACTCAGTAGAACCAAATTCAGGAACCCTGGTTTCAACGCCGGGAGCATTGCGGTAATCATCTAAATCGGGGTCATAATAAAGCATCATACGTTGAGCAAAGCACTTGGTGAATGGAGCCAGTAGCACACTGGGGTCGAACCACAGCCTGAACCATCCTTCTTTATCCTTGGAAATTGGGTACCAACGGCCACAAAACAGGTACAAGGGCTTGTAACCAGTTGTTAGCCGTGCCTCAAGCTGGTTCCCGCCGGTCCCTGGCACCAGGATTAGAGGGTGAAGGTTGGAGACCGTATTACATATGCACAGCATCATGGCAATTGGAACTATAGCTAGCTTGATGCCCAGTCCATGCATGTCCTTCTTTTGCCTCTGTTTCCTGATCCGTTATCTAGTTGTAAACTTGCAATCGATCTAGGTCGACTGGCGGAGTGATAATGCGCGAGTTTTCTAGGACAACAATCATTTCGTGGCCTTCGAACGTCCCCATGAGCAATAAGAGGTGGAGAATGTGTCCACGTTCTCACGTTGTTGGGTTGAGTCAGATGCTGCAGCATCAACAATTAATTTCAGCAGTCACAGTTTTTTATTTTTATTTTTCAGATGAAGACTAAATTTTTTAAGTACTAGAGTAAGTTTATACGAGTAATATAATTAATTTTGAAGGGATAAAAAATAAAAATAATTATAAAAATAATATTAAATAATAATATATTCAAATTTAATTATAATTATAATAATAAAATAAATAATAAAATAATCATTAAAAATATTATATTAAAATCCACGTGTAAATTACGTTTTGTTTTCAAACTCAGCCTATAAAAGGGATTGCAGCTTGCAGGTTCAACTGTTATTCTTGATTTGACATGTAAGATGAGCGGAGCGGACCGTTAGGGCTTAAGGACTTCAGGGGCTTCTCTTTTGGGGCAGTAAAAAAACCCATATAATCAGTCACTATTGGACCTAATAAATGGGCTTTGACTTTTACTTCGAAGCCCATTTGTTTGGATTGGACCTCTTTGATATTTCAAGCTGATCTAATCTTTTAGCGACGTTATCTATCAATTAGCGGCATTTGTAAACGTCGACAACGACTTGCGACACTTCGCGCAGGTACCGCCGAAATTATCTGTCATATCTACGTCGGCAAAAATAACAGTGTTTTTCAAGAAAATGCTGTTAACATGGAGGTTTTTTAAGCATTTAATAGTGTTCATAAACACCTTTAAAGTATTATTTTTTTAAAAAATTAACAGCATTTTTAACCAAAAAAACGCCACTAAACCACTAAATAATTTGGCTTAGTTGTAACCAAAAAAATAATTTAACTTAGCAGCGGTTTTTCTTTCTAAATTTATTCACTTATCGTCATTTTCATTAAAAAAACACTGCTTTCCTAAAATTTAACAGCTTTTTTTGAAATAAACGCTGCGAAGATGTTGAAAAACAATGAACTTAATAGCGTTTATTAATAAACGCTGTTAAATAAATGTCACCAAATATCCAATTTCTTGTAGTGTTTTATTATTAGGTATGACAATAAATTTAGGGATTATTATTTCATATATAATTGAAAGTCTTTATATTTTTAATTATTGAGAAATTTTATTTAATTATTTTTTTAGAATATATTCTGAAGTAATAAATGGCAACTATGAAACACAGACTGTGATGTATTAAATAATTTATTTATTTATTTAATATTTAAAATGATAGTTTCATTTTTTTGTATTTTTAAATTATAGACTAACGTACACGTTATAGAGGTGCCTTTTTAGATTCAAATTCAATTCATCAATTGAGAAATAGTAATACTATATGATAATACTATTCTTGTATTATTACAAGTAGTCAAACAATTTTTTTAAATTGTGTTTTACAAATATGAAAAGTATGTTTGGACTGTCCTTATATGTTTCTATTGCATTGACAAATAATTGTATAAGACATAGGTTGCTTGATTTTCTTGGAAATGTTTTGGTCATATGAACTTGTCACTGTCTTTTTATATTTAATTTTTAGTTCAATAAAATATTTATAGAGAAAAATCTTCCATTTCTTTTTAATCGTTGTTTGGTGTGAGTTAAGACTTGAGACAGTAAAGATCAACACAAAATGTTTACCAGCTACCATATTTTAAAATCAAATTAAACTTTGGCATTTGGGTCTTTTATTATTATTTTTTAATTTTTAGTTTGAATTAGTGAACGTGAGTTTCCATAAATCTTGGTCATTTATTTTTTTTAAAATGTTGTGGCGTTCTAACTTAGTCGGTAGCGATTCACTCAACCGTCACTACAAGAAAACATACTTTCAGCGACGGAATTTTAGCGACGGAATAATTCCGTTGGTAAAAAAATAAATTAGCGACGGATTTGATACGAAATTCCGTCGCTATACGTTTCAAATATATAATTTACATTTTCCGACGGAATTTGCTATGGAATTCCGTCGCTGAAGACGATCGAATTTTGTGAAATTTAAGTTTTCTATTAGTCCGTCGCTAAAATGAATCAGCGACGGAATTCCGTCGGTGATGAATTCCGTCGCTGATATGTTTCAGCGACGGAATTTCGTCGCTAATTGAACACCTTTTAATTTAATTTTTTTTACTATTTTTTTGTCGCTGAAACTTATCAGCAACGGAATTCCGTCGGTGATGCAGGCGGCGAATTTTCGTCGCTGATATGTTTCAGCGACGAAATTCCGTCGCTAATTGAATTTAAATTTTTTTACTATTTTTTTTTGTCGCTGAAACTTATCAGCGACGGAATTTCGTCGGTGATGCAGGCGGCGAATTTCCGTCGCTAATTGAACACCTTTTATTTAAATTGTTTACTATTTTTTTTCGTCGCTGAAACTTATCAGCGACGAAATTTCGTCGGTGATGCAGGCGGCGAATTTCCGTCGCTGATATGTTTCAGCGACGGAATTCCGTCGCTAATTGGATATCTTTTATTTAAATTTTTTCACTATTTTTTTCGTCGCTGAAACTTATCAGCGACGGAATTCCGTCGGTGATGTAGGCGGCGAATTTCCGTCGCTGATATGTTTCAGCGACGGAATTCCGTCGCTAATTGGATACCTTTTATTTAAATTTTTTCACTATTTTTTTTTCGTCGCTGAAACTTATCAGCGACGGAATTCCGTCGCTAATTGAACACCTTTAATTTAAATTTTTTTACTATTTTTTTGGTCGCTGAAACTTATCAGCGACGGAATTTCGTCGGTGATGCAGGCGGCGAATTTTCGTCGCTGATATGTTTCAGCGACGGAATTCTGTCGCTAATTGGATACCTTTTATTTAAATTTTTTTACTATTTTTTTTCCGTCGCTGAAACTTATCAGCGACGAAATTCCGTCGGTGATGCAAGCGGCGAATGTCCGTCGCTGATATGTTTCAGCGACGGAATTTCGTCGCTGGAGTCTTTTTTAAAGTGCCCAATCTCTGCTTCACCCGATTTGTCCTCTGCTTCACCCGATTTTGTGCCTGTCCAGCCCCGATCTCCACCCTCTGTGTTGTTTGTCTTCACCGGCGGCAACAACCCAGCTCCACCGATCGTTTGGATCTCCCTCTCTTCCTCACCGCCGACGATCTCCCCCCTCTCCTCACCCGATTTCTCCTCTGCTTCACCCGATCTCTCGCCTGTCCAGCCCCAATCTCCGCCCTCTGTGCTGTTTGTCTTCACCGGCGGTAACAACCCAACTCCACCGAACGTCTGGATCTCCCTCTCTTCCTCACTGCCGACGATCTCCCCCCTCCCTGGCGCGAATCGAATTCAGGTTTAATTCCCCATTTTCTTCTGCACTTGTAAATTGAATATTTAATTAAAAAAAGCGTTAGATCATTAATTATTTAATATACATAATGTTTGATTAATATTGAACATAAGTTTGATTAATATTGAACATAAGTTTAATATACATTAAACTTAAATAATTGAATAATTTACTTGTATCAGTTTAATATGTTCAATTAATATTTATTTCATAATCAAAGCTGAGAAACTAAACAAGACCTTAACCGTGTATAATAAGCTCAGAAATACTTATTTCAGAACTTACAGCGTCAGAACTTTCTTTATCAATGAACTTATTTTCGTTTGATAATATACCTGGAATGGTGAAACTTCAGTAATTAGCTATCTTCAACAAAGTATAGTTGGCAAGAAAATGGTGTAAAATTTCATTACTAAATAAGAGCGTGGCATGGGCACCTAGTTCAGCCCATGGCATACTTCTGTGTCCAGCTCCGAGCTGTAGATTCGTACTTGACTTTGTCAGTTTTGCACATATGAGCAATCTCGGGAACAAGAGGATCGTCAGGGTTTGGGTCTGTTAGCAGTGAACATATAGAGAGTAAAAACTGCAGGTAGACATAGCTTTCAGTTTTCAAGATTCATTTCATTCTTCTGGTTTTGTGCAGCGTCAGAAATCAGAATCAACTAGCAAGCTTACCTTAGATATGGTGAGCGCAGGACTCCATTGTTCTTTGAGTATGTCTAGGCAGATATTGCCATTGCTGTTTATGTTCGGATGGAAAACCTTGGTCCTGAAGGCAACCTGAAAACAATTTATTGTTGAAAAGATTAGGATGATTCTGAATTCTGCATATACGTTGGATAAGATTGGCCTTAGTTGTGAAAGAGTGGATTTTGATTTTCTTTGCAATTTATACCTTGGGAGGTTTGAATGGATAATCAGGTGGGAAATGGATGGTAACAAGAAAAACACCACCAGCATAAGGACTGTCATTTGGACCTATGATTGTTGCTTACCAGTGGAACATATCCTTAGCCACAGGACCTGAAGGTGTAGCATGATAAGTAATTAATTACCTTACAAAACAAGAATGAATCAGCAGAAATGGCTAGATTCAGGAAGGGTTTTCTTGTTTATCACTCTACCTGCACTGCATGAAGTTGAGGGATCCCTCTGCAAGTCATTCAGCTCCTTCATTATTCTTTTCGACGCCATTAAGAAAAGCTCAGATGAGGAAGGTTTATGTTGCAGAAATGGGAATTCAAGAGGGGGAATGAAACTGTGAATGAAGGGAAATTACTTCATGGATAGTGTATTTAATGGTGGAATTGCAATTGTTGGAAAGAGAGGTGTAAAAGACAGAGGTCCACCAATTCTTTTCATACTGATGAAAGTGGGCGCAGTATAAATTCCCACAGAAAAAGCTAGCAAGTAAAGAATAAAGAATATAGAAAAGGAGAGTTGATATTTTTTCGTGCACTGGAATTGATTAATCATCACTTGATTAGCATATCTCTGTTCACAATTGACGTTTTGTTACAGCCGAAAGATGCCATCTCTAGATCATCTTTCTCAGTAATCTATAGAGTCAATGATGCCAAAGATAGTCATTTGATTCCAAATTCGCTTAAACTTTCTAAATCAACCTATTTCGTTCCACAGCAGTTACTCTTTCTGTATACAACTTTGATGCCTGAATAGATACTTAATTATGATGATTTGATCGTATTCATATCGTATAGTTCTAAGTGGAACCTTTTCTAAGTGGAACCTTCTATGGGAACCTTCTTTCCCATGTCACAACATGCACCTACTCAATCTCAAGTCAAAATATTAAAGACTCAAACTCAACATAACAGTAAAATCTTCAAATCAACTGAGATAATATTTCGTAAGTTTGATGCAGATAATATTTTGTAAGTTAAAAATGCAAATCTCTACTAATTAAAATCTTCATTTCAAATGAAAACCAAGGCTAAATCTATTGGGTATCTTTGAAACTGCTAAAAAATTGCCACTACACTCCACCCACGTCCCAACAGGAAAAAGATTCGTCCTTAGCTAAATCGACTTCTTTGGTTGAGAATCTGAGAAAGCAAAGAACATGACAAGTTCAAGAGGCACCACAGAATTTGATTATAAACAGTCTTCCAATAGAATATGAATGCAATATTTATCCACCCGTGAAACGGGTCACGGACATGATGTCCTGTCTTTTTCCTTTTACTAACGACATTCATTCAGGCAAGTAAGAAAATGGTTATTGAATTTGTTGTTTAAATTTGGAATATTTATTTGAATTTGTTGTTTAAATTTGGAATATTTAATTGAATTTGTTGTTTAAATTTGGAATATTTAATTGAATTTGTAGTTTAATTTTGGATTATTTGAAGATTTTGAGTATTTGATAAATAAAATAAAACTCTATGTATGCCTTAACAAAATGATGTTGTTTCTCTCCTTCATAGGAAGAGAGGTAACGTGCGTGCATGAAAGCAAGCAAAAAACAAAGGATTTGAAGCCATATTGAACTAGAAGGCAAGAGCAAATAAGTTCATTCTGAAGGTAAAATTATTATGATATCAATTTTTTTTTATTAATTATAACTAATAAATTTGTTATATAAATGTTATTATTATTATTGTTGTTGGTGATTATTTGGTTTGGCGTAGGCTACATATGAACACGCTGGTGACATAATTTTTGGGTTCAAATTTCTGTCAAATGATTAAAATAATGTGATAAGAGTCAAATTATTTTCATTTTGTTAATTGATTTATAATTATTTTAGCTAAGATTATGAATTATTCTTTAATGATTTATTATTCATACAAAAATTGATTTATGATATGGTGGTTGCTGATGTGATTGTACAACCTTAGTTATTAGTTGTGGATAACTAAGGTTGTTGAGATGATTTAATATGCATGATTTGTATTGATGATTTGGATTGCTATATAGTATTATTTGTAGGTTGGGTAGAGACAAATTACAGTCGTTATGCTGCCGAATTTTCTAAGGAACTTAGGACTTTAAATAAAATACTCCACACATTCAGTTCCAATATTTAAACCTAAATATATGTATGTTACCTAATTTGATTTATTTTGTAATAAGGACGGATTTATCCTTTTCAATTATTTATTTTGTTATTGTAGATGTTAAATTTTCTTATATGCATGTTACAAATTAAATTGATTTGACTTAATTGGAAAAAATTATTTGGTGATAGAGTGTAATTGTTATTCTATTTTTTCAGATACTGTATTCTGTGTGAAAAATGGATAAGGATAGATCTTGGATGTATTGTCGATTAGATGTAGATGGATTCATTAGAGATGAATTTTTGAATGGAGTTGAAGAGTTAATTAGTTTTGCATTTTGTCATCCTGAGGTAGTTAGTGGAAATAGAATTAAATGTCCTTGTAGCAAATGTATGAATAAACAATTCTTGGAAGTCGATAAGGTGCGAAAACACCTTTATTACAAAGGTTTTGTTGTTGGGTATACGACTTGGAATCAACACGGAGAAATTGAAGAAGGACAGTCATCACAACATTTAAATGAAACAGTTGATCCAGTATCTGGGGTGAGACCTGAGGGACAAAATCCATATGTTAGAATGGTTACGGATGCTTTTCAAATGGATGATGACGTAATTGGTAATTCGGTTAACAATTCAAGAAGTGAGGAGCAACATCCAGATTCATCTGCTACATACTTCTATTCTCTATTGAATGATGCCGAAGAACAACTATGGCCTGGTTGTTCAATGCACACAACATTATCGGCTGTTTCACAACTTTTGAACTGGAAGTCAGAGTTTAATATAAGTGAAGCATGCTTCAATCGTTTATTGGGGATTATGAAGCCAATGTTACCAAAAGATGATAATTTGCCACAAACCAACTATGAAATGAATAAGAAGCTAGAAAAATTGGGTCTTAGTTATGTTAAAATAGACGCATGCAAGAATAATTGTTTGTTGTTTGATAAAGAATATGTAGAGGATGAGTATTGTCAAATATGTGGTCAACCTCGATATAAACCTATCTCAACAGTTGGTGGACGAGGAAAAAAGATACCTTATAAGGTTTTACATTATTTGCCATTAATTTCGAGGTTGCAAAGGCTTTTTATGTCATCAGTAAATGCTAAGATTATGACATGGCATGTTGAAAGTCGAAATACTAACGGAGTGCTCAATCATCCTGCTGATGGGGAGGCATGGCAAAAATTCGATAGTATCCACCAATCGTTTGCTGCTGATCCTCGGAATGTAAGACTTGGTTTGTGTGCTGATGGATTTTGTCCTTATGGCCCGGCATCGAGATCATACTCTTGTTGGCCAGTAATACTTGCTGTTTACAATTTACCTCCATGGATGTGCATGAAGCAACCATATTTGTTTCTCAATATGATAATTCCGGGAAGGAAAAGTCCATCACATAACATTGATGTTTTCTTGAGACCTTTAATTGATGAGTTAAAGGTGCTGTGGGAACATGGTGTTGAGACTTATGATGCTCACAGAAAACAACATTTTATGTTAAGGGCCGCATTGTTATGGACGATTAATGACTTCCCTGCTTATGGAATGTTGTCTGGGTGGAGCACCCGTGGTCGATTATCTTGTCCTTATTGCATGGAACGTACAAAGGCCTTTAGGTTGCAGTATGGACGAAAGCCTTGCTTTTTCGATTGTCATCGTCAATTTTTGCCTCCTAATCATCCTTTCAGGAGGCAACGTGACAAATTTAGTAAAAGGGTAGATCATGATCCTCCAGTGCAGAGATTGTCAGGTGAAGAAGTATTGCAACAATTAGATGCAATCGACGATTTACCATACGGTACAAAATGTGGTCCACAAAAACCTCCAGGGTTTGGGGTATCTCATAATTGGGTGAAGAAGAGTATATTCTGGGAATTGCCTTATTGGCATACCAATCTTATTCGACACAATTTGGATGTCATGCATATTGAGAAAAATGTTTTTGACAATTTGTTTAACACCCTGATGGATGTTAAGGGGAAAACTAAAGATAATACAAATGCAAGAATGGATATGGCCTTCATTTGCAAAAGAAAAGAATTAGAATTGGTGAATAGTAATGGAAAAACATTAAAGCCTAAAGCTTCATTCACTCTAAGCAAGGAGGAGCAAAAACGATTATGTGCTTGGGTTAAAGAGTTAAGGCTTCCTGATGGGTTTGCATCAAATATAGCTCGGTGTGTTAATGTCGATGAATGCAAGTTCTACGGAATGAAATCTCATGACTGTCACATTTTTATGCAGTGCTTACTTCCCATAGCTATTCGTGATTTTGTCCCAAATCCAATTTGGGATGCAATCACAGAGCTATCTCATTTTTTCAGAGATGTATGCTCACCGGAAATACATGTAGATCACATGCAAGTTTTACACAGGAATATTGTACAAACCATTTGCAAATTAGAGAAGATCTTTCCCCCTTCATTTTTTGATTGTATGGAGCATCTTCCAATCCACTTGCCTTATGAGGCTATGGTGGGCGGTCCAGTGCAATATCGATGGATGTATCCTTTTGAAAGGTAATCACTTATAGTTAATTATTATTCAATGTTATACTAATATTTATCATCCCAAATATTCTATTTGAAAAAGTTAATAAAATTTTATTGCTTACAATATTCACTTCAGGTTTTTGCATCACTTAAAAAAGAAAATGAAAAATCCAGCTCATCCAGAAGGGTCGATATGTATGGCATACATAAGGGAGGAGATTGGAAACTTTTGTGCCTTGTATTTTGAACCTGAAGTTCAAACAAGATTGACCCGTCCACCACGTAATGATGATGGAGGAGATGTCGATCCGATGGGACGTTTATACATTTTTAGACGTCCAGGTTGACCAATTGGGCCGACAAAAAATAATGCTCGATACTTGGAGGAAGATGACTACAATGCTACGTGTATATACGTGTTAATGAATTGTGAGGAAATAGTCCCCTATATTGAGTAAGTTATCTAAATCTAACTCATCGTTTAATGTTAAATAATATGGCTGATATAGTTATCTTATTTAGTTTCAAATGATATTGTAGGTCATTTGATAATATGATTAAAAGAGATCATCTGAATATCAGCGATGCACAATTAGAGAAAGCACGTCATGATCATTTTCCAAAATGGCTTAAACAATTTGTAAGTACTATAAAAATAGAACAATCAGTAGTTTGAACTTAAATTTTAAAATTTTAATGCTAGGTTTTGCGGGGTTTCAGGTATTTGAACATGCCACTCAAACAGATCCACGTATTATTGAGATTTCTCATGGTCCTGGACGTATGATCAGGAGTTATCAAGGTTATTTTGTAAATGGTTTCAAGTTTCATACGTTGGATTATGGTCGATCTCGAAAAACAATGAATAGTGGTGTTTGTGTCAAAGGCAGCTGCTACAATGATATTGATCGTGATTTTTATGGCATACTGACAGATATAATCGAATTAGAGTACTTTTAAATTGGGAATAAAGTTGTGTTATTCAAGTGTCATTGGTTTGATACAGAACGAGGTCTTCATGTTGATCCCCGTCACGGTCTTGTTGATATCAAGCATAAATCTATACTTGCCAGTAACGAACCTTTTATATTAGCTGAACAGAGCCAACAAGTGTACTTTAGTACTTATCCTTCTACAAAAAAAGATCGTCGTCATTGGTGGGCCGTATTCAAAACAAAGGCACGAAGTAGATTTAATCTTCGACGAAATGACGGTGGACAGATTCTAGATTTGAACGAAGGAGTTTACCAAGAAGTGGAAGTTTCGAACCCTAGAATAGTTGCATATTCAGACGAATTGGACAACCCGACTGTTCATAGTAGTGGCGAATATGAAGAAGTCGATCAATTTGCAAAAGAAGAAGAAGAAGAAGAAGAAGAAGAAGAGGAGGAGGAAGAGGAAGTGGAACAAGAAGAAGAAGAGGAGGAGGATGAAGTATGGAATGATAAAACAGTTGGTAATGATAGAGAAGATGACAGTGATTACAATAATGAATAGTAAGAATTAAACATTAGATTGTAAAATAGATATTATTGGACTTCATTTACTTATTTCTAAAGATAATTTTTTTATCTGTATTGCAGATGAGAAGATTGAAAAAGTTAGCACATAGATCACATAGGTCCAAGTCTCCTCTACCTGGATTGGAGTTTGACTATATGTCACACCCCGTTTCCACATTTAATTCATTATTATTCATTCTTACACACACATAACGGAGCAGACAACATACGGATGGTTGGGCACACGAGCCGATATTGACCTTACACACTTAAATATAAATCGTACATGATAATTGCTTTACTTATTTATATATGTATTTACATACGTACGTCTACATCCCCGTAATTCTTAATATACATAACTGTGCCTGACAAGTTTAGATACAAAAGCGAAATAAGTGTATACCTTTGCGCACAATGGAGTATGGGTTGTCAACTGCTCAAGACTACCGCAGCTCTCAAGACTTAGGTAACTCTGTGGAGTGGAGGGAAAAAAAAGGGGCGAGCTAACGCGCTCAGTAAGAAATCACGCAAGCAGGTAGATAACTATACTACCTACATGCATGTCATACAGAAAATCCTTACTTTCTCAATCCCAACTGAATTCACAAAACCACACACGTATGCTTTCTCAAAGGCATGTCATATCACAAACGAATTTTCTCAAAACAGATGTTCTCATAAAGCTGATTTAAATCAAATAGGAGATAAATCAAAATCTCAGAATTTAAATCAGAAATCATATAAGTATGGAGACAAAGTAGAGCATATGGAAACGAACAGACATATGGCCATAGTCATGGACTCCATGCAATCACGGATCAGGTGTGCATGAATGTCCCCAGATGGCTGATGATAGGGGGGTCAGTCTACCATCAGACACAAACAAATAACACGGTACGTCATACTCCATGTGCGTCCACACGGTACATTGTACTCCGTGGACCCCAATATCTGAAATCAGCGAGATTAGGAGTGCCCGTCCAATGGGTCTTATCATCCCATCTCCAGCTATATCAATACTGAGTCTCCAAAAATGCACGTGCGGCATATCAATCAGTGTGACACCCAGTCTACACGAGGCTCCAGCACGGCTTTATCAAATCACGTGCGAGGATCAGTGCAAGCTTACACAGCCTACACGACGTCTCCAAACACGGTTTTATGCACATCACAAAATCGAAGTCCCGTGCGAGCAAAGCTCCAGCACGGTATCATGCACAAATATGTAAAGTCTAGTGCGAGCAACGCTCTAGCACGACTTTAATCTCAAAACTGATAGATGGCTCGGTGCACCTAAGGGGCGTACAAACCAACCTCAACCACGTAAGGTAGTACCCACTTGAGTGAGAGAAAACATTTTCTATCAAATCACTCAGCAAACACTTTTTATTCTGAAAACATTGCAATTTAATGCAGATAATCAAATTCAGAGCCATTCTATCACCACTTATCCACAAAACATGCTTATTCATGTAAAACACATCAAAATAGGCCATTTCGGTCATTTTTATATTTTTCGTACCTAGGGGCATTTTCGTAATTTTCTCATATTTGGGTATTATCCAGATATTTCATTTTCATACTCTATACGAAAATTTAGGTGTACGTAAATGATGATAAAATACGTACAGCTATCTCTAAGAGCTTACGAAATCCCTTACCTCGAAATGAGTCGACTGCGAATTTTTATTCTTTATCTCTTTGAATCACGCAGTCTAATTGGCTCTGGACGTATTCTTGAAAGCCAAATCTTTCCTTGGTGGCACGTAAGTCGAGATCCGCTCGAATTCGTACACGTCGCTTACTGTTTTTCCGCTACACAATTAAACCGATTAATTTCGGTCCAATATAAATTCAAATTAATTATCCGAAAAATAATTCGACTGATTTTCGACCACTTACCGGTCTACTGCTGTGCCGGGATAACACTGAATTTTTTTTCAAAATTTTTTTTCTCTCCTCTTTCTCTTTCCTGCTGAACCGGTTTGGACCGGTTCAGCCCTTTTCACACTGAACCGGTCCGAACCGGTTCAGGTGGATTTTTGCCGTTGCCGGCGCTTCCGGTCGGTTCCCGGCGGGATTCCACCGCCGTTCGACGCGTCGAGGCCCGGGGAAGCTTCGGCTGGCAGGGCTCGGCCCAAATCGACGCCGGTGGCCGCCGTTTCTCCTTTCTCTCCCGCGGTCATCTCCCTCTCCGATCTCCGTTTTCCGGTGACCCCAGGGCGCGTGAGGGGGCTCGGACGCTCCCTTGGTGACGGTCGGCCCTTCGTCGGCCACCTCGCGCTCCGTCGACGTCCAGATCGCTGCCGATGAAGCGGGCAGAGGAGGTCGGGTTTTGGGGCTCGGGTTCCTCGCGTTTTTCCCAGCTTCTGTTTCTTTTTCTTTTTTTTTTTATTCGATTTCTTTTTTTTTCTTTTTTTTATATATATTATATTATATACAGTATAATATAATATATCTATCAAAATATCTACAAAATACATATAATAATACTAAATTATCATATAATTTAAAATATAATAATAACAATAATAATAATAATAATAATAAAACAAATATTATTATTAGTATATTTTATTCCCATAGTATATTTTATACACTAAAATTTATACATCCTTATACATATATTTTATTTTATTTTATTTAATTCCACCAAAATATATGTACATTGCATTTCATTTTATCACATTTATTTTTCTCTCCGAAAATATATTTTTCTATATTTTCGGGGTAAATTGCCAATATAGGGTAATTTTCGGGTTATCGTTTTCGGACAAACTTTCCTTCTTAGACTCCCTATATTTTCGTGTTCTGAGTCCATATTTGAGATCGGTTTAATCTAATTTCATTCGGTTTATTCCGAATTTATCCGAACTCTTATTTCGGTACTTTAAAATTTATCGATACCCACTTTAATTATTTATACTTGAAATTGTATAATTTCTTCTTTATTGCCCGATATATCATAATTACATATTTAACATGATATATTTTCAAAGAAAAATATAAAATTCGGGTCTTACATTTTCTCCCCCACTTAAAAAATTTGGTCCTCCAAATTGACCAATACTCAACTCTCGAATAGGTGCAGATACCTCTCATGCATCAGGCTCTCTAATTCCCACATAGCTTCCTCAGAGATGTGGTATTGCCAGAAAACCTTGACTAGAGGAATCATCTTAGACTGTAGTACTTTCTCCTTCCTATCTAATATCCAAATCGGTTTCTCTACATACATCATATTTTCCTTGAGCTTCAATTGCTCTTATTGAATTACATGTGCCGGATCCAGATGATATTTACGATGCATGGAGATGTGGAAGACATTATGGATGCCTGCTAGCTCAGGAGGTCACACTAGCTTGTAGGCCTTATCTCCCACTCGATCTAAGATCTCAAGTAGTCTAATGTAGCAAGGACTTAACTTGCCTCTCTTTCCGAACCTCATAATACCCTTGGAGGGAGAAACTTTCAAAATACAGATTCACCCACAGTGAATTCTAGAGGTTTAAGCCTCGTATTAGCATAACTCTTCTGCCTACTCTGAGTTGTCCTCAATCTATCACATATCAACTGGACATCCTCAGAGGCTTGTTTCACCAGATCGGAGCAAATATCTTTCGATCATCTACCTCTTCTTATCCAATGAAAGGACTACACCTGCTACTATACAACGCTTCGTAAGGTGTCATTCCAATACTCGAGTGATAATTGTTGTTGTAGGTGAATTCGGCTAATGGCAAATGCTCATCCAAGAGCCTTTAAAGTCTATCACATAAGCTCTCAATATATCCTCCAGAGTCTGAATGGTCATCGCTGACTGACCATCTGTCTGAGGATGGAAAGTTGTACTCAAACTCAATCAGGTTCCCATCGCTTCCTGAAATTGTCCCTAAAAGTGGGATGTGAAGTGGGACTCCCTATCAGAGACTATGATCACTGGAATGCCATGTAGCCTCACAACCTCTCGTACATACAAATCCGCCAATGCACTCAGAGTATCCTTAGCTTTCATAGCTAGGAAGTGGGCTGACTTCGTCAATCGATCAACGATCACCCAAATAGCATCATGGTTCCTTTTAGTCCTTGGTAAATCCATGATGAAATCCATGGTGAGACACTCTAATTTCCATGTCGGTATAGGTAGAGGCTGCAATAACTCTGCAGGCTTCTGTTACTCTACCGTAACTTGCTGGCATACCAGACATCTAGTAACATACCCGGCGTTATCCCTCTTCATACCTGAGCACCAATACAACTTTTCGGAGTTTCTTATACATTTTACTGCTTCCCGGATGCAAGGTATACCTCGAAGAGTGAGCTTCTGACAAAATCAGTTTCCTCAACTGCAGATCATCGGGGACACACACTCTGCCTCGGAACCTCAGTAAACCATCGGTGCTCAACTCTCAGTCAACACCGGTACCCATCTATATCTGACTAGCCATATAAATACACAAGCGATCCATTCGCCGAGCTTGTCTGATCTGGTCAGCCAACTCTGGTTCTAACCTCAGACTAGCTATCACACAATAGGCCTCAGTATCAGAAAGGGTCACATATAAGCTGAGGCTCGCAAACTCTGCTAGCAACTCGTGTTCCCTGATCATCATATGAGATACCATCCCAAGACTCTTTCTGCTCAACGCATCAGCAGTCACATTAGCCTTACCCGGGTGGCATAAGATCTCACAGTCGTAATCTCTCAGAAGCTCTAACCATCTTCATTGCCTCATATTCAATTCCTTCTGTGAAAATAGGTACTTGAGGCTCTTATGATCGGTATACACCTAAAATTTCTCACCGTACAAATAGTGGCGCCATATCTTCAGTGTAAACACTATGACAGCCAACTTTAGATCATGGGCAGGGTAGTTTCTCTCGTGGTGCTTCAACTGACGGGAGCCATAGGTAACTACCTTCCCATCCTGTATCAATACACAGCCCAGTCCCTGAGGTGAAGCATCAGTGTACACAGAGAAACCTCCTAAGCTGGTCGGAATGGTGAGAATAGATGCAATGGTCAGTTAAAGTTTCAACTCCTGAAAGCTTCCTCTCACAAGCATCATCCCACTCAAATGTCATATTCTTCCGAGTGAGACGAGTCAAAAGAGCAACCAATTTCGAAAAGAAGACTCTACAAACCTCTTGTAATACTCAGCTAAACCCAGTAACTACTGATCTCTTTAACTATCTTGGGCCTGTCCCACTGGACTACAATTTTTTTTTGGACGGATCCACTGATACCTCGTCCTTCGATACCACATGGCCCAAAATTTATATTTGTTCCAATCAGAAGTCATACTTACTGAGTTTAGCATATAATTCCTTATCTCGGAGGGTTTATAACACAATCCTTAAGTGCTGCTCATTATCTTTCCTGGACTTCAAATACACCAAAATGTCATCGATAAAAACGATAACAAATCTATCCAGATACGACTTAAACCCATCGTTCATCAAAGCCATAAACACTTAGTCAACCCGAAAGGCATCACCAGAAATTCACAATGGCAAAAACGGGTACGAAAAGCTGTCTTGGGTACATCTTTGCTCCGAATTCTCAACTGATGGTACCCAGACCTCAAATCGATCTTGAAAAAGATCTTTGCTTCCCGGAGCTGATCCAATAGATCATCTATACGTGGCAAGGGGTACTTATTCTTGATAGTAGTCTTATTCAACAATCGAAAATCAATGCACAGTCGGAGACTTCCATCTTTCTTCTTCACAAATAGAACCAAAGTTCTTCAAGTCGACACGTTCGGTCTAATAAACCCCTTATCCAGTAGCTCCTGTAACTGCTTCTTTAGCTTTTTTTTTCTAACTCTACTGGTGTCATTCTATACGGTGATCTCGATATAGGCTCAGTACCAGGTACCAGATCAATACCAAACTTCATCTCTCTGTCTGGTGGCACTCTTAACAGATCATCCGGAAAGACATCAAAAAATTCCTTTACTACTGGAATATCAGTCAACTCCGGATGTGCCTTATCTATATTGACCACGTACGCAATAAAACCTTAATCCACATCAGATGAAACATTTGTCGTGTCCTGATCCAATGCCTACACATGTCCCTTACTATCAGTCTGCTTCCCCTTTCTCTTCAGCTGTGGCCTTCCTTATCTGGGGTGGGGGTACAATAGGAGCTTTCTGTGGCTCCTCTCGCCTCTGTGAAATAGGGACTGTAGATTTCGGGCAGTCTCTCATCAAGTGACCCATCTTTCCACATCTAAAACATGCTTTAGATACTTGGAATCATCACCTACCACCATGAGGTTTCACACATACTCTACATGGCTCAATAGTAGGTCAGGGTTCACCATTTCTATACATCTGGACGGAGCTAAAACTGGCGGAATAGAGGGCTTCACTGTCTTACCCCAATATTTCCCAAACTTTGGCCGTTTCTTAAACAACCTCTTCCCTTTTTTTTTTTGAAACTTCTGTACTCCACAGTTCTCTTTTTGTCCTTACGAACTTACCAAATTCAGGGGCATGCTGCTCAGAATCCTGTTCACACAACTGAGCTCTGCGCACTGCCTCCTCATAAGTCAGAATATCCAAAGGAGCTAATCTAGCTCTAGTGGACGGTATCAACTCATCCATAAACTTTCTGACTTTTCTATATTTACTACTCGTGGTGTCAGAATTGTACCTTCCCAGAGACGTAAATCGAGACTCATACTCATCCACTGATTGGCTGCAGTAAGTCAGATTAATAAACTCTCTTTGTAGCCGTCTCCGTGCAGTCTTTGAAACATATTGCCTCATCAAAGGCATCGAGAAAAATCTCTCAAGTCACTATTTGGTTTCGGGTCCTCAATATAGGGTGGGCGAATTTTCATAATGTTCCGTTTAGCCTTTCAACACAAATGCAGCAAAGACCACCTTGTCAGTCTGAGAACACTCGAAGTACACATACAACTTCTCTAATATGTTTATCAAGTTCTCTGCTGCTACCGGATATTTGACCTCACTAAAAAATTTCTGTCATGCTACGGGGTGTAACGGCCCAGCCCAATCGGACCAGCCCAGCCGGCCATAGCCACCCCTCTTAGGCCCACAACATCGACTGCTGTGACATCGACTGCTGTTGACATCGTTACTCATCCGTACTGTCCTCTTTGGGGCCTACTGGTTGTCAAGGTTTTCTTTCGCGTTCAATTGTACAGGTGAGGCGGTACAGGACGACTAAAATCAAAAGGTCCAGCGGTCTACGGTACATGCGTGGCAGGGGCTGTTGCGGGTGCACTCATACCCTGCAGACTCTCCAATCTAGCCATCGCCCGTCCAAACAACTGTGTCATTCTCTCCACAGTCCGCTCTAACCTCAGCATGCTTATCTCAGTAGTCTCTACTGGATCTTGAAAGGCATGGCCAGAAGATAATTCAGTACGTCTCTCGGGCCTGTCTCTCTACCATCGAGATCGAGAACTTTCCCCTCGACTATGGTGTCTATCAGTTATACTGATGATTTTTCCATTCACACAATCAATTCGTATTACATTAACAGCCCGGTATACACATTTGTATCTAAACAAGGCACAGTACCAAAGGGATGTAAACTTTCCTAACGACTTATACCGACTCGAATTCAGACCAACCCTGATCTGATACCAACTTCTGTCACACCCCGTTTCCACATTTAATTCATTATTATTCATTCTTACACACACATAACGGAGCAGACAACATACGGATGGTTGGGCACACGAGCCGATATTGACCTTACACACTTAAATATAAACCGTACATGATAATTGCTTTACTTATTTATATATGTATTTACATACGTACGTCTACATCCCCGTAATTCTTAATATACATAACTGTGCCTGACAAGTTTAGATACAAAAGCGAAATAAGTGTATACCTTTGCGCACAATGGAGTATGGGTTGTCAACTGTTCAAGACTACCGCAGCTCTTAAGACTTAGGTAACTCTGTGGAGTGGAGGGAAAAAAAAGGGGTGAGCTAACGCGCTCAGTAAGAAATCACGCAAGCAGGTAGATAACTATACTACCTACATGCATGTCATACAGAAAATCCTTACTTTCTCAATCCCAACTGAATTCACAAAACCACACACGTATGCTTTCTCAAAGGCATGTCATATCACAAACGAATTTTCTCAAAACAGATGTTCTCATAAAGCTGATTTAAATCAAATGGGAGATAAATCAAAATCTCAGAATTTAAATCAGAAATCATATAAGTATGGAGACAAAGCAGAGCATATGGAAACGAATAGACATATGGCCATAGTCATGGACTCCATGCAATCACGGATCAGGTGTGCATGAATGTCCCTAGATGGCTGATGATAGGGGGGTCAGTCTACCATCAGACACAAACAAACAACACGATACGTCGTACTCCATGTGCGTCCACACGGTACATTGTACTCCGTGGATCCCAATATCTGAAATCAGCGAGATTAGGAGTGTCCGTCCAACGGGTCTTATCATCCCATCTCCAGCTATATCAATACTAAGTCTCCAAAAATGCACGTGCGGGCATATCAATCAGTGTAACACCCAGTCTACACGAGGCTCCAGCACGGCTTTATCAAATCACGTGCGAGGATCAGTGCAAGCTTACACAGCCTACACGACGTCTCCAAACACGATTTTATGCACATAACAAAATCGAAGTCCCGTGCGAGCAAAGCTCAAGCACAGTATCATGCATAAATATGTAAAGTCTAGTGCGAGCAACGCTCTAGCACGACTTTAATCTCAAAACTGATAGATGGCTCGGTGCACCTAAGGGGCGTACAAACCAACCTCAACCACGGAAGGTAGTACCCACTTGAGTGAGAGAAAACATTTTCTATCAAATCACTCAGCAAACACTTTTTATTCTGAAAACATTGCAATTTAATGCAGATAATCAAATTCAGAGCCATTCTATCACCACTTATTCACAAAACATGCTTATTCATGTAAAACACATCAAAATAGGCCATTTCGGTCATTTTTATATTTTTCGTACCTAGGGGCATTTTCGTAATTTTTTCATATTTGGGTACTATCCAGATATTTCATTTTCATACTCTATACGAAAATTTAGGTGTACGTAAATGACGATAAAATACATACAGCTATCTCTAAGAGCTTACGAAATCCCTTACCTCGAAATGAGTCGACTGCGAATTTTTATTCTTTATCTCTTTGAATCACGCAGTCTAATTGGCTCTGGACGTATTCTTGAAAGCCAAATCTTTCCTTGGTGGCACGTAAGTCGAGATCCGCTTAAATTCGTACACGTCGCCTACCATTTTTCCGCTACACAGCAATATATATTTAAACCGATTAATTTCGGTCCAATATAAATTCAAATTAATTATCCGAAAAATAATTCGACTGATTTTCGACCACTTACCGGTCTACTGCTGTGCCGGGATAACACTGAATTTTTTTCCAAATTTTTTTTTCTCTCCTCTTTCTCTCTCCTGCTGAACCGGTTCGGACCAGTTCAGCCCCTTTCACACTGAACCGGTCCGAACCTGTTCAGGTGGATTTTTGCCGTTGCCGACGCTTCCGGTCGGTTCCCGGCGGGATTCCACTGCCGTTCGATGCGTCGAGGCCCGGGGAAGCTTCGGCTGGCAGGGCTCGACCCAAATCGGCCCCGGTGGCCGCCGTTTCTCCTTTCTCTCCCGCGGTCATCTCCCTCTCCGATCTCCGTTTTCCGGTGACCCCAGGGCGCGTGAGGGGGCTCGGACGCTCCCTTGGTGACGGTCGGCCCTTCGTCGGCCACCTCGCGCTCCGTCGACGTCCAGATCGCGGCCGATGAAGCGGGCAGAGGAGGTCGGGTTTTGGGGCTCGGGTTCCTCGCGTTTTTCCCAGCTTCTGTTTCTTTTTTTTTTTTTGATTCGATTTCTTTTTTTTTCTTTTTTTTATATATATTATATTATATACAGTATAATATAATATATCTATCAAAATATCTACAAAATACATATAATAATACTAAATTATCATATAATTTAAAATATAATAATAATAATAATAATAATAATAATAAAACAAATATTATTATTATTAGTATATTTTATTCCCATAGTGTATTTTATACACTAAAATTTATACATCCTTGTACATATATTTTATTTTATTTTATTTAATTCCACCAAAATATATGTACATTGCATTTCATTTTATCACATTTATTTTTCTCTCCGAAAATATATTTTTCTATATTTTCGGGGTAAATTGTCAATATAGGGTAATTTTCGGGTTATCGTTTTCGGACAAACTTTCCTTCTTGGACTCCCTATATTTTCGTGTTCTGAGTCCATATTTACGATCGGTTTAACCTAATTTCATTCGATTTATTCCGAATTTATCCGAACTCTTATTTCAGTACTTTAAAATTTATCGATACCCACTTTAATTAATTATACTTGAAATTGTATAATTTCTTCTTTATTGCCCGATATATCATAATTACATATTTAACATGATATATTTTCAAAGAAAAATATAAAATTCGGGTCTTACACTATAATCTTGACTTTGACATTCAGCCTCAATCTCAACAGCCTACTCCGTCTGATACTCAGGCTCGTGATCGACCTTTAGCTCACCGTCCAAATCAACCTCGTTCTCGGCCTCTCGCCCAACCAAATCCATCTTCGAGTCGACCTGATCCAGCTCCTGATAATGATGACGACGACGATGATGATGCCATTCCAGCTCCTCCATCAGCGGTAGAAGAACCATTACCCGGGCGAAGAATATCTAATGAGGAGGCTACACAAACTGCGGGTGGTAGTGGGAATGGGAGTGAGAGTGGTGGTAGTGGTCGGAAAAGAACAAGAGGCCCAAATCAAAGCTTTGAAACACCGCAAAACCCAGAGCATAGGTTATTCCTGACGCCTCTTGGTAACAGGTATATTGCTTCTACTTTTGTTTTATTTTCATACAACTATGATATTAAATATGGTATAATATGTGGCGATATCTTCTTTTTTGATTGGCAGTTCTTTTGAAGACTCGAAGGGTGTGAGGACTATATCTAATTTAATTAAACAACATTACTCGGAACCATGGCCAACATGGAGAACGGTTCCAAATGAAGTGAAAGCACAGATATGGAATAAATTTCAAGTACATTACTTTGAAGTAAATAACTTGATAATTTGTCATAAACGTATCGAAATGATAATTATCATTTGTTTTTGTTTGCAGGAGAAGTTCAGGTGGTCTGCTGACCAAACCAATAATGTCTATACAATTTGGGAGCACTTATGCAAGTCACGTTTTAGAGACCTGCTGCAGTTGGAGAGAAGACAAGCAATGCAATATTTTAATACGGATAAAATATCTGAATGTAAAGGGTACAACAAGTCAAAGTGGATTTCAGTCCAAATATGGGATCAATTAATTGAGAATGAATGGGGGACTGAAAGGTGGGAGGCGAAGTCAAAAAAAGGAAAACAAAATCGGTTGACGAAAAAAGAAGGAACGATAACAAAGCATACGAGTGGTTCTGTTTCTTTTCCGGTACATGAGTATAAGATGGTAAGTTCAAATAATAATTTTATTTATTTTACTGTTGACTTTCATATATTTTTATTTAAATGTAATTTTTATTCATTACTCGAATTTCATATCTCTTTATGAAAAATTGCATATCTTGTATTGTAGACGAAACGTCTAGGTCGAGCACCGACATATAAAGAATTGTTTGATCGGACGCATAGACGTTTAGGTGGAGATGGTGATTATGTGGACAACAAGTCCAAATCTGTCAGTGTACGTAATGCATTCTATTTGCTTCTAATATGGTTTTCCCGTTATTAAAGTTTACTGTTTATTATCCTTCTTCTAATTACATTGTAGGAAAAGTACGCTACTTCATTGACTCAGAAATACGGCGAGGATATAAGCACCCATCCTCCTTTTGATCGAGCTGCATGGTGTGAGGTAATTGGAGGGATGGAGAGTACGCGTACACATACGTACGGATTTGGGACTAGGCCACATCGCCTTGATTTACAAATGGGCACAAACATTGCATTTGCCTCTGGTTCCACCCGATCTTCTTGCGCATCTCATTCAGCTTATAGTCCTTTTCCTTATCCTACTCCTGGTGTGATGGGTACTCCTGACACAAATTCAGAGGTGCAACAAGTGAAAGAGGATGTCAAAGTCATTTCAAACAAGATTGATAATCTGGAAGGAAAGTTGTCTGATTTTATGGATCAGATGATGAACTTGATGGCAAGGAATGCCAATAACACAGGAGCACCTGGACCTGGACCGTCTGGATCTGGAGGTCACCCTAATCAGTGAGAGTTTAAATTTTATTTTATTTTCTTATGAATTCTGGATGATATTTCTGATGATGATTTGATCGGACTGTATATGATGATGATTTTCAATTAATAGTTGATGTTAGTTTTGACATATAATTGTGATATATATTTTATGTTTGTTTTTATCGATTTCTACAGTTCTGTTTCATTATTTTAGGTATACGGATTTAAAAGAAAAATTATTAAAAAATATATAGTTAAATTAGCTACGAAAATCCGTCGCTAAATCCTATTAGCGACGAAAAATTTAATTAATTAACAAAAGTAAACATATAAATTAGCGACGGAAATCTGTCGCTGAAACACTTTAGCGACGAAAATTTCATTAAAAATCAGCAACGGATTTCCGTCGCTAAAATGTTTCAGAGACGGAATTATTAGCGACGGAAAATTCCGTCGCTGAAACCCTTTAGCGACGAAAATTTCATTAAATCATATAGTAATATCAGCGACGAAAATCCGTCGCTAAAATGTATCAGCGACGGAATTATTACCTACGGATTTCCGTCGCTGATTATTTTACCGACGGAATATTATCCGTCTCTGAATCTTTTTACCGACGGAATTATTAGCGACAGAAATCCATCGCGGATGCAATTTAGCGACGAAAAAAATAGCGTCGAAATTTCGTCGCAAAAAGTTTTCACCGACGGAATTTATTTGCGACGGAATTACCGACGAAAATTTTCCTTCAGCGACGGAAGACTTGCAGCGACTTCAAATTTAGCGACGGAATTAGCGACGAAATTTTTCGTCGCTAATTCCGTCGCAAAAACTCATTTGCAACGGAAAGCTATAATTAGCGACGGAAATTCCGTCGCTAATTCCGTCGTTGTTGCCTCTTTTTCTTGTAGTGCGTATTGTCCGCTTTGGATCTCATCTTTACGATCCCGTCCTCACGGCTTTATCGCGTCCTCAGATGTTCGAATCCAAGACCTTAAAGTCTTTGTCCTTACACAAATGATGTTAGAACAATTGGTATCATTTGTGTAAGAACAAAAACTTTAAGTTCTTGGGTTCGAACATCTGAGGACGCGATAAAGTCGTGAGGGCGGGGCCGTAAAGACGGGACCCAAAACGAACAATACAGTTGAGTGGGTCGTTACCGGCTGAGTTAGGACGTCACAACAAAAAAATAAATTAATTTTTTAATAAAATAAATATTGATTGAAATGATAAATACCATCAAATACTTACATTTTTGTAAATATAATTTAAAAAAAAAAAACTTTTGCTAATATAAAGAAAGGACAGGGATTCAATTTTCAAATTTCATAATATGAAATCAAAATTTTAAGTAAATTTTTTCCAACGTCATTGACTTTTAGTTTTGTAATAAATCTCTAGCCACTTTGATAAACCAAAGCGAAGTGAAAAGTAAGAGACTAATAAAAGTGTTCATATTAATTATATGTGACTTGTCTTTGTTCATGTTCGTAACAAACAATGTTTTTCTTTTAAGGGTTTAAGAGTCAAATATGGAAATTAGGGTTTTGTGAAGGAACACGAGTATGTGAGGAAATTTAAAAAATAAAAATTAAAAATTAAAAGAAGAAAAGTTACCCTAAAGATTACGTAATCTAAAAGATAAGAAACATATTTACAACTCTCATTTTAAACATTGCATATTTATCGAACAAGCATGGATAATACGAAGAACAAGATAAAATATAAAGTAATCAAATGAAAGACCGACTAAAATTAGACAAGTCCATAGATAACGTTTGTTTTGGTTTACTTCCTTTGTCAAAGACAATGTAGTTTGTGGGTGACAAAAGTAATAAAAACATTTAATTAACCGGACACTTGGAGCATGTTAGATGGCTCGATGTTGATGAGGTACGAAATTCCATGTTTCTTTCTAAATTGAAGGCTGTTAATTAAAGCTGCGACAATAGAAATTAAACTTGCCCCCATCTTTGATTTGAGGGTCAAAATGTATTTCAAAGTAATATCTTCTACGTTTATCGACTATATTTTCCTTTTAGAGAGTTTTGCATAACATGTGGACATCTCAAGCTATTATTTATCTTGTCAGCTCCGAAAAGTTTGATATTATATGCGAAAATCAAACCAACAAATTTCTTAAATTTCAAAATCCAAATAATTAATTTGAAATGAAAAGATTATACAATAAAAAAAATTTTAAATAGAATTGGATTAAAAAAAAATATGAAAATTTAATTTAATCCAACCCGATATCACCTCTTTCCACAGTCATTAAAGCTGGCAATCCCAAACTAATTTGTAAATAAAAAGAAAGAAGGTCTTGGAGGCAGGTATAGCCGGTTGAAAATTAGGCAGAGAGATAGAATGGGAGTGTGGTTTGCAATAGAAAGTCAAGCTGTGTCGTGCGCTTTTGGCGGTCAACTTCTTCAATCTGTTCATCAATCTAAGGCTGCTGCTTTTCTCATGCCACGACACACACCACATGTTTGATCTTATCTAATGGTTTTGTCTAATCCTGCGTGCTTTTGAAATTGTCCAAATCCAACAGCAACCTGTCTTTCCTTTGATAGTTTCCACTCAACCACCTTAAAAAGCCTTCCTACTGACTACCTCAATAAACCCAAACTCTCAGACCCAACTCTTTCTCTGAACAATTTCCTTTTCAAGCTTTTTATTTTTTTGATAAAAACCCATTTTTGGATCAAAACCCAAAACATCAAATCTCCAGAATTTCTCAGTATGATAGGAAGCAAAGGACAAAGTCATAACAAGTTCATGCGGTTCATCACAGTTCCTTT
Organism: Firmiana major; assembly: GCA_033439115.1. Classification (NCBI taxonomy): domain Eukaryota; kingdom Viridiplantae; phylum Streptophyta; class Magnoliopsida; order Malvales; family Malvaceae; genus Firmiana; species Firmiana major. The sequence goes on from CM065909.1 coordinate 49,422,872, forward strand.
TAGGGCGTTAGGCAAAGCTAGGGATCTTTATGTTAGAAGTATGGCAAGTTGTGCTTCAAGAGTCAGCTATGGACAAAGCTCGGGCGACTACACAGGGCAATACACAGGCTTGCCGAGGAGCTTTAGTGCGAGCTCAGAAGCATCCAATGACAATGAAGATCTTAGAGAGCTCATTAGGGCTGCATCAGTTAGGAGCTTGGGCCATAGGAATGAAGTGGAGATGTTTCTGCAAGAACAATTGAGGCTGCACATGGGATCACAAGGGTTGCCGAAGAGTTGCAGTGTGGGGATGGGAAGAATTGATGAAGATCAGCCTTGTGAATTTGAAGAAAGTGATCGTGTTGCTGTTGATAAGAAGAAAGGGTTTTTGTATCCCAGAAGCAAAAGCTATGCAGTCACAAAAAGAACTGCTTCTTTTGATTCCTATTGATTCTGCAATTGGATATAAAGGGAAGTAAGAGAATCTCTCTTTTCTCTCTTTATTTCTCACAACTTTTGTTGTTTAGAGATCTTTTTTAAAATGGTGTTTTCAATTATGAATTTATGATAGTACTGTTAATGGAATTGTTTGCTTCCTCTCTTTAGAGCCAATCAATCTCAACAATATCTCAAAATGAAAAGACAAAAATACCATTAATTATTTTTATTCTTGACAATGACTTGATTATGTAAAATTATATTTGTACCGTTTAAAATACGAAAATGATTATGTAAAATTATATTTGGACAATTTAAAATTTAAAAATTTAATGTTAATATCAAATATAAAATTTTATTTTAAATTTTATTTATATTTAAATACATTTTTATTAAATTTTAATCCGTATGTATTATTTTTTATGTCTTCAAATTTATATAACAACGATAGCACAAATCTCACACAAAAAACTAATCTGCTTCATATAATCAATCCAATATAAGGCATTGCAGGAAATGGGGTTAATTTACATCAGCAAATTACCTCTCTTTCATAGTGGAATTTCCTTGCAATAGGAAGAAGTACAATTAACTCTATTTTAGAAGCAGAGACCACGGAATTTTCATATAACCAGTGAACTGTCAACTGCCTAACTGTACCAGAATTGGCTAGTCTGAATCCTTCACGGAATCCATTGAATTGTCATAGTTGGAGGCCTGGCAGAAAATTGTCAAAGCATAAGAAAAACATTGAGTATGGGGTAGACCTGGTAAATATAGACACGACACGAGTGACATGACACGAAAAAATCGTATAAGTGTTTGAAAAATTCGTGTTTCGTGTTTATCCGTGTCAACACGAATTTTGACACGGCAATTTTCGTGTTTAACCGTGTCAGACACGGCTAAACACGTGTAAGACACGGAAACACGTTTTTTTAAACCGTGTCACACGAATACACGATACACGTGTAAGACACGAAAATAATATATGTTTGTGGGAGGAGTTGAACCTTGGCCAAAAATATTTTTTTTAAGTATTTACCAAATAAACTACTATATTATATTGAAATAATATGGAATGAAAATTAATTTATATCTTAAAATGAATTAATACTTTAATAAATATTGTAAAAAAATAAATTAATAAATTAAATATAAAATTAAATTAGTTAAATAATAAAAAAATTAAATTCTAAAAATAAAGTATTGAAATTAGAAAAAAAATTGTTGTTAGTTAATATACAATTAACAATTCTAACATATATGATATTATAATGCATATATATATATATACACACATAATATTTTGTTATAATGTATAAAATATAAATATTGTATTGTAATAGAAGAGTTTTATAATTAATTATTTTGTATCACTGACACTAACGTTGTATCACATGATATGATGATACGAGTTTATACTTTATATAATTATAAATTTACAATATAGTAAGAAATTCTATATTTTATTCTAAATCAATTATCATATTATAAAAAATATAATAACATAATATTAACATACAAATTATTATGATAAAAATAAGATATTAATATATATATGATTTATTTTAAATCATAATATAAGTTTATAATTTATAAGAAATTATTTAAATTGTAATATAAATTTACTGAATCCTATTGAGTTATGTTAACTTTTTGAATTGTTATTTTTTACATTGTATTGAGTTATCGTATTTGCGAACTTAATTTTTAAATGTTTGTTGACTATTATGTTTATTGACTTAATGTTAACTTTTTATAATTTGTTTCTATATTTTTTAATTTTAAATAAATATTATGGATGATATGAATTGAAGATTATTATTATGTTATATTTGTTAGTAATATTTGAATGCATGTAAATTAAATTATTGATGTAAATCAATAAATATTATGATTTTTTTCTTTTTAATTATGTTTTATTTTTAATTGTGTCATCCGTGTCGTGTCTATTCGTGTCGTGTTTAATCGTGTCAGTTATATTTTTTTTTTCGTGTTTATCGTGTCGTGTCGTGTCATGTCGTGTGACACGGATAATTATAACGTGTCAACCGTGTCGTGTCACGTGTCACACGTATAAAATACGTGTCGTGTTTGTGTTTACGTTTCAGACACGTTTTATAATTCGTGTCGTATTCGTATTTCATAAATTCGTGTCGTGTCTTAATTCGTGTCGTGTCATGTCATGACACGGATACACGAATTACCAGGTCTAGTCTGGGAGTTTCTATAACTAATCTATTCTGAGTTTGAAGGGTTCCAATTATAATACTTTTTCCTCTTTCCTTTTTTTTGGGTATGACAGGTTTTCTTGGGATGAGACCTGACTCACCTTTGACAATATTTAATTAATAAAAATGAACGTAAAAATTATTCATTATATTATCTCTAAAATTTTAAAATTTTAAAAATAAAATTAACAAAACAACACATATTTTTTTAATGTATATTAAAAAATTATTTAAAAACAAAAAATATGTGACAATTATTTAATTTCGATTTTAAAAAATCCCGAATGAAAAAAAAAAAATAGCTGAAAATAGGAAAGATAGTTAGACTCGCACAAAGCAAATTCCAAATTTCTTTATATGTAGAAACATCAATCTCATCAACTGGTAATGGGCCGTCAACAAATAAAAAGTCCAGAAACTTACATAAGTGGTAAATGTACAATTCATTTTCCGGGAAACTATTCTGATTGCCTCCTTCATTTCTATCTGTAAAGAACTAAATGTTAGACATTGTTTCACAATGTGCACTGAAATGAATTCATTTGAATATTATGGCAGCAAATTGAAGGGTGGCAAAGCAGAGCATGAGAAGAGTGAATAGGTGGTAGAAAAGGAAATGGAATGTGCATCCAGACATAATAATTTTAGACAGAATAAGATATTAATATAAAAAGATTTACAAAAATAATACAAGTTTTGATAAAAACCGAAAAAAAAACTAAAAAATCAATTCAATGCTTTTATATTTTAATGTGTTGACAAGAAATATGATATAATAATTTTTGTATTTGACACGATTTTTACTTATTCATTCATTCACTTATAAGTTGTATTTTACCATGAAAGGAAAAAATAGAAACAAGTATAAAGAGGTGACAAGAATTCTATTTCTAACGTATCAAATTTATTCACAACATTGTGTTTCTGTGGTTTGTTATTGTTGGGAATGATAATAACAATAATAAAAAAAAAGATTAATTGACGTTGAATTCAAACTCAACCTCATTTACATGATTGTAACATTATCAAAATAAAAATCAAAATATATATATATATATAGATAAAAAAAGAGTTTCAATAAGGTACAAACTCATATATTTAAAAGCATAATCATCATTAACAAGCAGATGAAATATGTATGATTTATGAAATTAAGTCTCTATTTTATTTACAGAAATTCTGTTAAATTCTCTCGCTGACTTAAGTATCGGAATGCTTACGCATTCTTTTTCTTACAGAGCTTTCGGTAGTACGTGGCATAAAAATCAAGGCGATGACGTAAGCAATTCGTAACTGTTGTACCCGAACAACAACAATTGGCGTCATCTGTAATAAACGAAAGAAAAGCTTTTTGCTCTACAATAATGGTACGGACACGTTCAACAACGATGAAAAGCGATGAGAGTGAAGATACGATGAGCTCTCTAATTGATGACTTTGGGCGATGGAGTCCAAGGGGAACGAGGGACGAACATGATGACAAACCCATGACAAAATTTGAAACTATGAAAAAATAAGGGGAAGAGACCATTCAAGCCTTTGTACTATGTCTTGGTGGAAAGGATCTGCTGAGGGGGTCAATGAGACGTGTTATTTTCGGTAGTGCCCGAACAATCAAGTGGCATAGAGCACCAAATATGCTTCGGAAATGTCATTTCTTTGGTTCTTGTGTAATAAATAACTGCCTTTATGTGGCTGGAGGGGAATGTGAGGGAATTCAAAGGACATTGTGATCCACTGAAGTTTATGATCCTAATAGGAACCGCTGGAGTTTTATTCAAGATATGAGCATTGCTATGGTACCTTTCATTGGGGTAGTATATGATGGAAAGTGGTTTCTAAAAGGCCTGGGGTCCCATCGAGAGGTCATGAGTGACGTATATGATCCTGAAACTAATTCCTGGACCCTGTCAGGGATGGGTTGGTTTCTGGTTGGCGGAACCCTAGTATCTCTTTAAATGGACGACTCTATGCCCTGGATTGCCGTGATGGGTGCAAACTTAGGGTGTATGATGGAGCCACAGATTCATGGAACAAGTTTCTCGATAGAAGCTTCATTTAGGCAATTCCTGAGTCCTGGAAGCTGCTGCAGTTGTTCCTCTCAATGGCAACCTTTGTATCATTCGCAATAATATGAGCATAAGTCTGGTTGATGTTTCGAATCCAGACAAACAGGTTGAGAGCAATCCTCATCTTTCTGAAAACATTCCCAACAATGGTCATTTCAATACCCTTTTTACAAATATATGGTCAAGTATAGCTGGCCGAAGTGGTTTGAGAAGTCATATTGTTTACTGTAAGGTGCTTCAAGCATGAAAACTAGAATTAAAATTTACGTATCCATGTGTAAAAGTTACTGGATTTGTTTAGAATTGTCATGCCATGGTAGTCAGATTTAAAAATGTTTATTTGTTCACCAACATTTTATGGCTCAGCTTCTTCTGAATAGAAAAGCTGAATATATTCGGTTACCTTTCCTGACGTTTATTCTTGCTATAGAGATTGATATCAACGGTGACCCACCAGGCGGGGGGGATTGAGGTCCTCATTAAGAATGTTCTGCTTGCAGTTGACTTGGAGAAGTGAAACAAAAAAATATGTAAAGACTTGAAGCGAAAAATACGCGAGGTAAGCCACACACTCAAATAAAAAGCTTGAAGCGAAAAATGCGCGAGGTAAGCCACAAAAAAATTGTGCAATGGCTTGAAACGCAAAATGCGCGTGGTAAGCCATGCACCCAAATAAAGGGCTTGAAGCGAAAAATGCGCGAGGTAAATCACGCACCAAAATAAAGGGCTTGAAGAGAAAAATGAGTGAGGTAAGTCACGAAGAAAATGTGCAAGAGCTTGAAGCGAAAAGTGCGCGAGATAAGCTAAGCACTTAAATAAAGGGCTTGTAGCGAAAAATGAGCGAGTTAAGCCACGAAAAAAATGTGCAAGGGCTTGAAGCGAAAAATACGCAAGGTAAACCATGAAGAAAATGTGCAAGAGCTTGAAGCGAAAAGTACGCGAGGTAAGTTAAGCACTCAAATAAAGGGCTTGAAGCGAAAAATGCACGAGGTAAGCCACATACTCAAAAAAGGGCTTGATAATTGGATGGTTTGAGAATTTGATGACAGAGTCTCACTTGAGAATTCGACTTCAAAGTCTAACGTAAAGACTTGATCTGAGGCTACTATGTGAATATATGTACTTTTTCGCAAGATTATACCTAACGAAAGAGTGGAGAGCAATTGTTGTGTATGATAATAACAATAATAAAAAAAAGAGTAATTGACGTTGGATTCAAACTCAACCTTATCTACATGGTTGTAACATTATCAAGGTAAAAATCAGAATATATATATAAATAAAAAAATAGAGTTTCAATCAGGTTCAAATTCATATCTTTAAAAGTACAATCACCATCAACAAACAGAGGGGACAAGTATGATTTATGAAATTAAGTCTTTATTACTCTGTTAAATTCTTTGGTTGACTTAAGCATCGGAGTGCTTACGCAGAGAAAAACCTCTGTGTCCCTCTAATTGTTCTTTTTCTTGTAAAGTTTTCGATAGCACGTGACACAAAAATCAAGATGATGACATAAACAATTCGTAACTGTTGTACCCAAACAACAACAATTATATTGTTTTCATTTTCTTGTACGCTGTTGGGAGGATTCGTCTTCATCAGCGCCTTGGTCCCCTCTCTCACCCTATTTTCTCAATATAGAGACATTGAAAACAACATGGCAAGCAGAAACAAACCAATTCAAACTTGTTTTCTTTTCTTTTAAATCTTAACTAGAGAAAAAAAAGAAAGAAGAGGAAAACCAATAAGCTTCTCCCACTCAGATGTCGACCTAAAAGTTGTTCGTGTATGTTGATTCTTAACGAGACTTTGGATTATGGACCACAACAGTCGGTTTTGTATATATGGATGTATTTATTTTGTTTTGGTATCTATACGAATCGGTATGATATCAGTATACTTTAATATTTTTTTGAAATTTTTGAAACTTTTTTAACGTATTGTAGTCTATTTTCAAGTTTCTTAATAATATATATTGTAACACATAAATACTCTTACATTGCATGCATTTATATGTTCATATACAAAAATAGATTTTAAAAATTATAAATATTTAATATATAAAAATTTAAACATCAAATAAATATATAAATATTTTAAAAAAAATTATCATTAAACAAGTTCAATAACTTAATTTTTAATTATGATATTTCATGACTGACTGGAAAAAAAACATTGATAATAAACAAGCCATAACCTAAGCCAAATAGGAGTAGCAATTCAATAAATTAATTTTAGTTTAAATAAATTGTCTAATTGATTGTGGTTGGTTCTTTTAAATTGAAGATAATAATCAAAATAATATTAATATCAAATAATAATACCAACGATAACGGTAATATAAATAATAAAATAATTATTAAAATTATTATATTAAAAAATAATAAATAAATAAAAATAAATTTTTAATGCATTAAGGTAAGGCTAATCCCATTCCATGAACAAATGGAATCTGCAGGTCGGCTTCGTGACTTGGCACTGTTCTGAGTATCCGAACAGCGTTTGTCAGAGAGACATCAAAAAAACAACAGTAGATGAAATATTTTGCTATATTAATCATGTAATTGACTGAAATTGCACGCCGGCCGGTATAATGAATTTTCCAGCCAACAGAAGGTTGAATGCTCAAATGTTTGAATTTTTAAGATTATTATAAATTATTTTCAATACTAAAACATTTGAAGTTTCATTTTATTATGAATAAATATTTTGAACAATATATATTATTATTTTAAATACGCTGATAAAATTTAAAAATTTTATAAAAAATATATTAAATAAAAACCCACAAAATTAAGTCCTACTTTTTCTTAGTTTTTAAACCGTTCAACATTCAAAATTCTAACTTTTTTTTTTTTTTTTTGTTTACTGGAATCTTCAAAGTACTACTATTTCGAAGAGAAATCGCTGATGGGATATATAATATATTTTATTATCAACTTGTCATGTTATCAATTAATCAATCATATCTCAGACATGCAAATCTCTACGCATACTATGGGCTACCAAGATTTAAATACGAATAGGCTGACAATCACTTGATTAAATAATTAAAAAATTATTATATATTATAAAATTTAATTTTGAAAACAAGCCTTTTCGTTTTTATTTTCAATTATTAAAAAGTATTCATTAATTAAATTAAAAATCGCCAAAATCCAACATGAACCACCCATTTATGTAATTTAGATCACAGACCTCAACGTGGACTCCTTATGCATGGCTAGCCATAAGGTCGATCGTTAGATGGTGATCCGAGCGTTCCAATGGTGGTGCTCTTCCTTCTGTTCATTTATTACAGGTTTTTTTACGGTCACAATTCGCCGCATCTTATGCATTAAGTAAAAGTTTATCTATATATATATATATATATATATATATATATATATATATATATTTAATTAAATAATAAAAAATTTAAAAGTAAAGATTAAAGGATGATTTTACTTTTTAAATTTTTTGTTTATATCCTCTCAATCATACCATTCTAAATTCTATCTTAGATTTTTTTTGAAATTTAAACTCGAAATAGGATGATTTAATTATTAAAAAAATTTTGGTGGATTAATTTAATTTTATATAGTAATTTATATAAATAATTCATATTATAATTTATATTAAAATTTATGTCGATATGTTAATACACATTGTATTAATTTTTTAATTTACGACTATATTCATTTAAAAAGCTTATTAAAATTTAACTTGTATTATTTTTATATTTTTTTATTTGTATTGCTTTTTTTAATCATTTTTAAGATTAACAAGTTTAATCAAATGTTAGTGATATTCATGTATGCTTGTAAGTTATTTAGATGTCGGTGAATAGGAGGCTGTGCAAATTATAAATATTTAATATCTAAAAATTTAAAAATTAAATAAATATGAATTATTAAGAAAATATAATAAATTACTATTAAGCAAGTTCAATAGCTTAATTTCATAGATTGACAGGAAAAATATTTGATAATAAACGAGCCATGCCTTAAGGTATGTGAGGAGTTGTCTATAAAGAAGTTCTAAAGTAAGATCAGAAGTTTTAATCTTACCATAAGGTTTTAGTTATTTTACACTAATTATTGAAGGGAGAATTTTTCAAGAAAAAAGACAAAATTGGTAAGAGTGTAAATTAACCCTTTCATAATTTTTTTTCAAATATTTTTTTATTATTTTGTTAAAATTATCCTTCTTTAACAATTATTTTTTCTTTTTTAATTTCACTAGAACCAATCTTATCACTCATCCAAACTAGCATTAAATCAATTGACATATGATAATAACTTAATAAGTGTAAATTAAGTATTAATAGCTACAAAATATATTAGAAATATTGTGAATATATGAGAATAAGTGTGAAATTAATGACAATAAATATAAAACATTAATTCTCATGTATTTACGTTAATTTATACTTATTATCATGCTTTTACGATACTTAACACTTTTAACATATTTTACATCTATTAATACTATTTTTTTTTGGTCTAGACCTCTTTAACGTTTGGTGGCCACAGTTGACCTCGATTAATCCAGAGTCGAACATTTGTTGGATCTTATGAAATAAGCAATTCTTCTAATGTTGTTTACTCCATTCACAATATTTGAACTCGAGATTTTAGACTGAGCTCCTTACCGTCAAATATCAATTTTTTTCAAAATCATCATATGTCAATTGAAGTAAATACATAAAAGAATAAACATAAAATATGTAAAAACTTACCGTAACATTAAAACTGTAGAAGTCACCGTTGCAATCTCAATGATGTTTGGAAATCATCCAAACAGAGGAAGATCTATGTAGTATTTAATTTCGGAAGAGTGTTTTTCGGAGTATTTCAATTCAATTTTGTCACTATATCCATTAAGATGTCCGAACAAAGGTATAGTAAACCGTAGCCACTGACTTTATTCACATAAATACAAATACGAACAAGATGTCATTACGGAAGTTCTCGATTCTCTATCACAGTCGCCTCTTTGAACTTCTCTGCTGCTCTCTTGGACGGTAGCCACTCGTTTGTGTCAAATGCTTATCCTAGGTCCTCGAGCCAGACTATATAGAATGCTCAAAGAGCTAAAGCAATGGCATCTGCAAGGAAAAATAAGATGGCTCTCCTGCTCTTTTTGTTCTTTCTTTTTCAGGTTTGCTCACAGCTTGTTTTTGCTCATTCTGCTGTCAGGTTTCTTCCTGGGTTTGAGGGGCCTCTCCCTTTTGAATTTGAAACCGGGTAATCTAATGCATTTCTGTGGTGAATTTTGTAATTAAAGATAGTTGTTTGATATAATGTTTGTGTGGGATGTTTTTGTCAGGTATGTTGGTGTGGATGATGCAGAGGATGTTCAGCTCTTTTACTACTTTGTAAAGTCGGAGAGAAATCCTGAGCAGGACCCGCTTCTGCTTTGGTTGACTGGTGGCCCTGGCTGCTCAGCCTTTTCAGGACTTGTCGTCGAAATTGGTAAGACATCCAAATTCGGCATCTGTAGCATTGAGTACTTTAAAAAAGAACCTTTGCAGTTGTGGTGAGTCAGAGATACCAATTGTAAATTTATCTCCCTAAGGACCTGATATCTTTGGGCATACACAATAATATTTACAGATTCTAGAACCCCTAAATCTAATTTGATACAAAATTTATGTCATTAGCTAACCTATTCCATCAATTAAGGATAAAGGTGTAAACCTTACTTGAAATTTATTCGAAGTAGATTTAAAATATTTGAATTTGATTTGTTTATTTATAAATTAATTTTGAGTTCGAGTTATTTGAGTAACGAGTTGAGTTGAATTGAGGTCGAATATAATATTCAACTCGAACGATTTGTGAGTCTAATCAAGTTTTTTTAATATTTTTTATATTTTATTATTAATTTATTATTTTATTTTCATAATATATTGTTAAAAAATAACAAATCAAGTTTATCTTGTAAATTTTAAATCTAGTAAATCAAACTTAAATGTTTCGAGCATTTTATCGAATCGAATTTAAAATTCAAGAACTAAATTTGATCATATTCGAACTAAATTTTTAATTTTAAAATTTTAAATCGAGTCGAATTTAAAATTCATATTAAATCATCTCGTTTCAAATTTATTACACCTCTAATTATTGAAATGGAATGATATTGTGTAAAATTTATCAAGTTTAAAAACCTTCAACCACATCATTAAAAAAAAAAAAGGTAATTTTTTCATTAAGGTATGAGCATTTGTCATAATTATACTGCAGGACCACTGAAATTCAAGGCAGACGTGGAGTACAATGGAAGCGTGCCTAAATTGGTATCAAATCCATACTCATGGACAAAGGTGATTATGCCATTTACTGAACACGAAAAACTGTTCTGTTCTTTCTTTTAAGATATCTAAATGGAGTTTGGACAATGGTGAACTGGCAATATGCTTTCAGGTTTCCAACATCATATTTGTAGATTCACCAGTTGGCACAGGGTTCTCCTATGCAAGAAAAAGTATTGCTGCACAGACAGGTGATATCAGACAAGTTCACCAGCTTCACCAATTTCTTAGAAAGGTACATAGCAATTCTAATCAGGTTCAAAGTAAATAAATAAATAAATAAATAATTCGACAGCCTTTAATTAAGTAGATAATCATAGTTATGTATTATTAATTAGCTGAATCAAAATTTTCCAAATTCAAGTGGTTGATGGATCATCCAGACTTCATTTCAAGCCCGGTTTATGTTAGTGGGGACTCGTATTCTGGCATCCCTATCCCAATCCTTGCTCAAGAGATCTCAAATGGTAAATGCTAAACTGAAAACAGAAATCTGATATGCTGTGAAGATGGACTCAGTCTTATTTGACTTTTCATAACCATGCAGGAAATCAGGAAGGTATCAGACCGCTGATTAACTTACAGGTTTGGATTTGTATACTCCCTCTCATTTGAGTGTTTCATTTTAAGAAAATAAATGCAAACACAGTTGCACAGATGCTTATGGTTTATTAGAATGGTACAGGATCTCACTTGCAGATGAAATTTTCTGGGCAGACTGGCAGCATACTGACAATAAGGAATTTTGACTCTGAAAAATGTTTTTTTTTTTGGATTCCAGCAGCCCCATTTTCAGACCAGTCTAAGATAAAAATATGGCTTATTAAGTCTACCCTTCATAGACTTAAGAGATTTTTTATTCTAATAAATTTTATAATCAAATTTAAGCAAGAAAGGTAACTTAATAAATTAAGTAATAAGTACCTTTCCATGTCAAAAGTTTTACTTGAAAGACTAGAAAAATAGGAAGAATGAAAAATGAAAGCAAATGAGGTTTGGAGAAAAAAAATGATCATTTTTAATCCAAAGAAAAACCATTCTAAGAGACGAGAAAACAGACTTGTCAAGTTAAGTTTATTTATAAATTTATTTATTTGCATTTTATCACTTTCTTTTTTTAAAATGCATAATTTAATCTTACTTGTAAAATATTCAATGATGAAATAATGTGATTTTTTTTTTTCAATTCTACTAGTAGTACTTAAGGATGGAACTAATATTTCTCTTCAATTTCTAATTTCTATCAAACCAAATTATTTTTTTTAATTTTTAATATATTCCCGTCATTATTAACTCTCTGAAAATGAATGAAATAATTTTTTATATTATATATTTTCTACCCTTTTATTTTTTATTTCTCAAATTTTCGTCTTTTTTATCATAAATAACTAAAGGATAACAATACCCATAGTACTAATATTAGTTATAAATAATACAAACTCCACAGGCAGAAAAAACTTGACAATTAATGTTGCTTCAAACAAATGGATGGATCACTTACAACCAGTCAAGGATGTTTCATGTTTTACTGACTTTTCTAAAACATGTATTATATACCTTATGGTCCTTAATAAACAACATTAATTAGTACTTTGGATGAGTTGCTAATCAAGGCAATGGATTCTTATTGCTTTCAGGGATACATACTGGGGAATCCCAAAACAGTGCCAAGTCTCGAAGCCAACCTCAAGATTCCATACGCTCATGGAATGGGACTAATTTCTGATGAACTATATGAGGTGCATGCAGTATTTAATCTCTCAAAGTTTTGTGCCAAATTTTGCCACTCAGTGTCCAAAAAAGCAAACTTGATAATTTTTAATATAATACGATAACATAATATAAAACTTGTATAAATAAAATACACGAATGAAATAAAAGTTGAAATTTAGTAAAAAATATATATAAATAGTATAAAAGTTGAAAAAAAAACTTGATTTTGACGTGTTAATATAAAATTTTCATTTTTTATATATCACGAACACAAATTTTATATGCGGGTTAAAGTCTACAGGTTAGGCATAAGCATGTTATTAAGCAAAGAGTTGTATGACGTCCTTTTCCAGTCATTGGAGAGGAATTGCAGGGGAGATTTTCAAAATTTAGATCCCAGTAACGAGGATTGCCAGAGAGATATGCAGTATTTCTCCGAGGTATAAGCCCAGATTTTTCCTTTTTGTTGGGGTTCTCATTCATTATTTATAATTGATTCCTATTTATATTATGCAAATTCTCAGTGTACTTCAGGAATCCAAAGTGGCCAAATTGTGGAACCTGTCTGCCCTTTCGCTTCCGCGAAGCCACAACAGATCGATAGAAGGCGTTATCTGGATGAACAACATGATCAAGAACTCCTCGAAGATGAACAAGAACCACCAGCACCGCTTCCTACAGTTGGCTGTCGTGTAATTACACGTTCTCCTAAAATGCTCACTGCATATATATAGGCTTCCGACCGTAACTGTTCTTCTGCACTCAATTTTCATTGATTCCAATTACCATGTCTGCAGACGTATTCATACTTGCTCTGTTATTATTGGGCCAACGATGAAAACGTACGAAAAGCTCTCCACGTTAGAAAGGTACGACGTTAATGGCTTGTAAGAAATAAAGCTGCTGTCTGAAACAGCAAGAGAATTATATATCGAGTAAAGGAGCAACTCTTCTCTGTGTAGGGAAGCATAGGAGAATGGCAGCGGTGCAACTATGGATTACCTTACAAAGCCGAAGTTCCAAGCAGCTTTGCGTATCATGCAAACCTCAGCACCAGAGGCTACCGCTCGTTAATATACAGGTATGGTTCATGAATCCAGATAACTGTAATTTTATTTTATTTTTTACTTAGTGCATTTGAGTTATAGTTGCCATTTTGATTTTGATGCAGTGGCGACCATGACATGGTCGTGCCATTCTTGTCAACTCAAGCATGGATAAGATCTCTGAACTATACAATTGTTGATGATTGGCGGCCATGGATACTACATGGCCAAGTTGCAGGGTCAGTTTGCAGAAAACTAGGATTTTTTTTTCTTTATTTATTTTAAGTTGTGATCTTGCGGAAAAGCTAACTTGGGATTTCGGATGACATTCTGCAGATATACAAGGACTTACTCTAACAGGATGACATTTGCCACTGTTAAGGCAAGGAATTGTTTTCTTTCTGTTTCCTTTCTTATTCCTATAAGAGCAAATTCAACATGCGGCTTTCCGTACGAACGAAGAGATTGTTTTAATGATTTAAACTCATAACTTTCAGATCATAAAAAAATAAATTTTACTCCCAAAGCTCATCCTCTCATTTCTTACTCCTGTAAAGGAAAAAAGTCAGTTAATTAAAAGAAATTTGTTGAATTCTCTCTTACAATTTTGGTTGAATTTGTAGGGAGGAGGGCACACAGCTCCAGAGTACAAGCCTGCAGAATGTTTGGCAATGTTTCAAAGATGGATATCTGAACAGCCTTTGTGATAAAGAAATAAAATAATACCAACAAGAGTTGATGAAGTATTATGCATAATAATGATATTATATATGGCATTTAGTTAATATTTGTTATATTATATATCAATCATAATAAACATGGAATTGCACGCCAAACTAATTAAATTTCCCAGCCAACTGGAAGTTGAAAGCTAAAATATTTGAACCTGCATTTTATTATTTATAGCAGTAGTTCTTGCATCTGCTGCTTTCTATAATTAATGTAAACGTAAATTTATGTGTGTTCGATTGTTGGGTAGCAAAATTAATGGCTTCAAACTTTTGTTGTGATATATGTAATGGTGCAATCAAGTTGCTTCAAGTCGATTTATTGTTAGATTTAAGCTCAATTTTATTAAAAAAATTAATGTTTGAAATTGGATTTGAGTTTTAATGAAGGTAAGTTTTCATTAAAATGTCTGAATTTAATTCAATTTATTATAAATAATTCAAGTTCGAATTAAAGCTAAATTTGATGATGAACAAATTAAATCAAATATTCATTGAATCGAATTTGAATAATTTAATAACTTAACACAAATTATTTTGAGTAATGCATTTTCAGTAAAAATTACAATCACATCAACATATTATATTCCATAATACGTAATTATAAAAATCAATTTACTCAAAGTGATAAGTTGCATATTATACATATTAATTGTCATATTTTTCCATGATTTAAATTATTTTATATGCTTAATTTTTGGATTTGACTTATATTTTCTATTTTGTTTTGTAAATGAAGGAAAATGGACAAAATGAATTAAAAATTGGTGGTTGTCGAGACCAACAATAATAATTCCTACTCAAAATAAATTTAAACTGTAGTATAAATGAGTAAGGTCGTTTCCCAAGAGATTGGCTAGATTTTCTTTTCTGCGAAATAATTAAAAAGTAAAATGGGGATTTTGGGAAAATGAAAATAAAAATTAAATTAAAATCTAGGCAAGTAAAATCGCTATATAAAATATTTATAGAAAATCAATATAATGAGAACATCTAACCAAAGGAATAATCTTAGAATGGGTTCAGGGAATTGATCATTGATGCAAAAATAAATTCTTTTAATCTTTACCAAATTGGTTATGGTTATTGGTACGACCTAACAACCTATCCCTCCTTACTTCTTCGATAATCAGGATACGATCTCTAATTATTTCTCTTGTCAGTTAAACAACCTTAGATACGATCTTAAGATTTAATTTACCAACAGCATTGAAAACTAGAGAGACTACCAATTCTAACCTACAAACACACATGTAGGTTCATTTAAGCTAGATTATATATCTTCTTAACAGAGAATTGAAATCCTGTCTGAAATCAATTATGTTATTTACCACTTATATTAGAATGCCTAAACAATTACGGATTCAGGTTTCTAATTGGGGATATATTATCCTGACAATTGAACAAAGGGCCATTTTTACACAATCAATCAAAACAATAATTTAAATAAGAACAAAAGACATATAAATAATAAAAATATAAAAGAACAATATAAAACTAATTAGATCTCACAATTCTTAAAGAACCCAAACTTTAATTATCCTTTGGCTAGACTAAAAAATTAGCAAGCCATAAGTTCAGAGAAAAATACTAAAGAAAAATATAAAATTGTATGAAGATTCAAGATTTAGAATGATCCCCCAGCCTCTTCCACTCTTAGTCTATAAATACTAAATATCCTAACTCCAGAATCTGTCTCCAAAGGAAAGTTCTCTGATTGAGTTTGATTACAATTAAATTTCTTTCCTTTTTTCCACCTTTTGCCAAAGACAGATTTTGTATATATCTTCCTTAATAATTAAAATCTTCCACTTGCCATCTTTAGATTGATTCAGTCAACTTCAGCTACAAGTGATAGATCTCGACTTGAATTCCAAGATTTCTTCTGATTTTGTGACTTGAGCAGAATTTGCAGCTTTTAATCCATTTTGTCCATTTTCCTTCATTTACAAAACAAAATAGAAAATATAAGTCAAATCCAAAAATTAAGCATATAAAATAATTTAAATCATGAAAAAATATGACAATTAATATGTATAATATGCAACTTATCACAAAGCAAGTAAATTACTAAATAATTATAACCAATTAAACTAGTCAATAATTTAACACATTTATATCTACACGACACTTTTAAGAAAAATCTAGTATAGAACATAAGGGAAGAAGCAGTAAATTTTTAGAGACCATATCACAACCAGTTAACAAAGGCCATTGGAAGCATAACTTATTTTTATGGCATGCATGTGGATTATTACTTCTTGTATTAATTAGATATACCCAGTATTAAAATAAATAAGAAGTTTGTCTGTCATCAGCTGACCTCTTCCGATCTCTATCTCTGCCCTTACCACTCCTGCTCAATTCTGAGGCATGCAACTCATAATCTTGCTCACATAGCTGAGCTCTGCGTATTGCCTCATCATAAGTGGTAATATCCAATGGAACTAGTCGAGCTCTGATGGAAGGTCTCAGTCCCTCAAAGAATTTCTGAACCTTTCTGTCCTCAAGGCTCATATTGACTGTATCATATCTGCCCAGAGATGTGAATCCAGACTCGTACTCATCTACTGTCCGGTTCCCTTGAGTCAATGTCATAAATTCCATCTGCATCTTTCTCTGAGCAGTAGCTGGAATGTATTGCCTCCTAAAGGTATCCAAGAAGATATCCCATATTACAACCGGGTTTTGTGCACTCAACATCGGCTGTATGGCCATCCACCAATGCTCAACCTCATCCTCTAATACAAAAGCCGCAAATGTGACCTTCTCGGTGTCAGAGCAATGAAAAAATCGGTAGAGCTTCTCCATACTGCGTATCCAATGATCAGCTGATACTGGGTTCTTCACCCCATTAAATGAAGGTGGTCTGAACTTTCGAAACTCTCTCAGTCTACCCAAATCACAATCATAAACTCCTTCGCCACTAACCTGTTGTGGGGCTACAGGATCCTGAACCGGTGGGGGAATATCCTGAACTGCTTGGAGTTAGTGAAAATTCAAAGGCCTACAAACTCTATGATCCCATTTCACACAAGATCATAATAAGCAAGGATGTGGTATTTGATGAAGACAAGAACTGGGATTGGGATAAGAATTATGAAGAAGCCATTGTGTGCGATTTGGAATGAGGTGATTGCGAGGAGGAAGCAGCTGTGAGTGATGACAATGAACAAAGGAGCGGATCTAATTTTGATGCCGACGTGGAAGATGAAACAGAGGAAAATGAAGCAGAAACTGATTCTTCAACCCAAGAATGCTTTCGTAGCTCGAATGAAAAGAGGAATAAGAGACAAAACGTTTAGATGAGAGATTATGAAATAGGAGAAAGACTTTTCGAAGAAGATAATGAACTTTTTTGGCTATGATTGCAACTGCTGATCCTATTCACTTTGAGGAAGTTGTGAAAAGTGAGAAATGGAGGAAAGCCATGGATGTGGAAATGGAAGCAATAAAAAAAATGGAACATGGGAACTGACAAAACTACCTAAGTGAGGAAAAAAGATTGGGTTGAAGTGGGTTTATAAGACTAAGTTTAATAAAAACGGAGAAGTGGACAAATACAAGGCTCGACTTGTAGTGAAGGGATATACTCAACAACAGGGGGTAGACTATACAGAAGTATTTGCACCTGTGGCACGCATGGAGACAATTTGGTTGGTGGTTGCTTTTGTAGCTCAAAGAGGATGGATTATCTATCAACTAGACGTAAAGTCTGCATTTTTATATGGTGAGTTGAATGAAGAGGTTTTTGTGGAGCAGCCTTTTGGTTATGTGCAAAAGGGAAGTGAACAAAAGGTTTATAAGTTAAAGAAGGCACTTTATGGGCTTAAACAAGCACCTCATGCTTGGTACAACCGTATAGAAACATATTTCATCAAGGAAGGTTTTGAAAAGTGTGACTATGAGCATACTTTGTTCATCAAGACAAACCAAGAAGGTGACGTGTTGATTGTAAGATTGTATGTTGATGATCTCATTTTTACTGGAAATAGTGAATTAATGTTTGTAGGATTTAAACAATCTATGATGCGGGAGTTTGACATGACAGATCTTTGTAAAATGAGATATTTCCGTAGTCTTGAAGTTTTGCAAAAAGCTAATGATGTCTTTATTAGTGAGAAGAAGTATGCATTGGAGGTCCTGTACAAGTTTGGAATTGATAAAAGTAATGTTGTTCATAATCCTATTGTTTCTGGTTTTAAGCTTAAAAAGGATGAGGGAGGAATTAAGGTAAATAAGACTTACTATAAACAAGTTGTAGGTAGCCTTATGTACCTTACAGCTACTCGACCAGATTTGATATTTGTAGTAAGTCTTATTAGCAGGTATATGGAGAATCCTATTGAGCTTCATTTACAAGTAGCAAAAAGGGTGTTGAGATATCTACAGGGAACATCTGGGTTTGGAATTTTCTATAGGAAGGGAGGAGATGATTAACTTATTGCTTACACTGACAGTGATTATGCTGGGGATTTGGAAGATAGAAAGAGCACGTCAGTGATTATGCAATGGAGCATTATCATGGTCGTCAAAGAAACAACCGGTAGTAAGTCTTTCTACCACAGAGGCAAAGTTTATTGTTACAGCTTCATGTGCATGTCAGGCAGTATGGTTGAAAAGGGTGTTGGGAAAACTGGGCGAAAATCAAATCACGTCAACTATTATTTATTGTGATAGTAGCTTTGCAATCAAACTGTCAAAGAATCCAATAATGCATGGGCGCTGTAAGCACATAGATATGCGTTTTCATTTTCTTCGAGAGCTTACAAAGAATGATACTGTGGAGTTAGTGCATTGTGACACACAAGAGCAATTGGCTGATGTGATGACTAAATCACTCAAGCTAAGTACTTTTTTAAAGCTATGAGGATTATTGGGATTATATTATGAGAATGATATAAACTGAAGCTTGTAGCATTTAGTTTAAGGGAGGGTTTGTTATGATTATTTAATTTACTTGTTAAGTGGTTTGTTACCACTAAGTAAATAAATCCCTATTATTTAGGGATGCATGTTGTTTTTTTTTATTTAATCTTATCTTACCACGTCGTAGGAGTTGTTAGACATGAGCTATTTATGTTCTTTTTAAGTCTTGTTTTTCAATCGAATAATTCATTCTCTCCCAAAATATTTTGTATTCTTTCATGAGTCTTCTATTTGCTAACAAGTTATACCTTGAGAATTTCTTTTAGCACCTCGTCGATAATTATAACCTGCAGCAGATAGAGAATCGTAGGGGTTAGAAAAATAAATCATATCTCAGTAAAGGCCTCAAAAAACCCACTAATAATTTGGAAGGGAATTTAGGAAGAATTTGAAGTTTCTATTTCTACTACCAACCAAATAGTACAAATATCATACCATAATGATTAATGCATTTACCCTATAAAAAAGGTATGCTACTTACAGGGAAAGAAAGATACAGGATAACAGTCCACTCATCCCAAGATAACGGTGTAACCTAGGAAACAAAATATAGCATACCATTCAATTAATTTCCTCAAAGAAAGGAAAAAAGAAAGTAATAATAATTTCCATATCAAGGTGACCAGTAGAAAGTAATAATATTATTTTTCGTGTCTTTTATTTATATAATTTAAAATTTATTTTATTGTATCATATTTAAAATTAAAATTACAAGAGCAACTCACACAAAAAAACTAATTTGCATAAGATAATCAATCCAATATAAGGCATTGCAGGAAATGGGGTTAATTTACATCAGCAAATTACCTCTCTTTCATAGTGGAATTTCCTTGCAATAGGAAGAAGTACAATTAACTCTATTTTAGAAGCAGAGACCACGGAAATTTCATATAACCAGTGAACTGTCAACTGCCTAACTGTACCAGAATTGGCTGGTCTGAATCCTTCACGGAATCCATTGCATTGTCATAGTTGGAGGCCTGGCAGCAAATTGTCAAAGCATAAGAAAATAATACAAGTTAAAGTTTTGATAAAAAAAATTTTTAGCTGAAAATGGGAAAGATAGACTCGCACAAAGCAAATTCCAAATTTCTATATATGTAGAAACATCAATCTCATCAACTGGTAATGGGCCGTCACCGAATAAAAAGTCCAGAAACTTGCATAAGTGGTAAATGTGCAATTCATTTTCCGGGAAACTATTCTGATGACCTCCTTAATTTCTATCTGTAAAGAACTAAATGTTAGACATTGTTTCACAATGTGCACTGAAATGAATTCATTTGAATATTATGGCAGCAAATTGAAGGGTGGCAAAGCATAGCATGAGAAGAGTGATTAGGTGGTAGCAAAGGAAATGGAATGTGCCGACAGACATAATAATTTTAGATACAATAAAATATTCATATAAAAAGATTTACGAAAATAATACAAGTTAAAGTTTTGATAAAAACCGTAAAAAAAACTAAAAAATCAATTTGATGTTTTTATTTTTTAGTGTATTGACACAAAATATGATATAATAATTTTCGTATTTGACACGATTTTTACTTATTTATTCATTCACTTGTAAGTTGTATTTTACCATGAAAGGAAAAAGTAAAAACAAGTATAAAGAGGTGACAAGTATTCTATTTCTAACATATCAAATTTATTCACAACATTGCGTTTCTGTGGTTTGGTATGTTGTTATCATTTTCTTGTACGCTGTTGGGAGGATTCGTCTTCATCAGCGACTTGGTCCCCTCTCTCACCCTATTTTCTCAATATAGAGACATAGAAAACAACAAGACAAGCAGAAACAAACCAATTCAAACTTGTTTTCTTTTCTTTTAAATCTTAACTAGGAAAAAAAAAAAAAGGAAAACCAATAAGCTTCTCCCACTCGGCTGTCGACCAATTAATTGTTCGTGTATGTTGATTCTTAAACGAGACTTTGGATTATGGACCAAAACAGTCGGTTTCGTATATATGGATGTATTTATTTTGTTTCGGTATCTATACGAATCGGTGTGATATCAGTATATTTTAATTTTTTTTGTTGAAATTTTCGAAACTTTTTTAACGTATTGTAGTCTATTTTCAAGTTTCTTAATAATATAATTGTAACACATATAAATACACTTACATTGCATACATTTATATGTTCATATACAAAAATAGATTTTAAAAATTATAAATATTTAATATATAAAAATTTAAACATAAAATAAATATATAAATATATTTAAAAAATAAATTATCATTAAACAAGTTCAATAACTTAATTTTTAATTATGATACTTCGTGACCGACTGGAAAAAAAAACATTGATAATAAACAAGCTATAACCTAAGCTTTAAGTCTTTCCATACATAGAAACAAATTTGATCCAAGAGCTAGGAAATGCCTTTTTCTTGGTTTTACTATTGAGATTAAAGGTTACAAGCTTTACGACCTACATAATCATGGATTCTTTTGTTCTAGGAATGTTATTTTCTATGAAAATCAATTCTCATTTGCCACAATGCACTCAAATCAACCAGTATTACCCCAAGTAACAGAATCTGTTTTTGAGCAATTTGATTTTTCAACTTCCAACTCTTTTCCAGTGTCATCTTCTACTATACCTTCTACAAGTCAAGATAGTGCTACTATCTCTCCCGTTATACCCAGAAGATCAACACGAGTAAGAAAAATTCCAGGATATTTGCAGGATTATATTCATGAGCTTCCAAGCTGCAACCAATCTTCTACTACTCAAGAACTTCACCACATATTGTTTCTAAGGTTCTTTCTTATTCTTGTATCTCTCCTCATCATATAATATTTTCTCACACTTTAGATTCTATTGTTGAACCTCAAACCTATACTCGAGCTGTTCAACATGCTTGCTGGAGGGAAGCAATGGCAGCAGAACTTAGAGCTTTATAGGACAACATGACTTGGGAACTCACTGATTTGCCTCCTGAAAAACATGCCATAGATTGTAAATGGGTGTACAGAGTGAAATTAAAGGCTGATGGTACACTTGAGAGATACAAGACCAGACTTGTAGCAAAATGATATACACAACAAGAGGGCATTGACTATCTAGATGCATTTTCCCCTGTGGCAAAAATGAATACAATCAGGGTGTTGCTTGTCTTTTCTGCAGCCAAGATTTGGCATCTTGAACAACTAGACATTAACAATGCTTTCCTTTATGGTGAGCTCCATGAAGAGGTCTATATGCAGCCTCCTCTTGGTTCTCTACTAAGCCTAATCAAGTTTGCAGGTTGCTAAAGTTTTTATATGGACTCAAACAGTTTGGCCGACAATGGAATGCTAGGCTCACCGCTACCTTAATTCAACAAGGTTTCAAGCAAGCTGTTTCTGATCCGTCACTTTTCACAAAAGGATATTCCTCATCATTTACAGTCTTGTTAGTTTATGTTGAAGATATCATATTAGCAGGGAATAACATGGATCAGATTCTAAACATCAAAACAATACTACATGATCAGTTCAAGATCAAGAACCTTGGTCCTCTTAGATATTTTCTGGGTTTAGAGGTTGCACGCTCCTCTACTGGTATTAGCATTTCTCAGAGGAAATATGCGTTAGACATCTTGGGTATTAACATTTCTCAAAGGAAATATGCGTTGGACATCTTGACTGATACAAGATTTCTTCACCGTCGATAGTCAGCCTTTAGAAGATATCACAACATATTGAAAGTTGGTTGGTAAATTACCATATCTGACCTCTACAAGACCAGATATCACTTATGCTACTCAACAGCTGTCCCAATTTCTTGACTGACCCACACAACAACACCTTACAGCTACTATCGAGTCCTGCGATACATTAAGGCAGCTCCTGGTCAAGGACTCTTCTTCCAAGCCAATTCAGACTTCAAACTTAAAGCTTTTTCTGACTCTGATTGGGAATCTTGTGTCGAATCCAGAAATTCTATAACATGGTATTGTATTTTCCTTGGTAACTCTCTCATCGCCTGGAGAACTAAGAAGCAAAATACCATTTCTCGATCTTCTTGTGAGGCTGAATATAGGGCCTTGGCAACAACAACATGCGAAGTCCAATGGTTACTGTTTTTATTGAAGGATCTTTAGATACCTCAACCCTCACCAGCACTTCTTTTCTGTGACAATCAATCAGCTATTCACATCACCAAAAACCATGTATTTCACGAACGTACAAAGCATATAGAAATTGATTGTCACCTTGTACGTGAAAAATTTTTAACAGAGTCATTCATCTACTGCCTATTGCCTCTGCTGATCAGCTTGCTGACATCTTTACTAAAGCCTCTTTGCCTAAACAATTTCAAGCATGTTTGTCCATGTTGGGAGTACAAAACTTGTACTCTCCAGCTTGCTAGGGGATATCACAGCAGCAACATGTACAAGTTCAGTCTGTTATCAAAGATTCCAGAATGTCTAACATCAAGCTCAGTTTGTTATCAAATATTCCAAAATGCCTAACTGCAGCATGCACAAGCTCAGTTTGTTATCAAATATTCCAGAATGCATAACAGCATCACATTTATCGAGAGCGGTTATAGTCAGCTGATATATTTATATTAAATTAAGAATTAGCAATTCTGTTAGCTAATAGATAGCTCTTCTAGCAACTTCTTCTGACATGTATATAAGCAATTCATTTCTACACATTCAATCATGAAAAAAACCAAAGAAAGTTTTTTTTTTCTCCAAATGTATCAAGTTTCGTAATACAAATATCTACGCATACTATGGCCTACCAAGATTTAAATACGAATAGGCTGACAATCACTTGATTAAATAATTAAAAATTTATTATATATTATGAAATTTGATTTCCATTTTGCTTTTATTTTCAATTATTAAAAAGTTCAAATTAAAAATCGCCAAAATCCAACGTGAACCGCCCATTTATGTAATTTAGATCACAGACCTCAACGTGGATCCGTATGCATAGCATTGCCATAAAGTCGATCGTTAGATGGTGATCAGAGCTTTCCAATGGTGGTGCTCTTCCTTCTGTTCATTTATTGCAGGTTTTTTCAGGTCACAACTCGCTGCATCTTATTCATTAATTAAAAATTTATCTGAATAGACGGTGAAAAGTAAAATAAATATTAAATAAATATTTTTAATTAAATAATAAAAAATTAAAAAGTAAAAAAGTTAAAGGATAATTTTACTTTTTAAAACTTTTGTTTATATCCTCCCAACCATACCATTCGCACCTTATCAGGAATTCAAATTAATCTTAAATTTCATCTTGGATTTGAGGGTTTTTTTTTTATTTTTTAAGTTTGAACTCGAAATAGGATGATTTAATTATAAAAAAAACCCTGGTGAATCAATTTAATTATATATAATAATTTGTATATATAATTCATATTAAAATTAATGTCGATATGCTAATACAATTCATATTAATTTTTTAATTTACGGCTCTATTCATATAAAAAGTTTATTAAAATTTAACTTGTATTACTTTTATGTTTTTTATTTTTATTGTTTTTCTAATCATTTTTAAGATTAACAAGTTTAATCAAATGTTAGTGATATTCATGTATGCTTGTAAGTTATTTAGGTGTCCGTGAACAGGAGGCTGTGCAAATTATAAATATTTAATATCTAAAAATTAAATAAATATGAATTATTAAGAAAATATAATAAATTACTATTAAGCAAGTTCAATAGCTTAATTTTTAATTATGACATTTCATAGATTTACAGGAAAAATATTTGATAATAAACGAGCCATGCCTTAAAGGTATGTGAAGAGTTGTCTATCAAGAAGTTCTAAAGTAAGATCAAAAGTTTTAATCTTACCATAAGGTTTTAGTTATTTTACACTAATTATTGAAGGGAGAGTTTCTCAAGAAAAAAGACAAAATTGGTAAGAGTGTAAAATTACCCTTTCATAATTTTTTTTTCAAATATTTTTTTATTATTTTGTTAAAATTACCCTTCTTTAACAATTTTTTTTTTTTCAATTTCACTAGAACCATTCTTATCACTTATCAAACTAGCCTTAAATCAATTGACATATGATAATAACTTAACAAGTGTAAATTAAGTATTAATAGCCACAAAATATATTAGAAATATTGTGAATATATGAGAATAAGTGTGAAATTAATGTCAATAAATATAAAACTTTAATTCTTATGTATTTAAGTTAATTTATACTTATTATCATGCATTTACGATACTTAATACATTTAACATATTTTATATCTATTAATACTAAATTTTTTTTATCTAGACCTCTATAGCGTTCGGTGGCCATATTTGATATCGATTAATTCAGAGTCGAACGTTTGTTGGATCCTAAGAAGAGAACGATTCTTCTAGTGATGTTTGCTTCATTCACAACATTCGAACTCGAAACCTAAGATTAAGCTCATTACCATCAAATATCAATTTTTTTCAAAATCATAATACGTCAATTGAAGTAAATACATAAAATATATTAAAACTTACTGTAACATTCAAACGGTAGGAGTCACCGTTGTTATCTCAATGATGTTTGGTAATCATCCAAACAGAGGAAGATCTATGTAGCATTTAATTTCGGAAGAGTGTTTTTCGGAGTATTTCAATTCAATTTTGTCACTATATCCATTAAGATGTCAGAACAAAGGTATAGTAAACCGTAGCCACTGACTTTATTCACATAAATACAAATACGAACAAGATGTCATTACAGAAGTTCTCGATTCTCTATCAACAGTCGCCTCTTTGAGCTTCTCTGCTGCTCTCTTGGACGGTAGCCACTCGTTTGTGTCAAATTCTTATCCTAGGTCCTCGAGCCAGACTATATAGAATGCTCAAAGAGCTAAAGCAATGGCATCTGCAAGGAAAAATAAGATGGCTCTTCTGTTCTTTTTGTTCATTCTTTTTCAGGTTTGCTCACAGCTTGCTTTTGCTCATTCTGCTGTCAGGTTTCTTCCTGGGTTTGAGGGGCCTCTCCCTTTTGAATTTGAAACCGGGTAATCTAATGCATTTCTGTGGTGAATTTTGTAATTAAATATAGTTGTTTGATATAATGTTTGTGTGGGATTTTTTTGTCAGGTATGTTGGTGTGGATGATGCAGAGGATGTTCAGCTCTTTTACTACTTTGTAAAGTCGGAGAGAAATCCTGAGCAGGACCCTCTTCTGCTTTGGTTGACTGGTGGCCCTGGCTGCTCAGCCCTTTCAGGACTTCTTGTTGAAATTGGTAAGACATCCAAATTTGGCATCTGTAGCATTGAGTACTTTACTTCAAGAGAAAAAAAAAAAAAAAAGAACCTTTGCGGTTGTGGTGAGTCAAATTTATCTCCCTAAGGACCTGACATCTTTGGACATGCACAATAATATTTACACATTCTATAACCCCTAAATCTAATTTGATACAGAATTTTTGTCATTAGCTAACCTTTTCCGGATAAAGGTGTAAACTTGTAGGGGGCGTTTGGTTGGGGGGAATTTTTTTTTCCCCCCGTAATTTTTTTTTCCGTCATTCGATTCCTCCGTTTGGTTCGATTCTTTTCTCCCTTGTCAGTCATTTTATTTTACCTACAGTGCTCAATTTTGGGAAAATCTGGGGTAAAATGATTACCTTTGAAACATGTGGTATTTTTAGATTACCAGAGTCAAAAAATTTTTCTTTTGGATGTAAAGTAATTTTTTTTCCCTAGAATTTATCCCTTAAAATGTTTTTCCTGGACAAAAGGTAATTTTATTTTCCAAGGTAATTTTTTTTTCCCCCGAACCAAACGCACCCGTAAAGTTATTTGAAAACTATTCAAATTAGATTTAAAAATTATTTAAATTTAATTTGTTTATATATAGATTAATTTTGACTTCGAATTACTCCAATAACGAATCGAGTTGAGTTCAAATATAATATCTAATTCAAACTATTTGTGACCCTAATCGATTTTTTTAATTTTTATATTTTATTATTAATTTATTTTTTATCTTCATAATATATTGTTAAAAAATAAAAAATCAAGTTTATCTTGTCGATTTCAAGCCTAATAAATCAAACTTAAATATTTCGAATATTTTATCGAATCGAATTTAAATTTTAAAGTTTAAATTTGATCAATTTAAATTAAATTTTTTATTTTAGATTTTAAATTAAATAAAATTTTAAATTAATATAATGGTGTAAAAGTTAAAAAAACTTCAACCTCATCATTAAAAAAAAAGGTAATTTTTTATCGGGGCAGCAAAATTGACTTGGACTCTCATAAAGGTATGAGCATTTGTCATAATTATACCGCAGGTCCACTGAAATTCAAGGCAGACGTGGAGCACAATGGAAGCGTGCCTACATTGGTATCAAATCCATACTCATGGACAAAGGTGATTATGCCATTTACTGAACACGAAAAACTGTTCTGTTCTTTCTCTTAAGATTTCTAAATGGAGTTTGGACAATGGTGAACTGGCGATATGTTTTCAGGTTTCCAACATCATATTTGTAGATTCACCAGTTGGCACAGGGTTCTCCTATGCAAGAAAAAGTATTGCTGCACAGAGAGGTGATTTCAGACAAGCTCACCAGCTTCACCAATTTCTTAGAAAGGTACATAGCAAATCTGATCAGGTTCAAAATAAGTAAATAATTCAACAGCCTTTAATTAAGTAGATAATCACAGTTATGTATTAGTAATTATCTGATTCAAAATTTTCCAAATTCAAGTGGTTGATGGATCATCCAGACTTCATTTCAAGCCCGGTTTTTGTTAGTGGGGACTCGTATTCTGGCATCCCTATCCCAGTCCTTGTTCAAGAGATCTCAAATGGTAAATGCTAAACTGGAAACAGAAATCTGATATGCTGTGAAGATGACTCAGTCTTATTTAATTTTTCATAACCATGCAGGAAATCAGGAAGGTATCGGACCGCTGATTAACTTACAGGTTTGGATTTGTAAACTCCCTCTCATTTGAGTGTTTCATTTTAAGAAAATAAATGCAAACACAGTTGCACTGATGCATTAAGTAATAAAAATGTGGCTTATTAAGTCTACCCTTCATAGACTTAAGAGATTTTTTATTCTAATAAATTTTATAATCAAATTTAAGCAAGAAAGGTAACTTAATAAATTAAGTAATA
The DNA here is from genome assembly GCA_033439115.1 of Firmiana major. Lineage (NCBI taxonomy): Eukaryota > Viridiplantae > Streptophyta > Magnoliopsida > Malvales > Malvaceae > Firmiana > Firmiana major. The sequence goes on from CM065909.1 coordinate 49,451,393, forward strand.
AGTACCTTTCCATGTCAAAAGTTTTACTTGAAAGAATAGAAAAATAGGAATAAATGAAAAATGAAAGCAAATGTGGTTTGGAGAAAAAAAATGATCATTTTTAATCCAAAGAAAAACCATTCTAAGAGATGAGAAAAGAGAGTTGTCAAGTTAAGTTTATTTATAAATTTATTTATTTGCATTTTATCACTTTTTTTTTTTAAAATTGATAATTTAATCTTACTTGTAAAATATTCAATTACGAAATAATGTGATTTTTTTTTCAATTCTACTAGTAGTACTTAAGGATGGAACTAATATTTCTCTTCCATCTCTAATTTCTATCAAACCAAATTATTTTTTTAATTTTTAATATATTCCTGTCATTATTAACTCTCTGATAATGAATGAAATAATTTTTTATCTTATATATTTTCTATCCTTTTATTTTTTATTTATCAAATTTTCGTCTTTTTTATCATAAATAACTAAAGGAAAACAATACCCATAGTACTAATATTAATCATAAATAATGCAAACTCCACAGGCAGAAAAAACTTGACAATTAATGTTGCTTCAAACAAATGGATGGATCACTTGCAACCAGTCAAGGATGTTTCATGTTTTACTGACTTTTCTAAAACATGTATTATATACCTTATGGTCCTTAACAAGCAACATTAATTAGTACTTTGGGTGAGTTGCTAATCAAGGCAGTGGATTCTTATTGCTTTCAGGGATACATACTGGGGAATCCCTTAACAGTGCCAAGTCTCGAAGCCAACCTCCAGATTCCATACGCTCATGGAATGGGACTAATTTCTGATGAACTATATGAGGTGCATGCTGTATTTAATATCTCAAACTCTTCTCCAAATTTTGCCACTCGTGTACAGAAATGTAAACTTGACAATCTTAAATGTAATACGATAATATAACATGAAAACTGCACAAATAAAATATACGAATGTCATAAAAATTAAAATTTAGTAAAATATGTATATAAATAATATAAAAATTCGAAAAAAAACTTGTTTTTGACGTGCTAATATAAAATTTTAATTTTTCATATATCACGAACACAAATTTTATATCCGGGTTGAAGTCTACAGATTAGGCATAAACATGTAATTAAGCAAAGAGTTGTATGACGTCCTTTTCCAGTCATTGGAGAGGAATTGCAGGGGAGATTTTCAAAATTTAGATCCCAGTAACGAGGATTGCCAGAGAGATATGCAGTATTTCTCCAAGGTATAAGCCCAGATTTTTCCTTTTTGTTGGGGTTCTCATTCATTATTTATAATTGATTCCTATTTATATTATCAAATTCTCAGTGTATTTCAGGAATCGAAAGTGGCCAAATTCTGGAACCTGTCTGCCCTTTCGCTTCCGCGAAGCCACAACAGATCGATAGAAGGCGTTATCTAGATGAACAACATGATCAAGAACTCCTCGAAGATGAACAAGAACCACCAGCACCGCTTCCTACAGTTGGCTGTCGTGTAATTACACGTTCTCCTAAAATGATCACTGCATATATATAGGCTTCCGACCGTAACTGTTCTTCTGCACTCAATTTTCATTGATTTCAATTACCATGTCTGCAGATTTATTCATACTTGCTCTGTTATTATTGGGCCAACGATGAAAACGTACGAAAAGCTCTCCACATTAGAAAGGTACGACGTTGATGGCTTGTAAAAAATAAAGCTGCACTCTGAAACAGCAAGAGAATTATATATCGAGTAAAGGAGCAACTCTTCTCTGTGTAGGGAAGCATAGGAGAATGGCAGCGGTGCAACTTTGGATTACCTTACAAAGCCGACGTTCCAAGCAGCTTTGCGTATCATGCAAACCTCAGCACCAGAGGCTACCGCTCTTTAATATACAGGTATGGTTCATGAATCCAGATAACTCTAATTTTATTTTATTTTTTTCTTGGTGCATTTGAGTTATAGTTGCCATTTTGATTTTGATACAGTGGCGACCATGACATGCTCGTGCCATTCTTGTCAACTCAAGCATGGATAAGATCTCTGAACTATACAATTGTTGATGATTGGCGGCCATGGATACTACATGGCCAAGTTGCAGGGTCAGTTTGCAGAAAACCGGGATTCTTTTTTCTTTATTTATTTTAAGTTGTGATCTTGGGAAAAAGCTAACTTGGGATTTCGGATGACCACATTCTGCAGATATACAAGGACTTACTCTAACAGGATGACATTTGCCACTGTTAAGGCAAGGAATTGTTTTCTTTCTGTTTCCTTTCTTATTCCCATAAGAGCAAATTCAACATGCAGCTTTACATATGAACGAAAAGACTGTTTTAAAGATTTAAACTTGTAACTTTCAGATCATTAAAAAAAAAAAAAAGAATTTACCTTCCAAAGCTCATCCTCTCATTTCTTATTTCTATAGAGAAAAAAAGTCAGTTAATTAAAGGAAATTTGTTGAATTTGTAGGGAGGAGGGCACACAGCTCCAGAGTACAAGCCTGCAGAATGTTCGGCAATGTTTCAAAGATGGATATCTGAACAGCCTTTGTGATAAAGAAATAAAATAATACCAACAAGAGTTGATGAAGTATTATGCATAATAATGATATTATATATGGATTTTTTATATTATATATCAATCATGTAATAGACATGGAATTGCACGCCAAACTAAATAAATTTCCCAGCCAACTGGAAGTTGAAAGCTAAAATAATTGATCCTGCGTTTTATTATTTACACCGGTAATTCTTGCATCTGCTGCTTTCTATAATTAATGCAAATGTAAATTAATGTGTGTTCGATTGTTGGGTAGCAAAATTAATGGCTTCAAACTTTTGCTGTGGTATATGTAATGGTGCAATCAAGTTGCTTCAAGTCAATTTATTGTTAGATTTAAGCTCAATTTTATTAAAAAAAATTTAATGCTTGAAATTTGATTTAAATTTTTAATGAAGGTCACTTTTCATTAAAATGTTTGAATTCAATTCAATTTATTATGAATAATTCAAGTTCGAATTAAAGCTAAATTCGATGATGAACAAATCAAATTAAATATTCATTGAATTAAATTTGAATAATTTAATAACTTAACATAAATTTTTTTAAGTAATACATTTTCAGTAAAAATTACAATTATATCATCATATTATATTCCATAAATAGGTAATTATGAAAATCAATTTACTCAAAGTAAATAAATTATTAAATAATTATAACTAACTAAACTAGTAAATAATTTAACACATTTATATCTACATGACACTTTTATGAAAAATCTAGTATAGAACATAAAGGAAGAAGTAGTAAATTTTTAGAGACCATAACACAACCAATTAACAAAAGGCCATTTGAAGCATAACTTATTTTTATGGCATGTATGTTGATTATTACTTCTTGCATTAATTAGTTATACCCAGTATTAAAATAAATAAGAAGTTCGTATTTCTTCTTATTTTTGTTAGTTTTATGGAAATAGTAAGTAACCTTAACTATAATTAGAATATAATTCAAGAAATCTTTGTTTATAATATTCCCTTCTCTAGTTCTGATAATAATTAAATTCATTTATTATTTTTGAATAACTATTGCATACTTTATATTTCAAAATTTTAAACATAAATAATTCAATATATAAGTTTATATTTAAAGTTTGATTATTTAAAATAAAAGCTCAACAATTAGCAATAAAATCACATGACTATAAGGATGACATTAATTGGCTAGGAATAAGACTATGATCAGAAGAATTATTTTTTTGTATTAACAAATAAATTAATAATTATAATTATAATGTTACATGCAGTTATGAGGTATCTAAACCATAGGCATTTTCCTTACCAAATTACTCTTCCCTGTTACAGCTTCGTACAACATTCTACAAATCGCAACACTTTGTTTCGGAACTTTTGTAGGTTATCCTCCATTTGTATCTCCAGGGAAGAGAATCCCAGTCAGCTGTGCTTCGTCTCCACTCAAAACATGTTTTAACAAAATGAGGGTTCCACGAAACAAAATAATCACTTGTCTCGCAATTCCTTTTTCGGAAGTGCATCAAATCTCTTGAATCTGAAATTGAACCTTATACCTACAACAAGAAGTTGAATAAACAGTGAAAATATTTCTCGGTGACAGCATTTCTTTTAAAAATGATCTGAAACAGGTAAATTATAGAACGGTGCAATATAAGTAGGTTCTTCTCAGATTCCGGAAAACCAGATCAGTGTATATTAGGTCAAGAGATATTGCCAAATGAAAAGTAAGTTATACCCTGAGAATTTCTTGAGAAGAACTTTAGCACCTCGTCAATAATTATAACCTGCAGCAGATAGAGAATTCGTAGGGGTTAGAAAAATAAATCATATCTCAGTCAAGGCCCCAAAAAACCCACTTATAATTTGGAAGGGAATTTAGGAAGAATTTGAAGTTTCTATTTCTAATACCAACCAAATAGTACAAATATTATACCATAATGATTAATGCATTTACCCTATAAAAAATGTATGCTACTTACAGGGAAAGAAAGATACAGGATAACAGTCCACTCATCCCAAGATAACGGTGTAACCTAGGGAACAAAAAATAGCATACCATTAAATTAATTTCCGCAAAGAAAGGAAAAAAGAAAGTAATAATAATTTTGATATCAAGGTGACCGGTAGAAAGAGGAAACAACTTACGGAGAAGAGTGTAGATAGCGGGGGAACATACAAAATTAGTATGTGAAGGAGCATTGTTATGATTATTGAAGCAACCAGCCACAAATTACTCCATGGAGGAATAACCCTAAAATTAAGCAAAGTTGGAAGAAGTCAGAGCAAAATCTTTTTTTTTTTTGTCCTCAAGTTTTCCAGTAAGATACTAGTGAAGGAAACACTATACTCACAAAAGTGATTGGTTTTCACTGAGGTTATTCAAAGCATTGAACATCTCAACAACAACAAGCACAGTCATGGACACAGTTGATGGATGCCGATCCTCAAAGATACTGCATCGATAAGTTGTCTCCCTTGTTGGGCAGGTATCAAAATTCATCTGAAACGAATGATGTTATAGGTATTCTGAGAAATATGTAAACCTAGAAGAGAGATTTTACAAGTCTTTGATCATGAATCTAAAAGCTAAAAGTGCAGAGCAAGGCTTTTTGCCCCACAAAGTGAGTGCTTCAGATTTATAGATTCACAGTATTTTTTAGCTAACCAATCTAACTACAGTTTGCTATTGAATGTCATACATATCCTAGACAATTCTTCATAATAAGAAAAAACAGGAGATAAATTAAACCATGCACCATGGAAAAAACAAGGAGGATAGAAACTGCTACGTCTTCAATATATTCATCAGACACATTCTCAAAGGCACAAATTCATTAACATCAAAAGCACAATGGGCAGAGATGCCCATGCCAAGGAACTTGGCACTAATTTTGGATTAACATAAAAGAAAATACAAACTTACCAATTCAGCATATGGTAGTTTAGGACCAGTTTTTGAGTAAACGAACCACCAGATGAACCCCGCAACAGTGGCAAGGCCAACATAAGCTAAAGCCAGAAAAAAAAAAAAAAAAATCTTGTGAGAATGTAACAAAATCAAAAAGTAGAGCAACATATTGTCAACTGAATCAATCCAAATGATGTAAGAAACTGATTATAACCGTCAAAATTTAATTATTAAAAAGTCATGTAGGAAGCAAAGCAAAATGATATTGCAATTTGAAAGTCGTTCAGAAGATGCACCAAAAGTAAAAAAAAAAAGGCATTCCAATAGAGTATAAAACTAAGTACAATAGTAATATGTACCTCCAATCACCAAATAACGAAAGAACAGCCAGCCAGTAACCACTGCTTCACCAACCTGCATAAACAAGTTAAATAAAGTAACAAACTGAATTTATACAGAAAATATGGTTCTCTGTAAATGTATTATATATTAGAGAAGAAAAATAGAAAGAAATCTAATTAATTTGAATTTCATATCAAAGTATGACATATAAATGACATTAAATGTAAAGATAAATCAGTAATTCTTATCACAGAATATACTTCTGTAATAAAGCGACAATTTTTTCAAAAATAATAAAAAAAAAGTTAATTAAACAAAACCAATCCAATTCTTCTTTTTTTTGGCGTTCAATACAATTTCTAACAATTATGCTCTTCTTACATGTTTTCCTTTTAAAGAAAATCTTAGATTGGTTTGCTTCAACTTTTCTCCAAATAAAGCATGAAGCTATTGGAAAATGATGAATCATAAAAGCAGTACCTTGCGAGGTTTAGCCTTCATCACGTCAGAGTCCTGCTTATTGAACCCTATGGCAGTGGCAGGCAATCCATCAGTAACCAAGTTGACCCATAGTAACTGGACCTGCACATTATTAACAAAACATTGTATTATCAATTTAGGACCACCAAAACAAGATAATGAAAATCTTAGAAAGGTTATCAAAATAATTGCATGTCTTCTGTTATTAGAAAATGTAATTCCAGGTTTTAGACCATCAAGAAAGTAATGAAAATATCATGCAAATGATATGAAAAGAATGCCCAGATCAGGATAAATTCTCTTGGAATGCTAAGATGTAAACAGCTTATCATTGTTGATATTTCAATCAATGAAGATGAGAAAGTGTTCTAAACATATTGTACATCCTTTTTCTCCCCTCATTTAACGACAGGAGATGCTATATTGAAAGCATAATTCTATCAACACTCACAGGCGCAAGGGTATCAGGTATTCCTAGCACAGCCGCCACAAAAATACAAACTACTTCACCAATATTTGAAGAGATCATGTATCTGATGAATTGCTTTGTATTGTTGTATATAGCCCTTCCTTCTGCAACAGCCTGCTCGAATTGAAAAGACAACAATTTGTACATTCTCTATGTGTAGATATGCATGTAAATGCTTGGTTTATTTTAAAACAGTAATAATAACAAGAAAACAAATACTATGTCTAGAAGAAAATGGAACCAAACTGTAACTAACATACCGCCACAATAGTAGCAAAATTGTCATCAGCTAAAACCATATCCGAAGCACTCTGTGATTGAAAGGATAAAGATACTGAGAATGAAGCAACTATTAAATTAAGAGGGCTACTCTTCTAGTAACATCAAAGTGAACAAGTATCATATAAAATGAGAATCACTCAACTGCAGCAACATTGGAGTGAAAAGGATTATGGATGAAAAAAGCAGTAACGTAAAAAGTAGACATCCTTATGTTATTCAAATGCTTATTTTTATTTTTATGTTCGAGTTACCCAAATTTTTAAAATTGCGACTTTAGACATTGTATCGCGTAAAAATGAAAACAACAGATCAAATGAACTGAAGGAGGGGCCAATTATGCATACCTTTGCAACTGCTGTTCCAGATCCCATTGCAATTCCAATATCTGCTTTCTTAAGTGCAGGTGCATCATTGACACCATCACCAGTCATTGCAACCTAATAAAAATTACTATTATTACAAATTATTGGAGAAATAAGCAGCATTGGAGACGCATAATTGGAGAGGAAAGAATAATAAGCAAATCAAATAACTTCACACACACACACACACACACACACACACACACACACACAGGTACACAAAGCACATGTTTGAAATATAAGAACAATTAAACTTAAAAAAGCATTCCACAAAGAACTGTGTTTATACACCAGCAGTCGTATTCTTAAGATAGATCCCTTTAAATTAAGGATAAAGCTAAAATGTTTAAGACATCAGCTCCCTTTCTCTTGTGCCCTAGCTCATGCCAAATATATAAGTTTTTTATACCAACTTAGGTTACTTCACCAAACACAAATCCTCCACAGACAGCACGTGGAACCAATACGTGATGAGATGAATCTTAATCTTCTTGTATTACCACTTTCCCTAAAAAAAAATTTTAATTTTGTAAGTTCCACTTTTTTATCACCAAAGTTCTGCAAACTAGTGGTGTTTTGGTCCATGGGATTAAACAATGAACCAGCTTTTGAGAATTTTAATATGGATAGAGATTTAAGATTCATTTCCTTTTTTCACAAATTTCTTGATAGTCATTAATTTACATTTCAACTAGAAAATGAATCCAACAAGAGGGATCCATAGATTGATGATAGAATGAAGTAGAGGTAATGTAAACTACAACCATCAACATTACCGACTGAAGCTAAGGTTTTCTTGAATTTACTCCCTGGGATACTCTACAAACATCAATAATACTGACCAAAGCTAAGACAATACTATTAACAACTACATAACCATTTGACTTCTTATGCCAACGCCCTCAAGGTTCATCCATACTCAACGCTAAGTCCCCCACCCAAGGTAGCCAATATAGTGAATAAATAACAGCAATGTCAAGCAATAATAATAAAAATAATAATAAAGCAAGCAATATTGCAAATTTATAACCAGGAAACTTTATTTAAGAAACCTACTACTTCATTCTGATTTTGTAAGGCCTCAACTAGCATCCTTTTATGCGAAGGCTCAACCCTGTAAAATTAAGAAATGCGTATCAACAGAATGAATTTTAAAATAAGAAAAAATAACTAAGAAATCAAGAGCACAGAAGAAAACAGGACCCAGACCATCAGATAACATCTACCAAGATACACTGCATAGACCAAACATTAATACCTGGTGAAGAGTGCCATGTGTTGCAATGCCACTGTTTTCTGCATTGCAGGAAGTTCTTCAAACTCAGCAGCAGTATACGAACGCCCAACAAAATCTAACAAGTGATCAAAAGCGCCTATCTTACGACAGACTGATTCAGCTGTGGACTGAAGTTTTGCCTCAAATTAGATGGGCAAGTGAAAGTGAGGGGAACGGAAAAATTCATGTCTGCAAACCAGGCGATAAAATGCCAACTTACCTTATTATCTCCAGTAACAACAATAACACGAATACCAGCAGTCATGCAAGAAAGCATAGCATTGCTCACTTCCTCTCTTGGTGGATCAAGCATTCCAACCTTTTAGAAAGGATGAACAGTAAAAGAAATAAATAAGGAAAATTTTAAAAAGGGAAAAGGTAAAACCAGTGTTTATACATCTGTCTACCAGTTATTTTGAGTGAGATATAAAAGAACTGAGGCAATTAGGCAAATGGAACAATTACACGAAGCATGCTGGATACTAAGACAAGCTACGCAAATAAAAGCAAGCTTAAGCATCCATTCTATGATAAGAAAGCATACCAACCCAATAAACGTAAGATCTTTCTCATCATCAATGGAGAGAGTCTGTTGACCCATGGGCATTATCTTCAAGGCTAAGGCCAAACATCTCAATGTTTCTTTCCCTGCAAAACTGACCAATGAAGACACAGTTTAAATTAAAGCTGTACCAGCAAATATAGATATTGATTGGTCAGATACAAAACATTACAAATGCCAGCTTGATCTTGAAAAATATAGCAGTAGCCAATTATTCCACAATTAAACAAATACATCAAAGATATTTTAACCATGATGAAAAATAGAGACAAAAATTTCATATTTAATAAATCTTATCTATGATTTTGCCATTTTTTAGCATAAATTTTCATAAACTTTCATTTCTAATAAGCATTTTTTCCTTCTATAAATAGGATACTAGTGCCTTTGCATTTGGGCAGTCAGTTAGTCCAAATATTTTATAACACTCTGCCATCCAAGAAAATCAAGGTGTATTTGAGTTTGCTTTCCTCAAATCTACTGTTTTTGTTGCAAGATATGTCAATATGCACCACCAGTAAGATATCAACATTGCATTACAAGTGATGACAACATGCAGGTATTGTTTGTCAAACAATAACCTCAAATTTTTTCAGCACCTCCATACTCCTCTCTTCCAACGCGCATGAGTAAGTCTCTAATGCTAGTGGGCATCTGATGGATTGTAAATTAATTGGAAATGGAAGGTAGGAAGGGAACAAGCATAAGTTAATAAATACACAGAAACAAAATGAAATGTAACCTGTCAAATCTTGACTCCAGCTCAGCGCGAAGCGTAGCAGTCAATGGAACGGTGGAGCCATCACTATTGCAGAGGATATTTGAACACCTACAGATGATACTCTCGGGAGCACCTTTAGAAAACATAATTTCCATCTGCTTATGGCTACAAAGGACACTCATCATTTTGCGATCCCGGGAAAATTCCAAAACAGAAATCTGCAAAAGATGAAAACGGCACTTGATCAACAAGCATTCATCGTCTAATCCAGGACAACCTTTAAGTAGAGAATCAGAAATCTACATAATTTATCAATTCTTAATAACCATTTACCCACAGGCAAACAATGTCATGAGTAATTAAAAAAAAAAAAAAAATTCCCTTCCCTAAAGTGTTTAAACAAGAAAACCCAATGCATCCAGAGAAATTCATATCAGATTGTCCATGTGCAAACAATTTGACACAAATCCCACAAACCCACACAGAAAAACCTAACATAGGAAAACAATATCTAAATCCAAACCTTTTTAAATTGGTTTTCCCAATAACGATTACAGTAGGAAGCTCGTTCACGCTTGGACAGCATGTTCAGAGCAGAAGGCATAGAATCAAAACCAGGAAGCCCAACCTGAAAGAATCGGTGAGATAAATAAGTCTTCACACTGAAAAAGAATAATTGCAGCGCAAAGCAATGAAAACTATTAGCTGTAGCTTGTTTTAATGGGTAGGATAAGTAAAAGGTCACACACAAGATGCATATAAGAGAAGGTGGCACCATGTCAAAGAAATTGCAAGTAGATAGCCATTAGGCCAAAATATATGAACCTTCTCTGCCAACACCCGGAGAGCTACTTCAGTTGACTCGCCAATTTTTTCATAGTTTCCCTTGTCCGGATTATAGTGTAAGAGAGACTCATTGCATAGAGCTGAACACATTGCTATGTGAAGAAGACAAGGTAACTGAGCTGGGAGTTCAAGCTGCAAAACAGTCAAATGTCTTATAGATGCAGCGCAGAATTGGATAAATCCTAAATGATCCAGTAATCAACAGCCATACATATGTAGTCACGTTCTGTATCTAGTTTCATTCACTAAGAAGTTGTTCATCAGAGTGTGTGTGTGATGATCCATGGTCAACAACCATACATACATAGTCACGTTCTGTATCTAGTTTCATTCACTAAGAAGTTGTTCACAGTGTATGTAAGCACAATCACCAATCATTGAATCTAATCAAGGTAGTGAGGCATCTTTCAATTTATGTCACAGGTTCCCGCCATATCTTTGTATGGTAGGATTCTAACGCCAATAGGTCAAAGGCCTGCATCTCATAGACAGGAATTGAATAGAGAATTCAACATTATTCTTCAAGTATGCTTACCAACATAAGAGAGCAACCACGGAGTAAACTCTAGTGGTCCAAATTATGGGGCAACCTCGCAAAGATGATGATAAACACAAGGGACCATATTTATTACTGAGTATATGCCAGTGCCCATCTCTGGCATGCACCTTATAAATCAAAGTATTGGCCCTTACAGGCTTGCCCCCTTATAGAATATATACTTTTAAGTCAAATCATCTACAAGCAAATACCTGAATATCGGTGCTGTCAAATATAAAGCCTTCTGGTGCATAAGTTGTCCCACTGACCCCAAATTCAGCAACTGCATGACCATTTTGTACAGAATTGACCACACATATCTGAGATAAAGGAAAAGCCAGAAAGAAATATCATTATGTTAGGCAGCTAAATGATACTAAAGCTTGATTGTATAGAAGCCAAGAAAGCAGGTCTTCCCCCTTAACCAGCTTCAATGGACAATGAAGCCAAAGTTTCTATTATAATTCTATGGTATAAAAAAGTTTTTATCAAAGATAATTAGGGATTATAAGAGCCATGGTGCACTTATCCATTGCTTTCTTCCACAAAGTTTGCAACTTCCAAACTAAACCAATGTTTAATTATCAACAACAGTGGAAGCAGCAGCTTAGCAACAATAGCAGTAATAATATAAATGAAAAAAAAGGACCAAGAAGAAGAAAAGTAATTTGGAAGGTAAGACATAATAATCTTAATGATTAAGTGTTCTAGGACTATTACCTTTGAAACAGACATCATATTTGTCGTCAGAGTTCCTGTCTTGTCACTGCAAATCACTGTGGTGCAGCCTAAAGTTTCTACTGATGGCAAAGATCGAACAATAGCACTCAGTCGAGCCATTCTTTTTGTTCCGAGAGCTAAACATCTAGAACAAGTGAACATTCATCACATGAAAAAAGCAAGTTAGCTTCCAATTTGATAACGAATATGCCTTGGGCAAAACACACCTGAAAGCAGACAAAAAGAAATGCAAGTTTATAACAATCCCTCATAAAAAGGTACATAAATTGGATTTCAGTACTATTCCTCATTAATGCAAGTTTATAACTAAGGTATAACGAAGAATTCAACACACATATGCAGAATATATAAAATATATCTTCAGATAAGTGTAGCACTAATCAAGATAAGCTTACAACTACCATAGAAAAGGGAGTTTGAGACACATTTCAAGATTTTTTAGTGATTTCTGATATTTGATGGCACAAAAATTTACATGACAAGGGACTTTCTTACATTGCATCTTCAGCCAACTTTACAATACACCAATCTTCTAATACACATTTTAATCTCCCATTCACTTTCAAAGAAAATGTCCTCAACGATATATCTATATATTTAACAGAAGCCATAAGAGCATGTTTGCTGATAATGATTTTGGGATATTCATACGCCAAAAGATGCTTGAAACACTCACGTTGTTACAACAGCAGGAAGCCCTTCAGGAATCGCTGCAACTGCAAGTGCAACTGCAATCTATGAAGGCACAATCATAGTCAAAGTTAAGCTGTTATGGAAAACAACCATCAAGTAAAAGACAATAGAGTAGATTAACACAACATTACCTTAAAGTAATGAATTGCACCGCGCAAGAATCCACCATGAGAAGGGTCTTGGAAATGACCAATATTTACAACCCACACCAGTACACAAATGCCTGCAATAACCTAAAAACACACCAATGTTCAAAAATAGAAACCATAGCAGGTTATCATATCTACCAGATATCAGTTGAAGCTTAAACAGATGACTCACACCCACCTTAGCCAAAAAGGTACCAAATTCATCCAATTTCCTTTTCAAAGGAGTCACTTCCTGCAACCAATTGTAGAGTAGAATAAACACATACTGCTCATCTGAATAAAACCACAATTTAAATCAGTCATAGATGAAAGTTATAACAAGATAATAAATATTCCATGGAGATTAAAATTCAGAGGTTTAAACCTCCATACTAGCTAAGCACACTAATAACTTCTCGGCATCATATTGGAAAGGAAGATCACACGTCAGACAACCATTATCTATTCAGGATAGTTTATTTACCAGCATCTTGCATCATAATTTTAAATCCACCTCGTGATATAATAAACAAATTTGAAACTTTGGAAGCAATTTTCTCTAGAAATTTATATCGGCACAGAATTCCTTATACCAGTAGAAAGAATAAAGAGAGAATAACATTCATCCAGGCTACCTAGGCAAAGTGTGCTGGTTGAAAAATGAAAATTTACGTACATCATCTGTTTGCAACATTGAATCACGGATGCTGCCCATAGCGGTATTTGTACCAACTCCGATAACAACAGCTCTTGCTCTGCCAGCAACCACAACTGTACCCTGGCAATCCAAAATATTTCAGATATGTTGCTACAGCGTAGAAAAAAGCAAGGAGCTTTTACCAAGGTCTTAACCAGGAATGTACAAATGAAAAAAACACTTAACATCTTCAATATGATCTGGTTCTAGTAAGATATAATACCTGGTCAAATTCATACATAAAAAATTCTTGACAGAAGATTTGAGAAACAAAAAGCATGTCAACTTATAATCTCCCAGATTCCATTTTGAAATAAATTATAGACCATCTGTTAAAATTTTGTATAATATCCAACCAAAACTGAGAAACAGAAGGCACAAAATCTAAAAGCTAGAAATTGAAAGCATATCCAACCGAATAATTTGAATGCAGTAGTCACATGACCTTAAAGGCTTGCTCCAAAATCATACATAACTTTGGACTTTTATTCAGTTTAAAAAAAAAAAAAAACGAAGTAGCAAAGCATGTGTAGTTTACCTTTGTACGCAGGAATAACCTTGAAGCAAAAATGTGCCAGAGAACCATTAATACAATGTAGCCAAGCAGATATACATTCAGACCATTGAAAATTCATGATCCAGCAAACTTAAAACGATGAAAAAACTGAAATGGTTCCTTGCCAACAATAATCCCAATTATGGCACACTAAGCACCAAAGTTATTCAGACTCTAACAATCAAAACTAATTTCAGCAGCTAGCTGTCAGTGAAACCATGATTTTGAGTTTCTTACATGCATAAGCAATTCTGTCAAACTATAAAGTGCAACAAATTTTAAAGTCTTACCGAGAAAAGAATATTTGTCTTGTCTTGATATACAGCATTTCTTGCTATGGTGGACTTGAGGTCTTTTTCCACAGAGCTGCTCTCACCTATCATCACAGAATATCCTCAGCTGAAATTGAACCATGCACACACAGAAAATATTAACAGGAAATAACAAGAAATCAAACAAAAACCCTATGGTCACAAGCAGGTAAACAATGTATGAATGGGTAAAAGAAATAAAACTCTCTGACGTATGAGCACCTAAGGCTACAAAGAAAAACTATAAGCATGGTCTAGTAAGTAAATATTATGGACAAGTAATCCTTGCTCATTCTGTGTCTTAAAAACCACTAAGAATATAAGGCAAAGAAAGCAGATATTCCAATTTCCTTGAACGCACAAACAACTTCTGAATCAAAGAAAGCAAAGGAACCTGTCATCTTGCAAACATAAATGACTTGTGAACTCCAATGTTGAACCCCAATGGACCAGGAAAATAATCAAACGTTAATTGCTCTCCCCATGCAACAAAGATTAAAACCATATTCCAAATTAAACACACTCACAAAATAATGCAGCAACAAGACTAGATTTTCTCAATCAATTTCTAAGGCCGATTAAAGATATTGTATATCTGCTTCCAGCATGATGATAACAGTAAGATTAGAAAGTATTTGACATGAACTAGTAATTAGGTATTTAGAACAAAGAAACAATACCCAAGTATTCCCTCTAATCATCAGCAGAACCTAAAGGGTTATCCTCCTTGAAACTAAATTTCAAATAGTCAAAAGGTAACACGGTATTCAACAAATGACAGTCAATGGAAATGGTTATCTGCTTGAAAAGGAGAACGTTAAGAATCCAAGGTCTGACACCAAATACAATCATAAACCAGCACCACACAAAGAAACCTTAATGCAAGCACCTATTCTCCAAAATGGCACCACCCGATTCCAAAGGATTTACTCAATTCATTAGGTAATCCATAAGGGCCACCTCAATCTGTAAACTTGTTCTATTTTTCATGCATATTAACAAGAAGCATGTTACAACAATACAGAATAACGATTTGTACCTGTAAGAATTGCTTGATCAACACGTAACTGATCAGTTAGCATCTCAATCATTCTCATATCAGCTGGAATTTTGCTTCCCACTATTCAATTTACAGAAGGCAAGACAAAAACAACTCTTTCAGTATCTTAAACATTTAGTGACAACTGATTTTGAAATTTAGAATAGCTGAACTTACCGCTAACTTCTACTATGTCTCCTGGAACTAACTCTGTTGCAGGAAGTATCGAGAAGCAGCCTGCAATAACCACTTTGAACATCAAAAAGAAATGAATATAACTAACCTTTCAGTCAAGTTTCGATATAATGAAAGCCATATGCAGAGAAATGAAATAGAAACAGAAAATAAAAGACAAATAGAGTTGATTAAACATTGTAAACATAAGTCCAGTGCAAAAATATAAGAGCTCAACTCAAAACAACACTCTCCAGCAGAGGCAGGAACTAACATCAACAACCACAGATTATACCCACTGACATATAGCAGGTTCGGAACAGAAGGAACATTCCAAGGAGCATGTCTATCCAGATTCAAAACGCAATTGACAATGAAAATCATTGTCCAAACATACAAGCAAAACTTTGGCCAAAGAAAAAACACACAAGCAAAACCAAAAATAAAAGCAAGCTATTTATCTGCACTAACTCTTCTGATAATTAAAAAAAAAAAATTAACACAAAAAAATGAATTAAACACTGGGTAATCATACCACCACATTAAAATCAACAAGTAAATGATGTGGTTATATCATTATTTGATTTACCATTGCGCAGCACAGTTGCAATATCAGCTTGGTAGGCACGTAATTCCTACAATAAAAAATAAACAAAAAAGAAATACAAATATTAGATGAAACTTTATCAGCATTTTATCCGCCAAAAGAATAAGGTACTAGTGAATTATCTTCTCTTATATCATCCTATGGTGGAGGATATAAGGTCCATGCTTTTTGATATGTTGATAGGTTGTGCCAAAATGGTTGATATTTTGGAAAGATGGAGAAAAATCCCAGGTCAGAGAGAGAGTTGTATCACCTTGTTGATGGTCACACTCTCACTCTTCTTCTTTTTTTTCTTTGTGCCACCCATAGGATTTTTGCCCCAGCCTTTGCATGTTGAAGGCACCATTTTTATTATAAAAATAAGTTAATGTGAGTTGCCTCAGATTGAGATTCCAAAACATACCTCAAGAGCCTTTTCAGCATTTGTTTCTGTAATAACTCCTACTGCGGCATTAGCAGCCAATATTAAGAGTATTACCTGTGGAGCAAACAAATATATTGTTTAAACCAATAGATATAAACTATGCATAAAGACGTCTTCAGACCAACATTCCAAGACAAATTCACTTATATGCAGGCAACAAAAGAGTTTTATCTTAATACAAGCACCAATATAGGCCTCAAATATGAAAACTTAAGTTCCATATTTCCTTGGACAAGTGAGAGATATCAGATAACAAACTAGAGCAGGATAATTATAACTGCCAATCTCAATGCCACCTAGCCGTATTTTCAAGTTCACGTGTATTTCTAAACTAGCCACAATTTTCAATTTACAGGTATACACCAAACTTCACTAACCCATGTTCAAATACAAATAAAATATGTATTAAACATTCCATAAAGTCAATCTCTAGGTTGGTCCAAATCAAATCATGCAGTGATCAATCCAGCATATAGCTTCCTTAGCAAGATATGTTTAGTCCAACTTGAACACTACACCGAAGGCAAGAAACTGCTGAGGCAAGTGCCCTACAATAAACTGCTCAACAATATCTTGAAAAAGACTAGCTTTTTTCTGTTCATTTAATTTACAAAAGATTAAAAAAGATGCCATGAATGTTTTGAAAAAGGATTATAGGAAATAAGCTTATAAAAGCCAAGCATGATCATCTTACAGAAGGCTCCAAGAATGCAGTTAAGCCAGTCTCTCCGTTAATCAAAGCCAAAACAAAAGAAACAAGTGCTGCAGAAATCAGTATCTTAACTAGCAAATCATCAAATTGCTTGAAAACCAACTTCCAAAAGGGAGTCCCTGTATTCAATAAAGTGAAATACAAAATTTTAGCAGATTTTAACACTATCTATGCAGAAATAGCTCAGGAGAAAAAAAGAAATTGAGACAGCATCATTATATATCCTCTTTATGAAAGGAAATTGGATTTCGAATACTTGCTTGTTCCTATCACTAACTTGAAGTGGCAGAAAAAACTCATGGGGTAGGTAAATTCCAGGAGCCACCCCCCACCCCCATGCAACCTCTTGACAAATTCTTATTTCACTAAAACCAACAGCTGTAATGCTTTATTGAAGAAAACCACACATAGCCCTTTTAATAGGCTCAACCTCTGGCAATACCAGCCACAGACCCAAAGCAAGCCACTTTTTTCCTGAATAGCAATCTACAAGAAGATTGTCACAATTTCACTGGATAGTCCTATTGTTAAGTAATTCTAAAAGGATAAAAGCCCTTCAGACAAACAACATATATGTCAAATTTCTATAAAACATAATTTTCTGAAGCTTGGCTCAAAAGCAATGAAAAAAAGGCAGACCACAAAGAAATGCAAAAACTAAAATTTTATATTTAAATGAATGCATGACAACAACCAAAAACAAAAACATCAAGGTGCATAAATGTAATTGTTAAAGCAATTTGAAAAATAAAACTTGAAATGAGAGATGAGATGGTGTTTTGCAGGTACTTACTTTCTTCTTCAGGCAGCACTGGAGACCATAAAACAAGCATGCAAGGAAAGGGGAAAAAAGAAAAACAATTAGAAGAGGGATAAAAAGAGAAATGAATATCAAATTTCACAATATTTATGAGCCATGATCAATGTTGTTGATTAAAAACTAATTCAAGTTTAAAGAAGATGAATAACTATAAGGAAACAGTACATTAACATATTGTCAATTCCACATGAAAAATAAATAATAATTTTATTTAGTAATAATAACAACTTACCATTTTTACCATAAAGCCTGGCATGTTGTGAAACCTGAAATTGCAAACACCAAATCTAATTTTTGCAAAATACTCAATGCAGCTAATAGTTTAACACAACAATAAGCTAAAGAAACTTAAAGAGAACTCCAAGTCCGATTATAGAAAATGAGCAAATGCTTACCTGAAAATCAGTGAGACCTTTCGTCGAGTCTACCCCAAAGAAATCCAAAATCTGACCACAAAGAAACACAATAATCATTCAATTCCAAAAATCTCAAAAACTACCTCACGATTCAAAAATCTCGATCTCATAAATAAATTCGATAATCAAAATGTGGACGCACAAGTTAAAAAACAAGAGTTCGCTTCTAGTAAGTGGAGTCAATTTAATTTAACGAAAAATGTAGAGAGAAATAGAAATGAGAAATACCTCGGAAACAGATCTGGCGTAGGCGTCCTCCATTGAGGATCAGTGAGGGTAAGCTTTGGTGTTTTCTCTACAGTGATTGGGCTCGTAGCTCGTATTTTTGTTTTTTCTCTCCTTCACTCCTGAGAGAGAAAGTTGACAAAAAAAAAAAAAGAAAAAGAAAATTATAAAAAATAATAATAATAATAATAATAATAATATATATATATATATATATATATATATATATAAAAGGAGCTTTCACTGTGGCTCGGGGATTTTGATTTTCTACTCTTCGCTGTGGTAAAACGTAAGTAAACCTCCCCTGCCACTACCGCTACCGCTACCGCGCTAAGTTGGATTTTTCCGAATTTCGGGTTCGGTTTCCGGGCGGGTCTCCAACTTTTGATCTGGACAGACTCACGTTGGTTCTGGCTCGGGATTCGGTTTCGGTGGTTGAGCGTTACGTTTTGTAGCCCACTGAATTTACACGTGGATAACATTTACTGACTTACCGTGACAGCATGAAAGTTAAGCGACCGGGTGAGTTAGGTTTTATGGGGTACTGTTGTCCCATAAAAATAAATTAAAAAAATAATTTTCATACTATCAATTTTTAAATTGTATCATGTATTTTATTTTTTTAATATGTTTTAAAGGGTATGTATTATTTAAATAATTAGTATTTTATTTTATTGATAATATTTTTTTAATTTATAAGTAAAGTTAAGTCTATCCTATTTTTAATTAGAATTTTTTTTAATATATTTTAAATTATATGTGTCACCGGCTAATTTCAATAATAAAATTTAAAAACCATTATAAAAAATATATAAAATAAATTTTATTGAATATATAAGTATTATTAATAAGCAACAAATTTTAGGTTGATTGAGAGACTAGCTTTCATGTAATAAAATAAAATATAAATATTTAAAATGATGATTTGGACTTTCCAAGGGAATTGTTTTGTTTGCTATGTAATATTTGATAAATACATGTTTTTCTTCTACTGATAATTATTGATTCCTTTGAAGGCAAAGGTGCAAATCAAAATGATTGAGATTTTTATGGTCAATTAACATGTTCGAGTTTTTCCAAATACAAATTTTGTGAAGACGACATCTATCATTGTTTTTGCATTCCATGTTGGAAGTCATAATTGGACTAAAGTTGTCATGAAAATGATCAAACACAACTCCATGTTACATAGCAGCCCACTGATAGCATGTTGGGCTGTCTTCTTTTTACCGTTTGGGCTAATCTCCACTCACCTTGTTGTTTTTTTTTTTTTTTTTTAATTTCAATAAACTTTTACCTAGTGTAAAGCATCCCTGACCGATTGCAATGTGTGATAATTTTGTGAAAAAGTAAAATTGAGAAATTACTGTAGTTCATTAAGAAAAAATGGGACAAGAAAGTTGTTAATGAGATAGATACTAATTAAATATTTTTTATGTTACAAGTTAAAAAAAAAAAAAACTAATATATTAAACATTTAACTTAAAACTCATTGGCAATAAAAGGTCATCATGAATACAAGAACACCAAAACTTAAGATTTAAAAGCAGTAGATAACATTATTTTTATTAAACTCATCTTGTATAAATATAATTATCATATGACAAACTCAAACATAATATAAAGTATAAACCACAAAATAAATTTTAGGCTTTAATACTGTATAAGAAAAGTTATCTTTTATTCATTGATTTTGATATTAAAAAAAAAAAAGAGTCTTATTTATATATAAAGGATTTTCACTAATTAAAAAAAAAAAGTATCCCATAATTATGTTGATATTACATTGTAATCATATTGTAATCCTAAATGTTATTCTAATTACAATATTATAATCCCTCAAAGGCTAGGTAATTATAACATAATATTCATTAAAGAAGCTTAACATAGTGTATTTTATATTCTCATATTTATGTAGTCTTTCATTATATTGTTACTGAACTTTGAGGATACAAGGTTCAATTTCTCCTTCTTTGTTTGGCTTTGTGAAATTCCAACTTGAAAATAAGGCAAAAGAAAGAAAAAGCAATTAGTTACTGTACTGCATTGGTCATCTGGTGTTGTCATCGTTCATGCCTGTCATTTTTCTTAATTTGCCGGTTGTTGTCCATTTCATTCCAAAGGGATGAAAATCGAAAATATTACCTTCAGGATCAGTTGGAGTTCTCTCTGCCAGCTTGCAGAAGATGTTGGTGGGCTAGCTGAAATGGAGATTCTGAATTCCTTCAAGTCAAGTGCAGTCGAGCTTTCCAATAGCAAAACCCTTTTCCCATGCCTCCGTCCCCTCCCAGTTCCAGTCTTCATTTCTGCAGAAAGCTACTGACAGGACCATACAGCACTGTAGATATTTCGAGAAGTCTAAGGTCAAATCTAATTCACAAGACTCTTACATTGTAAAATATAAAAAAAAAAAGGTTATATGTACGTATTTACGAAGAAACTATTTATGTAGTTTGAATATGTAACTTATAAGTAACAAAATTTCAATTTTTACTGTAGCGTCAAGATTTATTCTGAGTTTGCTAAGTTTGTGTCTCATAAAATAAAGAACATTGTGTAATACAGTCGGCCATAAATCCGTGCTAAGTGGGATTTTAGTGAAAAATACAGCAAACGTAATCTGACTGTGTAAAGACAACAGCTTGGTTTCATCCTGTTTCGTGGTTGACGTTAACCTTAAAAATGAATATGCTATGACATTATTTTATCCAAGTAAAAGAGGACAAGAAAGAAGGATTGACAGGACAAAGAGTGGACGTATTGTCCTTTTCCTAAGATCCAAGTCCCTTTCCAAGATATGGTTGCTAATTCTGAGGATGGCCTGGGAAAACACCTTATTCACCCAAACAAAATTCAATAATTGCACCACTATTATGCAAGGATCACATTCTTGGTTGAAAGCTACTCAGAGAGGGATTATGGAGTGATGAGGTGGTGCTTTTGAGACCCTTTTAGTGGAAAATGAGGCTTGGCTAGCTTTTGCTTCCTGAATATTTGTCTGTTTTGAATCTGGAAGAAGCATAGGTTACCAAATTTACAAACCCTACCTAGTTTTAAGCTAGGCTGGCAATTGCAGAAATGGAAATTGGTGGGTCATTTTTGCTGCCATCACCTGGTTGGTATGCTTTTATAATGGCCTTGTATTTGTACTCTCTCCTTGTTGGGTGCGTGGTTGGATGGGCGCAAATGGGCTAGAAGGTACTTGCCTGATTAATAGCAAATGCAGAGACACTCTGTCCATTCAAGGACCACTGCCATTTCTGTGGTGACCCTTCTTATCTTTTCTTGGTTAAATATCAAGTTTCCAAGGTTAATTTTGTTTTCACCCATACAAGCCATAAGCTTTTCCAGTTTCTACCATTTTGCCAAAACGGTTAAAAACAAAGACAGAGACTAGTCTTTCTGACAGTGTTTGAAATTTGAACTGCAAATTCTCAGTTCAGCATTCAAAATTTCAAGTCTTCCATGCAATCAAGAGGAAAAGTCTTTGGTCGGCAGAAGCAAAACATTCTTTCAGCGTATTACTAGTTTTTAATATTACACTCTACAGTGGATTAACAGGGGAAATAGATTCTATGGTAAAAAAACCAGATTATACAGTATGGGGAGCCATCAATTTCATGGTCTATGCATGGTGATGAAGAAAACCTACAATCTCCAAAATATAAATATATATACACCAATGGCAGAGAAATTTAATTTATTTCTAAAGTTCTCAATTTGTTTACTTGTTTCCCACTGCATTGACAGGAACAAGAAAAAGTAGAATTGAAAAGAAAAAACAAGAATAAAAAGGAAGAAACAAGATCCCTTTGAGATCTAATGCTTTTTTTTTTTTTTACAAATTCCTCCCATTTCTCTCTCCATGGCAGGCAGCAGCTGCAGCAGTAGAGACAAAAGCTGTTACAGTTTACCCTTTTGTCATTCCCAGTTTCTTTCCTAGAAGCCACCTGTTCCCAGAGATTAATACAATACAAATTAGGCATATCTAGCCATCAAATTTCCATTTATAGGCCACAGATGCCAAAATTGCCCGAGAAGAATATGAATCTCCATGAGAAGTTGAAAGCAAAGCTAACCTGCTTCTTTTGAACCTGCTTTTCCAGATTTCTGGGAACCAAATTTTTCCTGGAATGCTGATTTACCCTGGGAGAAGCTCAGAGGTGACATAACCAAGTTTCAATTCAGGAGACAATATATAATAATGGAAGACAAACTTTTAAAGAAGGAGATGGTATTTAGTACCTTAAAATGTGTACCAGAGAAGCCTTGTGAAAAGTCCAACAAATCTATTGAAGATTCTTTCTTGAGGTTCTTCTGTACATACACCAAGAACATCCTAGGTATATTAGTGTACAGACAGTATGAATATTGCAGTCAGGATGTGGAAACTTGCCTTGGAAAAGCTTACTGCAGGGGAGCTGGCAGTGTCATCAAGATAAGAATGCTGTTGATTGCTGCCATGTTCTTTGATCTTCTTCTTATTTTTGCTGCTGCTCTTGGCTGGTTCACGGGCTGCAGGAGCAGAACAGAAGCTCCCATTTTCATCAAGGCATTCCTCATAATCTTCGCAATAATGTCTCGGGCCAGAAGATGCATCAGACACCATGGATAAGTCCTCGTCATCTTCAACCACGAATCTAGCTCCTTTCCCTCGATAATCCTCATCAAAGTTTCCACCAAACTTTTGACACCGAGTTTGAGAGTAAGAGGATTGATCCAAGTAGAGAGTCCAACCAGACTCACAACCACTACCACATTGTGAAGCTGATACATTCATTATCACACTCTTTCTCTCCAACCAAACAACAAAAATGTGTTTTCTTGACAACCCAAAGATAGAAATGGAAATGAAATTACTATGAACAATAAAAGAAACCCTCTCCCTTTCTCTCTGGGATTTTCACATACATGCAAACTCTTGCAGCTGTTGTGTATATAAACAGAATAGAAAGGAGGTGGAGCGGGATAAGACCAAACGAATCAGACTCAAATCCTAGACTAATTTTGTCCTTTCTTCAATCTTTTCGCACTCTTGTTTTTTTCTTAGTGAATCAATCAAAATTGCCAGTTGGCTTTGAGAGAGAGTTTGTGCGCAAGTGAAAGAGAGAGATGGTGATAAGGGAAACGGTAATCGGTTCATGTATAAATGAGTAATACAGCAGCTTGTACGACAATTGTGCTGTCCTTTCAATAAAAGTGGATGCATTTTACTGCTCATTTAATAGCCTAGATCTTTGATTTCCGGCATGTCTTTGATGTTTATATATAGTTTTGATTAGCTTGGAACTGATAGACGGGCTACAAGCAGTGTAATATTGTCACTTCAAAGAATGAATCAAGCTGGTCAATTAAATAGACCATTAAACAATATTGTTTCATTTTCTTTAATCTTTTCATTCTTTTACCTTTTCCTCTCCTAGTGCATATGAAAACTAAAAAATTAGTACTCTGTTATGGCTTTAATACTCTTTTACTGTCAGGATTCTCCAAATGGGACCTTTTTTTCTGATTCAAAACTGCAAATTCTTTCATCTTCACCGATTAGAATCTGTTGGGATTTTTCAAGTATAGAGCTATCCCAAACCGAGATCAATGCAGAAGTAATGAGATAAATTTAACTTAGATCGATTTCTATGCACAAAAAAGAAAAATTCATTGTAAATGTTAAGATTATAAAATGTAAAATACAACACAAAAATAAACACGAAACTTAAATTTCGAAATAAACTTAGTTTTCTTATTTCATAGTATTTAAATAATAAAATATACTTTTTTTTTTTAAAAACTTTTCTCACATCTTTATAAACTTATTTCTAATATTGATAGTACATAATGATTATAATTAAATTTTAATAGAATTTGAATCTAAATCCAACGGAATCTTAACAAACCATTGAGAGTTTTGATCAACAAACAAACAGAAAATGTACGAGAAAAAAACACGATATTACTGATGAAACCAAACAGGCTGAAATGGACATGCATGTGCCTTTGCTGAGTTGGTGCAGACTTATTATGGTAGTAACCGAGACATTATTGTAACTTGATTATTTCCCTTTCTATCGTTTCAACAAGTTATTTATCCATTATCTTTCCTGTTCCACCGTTGGAATCTAAAGTTAGAGATTGAAATGCATTAAAAAATGGTGGGGTCTTGATTCCTAAGTGACCCCACGAATGTTAGATCACTGCAAAATATCCCATCTAAAGAATGTGTATTCCGAAAGGTAAATTCTTTTTAGAAGTTTGTATATTCAAAAGCAGCAAAAGCTTCCTTCGGTTGGACTTTGGAGACTATGATTTATGCAAATGGCTAGCTGTATTCTTTAGCAACAACATTACCCTTAGAAAAGACTTCTGTTTCAAAGGTAATTGGAAGAGAAAGAGAACGAGAAAGAAAAAGAAAAAGTCGACAACTATTGATGCCTGATATTTTTTGAGTGCACACTAGAAATTCGACTTTTCACTGTTCAACATGTTCTACTTCACATGGGAGCCTTAATCACTCCTACCTGAAGTCTTTCATTATTCGTACTGATATTCTGCATGCCTCTCGCTTGGCGGACTCGGTCTTTAACAAGACTTTGGTCTGTCTTGGCTGAAACTTCTAACTTCTTAACGATTCAGGATGAGCTTGTTATCAACTTTTTCAGAGCATTAGTTCAAAGCTACATTAGCATGATTATCGGCACGATAACTGAACCAGTTTTGGTAGAATTGGGAGAAAGAGGAAATCCACAATGATGCTTAATGTATGATTATGAATGACTGAACATTTTCAGTTGTTGCTTAGGATCATTGTCTTCTCCGGTTTTCGAGTTCGAAGATCCACCCCTAGTACATTCAAGATAGCTGTTCCTGGGCCCTACTAATAATGCTCAATCCTTATGGTTGCCAAAATGATACACTGATATCAGCTTCTTGGCATAGTTTCTTATCCGAGTGTTAATTTCTGTTGATCTCATTGCTTTGTTAATATAGCATTCATGCATTGGTTTGATAAACTGAATATATACGGCAGACCAAATAGCTAGCCTGCCCCAAAAACTGTATACATTGAATCAGAAGCTGCAAGGCATTAATATAAAGAACCAGGATTCAGCTTTTTAGAAGCTTTTTTTCGAGGGAAACTGAGAGGGAGAAGTTTGTTTTAATTAGAGCTCAGACTATAAAAACAAATGACAGAAATCAATATTCAATGGCCCTTAAATCAGCCCAAAAGCCGAAGCTTGATTTAAGAAACAATGATTTTAAATTGCCACGGAAAAGATCATGGGGCAGCTGTAGGATCCTCTTCTGGATCAAAATGGTCCCAGACATTAAACTCATGTGCACATGGCCTTCGGTAGTTTGTGGCCCTTTGCCAGTCGACATGACTCCTAATCTATGTAAAAGAAACCCAGTTTGGCATTTGGATTTCTGCTGTTTTATGCATGTTTATTGAAAACGATTCTCATTTTACTTCATGATATCAACTTAATAGTTAAACATGTCACTGTAAAAAATAGAAAATCTAATGCACAAAGCACAAACTTTTTTTTTATGGTAATAAAAAATTATTTTCGCTTAAATCTATAATCTTTAAACCTTTACCGTTGAACAGGTCACCATATATATGCAAAATTTTAATGGCTTGTGTTCTAGACCTTGAACTCTAAACCTATCAGTTATGGTTGCACTTAGACTTTTACAGTTCTATATCCAAGGTTTTAGCTTAGGGGTGAGCTTGGATTATCAACCCTGAATGCAAATAGTAACCCTTGCCAATTGCCAGCATCTATCACAGTATGGGCTTTGCAGGCAGCTTGGGGTTTGGCAACGGGGTCCCCTACAATGGAAGAGTCAAAGAAATATTGCCAGTTTCTGCATAGTGATTACGGCAACACACCACACCGTCCCCTCTTCTCCCACAAAATTTCAAACCCTTTGAAAGAGGAAACCCCTTCATTACTTTCTATCTCTTTCAGTCGCTAAAGCCAACGAAATCAAGTCCACATCAAACAAAAACCAAAGTCAAATCTCTCTCATTGCCTTTTGCCCTCCAAAGAAAAATGAAAGAAATAGTATTTACGTAAAAAAAAAATGGCTCACATGAATCCCATTAATGAATACGGCTGTGTCACATTAAATTCGGTTCGCACGAGTGATCGTGGACTGAAGGTTAAAATTCACTCGTTTTGAAGTTTGAAGGGAATAATATATATTATGTTTATAATTTTACATCCTAAAAATAAATTTTTATCGTGATAAGAAAAAGATTATATATATATATATATATAAAAGATAATTATCTAATATATTATTAGTAAAAAATTTTATTATATAAATAAAATTAAAATAATAATATATGTTTTTTATATATATTAAAAAATTAAAAATAAATAAAATAATATATAATATTATTTTAACTTTCTTTACAAAGTTTAAAAACTCTTTTGATAATATATAATATTATATAGAATATTAATCAATTTCTATATTGCATGATATTGTATCATTCAATCTAATTATTGTACTGATGTTGAAATCCTGATGTGCATGCCTAGAAAGCTATATTGTACGGTGGATGAACAAATTTTTCTAACATGATCTTCAATGTCTTTGATCCTGCAAGAGAAAAGGAACAAAGATTTAACTGGCTCCGAAGACTGTTCTTGTTGACAAGTTGGGATGTCGATCGATGGGAGGTCGAGGACAAGCACAACACAGATTAAAAGGGATGTTTCAATTTGTAGTCTTTGTCACTCAAATAAGAAAAGAAATCTTATCCAGCATGCAGGCTTCAAAGTCTTCATGATCCAATAATTCAAGCTATGAAACAAGGAGGGCAAAACCATTTAGAGTGGACTGTGGACCTTATGGGAATCAGAAAAGACTCAGATGTCGTTCTCACATTGACGACCGTCCATACCATAGAGATTGGAGAAGCTGAAGCTCCCCATAGCTTGGTCGGTTTCAAACTGACATGATTTCTCGTGATATTATTAGCATGATTCTTGCTCCTTCTATACCCACAGGTTTCCCAAACCATTTTTACATTATAGTAAAATGCAAAGATCTAGAATAGCTGATAGCATATCTCTGAGCCCACCGAATCTGGGCATAAGCCATTTTCACTGGTGCAAGTTGTGGTGAAAACTAAGTAGGCAAGTGGGTACAAGTCGCCATGATTTTGGGATTGAAATCCAGCTTTCAGTCGGTGTATGAGTGCTACTACTGGTACTATTTCGGGGCTTACAAACAAGTTACTATAGATCAGCGAGGGGAAGACAAGATGGCTAAATGCCAGCATGGTACGTTTTCATCAGAATAGGTTTTGATCTGCTGACGACCCTGGATTGTGCGTATCTACTGTTGCACCCACACTGTTATTCTGATTGATCAAAGATTTCATTGTTGCCATATAATAGTGGCCCCATTTGGGTTTTGGTTGGTACCTTAAAAAGCAGAAAAGATACCTTACATCACTACTTTATCACCGATAATGCTGCTTGCCATTGTAACCCGTATGCCCTATTTCGATTTGGAAATAAGCTTTATTATTTCTGCATTTTTTTTTTTTTTTTTTTACAATTTACTTAGTCATGATGTTGAATGAATGTAAGTCAATTTTTATTGTGGTGAAGGGCTACATGGAAATATTCGTGTCGATATAATTTTTGGGATAAAATTGACATAAAAGATCACTGGTTTTCATAAAGGAACATAAGAAACCATTACTGAGAAAAAGATCATGCATTGTAAGGTGAAGTTAACTTATACCCAACTCTGTTTAAACGATGGAAAAATTGAAGATTGGACTTGTTGGAATGAAGAAGAAGAGGAAAGAGTTGAAATTATCAGGTTATGGTAGTAAGTTCTGCAAACAAAAGCTGAAAGCAAATCTCATATGTCCTATGATTGATTTGAGCGGAAAAATAACATTGCTTTAAAGATGATTTTCCATGGCTAAAGCTTCATTTCCTTCTTACTGTCAACTGAAGTATTCTCCATAGCTGAAAGCTCATTTCCTATGTTCTATGTTCAGCAGAATGAAGACAGAACCTTAGTGTTTTTCATGTTTTTCTGTTTGGTTCCAAATTTCGAGGAACTGAGTCCAAAACTTGTGTACCAAACACATCCAAAGCAAATCATAGATTTACAATGGAATCACCTTGTCTTAGGATCGAACAGTCATCCACTTAATTAGCTACTTTGGTGATTGGTCATGCTAAATTTCCCAAGTCTTGCTAAGCAAAAATGAATCAAAACTCTCAATTAGCCCCTGCATAAGTTGCTACCTAACCAACTATTGGAAGAATTGTATGATATGAATGATTACTTCACTTCAATATATATATTTTCTATACAAATCATATTATATAATTATATTATTAAAAAAATAAATTAATTATTATATATCACATATGATAATTAAATAATGAATATTTATTTAAAAAAATTCATTAATAATTTTAATAATAAATAATCAACTTATTTAATAATATAAATTACATGAAATAATTTGATTTGAAATGATTAGTACTAACGTAAAAATAGTCGTTTCATACAAATTTTTTCTTGACCATAAATTCGGTATACTGAATAAAACAATACTTGGTAGCTTAGCTGATAACTATAATTTGATCAAATATTATCTTTACTTTAATCATAAAGATCTGGCTTGAAATTGGAAACTTACAATGTTTTCTGAAGTACACGAATAAACAAAACCATAGTTAGAAAAAAAGTTTTACTTAAGAAATATTTAAAAAGGAGTATATATGCTTTGCAATTAAGATGTTTTTGAATCAGTTTGTGCAGATGGTGAGATTAATAGCTTTCTTGACAATAACATGTCAGCACATGACTAAATGGGTTCCATTATAATTTTGCTGCCACAGCAAGATAACCACTTCAGCAAACACTATATGCTAATAGCATCTCTTGTGCAATTTGCTTCGGACTCACCAATTTTTTAGACCAATAAAAATTCGGATTTCATCAACATTGCCCTTAAACACTTTTAAAAATTATTTTAAAAATTAATATTTTCATTAGATACTTTAAAAATTATTTAATATATAGTTATTACTATATAGATAGTACTTTAAAGTTGTCCTAATATTATATTTAAAAAGTTGTCTCAATATTAGAACTAAGAAAATTCATTCAAATTTAAAAAAAAAAAAGCTCTCAATTTGTCAAATTTAGAATTTGATTTGATAAAAAAATTCAACAATTTGATCTATCTAATAAAAAATCCAAAAAACCTTAAATTTGAATTAACTAAAATATGAAATGATTCAAATCCGTACTAAAAATTAACTTCAAAATGATGTAAAATTAAATTGATTCAACTTTAATTTAAAATTGTATTGATTCAAATTTAAAATGATTTAAACTTTTCTGGTTCAAAATTACTCAAACCCAACAGTATCCCATTTCTCCATTTACAAACTAAAAGCAAAACCTTGAATTTCGTTCTGGCAAACCACTTGGTTTAAGCAATCCACAATCCTAGCTCCGTTCGCCATTTTCTAAACCTACAGTTAGGCCCATTCTGTGCTTGATAACCAAGAAAAGCTCTGAGCTGGGGCCACTTGGGGCCTGATCAGTCACCATCGATCAGTCCGAGAGAAAAACATGATTCCATGGCCACGACTGAACCTCTCAGGGACCTCAAATTCCTTAACGTGGCAACCGCCAAAAGCACCGCTAACTGGGAAAAACATCGCATTAAGAGAGCACGCTTTACAACGCGAAGACCACGTTTTATCGAAACTCTTGAACAATCAGCCACCTGCCCCCCCTCTGCCTTCTCTAGGCAAAGTTTAACGTTCCAAGGCCTCCAGCCATCCAATCAGATTCTAACTCATCCGTTGCATGCAATGG
This sequence comes from Firmiana major, assembly GCA_033439115.1. Classification (NCBI taxonomy): domain Eukaryota; kingdom Viridiplantae; phylum Streptophyta; class Magnoliopsida; order Malvales; family Malvaceae; genus Firmiana; species Firmiana major. The sequence goes on from CM065909.1 coordinate 49,482,108, forward strand.
GAGAAGACCATCTAACACGTGGACGACCGCCGAAGCTAACTGACCGAAAAGAAAGCTACGGCCAAAAGGGGCAGTGTGGTGATATGGAAGGGCTAAGAATATAAAACGACCAAACCAATCCTTATAGGTGTAGCCACGCATGGCCGCCAAAGCCACACGCGTTGTAACGATAAGGCGTTGTTGATAGGTGCAAGAGCGGTTGAAGTTTGAGTGTGGGATTGAATTCAAAGGCTCGATTGTCAAAGGTTTTGCTCTCGTATTGCTTCGTTTGTGTCTAGAGTTTCGGATGAAGTATGAATGCATGATGTGTTAGCATGCATGGACCCACTTGCTACTGCAAATCCCATATGTTCGATCTTCTAGGCCCCTCAAACACGTACCCATCATTCAATATCCAAATGTCAACCTCTCCTGTCTCTCTGTTTCATGTTGCATTGCACTCATTGGCTGATTTCTGCTCTTTAAAATCACCCCTATTTGTACTTCTTCTGCTTCAGAGTTGAGACATTCTCTTTCTCAAAACAATCGGTTCAATTTTGGTTGTGAAAACTTAGAGGAAGAAGGCACCATGATTAAGACGTTGAATCCTTACTCCACCACAGCTAAGACTGCTGAGATTATGTCCAGGTACAGGCCTATAGCTCCGAAACCTGAGGTGCCTGTGAACACCATGAATGAAAGCTCAGGTATGTCTCAGAAGATCAGGCAGTCTCCTTATCTAAGGAATTTGTGGCCTCAGCTGCAAGCTAGGCCGACTAGGACTAGAAAGAGAGGTAGAACTGCTTTATCACTACCGCAGATACTCAAGAGAGCTAGGACCCATGTCCTAGGGCTTTCTTCACCTAGTCCTGTGACATCCCCTGCTAAAAACCTCTCTTTCCAAGGTTTTTCTCATGGGATTCCTCAGATTTCTGTAACTAGTGGTGGAGGCATGGAGAGTTCTTCTACACCATCAGTAAGTTTGGTTACACTTCCTCTTCTTCCATGTCCTCCCTCGACTCCTGTTCTTGCTAACAAAGCAACAACAGTACCTGCACTCGATTGCATGGAACCTTGTGGAGGAGAAAAGCTGATAGATTTGAACAAAGTGGCTGAAATTCCTGAAGAGAAGGATCTGCTGAGGCAGCTCCAAGGTCCTCCCACCAGCAGCGTTATAGCACCTCAGCCAATTCGAGCAGTGGGCTCCAGCATCAGTGTCGGGTGCATCAACGAGGACCCGAGCCTAAACCCAACAATGCAAGTTCCAAAGAAACCAGAAGAGGTTGAAGAAGAGGTCGAGTCAGAGGCCTTACCAGCAGTGATATCTGACTCGAACCACAAAGTTAGACTGGCAAATTCTGCTTACAAAGAGATGGTGGGTCAGCCAGAGTGCCCGTGGCTCGACTCCATGGTAACAGGTGAAAGAAGAGCCGGTGGCAACTCATGCAAGAGAATCTGCGGGGAAGTGATGCTTCATCTATCTGATTCAAGGGTGCCAAGTAAATCAAACGGGTTTTCGTGCTGGGTGAGGATTGATTGGGGAAGTGAAGGGAGGAAGAGCTCAATCGATGCTTTCTGTGATGTGATCAGATTATCATGTCAGTCAAAGGACTACCTCTTCACATGGAGGTTCCATACCCACAACAGGGAAGCATCTCGGTCTAGCTCCAATGTTTGAAAATTGAAGTGTACACAGCTGTTTTACTACAAAATGCATCTAATATTAGCTAGTACTCTCTCTCTCTCTCTCTCTCTCTCTCTCTCTCTCTCTCTCTCTCTCTCTCTCTATATATATATATATATATATATATATATATATATATGTATGTATATATATGTATAGATGAGACATATATATCTAGAATATAGTGTAGTAGTCTTTTGTCAGCATCTTTTGTGTAGTTATATATATATGCCAAGTTCAAATTTTTTTTTGGTGAAAATGTATGCCATGTTCTTACTCCATTTACTTTTACCTTTCTTATGGTTCTATGGCTATGCAATTTGCTCTACTAATCCCAAAAAGGGTTGGAAAGGGAAAAATATTGACGGAGCTGATTGTCTAGACTTATAAAAAAAGTTATGCTGTTAAACGTAAATCCCATGTACTAATCTCTCACTCACTCTCACTCAGTAGTCTAATGAGATTTGAAAAAAAGTCACATGTCGCAGTCTTTTTAATGATAATTTTTATGTCATAAAAGAATATCTTTTACACTTATATTAACATAAAAAGAAAGTATATCATAGACAGTTTATCTACCATAAATGGAAGAATATGTTTCTTATATAACAAGCTTCACTCTGTCATCTGGCAATTTCTAATTTGCTCAAGTTTATTTATATTACAAGCATGTATGATGTATCAGAAGCAAAGTACAATATTGAAGTAGTACCGTGATATCTTCAAAGAAATCAAAATTTTAATCATCTTCACTCTTCAGTATTCGGTGGGCCTTTCCATTTGAAATTGTCTGCATATGACTTTGCCTGGAATTATAAGGGAAAAACCATGTAAAAATTCAGTATGCAGACAGTTTGAAACGAACATCCTTAGTAAAATCCTTGTATTTCTGCATCTGTGAAAATCGAAAGGCCATGAAAATTGAGATGAGTGGCCTTAAAACCCAGTAACAGCATGCATTGGTTTAAGTTGTGAGCAGAATGCAGAAGCATATCCTAGATTTATGGAACTTGTCATGTTTTCGAACAAGTCAATTAACCAGAATCATGGGGAAGATTAAAAAAGAAAAAAAAGGAGTTAAGAGAGTCAAACCTTGAGAAGAGGTGTATGCCGCTTCTTGACCTGTGGAGAAATATGTCATATGTCGAAGAATACAATGAAAACGTTATTATGACATTTAAAATCACTAAAATTCCATGTCTAACTATAAACTTGACTGTATGAAATTTAAGGGTAGAAAAGGTCAATTGAGATCACCAAATGTGACAAGCAAGGTATTTTACTTAGTAAATTTAAAATTTTATTATGAAAATCTAGAATAAGAAGGCATTACATTTTCTCCATATCTTAAAACAGAAATGGTGAATGATGCAATGCAGTTATTTGTTAATGCTTGAATTGTACTGAAAAGTGAGATGGAACATGACCAAATGTTCTCAGTGAAGCCTGCACAGCACAGCTAAAATCTCCAAAGGCACATACCACATATTCCCAGCCATATTTCTCAGCAAATGCTTTTGCAGCTTCTGCACTATCAAATTCAAGTCCAGCCTCACCAACATTGGCATACGGATCTCCTGTTGATGTCCAACCCATTAACGGATTTTCCCACCTAAACAAAATGTTAATGAAGGAAATGACACAACCCATGTCACCAAAACAATGTCAATGCTCCTATTATTACAGCAGAATGCAAAAAAGCTATGAGATTTGTCACAAAAGATACACTAACCTTATGGTTTTGTTTGGTAGCTAGGAAAGATGGAAAGGGAAGATATGAAAAAATTATTAATCCAATGGTTAGATTTCACATCCACTTTCCTATAAACTTAATCGGATTAACGAATTTTCCATTCAGTCCTTTCCATCCTTCCTACTAAGCAAAGCCTATATACCTTAGTTTCTGACCAAGATATTAGATATGAAAGAAAAATTTTCATAATAATAGTTTGGAAGTGGCAGAGAATTAATTAAGCATAGCTATATAAAAGTGAACGCTCAAATAAATTGTTGATATTTGGAAGAACTTGATTCAGAAGAAGCATACAAAAAAAAAGGGAAACATAATAAAGGTAATTGGAAAATTACTTCTGTGTTGATAAGAAATTGATCTTCCATTTCCCAACCTTCCCTGAGCCCTGCTGTGATGCAGATCGAGCAGGCGAGTAGATTATAACCTGGCATGAATGAATGCAAATAACACATGTTAATCAATGAACTGCTCTTGAATGCAAAGCAGATAGTTCCTATCAAAAGTTTGAATTTCAAAGAAAAAAAACAGTAATACCCTTCGTTTTAGATGCTGTTCGGGGATTCCAGACACCATGCCAACCTCACCAGGCTTCACCCCTATTTCCACCAAAGCATCTGAAGAGCAGCATCTTTTCCAGGAAACTTGAGCAGGACAATGAGCACGAACTAGATTCTGACCAACCCGTTGCGCATAACCCGCCATATCTTTTCTTGTTCGAATGCTTCCTTCTCTTGATTTTCTGACAGGTTTATAAAGTCGTTAAAATGTATGAGAATGAACCAGAAGTTTCGCGGTTTCTGCTTTGGGTTGGAGGAATTGGCCCACGTTGAATGGAGTTCATTGTTGTATTGGACTTAAGCCCATTATGAAAAAGAACGTGCTCCTGGTTTTGGAGTTTGGACTGATTCCAGGCAAACCGGCCTAACATTCTTTGTTATTCTCTCTCAGATTTGTCCGATTGGAAAGCGAATGCCATTTGTTCTTGGTATGTATCGAGATGGCGTCTTCGTGATTTACCATTTTCTCGTCCTGTTTTGCCATCTACAACTTTGTTCTCGTCATAGTTTATTAGAGTTTAGGAAAGCTTGCACGCGTATTCAATCTTGCAGTTTCCTTTCTCTGCTCTCCTTGTCTCTGTGTTGTGCTACCTGCTGGTTCGTGAAGGACAAGATCAATGGCAGGCAATGAAGAGGATTCAACGCTTGTCAAGTTGGAATTGGCGTGCTCGGGTTTGAGAACACTCCTACAATCATCGGCTACAATGGAGAAAAGCCTGGAAGAGATGGAGAATAAGTTTGATATTATAGATGAAAGTCTTTCAACCGCTGCAAAAAGAGTAGCACCGTTGCAGTCCTTGGCTATGGCTGCAAAGGCTCTTGAGACCAGAATCAACAGAGCTGTCTCCCCAGCTCTTGCTCTCCTCCATAGTTTCAAGCTCTCTGAATCCCTTCAGCACAAGCTTATTGAACTCTCCAACAATCTATCTATCGAGCAAAACCCGAGAAAGAGGCTTAAAAGGGTGCTCAAATATGTCGAATGTGTTGATCAGCTTAATGTTGCTATTAACATAATCAGTCGAGATGGTGAACCAGTGATTCAAAAGCTCCAAGAGGTGATGGAATTCTTGAGCAGGACTAAAGCCACGGATCAATATCGAACGCAAAGATTGAAGGAGACTTTAATCGCACTTAAAGCTCTCTATGAATCTGAGGTTGATGCCATGAGGTTTGATGGGTTGCTTGATGAGGCTTTACTGAACCTGCAGGATGAATTCGAGATTATGTTACTGAAAATAAAGCATCAAAACATAGGGGAGCAAGAAGCAGATGAAGAAGCTGATGCTGATCAGACGGTGGTTTCTGACCTTGGCTCGGAAATGGAGGTCCAGGTTCTCAGGAGAATTGCGGAAACCCTGGCTGCCAATGATTGTTTGGATATATGCATTGATATCTTCGTTAAGGTAGGCTTCTTGCTTTCAAAGTTCTTTTATAAATTTGGCAATTATCCTGAGGTTAGCTCTAAAGACTCTTTTCTGCTAAAAGTGAATCAAGTGATTAGATACCAAAGATCTAGAGGATATCCGGTAGACTGTATTACTGTCACAAGCAAGCCAACCAAATATGCAATTAGATCTCCATAATCCAGATTTTTATTTCTTTTAAGCATTTAATTTAAAATTAATTGGTAATAATAAAAAGTGTCCAATTTGAATATAATATCACAAGAAATAGAATATTTAATATATGTGAGATAATATTATTTTAACAAGTCTACAGGTGAAGATATTAAAACTTATTATGTGACAATTTTAAAAAAAATAACAAGTAGAAATTATTGAATTGACACATAAAGAAACTTGGGTATATTAAGCATTTACTCAAAATCAATTGGTAATAGATGGAAGGACTTAACTTGAATATAATATCACAAGAAAAAAATAAGTATTTAACTGACATAAGATATCACCAATTTAATTGTTACAATCAGTAGGAAGCTGCAGAATGATTCTAAATCTTGTCTTCAATATATGCTGCTCTGAGCTGTGTCCAGGAAAAAAAGGCCAAAAACTAATCAAAATGATTCAAACAGAGATATTATCAAACAGATTGCTACAAGCCAAGAACCAAAGTAGGTAATAGAAACTCTAAACAAGGATGGAAAACTAATAACTGGAGTCCTATAAGGATTATAGATTCTGCTTTGGAGACAATTTTATTTTTGGATCCTAGAAGCTATGATTGTTTTTGTTGTTCAACAGGTGAGATACAGAAGAGCAGCAAAAGCATTAATGCGATTAAACCCTGATTACTTGAGAACATACACTTCGGAAGAAATCGATGAAATGGAATGGGAAAGCCTGGAGACAGCAATTTCTCTCTGGATCCAGCATTTCGAGCTTGCAGTGAAAACGGTCTCCGTATCAGAAAAGAAACTCTGCAAACAGGCTTTGGAAGGACTCCCAGAAGCGCTTGTGTGGCTAGAGTGTTTTGTCAAGATTGCAGATAAAATCATGGCTGTATTTTTCCGATTTGGAGAAGGCGTTGCAAGAAGTAACAAAGAACCACAGAAGCTGTTCAAGTTCTTGGAAATGTTCGACTCATTAGAAAAGCTGAAAATGGAGTTCTCTGAGATTTTTGAAGGTGAATCAGGAGCTGATATTTGCATACGTTTCAGGGAACTCGAAAAGCTACTTGTTCATGCTTCAAGCAAAGTGTTTTGGGAGTTCGGCCTCCAAATTGAAGGCACTTCGGATGGTTTCCCTCCACCACAAGATGGTTCAGTCCCAAAACTTGTGAGATATGCCATCAATTACCTTAAATACCTTGCCATAGAGACCTACAGTGCACCCATGGCTAAAGTCTTCCGAACTGAACAAGTCTGGAAAGCCGGTATATTATCAAAACCTGAAACAGATGAGAGTTTACTCAAAGATGCCATCTCTAACATCATGGAAGCTCTTCAGAGAAACATCGAATCGAAGAGTTCACGTTACAAAGACAAAATTCTGCCCCACATATTTGCCATGAACACCTATTGGTACATTTACATGAGAAGCAGAAACACAGAACTTGGGAAGCTTTTAGGAGAGCAATACATGAAGGAGAAATACAAGTCTGTTGCCGAGGAGTCGGCTTACATGTATCAAATGCAAGCATGGGGACCTTTAGTAAGATTGTTAGAGAATGAAGAATTGGAAGAACAAGACAGCGACATCAGGGGAATAGGAGCTTTTGTAAGAGGTAAAATGGAATCATTTTTCGTTTGTTTTGATGAGATATCACAGAGGCACAGAGGGGCTTATAGCATTCCTGACGCTGACTTAAGAGCACAAGTAAGAGAAGCCACAGTGAAGCTGGTGGTTCCTGTTTACAGTGAATTCTTGAATACACACTCTGCTGTGTTGCCTGTAAAATCTTATATTAGTCCTGAATCTTTGCAAGGGTTGCTGGGCCAGGTTTTTTATGGAACTGATCGAACTGGCAATGTCAGGCTGAAGCGCAGAGATTCCAGGGATAGAATTCCTGGAAGGAACTTGGTTTCTGTGGATGGAGAGATTAAGAATATAAGACGATCCAGATCGAATTCCATTGATGTGTGAACCAGTGGATGCTTAGTACTACCTTCTCATGGCCTTTCCAATCTTAAAACTTGTTATTATGATATTAAAATGCTTGACTGCTTGAGTTGAAGCAGTGAAACAGCTAATTAAGATTGTTTCGTTTTTCACGACACAGATGTAATTTAGCAATGTAATGCAATTGTATAATGGATTTTATAGTATATGCTCAAGTGGAATCTGCCTTTGAAAATACAAGATGATAATGAAATTGAAACAAAGACGGTAACTTCAAAGCTTCCCATTCTGATGACCACGAAGTTTCTTTTTAGTTGATATTATTTAATCCTTATAATGTTATATTGACGGTTTCTAAATAAACTCTTTTTTTTTTAATAAAAACCAATTAATTTTATTTATTTTATCTGAAATGACAGTTTTTTATAAAATATATAAACATTTTCCATGTCAATATGACAGAAAATTTAAATTAAATATTCTATTTTCATCAATGAATGACTAAAATTACACCAAAAAAAAAAATAATAAAGTGATAAAATTGCACAAATTTTTTTTTTTTGGCCTTTTTCCTAAATAAACTATAGCTTACTTCAATGGAGCCATATGATGAACTATGCATCCTAAAAAACTCTTCCTTTACCATTCAGTCTGGCCTTTTGAGAGGCCCAAACTTTCAGGAGCCCACCCAAAAATAGCATTGCACCGCACGGAATTCTTCCAAGTTCCAACCGAAGTCCCCCAGACGTTTGTGCAATGTCGATTTCCTTGCCACAACGGAGTTTCAGACAAAACACTTCCGTAGAAACCTGTGACAAGTCTTGTCTTTGACAAAATAATTATTCCCTTTCCTCCAAGAATCTACCATAATTCCGCCCACAACTCTTTAATTACCAAATCAACTCTTATCTAACTTTCCTGAGAACACAACCATAAATTTTCTGGTCAAGACAAAGTTGTCCTGGAACTGGAAAAAGGGCCTGTTATGGCTAATCCCAAGGACCCAGCTGACTCTTCGTTTTCCTTCTCCGACTTCCCGGAAGACATCCAGCTTTGCATTCTGTCCTTCCTGTCCCCACCCGAGATAGCGAATTTCGCTTGCACGTCAAAACGCTTCATTTCGCTATGTCGAAACGATACCAAGCTCTGGTTCACCATGTGCCAACGCCGTTGGGGCTCCAAGACCCAGATCAATAAATGGGGTGGCGGCAACATCACCTTCAAGCTTCTTTACAAGACCCTAACCGAGTGGGAGAATCTCATCGGCTTCTGGCGCCATTGCGGCCGAACTGGCCTCTCAGGTCAGTGTCCGCGGTTGATCGTTTTCGAGTGGGGCCCATCGTTTGTTTCCGGTTCCATGGTTCGTCCTTCCAGAGACGGAACCTATTATGTCACAAAAGCCCCGTTCTTGTGGGTGGGGATATCCCCAGACGGTCAAATCCTAAGTTTTCTCGATCTAGAAGGACAAACTGAAATACCATCCGGGGATTTGGATAGTTGGCTGGAATTTGTCTGTTTGGAACATAATTTGGTTCCAGTGAATGTTAATTTCGTGGGTACCGATCATTTTATAGTTGAAGAAAATTCAACCTTTTGGCATGCTAGTAAAACTAAAGATAGATTTCGAAGGAGTTCAGGTTCAAAATATTTGATAGAAGATAGCGAGGAAATTGTTGTTGGAGCTGAGGGTGAGAGCCCTGAGAGCTTACCGGATCGTTTGGTATCGGAAATGTATGCACATTTCGCGAATAGGACGAGTCCGGGTGGGGATAGAGCGTGGAGGAGGCAGAGGAAGAAGGAGAAGGAAAGGCAAGGGAGGAGGAAATGGGAGCCTGAGCATTTTCTTAAAGTAAATGATTGCTTGCCTACTCCGGATAAGCCCTTGCAGGGCCTTTGGAAGGTGTTGTGAAAACTTCTCGTTTTCCAACTTGTGTTTTATGTCGTCAGAGGTTAACAACTTCTGTTTGTAAATATATTGTTGCTTGCTAATGGAGTAGTTTCTTTCCTGTGTAAATGTGTAGGGCAGTGGAATTGAAGTTATTGTTTGACTTGTAGAATTAGTAGGTATATATGAATGCTTGTAAAGCTGCCTTCTGATGTTTTTTGGCAAGGTTTGCTTTGGATTTGACAGTTGCATTCTAGTTTTCAGCTCATGCTATCATGTTAGACACTGATCAATCCTTGTTTTCTCTGGCTTTCTTTCAATAATTGTGGCATGTTTTTGGTTGGTATTTTTAAATATGTATGACTTGAAAGGCTATGCAACTAAGTACCAATTTGAGAGAGAAATGTTTGGAAGGGTAGGGAGTTGTTCAATGGAAGATGGTTTGTTCAGGCTGTTGACAGCAATGGGAACATTTCTGTTGTTTGATAAACTGAGAGAGACTGTAGGCAGTGCCTCAGAACCCTAACTGTGATAATTGGTTCAATTTGGTTTGCAATTCGACCTGGTTAATGTGATTTACAGATGCATTTGACTGGCATAATTTGGCTTTTTTACGGGCCACTTTTTTTCAGCATAAAAAGTTTATGTTTCAACTAATGTGCTCTTTAAATATTTCTCAACATGTAAATGATGGATGATGGATGCATAGGTTTTCCTCATTACAGCTCAGTTTTGACTCTCTTCCAGCTTATTATTTGTGCAGGGAATTTCTCTTGACATGAACTTGGATTTTTATCTTGTTAAATATGATGAAGTTGGGGGCATAATCTGTCAAAGGGTTGGGGACTTGTTCTGCTCCTATACTCCAGTGTTCTGGACATCAGAACCTGTGTTCATGGAGTCACCATTTTCCCCAGAGGAAGAGCACATCTATGATGATCGTGTACATCTTCAGCCAGTTGCAGCTGAGGATCAACCTACTATGACAGGCATTGAGATGGTTTCCCACATTCTGCACATCTACTCAGGTTGCAATTTAATAATTCCTGGCTTGGTAGGATCTGCTGGTCTCCAGCCTGGAGAAGGAAGGATTTGGCAATACAAGAATGGAACATTTGGATTTGGGTTTCTTGATGACCATTTTGTTGTAGACATGAAACATGTCATCCAAGATGGTCGTCTTCTTGATTCAGGGAATTCGTTGGAACGATAATTTACATTGTTGGTGATAATTTGTGTACAGATTGTTTTCTAACTCATTACATTTGTTGGATAATAGCTACATCTTTGAGTCACTGGTAGTAGTCTACTTCTTAAGATAAATAGGAATAACAACAAGAATTCACAAACTACAAACTATATACTTAGACTCAAATAAGCCTTGGCATCTCATTTGACTGCAAGATGCTGCATAAAGCATTCAAATATAACAAACAAAAGGCAGCACACTTGAATTAGATCTATCTGCAAATTCATGTCTACTAGTCATAAGCTCATACCAATTGAGAGAATGCAGGAAATATGAACCAGCCAGAAACAGGCGAAGAGAGAAGATAGGATAAATGGAATTAAGAACTAAATGTTTGTGACAGATTAAGATTCAGCAGCAACTTCTGTTGCATTAACTTTCTCCTTCTCACGCTCACCCTCAAGCTGGCTTAAGTTGCCCTTTTCCTTGATGAGTTGACCATGGTGGTGCTTGCAGTAAAGTCGGCCTTCATGTGCAACATAATTTGATGGGCTGATCACACATCCTCCATGTGTGCATTTGAAACAACTCTTGTGGTATGGAGTTCCATTCACTGTAACCTTTTGACAGAGGTAACTCTTTTACAGTTAACTGCTAAACTGCTTATAATTTTGAGGTTTGAACTTCAAGCATAAAGGCAGAGTCTTAAAAATAGAAATCAGAAATGTAAAGAAGCATATGTCTTGTTTCATGTAGGAAAAGCAGCATATTGTAGCGAATTCTTACCCGCTCAGTTGGATACACAGTATTTTTACAGCCAAAACATTTATCTCTGGTTCCAGAGAACATGCCTGACACTTTAGTTGCAGTAGGTTTCTGTTCAAAGGAGCTCATAATCATTGATTGATCATAACCATGAGAACTCGGATATAACCCATAACAGAAGCAAGCATTGAGGCTTCAATGAAAGTACCTTACCATCAGCTGCTTTCTCTGGCTTTGCAATTTTTGGTGTACCTAGAAGAAAATTGATATTGTAGTCAGCTAGAACTGTCCAAAATACTACTCGGATTCTATTTGAAATATTGAAGTTGCACCTTCAAAGCTTTTGTCAAGACTTCCAGTTCTTTTGAACAGTTGATCAAAATGAGGCCTGCAGTACAAAACTCCTTCAAAGGAATTGTAGTTGCCAAGCTGCAAATGAGATGTATACTATATTTCAATATGAATCACGGCATAAGGTCTGCAGTTTTCAAGTATCAATTCCAGGTAAAAGCCGGCTTGATTTCCATTTTGTTTTCAAAGAAGTCATGTTGATCCAATACTTCATGAACCTGACACACTTACCAAGGACTGAAAGAAGTAAAAGTTGGAGCAAATATGACTAATGGAGTTATCCAAGAACATGACATTTGCAGCAGAAAATTGTCACAGATAGGAATTACGAACAAAAGTAAAATGCCATAGCACTGCATAGAATCAATAAAGCTGGAGTCTAGAGCATGTATTAAGTATACTTACCTTCAAAGTTCCTTTGCAGTGATGGCACCTGAAACAGGCCTTGTGATACACCCGGTTGTCAGCAGTTAACTTATCAACCAGATACACAGTCATGTCACAGGCCATACATTTCTGGGCTGTTCCTGCAAATGCCATGGTTTCAGTCCTCTCTGTCTCTGAGTTCTTTTTTCTTTTGAAAGACTAATGGGAAGGAGAAAAGAAGAGAAGATAAAGAAAGGGAAAATGGAGAAACAGAGTTACAATGGATTGCGGAGACCAAAAGGAGGACTTTTATAATTAAAGTGTCTTTTGCCAATCATTCTCGTCCAACCTTGAAGCGCCTAACTACCCTTGTCTCAATATATTTTTATATCTCCTCTGTCCAATTGAATTTGAATTCTCTTTTAGTAGAGATAGACAGTTGCTTAAATCTTCTTACTCAATTACCTTAGTTGGAAAGCTACATTATTGAAGTATTTGAAATAATGATTTAGTGGAATATCTCTGGATGGTTCAAATTACCAAGTGATGTAAGCCAACAGTGTCTTGTTTTAGGTGAAGCCTTCAAGGGAGACATGTCCTGTCAATAATTGTTTAACTCTAAGCTTGCATTATGGAGCTGCTTTGCCTTAATTCACCCGACATAAAAGCAATCTGGGGGCCTTGTTTGCTGGCTTTTTAAATTTTACTTGATTGCTTGAAACTGTTTTGGCCTATTTCTCCCACCAAAATCAAAATCAACCCCCCAAGAGTATCCTTTCTACTCCAGTATTGAGGACCATCCCATTACTTCAAAATGATTTTTCAATAAAGAGCCGGGGACCAGAACACCTGATGCAAGGTGTCTCGCAATTAATTTGATTTCCCCATCTATGGTTATTATTTTCTCAGACTAAATCTCACACTGATTATAAGGGAAAACCATTGCTAACTGCTCTACTTGACCTCCTACTAATACCTAATGCAACTAAGTCAAAATAATTGTCAAGCAAACAATAGGAGAAAAGATGAACTTGACTTATGTGAAATGGTTCATACAACTACTTCGACATCTAATAGATTTGAGATCAAATCATAACACGGGCAATCCTTTTCTCTAATCTCAAATTTTGGCCACTAATAAATTCATAATGCCTGCAACCTCTTATCCTGATCTCAGATTTCGGTCTTTTCTGTATCGAGTAAGGGAAAAAAAAAAGGACGAATGATGGTAAAGCAGCCATCATTTCTCTAGGTGGGAGAAAAACTAGACTTTAGCCTAATTTGAGACCCCAGGGCTTTGAAATGCCAACCCACTCCATCCAATATACATAGCTGTCCTATCTTGTTTTAACATCAAAAACACAGTTTCTCAATATATTCTTCAGTTGTAAGCATTGAGGGAGTTTCAAGAACTCATCAAACAGGCATGAAAGATTACTGCATTGCAGCAGCTAGAGGCACAGAGTTTTTGCACCCAAACAACTGTTGCATGTAAGTGACAAATATATGTAAGGAACAATTCTGCTAATTGGAAATCATTCAATGTCTTTTCAGCTTTCCCTTATTCCCCTAGGAGGCTATGACCACTCATAATTAACATCTCTCCTAATTTAAGCTCATGAACCGAGCAAAACTGTAGCCCAAGAATACAGTCATTTGGGCTAAAATAATTCCCAGAAACTTGAGCCCACACATTCATAATGGCAATGGGCAAGTTCATTCCCCTTTGAACTGAAAGACCAAAACAAAATTCTCCAAAGTTTCAAGTGAATGTGACAGTTAGCGACTTAGCATTACAGAATCTAATCATGCACACTACTATGAACCATGTGCCAAAACCACCGGTTGGCCCACTTCAGTTTAATTGGGCTGGAAACCTGATCTTTTAGTGTCACTTGCTACAAATATTTAGCCTCTTAGTTTGGCAACAAACTGGGCGCTTGGTCTAGTGGTATGATTCTCGCTTTGGGTGCGAGAGGTCCCGAGTTCGATTCTCGGAGCGCCCCATTTTGTATTTGAACCCTTTTTTTAATTTCCCCCATTGGCTACCACTTTCTACAACGTTCTGTACTTTACTCTCTAGTTCATGTTTCTCTACATATGTCGAACAGTTTAACCAAAACCCTCAACTGTAACTAGTCGGAAGTAACTCTCAGCCTGGAAAATTCTCTTTGTCTTGACCAAAGTGAAGAAGGCGTCAACAACCATCTGGACCAGGTAACAAAGATTTCATCAGGGGGTGTTTAGTTCGAGCAAACAGATTTGGCATTTTAGGGAATCCGAAGAAAACTTTTTGGTTTTAATCAGATTGTTTAAGCTGTAATCTTATAGCTTTTCCCTTTGATTTCAACTTGGGTAAATGTAATATATTGGAAAGATTTACCCCTTGGAAAAGTTAGCCTTTTGCAAAGTGTTTGCTACAAGTTTTTTAAATACACATTCAGTGTAAGAACAACAATTCTGTTTGTTTTCTATGGTTCTAGACACACACTGGGTTTCGCAATTTCCCGGTTTGCATTGCTGAAATTAGCTACCTCTTTTTGAAAGCCCTTGAATTGGAAAGTTTTCGAATACAGATATAGAGAGAAATAGGATGGTGTTTGGGCAAATTGTAATTGGACCACCTGGGTCAGGAAAGACTACTTACTGCAATGGTATGTCTCAGTTCCTCAAACTTATTGGAAGGTTGGTTCCATTTCTCGCTTCTAGTTTCTTCATTTGCTCATGCTCAAATGTTAGATAGATTATTAGATGATGCAGAAGTTGCCGTTGTTTTATTCGTGCAGAAAGGTTGCTGTTATCAATTTGGATCCAGCCAATGATTCGTTACCGTATCCTTTTCGTTGGAAATTTTTTGTAATGTTGTTTTCCTTGTCTTGAAAGTTTGATCAGCATGAACTTTCCTTGACGTGAATATAGTTATGAGTGTGCTATCAATATTGAGGATCTCATCAAACTAAGTGATGTGATGACAGAACATTCTTTGGGGCCAAATGGAGGTGCATCCTTTTTTTTATTTGTTACTGTTTTCTTTTAGTCTTCTACTGTATTAAGGGGATTTGGGAATTCCGGTCAGTTAGATCATAAATTGAGTAAATCAAGGAATGTAGCATTCACAGAACGGGTTGATATATTAATATTTGTCCTGCCATATGTTGATTCTCTGTTTAGCAGTCAGAAGAAATAGATGCTGGTTCTGTTAATATTTTTCCTAAAGATCTAACTGACTATGCACTATACAGTATTTACTGGTTTGTTGTGGGATACAGAATTAGTTTGAAGTGGTTGAGTTGTGTTTAAGATGATTATGGTTCTAGTTCAGGTTTGGTTGTCCTGTGGTATCTAATGTATATTTTCTGTGTGCAACCAGGACTTGTCTATTGTATGGATTATTTAGAGAAGAATATTGATTGGTTGCAGTCTAAACTGGAACCTCTTTTGAAAGGTTGGTATCTTCTGCCATTTCTTCTTCTCAAAAGTTTATGCTCTTTTCTTGATTTTGTTTGATCAGTAATAGCATGCATCTAGTTATAAAAGACCATAGAGCTTCTCAAGGGGATTTGCATATGGGTGTTGATGCATGCAGAAGGATTTGAGCTAGTCTTTGATGGGGACCCTCAAGCATGATTGAACTGTCAAATTTGTGCATTTCTGTGTTTGTGGTTTCTTCTTTACTTTCTCTAGAAACCAACAATGGAAAGGCACCAAACACTAAAACATATCAATGCTTAACTGTTAGAGTTTCTATATTGGACTACCATGTGCATTTTTATCTTTGTGTAACTAGATAATTGATGTCTTGTTTGGCGAAAGAAACTATTTGAAATCCAGTGTGCTCTAAAGTGGGTCTAATGAGTTATTGGTTGATATATCTCTTTATTTCTTCACTGCACCCTGTTATTATGCAGAGATTTGTAGGTTATTGTACTTGTTAGAGTTGGATTTTTAACGATTTTTATATTTTGCAGATCACTATCTTCTTTTTGATTTTCCCGGCCAGGTTGAACTATTTTTCCTTCACTCTAATGCCAAGAATGTTGTCATGAAACTCATTAAAAAGTTGAATCTTAGGGTATGGTTCTTTCTTTTATCTTCATGGGGTGCTGACAATAAAGTTCATTTCTGCTTGTTATCTTGATGTTATGATTGGAGAAAACTGAGTGAGTTATTTATTAATGCAGTTGACTGCTGTACATTTAGTTGATGCCCACTTATGCAGTGACCCTGGGAAGTATGTTAGTGCTTTGCTCCTCTCGTTATCTACCATGTTGCACTTGGAGCTGCCACACATCAATGTCTTTTCTAAGATTGACCTAATTGAGAGCTATGGAAAGCTGGGTGAGTGTGAAGTATCAATTATGTTACAAGCCTCAAAGTGCTGGTATTCTTGGTTAATTGTCTTGTCTGGATGTTTTGCAGCTTTCAATCTGGATTTCTACACAGATGTGCAAGATTTATCATATCTACAGCACCATCTTGACCAGGATCCCCGCTCTGCTAAGTATAGGTTTGTTATGACAGACTTGTTATTTTTGCATTTTTCACCATGCATAGACATCAAGTTTTCTTTGTTTGATGATTTTACATTTTGAGGTTTTGATTACGAGTTTGAACTTCTATCCATTCATATATTGATCAGGACTAGGATTCGTGTACTTGTCCTCAATCTTATGTTTGGATGCTAGTATGTATAGCATTGAGGAGATATAGCATAGAAGTTGGAATTTTCAAGGGCTGACATTGATATGCTACTGTGAGATGTAACCATAAGTGCTTGTCATGAAATCTGATATTTCATAATCAGTCCAGTTGGTGCTGATATTTCATAATTAGTCCAGTTGGTGTAATTATTTTCACCGTAATTCGAAGCTTCTGCCCAATTTTAGGGCTCTTCTTCTCAGTCATCTGAATTCTTCTTGCAGAAAACTTACGAAGGAGCTCTGTGACGTGATCGAAGACTTTAGTCTTGTTAATTTCACAACCTTAGATATTCAGGCATGCCAGTAACTGTATCTTTCTTGAGTTATATCATTCTTCACTTCGTTTTATAGGTTTGTTGTTAAGCAGATTCTCCTTTCAGGATAAAGAGAGTGTTGGGAATCTGGTAAAGCTTATTGACAAGAGCAATGGATACATATTTGCTGGCATAGATGCCAGTGCAGTTGAATTCAGCAAGATCGCAGTACAACAAGTTGATTGGGATTATTACAGATATCCTTTTATCTTAGTACATGTATGCTCTAATTCATGGACCATGCAATAATCTACCCAACATGTATTGTGAAATACCTTGAAGTTTTTGGACCCGAGATAAATTCTAACTCTACCAAAGTTGTTAATGTGTAAATTTATCGATCCTTTTCTATGTTTCTCTTAACAGTCAGTTCACAGCTGCAGCAGTGCAAGAGAAGTACATGAAGGATGATGAAAATTTTGATGATAACGATTGACAGTGCTTTTTGGTGAAGACATCGGAGTGCCTAATCGCCTACGGTGAGCTCGTTGCTTCCTTGAATGCGAATTTAATTCTTGTATCATACACTTGTACTTCAATTTTGTGTGATCAAGAAAAATTTACATAGGAAAGAGTTTACAAGAATGTGTCCTTTCAAACAATAGTAAAATTTAAGAAACTTCAACTAGAGGGAAATGTGTTATGTAACAAACGTATGTGCACAAGATTCTTTTCTTTTCATTTGTTTTTCCCTGCGAATCTTCCAAACAAGAGTTTTGACATAGATTATCTGGAGTGGTGACAAGGAAGTCAATCAAAGTAAGCTGCTGGTGTTATTGTTTGGTTTTGATCTTGAGTTTCATGGAGTCTGCAACTTCATTTTTCAAGGCTTGAAATTGAAAGTCCCTGGTCGTGATCTCTATCAGCTTGTTGGGAGAGATTACAGGGACCAAACTAAAAACTTATGCTGTGTGAGAAAATGATTTTGCAAATAAAGATTTCGGGAAACTTGTTTATTACAAAAGTTGTCTGTTAGTTTCGAAGACATGATTTCTAGGAAACTACACCGAGGGGAATTGGAAGTGGAAACCATCAATTTTGTCCTTGTTTGACTGTCCTGCCAACGCCTCCTTGTTTTTATCAAAACAGAAGATTTTTCTTTGCCCTACTGAATTTTCGGAATTTCAGCCAATCTTGAGCATAAAATTATAATTCAGTTCAAGCATCATATTTGATTTCAATTTGATTAACAAATTTGAGTGTTGAAATTCAATTTAAATTTGAATTGGATATATTTAATTAATCGTTTTTAATAATATATTATAAAAATAAAATAATAAATTAATAATCAAATATTAATATATATAATTTAATTGAATTTATGAGCGGTTTAAATCAAATAATAAAAATTCAAATTTGATTTAAAAATTAATAAATTAAACTTAAATAATTATTAAATTGAATTAAATAAATTTTTAAATAACTTAACTCATTTTAATCGTTTTGTTAATAATATTTTAAACATAACACGTGTTTTCAAAGTCTATAGTCATGTTTTTTGTATTTGTTTTGCCGAATAATGAATTTTGGATTTAGTATTTATATAGAAAAAAATTTAATAATTGCAAAAAAAAAAAATCCCACTTTTCGAATGACATTATCATCATTCAAACATTCTGTCACGGGGTCGTTCTCTCCTATAGAACTTTTCCAGTGATGGCTTAAGTTTCCCGCAACTTAGTACAGCTAATCTTCACACTAACCCAAATCCGGGTCAATACGCAGCGATATAACACTCGAGCAAGAAAAGGACTCGACAAAGTATACCAATAAAGCAAAGAACACTCAAACTTAACCAAGAAGACCGCTCTTAGCTATCACTCTCTTTCTCCCTGAATGATTCTCTCACTGAATGATGAATGAATATTCTACCCCCTCCCCTGGGGTTTATATAGGCAAGTGAGGTCATCCCCCTCACGTAGGCAATTGAGTTTGATTACAACAGAAACTCTATAGGATTAAAAATAATAAATTAATAATCAAATATTAATATATATAATTTAATTGAATTTATGAGCGGTTTAAATCAAATAATAAAAATTCAAATTTGATTTAAAAGTTAATAAATTAAACTCAAATAATTATTAAATTGAATTAAATAAATTTTTAAATAACTTAACTCATTTTAATGTTTTGTTAATAATATTTTAAACATAACACGTGTTTTCAAAGTCTATAGTCATGTTTTTTGTATTTGTTTTGCCGAATAATGAATTTTGGATTTAGTATTTATATAGAAAAAAATTTAATAATTGCAAAAAAAAAAAACATCCCACTTTTCGAATGACATTATCATCATTCAAACATTCTGTCACGGGGTCGTTCTCTCCTATAGAACTTTTCCAGTGATGGCTTAAGTTTCCCGCAACTTAGTACAGCTAATCTTCACACTAACCCAAATCCGGGTCAATACGCAGCGATATAACACTCGAGCAAGAAAAGGACTCGACAAAGTATACCAATAAAGTAAAGAACACTCAAACTTTAGAGAAAAGAGCCTTTCTATTAATCCGCAATAAAAAGATTACAAACTTAGCCAAGAAGACCGCTCTTAGCTATCACTCTCTTTCTCCCTGAATGATTCTCTCACTGAATGATGAATGAATATTCTACCCCTCCCCTGGGGTTTATATAGGCAAGTGAGATCATCCCCCTCACGTAGACAATTGAGTTTGATTACAACAGAAACTCTATAGGATTAATTCTTACTAAACTAAGGACTCTCCGGATGATCGCCACCTCAATGCTTTTCAGAGTTTATATCTGTGATAATCTCCAGTGATTCGGTCTGCCAAGACTTCTCCGCTTATCCTGGCTTATGACCCGCATTTATCCTTATCCTTATCCCTATTATTAAGGATTCGCCTTGCTTGCCACCCGCAAACTACGATCATCGTCCGTTAGCGTCTCCGTTTCATGCTTGGCAATCCGCCCAAGCCAAGTGCCTGTCTTGCCTGTTTCGATGCGCGTCCCGTTGCGCCCCGTGTAAAGCTTTCCCGTGCTCCGCACTCGTCACAGCGCCCCCAGTCGAACCCTTGCGAGCTGGGCGCTTGGTCAAGTAGTTAGGGTTTAACAAACCCTCCCCCCGTCGGAGGAAGCCGATGCCCTCATCGGAATGAGCTCCAAATACGCCTTGATCTCATCCTCGAATTGCCACAAAGAAGTGTCTTTCTCCCAAGTAGCGCCTGCCTCATCTTCACCTTCCCACTGCACCAAGTAGTAGGTTCTTCGATTCTTCCTACTCGTTCCCTCGACCTTGCGGTCAAGTATCTTTGCCACCTTCTTCTTGAAATGGCTTCTCACAGTAGGTGGAGCTTTCCTTACCTGTTGTCTCCTCGGATCAACATCTTCGTGGTAAGGCTTCAAAAAGCTCACGTGAAAAGTAGGATGCAACTTCATCCTCTCTGGCAGTTTCAGCTGATAAGCCACCGCGCCTACCCGCTTTATAACTTCAAAAGGGCCATCGTATCTTTGCACTAGACCTTTATGATACCGCTTGTCTGTGACTTGTCTCCATATCTGCGGCGTCAGTTTGAGTAACACCTTGTCACCCACCTCAAATTCTAGTGCCCGCCTATGCTGATCCGCATATTTCACCATCCTCCTTTGTGCCTTCTCCAAGCTCTCTCTAGCCTGTTCCATCAACTCCTGACGGTCTCGCACAAATCTGTATGCCGCTGGGCATTCCCCTTGGGACTTAGTCTTTGCTATCTCCAAAGGTGTAGTAGGTTGATGTCCAAATACTAACTCCGCTGGACTCATACCCGTGGAAGATGATCTATGCATATTATAGCAAAACTGTGCAGAATCGAGCAAACTCACCCAATTCTTTTGGCTCGCGGTCACATAGTGCCTCAAATACTCTTCCAACAATGCATTAATTCGCTCCGTCTGGCCATCTGTCTACGGATGATTAACCGTTGAAAACTTTAATTCTGAACCTATCAACTTGAACAAGTACGTCCAGAATCTCCCAGTAAATCGAGTATCCCGATCGCTCACTATATCCTTGGGCAATCCAAAGATCTTCACCACATGATTCAAAAATAACTCTGCAGCTTCATGTGCGGTACATGCATGTGGGGCTGCTATGAACACAGCATACTTAGAAAAACGATCTACCACCACCATTATAGATTTCATCTTGTTTATCTCCGGAAATCTCGTAATGAAATCCATAGAAACTGATTCCCATATCCTCTCAGGGATAGGCAGTGGTTGAAGCAAACCCGCTTGCTTCTTCCTCTCGATTTTATCAATCTGGCATATGTGGCATGTGCGGACATATAATTCGATGTCTTCCTCCATCTTCGGCCAGTAATATGTCCTTGACAACAATGCCAACATCCTCTCCACTCCAGGATGTCCTGCCCACTGAGGGTCGTGGGTTTCTTTCAGCAACTCTTTCCTTAATCCCCCGCCAGATGGAACATAGAGTCGATTGCCTTTGGCATACAGCAAATCCCCCTCGAGCCAATACCTACGAACTTTGCCCAATTTAACGTTCTCCCTGAGCTGTTCATAAGTCTTATCTACTGATGCCTGCTGCCGTATCCTGTCAATCAGGTTAGTCTCAATAGCTGATAATGAAGCAACATAAGACTGGACTATCTTACGACTCAGCGCGTCCGCCACCTGGTTCTCCCTTCCTGGTCTATGTACCCAGGTGAAATCGAACTCTGCAAGGAATTCTTGCCACCGTGCCTGCTTTGGGCTCAACTTCTTCTGTGTCTTGAAATAAGTGTTAGCCACATTGTCTGTCACCACCACAAATTTCGTTCCCAACAGATAATGCTTCCACACCTCCAAACAATGCACAACCGCCGTCATCTCCTTCTCATGAGCTGAATATCGCATTTCTGCATCCTTCAGCTTGCGACTTTCATAAGTAATGGGGTGTCCTTCTTGGACCAACACCCCTCCAATGGCTCGGTCTGAGGCATCCGTGTGAACTTCAAACGGTAACTTGAAATCTGGCAGTCTCAACACTGGCTCGGATGTCACTGCCTCCTTGATTTCTCGAAAAGTCCGCTCACATTCATCAGACCACACCCACTTCTTGTCCTTTTTCAAAAGATCAGTTAAAGGACTCACCATCTTGCTATATCCCTTGATGAACCGTCTGTAATAGTTGGCCACTCCTAAGAAAGATCGCAACTCCGGGACCTTTGCAGGGGCTTGCCATTCAACAATGGCTTGGATCTTTCTCTCATCCATCCGTATTCTCCCACTGCTAACTTTGTGACCTAGGAACATAATCTCCCGCTGGCAAAACTCACACTTCTCCTTTTTCACATAAAGAGAGTGCTTCCTCAAAGTCTCGAACACCACCTTAAGGTGCTCCACATGTTCTGCAAGCGTCTGGCTATACACCACAATATCGTCTAGGTATACCACCACAAAGTGATCCAGGTACTCATAAAGGACATCATTCATCAAGTTGCAAGATGTCGCAGGTGCATTAGTTAAACCAAAAGGCATAACTAAAAATTTAAAGGAGCCATACCTCGTCACACAAGCTGTCTTAGCTTCATCTCCTTCGGCAATCCTTACTTGCCAATATCCTGATCTCAGGTCTAATTTCATAAAATATGTCGCCTTCGACAACCGGTCGAACAGATCGGCGACATTTGGAACTGGATATTTATTCTTGACCGTTACCTTGTTCAGGGCTCGGTAATCAACACACATTCTCAGTGTGCCATCCTGCTTTTTCTGGAACAAAACTGGGGCTCCATATGGTGCCTTCGATGGTTGGATATATCCCGCATCCAACAACTCACCAAGTTGTTTTCTTAACTCGGCTAGCTCCAAAGTACTCATCCTGTAAGGTGCTCGTGCAGGTGGTCTAGTTCCTGGTTCCAACTCGATCTTATGATCAATGGCGCGCTTAGGTGGTAGCGCCTTAGGTAATTTTGGGGGCATTACATCCTTGTAATCGTTCAGCACCGTCGCTATTTCATCCGGTACCTCGACAACCGTGTCTGGTTTCACCTCAACCAGGGCAGCAAGTATGGTTGTCTCCCCCTTCTTCAACCCGGTGTTTACTTGTGAAGCCGACTGCAGCAACGGCTTCCCAGCACCTTGTCCTCTCTCCGCAGGGACAAAGTTTGGACACGTCTCGTCAGATATCATCAATCCACCCAAATGTGGAATAGCAAATGCCTTTGCTTGCACAAAGAATTCAATGCCGATGATCACATCAAAATCATCTATAGGTAAAGCCAAGAACTTACAATCCTGTTGCCAAGTCCCTATCTTCATCGATGCGGTAGTCGTTCCTTGGATACCTTGGGCCTTAGAATTGACTGCTTTCACCTGATTGTTACTCCTCGTGACTTTCAGGCCAAGATGTTCAACTGCGTTTAATAAAACGAAGTTGTTGGTCGCTCCTGTATCAAGCATCGCTCGAATCAGTCTCCCATTCACCTCAGCTTTGACATACATTAGTCCCTTATGAGGAGCTTGTTGCTCGGTCCGAATAGCGTTGAGCAACTGCATCGGGGCAACTCTTGGACATTCGTCATCCGGATCCTCCTTACTCATGAGGGCCGCCAACTTGGTCCGTCTAGGGCAATCTCGGGCCTTGTGATTCCCATTACACAAGAAACAACTCCAATCTCCTTTGCTTTGGGGTGGATCCGGTCCCCTCGGCTTGGAAGACTCAGCCTTCTCCTTGTTTCTTTGGTGCTTCTTCCAGTTCTTCTTGCCTTTCCCTTTATTTCCATCAGGATGGTTCTTCTTCCTTTCCCCAATGTTCAAAGAAGAACCCAGTTTGTAATCCGTCAAACTGTCTGCAGCCGCAATTGCCTGTGGCAGATCCTTCACGTTCTGCCTACGTAACTCAGCCTGAGCCCATGGCTGAAGTCCTGAGAAAAAGTTGAACAACTTATCCTCCTCTGACATATTCTTAACGTCCAACATCAAAGAGCTAAACTCCTTGACATAATCTCGCACAGAACCGTGTGCTTCAATTTCTTGAGTGCCTCTCTCGCGACCCATGCCGCGTTCAAGGGAAGGAATTGATCCCGTAACTCCTTCTTCAGTGCGTCCCATGTTTCAATCCTCGGACGACCAGCACTATCATCATCTGCCAGTCTGCTTCGCCACCATAGCTTAGCATCACCTGAGAGGTACATGCTAGTGATTGTAACCTGGTCCTGCTCCGGTATTCGGGCAGCTTTGAAGTACTGCTCCATATCCCAAAGAAAATTCTCAAGCTCCTTCGTATTGCGAACTCCTGCGAACTCCTTAGGTTCAGGCACCTTGATATTCTTTTGAAGATCGCTACTATCACCTCCCCTACTACTACTAGACGCCTCCCCATGGTCTGTAGCAGTCATTGCACGTTTCATCAGTAAAACGTCAGCCTTCAGGGAATTTAACTGCACCTCAAATTTATCCGATAGATCGCGAACATGCTGCATGATGTTGGTGTAGCGATTAGCATGCTCCTTTTGCATGTCAAATGCCAGCTGTGTCAGCTCCTGGACACTGCCTGCCATGGCCTGAATCTGCTCAGCCATTGTACCCGCCTCCTCTTGCGGTACGCCCACCATTGCTTCAAGTACAGCAACTCTGTCAGCCAACTCGTGTGCCATGCTCCAAAACTCAGCTCTGATACCAAATTGTCACGGGGTCGTTCTCTCCTATAGAACTTTCCCAGTGATGGCCTAAGTTTTCCGCAACTTAGTACAGCCAATCTTCACACTAACCCAAATCCGGGTCAATACGTAGCGATATAACACTCGAGCAAGAAAAGGACTCGACAAAGTATACCAATAAAGCACTCAAACTTTAGAGAAAAGAGCCTTTCTATTAATCCGCAATAAAAAGATTACAAACTTAGCCAAGAAGACCGCTCTTAGCTATCACTCTCTTTCTCCCTGAATGATTCTCTCACTGAATGATGAATGAATATTCTACCCCCTCCCCTGGGGTTTATATAGGCAAGTGAGGACATCCCCCTCACGTAGACAATTGAGTTTGATTACAACAGAAACTCTATAGGATTAATTCCTACTAAACTAAGGACTCTCCGGATGATCGCCACCTCAATGCTTTTCAGAGTTTATATCTGTGATAATCTCCAGTGATTCGGTCTGCCAAGACTTCTCCGCTTATCTTGGCTTATGACCCGCATTTATCCTTATCCTTATCCCGATTATTAAAGATTCGCCTTGCTTGCCACCCGCAAACTACGATCATCGTCCGTTAGCGTCTCCGTTTCATGCTTGGCAATCCGTCCAAGCCAAGTGCCTGTCTTGCCTGTTTCGGTGCGCGTCCCGTTGCGCCCCGTGCAAAGCTTTCCCGTGCTTCGCACTCGTCACAGCGCCCCCAGTCGAACCCTTGCGAGCTGGGCGCTTGGTCAAGTAGTTAGGGTCTAACACATTCTTATTATGTTTTTTTTTTCAGTGGCTTACTTGTTTTTTTTTTTTTCCCTCAAATCAAATCCTTGATTGCAAAAAAAAAACAAAAAACAAAAAAAAAACAAAAAAAAAACCTATATCTCCATTTTAACACAAGATTTAATTAATCTCAAATTCTCTTATAGTGCTAATTATAGGTTAGGTGAATATCTAAATGTAAATCTTAAGTTCAGCTCTATTTATAGCGTTCAATACTAAAATAATAACATTTGAAACTTGAAAGTGATTCTCACTGTAATACTTGTTTTCAACTTGAGAATTATCATACAATCCCTTGATTACAACCAAGTAATTATATCATAGAAGATTTACTGAGATAAGCAAACCTAAAAAAGCAGATTATGCGGAAGATAATGTTGAATTCAAGGTGAATGGGTGTTTTCCCTCTCTAAATTCTTTTTTGATTGAACGAATTCTTAAATTTTATTTCATACATTTTTGTTTCGTATCAATTCAAAAAGATATATTTACGTCGGACTTAGTGGATGATTAAATTTATAAACAAATATTTTTTTCACAATCTTTCAATAGATTTAAATTCAAAGTATTAAGAGAAAAACAATTTAAACAAATTAATTTACCTAGCCAACTAATCCACATGCATTTCAACCCTCAATCTAATGCTTGGGTATTTCATCTAGAAAGTTACTTCTTACATCAATTATGTATAATAATTTCACTGTCATTGCATCATTCTTTTGATGATAAGTCAATAGTAATCCAAGACCATTGCAAGCCCTCTTCTCCAAGAAACAGCATGTTAAAATTTTAGCCTTCGATAATTTTTTTTTTTTCTCCAAGTCAACCCATACCGAAATTTCTATTACTTGGGAATTTCTTGTGTTATCTTTTCATATCATTACATTTGAGTCAGTCGGTTTGGATCCAAGTCTTGTCAGAAGACTGACTCTTTATCAAGTCCTGTGGCTCTCCTTTTTCTCTTTCGATCCAAACAAACCACAATTTTCTCCATAACTCTCTTTTCAGATGTTCCAGTCTTTTGTCTGTGGAGGTTTCAATCATGAAGAAGAAGAAGATGATCATGAGCTTTGCATCAGCAGCCCTAATTCTACACCAAGAAAATCAAGAAGAACCAGCTTTTGTAAGAACCATAACAAGGATAGCAAGAACCCTTATTCCAATGGTGGCCTTGACAAGTTTTCTGCACTCTTAGCAGAACTTGAAGAGAAGAGACAAGAGATTTACTCACAAAGAGGTTCACAAGATATATCATTCGTTCGTTTCATGTACAAGAACTCCACAGATTGTGTCCCAATCGTGGTAAAGCTCAAGAACAAGAAAGAAGAAGAGAAAAAGAAACCTGTTAAAACCAAAAGTCATCAGCCTGGCACGAATTCTGATTCAGAGGCCATGGGTAAGCCCCCAATCGAGACCTTAATTGAAGGGAAAGAAGTAATAAATAAGATATCAGGTTTGCAATCAGTTAGTGAGAAGACTGAAATGAAGAACAAAAAGAGCTTTTCATGGAATATGGAGTTCCATAAATGGAGGCGGCCTTCTTACTATTTACCAGCATTTATGGTCTTGATTTTGTTGCTTTTGGCGTTTCTCGGAAGATCAGTTTCAATACTGTTTATTAGTGTTGTTTGGTATATAGTTCCTATAATGCAAGGAGAGAGTTCCAATAAGGTGGGAAGATCAATGAAGAAGAAAGATTATGTCAGAAAGTTAAGTGAAAACAAATCCGGAACTGTCCGAGACAAATCATCCCCGGTTCGTGACCACCATCGGCGAAGATGATCAAGAAGATTATCTGATCAGTTTGTTTTTTTTAACTGATTTTCTTCTTTTTGTGTTAGTAAATGTAAATTTGTTTTTTCTGTTGTTGTGTTTTGGGGTTGGATGGTAGAATTCACTCGCTCTGACATGTTCAACAGTGTAAATTCTTGTCTGTAAGCTGAATTACAAGGGAGAAGTCCAAGTCAGGTTGCCTTTTCTGACATTTTCTTGATCATGAAACTTGATTATGGGAATTCCAGATGTTGGTCTTTCTTGTTAAGGATTCAGAGCATCTTCAAGATTCTTGCCTTGATCCAGATATATAGACTTCACTTAAGGTAACTTGCTATAGATGTTTTAGGTTTGAAAGGGTTAGAAATGACCTGCTAGGCTGCTAGTATCCTCTATACAATATTTTAGTGAATGTTTACCAACAATTCTTCTATTTAAATTTTTATGCATTTTCATTATTTTATATAATATTTTTTTTATCATATGCATAACAATTTTAAAAAATAAATGAAGGAATTCTATTGAATAAAAATGTAAATAAATAAGTAATTTGCAGACTATATATATATATATATATTTATATATATAATTACCTAAGTTACAACAAGAAGGCTCTAATGGTAGATGTGGAAAACTGAAAAAGGGCTTGGAAATTGCAATTTCCCAAATAAAAGAAGAAGGCAGATAGCTTCCAAGGGTTTTATTTTATGTGTAAGGTGAATTGCTTAATGTTTGAGCAAACTTGGAAACATGGTGTTAATATATGATTAGGTTTGACCTCTTAATTTAAATCCTAAACCTCTTTAGGTTTCTTACAAGTTGATAACACGTTGTACTAAAAAATTTCATTAACAGTATATGTTTGTGTCACCATTGGACTTTCCAGCAATCCTATTTTAGTATAATCAGTAGGAAGGACAATATTTTAACAATTTTAAGAGATTTAAGACTTGATTGAGAAGTTCCCAATCTTTAAAATTGTTTGGTCAGGAAAAATGGGGAAAGTTGTCAGTGCAACCCAAATGCATGGCCCAACTTTGTACATGAATATCTTTGGAATTTAACCCGAACCTTAAACCCATTTTGCTAGTCTAATTGCGTTTTAATGATACCAACTTCTCACAATCAAGTTTTTAAAAATGAGCTGTGAAAAATTCTAACATTTTAGTGGACTTTTATGTAAAATCAGGGGTGGAACTAAAGTTATGATTAATGGGGGTTAATTTAAATATATTAAATTATAAAAAAATAATAACAAAAATTATAATAAAAAATTTAAAATTTTTGTATCCATATTATTGTTAGAAATTTTACGATTGTCATTGATACCACATTATACAATAATTTTATTACACATGTTTTTCAATATACATAATTAACTATCATTCAATCATTGACTTTTTATTCGATTGCGCAAATAAATCTTTAAGATTCTTATTATTTAAAATGTTATACTAACAATAAAATCAATACTAATATCATCATCAAATAAATTAATAGATATATTTTATATTTTTTAATCTCAACCATTCTTATAACAGAATCATCGATTTCTTTCAATTTTGAAAAATCAATGCTAAAATGCATATATATATATATATATATATATGTATATATATATATATATATATATATATATATATGTATAATATTTATAAAAGGTAAGGGCTCCGCCCTTATGTAAAATAAGAATAAATCTGAAAACAAAATCAAGAGGTGATAAAGGAGCTGATGAGTCTCAAATTGGTAAGAAAGTCCGTTGTTCGTGACAGTTAGTTCATTCATGAAGCCACCATGGTAATGGCTAAACCAACAAACAATCAACTGCCTTTACAGGATAAGGGGGAGGGAGGGGTACGGCGCAGCTGTGCACAAGCTTCCGACATTGCATCACTTCATAAACGGGTAAATAAACATAGAACTACGAGGATAAGTAAATTAAAATGCAAAATCCATCCCTCATTTAACCGCAACTCTGTCCTCGTACATATGCATATATATTTCAAATGTGCACCAGTATCTCTACTCCTGCAATCAAAGGAAATAAGAGGATCACAACATAGCTGAAAAAGTAAATCAAATAACTGCAAAAGGTATTTATGACAGAACTTTGAAAAAAGTTCAGAAAAAGAAGCTTCGTTTAACCCCTAATTTATCATTCTTTAAGCTGATTCTGACCTTAAACCTCTTTCTGCGTGTATCATTGGAAGACTGTGATGTATGAGGCTCACGTCGGGAAGCTTCAGTTGTGTGTCGTACTGCTGCAGGTTCCTGCATCCTGCTGCTCTTCTCTTGATTTTGACTTCTTGAGTTTCGGAAAAAGCCATCCTTGTCCCATGTAACCTCATAATCAGCACTTAATCGAGATCCTTGCTGATCAATGGTAAATGAGATCGGATATCAGCAAAACTACTGATTATAGTAACGAATATTTTTATAAATGCAATTTAAACTTCGTGCAACCTACAAGGATATAGATTTAGCCCTGCTTGCAAAATAATAACTGACAAAATTATCAGCACAATCGACCTTTTCTCCAGCATTTTAACTTAGGATATAGATTTATAAGCTCTTGTGCAGGATGCAAATGAGTAGATATGATATGCCATGGAATCCACTGTACAGAAAACTACTCAAGCCATGGGCAAGACTCAAGAGCAAAATACACTCAAGCTATAGGAAATCAAGGAATTCATACCTTTTGTAATGAGCGACCACATAGCACCTTAAGTGCATTATAGAAATCTTGGTATTTCTCAAACTGAACCACAATCTTACAATGAAGACCTGAAACTATGTCTAAATCATCCTCATCTGTCTCCTTACCAAAATCATCATCCTCAGCAACATTTAGATTCCTATTGAGGGTAAGTTAAAGGACCAACAACAAGAATATTGTATAATCAGGTAATGTTCATATAATAGCATTAACAATAATAAACAGAATATGTTATACATGTAGCGGTATGTGCATACAACCATACTGGAATAAATATGAAAAGTATTAGAGTACAGAAATGTGATATCAGTCTATAACAAATAAATATGTATTCATCATTCTTCATAAGGAAGAAAAATTGTATGAAATGACTCTCCTAAATTAAATCTAAAAAAGAGTAAGAAAATAAATGAGCACAATGAGAACAATGTGCAATGAAATCCTACAAATTTCATCAAGGGAAGCTACAGAGGCTGAAATTCTAATTTCTATTCAATTCTTAAACGATATCTCAATTTTAATGACTGTAATCCAGGCTAATATAAAGTAATATAGCCAATGCGTGTAACTATGGTGGAAGTAGCCCTCCGGACTGAAAGAAAGTAAAACAACAACGTTAACAGAAAGAAAAGTAAAAGAAGAGCTAAAATGATGCATGTGACAGATAGAAAATGTACCATTTGCTCCAAAAATTTTAGAAGTTCAAAACTTCATATCCATCTAAAACATCAAGGAAAACCGCATTTTCAAAGGCACAAAACACCATAGAGTTTCCATAAATT
This sequence comes from Firmiana major, assembly GCA_033439115.1. Taxonomy (NCBI): domain Eukaryota; kingdom Viridiplantae; phylum Streptophyta; class Magnoliopsida; order Malvales; family Malvaceae; genus Firmiana; species Firmiana major. The sequence goes on from CM065909.1 coordinate 49,512,851, forward strand.
CAACAACAAAAGGCTTCAAAAGAATTCAGTAAACAGCTAAACAACAAAGCCACTAAACAAAAAAGGAATTACCTTATCTTCCCAAATGTAGAAAAAATAGTATGCGTCACTAGCATCGAAGGCTTGGATGAAACCCTTGGCTCTGCGAACCACCGTGAGGGAACCCCTTTCAACACAATCGTATCCGGCTCTTGCCTTCCTCCCCTCGAATAACCTAAAAATGGAAATTCATTAAATAATAATTAAAAAAAAAACTTCAAATTCACGAACTAAAAAGCTTACAGACCTCGATTTCGAAAAGCATATAACTCCTCCCAATCTTTCCTCGTTCTCTCAAAATCATCCGAAACTGGAATTTCAACAATAAGATTATACTTAACTCCTTCAAGATTAACCTCAATCCCATCCATTTTCTCCGCTATAAACCTTCTCCAATCCGAAAACTTCTTTTCCAATTCTTTCACATCCTCTTCTTCCGTATCACTCTCTTCACTCTTCTTCTTACCCTTCAAAAACCAAAGGTCACGAATGAAGAGAGCGCCGTGGGCGACCGGCTCGTCGCGCTTCCGTTTCTTGAGGTCTTTGAGCCGTCTGATCTGGAGGTCTTCTTCGGGGACGGTGATGGAGACGGAGAGAGAGGTCTTGAGGAAATCTAGTAGGGCTCGCTTGAGCTGCCATTCGTCTATGGGTTTCGAAACGGAAGGGAGGGAAAGGTGGATTGTGAGATTGAGTTTCACGCGTGGAACGAGTGACAAACCGTTCTCGATTTCTAGGGTTTCCGTTGGCGGCAGTGTTTCTAACGGTCGCATTTTTAATCGTATCTTACAATCTTCCAAGTTTCAAACTTTGTCTGCAATATCTCAGAGCTTCTTGTTAGGGTTTAAATGGAAAAAACTAATCAAGCTGAAACGTTGTCGTTTATATATTCAAGTTGCCAGAACATGGCTTTGTTACGACGCAAAGAGCATACAGTTTCAGATTATACCAACGAAATTCCGCCACTTAACTACAAGGGCTCTTTTAAAAGCACCTGAGTCCTTTATTTATGACGTGGCGTTTCTCCATTGGCTAAGAGAGGGACCGCAATCTGTAAAATAACGGGCAACGGAAGCCAAAGCTCAAAGGGGAGAGACAGAGAGTGAGAAGAGAGATTAAAGATTTTGTAGAGAGACAGAGAGCGAGAGGGCAGAGAAAAGGAAATGGGGTGTTGTTTCTCTTGCTTCGACGGAGGAAACAAAGAAGAGCGGGAGGAGCAAGACAGATTGGCCTCAGCCGAAGCTCGCGCCAAAGCCGCCGAGGCTGCTCAGAAAAGGTAAATTAACCCTCCCCTGCGTTCTAGGCATATGAAAATTATGATTTTCTATTAACTTATTTTCTTCAACTTATCAAAAGTTTTACTTTCTAGGCATTGCAATCTAAGATCGACGTGTTTGTTTCTGAAAAGTGTTTGGTATTGAGTTTGATCCGAACAGAGAAATTCACTGAAGAAAATTAGGGCTTGCAATTATGTTATGGAAGTCTAAAAATTAATTTCGATTTTATTTCCTCATTGAAATTGTGATATGAATTTATAGTAGTGAAGTAATTGTATCTAATTTTTGCCGCTCTGTAATTTATGTGGGAAGCTTGTGTGGTTGTGAAAGAACCTGGACTAGTCTTCTGAGTATTGGGATGCTTTTTAACTGTTTATTTATGGAAGCTTTTTTAACATTTAAATCATTGATAAAAATCATAGGCAAGAGCAGTTCGAACAATCAGCTGCGGGAAGAGCTGCACGTGCACAGATACAAGGGGCTGCAAAGCAATCCACAAATTCTAATAAAGGCGAACCTGTTTTGAAGGTTTTTGTAACTCATTTAGCTTTAACCTTGTTGGTTTTTATTATAGTAAAATCTGCCTGACCAAGGGGGGAGGATGGAGGGGAAGATATTTGGGAGTTTCACTCCATCCTATGGAGGCATGATCTTTCCTGTAATGATGCCATTGCCCTCTAGTCTCATGCCATGCTGCCCTCGGCCCAGACACTCTGATAATGGATTTCATTTCCATCAGGGATCATTTCCATGCATTTTATAGTTCAGTACCAATATACATATTTGAGATTTGACTCTTTTGTCGGTTGGTGATTTTGTTGCAGTGGCAGATGGGTTGAAGTTTTTCTGTCTTTAGTCAGCCAAAACTGCTCGTAAACAAAATTGGTAAATCTCTCTACATGGTTATATTTAATTAGTCCTACTTTTTGTTAAGAGATTTGCCATCAATATATCAGAATTTTCTTAAATTTGTAGGTTTTCTTTCTTGTGATGCGCATCATGATTCACACTTTGGTAAGTATTATGCATATCACCATCAAGAATTTAGCACAACGGAATAGATTTTCTATTATGTTATCATTGCATCTGAAACTCATGTTTTTTGATGTCTAAGGTTTCTTCACGCAATTGGCGGTAGTCACTCCATGAAATTCTAATTCTAGCGTTATGTGGGAGAGTTTGAGACCATTTCAAGTTTACTTATTTTGCACTTTGCAAACTTGATGTTTTCTTTGATGCAGAAATAAAATCAGATTCTTCTGTAGTTTCCGTGTGGCTTGTTCTTCATGTCACGAAGCAAGTGATATACTTTAATACAATTGCACCAACAATCAAATTCGTTTTCTCTGTTTCTTTCAATTGTAATGTATGACAAATCCAAGATGAATTTGAAACTATAAAATTTTGTTTTTGCTTTTTCTGTACGACCTCAGTCTGGGCATTGTTCTAATTTCTTGATTTCCTGTACAGATACTCTCATACTTCTGTGCATGTAGTTTTTTATATGCCTAGTTTTCCAAATTCATATTTGTTTAGTGTAGTTGAATGTAGAAGGGTGCAGGTTGGGTGTATAAAGCACTCAATTATAATGGAGCTAAAGCCTTAACTTAATTAAGAATTTTTATATTAACAGAAAAAAAAAAAATCGAAGCTACAAACAAGGAGCTTGCTGTACATTTTAATAGGGACATCATTGCTGGATAACCGAAAGTAGAACCAGCAAAACTGACTTTCATGGATGATGGATAAAATGAACTTTATTCTAGATATTGCCTACTAGCTAACTAATCAAATTCCATCATCATGTAAAGGCTTCGACAGGAGCTGACATCTTCAACTCATAGGCTGCTTGAAAAAAGTCTGCTGCTTGTTGTAATGAGCCTTCCATTTTTGCTATCAATCCGAGGTTCATCCATGCATCGTGATTTGTAGGATCTAACCGAAGAGCATTCATTAGAAAGCTTCTTGCAATCGGAAGTGATTGACCGCCAAGTTGTACAAGTACTGCTGCAGTTGAAACAATACTGGGCACATACTCTGGTTGTATTGACAATGAGACCGAGTAGGATACAAGGGCCTCCTTATAAAGTGATTGAGCTTCAAAAAACAACCCTGCAAAAACACCTTGGAAATTAGAAGGGAAATGTATTATTGGCTTTTATAACAAGCATGCAGGGATTGATGGGATTTGTACCTGTTGTATGCCAACTTTTGGGTGAATAAAATTCAATTGACTTGGCTTTGTTTACACAAATTTTTGCATCAGGCCATGAACCAAATTTGGTATAAATAGTAGCTAGATCCTGCCAGGCGGCCATTTCCATACTTCTTTCAGCTACATTCTGTTAAAGACATAGGGTATGAACAGGGTGAAAAACATTTGCTTTTCTTTTTCCCCAAATGTAGGGTCTCACGATTAACTATCTCACTGAACGAAGAATGTTAAATTAGCAAATAGCAACTATTTTTAGTTAATTACAATATAATCTTCAAATGCATGAGATGTATGTACATGCTGCTGTTTAAGGCCAAGGAATTCGTACCTCTGAATCGGAACTCTTTGGATTCTCAGAGTTATTAGACTGAGATTCTCTTTGTGCTTGAATCAGAGATAGCAAGATTCGGTAAGTTTCAATTGCTTGCTTGGGCTGTTCCTGAGCAATCTGAAGCACAGCTTTTAATCTAAGAAGTTCCAACTGATTCGACCTACCAGCTTCATCCAAAGCAAACTCAAGTATGGTTTCCGCATCTTTGAACCGCCGGTCTGCAGAAAGTATTAGTGCTAATAGCCTCCAACCTCTTCCTGTGTTTTCAGTCACCATGTTAGAGTATGCCATTGCATAGTCAAATGCCATATCCAAATTCCTTTGAACTGCATTTTCCAAACTGAGGTTAAACATCACTTCAGGATCTTCCTTCATGTCCACAGCAGCTGAGTTAAGAGAGGTCAAAGATTCTTTCTGAAAGAGTGCTCTTTCAGAATCAGATATGGAAATTCTAGCAGCATTGCCATAGCAAACACCAAGAAACTTATGAGCTTGACCCTTGAAATGTTCATTCACTTGATCAGCCAAATCAATCACATTACGAGCAAAAGTTATTCCATAACGAGCATGCTTTGGATCTTGAGAAGATAACTTTGCACCAAACAGTAAACCAGGGATGTGAGGTTTGTGCTTTGCTTCTGACCGGCCAGAAACCTTCTTCAATAAGTTCAAAGCTACCTCATTCTGACCAGCAGCAGCATAACAAAGAGAGAGAAGGTACCACCTCTCAGCTCTTTCATATGTACCCGGAAGCGCCTGCTCCACATGACCTGCTAATAACTCAAACTGCCCAGTAACTGAAAGTGCGAAAGTCAGATGATCCATAATATCTGCATCCCACTTTATTTCTCTGTAAGCCACTTTTTTCATAAGTATTAGGAGGAGAAGAATTGCTTCCTCTATATTACCATTAGGGGTATTTGAACCCCATACCTGTAACTGAGGAGGGAGGCTTGTTTCTACACCACCATAAAGTAACGTGGCAGCTAAGTCTTTCTGTACACTTGCTAACCTAAGGGGATCCAAATTCCATGACTTGACTAAAGCCCGGCGATATGCAGTTATAGCTTCACTGAGAAAGCCTGCCTTTGTCCATAGATTAGGTAGCAACTCTAATGCTTTGTGAAACATCTCCTGCAACTTGCAATCTTCAGCAATTCCCTCATGCGTTCCATTAGGTAGTGCTGCCTCAACTACATCCAAAATTATTTTACACTCCTTCGCAGCCTCTGGTAAATGAAAAAGCATCAGAGCCATTCAAACCTTGCATTCTAATAACAGAATTTATAGTAAATCTAAACCATCCAACAAGTGCAATGTCATTCATGAATCCTTGATCTTCAAAATAAAACTTGAACTTTCAATCATTTTGAACCATCCATAACTAAAGTTTCATCATTACAATCAAACTATACTAAAAAGTTTCTTCTTGATCCAAACACATCCTCAGGGAATCAGAGATTTATAAGATCAGTTACCTCTAAAACTGAATTTAAAAAAAAAAATACCACAAAACAATTTCTTGTCAATTGTGAAGCAAACCTGTGAAAAGTTCCTTGCAGGGAGAAATCTAAAATACCTATAAAATGCCCAAGTTCCTCCAACGATTTTGCTTTCAATAAAATTGCTTCCAGAAGTAAGCTCACTGAATGCATGGACATCACACTAGGAGGAATAATGTCACCTTTGGATCGTGGTTTTCGTTGCCGGGTTCTCTCAACAATAGCCCTAGTCATCCTTGGTGTCAAACCTTTAATGTCAATACCCTGAAAAACCTGAAGCGCAGCATCAAAGTTTCCTCTTTGATACTCCAGCCTCCCTAACAATGCCCTTGCTTCCTGCAAACTCATGCAGAAAACAAAACCAATTAGCTTGCAAATGATCAACAAATGAGTAGCTTGGTTTGGCAAGAAAAACCCACCTCATAGTTTAAGGAGAGAGCTTCTTTCAGAGTGGATTCAACTTCATCCACTTGAACATCATCAAGTTTTGATTCCCAGTCTCCGGTCCGAGATGAGAGTCCACTGGCTGAGAAATCTCTGGTCGCCAATGATTCCGGCGACTGTGGAGCATCTTCAAACTTGAATTGTTCACCTGAGCAAGCACACAACATCTTCTCCAAAGAAACAACAGACTACAATTTGAACGTCAAAACCTGGAGAAGAATGAATTTGAAAAATCAATATTTTTATTGCTTTTGCAAGCAAATAAAAAATAATAATAATAATGGAACTGCGAGTTAAACCGCTTTGGAAATCAAATATGAAACAGTTACCGATTACAGCAACAATCCCTCATAGAAATGATTAAGCTCAAAAGAAAGAAAACAAATAAAAGAGGCAAAATCTTTGACAGGGGACAAAGAGTAAGTTAAAAAAAACACCAATAACAAGAAGACAAGGCGTCTTAAAAGAGAACGAGAACAAAGTTCACAGGAAATGAAAAGGGCGAGACGAACGAAGAGAGCAGAGCTTTGGACTTACCAATACCCCAGAGAAAACCGTGACCCTGGCAGAAGTCGTTTGCACCATGAAAGCTACTTCTTCTCAGAAAATAAAAATTCTTGTTTCTCTGTTTACTGGGTTCATTTCATTTCATCAGTTTCCCTTCAAAAAAAAATGGTAAGTTGGTGACAACTGAAACCAAATTCTTGAGTAAATAAATGAAGAACTGGTTTTAGAGATCTGATTGAGACATGGGCAACTGTTTTTTTATTTTAATAAGAATAAAAAACAGTTTTTTTTGGCATGTGTGAAGTGGAAGTATGGAGGGAGGGCAGAGGCAATTTGCAGGGGCTTGACAGTATATGTGTATATATTCATATACATATATATATATATATATATATATATAAACATATACACACGGAGATTCTTTCTATGACATTTTTGGCCTGTTTTGGTTCTACAAAATTTTGGTTGTAAATTGAGGAACCAATCGGGTTTTGTGGATTCTATAAAAATCCTTTTCTCTCTGATTTAGAGACGCCACGCCACCATTATTGCATTTCAAAACTGCTCTCTAACCAGAATTTCGGCGGCCCGATTTCCCTACGTTTGTTGCAAAGATTTAGGGAGAAAAAAGATAGATTCTTGATCCAATTAATTATTCCTCCGATTGCTACAGCTTGGACCGAACAAAAAAAAAGTTTTGCTCATAACAATACTTCCAATTTATATCTCTTGTTCATCGCTTAATTCTTTTTAATTTTAATTTTACGTTTATATTTATATATTTATTATATTTTATCATATTTTATGTTTATTTATATTAAATTAACATTTAATTATATAAGTTAATAATAGTCAAAAATTTTAATTTTAATATAATAATTTTCCAAATTTATACTCCCAACAAATTATTTTACAATATATGTGTCATAATTGTTTTCATGTCGAACATATATAATATATAAAATTAATCTCGTTTCCATTTGAAATGTTAAATAAAAAATATAAAGGTATAATCCCAGTAATGTTTTTTTTTTTAGACAATATGTTGTCAGTAATGTTAAGGAAATACAGAAGGGTAAATACGGAAAAATGTAAAAACTGAAAAGGTCTATAATGTGAGGAATAAAAGAAAGGTAAAAGAAAAGAAAGGTACAGATGCATTTTAAATTGGGGGCCAGGAGTTGCAAAAGCATAACCTGCTTTGAATTCAAATAAAATGCACACAGCAAAGTTTGACAATGGCAGAGTTGGCCTTCTTTCATTTCATTCAATTTATGATTCCAACTGGCATTTCCCATTTTAAATTCCCATCACATGATTTCAGTCTTACAGAATTAATTTCCCCATAATTGCATCATTTAATGTTTTTTTTTTATTTTCACAAAGAAAATCATAATACAAAAATAAAAAAAATGCAGATATTAGAATTTAAATTTTAGATTTATTAAATTAAATTTCAATTTCTCTGAGTAATGGGTTTTTGTTTGGAGGAGTGATTATGTTCAAAAGATGGTTAACTCATAATTTTGAAAAAAAGTAAGAGATAAAGTGAATTCAAAGCTACATAACTTGTATTTCACAAATGGCGGTAGAGCCAACCAAGTCCATTGTCTAATTGAATATTGCTTAAGGTTAGGTTAACATTTGAACTGAATAGTGTTAATAATGTTTTCCTTCTTCATTTTTCAGTGATTGCTTTTAAGTTTCCCAATGGACAAAGATGCAACTTTGACAAGTTTTATTAATCATAAAATAAAAGGGAACAGTACATCATGGTAACATCATTACACAGAAGCTTGCTTTATTGACTGATTTCCTTCTTAAAGACATTTTTGTAGTCCTAACTCCATAGCCTACTTTTTTAGTTGTAGGTGACATTCACTCACACACGTTCACAGTGCTCAAGAGGAATCCAGCAGAACCGAAAGATCCAAATATCATGGACATAATTAGCGGATTTATGTCTGCTTTATAATCCCTTTTTTAATCCTTTAGGCTTTAGCATTGAGAAAAAGCTATCAGAATTTCACTCATTTCACCCTCCAATGCCTCCTAAAAGTCAATGATGAATTCCCATTTGGATATGTAGTTCAAACTTAACTGAACATGAAGAACCTGTTTCTCATCAATTTCCAAGTAAGTGAGCTCTATAATTGCTCTCATCTTTGAAATTTTGATTTATAGTTGAATTTTGATTAGATCACTCTAATTCCACATTGGATTATTATGTTACATACTTTGAGATATAAATTCATATAAATTCATAATATTTGAGAAGCATCATTTGTCAAATAAAGGCATACAATATTCATGTTAAAGCTGAAAATATTTCTTAAGTTGAATTGAATCTTTACAGTGATTATTGACTAAATTTTTGTATTAGATAGATAGAGGTGTTGCGTGCAGAAGGAAAATTTTAGTAAGCAAAACAACTTATATTTCTCTAAAATTCAACAGATTGTTTTATCTGTAAAGATATTTCATCTAATCCCTTAAGATTCAACAAACTATTCTGAGATTGTCCAGTGAACAAAAAAATAAGAAAAATAATCTGATTTGAAAAGTGTAAATGAGTTAAAACATTAGTTTTTAAGTAAGGATTAAATACTAAGAAAAATAATTAAATAAAAAGGTAAAATCTAAGTAACATGAGATAAAAATCTTATTAATATTACCAATTATCCAACAAATTGGTTGCTGGAAGACTGATTTCTAAATGAGAAAAAGGAGTGTCCAGTTAGCTATCAGTATTCACGAGGCATTAGTGATAATGAGAACTTGAATTTTAAGCAAAACCCAAGAACTAGAAGCTTATCTTCGTGACATTGCATGTGAACGTTAACTGTTCATCTAAGGAAAATGGTGTAAGACTAATGATTGTGTATGATACTACCATGATCTCTTGACTCTTATATTCTCCCATTAATAATCGTTTCTGTTTTGATTTACAAGCTATATATATCTCAGCAAAAGTTATTTTCCACAGCAAAATCATATCAAGTTAGGTGCTTAGTTCCATTTCCATTGAATCTTTAGCCATTGTAAATAATTACAAGCAAGATTAATTCTTATTTTCCTCGATACCTTCACAAATCATGTAAGAAATTTGGTTCACCCTATGCATATGAACAAATTAAACTTAATAGTAGTAATCATTTGATGAATAGCCCCTGAATGATCTCATTTTCAGCTCCTCTTAAATCAACCTACATATTAGAAAAATTCACTGGTATGTTTTTTAATGGAATTTGCTTGACAATCAAGTCAATAGAATAAGAAGGATATGAATAGTGAAAATTGGAGTGAATACTTACAAAATGTTGGGAAGTTCACACCTTTTCTTTCCTAGGAATTCTTCTTTCATAAGAGAAGGCTTCCTCTTGCATGAAACTTATGTTTTTTTATGCACAAAATGTATCTGAATGGACTTTTTTTTTTTTTTTTTTTAACAAAAATTGGTAGTTTTTGATAGATGTGAAGATTGATTCTGCTCAACATGTAGATAACATGTTAGCTAATATGTGAGGGAAAATTTTGTACCGCTCTTTATTAGTTCGTTTGGGTCTATCGGCGCGTATCGATAATCAAATGTGTTTTTTTTCTAAACAAAAAATAAAAATTGAATAGAAAAAATTATTTTTCCATCATTCTTTTTAATTTTTTTTATTTTATTAAAATTATTTTTTAATGATCATTTTTTTTTATTGAATCAATCGTACCATCATTTAAATTAATCTTATTTTTCGTGGATTCAACTGTAATTGGTTATCAACACTGTTAATTTCACTTTAATTGGCTGATATAACAATATCAGTGGTGAAACTTCAAAAACTGATGCTATAGTAAGACAAAAGCAATCAGTGTCAGTGTCCTGATGGATTATTGTCATAATTTGCCGTGTTTCTTTAGAGGGAAGAAACCAGAAGGGTCCAAAACATGGTGGGAAAGGGGTGATGAAGAACCATAAGGAAGTTACAAAGTTGGGGAATGGAAAGGCGACAGGCCATGCAGATTGCACAAAGGCCAAAGGAACTATTACTGCATTGCTGCACAAGAGAAAAAGACATCACGTGATATACACACAACCCTTTTCCTTCTCACGTCATCAGATTCTATACTAAACTGTGGAGAATCAGAAGAGAGGAAAGCATGCAATGGCTGCTGTCTTGCATGTTTTATTGTCGCTTTATACAGTCATGTGTACATGTTACAAGGAAATAGTCTCTGACATGCCGAGCCGATCAGACTTCCTTCCTCTTTCTTATCAGCTTTTGTAGCTGTAAAAGAGGAATCCCACTCTCCGACCGACCCGGCCCGGCCCGGCCCTCCCCTCCCCCGTCACCGCATCAGAATATTGCTTTCTATTTTCATACCTAAATGGGTTGGTAGACTTTTAATGGATATGTTCATAGAATAGAACCTACGTTGGTTGGTGATTTAATTGAACCTTCCCAACCTCTCGATTGACTCCATGAAACTTCATTTTTAAACGACTTGAATAGGACATTGGAACAAATTCATTGGCTTGACATTTTGGGTACTTTTGGCAAAGATTATCCTTAAGCATTCAACACCAACCAAGTCATATCAAATGCTATGATATGCTAATTGAAAAGACTTCTAAAGATTGCAAATTTAAGGTGGTTTAAGTGCGTGATGATCTCCTCGACCTTTTCAAGTGAAAATATATAAAGAAAGGAGAGAAAGCATATTTTCTCTGAACTTTCTAATGTTTCTAGAGTTGGACATAGTTTGTTTGGGCTAATGTCCAATGGTTGATGGTCCAACGTTAAGAGATCATCGTTCGAGGCCAAACCCAAATATTAATTCCATTTACCCATGAGCCCACAAGCTCATGTTCAATTATTATGTAGCAGACGAAGCTCTGGAACACAAGGGAAGGGACTGGTTCAGACAAGTCAGAAACTCGAAGGAAGGGAACGTAACTGCCAAACAGCGAAGTAGCCTGCTTTGGGTTTCATGCCTATTTTTCATATTGAAAATCAATTTTCAAGTTGAAACTGAGAAACTCTGACAGGAAAGAGCAGAAGAAGAAGAAGAAGAAGAAGAAGAAGAAGAAGAAATATTTACAGTTGAGGATGAAGAGATGATAGGAAAATGTGGAAGGAAATCGGAGATAGAGAAACGGGTAAAATACGCCCGAATTTATTTTCAAGTAGGATCAAATCCAGTCGGGTTTCGAATCTCCAACTCTCCAATTACAAAGACATCGTTTCTCCTCACAGAGGCTCCATCAACTCCCTTCAGGTGCTCTCTTTAACTCTACGATTCCTTCAATTACTTGCTTTGTTTAAGATTATAAAAATCAAATGAAACTTAAGGCCGTGTTTGTGTTATCATGTAAATTAGGTGGATTTGACTGAGGGAAGATATTTGTTGTCGGGTGCATCTGATGCATCAGCTGCTGTTTATGATATTCAAAGGGCAAGTAATTATGAAGGAAATGGGTTAATTGCAAAACACAAATGTATAATTTTGGTCGATAAGCAACACGAAAAGGGGCATAAATATGCCATTTCATCGGCCATTTGGTATCCTGTTGACACGGGACTGTTCGTTACGGGCTCTTATGATCATTATATTAAAGTTTGGGACACGAATACGACTCAAGTATGTTGCTTGCTTTGTTATGTTTGGATCGTGAGAATGAATTCGATTTTTTTAATCTGGTTTGTTTATTATGGTATGTTGTAGGTGGTGATGAACTTTAAAATGCCTGGAAAGGTTTACAGGACTGCTATGTCTTCATTGGCAACATCTCATATGTTGATTGCTGCAGGAACAGAAGATGTGCAAGTTCGCCTTTGTGATATTGCTTCGGGGGCATTTTCTCATACTTTGTCTGGCCACCGTGGTATGCTGAAAGTTTGAGGGAATTATTTCATTTGCTTTTTTTGCCCCTCATTGATTGGCAATTATTGGTTATCAAAAGTTTGAGCGAATGCTGCATGTGAAATCTGGCTTACATGGTTTATAATGTACCTACAATTACTGTGAATTGTTGAATTAAGAAAAACTTTTCCAATCCGAGCCTTGTTTTTCAGGTCCATTGCAATCAATATATTCTTGTCTTAGCTGGAGTTAGACAAGAAGTTGTCTAACGTATAGGTTCTTTGGCTGCAGGATATGATGTTATGCGTATGTAGCAGCTTATCCTGATTTTGGACCAGCCCTGCAGCCAGAGACCTCTTCTTTTACTCTTAACTTTTATTTTGGCCTCTGCCACCTAAAAGTATGAACTCTTCTTTCTAACTGCAGTTGGCTGCCATGTGAAACAGATTTTAGTGTGTTTTATTTATTTATTTATTTTTTCCTTTGAATGGGTGAAGGGCATGCTTACAGTTCAAAAGACAATTTTTTGGAAATTAATTTACGGTGGAATATATCTCTTTTCCTTGTCTGGTAAACGGGTTCAATGATTTGATAATTCCATCTTTGGACCATGACCTGATAAAGCTTGGGATGCTACCATTTTGAGTCTCTTCTATTCACTTTTTACTCATGGAAAACGAGTAGCTGTGTAGGGAAACTGTTAACATGAAATGATAAGTGTTATTTGATTTTCACGGTGGCAGATGGCATAATGACAGTGGAATGGTCTGCTTCGAGTGAGTGGGTCTTGATAACAGGTGGGTGTGATGGTGCAATTCGTTTTTGGGACATTAGACGTGCTGGATGTTTTCTTGTTTTGGATCAGTCCCAGTCTCAGCTTGGAAGACGTCCTCCTGTCTTGGATTGTTCAGTTGCAAATAAGGTGTGCTTGCTATAAGTGTGGATTGTTGCATCACTTTCACTTCCCACTTTATTATTGTTCCTAATATTGCTAACTGGTGTCAAAATCATACTTGTCCTTTTGCTTTTAGTATTTGGAATTTATTGCAGATAGTTGTGAAAGCACTCTTCCTTTTGTCCTAATATGGAGAATGATCTATTTGATCCCATCCTTTTCCTGGACTACATCTACTTTCTTGTTTTTTTTTTTTTTTTGTCCTACCTGCTCTTTCTTTTGGTCTACTAACGCTTAATAGCTCTTCATGACAATAATTAGATGTAGTAGCTTGATATTTATTATATAATGTCAAACTCTTCCCCTTATCTCATTAGTTTTGTTTTCTTTCTACCCTCTCAGGTTTCAGTCTCAAAGTCATTGTCAGCTGGCCAGAACTCATTGGTAAAACCACGAGCACCTCAAAAGAAATATACCAATGGGCATGGCGTAAAGCAATCAACCATTGGTCGAATGCCAGCTAAAGGTTCTGCAAGGCAAAGACTACATCCTGGGATGCTATCCATTCAGGATCGTGCCACTGCTCATTATGGTGCTGTAACCAGTTTGAAAGTAACCGAAGATGGCATGTACCTTCTAAGTGCAGGTTGAGTTTTGACCACTTCCTTGGAAATTATTTCTAGTTAAAGCTGGTTCTCGTAGTTGATAGGTGTTCAAAATGTGTTATTGGGGAATATCTGGTAGTCTATCATGTAGCTTGTAAATTGTTACAAGGTGTCGTTTTGGTGACTACATGCATGCACTGGAAGAAAAATGATTAAGATAGTGGATTACACTCTGTAATTGGTGCTGCGAACTTGTTAGTAGGAAATTAGTATCTACTACAATATTAATTAGTTCAAGGCTTAGTGAGATCGGTTTGACTTCTAAGTGGTTTTATATAGTCCACTGTGATTTCCTTGCAAACTAATGTGAAATTAGCCTTGGCTTTGTGAAAGTTTTTATGCCTCGTATAGTATACTTGCGTAATCATCTTTTCAAGTAATGATCCTTCTCCCTCAATCTCTTTGTCTTTCAATTTCAGGCTCTGATTCAAGAATAAAGTTGTGGGATCTTGAATCTGGCTGCAATACCCTTGTAAATTTCGAAAGGGTGCGCCTACAAACAAATAAGGCAATCCAGTTAGCCATATCTCAGGATTCAGCTCAAGTTTTTGTCCCATGCATGACAGTCGTGAAAGTAAAATATTCTTCCCCATGTCATAATTATCTTGATTTTATGTGAGTATAGTTCATATTCATGATCATATTGTTCTGGCAACATAATACATCTTACACGTCTCTTGAATTTCTTAGGCATTTGATGTTTGGTCTGGTAAAATGTCCCATACATTTCGTGGCCACTACGAATCTGTGAACTGTTGTTGGTTTAATTCACAGGATCAGGTGAGCTATCTCCTCTACATTTTATTAAGGCTGCTTAATTATAAATTATGGCGAGACATTTGTGAGACATGATACCTCCACCTAATGATTAGATTTTTGGTCAGAAACGGAAATATTTAATGACTTTCATACCCTAAAGATGCTGTTTGGGATTTACATGTTTTTTCCATCTCTGTCTTGCAAATGAATTACCGTACTTTTGAAGTGCAACACAGCAACGGTTGAAATAATTTTATGTACGCATAATAGAACCGATCCTCTTGTGTCTAAGTTAATAAATTTTTTTACTAAAATAAAGCTATTGTTTCATTCTCAATAATGTATGCATAAAAGCAATCTTTCTATAAAAGACTCCTTTGCTAAACATCTTCAACCTGCCAGCTATCTTTTGATCGATTTCTTCTGTTGTAGGAACTATACACAGGCGGCAGTGATCGACAAATTCTTGTATGGTCTCCATGCAAACTGATTACAGATGACACGGTAGGTGTTCAAAGTTGAAGATCTTTTTCTCTTTCGATTTTCTTTTATTGCATCTCATTTGGTTATTAACGAGCATCTGCTAGCACACAACATCAAGCTGTCGATGAACATTAGCATAATTAGTTGACATTGAAAATGCAGGATGAACCCCATACTATAGATCAGGATAATTGGAGTGATTAGGATCTGCTCCTACATCGATTTGTTCCAGATATCCCATTCCATCTATAGCGTTTCTTCCACTTGTATATATTAGATGTATGTGTATATGCTCATTTCTTTGCTTCTTGTCAGTCATATCTCCCGTTCTACAGTCTTTTGTTCAGTAAAAGGATATGACATATGTGCATGTAATTGCAGTCAACGAGTAATTTTTTGTTCTTTTTATTTATACAAAAACAAATTACCAACATAGTAGACAGTTATATTGTATGAATGAGAGAATTTTTTTAAAAATGAAAATTGGAAGCTCTATTTAACCCCTGATTTATTATCTGCTGAGCTGAATTCTGACTTTAAGCCTCCTTTCTGCATTGCATCATTGGAAGCCATTAAGCCAACAGAGACATGAGATTGGATATCAGCAAAACTAGTGATCAAAACCCAACCAGACAAGCAGTTAAAATCTACTTATAGCCCACCATTCGGATAAGCCAACAAGCTATGCTATCAAAATATCTCAAACAAAAGTGTATCTGCAACTGACTACTGGTGGTGTGCCATTGAATTCACAGCATATGAACAGAACTCGAGCCATGGTGCAAAGCAGCAAGGTTGAAGAGCAAAATACTCCCAAAGGCTATAATAACCAAAGAGAATGTATTCATACCTATTTGCAATAGGCGACCATGCAACAGCTATAGAAATCATAGTACTTACTGAAACACATTCTTACAATTAAAGCCTGAAACAATGAGCAAAACTATGTCTAAGTAATCCTCATCCGTCTGCTTAATTACCAACATCATTAATTGTCTCAACAACAATAGAATTCCCATTCAGGGTTGAGTTAAATTTGTCTGTAAAATGCACTACAAATAAATGAATGGAATGATACTAACTATATGAAAAGTATCAGAGCAGAGTCATATGATACTACATTTTATGACAATCCATCGTGGTTTAAGAATTTTTGGCACAGTGTTGTTCCCTGAAAATCTAGGAAAGTATATTGCAGAAGCTCTGATCTTTCATCATCTGTCATGGGTGAAAACCCGAAGCTGTTAGTCCATGTGTCGACTGTTACAGGTACTGCAGGTAAAATCAGCTTCTGCACACCGAGTTTCGCTAGATTCTTTTCAATTTCATCCACCAAAACTCGACACATACCACGGCGGCGGTGTGTGAACCTGGTAGCAACAAGGGGCATCTCGGCCACCTTGTTTCCATGTATTCGTATGGTAGCCACAGAAACCAGATCATCATTTTTTTCCAGAACCACAGTATAGAATCCTTTGAAATTCAATCGTTTTAGCTTTGATCCTCTGCTGAAAATCACATCTTCAACTAAATCTCTCCCGGTGAAAACATCTTTACTAGGCTCAAAACACTCATGCATCACATCGAGTGCGACACTCAGCTTACTGTCATTCTCAGCAGAAGCATCCAGGCCATGAGCATGATTGGTGTCACTGTCAGAGCAGGCCTCAGACTTCAATAATGTCCAGGTCAGATTGTTCCCTACTGGAATTGGTTTTCCTGTAAGGTTTCGCAGGCCAGAGGAGATCTTTTCACAGCCATGGCTACAAATCCAGTTTTTTCCAATCTGATAATTCTTCAGGCTGTTTGATTCTTTCAAACTCAGGCAGCCAACATGAAATTTACGCTCACATTGTTGACAAGTACGAAAACTATCACCAGTTACATATCCGATGCAACAAATTCCGCAACAGCAGGATGGACAAAACCAGTTGCCATCTGGAATTTCCTTCAGGCCAAGGCAATTCAAATGGAAAGCAGAAGGGCAATGATCACAGCAAATCAAATCTCCCCCATCGCGACAAGCAGAGCAAACATCATCACCCTCATCTTGATACGAGTTCCCCTTCACAGTTCTAGGGCTCTTTACTTCGGAACCCCAGTTCATTATTGAATCACGAACTTCCCTTTGACAATCATAAAGAGATTTGCCACTGCCATCGTCCAAGATTATATTAGCAGATGGCCTGTGGTTGCCACTACCAGCATGAACCTCAAAGAGAGTGAGAGTGAAAACCCTTAAACAGCAGTCACATTGGATCCCTTCGCGAGTTATCCGTCCTGTCTTCAATGGTTGCCCTGCCTTACTGCGGTAATACACGTTTTCCAGCCAGGAAACAGCATTATTATCAATCAACCAAGAGAGAACAGTTCTAGGGTTACGATGAGGGGAATTAGGAAGCGGTTTCTCTCGTACTCTTTTACTTGATCGTTTCATCACCCGAGGTTTGGTTTGCTTCTGTTGTGTTTTCAGTCTTTTTCCTCTTCTGGGTGGCTTGGGTTGAACAGATTCAGACGTAGCCTGATTTACCTGGCTCAAACTCTTCCTTTTTGCCGGTTGCTTGGATTGCAAGTCTCCAGCCACCACTCTTCCTTCTTGCCTTCCTTCATCGATATAACTTTTGCAGGCCGTTCTGAGTGAATAGAAAACTTTTCCTTTCGGTGATTGATAGCGCAACTCCTGTCTTCCGTTTTTCGGTGCGTACCAGAAAACCCACCCCATTGCAGAAAGATGTTTCTTGGCTTTCAATGAAAGTTCCCGCGGTGAGCTTTCCATGCCCGAAACCCCATGATACCACCGAAATACAGCTTCTTCACAAACTTCACCTTCGACGTTAAACATGGCTGACTCGTCAATGGGAGCCATGGTGAAACAGAAAAGAAACGAAGGTTGCTTTATAGGCAGGTTGTATACCTAGCTATTCCTATGACGAGGGGAATTCTTATGATGAGGGGAGTTTTAATCAATTTTATATTTATTTTAATTTATTTTTATATATTTATGTTTATTTATAATATTAATTTATTTTATATTTAATTAGACTTTACAATAAAGTCTATTTTACTTTAAAATTTTCTTACGAGGATTAGTGATAAAATTAAATTAGACCTAATTTTGTTTAGTCGAAGACAATTTTTTAATTTAAATATATTAAAATTTATTTATTTAAATAATTTTATTTTATGAATTATAATATATATATATATATTCAATATTAAAATATTTATATTTTAATATAAATTATTTATTAAAATTAAATATATAAAAATTAATCATTTACAAATTATATAATAAAAAAGTATATCTGCAAACTTAAGTTATATGAATTTTAAAAATGAGTATTTTACTATTTTATATGTTTTTACAAGTATTATTTAATTATTATTAGTATTTATTATGTGTCAATTAATTAATATTTTATAAGATTACTTTTACATTCTTAATATTTATTATCATGATTATTAAATATTAAT
Source organism: Firmiana major (assembly GCA_033439115.1). Lineage (NCBI taxonomy): Eukaryota > Viridiplantae > Streptophyta > Magnoliopsida > Malvales > Malvaceae > Firmiana > Firmiana major. The sequence continues at coordinate 49,531,292 of CM065909.1, forward strand.
AAATATATATATATATTTTAAAAAATAATGTGAGGGTTTAAGAATTTACTATGTGATACTCAAACAATCTTTTAGATTTAATTTTATAGTTAATAAATTTCCCGCCCTACCATTAAAATTATTAAACAGTAGTGTTGTAACACTATAAATGCAATACTCAACGACCCTCGTAATTGTTTTATTTTGTAAAATCCATTTATATTTTTAAAGCCAAATCTAATAAATAAAACCTCAACCCAAGAGTTTTTTTTCCTAAACAAAGGTAGTTTATAATCTTATTTTCTTAAATGATGTAATTATAAACTTTATTTCACACATAGATAATCTTATATAATTAGATTCCACCTCAGCAAGAAAATTCAATGTCAGTTTCCTTTGTTAATCCTCTCTCTCTCTCTCTTTTTCTGTAACTAATCATATATGTCTCTTCATTTTTTCCATCCAGAAGAAAACACAATGTTCACCACCAAGAAAGAAGAACCCAACAAAATGAAGTGTATAAAAAAGTGATCTGAACCAAAGAAAAAGATAGGATCACTGATGGTTTTGAATATTTTGGTTGCCACTGCTACTAAATCCACCTTCGATAAGCAAGCATGGAGATTACTCCCTTTCAGTTCTTCATAGTAAATAAGTATATACTTTTAAGAAATTTTAAGTGAGAAATGTGTCGATTCCTAGATTAATTAATCTTTTAGAAGATTTTTTTTATAATAATGAATCTATAAATTACCAAATTTTATGTTCATTTATCTCTTAAAAATGAGCTCTCGATTTATTTAAACTGAAAAAAAAAAAAAAAAAGCAATCAACACCTCATGATTAACAAAGCATTAGGCTTTTGCCAAGAGGTCTGGTTGACATGCCTAGAACACTTAAGCAAAGCCCACATCAAGACATAAAGCGAGTAGGTCTCAGTTGAAAGCCTAACATACGATAAGCAAGTCTTATGAACCAAGTTAACATAACTCGCTTAAGATAACCCAACTACCTCACAGTAAACAATCTTGACGCTTGATCAACTACACGAGTGAGAGACTTCACCTATCAAAATTGATGAACTTGAATATTTTCAAAAAAAAAAGTCTCATCTGCCATGTTGACTTGGCACGCATGACACAGCTATAAAAGGAGCTAAAGAGGAAAGGCTTCATAAGCTAATAAACCTTTAAAAACCTAAACCTTCATCTTCAACCCTTAGTCACTCAAGAACTAATATTGCATCAGAGCTCATACCTAGCTCCAACACTTGTTTGCTCTCTTTTTCTCTGTTTTCAGGTATCAGCACACTTTACAGAACTTGCTTGATCTCCTCCGAGGGAAGCCTTCACCTCCATTGTTATAAATCCCTCAACACAAAGATTGTGCCATTGCCTTAAAAACTTCCTTTATCATTTGGGTTTAGAGTTTAGAGTTACAGTTCAGTTTTATCCACTCACCAAAAAAAAAAAGATAAAGTTAAAAAAAATTAAAATTACGTAAAATCTTCACACTGACGTGGAATTCAATTATAAAAGACTACTTGATTTTAAGAATAAAATTTACCCATCAAGGAAATAAGATTGTAAAATATTTTGACTAGAGAAAAAACTCTCTCAACTCATATTTTCACCGATATCAATAAAAAATAATCCAATTATTTAATAAGTTTATATATGATATATTGACAGTGTATAATATCTATACACTATCAATGCACCTCGGCTAACACCTAATTAATGAGAAAAAAAAAGTTAAACCCTTAAAAATAAATACAAATAATTTTTTTTTTCAATTTGCTTACAAGTGTTTAGTATTTTTTTAATTTGCTTATTAATGAAATATCAACTTTAACTGCATTGACAATGTATAAAAATTATTTTATTTTTTTCTTAAAATAGTTGAAGTTAAAAAATAAAAAATTAGAAAACGTTCAAATCAAAAGACCTAAATATCTCCTAAACATTTTAATTTTTAAGAGACAACTTGATAATGTGAAACATTAAATAAATAAAATCAAAGTCCCAAGTCTCTAAAAGATCATTTTAAAGTATATTATTTTAATTTAAAATATTTAAAAATTACAAGATGTGAACAACTATAATGGATAAGATTCAAAATTATTAAGATATTCACATTTAAGGATCAAATAAGTTATCTTGTACAAAATAATTAAAAATAAGATGATTTAATCAAAATCATCCATGGCAAACGCAACGAAGCTAGATATTTTTGTTCTTCATCTATCACAACCTCTTTTGTTCTTTTATTATTTTTTTGTTCGGATTTTGTATTTTCACAGTAAGATATATCAGAATTGCTGGAATTTAGCTTTATATATATATAATTCGAACAAATTTACAACATTTAATTTTTTTTGCCGATTGAATAGTTTCTTCTAAAAACATTTCTCTTTAAATTATGATAGACTAAACAGTCTCCAAGATATAACCAATTACTGTGCTATTTTTAGATATTGGTTATCATAGACCAAGCAATCTCCAAAATTATAACTAATTGCCGTGCTATCTTTGGATATTGATTTGATTCATTTTCTTTTGATTTAATAGGACAAGATTATAACTAATTACTGCTGCTATCTCTAGTTATTGATTTGATTCACTTTTTTTTTTTTCCATTTAATAAGACATTTCTAAATGAACTTTCTTTTTAAAAAAAAAAAAACAAATTATAAATAGGAAGCGGTTGTGAGTAATAAAAATTTTGAATATTAATTCAAATGATTATATTATTACTTTGAATAAATGTATGAGAATTTTATAAATATGATATTCCAATATTAATATTTATATTTTTTTAATATGGAAAGTCTCTATGAGAAATGTGATTATGCATTGAAATGGAAAGAATATAGACATTATAGAATTAATAGAGACTTACCAAAATATCGGTTTTTAATGCTTTACTCTTTTAATATTCCCAATATCAATGAGAAATGGTGTTTATTTTTGGGAAATTGTCTTATTAATAACAGTTTGAATGAATTGTATAAGCTGTTTGTCCGCAGCCTTGTTTTTCTTAAATGATCTTTCTAGGTAGAAGAAACTCATGAAACCCATTTAATTGATGAACTGACCATAGAAAGGAGAAAAGAAAAGATAAAAAAGAAAGTGAGAAACGAGAATATACAATCAAAGTGGCAGCCCAACAACTCAAAAGGTTAGTATAATGTTTAAAATTTTATTGAATTTTTAAGTAAAAATGATTGATAATGAAAAATATTATATTTAAATCATTAAATCAAATTTTTTCGATAAACGTCAATTACGTAGTACAAATAAAAATTAATTTAATACGTAATATGATATTAAAATATCGCGTAATTTAATAATTTTCAAAATTGCAAAAAATTTGCTAGCCTATGAAGGGTTTTGGTCAAGAGATTCCAATCCAAAAGTGACATTGTCGGTAAATTTACATTATTTTTTTTGTTCATCACCCATTAATTTCATTGATATAAGTGCAACTAATGCATATTTTAATAAATCAAATTTATTTTGTAAAGAGAGAATAATAATCACGTTACAATGTCATAGTCACCATCTATTTGCTTATTTTCCTTTGTTTTTTTCTGCCAAATCCTTTTCACTTTCTCATAGCCGATTTCGATCGACGATTGGGATTAATGGGCTAACGTGATTGGAAAAACATGAATAGAAAGGATAAAATAATTTTTTTATCTTTATTTTTAAATGTTTTTACTATTTTATTAAAAATATATATTTTTAATTTTTTTTTAATTTCATTGAAATTGATCTTATTAGTCGTTCAAATTAAAACCTGAGAAGATATCAAGATGGTAGCAATCGTATAATCAATAAATTGTATCTTCTACTTCTAAAAAAGGAATGGAAACTGTTATTTTTTTCCCTTCATTTTGTAGAGAAATATGTTGAGGTTAACAAACATAAGTGTACACAAAGAAGACAATTCATAAGTAATATTCTATCTTAATGTTTCTATTCTTTTCAACTTAGTGTTAGCAGTGTTAACCATACCCACATTTGAAAACCTCTTTAGATCATATGTTTTTCGTTGTTTTTGTCAGAAAACTCCTGTAGCCAGCGAACATCTGAGTAAAACAAAAGCAGAGCCGGCCTGCAATTAGGAAAGGCAACTAGCAAGCAGCAACCTCCCAATCCCCGCAATTTGCTTATATAATAACTTAAACCCGGGCTGAGACTGAGGTTGTTACTGGAAAACCCCAAACCCAAAGTAATAAAATATCGTTAGTCAAGTTTTTTTAAAACGTTATCCTTTTGGATTCCTGCGTGCTAACACCGCAATCCGCGAGTCAAGTCAATGGATGCTCAATGTTGTTGCCGCTTATAAATTCTAGTGTCTCTTTCTTTTACCTTTTATCTTTTATTTATTTATTTATTTTTTCTCGTAGGGTTGGATTGAAATTTGAGTACTTGACGCAGCAAACCAAGACTTTTTACGGAACACGTTTTGTTGAGTTTTTTCTTAATCGGAAAATTAATCCATGTTTCAGCTTAAAGGCCAGCAGTCGACCTTAGGCAGTTTGAAGTCTCATCTGAAAATCAAATCAGCACAACCCATGATTGCAAAAAGCTTGAAATCTCCGACAGGTTCAACAGAGATGGATCCTGGAATCTGGAGCAAGCTTCCACCGGAGCTTCTCGAGTACATACTCTTGTTTTTGCCTCTTAAAACGTTCTTGAATTTGAGGTCGACTTGTAAGCATTTCATGTCTCTTGTATTCTCTCCTTGTTTTATTTCCAAACACTCCTCTGATTCTCCTTTCTCTTCTCTTCTGTTGCTTTCTCACCCCCAGTGCTATAGCCATTTTCCTCTCTATGACACTGTGCTTGGGGCTTGGCGGAATTTGGCACTTCCTTTCTCTTTCTTGCCGCCATGCGCGGCTCAGTTTAACCTTCTTTCATCATCCAATGGACTTCTTTGCCTCTCTCTCCCAAATTTATCTTCTTTCCTTGTATGCAATCTCTTGGGCAAATCTTCCAGGGTCATTCAATTCCCTTTCTCTTCTTTTGCTTTTGAGCTGTTCACTTTGGTTTCCACGCGAGATGGGTATAAAATCTTCATGCTTTTCTCGAAATTCTCTTCCTGTTATGCTTTTGTGTATGACTCAAAGGTTCATTCTTGGAGAAGATACGATGGTTTTGAACCACTTCTCATTGACAATTTCCATCAGGAAGGCGCATCCTTCAATGGGTATTTGTATTTTACTACCCCAGAGCCTTTTTCTGTGGTGTGCTTTGATTTGGAGAATGGAAAATGGGACAGACTTACCACTGAAATGCCGGGGGAGCTTACATTCGTGAGGCTGGTCAGTGATACCGATGGAGGAAAGCTGTATTTGGTTGGGGGAATCGGAAGAAATGGGATTTCAAGGAGCATGAGGTTGTGGGAATTGGGTAACCAAGGAAACTGGGAGGAAATGGAAAGATTGCCAGAATTGATGTGCAGGAAATTCATGTCTGTCTGTTACCACAACTATGAACATGTTTATTGCTTATGGCATCAGGGAATGATCTGTGTTTGCTGCCACACGTGGCCAGAGATTTTGTATTACAAGGTTTCAAGGAGGACATGGCATTGGATACCCAAGTCTCCTTCATTGCCAGACAAGTGGAGCTGTGGCTTCAGGTGGTTCTCTTTTGTTCCAGGGTTATATGCTTTGGCTTGATATTGCTCTTGTTATGTTTGCTAATCTTAGTCAGTGTGATGAGTAACGTACAATTGGTTCAACTAGAGATTTGTGTTTGAGGGTTTGAGTTATTAGACTTATTTCATTGTATTTTCTGAATCTTGATTGGCTTTGATGAATTCGGAAAAACTATGTTGTTATAATACACATTTATTGGATTTTTGTCCCCATTCTAGATTAGACAAGGATGAAAGCTGATTAGACAGAAACAACCATGTTTCTATTAGAAATTTCAACTAGATTCTGTGATTCCTGGTAAAGCCAGTCGGTTTGATTGTAAATGTGTAAAGTTTTTCTAGAGCATTTAGTCTAAGATGCCAACAATCAGCAGCATTCGACTTGAACTCTAGGCAGCAAACCAGTGACTTGAACTTTAGGACCACAGGGGTGGACACCAGTTAAGATTGGAGCCAATAATTTGGAAATTAAATAGTACTGCCATTATTGGTTAAAAAAAAAAAACCCTTAAAATGGTCAATGCTATTATAACAAACTCCAGACTTGACATAGCCACTCAAGTACACGAAACGTTAAATAAATCTAATATCAGCCATTTACCGAACCATGAAGATATCCATCTTGCACGCTTCAACTTGGAAGGCAAGTAGGTGATTAGCCTACCAGACGGAGACTAGTAGACACTATTGTCAACAAAAGTTAAACCAACAACGTTCAATTGCAGTTTCTGCTTAGCCTCTGAGCTTTTGAACCACTTGATCAATTGATTATAAGATCAATTGATTATGTTACTTGCAAGTTGCAACCATTTACATTTCGTGACAATTATTATTATTAGAAAATTTTAAGGATGGACCATGGACGACGACTCTGCAAATTCAAAGATAAGGTGCTGAAACTGGAGCAGTAATCATCAGCACCTCAACTGAGACAATGCAAATAACAGGAGAAAAGTACTAGAGCAAATGGTGGATTGACCAAAATATACAATCAACTAATGTACCTAAATTTATTAGTAGATCCAACCCGACCCTCCACATTCAATCGAGAGAGTACAGATTCATCTCCAACTAGGTTTCAAACATTACAGCCCCTATATGAAATTTGCGAAGCTTGAGCTGTTTGGCTGCACCAAGCCAACTCACTAAAATAACCATATGCCATTTCTAAAAAGATTCATCACAATTCACAAGAAGCATAGTCACTTAATAAGAGTAATAATTTATTAAAAAAGAGTAGTCATCAAAGATTTTGAACAATGCAAAAATGTAAACACTACCTGAAAGGTATTCAAATCCATATTCAATCACTATCAAGATGCCTATGTGAAAGCGACAAGAAAGAAAATTAAGGGATTCAGTCCCATCAGCCATATTGTTTGTTCCTATCATGTAGTCATTATACCTGTTCAGGGCTTTAAAGAGAGAGCCAAACCAAACTTGGGAGTCTTCTCCAAGGCCTTTGTGTCAAAGGCCCCAGATATTGTAAGGAAAGACTTCGGTCTGAGTTCATGCTGTATAAGAGCACCAAGATTGCCATGGTTATTGAGCTTTGCCTTCACCAGTGTGTGTGGATCAACAAGATATGAACATCCCACCGTTAATGTGTTTTCATTTGTGGAGAACTTTCTTGCAATCTCACCCACCACAGCTCCACCATTCAGCTGATTTAGATGGTGCAAATATGACACCCTTAGGGAGTCTCCCTTATCAGCCCTGTAAGAGAAGGAAAGTACAACCACTAATTACGGCTTCTATCATGGCCATCAAAAGAAAAAATGCCTTGTGGGGGAAAAACGGGAAAGACAATTTTCATTATTTGGTCATATTTTCATGTTTTGCAGCATTGAAGCAACATCATATTATAAAACAAAGGTTTTCACATAGCACCAATTTCATCAACTTCTATATGGTATCTTTTATTCTATTTCACCACCCACTAGAAATAAATTGCTGTAAGATATAACTATATAAAGTTATCAACTGCTATTGAAAACTGGAAAGCTTACAGGATCACTGAAGCATTTGAATCTGGCTTTGTCATGTTTACTCCAGCATTATACTTTGTAAATTCACCAGAAGATGTCATGTAGCTTGCTTCTGCACCAAAAGCAATGCTTGGAGTACCAATGGTTGCAGAAAAATCAAGAGCTGGGGATTTCTTCAGCCCAACGGCAGTTGTCAGAGCTGCATGTTCATGAAAATACTGAACCTCCAACTGTAAAAAAAGATAACAGTCAAAAATCTTTATGGATACATTTATCATTCAAGCATAAAGGATAAGTAAGTCAGTACCTTTCCAGAGTTACAATCAGGCAGCTTAAAAGAAGCCACTGTTTTTGCAGATGGATGTAAATCTGTGATGGTGAAGGTTGTCAACAACTGCTCAACACATCAAACTAATATTAGCAAGAATTTAAACTGAATTCAGATTTCAAAGGATAAGGTTGGAAACAACATTTGAATCAGTGTCAAGCTTCAAATCAACTACACCATTCTTGTGCTTGTATTGTAAAGCCACATCCCCAGAGGAGAGACCTCCCTTATTCACAAGATTTGATACAAGCACCTGAAGATAAAGAAATCACAATAACCTTTACCATCAATAAAGAAAGAAGAGGCAGCTGAAGAAGTAGCAGATAGAACTAGAAAAGTGGTAAATCCAAAATAAGCTCCGTTACTCAAGGCATCGAAAACCTATGCGGCTAAGCCTGCAGGGCAGAACCAACCAGGCGGTGGAAACAACTATGTACAGAGAAAAGAAAATTCTTGATCTCTGACACAAAAGATAACTAGAAAGAGCACAATAGAAAGAGAACAAAACAATGGTTTCAAAGCATCAGTAAATCAAAATAACTTTGCCGAGTCAAAGGTATAACTCAGCTAAGAAATTAAGCCTCAATTCCATAGCTATATCAACTTAGTTTCCTCATTTTAGAACCAGAGAAATTAGTAATACAAAACATATAATTCCAAATTAACACAAAAACGAAGCCAATCTTATGTTCTTTTTAGCACCAACAAGCAAAATGACACAACGATGCACAGATCTAAGACTTCAACCCAGAAAACTTATTCACTAAAAACAATCAGAATATAAATAAAATACAGTCAATCAAGATAAGTTTTAAAAGAATAACAACACCATCATACAAAATGAAACAACCAGATCAATGACAAGCACATCATCACATTAATCACAGCTAGCAATTTAAATTTAAAATAAAAAGAAGAAGAGATCGTTATTGGTACCACTCCAGTGTAGCTGGAGCTCGAAACGGAGAACTTCTGGTCGGAGGTGTAGTCTTTGTTGAGTAAATCTGGCAAAAGAGAATCGAAATGGTCATATAACTGTGATAATTTAAAGCTACCCAAATCGGTTCACAGTGAGGAGAAAGGTGAATTTACCTCTGGGTTTTTTGTCAAAATCAGAGAAGAGCCCAGGTCCTCTGCTCATGTTTGAACTTCGAAAGTGAGAAGACAAACAAAAAAGAGGGTTTTGGAAACAGAGGCTTTACTTTTTATTTGTTTGAAGTATGGCAATGGAGCTCTTTACATCAACCCTATTTTTCATTTGGGGTTTTAGGGGGGTTTTAGATAAATTTTAAAAATAAATAAAAACAATGACGAAATTTTTTTACTGAAGACCGATTAAATTAAGGCGTTTTTAAAACGACACCGCTCCGAAAATTTTGCCGCACGGCTTGAGAAATACCAAGTTTAAAGATGATTGGGCTACCAGCCCATAATAATAGCCCATAATAAATGAGAGTTAGGCCGACCATATTTTTAGGTTCAATTACATTAATTTTATTAGTTTACAAGATTGGTAAAGATTATCGTAGAGGATTAATGGACGTTAGGAAGTCGTAAAAATATAATATTTCATGAATTTGTTAAACATGACATAAATAAATCTATTTGAATTGTGATAGAGGTGTTTTAGGACTCAAGAGTAATTTAATCTTTTATCTCGGATAAGATAACAATTAGGACGATATCACGTCACATGAACCTAACTTGTAGTCACCTCAACATGTTCAATGCTGACTTGCCTCGTTAAGGACAACCACATCAAAAGCGCGCGAGAGACCACCTTGGGAAACAAGTCATCACGAGATGGCCAAAAAAATCATGTCATGCCAAGTCGACAAATCAACTTGACCAAGTGAATCATAGGACAAGTTTACCAATTCTACCTTGCCATGTGCAACAAATGTGGCTTATGGGATTACATTATTCGAGGCCACATCAATCCAACCATCATATAAAAGACAATCTCTCCTTCAAGAGTAGGCTAGGTCACCAATTCTCACTCATTCTTCCATTTTACCAAGCTTTACTTTTGCTTTCATTTTTTTTCTTCACCTACCGACTTGAGCGTCAGAGTTACCTCCGACCTCTCTTGATGTCTTCTTTCTATTTCACGTTATCCTTGGAGCCAATCTCAAACAAGGAGATTGCTTCATGAAAAAAAAAATGTATTAAACGAAATCCCTTCTTACTTAATTAAATAAAAATGTATGAATCAATTAAGTATGAATATTTTGCACTAGAGATATTTGAAATATTGATTAACACTCCATATATATTAGTCTAATGAAGTAAGGATTATGGACCAATTAAGATTGAATATCTTTTATCAAATCTGTTCATTGAGTGGATTACAATGTTTTAACCTCAAAAAATTATTCCGGCCCATGTCATGGATCCACAAACCAAATAGAATAATGTGGCTCCAAATGGAAAGAAGAAAAGCTACCTTCCGTATAATATATAGAATCCGCCAATTGAATTGCTGCAAACTTTGAAGAGTTTCTCTATGTTTTTAAGTTTCTAAAACCATCTAGTGATAGGGACTTGACACCATTGGCTTTGTCCAAGTCTCCATTACAAATTTTGTAATATTGTACTAAAGTTTTGTTGGTTGGAAAGATGAAAAGAAATGAGTATAAAAAATTTATTGATCGAGTAATTAAATTATAAAATAGAAAAATAGCTATCCAATGATCTTATATATATTTTTTGTTTACTACTAAATAAAGTTTAAAAACTTGTTTTACTCTTTACTATTTATAAGTAAGTTGCCTACTTTCTTAATATTAAATAAAATTTTTCAATTTCAATTTTAAAAATCAATGCATAAGCTAAGGCTCACATAAGGCTCGACATAAACTCAATGCATTCTTTTACCATGCAAAATTAATGATAATTATTTATATATATATATATATGACATAATAACTTGAAAATAAAAAATATACAAATATTTAGATTCGAACATTAAATTTATTAAAATCTATCCATGAATAAGACATCATCAATTAACTAGATTAATCTCAAATTTCATAAAATATTAATTAATCTAATAATTAATAAAAATTTGAAAATCCAAAAAGATATTTCAACCTTTAAAATCAAGTACAGAAAACGAAAATAATTAATTCATTTAATTAATCCATAGCAGCCAATCTATTTTGTATTCTTTTTTATTATTTTACCTAGTCAGATAGCAGCCCACAGTCACTATCGATTTCCAAGTCAACAATCGAATGTGGCCGGCTTACTACAACATGAAACAAGAATCATGGTGTCACATCCATCCAATGATAGGTTCTTTTTTTTTTTGCCCCCAGTTTAATTTAGAAATTGTAAAACAGAAAATTGATTTCATGAATCATGATGTAATGTTTTTAATATAAAATGAAAAAGAAAAACTAGGTCGCTTACCATGCAATTTTTATTTGCATTGGATGTTGAAAGCACAAGGCAAATAGCAAATGAATGTGGTCCGGTGTTTCCCTCTGCAAAATCATAAAAGAGATCATTGATGATATAAATTCATGATCATTACTATTGAAACACTTATAGTTAAGCAATTTTTTTTCCTAAATAAAAAAGATAGAACTAATAATATAATAAGTAAATTTTATAATTTTAGAAACAATACAATATAAAAACAATATAAAAGACACTAGCTACAAATTTAACAAAAATATATAAATCTAGTAAAAATTAAAAATTTTATTTTTGTGTTTAATATATCAACAATATCACAAGATAATTTTTATATTTTATATGATAAATATGAAACAAAAATGATATAAAGACGATATCATCATCATTATCATCAAAGTCTTTATCTTAATATTGGGGTAGATTATATAAACTAATATACAAATTCACGCTAAGTTGTCAATATGAATTCTCATCTTTCACTCATTCCTATCTAATACAATATATTCTTTCAACTCTCGTTTTGCTGTATCTTTTCGAATTACTTCATTTTAAGTCTTTTTCATCCCTTAGCCTTGACCATTTTTATATCATTCATAGAATCGTCCACAGATATACGTCGTATGTGTTTTAACCAACGTAAACGACTTTTATTCATCTTATCTTCAATAAGTGTCATTTCAACCTTCTTGCGAATGTCCTCATTTTTCATTATGTATTTTTCTCGTATATTCACACATCTATCGCAGCATTTGTATTTTAGCTACCTTAATCTTATGAGTATGCACTCCTTTAGTCGCTTAACATTCATTACCATAGAGTAATATAAGTCTAACAACTGTCCTGTAAAACTTACATTTCAACCCTATAGAAATTCTTTTATTACACAACAGACTTGTAGCGTTTCTCCAGTTGCTTTAACCAGCCTGTATTCTATGGGTTACATCACCATCAATCTCTCCATCCATCTGAATTATCGACCCTAAATATCTAAAATGACTCTGCTTAGGGATTGTCACCTCATCTAGCATCACTATGAATCATCTTTCTCTCTGTTTGGACTGAATTTACACTTCATGTATTCAGTCTTGACTCTGCTTAATCTGAATCCTCTTGACTCTGACGTTTACTTCTATAATTCTAACTTAATATTAACTTCGACTTTAATCTCAACACACAAAATAATATCATTTACAAACATCATACACCAAGGTACATTATCCTGGATGAATTTTGTTTACTCGTTCATTACCATAGCGAACAAAAAACGGATTTAACGTCGACCATTTATATAGCCCTACTCTGATTGAAAATTCACTTGTTTGTCCTCTACATGTCATCGAATGTGTTCTTCCATCTCCATACATATCCTTAGTTATTTTAATATATTTCAAAGAGATTTTTTTTCATTAAAGACCACCATAACACTTCTCAAGGTACTTTATCATATGTTTTCTCCAAGTCTATAAAAACAATATGAACATCATTCCATTGAACTCGAGAACGCTCTACAAATTGTCTAAGCAAATGTATCGCTTTCATAGTTGACCGGCCATACATAAAACCAAATTGATTCTCCGATATCTCTACAGTTTTCTTTAATCCTCGTTCTGTCACTCTTTACCATAATTTCATCGTGTGACTTATTAATTTTATGTCTCGATAATTGGAACAATTTTGAATATCTCCCTTGTTCTTATATAAAAGAACCAACACACTCTTTCTTCATTCCTCACGCATCTTGTTATTGCGTCAAATCTTATTGAAAAGTTTGTCAACCACCTAACTCTGACCTCTTAAAGATATTTCCAAACTTCAATATGAATGTCATCAGGCCTAACAACTTTCTTGTCTTCATCGTCTTCAGTGTCTTCTTTACTTCTATCTCTTTAATTTTACGCATAAAATATCGGTCCAAATCTTCAAGAGGCACCTCTATCTCTTTAATTTTGCGCATAAAATATTGGTCTAAATCTTCAAGAGGCACCGAGATATTATCCATAATTTGACTTTGTCCACCGTTGAATAGCTTGTTAAAATAATCACGCCACCTTTTTTAATATCATTGTCCTTAATTAGAGTTATTTGATATTCATCCTTTATACATTTCACCACTCATAAGTCCCGACTCCTCATCTCTCTTACTCGCGCCAATCTATATATCTCTTTCTCTCCCTATTTTGTGTCCAACTTGTTATTTATCTCTTTCACAACCTTCACCTTAGCTTCTGCCACCGTCGTCTTTGTTTTTTTCATAGCTAACTTGTATGTTGTAAAGCTCTCTTTGGTGTTGTTTGTTTTCAAAACCTTGTAACAATCTTTCTTAGTATTTATAGCTTCCTTAACTGATTTAATCTACTTTCTACATTTGATACTTTTAGTATCTCCTCACCCACTTCTCGAATATGTTTTACAATCTTGTTCTACATTGTATTCGAGGTTTTCTTTGTTGTCTAGTCTTCTTTTTGGATCAACTGTTTCTATTTACTTCACTACAACCTTCTTTTAGCTTCCATCATCGAATATTTATAGCTTTTTCTTGTTAGTTCTTACAATATCATTTATAAATTTTTAAATTTAATACTAATAATCCATATTACACGGTATACTTTCACTTGATATAACTTTATAATCTTAATAATTGTGTTTATTTTTTAATAAAAAATTTATTTGATTTACATTCGATCAACTTTTAAATATTATAAAAATTTAAATTATTAAATTTAATAATAAATAGGTAAAATATTTAATGATTCCATTATTATTCGATAAAAGTAGTAGTTTTTTTAGATAAACGATCGGCATTGGTGATTGGCCAAAATAAGGAAAAAAAGATTTTGGGTGCGTTACGTGGCAGTACTTAGTGGAAGGAAGAGTACTGAAACGTACCTTTGTCACAGTACTCAAAATCTTGCTCCAGAAGTCCAGATTATCTCTCCATCAACTTTCTTTCGGAGTCGCGGGGAGTTTAATTGAAGAGAGAGAAAGAGCTGAAAAGAGAAAGAAGACTTCGTCTTCGATAAAAACCCTTTATCCAATAGCGGACCTTCTACGCACTCGCTTAAACAGGGAGACCATTCGCACGTGCTCAGCCAGGACTTAGGATAAGAAAGGTCAAAACCATGCACGTGTCACCCACTGCCCACGTCCAGGTGTAGCCTCTTTCCTCCCTCCTCACTCCCTTATATTCTCCCCTAACCCTCACCCTTTCAGCATTTTGAACCCTTCTCAAGTAACCCGAATAAGCTCACTTTTCGATCCGGTGGCCCGATTCCGAAACCCGTCCTCAATCTTGGTCTTAGATTAGTCACCGGTGAGATTTTGATGCAGTGACGGCGAAGTGATTTGGCTATGGAGATGGAGAATGCAGTGAATTACACGTATATGGGGAAGAGCTTTAATGATTTGAGTATCAACGATGATTCTTCAGCTTTCAGTGATTGTAACAGCGATAGATCCGGGGAGTTCTCAACGACGTCGTCTCAGAGTCGGCGGTTATTACTCGCTTGTGCTAATTCTGAGAATTCCGATGAAATGATACGGCAACTCGTATCGGCTCTCGATTCCTGTTCGATTGACGAGCAAAAGCAAGCGGCTTTGGAGCTTAGACTTTTGGCGAAGAACAGATCGGAGGAACGAATCAAGATCGCCAAAGCCGGCGCGATTAAGCCGTTGATTTTGTTAATCTCATCTTCTGATCCTTATCTTCAAGAAAACGGCGTGACGGCTATTTTGAATCTCTCTTTATGTGATGAGAACAAAGAACTTATAGCTTCATCGGGAGCGATTAAGCCACTGGTTAGAGCTCTGAGAACGGGAACTTCAACGGCTAAAGAAAACGCGGCTTGTACTTTGCTTCGGCTTTCTCAGATAGAAGAAATCAAGGTCGCAATCGGACGGTCAGGAGCGATTCCACTTTTAGTTAATCTTCTGGAAAACGGAGGATTTCGCGGGAAAAAGGATGCATCAACGGCTCTGTATTCATTATGTACGGTTCGAGAAAACAAAATCAAGGCCGTTGAAGCTGGGATCATGAAACAACTAGTGGAATTAATGGCCGACTTCGGGTCAAACATGGTTGACAAGTCAGCTTTCGTTATGAGCGTGTTGGTATCAGTACCGGAAGCCAAAACGGCATTAGTCGAAGAAGGGGGGATTCCCGTTTTGGTGGAAATCATTGAAGTTGGATCACAAAGGCAAAAGGAAATCGCCGTTGCGATCTTGTTACAGATTTGCGAAGATAGTCTGGTGTACCGTACTATGGTGGCCCGCGAAGGAGCAATTCCTCCATTAGTGGCTTTGTCTCAGTCAGGCACGAATCGCGCCAAGCAAAAGGTGAGTTACTAGTAACATTATTAAGTTCAGCCGAGAGCGAGAGTAATTTCCGGTCGGTGAGTCATCGTTGGCTGACGTGGCATGGCTAATTTGAACAACGTCGCCAGTTTTATGGCTGTTTTTAAGGACTATAACAGAATAACTGTGCAATATTTTGCCACGTCAGTCAAAACTCTCCCTTCCATTTTGGTTACGAAAGAAAGCAGAAAAAAAAAAAAAAAAAGGAACAGAATGACTTTCTTCGATAGTGAATAAGGCTGAAATTGTCTTTTCGTAATTTTTCTTAATCAGTTGGGCTATTAGGGATTCGTCTGATTGAAATTTTTTTTTTCTTTTTATTTATAATGTTGGATACTGTTTAGTATTGTTGTGTCTAATGGGTGGAGTGGTTTCGTTGTCGTGCTTTTTGTCATTATTCGTACAGGCAGAGACACTGATAGAGCTTCTACGGCAACCAAGATCCAGCAACGCCGCTGCCAGCCACTCTAATGTGTCAGTGTAAACTGTTCTTACCACATGACGGTTGTAATTCGTAATAAAAAATTAAAAAAAACACTCAAATAGATTTTTTTTTTTTAAAATGTTGTAAATATCAATGGATTTGAGCAGCTTGATTTTCAGTTTTTGGTTTGCTTTTTGGCTTTACCATAAAGAAATATTTATTTACATAATATATTGCTACTTGATTTGTATTATATATACACACTTTGTGTTCGTTCTTTTGTATTTTTTAATTATGAATCTAACAAATGATGAATGTAGTCTGGAAGCTGGAAGTGTCGTCGTTGCTTTGTTCCAGTGGTTCCTCTGCTCTTTGTTTGGTGTGAATAATTGAAGTGATTCAACCTTCAAGTACATTTATATATATATATATATATATATATATATATATATATGAAGAAATTCCACGAGGATCTCGTGCATTAGGACGAAAGAGAAAGGTGCCCCACCTTCATCATTAGTTTATTACCGTTGATTTTCTATGAGTTAGACAATCTAACAATCTTATCATCTGCCACCTATCAGAATTTCACCACCACCTAAGCTTCCATCCAGGTCCCATCTTTTGACGGCCTGATGGTTAATTTCCCCATTCGTTTTTTTGGTGGGAGCAATTTACTTATTAAGTGAGATTATTTGCATTTGAATTTGTTAAGAGATTGTAAAAAGAATTATTTTAGTTCGTTAAATTGATGTATATAAATTTGTATGAATGATTCAAGAAAAAAATATATTGAATAAAATTTGTAAATTTTGTATCGTTCAAAAAAAAAAAAAAACAATATTATTCAAGTTTGGTGGGCTTCGTATTTCCACGAAAGAATACAAATTTTCAATCTATTGATGTTGACAACATAGCCGTTGTGGAGGGGAAGTTGGAAGATGACTTCAGGGATAAGTTTGATTTGATATAATATCTCTCCTAAGAAATTTAATTACTGATTTGAATATAAACGAGTGGGAGTGAGGATAGTCTCTCTTGCTTATACTTAATAGTAATTTTCCTCACCAATCTTCTTGCTTTGTGCTCGAAATAGCCTAGACACGTTTGTAGTAGTGGGTGGTTAATACGTCGAATCAAATACTTGGGAAGGTGAAGAAGTCAAGCCAGAGAGTGACGAATGGCCCGTAACTCAATCCCTGATCAGAGGCGGAGCAAAGTCAAAAGCCTCCACCAGACGTTGCTTTGCTCATGCAAAATGTTCAATCCTTGCATGTAGCTACGCCTTTCGCACGCTATCTTTGGTCTCGAGGCAAAATCATTGGTAACCGAAAAAAAAACCTCCGCACTTGACCGACCCACTCATAGAAACTGTTGTCATTATCACCTCAGGAAAAAAATTGGACTCGTAAATCAGCGCTTCCTTAAATTCCTTCCTAAAGAAATTTTTTTAATCATGAGATATATTCAAATTACTTTATATATACAATTAATCTTTGTTTAAGTTATATGATCGGTACTAATCCAAAAAAATTTAATTTGATAAAGATTTTAATACAATACTTTTCGTTATAGATAGTTCTCTTTCAAGAACTCAATGAGATCTTATATCATTGAGTCAACCTTTGAGTTTTCTAAATGGTTTTTTAATTTTGTAGATAAATATATTTTAATTTTTTACAAAAAATAATATAAACGTTCAACGTTTATTATATGAAAATCTTTAAATTTTTATTTTCTATAAATAAACCCTCAAACTTTTGAAATTATACAATTAAATTCAAATTTGTTAAATGATATTAACTTCTGTTTGCTTTGCACACATGACATTTCATGCGACAACTCAAAAAATTATCCATGGATCAATTTTTGTTTTGTATTGACTCATGATATGTCACGTGACAACACACGAAACTATCTATGTCATCTACCACATAAGATGTTAAAATTACCGTTAAGTCATTTAATAAATTTGAATTTTATTGAGTTATTTTGAAATGTTAAAAGATTTATTTGAAGAAAATAGAAATTTATGAACTGATTTGAATATAATGAATCATTAAAGATTTTATATCGATTTTACACAAAAGATTCATAGCATATTTGGAGTATTAAGCCCTGATTTTTCATATACTTCCTACTAACAGTAATCTTATATATATTTATTTTTATTTTTTTATATATACAAGATTCTCATATGAAGTGTAAAAAGTTGATTTAAATTATCATATTTTTATTTTTTAAATATAAATTTTCGTAAATTTGAGAGTCAAACATTAATAATTGCATTTTTTTTCTTTTTTTTTTTTTAAGCTAATGTGAGTATGCTGAATGAACAAACTTGTGCTTTGTTAGAGATTAAGTATATCGACCTTATATTGGTATAATTGGAGGCAAAATGGAGAATGCAGAATTTTAAAATTGATTTTCATTATGTCATATCCCAAAGGTATATTAAATCAAAAACCCAATAAATAAAACTTAAAGCACAAATGCAACCTCAACCAAGGGATTTGTTCAGATCCAAACACTAGCCCATAACAAAATCGTTCACTTAGGATAATAAGTGGACCACTTGCGACAAGATAACTGTCATAGTCGCAGCCGCTTAATAATGCCACCCAAGCCACTTGGGCACAACATAGAGCTCCGTGAAAAAATATATCCGTGATAGAGCAATATGCTCTCACAAATATATATATATATATATATATATATCCTGTAAATACATGCCTTACTCTCTTCTGCACTTCATCTCCGTCATGCAATTTTCAATGACTTGAGTCCGGCATCTCCATTCACAATTCTTTCTTTGCAAGTATCAAGCACCTGCCAAAGATAACCAAGCATCCTCTGCCCTTCACCTTCATTGTTGAGGACCTCAACACATTAAAAAGGTAACAACTTTACCATTAAACCACGTCCAGTTGTTTTCAGTAAGCCAGCTTTAATTATAAACAATTCAAGTTGGCTGAAGTCTCAAGCAAGGACAAATGTGATGGAATTGTCTTTAAAATCGAAACCAAAGAGTTTGTTCTGACCAGTCTTATGTTCTAGCCAGTAGCCATCCAACCTGAACTTACTAACTTGCGACCCCGAAGTTCATTAATGACTCGTTATCCCAACGAATGATTGAACATGCTCCATTATGCTGCCTAACCATGTGGCCTTAAAAGAACATAACTCTCTTTCTTTCTTTTACAGAAAAAAAAAAATATTTATAAATTTATTTGGGGTCCAAGTGAAGCGACCAAGGCCAAATTTTGTTGTTTAATTATTTTATTCTGAAAATTTTTAATCCCTAATCTATTTAATTCATTTAAATAAAATATTACATAATTTTTAAAAACTTGTTCAATATACATGTCATCCGAACAAATAAACAGTTAACAGAGTTAACTGATGTTGCTTGTTCAATCTGACCCTACTCAATTGTTAGTTGGGTTGGGTACGAGACTCTGCACTTAGACCTTTCTAATTCGATGAAATAGGTACATCCGGTTACGAGGGCCACTTCCCATCACTCAAAATCTTGTATAGGTTTTTTAATCACTGATTTTTTAATAAAATAATCAAAGGATTATCCATGTTAGTTGGAAATTGTGATTAGACAAGTATGTTATTGAAGATCAACAACCTTTTTATTTGCTAGACCACAAATTAGTCCAGTTTGGCACAACATGACAGTGAATGGATGGCAGTTTTGTAGGGTCAATGAGTTCAAAGTCTTGGTAGCATTTATGTATGCTTTTCTTTTGGAATTTCAGCTGTTTTTTAATTTCCATTTTTAATCAAACAATCATCAATCCACCAACCATCGCACTGTATTGGATATCCCAAACACAAATTTATTAGTAACTGTGTTTCATACCTGCTAAAGAATCTCAGGTTTATATCTGTTCTCTTTCTTTCCACTCTCTAACTATTAAGGATAGGTTGTCAAAGTTTTATTTATTTATTGGTGTAGAAGTGGATCATTATAATATTTCATAACTATTTATTAACCACTCGATTAAAAAATGATTTATGATTTAAATTAATTTGGATAGATAATAAAAGTAACTCCGATAAAATTAAAAATGATAAAAAAATCATTAAAAATTTATTTTTTAATAAAAAAATAATTTTACTCTTTTATTATTTTATCTCCGTCTTCCCAGCGGGATCCCACCGACCTCCACCGGTGATCAAACTCTGCGCTAGGTTGCAGGTTTGATGGAAACTTCACCACTTCAAAAGCAAATCTGATATCGAGACTCGGAATCATAGAATCATAGTCCCAATCACTTGGACAGATGTCTTGCAATTCTTGGGCTGTGCTGGAATTTTTGGTGCCACTGCAGCCCAATGACGTCGGACATATACCTCATTTGCACAAAACCCATGATTACAAATTTCACGACCAGGCCCATAGTGCCCAAACAATTGCAATTTACTGCTAATTGTTTATTTCGATCTGGGATGATTTCTGACGTCTGGTTGTTTTTTGTTTGTTTTCCTTTTAAACAAACAATATCTGAAAGTTAAGTTGTTCAAAAGGAAAAGGGAGTAGAGTGTAGATAGGCAGACAGGGACATTGAAGATCCATCGGCTGTGAGAAAATCAGGCTTGAACTCCAAAGAACCTGGCAGGAAACTTGTCGTATAGGCAATTAGGATTTAGGCATCTTTCTCAGGTTACAATGCAAGTTATGAATGAGCTTCATTGGAAACCGTTGGAATAAACTTGGAGGATGATACGGTTTTATTAAAGAAAGTGATGAAGTAAACAAGTTTCAAAGGTCCATGGGAAAATGAAGAGTGATGAAACAGGAATCTTCAAGTTTCAAGCTATAAGCTACTTGATGTAGATTTTTGTTCAACAAATTCCATGTTTTTCGACTGTGGTTACATTCACAAATTTACAATACCAAGGAAATTATCGACTCTTTGACATTGCCAACTTATTATATAGACTGCAGGTTAGCTTGGTTTGATGGTAAAATTAGTTCAAATAAAAATGAAAAAGATAAAATAATCATTAAAAACATATGCTTTTAATAAAATAATAAAAAAATGAAATTAAGAGTGAAATGATAATTTTTTCTTTTACTTTACTTTGTTTTAATGGGTTTTGATCCATCGATGGCGTCTCACTAGTGTCAATCCGTGTGTCAAACTCACCTTGGGTCATGAGTGTTGTTGATATTTTTATCGAAATTGATAAGATAAATAGTGATTGAAGTTTTAAATTATTTAGTTGATTTCTTTATGAACATAAAAAAAAAAATTAAAAATATCAAAGTATCATTTCAAGACGGACTTTAATATTCAAATCAATCAAAGTTATAAAAATTATTTAAGAGAACTAAATTCAAAGAAAGAAAGGATACAAAAAATAAGAGAAAAAAAAAAGTGTAGCATGTTTTGCGAAAAAACTTAAAGAGTAGTGGAGGAAATGATCCACTCTCATTTGGTCTTTCTTTTTATATATTCGTTGATTGGACTATAAGTTGTCATACCTTAAATATGCTAATAAGCATGGATTTATTGTTTGTCACTTAATTGTTGATACAATTAGGCTTAATACTCATTTATATTATCAATCTTTATAAAAAAATGAAATTAAACCCTCGACGATTAATTATATGAAAATAAGTTAATTACATTTTATTTTAAACAATTAAAATTTAAATGTTTCAGAGTAACATAATTAAATATATTTTTATTAAATCTCTTTAATTATTGTTATCCTTGTGCACATGGTGACATGACTTGTCATGGGGTCAGATAATGTGAAATTTTTTTATCATGTATAATATTTGTTGATGTGAATATAAATAATTTTTTTTCAAAATTACCTTTTTACTTCTAAAAAAATGAATAAAGGGTAATTTTGAAAAAATAATATATATATATATATATAGATATATCCACATCTACAAATATTACACGTGAAAAAAAATCACATTATTTGATCACGTGACAAATTAAGTCATATCAACATTCTTAACAACTATCACCTGTGTAAGGATAAAAACTTTTAGGAATTTAACAGAAATATATTTAATTTAATTATTCTGAAACATTTAGATTTTAATTACTTAAAATAAAACTTAATGAATTTATTTCCATACAATTAAATCTCGATGACTTAATTCTAATTTATAGTAAACATTAAAAGTATATTTGACTATTAAGCCATACAACTAATATGACTTTAAATTTTCTATAAACTTAACAATGGGGATGGAGACTTGGATGAGAATTAAAAATTGAAATTCATATATTCAAATATGGTTATATTCTTCTTCATGCTACATAAAAATCAAGCGAATATATTAATCTCTAGATGGCAAATTGGCATCTGAATCTTTGTTATCTTCTTTAGACTCTAGCAATGGCTAAAGAGAATCTAAAATAGTAGTTATTCCTAAATTTACTCTACGCATTGATGTTCTGAAATTTGGATTCTGATTCTCTTTGATACCGAAACTTGCACAATTTTGCAGGGATAAAATGGGTGGGAAGCAATCATCAAAACTTGTTCAAGCACGAGAAGATAATCGTCATTTTTTATACTGTCTATGAATGAGAGGTTCATTCGACACCACCAAAACACCTAAATTGTTTCCTTATGTGCCTGCCTAGTGTTTTAATAACCAAAATACAAACAAAAGATCAAGGCAAGAGAAAATGTCATGCAGGAAATTGCAAACACTGCTACGAAATCTTGAAGAACATTGCTGGGGACACAGAATCTCCGGAGAAGGCCCGTCAAATTGACTGGGCAAATACAGTCTCGGCTCCTAGCAGGCCTGTCAACCGGACACCAACCAAGCCGAAGGTAGTCCGCAGTGTCCCACTTTCTTCTACAAAAACTAAGTAGTCTGGCAATGTTGTAATTTTACTTTTAGTACTAATTTACTATTACATTACAACAATTTAATAATTTATTTTGAAATAAATTATCACTTTTTCATAATAATTTATTCCAAAAATAGCAATATTAAGATTTTAAAAATCACATAGCCAGATGATATAATTCATGTAATAACACTAACGATTTCATTTCTTCTACTTTTGTTAAAATATATGAAAATAGTAAAAAAAAAAAAAATCAAATTTCAAAACCCAATAGTAAATAAAAGAAAACAGGAATACTGAATTACTAATAATAAAGTAAAAAAAAAAAAAAACAAAATAGAACAGAAACAAAAAGAGAAAGCCAAAAACATTATGTCATCACGTGACTGTCACGTGGGATTTTATCCCCTTTTTTTTTTAAAAAAAGAAAGATCATAATCAGAAATATTATCTTAATGAATCCAACGACGCTAATGTCCACAAATTATTCGACAGGTGTCGACATCCGCTTGTTACATGTCTCGCTGGACCCAAGCTCTAGAACTCACCGTGAAAGCGCCCGCCTGAGGACTTGAGCCAGCAACGCAGGTGCGCTCAAATGCGGCAAATGGCCTTCCGTCTTCAAAATCTCGATCGTGGTTCGTCCGCCTAA
Source organism: Firmiana major (assembly GCA_033439115.1). Lineage (NCBI taxonomy): Eukaryota > Viridiplantae > Streptophyta > Magnoliopsida > Malvales > Malvaceae > Firmiana > Firmiana major. The sequence goes on from CM065909.1 coordinate 49,554,951, forward strand.
ATGGGTTTTCAAGTATTCGGCGACCGAAGTTGGAACCGAAACATCCTTGGCCGTCTGGATTACGCAACAGGGTACTCTGACCAGGCCAAGAACCCCTCTCAGATCACTGTTGAATACGGTTCTGGAAACGAATAACGTTATGTCTGGCCTCATGTTGAAAAGGGTACGGCTGAATTCTCGAACCGCTGTCGGCACATCGGCCCCCACCGCTAGTGGGGCGAACCCGTTGACCCAGGCTTCATAATTGGCTTCCATTGCCGAGAAAACCTTCTCAATTTCGCCTTGCTCAAACCCTCCGTGGTAATCGTTGTCATTAAGAAACCTGGAACCCATAAATTTCATCATTAAAGAAAACTTATAACAAAGAAAAATATTCTTTTTTTCTTTATTTTTTTAACCTGGGAGAAGCGCCGATGAGGATGAGTTTGGAGAAGAGTTCAGGGCGGCGAATGGAAGCTAAGATGCCAATCATGGCGGAGACGGAGTGACCAACGTAAGCGCAACGATCAACGCCAAGAGCATCAAGAATATTAAGCAAGTCATCAACATAGGCATCAAGCGTCGTGTACCTTCTAAAATCGAAGTAATCAGGGTTGACACTGCCAGCACAAACGAGGTCATATAGAATTATACGATAATAAGGCGTGAAAAGTGGGATAATGCGTTGCCAGGCCGATTGGTCCGTGCCAAATCCATGAGCAAGCACCAGGATTCTTTCGCCGGAGCCAATCACTCGGACGTTCAAAGCTTCTAAAAGGATGTTCCCCATAGGGGTTTATTTGGAGACTACTATGACTCTTAGACAGAAGAACTGTTGCAAAGTTATATACCAGAAAATAAGTTTTGGTTGGGGTATGTTTGTTCTTATAAGTCTCTTACAGATTTGGAGTGATATTTATATTGTTTAGCAAGAAGGATCTTTCGTTCTTTACAAACTAAAACGGTTCTCCATTGGTGGCAGGTTATTGACTCTGATAGCGATGGTTTTATCCGAGTAAACTAATTGGGACATGCAATCTAACTCCAATATCTTGTTTGATGCAGGTCATAATCAAGACGGGTGAAAAAATGGGATGATTTGTTGGACCGGAAGTTCTCTTGGACGGTCATTGATGTGTATACATGCTGCGAATGGCTAATAGACCATTAGCACTTCTTACTCGCTTCTGCCATGTTTTTCCTTTTTCTTATCTTGACTTTTGCTGATACTAGGCTAAGTGACTAGATGCCTAGCCCTTGAAAGGGCTCCCTTCAATCAAGGGGGTTTCTTTTTTAACAGTTGGTGTGAATCATTTGGAGAGAACAATAGTTGAAATTTGTGAATAATGATGCAAAAAGCAACATACTCAAGTGAAATTAAAGGGTGAATCTGCAATTCAAACTTGGATTTATCAGGCTGTTCTTGGTTGGTTTCCATGTGTACCCGTACCATCAGGACCATTCATTTCACCCCTTACTTTTAATTGGACCAGCAAAAAGTTCTTGAGCTTGGGCAGTGGGACATAGTTATGGACCAAATGTAGCAGGACTCCGGCAAAACTTATCGGCACTCAGTTTTGCTGTCCTATTTCCATTTGTCTCCTTTGCGCCATTTCTTTTTAGTGGCTTATATCCTGATTCCTATGTAAAAGCATATTGTCAACAGTGAGGAGTTAGAGCTAAACCAGGAATTGTTTTTGCCAGCAAATAACATTCAATAAAACATGAAGTATTTTTTGAAAATGTTTAGAGATGGTACGTCAAGCTCAGTTCCCTATCCTGCTATAAAAGATGGAGAAAAAAAAAAGTTATCATTAGATTAATATTCGAGAGTCTAGACACAGGGTTATCACTTATCAGGGATATTGTCATGCTGATCAAAGTAACAATGTTAGGTTTCATTTCTCCTTTGTCTTCAGTAACGTGAATTAGTATTTTGAAAGTTATTCCTGTCGTAATGAGAAAATTATTTTTATTGATTTAGAGATTATAAATTTTAAGTTTTAAATTTGAGTCACGATATTTTTAATACGAATATATATAATCTTTCACAAATTTTACAATGTGAGTGACTTGTATATTAGATTTGCTCCTCAATGTTAATGAATATTTCTAGTTCCAATTTAGATATGCTAATGTTTCTCAACATGAATCGATCGGCTATACTTTTGTGATTGTGATGGTGCTAGTGGCTGCAGCCTGCAGTTGCATATAAACTGGAGTTATCGGTGAAGATAAAAGATGACAATTGAAACAGGAGATTTAGGTATTCTATGAACGTGTCTTTTACCTTTAATCTAGCTGTGTTTTGTTATTGCTATAAAGCTAATGGCTACATTCTGAAGTTGCATGATGACGTTATTGGTGGTGATAACAAATGACAATTGAAGCCAGAAGAGATATTAGACAGCATGCACAACAAACAAGCTGTGATTCCATGCAAAAGAAAGGAATGCCAGAAGCTTAGAATCAAGATTGAAATTTTATTCTCGCCGGTGATCAGATTTTGTCATGGAAATTGCTGAGTTACGCCTGGTAAATGAGCTAACTATGGGCGCGGTAGGGTCGCATTGGAATCTGATTCAATGGAGGTAGCCTTCAGGCTATAATGCATGGTCCATCTTTTTCTTGTTGCCGCATCCAACTTACTGCCCATAGAAATTGACAACCCTACATTTTTCTCTGCATCTCTTTAGAAAATTTCTTCCTCTTTGACAAAGATTGGCCTCCCAAACCATAAGAAGCTGCTTTTTCTTCTCTCTTTCCACAATATCTACAACTTTTCCAAGTTAACCGCAATAGTTCCAAGCTTACCTTTAATTACAAACCGCTAGCAAATTACCCTACAATTGAGGTCTTCCCCACCCGTGGTGCTTCCACGAAAAAGGGAAAGAGAAAAGATCAGGGCATCATTACAAGCACTGAAGCACTCGATTGCTGTAAGAATATCATCAATATATATATCTAGAAAGTTTTCCATCCACGTGGCTTACACAACCATCATTTAGAACTCTAGATCAATAATTCAATGAACAATAATTCTATAATACAGTACTGTATTCTTGCCAAGTTTTGCTTTTACATTAATTGCATAAGCATGCAGATGTAATAAGAATGTAGATTGTAATTGACAGGAGCAAGCATTGATCGCTGTTCATATTACCATTAGTTTGGTGGAAATTTAATGACAGAATGTAAGGATTGAGGCCATGGAAATGACATCCAGGAGGAGATGAGCAGACAAGTTGAGCATCAAAGCAGCCTGAACCCAGCTTTGTTTGTCATTTTAGGCAGTCGAAGCTAAGCAGGTAGGCTTCCAAGTTCCAACACCCCCCCCCCCCCCCCCCCCTCAAAAAAAAAATGCCCAACACTGGCATATTGTGCAAAAATGACATCAAGAGAGAGAGAGAGAAAGAGAGAGAGAGAGAGAGAGAGAGAGGGGGGGGGGGGGGGGGGGATGTGTTCGTGATTTGGGTATGGTTTGCTCACTTTGGAACAATCTAGAAGGGGCAAACTTTCTTAAAACATCATAATTTATGGATATAATTTATAATCCTGTCATGTAAAATTTTATTTGTATAATAAAAAATAAACAAATTTATATTAAAAATCTTATCGATTTATAAAGTATATTTTTTTAATTTTTATTATACTAATATACATTTTTTACCGAAATTTATCGTGTATTAATTTTGTATACTTTATTTATTTCATTTTCATGTCTCATATCATGTTAGGGTCTTTAATTGATTTGATGAGCCACAAACCACAGTCACAGGGCTTATCTTATCCACACTTCTGATTCTTTTTTTTTTTTTTTTTGCCTTTGCTTTGCTTTACTTTACTTTGGGTCTGGCATCTTGCCATATTCGACCTTGTCCAGGTAAAGAATGGGATAAGATTACCGAGAGAAAAGCTTGCTTCAACTTTCTTTCCATTTTAGTTGAATGACAGATGGGCACATAGTATTCATTTAGGCAACCATTTTCATGAAATCTTAAGAAGTCAACAAAACCCAAAGTTTCTGGTTCTAATAAATTGGATAATTTAAGAGGAAAAAAAAAAACAATGGACTTTGAAATTTACCTATATACTTTCTCTAATCACTATTGGTATTGACAGATTCTGCAGAGAGTTGAATTTATATTTAAATAAACTTTATATAAACTTTATGCTTAATACAATTGAGGAAGAAGATATTTTAAGTCAGCATATCTTTTTTTTTTTTCAATTATAGTATTATATTAATTGAATATTTATTGTATAATTATCACATGTAATATATAATAAATACTTTTTTTTTAGAATTTAATAATTTAACATGATTTAAATGAAAGAGATATACAATAATAAATAATAAAAAATAATTATTTCATACAACCGTTTTTAATTTTAAAAAAAGTACTTTCATTTTATATCTAAAGCACATAACAAAAAGGAAAATAGTGTAATCCAACTATTGAAGAATCAAAATGAGTGTTTCTCCTTGAAACTTTCATCTCATTCTTATCAGGTGTAACCTTCATTGTTCATTCACTTTTGTTCTTATACCATGAAAATTGTGAAAACTATTACAATTCAATGAATTTGGTGTTCATTCTCTATTTATGCATGAACTTATTTAAGTATTATTTCTCAAAAAAAGAAAAGAAAATAAAAGGTAGCTAGCCCTATAGAATTATTATTAGATTCCCATCTCCAGAAGAAAGAGGGAGTTGGGTACTTTGGATTTCATCTTCTTTTATCATTGCAAAGTAGATAATTGTTAAGAACAACATCATTCACATTCTTTTTAATACTTCCTTTTCTCCCTGTGATGCCAAGTCTTAATTCCCATCTCTCTTTAACCCTAATTCTCTATTACCACTAATAATTAGATAAAAGATAGAGATTTAGTAAAGATATTAGAGAGAGAGAGAGAGAGAGAGTCTAAGCTTTCACTTTTATGGCATGCAGCAGGTAGATATGTGCACGCTTGTGGCTCCCATTTGATGCTCTGACTTGTAATTAGATTTGATATCCGTACTTGGTTGGATAAGGTGTGGGGTGATAATTTCAATAACCTACTTCTTCAAAGTCTTTGGTGCTTAAGTTCCACCATCACTCGAATTTTTCTCGACCATAATTAGAGTTTAGAAACTTTATTCCGATGATATTTGTTATGATTTGTGATTCACGACATATTACTAAAAAAAAAAAAAAAAAAAATCATAAACTACGATTACATTAAAATATTAACTAAAAAAAAGTTTTCCTAATTTAATCTCCTCCTCTCCTTTAAAATCATGCTTGGGAAAACTAGATAGTTTCCTTTAAGCTTGGAAGCTGGAATTCTCTCCATCAAGACATTTCTTCTCCCATGACATGGCCTTTGTCATGGAGTTTGCTTGTAGTTAGCTAACCACAAGGAGTATCTTATAATTAAGGGTTCTTTGGTATTATTAAGGGTGTCTTTAACTTCTTAGACCGAAACTAGTAATCATGCAAATGTTAAATAATAAATCGTTATGAGTGTGATGAAGAAGATTTTATCAATGGTATTAATCTTGCATCCAGTTGTACTTAGTCATAAGGTGAGATGGAACCGTGCAAATTTTGTTACTAGTCCTATAATTGTAATTTATGTGAAAAAATACGATATTTAATACTGATTCAAATTATTATATCCATATATTGAAAGCATGTATATTGAATCTTAATATTTGTTTTTTTTTTTTTTAATGAAGTCAAAGGTTTTCTTTATTTGGAAAAAGAAACATTTTTCCTTATTTTGTGGCTAAGTTAGATTTTGGTTTGATATGGGTATTATTAAGAAAAAAATTAGCCTGTTTTTATGCACTAAATGGAGGTGATTTGAATGACTCCAAAAAGGAACTGAAAAGGATAAGAAGACAAACAAAGTAGTACTCATGAAAATGGGAGGCAACGAAACAACCAATGGCAAAGAGAGGGAGGGATTGGGATTGGGGGTGATTAGATTGCGGTTGCACGCCTCCATTGACATAACTCCACATATATTACTTCTTTTGTTGTTGTTCTGAGATTCTTAGGATTTTGGTGGGGTTTCCACTTCCCATTCTCTGTCATGTCGTCAACTTCCTGTTCTGTTACTGTTATATCCGTTAGTTGATGCTATCAATTAACACTTCTCCTCATCTTGTTTCTGCGCCTGTCAAAGTGGTCGTTGAAATTTTCTCTCTCATTCTCATCTCTTTGCTTTCCTGCTCTGTTCCAGCACCAAAATCACATGGTCGTATTTTATTCCCCCTACTCGCCTACTCCTATAGGCCTATCCTTTAAAAGGAAACTTTTGTTTTTAATATGTAATTTTTTTGGTTAAAATTGTGTTATTTCATCAATGTTAACTATTGAATTTTTTATTTTGTGAATTTATATTCCAATTGAGTTGTTTCTCTTGTTATTAATTAATTTTAGATTAAAAATTTAAGATGATATCATAATTCGAATTTTATTATGTGATTTTTATTTATTTTGTATCTATTAAAATGATTTTATCATCATATTTATTATCTATTAATTTTTTTTACTCGTTATTATAGTGAGAAGAGAAGATTATATATAAACGAAAACAAAACAAAGTTACAGAATAAAGGCATAGTAAAGTAAAAATTTTATAAAATAAATATAAATTTAATATTATTAAACCTAAAATATATTAGAAACATCTTAAACATACGAAAATAAATAAAAATACATAATAATTTTGATATAAAATATATTTATATTTATTTTTATATATTTATAATACTATTAATATATCTTACATTTAATATCATTAAATTTATACTTATCATATAGTTTTCGTGAACCTTATAAAAATTTTGACTTACCCCAAGTAAACTGCATTCGAACAGCTTTCGTCACTTTGTTCAAAAACTTGGATAGAAGAAAAAATGGTTACAATATTGGCCTATATTCGACACATTCTGTAACCCAAATAGAAGATTTCTCGAAATACGAAGCTTAAGAGGAAAAAAATGGGCCAGAGAACTTTTGCCACAGACAGTAAGGAGATATCAGCCCATAGAAAGAACAATGACCCGACCCGACCCCTTGTTATGTTAATCCAATTCGACTTGGACCTTTTCTTTTAGGATCAAATTACAATTTTAATCTTATTTTTAATATTTTATTAAGAATATATATATTTTTAATAATTATTTTATTTTTATTAAATTTTATTAAAATCAATATCATTTTATCAAAATGAAATAAGAATTGATGCAAAAGATTTTCCTCTTAGAAGCTCCTGTCCTATCTTTTCAAAAAGTTTATTTTTGTGTGAAGCTGTTCTATCGATTGAGTAATTTCCCCACTTATCCTCCTCATTATGCAAATATTATACCGTATTTTGCACTGTAAATTACTCCTACGGCATTATTTTTCCTGGTTAATTAAAAACCTTATCAAATATCAATCATGTTTAGGAAAAGTGGTATTTTTTATAGTAATTACATGTAATTTTATTCGTTTTTTGATTTAAAATTAATTTTATTCAAACAAAAAATAGATACAAATAAAATTTTTTTAATAATAACAATTACAAAATTCAAATATTATCTAATTCTGTGCATAAATAGTTTTTTTTTTCTTGCTTTTGATGCTATACATTTGCACCATTCACGTCAAAAACTTTTATCAACATGTTAAATAAAAAATAAATATTTTAATTTTTATAAATTTATTTGTTAAATTTTAATTTATGTTATTTATTTTTTTTATATTGTGATTAAAATTATCAAATTCAAATATAAATATTAAAATTTTAATATTAAATTTACAAAATTTTTGTAATTTAAAAATAATATTATAATCATCTAAATTAATATTAAAAATCTTTTTGAATTTTACTAACACAACTAACAATCATTTTTTAAACATTCTATCTGTTGCACATGATATTTTATGGCAATAAAATACCACATCTCGTTAAAATTGATTACCATCCATTTATTATAGATAATTATTTTATATATCATCAATGATTTTTTTAACTTTACAAATAAATTTAAAATAATTATACATGTTTTATTTTATTTATTTATTTATATTTTTTTAAAAATATATAATTATTTTAATTTTATTTATAAAATCATAATACTTCACCGACTAAAAATAAAACAATTACTCATTTACTATTAACATTATTTTTCTCCATTTACAACGCAACATTATTTATTTTTTTCATGTTTTTTTTCCTTCCGCCCTTTATCATTTCCCTTCATCCAAACAACAAATTTGACAAAAACAATTTAATGGGACCCTATAAAATTATGAGACACTCTGTTCACCCGTGATTGGCTACCAAACCCACGTGTCCGAGCGCGGGATCCACGTTTTCGCACGAATCAATGCCAAACCCGGACAGATTCCCCCTGCTAACGAACAGACCACTCCACCCGGTAATCCGTCTAACAGTCAAAAACGGTCACTCTCTTTCTTTCTCACACTCGCAAGTCACAAACTCTGTACAGTTCCGGTAATGTTTGAGATAATGACTACGACAAACAGAAGAACATCGGAAGAGTCCGTCGTTAAAGTTTCTGTCAACTCCAGACTTTTGTTCTGTTTGCTTTTTCGAAGAATCGGTAAAGTCGAGAACCTGATACTGAAAGGAATCCAAAAATAGCTTCCGGTTTAGTGGAAGAACATAATTTTTTTTTAAAATTAATGCCGCACGAGATTCTCTCTCAATCTCGGCACCTTCATTCAATGTATAAGCGATAGCGAAGGTAGGGATTCCTTAATAAAGCTGTTTTTTTTTTTTTGAAGAGAGAAGACAAAAATGATGGAGAGTTACTTGAACGAGAACTTTGGAGACGTGAAGCCGAAGAACTCGTCGGAAGAAGCTTTGGAGAGATGGAGGAAACTCTGTTGGATCGTGAAGAATCGTAAGCGAAGGTTTCGTTTTACCGCTAATCTCTCCAAACGATTTGAAGTTGAAGTTATTCGTCGCTTCAATCAGGTTTTCTTCGTTTCCTTTTTTGGATTTTTCTAATGTTTTATTTATAGTTTTTTTGGTTGCTTCTTGAGGAAGCTTAAGTAGAATAGAATGAAACTGAAATATTGCTTAAGTAAAACATAATTTGAATTATTCTTTGACTAATTAAGCGTTAAAGTGAGATTTCATTACATTTCTGATTTGCCTATAAAAGAAGCTATAAACATCTGGTTTTATATTATATTTTCTGATATTTTCCTTCACAATAAATTACTTAATTTTCTAATTAATTAATATATCAAATCTTTCATTTTGTTCCTCTGGATTTCTCATGTTGCCAGAGATGAAGAAGTTGAATCTAATGAGGTCTAGATCAGCTGATCTATAGCTGCCTAGTCTACAGTTTTTCAATGCTTAAATGTCTTGTTGTGAGCTTTCTTCTATTGAACGCATGACTTTATTTGAAGTTTGGCTTTGTCAGTGGCAGTGCATTTTCAGCAAGAATATGAGGTTTATATATCTAAATTGTAAACATCATTGACGAAAAGAAGTACTGTATAATTAGTGCAGTGGTTCATGGAAGCTAGATAATTTGTTTTTTGATCTTAAATTGTTATTAGGTTAGGTTTGTTACTATATAAGTATGCTTGGAAGGCTTTCTTCTGATAGTGTTTAAGCCTGCACTTATTTGTGCATAATTTTGATGCCGAGTCAGTCCTTTCACTTCCGAAACACAAAGTTAAGACAATGAACCAGTTTATGAAATACAAAATTTACTTAAACTGCCATTTCTATGAACCATAAAGAAAACAGGACTTCATTGGACTTAATAAACAATTTCTTTTTATATTCTTGATTTTGATGTTCATCCTTTTTCTATTTTTTGCGTTTTATGTTATAGGAAAAATTTAGGATTGCAGTTTTGGTTTCACAAGCTGCTCTTCAATTTATCCATGGTAAGAATCTATTAATCTGCTACATGTCAAGGTATGACGGTCTGCTTAGAGTTGCATTTATGTATTGATTCTCCTAATCTGTCAACAGGTATAAGCTTGTCTAGTGAATATGATGCACCCGAAGAAGTTAAAGCAGCTGGTTTCCAGATTTGTGGTGATGAGTTGGGATCTATTGTTGAAGTTCATGATGTGAAGAAGTTGAAAATTCATGGTGGGGTTGAGAATATTGCAGCCAAGCTCTGCACGTCAATTGTTGACAGTATTCCTACTTCTAAGCATTTGATAAATGAAAGGAAACACATTTATGGAATTAATAAATTTACTGAAACCCCTGCTCGAGGTTTCTGGGTTTTTGTGTGGGAAGCTCTTCAAGATACAACCCTCATGATTCTAGCTATTTGTGCCCTTGTCTCTCTGGCTGTTGGCATTACAGTTGAAGAATGGCCAAAGGGTTCCTATGATGGTCTTGGAATTGTTTTGAGTATTTTTCTTATTGTGTTTGTTACTGCCACTAGTGATTACAAACAATCTTTACAGTTCAGAGATTTAGATAAGGAGAAGAAAAAGATAAAGGTTCAGGTTACCAGAGATGGCCTGAGGCAGAAAATATCAATATTTGATCTACTTCCTGGTGATATTGTTCATCTTGCCGTTGGAGATCTGGTTCCAGCTGATGGGCTCTTCATTTCAGGGTTTTCAGTTTTGATAAATCAATCCAGTTTGACTGGAGAGAGTGAACCAATTAATGTGAATGCTGCAAACCCTTTTCTCCTCTCGGGAACCAAAGTGCAGGATGGATCATGCAAGATGCTTGTGACTACTGTTGGGATGAGAACCCAGTGGGGTAAACTGATGGCCACAATTAGTGAAGGTGGAGATGATGAGACCCCGTTGCAGGTTAAACTGAATGGAGTTGCGACAATTATTGGGAAAATAGGCTTGCTTTTTGCTGTTGTGACATTTGCTGTTCTGGTACAAGGATTCTTTAGCCGCAAGCTACAGGAAGGCACACATTGGATTTGGTCTGGAGATGATGTGATAGAACTGTTGGAATTTTTGCTATTGCTGTTACAATTGTTGTTGTTGCTGTTCCTGAGGGACTGCCTTTAGCTGTGACATTAAGCCTTGCTTTTGCCATGAAGAAGATGATGAATGACAAGGCACTTGTCCGCCATCTGGCTGCTTGTGAGACAATGGGATCTTCTACAACTATATGCAGCGATAAAACAGGTACACTGACTAGTAACCACATGACTGTTGTGAAAACATGCATCTGTGAGGAAATCAAGGAAGTGAGCAGTTCCCACAGGAGTAATAATTTCAGATCTGCAGTTCCGGAATCTGCTGTGAAAATTTTACTTCAGTCAATATTTAATAACACTGAGGGAGAAGTTGTTAATGACAAGGACAACAAAATTGAGATACTGGGAACACCAACAGAAGCTGCTCTTTTAGAATTTGGGTTATTGCTTGGAGGTGATTTCCAAGCAGTACGACAAAAATCAAAAATTGTGAAAGTTGAGCCTTTCAACTCTGCGAAGAAGCGAATGGGTGTAGTTATAGAGTTTCCTGAAGGTGGTTTCCAAGTGCACTGTAAGGGTGCTTCTGAAATAATCTTAGCTGCATGTGACAAAGTAATAGGCTCAAATGGTGATGTTGTTCTACTGGATGAACCAATCACCAATCATCTAAAGAACATAATCGAACAATTTGCTAGTGAAGCTCTTCGAACTTTATGCCTTGCTTACATGGATATGGGAACTGATTTTTCTGTTGACAGCCCCCTTCCTCTTAAAGGGTATACTTGTATTGGCATTGTTGGCATCAAAGATCCAGTACGCCCTGGTGTTAAGGAGTCTGTTGCAATGTGCAAGTCAGCTGGTATCACTGTCCGAATGGTTACTGGAGACAACATTAACACTGCGAAGGCTATTGCAAGGGAAATTGGAATTTTGACTGACAATGGTATTGCAATTGAAGGTCCAGAATTCCGGGAGAAATCTGAGAAGGAATTGCATGAACTTATTCCAAAAATACAGGTACATTCTCCCTTTTATTTTTGTTGTTGTTGTTGTTGCTGCACCATCAAGGACTTATTTGGACACTGTAAGCAATCTTGATGATGCTGTTTCTTCATACCCACCAGATATTAGTCGAATTTAGTTTAGATGTCATCCTTAGATGTGATTACTTTGCAAAGTGCCATCTGCTACCTTGCAGCTTTTATAAAGGTCCAATCATTTCGTTGCAATGTGTATCAAGTAGTTGGCAACTTTGGCTTAGACCCTAGTATGAATCCTTGACCCTGGGTTTCAAATTAAGTAACTACCATTAAACTTTAGAGATTAAAATACTACAGTTGGGGGAAATCATCTTATAATCCATATATCTTCAACACTTAAAATTTTCAATTCAAAGTGAATCATAAGATTAATATGGTACTAGTACTTAATGAAAGAATCGACAGTTGTATTTTGTGGCAGTAAGACTAGTTTAAATAAAAAGGAACTATTCAGCCACTATGTGAAAGTCTTGCAGGTAATGGCTCGATCTTCACCTATGGATAAACATACACTTGTGAAACTCCTACGAACCACATTTGGGGAAGTAGTTGCTGTGACCGGAGATGGTACGAATGATGCTCCAGCACTTCATGAAGCTGAAATTGGGCTTGCAATGGGCATTGCTGGGACTGAGGTATATCCTAATGTTGTTCCTTCACTATTCTTTTGCGAAAGATAACAACTTCCAAAATATATATTACTAGTGGCAAAGTTATGCAAAATTGTAAATATATATTTTTCTCTTGTTCATTTTTATCAAAGATGCAGTGAATTTCTGCTAAATTTTCAGTTTGGAATTCCTTGTGCTCCCTCTTTTCTTTTTTCTTTACAGCCTTGCTTAGGTTTGAATCATAGAAATATCATATATAATTTTACATGCTCAATCTTTAGTCCCTTTGAAGGGTTTGTGTTGCAAGATTGCCCATGAGCATTAGTGGGTTATTATTAGTATTAATAATAATATAGCTACTTCATCATAAAGGAGCAAGGTTCTTTTCTTTTTGCCTGTGATGCAGGTAGTCTATTTAAATATTGTGGATTGTCCAATTTAGTTCCTTCTCTTTTCTGGTCTGAGCGGCTTCTGTTTTTTATCAAGCTTATAGTTGTTGCCTACTAATGAGCAGCTCATCCAGTCTCCTCACTTATTGTAGTTTTTGTGTTCTTTCTCACTTCTGAAATCTTCTTGGCTCCTTAAAAAGGCATGTCATATGCTTAGAACTGTATTACAATTTGCAGGTGGCAAAAGAAAGTGCAGATGTCATAATCCTAGATGATAACTTTTCCACAATTGTGACTGTGGCCAAATGGGGACGTTCAGTTTATATAAATATCCAAAAATTTGTTCAGTTTCAGCTGACTGTCAATGTGGTCGCCCTAATTGTCAACTTTTCTTCAGCCTGTTTGACTGGTAAGAGGTCCTGTTGTTGTCACTTTGATATGGATTTATCTCTGCTTTGTCATGAATTTGACAATATTGTGTTTCACTTAGCTTTTAGAATTTGATAGGATTTCTCATTTCTCAGGAAATGCTCCACTCACTGCCGTTCAACTTCTATGGGTAAATATGATCATGGATACTTTAGGGGCACTTGCATTAGCTACAGAGCCTCCTAATGATGACTTGATGAAGAGATCACCAGTTGGTAGGAGGGGAAACTTCATCAGTAATGTAATGTGGAGGAATATTCTAGGGCAGTCTATATATCAGTTTGTGATCATATGGTTTCTTCAGACAAAGGGAAAGGCAGCTTTTCATCTCAATGGCCCAGAATCTGAGTTGATATTGAAGACACTTATTTTCAACTCGTTTGTCTTTTGCCAGGTAATGTCAAAGTTATTATAATATTGACTCTGTTACTACTCTTTATATGATTATAGATACTTGGATCTAATTGGATTTCCCTTTATAGATCTACTAGTGGTCATGTAGAGAAGAATGCATTCCAGTTCATTGTGCTTTCTTTCAGTAGCCTATGAAATCCACATGATCGATTACATAACTAGCTAGCTACTAATTGGAAGCAGAAGTCAAGTTGATGATGATGGATAACTTAGATGAAAGACTTTGATTTGATTTGAATTTGTTAAAACTTGGGATGTTTATGGAATTCAAGCCGGATGAATTTTATATCGATTCAAAATAAAATTATCGATTGTCAATTGTGTTCTCCACTTAACTACTACTACTCTAATTCTATAGCTCCTTGGTTTGTGTGATTTACACCAATTGGATGCTGTTTTCTTCAGGTTTTCAATGAAATTAGTTCCAGAGAGATGGAAAAGATTAATGTTCTCAGAGGCTTACTGAAGAACCAGGTGTTTGTGGCTGTGCTGAGCTTCACTGTCACCTTCCAAATTGTAATTGTTGAGTTCCTTGGTACCTTTGCAAGCACTTGTCCTCTCACTTTGCCGCAGTGGTTTGTCAGTGTCTTCCTCGGATTCCTTGGGATGCCAATTGCTGCCGCTTTAAAGTTGATTCCTGTAGGATCAAACTGAGATAAGGGCAATCTAGATAGGTGATTTCTGCCATGTTTGTCCAAATTCTCATATTTTATTTCGTTTTTACCCCCTATATTTTGCCCCTGATTTTGTTTAATCAGTTCATCATACATCGTAGCATCATTGGATCTGATAGAAAATTTATTACAAGCAAAATTGAAAGGCCAGCAAATTTTTTAGGGAGGTCACTTAGAATGCTGCAAGACATGTTAACCTTTTGGAAGCATGCCAATACATATTCTTTCACTTCAACTTGAAATGATTTGTACAGACATTGTAATTTGGATTTATGAATCAGAATCGTTTGAAAATTGAACAGTTTTTACCTTTTCATGCTTGTTCAAACTGTCAAGTTAACATTGGTTTACCAAATTCTGCCATAAATTCTAGGGTAACAATTTGCTTATGCATCTTTCTGGCAGCTCCAAAGTGCAGGCTTCCTTTTCAAACTTGTACAGAACATTATAAAGTTTAACTCAATCTCTAATCTCATTTCTGACGTTCTTGTTCTTCTCTGGCTGATCAAAATAGGAATGGCTTAAATCGACCGTGGGTGAAAGCCGGTGAAGTAGCTTCTTTTATATGAATTATTGATTGTTAAACTAGTAATAAACTCGAAAGCAAAGTGAAGTTGTCCTTAGGCTAATCTGGTTATCGCAGGCTGATTGAATGATCTAGGCATACCTCTCGTGTATTGACTGGACTTGCGTTTTGTCTGGGTGATCTTTTGGCTATCTTTGCTGATGGCTATAATCACTCTGGCGTTGTTCTACAGTTTGGTTAACAGACAAACCAAACTGCCCTAA
Source organism: Firmiana major (assembly GCA_033439115.1). NCBI lineage: Eukaryota > Viridiplantae > Streptophyta > Magnoliopsida > Malvales > Malvaceae > Firmiana > Firmiana major. The sequence continues at coordinate 49,570,216 of CM065909.1, forward strand.
TGCGAGAAGAAAAAGATAGATGATAGGTTAAACCATCTTGAATATGGCTAGATATTATTACACCAAGGCATGCACATATTCTTTAACTAACATAAAAGTAAAAAGGAAAAGAAATCAAAGCACTTATTCTAAGGTTATAAACTTAAGTATATGTACAATATGCAGTATAATTTCCAAGACTGATACGGTTGGTCACCGTATTTCACAATTCAGCAAAGCCGACCTTTCCTAACAATGCACACTGAAAAATCTACCATGTAAATTAAGCACAATTTGCACATGCTTTCTTTGATGTATTTTTGGCATATTAAGATGCATCATTTGTTCAACCAGACTGTTTCAAGTTCAATGCTTGGAAAGACTGCGGATCGTGGATAAGCGGAAGCCATGCTCGGTATATAAGCCAGAATGTTCAAAGTGTTAGATCAAGAGGATGCTAGAAGAGTTTAATAAGTACTTTCATTTCAGTTTTGACCCGCTAAAGTCATGAAATACAATCGACCATTGGCTAATGAGGATTAACACAAATTATTCACAGTTTCACCCATGAATCACCATCTGCAGAAACCACAAGCCAATCTTCCCAGATCTTTGGTTTCAGTCAAATTATCTTACTAGGAAGAACCTGAATGGTTGCAATGTTTTTCCTGTAGGTAGCTGTAACTTCACAGTTACCTGAAACATATGCATCAACAATCAAATTATTGGCATGAACCCATGAAAATTTGGTCATAAAGGTAAACATCAATGGAGAAGCCATTGGATTGTGCTAGGAGAAAATGTAGCAAAGCCCACTCAACAATCTCTGGGGTTCCAAGCTAGGCAAACACTTTACACTAACAAAATCCAATAACAAGCCTTTACAATATAAGTTGGTAACTTTTGTTTTTCCTAGGTTAAATTGCAACACAGTTGCATCAGATCTAGTAAACAGAGTTCCCCCTTCCCCCGCTACTCCATATACACGAAGAAAAGCACCCCATTGAAAGGTAGGGTTGCCACATGCCAGGGACATTATTTTCCAAGAGCTCAACGCCTTTTCATTGTCTCTCCCTTCCGCTCTTTGCTGTCGTACTGTTTGCTTGCTTCCCTCTTCTCAACTCTTCAAAATCTGTGTGACGAACATTCTCTGCCCACAGATGACTGTTACTGAAATTTTTAAGTAAGAAAAAGAGTCATTGAGTGCTATGTCTCAATCCCTTTCTGCCCAGAAGGGGCGGCCTGTTATTTTCTGCCTGCTGCTGCATACGACCAACACATCATCTTCCTTTTCCACCCGTTCTGCTTATCCCATCTTTTCATTTTCCGGTTAGTAAGTGTTTTTTATTTTTTTGAATAGATAGATTATTCTTTAGATTGAATTTTTTGGGTCAGTAAGGTTTTGACCGGCTTTCTCAGGGTCATCTGTTTTCAAGAGTCATGGAATTGCTCGTCTGCTTAACAGCTTTAGGAGTTCGGTTCAAGCCACTAGGAGATTTTGCACGCTTCCTGTCTCTGAGAATGATGCGTCCCAACTTCATTCCAACGCCCCAGAAAAGGCTACTGTCTGCCAAAAGCCTGTAGACTTCACCAAAATTGACATTAATCTGCTTCCCACTGTCATGATTGTTGGTCGCCCCAACGTAGGGAAGTCTGCCTTGTTTAACCGGTTAGTAAGCTCCCCTCTCAATCTCCTGTCCTTTTTTAATGCACCACTGGCAGTTTTTATGCTCCATTCTTGTACTTATTTAGCTCTGGTCAAATATTGTTTAGGTTGATAAGGAGGAGAGAGGCTCTTGTGTACAACACACCTGATGATCATGTCACTAGAGACATAAGGGAAGGGCTTGCTAAACTGGGGCATCTGCGGTTTAGAGTATTGGATTCTGCTGGCTTGGAAACCGAAGCATCATCGGGATCTATTCTTAGTAGAACAGCTAGCATGACTGCAAATGTGCTTGCTAGAACTCAGTTTGCTATTTTTCTAATTGATGTCAGGTCTGTTTTCATTGTTGATCGCCTTCTTGTACATGAATTAGATATTAATATATTATATATCCATAGAAATTAAAATATGGTTGAGTCCTTATTATCATCCATCTTACGTGACTAATAGGGATTTGTAAAGTAATCTAACGTTAGGGTTTATACAGGCTAGAGTTAAAACAAAAATTCTCTAAATTGAGGTATCTTGATGGCATTATCAAAAAACACAAAGCATGCATAATTTTGGGTGCAATGTGAGCAAAAGTCTGGAATCAATTTGAAGTCTCTAAAGCAGTAAAATTAATGTGCTTTAACTCGCAAGGGAGCCACATAAGTCATATATGACATTGGGTGAATAATAAGTAAATTTGGCTTGGTGTGAGCTTATCGTCTATCTATGGAGATTTTTAAAGAAAGTGGCTGCATTGTAGGACATTTTGTTTTGCCAATTTTATTGTGTACCTCAGTGGTTTGAAGGGTAACATTTGCCTGGCTTGTGCTGCATTGCATTATGATTTGGCTTGGGCAATTTTGAGAGCACTTGTTACATCACATCAATTTCTTTGACTTCTCTCAATTACAATCTTGGTTCAACTGTTGTGCACTTCTATCTTCTCTGTATTGTTCAAGTTCCAAAGTTTTCAGGGCATTGTTTTAAAGGTTTTTTCTCCCCTATGTGCTGTTTCCAATTTATTTCTTTGTACTTCTTGAGTTAGAACTGGGCTGCATCCATTGGATCAGGAGGTTGGAAAGTGGTTGCGCAAGCATGCACCAGGAATCAATCCTATAGTAGCCATGAATAAATGTGAATCACTTCATTGTGATACAAACTCTTTTGCTGAAGCTGCTATAGAAGCCCAGATGTTAGGATTTGGGGAACCAATTGCTATATCTGCTGAGACTGGTCTGGGTATGATGGCACTTTATGAAGCTCTTCGGCCAATGCTTGAGGGTTATATGATCAAATTTTTAGATGGTAAGTTCATCTTTTATTGTTAAACTCTGTCCTTCATGATCAAGGTAGCTGTTGTGTTGTGATTAGTATTTGGGCTTTGTTAAACTTATTAATCCAAACTCTTTGACAAGCTATAAAAATTTCATAATCCGAATATTTATGCCATAATGCTCTCCTTTCCCTGTTCTCTCACTTATCATCATGTTTGCTTTTGACTTGTCCTAGGCAACTGCAGCCAAGATGAAAACTTCGACCAGAATAGTGACTTTTGTAAGGTTGATGAGTCTAAGCTGCCACTACAATTAGCTATTGTTGGACGACCCAATGTAGGGAAGTCTACATTACTAAATACATTGTTACAAGAAGATCGTGTTTTGGTTGGTCCTGAAGCTGGTTTGACTAGAGATTCAGTGAGAGCACAGTTTCAATATCAAGGAAGAACTGTATATCTGGTATAAATATTTTGCTTGTTTACCTCTTTGTTTTATCAAGTTACTGTTGGGTAAATCAAAAGTGTCTATGTTAAACATTAGCTGCCCAATCTCATGATATTTTCTGAAATTTTTGTGACTCATTGAGGCCAAAACGTTTTTTTTTTCTTTTGTTCATAGAAATTAAAAAAAATGTCAATCAAAATTGAAACTCTCATACAGTTGATATTTGATTCCATTTCTGTCTTTTCTTTTACTATCTAAATTATCGAGGCTCTCCTGTGTGCTATTCTTGTGAAGTTATAATAAGGTCAGTTTCCCTCTATTATCATAATGACAAATTCTAAATCCAAAATTTACAGAGCCTCCCCTTGGCCCTGACCTTGTCCTTTCTTTTATTTCCTAGCTCATGTCATGCAACATGAACCAACTCCTTTCCCTTTGTGGGGAATAGACCTAATAATTGCCAGAAGGAAGGTTAATAGGCTGGATTTGTAGTGAAGTGCTACTGTTCCCAATTTGATTTAGGTTAAATCTGATACCATCTGCTTTAATTCTGTTTGTAGTTGTTTGATCTAAGTCTTCGGATGAGCCAATCTTTGATTCAAGCATTTGTTATTTTGATTTTGCTGTGGTTTACATCACAGGTTGATACTGCTGGTTGGTTACAAAGAGGTGATCGGGAGAAAGGACCAGCTTCATTGAGCATCATGCAATCAAGAAAAAATCTGCTGAGAGCCCACGTAGTTGCTTTGGTTCTTGATGCTGAAGAGGTTTGTCATACATTATACCGTGTCATATCTTTAAAATGATTTGTCTTCGGAGACTATCCTTTCTGATATGATGGAGATGATTGTTGCATCATTGTTTGGAAGTATTAGGTTTTCTTTGTGTTGGAGGCTGACTGCTTAAATCAAGGGATATAGATGTTGGTCTTTCGGGATCTCTTCCCTTGGTCAAAAGGGGAACCATGTAATGGTTTCATGATGCAGGGGAGGAATGTTGCAGAAGTGAGAAGCATATAATATAGATCTATTTTTTTAGTTGTATATATCACGGGTTCAGCTGTAATTTTGTTTATCCCTTTTAGAGTATGCAAGTTAGGTTTAATAATCTTGCTTATTTACAAATTTGTTGGGAAGCGGTCTGTGAATATCGATGTTATTTATAGTCGAATTGAGATATTGTCAGATCTTGAAAGCTGAGTGCTGCAAATTTCTTAGAATTTGAGAATTCCTTTTGTCATTCTTTTTTCTCGATTTTGTTCTTGTTCCCATCCTACAGTAGTTATGCTCATTCTGAAGATACACAAATAGCAGCATAAACTTTTGATGGTATGGAACACATGCAGGTTAAATATTATTACAGCAGAAAGAGCTTTTGTATGCATCTAATACTTATGGTTGCCATTTCCATGGGACGATGATCAGGTTGCAAAGGCTAGGCGTAGCATGACACATGCAGAAGTAGTTATAGCAAGACAAGCGGTGGAAGAAGGTCGCGGTCTGGTCGTAATCGTGAACAAGATGGATCTTCTAAAGGGGAAGAGAAATTCTACATTATATAACAAGGTCAAGGAAGCAGTTCCTCAAGAAATTCAGATGGTTATACCCCAGGTTTGTCGGCTTAATCCTTACTTTTAATTGCGATAATATTTAAAGATGTTGTTATTGCAATAGATTAATCCGGCAAGTTACACTTGTTCAGAAGCATTCATGACAGAATATTGAGTGCATTGGAAAATATACATTTGACTGTTTCAGTACAGAATTTTTTCTCCTGTTAGAATAAGCGAGGCCAAAGCAAGCTTGTTCGACTAGACGCATTGTATGATGGTCGTCTATACGTGCATTAGTGTACCTTTCATTAATTTTATTATACATTCAAAATGGTGATGAGTACCATTCTTGCCAACAGGTAACTGGGATACCAGTTGTGTTCATCTCTGCAATAGAGGGAAGAGGGCGCGTAGCTGTTATGTCTCAAGTCATCGATACATATGAGAAGTGGTGTTTAAGGTTGTCCACTGCACGTCTTAACCGATGGTTGCGTAAGGTCTGTGGCCAATATCTTTTGCTTTTTGCCTTTCTTATCTTACAGCCCTGAAAGTGTACTTAGTAATTGAATGTTGTCTGATTGTCTGTCTCAATCTGTGTTCTCGTTGCTCAGGTTATGAGCAGGCATTCTTGGAAAGACCAGGGTGCACAAACCAAGATCAAGTACTTCACGCAGGTGAAAGCCAGGCCTCCCACTTTTGTAGCCTTTGTGGGTGGGAAGACCCAGCTCTCCGATACTTATATAAGATTTCTAACAAGATCTTTGAAGGAAGATTTTGACTTGGGCGGAATTCCCATCCGAATCATGCAGCGGTGTGTTCCTAGAGTAACTGGTGGTGGGAGCAGCAGTAAAAACAACCAATCTATCGGCAGAGCGGTTGAACGAACCCCATCTGACAAGAGAAGTGCCCTTGTTTAGCCATGGCAATTGAACAGAGGGGCCTGCTATTTGTTATTTGTTCATATATATATATATTTATATATTTTTGGCTTAGAATTCTTATAGATCATCCTTTGCGACAACTCTAGCTCAATCTACTTCGTTTCGTTCCTTCTGAGTTCTGAAGCTCATTGCCAACTGCGATTTGTTGGCTTCTGAAGAGCATGATCTCAAAGCCTAATTCAGTTGGAGGAATACGCCTTTCTTTTAGCATTTTTAAGTGCTTTTTGGGATTTTTTTCATATTTCTGGTCTTTTCCTCCTTTCAGCTTTTTTAAACCGTAGAGAAATAAGAGGTGGTAAATGTACGGAGTTGTATTGGGTTATTTCGAGTATGATCATTTTTTAGTTTAGAAAAAAAAAAATTGAATCATCTCATATTTGGATTAATTTGAATTTGAGTTATTTCGGATTTAAATTGTTTGGATTGGATTAGAGTAAGATTGAATCCAAATTGTTAGATTTATATATTTAATAATTTTAGACATGATATGAATAAAATATACGAATATGATATAAATTAAAATTTGATAAAATTTATATATAAGCATTATAAAAATTAAAAAAATATTGTATTTAATTTATTAAATATGTTATTTTTATATCTTACGAATTTATATAATAAAAATATAAATTAGAATTGAATTATTTAAAAAAAAATAGATAAAGTACCGGATCCACTGAGTATAAAAAAGCCCAATTGAAGCCCTTGAGCCTATTATTAGTAGCATAACAGTATGAAAATTGAAAGGCTTGTTTGGGTTTGTGTAATTGCGATTGCGGATCTTAGATTTGCTTTCGAAATCCATCTCCGGCAATCCAGCGAAACCCAAAACCTTTCCGAGCACGTGTCTGATCTTAATTCCACGTGCTCTCCCCCTTTTCACCAGCCTGCCTCTTTTACCCCTCGGTGCGTCTGCGTCATGCCTGACACCGACAAACCCCAATCAGATCCAACTTTTTCCAATTAACGGCAAAGAAACTGCCACGTCATAGGCCACACAATTACTGGCTACACCTCGCTACACGTTGACCGAATATTCCATTCCATTGATTCCCACGGCTCTACCCCAACTTAATAGAACTCTCCTCCCAATTCCCAAATCGAAGTAACCCTAAAGGTTTCTCTAATTTCAACACCCCATTTTCTCACGTTGCTTCTATTATCCAAACACTTTCTCCCTTATAAATAAAACAACAACAATTTTAATGGCTGCATCGTCCTTCAATTCTCTTTTGTTGTCGTCTTTGTTGTTCTGTTTGGTTTCTTCTTCGATTCTGTCTTGTTTTGTCGATCGTTTTTTAATTTCAAAGCCGTCTCATCCTCAGATTCTTTGTCAACTTTGTACCTGTTTCTGACGTATAAATACTAACGGAGGAGAATTCATTACCAACATGGGAAAACGTAAGAATATATGTTCCTAATTTCTTTTCTTGTTTTTGCGTTTCTTTTTGCTAATTGATTTGATTAAAATTATCTTTAGTCTTTTTCGATATTATGTTATTATTATCTTTCCAAATGGATATGAATAATTGCAGATTCTTGATGTCTTGGTCAAAGCGCGTATGAAAAATTTTCCATTATTTGTTTTGGGAGTGTGTTTAGCGTTGAATTTATCTTTATTTTGTTAAAAGATTTTTTTGGGCTGAGTAAAAGGAATTATTTTAATTTGGCAGGTAAAACTCAGCGTAAGAATGCAACGATGCTAGATAGCGACGATGATAATAGTAGTGTGAGTTCATCGTCAACCATGCGATCTGATCGAATGTCGGTTTCGGGTACTGAAGAAGTAGAGTTTAATAAGGATAGTTTACTTGATGAAGCTGTCGATGCTTTATATGAAAAGAGGTTAGATCTAGTTTTGCTTATTTATTTATTTTTTGGACGAAAATCTGGATGATATCATTGTTTACTGTGTTGAAGGGAACAACAGTTAGGTTCGTTGAAATTAGATTTTGCTAGGGGTTTGAGATTTGCAAAATTTTGAGTTTATAATTAGGCTTCGGAGTTGAAACAATTGGTGTTTTTCTCTTTTGTTGGTGAAGGGGTTCTACGAGAGAGAAGGCCTTGGCAGCGATTATAGAGGCTTTCAATGGCAGCTTGCAGCACCAGTTTGTGGAGAAGAAGTAAGTTGCTGTTTCTGTGAGTTTTTTTTTTTTATATCTTGTTTGTGATTTATGTTATTGCAAGAATTGCAGAAGGGATTAGGATTCTGGTTCTATGAGATTTCAAGGAGCTTCGATGGGCTGGCTGGATCTGTTAGTTGCTTTTTAAAAAAAATTGGCATGCAAAGAATTGGGAATAACATTCTTTTAGTGAGACTGGACAATTAATTATACTTCAAGTCACATTATTTTAGATTGTTATTTTCTATTGCCAAGCACATTTGCAAATGTGGGTGAAAATGTTTCTTATGATTCAAAATATATGGTTTGAAAACTTGAATCCATGTGCGTCTGATGGTCATATTATTATCTTTGGCTGTTCTCCAGATTTGCTACATTACTGCATCAGTGTCTGAATTCTATCAAAAAGGGATCCAGCAAAGAGATATCTTTAGCGTCCCATGCCATTGGTTAGTCTTGAATGCTTTTGCAAATTTTCATGCACATATGCACAAAAGAAACCACAAGGCCTAAATTTTCAAGCTGATAATTTTTTTTTTGGTAGGTTTGCTGGCTTTAACAGTTGGTCTTGGAGATGATGCACGGGAAGTATTGGAAGAATCAATCACTCCTCTTTCACAGGCTATTAAAGCAGGCTCTGAATCTTCTAAGATAACTTCGGTATGTAAGAAATTGAATAGGAATTCACTCTACCTCTAATATTTTGTGGGTATTATAATTCTCAACTTGTTTTACATGATCTGGTTTCTTATTGTAGTTATTGGAGTGTTTGGCTATCATCACTTTTGTTGGGGGGAATGATCCAGAGGAAACAGAAAAATCAATGCAAATTATGTGGCAATTGATTCATCCTAAACTAGGTTCTAATGTAAGTATGCATGCCTGATTTTCACTAATTGAAAAGCTTCTGATAATGTATTTAAGGTTCATGTATCAATTATTGCTTGGATCTTGTTACTGGAAAAACATTATGATGTATTAATGCATAGTTCTTTTCTTTATTTGAGGATTAATTACTTCTGTTTGACTCTGTAGGTTATTACTGTCAAACCTTCTGCAGCTGTAATAACAGCAGTTGTGTCTGCCTGGTCATTTCTTTTGACAACCATGGATGGACGGAGACTCAGTCCCAAACTTTGGCAAGAGTGAGGAAACTCTATGGATCACACTTTTTTTTTTTTTCGATAATTTATTGTCTTTAAATAAATCCCTCCATCCGTATATATCTCAGCTAAACCAATTGTTGGGATTTAAGTCTAAGAAAAGTAGGTCAAGAAACCTTGTGAGATTTGATGCTCCCACAATTTAGATACTACTGAACCATAAAGTAAAAATACAAAGCTGGGCAACTGGAATGGGCTAAGAGACTGATTGGTCTTGGCAAATTATGCAGGTCACTTACATATTTGTCTAGTTTGCTAGATAAGGATGACCGATTGGTGCGCATTGCTGCTGGTGAAGCGCTGGCTGTAATTTTTGAAATGGGAAGCTTAGAGAAGTTCGCAGCCGAAGCTAAAGGTTCCAGTGATGGCTCAGCTTCAGAAGGAAATAAATCTAAAGAAGTATTCTCACAAATACAAGGACTGAAGGGAAAAATTCTGAATCAAGTCAGAGACCTCTCTGTGGAAGCCGGTGGTAAAGGTTCTGCCAAGAAAGATCTTAACAACCAGAGGAACTTGTTTAAGGATGTACTGGAGTTCCTTGAGGTACTTGCATTATTGTCTTTCATTTTCATGATTTATGATTCTCAAGACTTCTCATGTTAACTGTTTTTATCTTGATGATGTTAGGATGGTTATTGTCCTGAGACATCAATGAAGATTGGCGGGGATTCACTACAGACGACAACATGGTCACAGTTGATTCAGGTTTCTCTTCCTCTTCTAATTCTCCGGTTTCCTATGGTACATGCCATGAATTCTTATAATTGTGTCAAATTTCAATCCAACAGTTGAACTTTTTGAAGCGCTTTCTTGGTGGAGGTTTCACTAAACACATGCAGGTTGGTCTTCTTTCAGTGAAGTTGACACCTATTGATTGCTTTTCTTTGATTTGCCGGTTGATTAAATTTAAGATAGCCTTTTTTTTTTTGGTTTCACGTGCACAGGAAAATGATTTCCTTCAAGATGTTATTGGTTTCACACCAAAAAGAAGGAATCTTCTAGGCAGTGAACGTGTATCCAACAGTGAAAAGGTTGGTTCCTACTATTAATATGTTTATCTCAACCAAAATATTTCTGTAAACATTCTCACTTAAGTGTTTATCTTTCAGTTCTTTCTTTTATATTTTGATTGTAATGTTAAGATTCAAGCCTATGATTCATTAGACCATCAATTTTCATACCTCTTTAGCTCTATATCCAGTCTGTGAAAGCATGAACTATTTGATTTCCTCTAGGCAGTGAACATGCATCCAGGTTTGCAATCATTTTGATGCAAGTCTTAACCCAAAGGTATAAAATTAAAATTTGAGTTATGGATTCTGTGGTACAGAGAATGTACAAATCACCAAATTCAGTCCTCAACAAAGCAAGAACCCAGCTCTTGAACAAGCAGCGGATGCTATCCGAGGTAAGCGTCTTCCATGTGAAGTTGATTTAGTGTTTTACAACCAAATGCACCCTTAGCCAATTGTCTGTGGTTAATGTTTGTTCATGTTGTTGTATTCAGGGTAGAAACATTGGGCACTTTGCTGTCAATGTAGGTGATGAAGATTCATAAACTTCTGCAGAGCAGGAAGCATTGATTGTCGTGCATAAATTTATTGAAATAAATAACTCTGCAACTGATAATCTAGAAACCACTTTGGTTATATTGGCGATGGCTTCATTCACTTAATATAAAATTCTTCTAGTTGTACTTGTGTAACGTTGATAGTACTCTTCTGTGCTTATTTTAAGGCATCAAAGAGAAGTTACTTGTTCTTTTCATGGGATTGAATTGAATACTATTTTTCTTCTTTCGCCTTCCCTCCCAATCAATGAGAACTTACCCATGGGGTTAAGCCTCTGCTTGTAATCTGAATTTATTGCAGCTTAGCCTTAAGAGGTCGAAGGTCTAAAAAGGGGTTGATATACCCAGAAATTTGAATAAAACTACTTGAGTAGATGGAATTGGAAAGGCAAACAAATAACTTATTCATAATCGAAGGTTGAGCTTAACGGAGATTTCTATTTTCAACTAACTGCATACATTGAAACTCAAAAGAAACGTATAGCTTCTTGGGGTAAGAAATCTTGAAATATATTTGAGAAAACTTAAATACGGAATAGGTACCTTTTGTATGAAAAGGAAAGCATATCTTTTACTCGTGCGCCTAAAAACCAGTCAATCCAGAGAAGTGCTTATTCATGGCCCGATCTTTCCTGTAATGTCTTCCACCGCCCCTTCTTCCTCTGCCCCTAAAATTTCCACCATTCCCTCTCTCATCCACCTCAGAGTTGTCAGGCTGGTTATCTTGCTCTTCATGAGACTCTCTTTGTCTTCCTCCACCTCTTCTTCCCCTGCCCCTAGGGTTCCTTGCATGCTCTCTCCCTGCCATTTCAGAAACATCAGGCTGGTTGGTTTGCTCCTCATGCTCCATCAGCTTCTTAGCTGCACCAAGAGGAATGTTGCCACCACGTCCAAGTCCGTGTATTAATTCTTTCTGAGATTGGGTAATTAATGAAGCTTCATTGGCATTTGCAACTGCAACTGAACCTGCAACCTTATAACTATAGTTCTTACCATCCTTGACATAGTATTGAGGCTTCTTTCTTGAGCCCCATTTTGAACTATTCATAGGTTGACCGGAACTTTCAGGTTGTGTACCCCAGGCCTTCCCCAAATCTGAGCTGATTTTGTCTCTCAACATCTCATTTTCCTCCAGCCCCGAGTCTGCAACACTAAGACCAAGGTCATCAAAAGAGTCATCATACTCGTCCTCGTACTCGTACTGAGAAATCAGAGCAGCTTTCCTCGATGAATCGTTCTCCTCTCGGGTATCAAGAGTAGCATAATAAGGCGAGTCATCATTGGACTTCCTAACAAACCTTCCAACTGTAGATGAGGATGAAACTGATGGGCCCTCAACCAGCTGTCTATTAACTAAGGGTACTGCAGTAGTAGAGTAAGTGTCAACCAGTTTCCCTTTCCCTTTGTCAGTATCAACTAGTTTCCCTTTCCCCTTATCAGTATCAACTAGTTTCCCTTTCCCCTTATCACTCTTGCTCACAGTTGAAGCAGACTTGGGCACTGGCACTGTCTCTAGGGAAGTGTCCAAGGCCTGCAGATCTTCATGAAGAGTTCCCTCCAGAATCCTCTGAATAACCTCTTCTGGATTCTGGTTATAAACTTCAAGGCATGAAGCTAAGAAACCTTTGCCATAATCAGGGAAGAGATCCTTTATTTGGCTGATTTTGGATTGCATAATTGCTGCATCTTCATCCATCTCTACCTTATTACTTGTCACAGATAGTGGAATGAGGGGTTTAGGGGGATGCTCTTTAGCAGTACCCTTCATCGGATGCATCATAATCCCAGATAAATACTGAAATTGTTCATCATCCATGAATATCCACCCTGCAAGAAAGAAGTCAAATACAAATTATTTTGAGGATTAAGTGCAAGCACATTTAAGAAAAAATAAGAATAATGAAAGATTAGTTGTCAGTTGAGCAACAACATTCCTAGGCACTTCTGACATCCTCCAGTGCATAAGTTTAATGATCAGATGGCTTTGAAAAAAACAAAAAAAAAAAAAGGGTCCAGTTATATTACTGTAATACATATCCCTATCCACAATGTATTAAGAGAGCAATTGTTCCTCTTAACAAAGAACAATAGATATACAATAATCCACCTGCAGTGCAGAATGTATAATTTTAATGAGAAGCAAACCATCAAATTTTGTAATATTATTTGCATATTCAGACTTAAAAGAGGCAATCTATGTAGTTGATTCACCAAATGGACCTTAATGCTAATGGCTAACAGCACTTTACATGGTGGCTACCAGCCTTATGTGGAAAGACACGTAAGCCTAGGTTCAAGTCCCTTCTTCCCAACCACCCATTCTCTGCCCCCATTTCCCCATTGTAATACAAACAAATTAAATATGAAATATAAATTATAGGATTTCGGAAATTAGATTATAAAAGCAGTGTCTCAATCTGAAGTAAAGGAAAGAATGCACTGACCAGTATTCTGCAAATTCTCAAGTTTGCCCAGTATATTGCAATTCTTTTCAACATTCTTAAGAAAAGTATCCTGTTTCTCATTGTCTTGACCTTGCAGTGAAACTCCATTTATCTCCCTAAGAGTTTGAATCAAAATATCAGCTCTTATGAATGGATCTTCTACTGTGGCTGGAAACATCTTTGTTGCAGTTGGGATGGGATGTCCATCCAAAAACACTTCATCACTAAGATAGCAGATATCTAATAGTTTCCAACCAAATTTGCCCATTCTCATAGATAACATCTTCAAACTTATAGCAGTATCTGTTAGCCTTGTGAATTCTTCAGATTTAGTACTGCTTTGAAAACCACGCTGCAAAGATGGAAGTAAATTATCATGCAGACGTGCAAGAGTTGTGAGTAATTCTTCATTCCCATAACTGCATAGATAGAGAAATTTGATATTAAATTGGATCAGAGCATAGCTTCCTGTGTAATTTCTGAGGAAGGAGGGGAAAGAGGGACACATTCACATAGATGTTCCCCACAAAACTAACAAAAGAAACAGGTTAAAACAATAACATTGGGCAGTAGTTAGATTATTTGAACGGAGAAAGTTGAAATTACAATACAATGATCATCAGTCAGTTAGGTTAAGCCCATTGCAAATAACTACTCAAAACCCCAAAACTCAGGGGTTCTTATCACATGAATAACAAGTCTGTATTCATTCATATACAATAGAAGTTCCAGTATACCTCATTTCAACAGGGCAAGAGAAAAAAACAGCAGCAGGTCTGTATGCAGTAACAAAAGCATCCATAGATACAATGGCATCATTAATAAAGTCCATCACCTGTCCCAGGAAGTAAACAAATAATTTCAAATCTCCACTAGTGGCAAAGAAATTCAACTTGAGATAGGACTAAGCCATTAAGGAGGTCATCCTATTATATTACAGGTTCCACCTATGACTAACCCCCATTGACATAGGTCTGTCATACTCTGTATTTATCCATTTATTTATTCTTTTTGAAACGAAAAGAAAATTATTTCCTTCAAAATGCACATACAGATGAAAATCATCCCTAGAAACAAAATACAAGGCCATAATATCTTCCAACTGTGAGCTCAACACATGATAAAACCTTTAAAACACTGCTCCACTCCTGGCACCAACAATAAACAGTTAATAAAAAAATAAAAAAACAACAAACCTCCAAAAAGTCAGCATGAAGCCGATCAAATCCATGATCTCCATGACTTCCAGAAGAAAAAAGAACCTGTCCAGTATCAGTAACACATAATAATCAATCACGATTGTCATAACTAAGAACTACTACAGATGAAAAAGAAAATTAATAATAATGCAGAAAATGTCTAACATGACAATCAGATAAGGAAAATCTCTTGCAAACTCAAAGCAGTTTAGAAAGTACCTCCAAGGATGTGCTGCAGCGTTCATGCATTGTGTGAACAACACTCAAGAAATGCGACAATACTACAGTCAGATTATCATGGATCGTAGGCTGAGCTTTCAGAACATTTATGACCTGAAAAATATATCAAGTTTGAGAGAAGGACAGGAGCATGGGGAGGAGGGGAAAAAGAGTAAGGAGGCAGTCAACTCGAGACATAAGAGGATACCTCCCACCTTGCTCAACTATGAGACAGGTATAGATTAATTTGACATAAAAGGGGAAAAATATGCAGCATTTGAAACATCCTAGTAGAATATATCTAAAGTGGAAAGCCCATGGCCCATACCATTTAGCTATTTATTAGGACTACTTAAATTAGAAACTATAGGAAGTAATTTTTATCTCAGCCTTCTTGATTGGCCTTGGACTGTAACTCTGCAGGGATGGTATTCAGTGCAAGTATGACTTCTAAAGTGCCATTGGAGGCATTTCAAGGATATAAAAATAAAAACATCTTGACAATAATGGAAGCTTATCAAGCTTAAATCTAACCCCCATGAAAGGTTCAAAGGAAGCAGGAGATCTTTTGTCTCCCTAGTTAACCAGAGTTACTTGAACAGGAAACTCAAAAAGACTCTTCATAAGACCAGCTTCCCTATAGGCGTATGTCGAGAGAAATCTAACTTACTCAACCATTAGAAAAGAGAAAGTCTTCAATCACTTTCTACAATATATATATATATATATAGAGCTTACCAGCAATTTGGTCAAATCACCATTTTCATGACCATATATAGCACATATGTCCAACAACTTTGGCAAGTCAAGCAACTTCTTTTCCTGCAAGATGACTACATGTAGACTTAGTGAACAAAATGTGCTTATGAAATAAGTTTTACAGTAAAATTTAACAACAATTTGGAAAGGGGATACACCAACTACAAGAGATCAGGCTAAATAGCATTCATCCTCCTATAAGAAGGCGTGTAAAAGAGACAACCCACCTGTGTGGTCGTTTGCACTAAGACTATCAGCAGCTCGAGCACCAGGATCCCTATTTGAAGATCTACAATAGCAGAAGGTCCATATCAATGAACCACATAAATTGATGAATAAGAAAAAAGAGTTATAAAGATTAAAACCTACATTCGATATAACACCATGAAAACCCGGCGGCTTAATTCAAACTCTCCAACAATAACCCCAGCAACTATCCCTTTCACACCGCGATGAGGAAAATCATACCACCTGCTCCTAAATTGCAAGAAGCTGTCCAGAAATTGATGCAAAGAAGTGTCGCTGGCCACTGAGCAAAAAACCAGAAAAAATGAGGACTTTGAGCAAATCGTAAAAGCATTAAAGAAAAATAAAACACGATCAAATAGAAGTTGAAATACCTTGTTTCCAGAATTCTCTGGGACTGAGCTTTAGCAAGCGAGACAACTCTCTGTTTAACAGATCAACCACTCTCTGTGATTCCACTGGATCCAATCCTCCATCTTCAGCGCCGAACCCGGCCGCGACGGCCTCATCTTGGGGCAAGTAATTTACGAAATTGCCATCGGGAGTCGATGGAGTACCTCTGTTGGGCACCCAATCGCCTTTCTCTCCCATCCGAACACGGCTACTGGTAGAGCCAGAGGATGCAGCGGAACTGCTCGATAGCGGAGCATCATCGTGTTGATTGGGAAGAGATTGCCTGAGAGAAGTTGAGAGGAAGGTCGGATTACGGTTCGGGTTCGGGTTTTGGTTTTGGTTTTGGTTTTGGTTTTGGTTTTTGGGGATGAATTTCTTCTGGGTTTTGGCGAAATTATTTCTATTGTCGCCGTCTTGCCTGTTGTTGTGAGTATATCTATGAGACATGGTTTTCTTCAGTGTTTGAGGAAGTGTGAGTGATAGTCTTTCTCAGTGTTTCCAATTTATAGTTGTCGATGTCGGTCTACACCCACCCAAAGGGTTCATTTTTCCATCCTTCTTCGAATTTTCTCTCTTTCTCGTATTCGTAATCACCAAGAAACCATTTTATACTCTCTTCATTTGGAATTATAATTTGGGTAGACAAACTATTGAAACTAATAACGTAATTCTGCAATCAAAAAAAAATAAAAATAAAAACCTACAACATTTTGCCTTCTTATTAATTCTTTTTACCGGGGTTACTTTAGTTTAATTCAATAATTATTTACATTTATTATTTATTTTGATTGATTTTAAATTATTTAAATAAAAAATAAATTGAATAATGAATTTAAATTCAAATATTTTAATATATGATTAAAATAATTTACCAACATAACCAACTATTTTTATATACATTTTTAATACATTATCGATTTACTATATTGTATTTATTATTTTATCATTGTAATTTATATAAATTAAAAAATAACATATAAAAACATTTCCTCAATGTTATAACTGTTTGATGTATAGAAAATAGAATATAAAGAAAACGAGGTGAATGCAAAAATTGAACTTATAGGAGCAGGCCGAGAACAACATAAGGGATATGTCGAGGTGATATTTATTTCTAATTGTAACCAACCTGCAAAACTAGAAGAAGTAAGGTCGCCGCTCTACTACATTGTTAATCTCAGCTGCATTCATGTTAATACCAAAACTAATATCAATTCCCCATCCTAACAGTAATAAACATTCAGCCTTTGCATATATAATAAGGCAAGAAAAAAATTGCTTTGATATAGGATTGGCAATCAAATATTATCACAGGAAACTCTCAGGCAAAATTAGAGATTACTTTTATCAGCCTTTAAGTCTAAGACTAAAACATTCCTAATATGTAGTACCTCATAAAACAAATAGAGGCTCTGAGGGGGAAAAAAGGCTTTTGTGCAATGGAGAAAGGACGTACGTAGCTTCATCCTTGTTTTCTCCGGTTCTCACCAAAAATCTTTGGGTGATGCACAAGATACCATCCAGTCCGTCCCAAAAAATCATGCAATTCTCGCTTTGAATCTCCATAGGGTGGAAAAAGGATTTCTCCCGATGTGAGCCACGAAGCTCATACCCACTCAAAGTTTGTTTCTTTGGGCAAAACCAACGCAATGAGGCAGTCAGACGGATTGGGTACAACTGAGAGCATAGAACACGCTTCTTGTGAGTAGGGAAGAATAAAAAGAAGCCTAGACCACATGGATTTTGAAGCTGGAATCTTAATCACTCCCGCACATTCCCTCTGCTTCAAGTATGAATTAAAATCCTGAAACTGGAGAATTAAGTAGCATGAATAAGCTAGATTATTATTTTCTGTCATATAGGCATGAATAAATTGTTCAAAAAAAGAACTTTTGGCAACATATAAGATTGCTTCAAGCTGAAGCCTAATAGTAGCGTAAGAGACCATCTAATTGGGAGAGACATAGGCTTGAACATGAAACCTTGTTCACAGAGTAATATAAACTATTTAGAGATAAGATAAATAATATGATATAGCTTACGCCTTTATGGTCATTTGCAGAAGAAGGGATCAAGCAACAAACTTCTCTCTGCAACGCATAAAAGACAGCCATGAATACATTGGAAAATCAGAAGAACGATTCATTCCCAAAAATAAAAAAATAAAACGCAGGAAGAATAGTCAATTCAGCTCTTTCCGCAATAATAATCTAATAATAATAATAATAATAAAGAAAAATATTATTGACATACTTTATGTGGTGGGGTGTTGGTGAAGGTTGCCTTCACATGCCGAAAGTCTGTGCGTTTGGTCATGTCTAATTTGGCAGGCCATCTGCAGCAAGCACCGGAGGAGAAAGTTATAACAGATATTATTCTCTACTAGTCCAGACAAAAATCTTGATCAGATCAGAAACTAAAGGGAAAAGAGGAGAAGAACAAAGTTCATACTCTGCGGGTTCAGAAAAGGCATTCGAATATTTGCAAAGATCTGACTCTAGTCTCCAAGCATAAATTGTGCAATAATGAACCCCACTCTTACATAATGTTCCCTGCCACTGATACTTTACACACTGGTCGGAACTTCCCATGTCAGTTGATTCAGCATTGGGAGGAGGTGGAGGGGGAGGAGGTGAATTAGGTGGGGGAGGAACCATAGGTGGCAACGACTGTGGCAATGGTGGTGGAGATAGAGGTGGTGGAGGTGGAGGTGGCATTTCAGGTTGAGGAGGTGGAATTGATGATAAAGGAGGTGGGACGGCAGGATGTGGAAACATCTGCTCAAAATGCTGCATTGGAGGTCCCTGTATCTGAGCAAGTGGAGTCACAGAAGCAGGCATAAAGGGAGGTGGCACAGCATTACCATGAAAAGTGTTAGGTACTACACCAGGTGAAATTGGATTCACAGGAAACTGGTGATTCAAAGCTCTGGGATCCCAGGAACTGTTCGGAGGATGGTAAAGAGGTCGCATAAAGGGAGGTGCCTGGAGTTGTGGTGGTGGTGGTGGAGTAGAAAGGCTCTGTGTTGCTATAGGCATGCATGGCATGCTCCCAGGTGCAGAATGCAGCTCACTTTCAGGTTTTTTATAATTCCATACTTGTCCAGGGGCACCAGAGACAGCAACACCACCTAAAATACAGATAGTTAATATACAACTATGATAAAGAGGCTAAGAGCCAGTATAGATAATGCTTAGTTAGTATACGACATTACCTCCTTGCACAGGATCTGCTATAAGGTTGTTGTCATAACCATCAACTTTTCTCACCCCACCTTCAGGCATGTCTGTACAACCAGAAGCAGGCCAGCGTGAATGAAATGGAAGTGCACCTGGTGCCGCAGTTCCATGATTCTCCACCCTTAACTTGGGAGATACAAGTTCCATTGAGCTGCCAGACACGTTTGTTGAGTTATTGTTTTTGATATCAACATGGATAGGTGGAGCAACACCAGATCTTGCACTGTCAACATGGGACATAGGCACATTACCAGGCCCTGCATTAAATGGCGGCATATGGCTACTTCTTTCTTTCCGATGCTGTCTGAGATGTGCCATTACAGCAGCAGCTTCTTCAGGAGTTTCATATTCCAGCAGCAATGCACATTCACAAGTAAGATCAGTAACCATGTAAGGACCCTTATATACTGCTTTCCTGGATTCATGCAGAATTTCATCCTTTGCCCATTGACTTGAAATGTTTCCAACATAAACATGAGAACTATAACCAACAGCGACACCATTCACAGTACCCCTGGTTCCTAACCCTATATCCATGAACACTACTCGCCAAGGATAACAGCCACGGATATATTCCCTAGCCCTTATAGCATCAATAATGTTTCGATACTCAACCAAAACAAATCCTTTGACAGGAAAGAAGAAAAATTGCTCAAAGGGACCAAACCTCTCAAGCTGAAACATTATATGGCCTTCAGATGCATCAGGACCTAAAGATCCCAACCATAGCTGCCGAGAAGCCGAGAAAATGCCCATGGTAGCAGGATCACCATCAAAATACCAAGCAGTTTGAGAAGATGTAGAACCATACGATGCTGCAAAACAATTATCAGGTGATCCCAAAGCATTGTTTAGACCTCGACTAGAGGATCTCAAGGAAGAAGCACTGCTTGAATTTGAAACTTGACTCTGGTCAACATTCTTAAAGTGATTCCTACCTTCAAAAGAATTACTCCTGAAGTCCAGTGGTGGTCTAGTAGCAGGTGAAAGCATCTGATGGCTTGATAGGTCCCTAGGAACAGAAGACCTGCCACTCGACAAATCCCCATGGTCAAGCCTTTCAAATTCCATGGACCTTGAACCTCCGCTATCATGACTAGAACCAGCATTCAAGTGGGGATTAGCTTCAAGAGGAAAATCGTGAGGCTTCAGATATTGACCTGATAAATTTTCAACACCACTCTCATTGCAGGATTTACCTCTTCCAGATTGGTCACTCGAGATTTCATGTTGATTAGAGCTTCTAGAGATTAAGTGCGGCTGACTAACAAATTTTGAGGAATCAGAATCATCCTCATCACTGTTTACTTGACTGGCTTCTATGTTAATATGTTTCTCAAATGATTCAAAGATTCCTTCCAAGCTAGATATAATCTCCTGTACAGATTTAGATGGAGATAACTTACACAAATTCTTGTACTTTAAGAACATCCAACTTCTCAATGATGGATTTCTCCCAAAAACCTGCATAAAAGGATATAAGTTGCCACTAGAAATGAGCAATAGACTAGCATAAGCAAAATTTTAGAATATAAAGACAAAAATTATTCATACACCAAAGGGTAAATGACCATTGATTTAGTCAGAAATAATAAATTGGAAACACGTAATGAACTGAATCCCTTTAAATTTATTTGATAGGTGGAGTATTATAAAGTGTTACCAGATCCAACAAAGAGCTCTTCAAAACAGGAGATGCATCTTCTATAACTTTGCCAATATCTGATCCTGGTGTCTCACCACTAAGCACACTGCCTTTGGTGTTTGTTCCAAGAGAACCTATACGGCATTCAGGCCCTAAAGTTATTTTATCTAAACCACTATCAGCATCAAAATTATCAAGCCTGCCTGTTGCCTGTCTCAGAAAATACAGTCCTTTATCAGCTTCTTCAGTTGAAGATGACCTGAAGAGCTCAAAACAGGCAGAAAGCAAATGCTTAGGACAACGGAAGAAAATCCGAAGCAGACTAAGGGCACGGAATTTGGATAACTTAATCAAAGGAGATTCATCTTCATCTGAAAATTTTTTCCTTAGCTCAGAAAACATTTCATCAGAATCCTGCATTTTGCAAATATCATTATCAACAATCTGAAACAGCTGCTTTCCCTCAAATGACGATACAAAAAAGGAGAGCACAATCTGGAAAACTGCTAAGATGCCTCTGATGACTGATGATGCCAATGCCTCTGCAGAAGCTGTGGAACAAATATCAGCTAGACCAAAAATGCAAGCTTTGGCAGTTTGAAATGCAACATTATCAGCATCTTCGCCCCTAGTTATCACTGCCAAGTTAGATTCATGCACATTGATAATGACTTTCGTAGCAGCTTCAAGAGCAGTCGGACAGTATGAGACATATCGAGGAATGAAATCAGCTACAAGACGCTGTACACTTGAACAACCTGTAAAGTAGTCGAAACAAATGTTCCATAAAGAATTTCAGTGCATAATTATGAATATTTCCTTGCATTAAAAAAAAACACTAAAAAATTGAAGCTCCTTCAAAACCAATCCAATTCTTATATTAAATCCACTCCTTGAAATCTAATCATTAACTAGAATTCAGCTCATCTGGTTTAAAGTAAGGAATTTTACCTCAATTTCTGATTCAGACAAACTTTTTAATTCTATTAATGTTTCCACTTCAACTCATCGTGGACCAAATTTCAATCTCAGTAATTAACGGGAAAAAAGAGAAAATAAAAAGGTTACCTCTAGAAGCAGTTAGGAGTGCTAGGTATGCTTGTTCAAGCTCAGGCATGTGACGTGCATCTTTGCCTTTCAGCGCAATACAAGACTTAAGCCTCTTGTAATTCTCGTAAACACCTCGAATCTCGTCTCTGTTTCTCCTTCTAGCGAGAATTTCCTCCTGAGACAACGGAGGTGGAGTGCTTGGCGAAGCCACGGAGGTCTCTGGCTGCGCAACGGTCGCCGGAGGCTCAGGTGGCGGCTCGTACAGCCTTCGCTTCTTCAGAGGTTGCTCGGAAGATGCCATCGCCATGGCAACGGAGAGAAAGATCAGAGAGGCGATGCCGAGTGGAGCAGGGTTCCTCTCTCGCTACGACGAGGAGTGAGAGAATTTTGGTGGGGATTGGAATTGGAGTTGGACGGGAATCGCAGGGGTTTTCGGACAGTAGGAAATTACGTTCTTAACCCTGTGCTTCACGGGCCAAGCGTCCAAGCCCACTGCTGCAAACTTACAATCGATGCAACATGAGCCAAGTGAGCCCATAAAACTTTATCTTATTAATTTTAATGGGCTCGGCCCAATTAACGAAAATTTGCTGAGGCCCAATCAAAGTCCATCTCCAATATTTATCAAATTTAATTTCATCCAAATCCAATTAAGAAAATAATTTATCGAATAACAGTAAAATAATTAATTTTAAATTTAATCGATTTGGCTCTTTTAAAAAGGTACTTTCAATAAGTTTGGACTTTATACTATAAATCCAAACACTTAAATATTTTTTTTTTTATCTCCAAATTAAGAATCTCTTTTATAAGAACAAAGAAATATTTTCTATTTTATTTGCTCTGATATCAATCTTGATTGAAGATCGAGTGAATGGGAATTGGAGTCAAAATAACTATAGTTTTGGAATATGTATAATCCCACAATGCAAACTATGCCTAAAGCAATGAATCCGTGGCCACATTCTTGCAATTTATACTTAAAAATACACAAAATATCCAGTCTGGTGCCAAGTTCACTCCATAGTTCATAAGCATTGAATTTCTGTAACTTTGACGATCCCCCGCAGCACACGCACCAGTGAGCATGTGCCAGGGGACACAGTTGGAAAAACATACAAAAACTAAAAGAAACAGATGGGATATGATTCATTATAAAAACAAGGATTAATTACTCCTCGTGATTGAAAAATATGTAATATGTTTCATCCAGATTTCTCAAGACTACAAGTCAGCAAATGTATATATAGTATTGTCAATTAATTAGGAACTTAATTCTGGGTCGGATAGCTGCTTTCCAGGGTCATAGAAGTGTGGAGAGCTTCTTGTTGAGACCGATGTCGACGCCATTGTAAGCAATCGGAGCATACATCCAAAGATCATCAGAGCTTAAAAGCTGCAACAATGGAGAAAATGACAGTATAATGTTAGAGTCATGGCTTGTTTTAGGGTTTTATTTAATGCCATTGTTCTCAGTTACCTTGATTTGGAGCTGCAAGAACTTCACATAATGAACAGCTTCTTCAAGCATTGTGCTGATATCAACCTTTGTTCCGTTAGGGACAAGGGTCTGTAAAATTCTCAATCTCTCATTAATCCTCTCTCTTCTTTTCTGCAATAATCAAGCAGCAATCGTTTAGAAATGTCAAAAATCTATCAATGGAAGCATGAAAGCTAGGATTAGATGGAAGGATATTTCTTGTTACCCTTGCATAGAGGCTCTGGGGATCAGTTGCTGAGCCTCTACTGGCCCTTGTCTTTCCACTCAAGTTTCGAGCTTGAGAAGCTTTGGAATCTGAGGTTGCCACGCCATTGGTGTCCTGAGAAACATTGTAATCTTCTGAACTGCAACTGCTGGAACTCTGTCTGTCCGAACCAATGTTACTCTCTCCTTCATTGCCATTTACATTGATATTGCGGTTCTTTTTCGAGTACTGCGCAGGCTTATAAACTCTTGGTGCCTGCATTTTCAAGCCATGAATTATTAGAACTACAATAATAAGATTATACCCTAGTGAATTAAAGCTTAAATTTCCTTCTTTTCTCTTACATCTTTTGAAACCTGAGTTTTTTTCTGTGTGTTTTCTGCTGAATTGCTGTTGATTTTATCACCTTCAGCATGCAATTCCAGCAAGTCAAGCTTCCTCTTCAGCAGCAATTCGTTAGCAAGCACAACATTAGCTGCTAGATGGCTAGCATCTAGTTTTCCTAAGCAGTCAGTATTCAAATCTTCAATGGCATTAACAGTGTCTTCCATTGCAATGCTCGGGAATGTGGGAGCAAACGAGTAGGTGATTTCATGGCTTACCCCACCAATGTCCATTGCAGACATAGAGATATCATTTGTTACAGGAATTTGATCATAACCGGTAAGGTAGAAGGTTTCATGATTTTGACCACTTTCTTGAGAATTATAGTGAGAAAACAAACTCTCATTGACACCATGAATGCTCATATTGGCTTCAGGATTAGGACAAAAGGTCGACGGGTTTAAGAAGCTCAACCCCTCATCAGGCTCCACAGACAACGAAAACTGATGAAGAATCTGCTGCGTGAACTCAAGCTCTTCAATGGATAACAGTCTGTTAAAAGAGTCCAACTCTCCAGGAAAAGCTGCAAGCGACTCCATTCTCTTGTAAACGTAGAATCCTATGAAGAAAACAAGGAAGGGTTTTGTTTCTCTGCAAATACTTGCTGATTGAAGCTCTCAAGCTGCTTGGGGTGAGCAAAAACCAGAAACATACTTATACCACGAATCCTGAAGAGAATGTTAGCAAGGATTGACTTCCATTATTTTATTAAATTCCTAATTCCAAATCATTATTCTGTTACTAATCCAGGAGTCCACTGCGGGGCCAAAACCAGGCAAAGGACAACTCATAAGGTGGCCAAGTTCATGCATTGATAGATTAAATTAATACAAGGGTTAAATGACCCTTAAACAACGTGGACATGATAAAACTAGACTATAAGTGACATAAGAGTCCAAGAACAATCATTGAGAGAAGACTAAATGTGATTAATTAGTCATTAAACAGGTGAGGCAGTGAGGCTGAGGCAGGTTGAGAATGAAGTACGCGTAAGGATTAGACTACTCTTAACTACTTTGAAATGTCAGAACGTGGGAGTCTCCCCTTGAATATAATAAGCATGAGGAATGTTAGCAGATTAAACAAAAAGTGCAGCGAAAGAACGGCCTGCAGATCGTGGGAAATGAGTCTGACATTCTTTAAAATGAACTTAGAATGCGACACGGTCACCGCCAAACTCGTTCCCTGTCCTAGATGGCAACTGGCTGGAACCTAACAGTTGTTACTTTCCTTTAAGCCTTTTAACTTGCTATGATCTATCTATCAAAATATTATACATTGGTAAGACTGGTACAAAGCCATCTCTTTACAGCTCAGTTTTGAATGTTCAAGTTCAATCTTCAACTTCATTATCATCATGGTATCCACAACCTTAATTTCAACACCGGAGTAGATCAAAAGTATCAATATATAATCTTATGCAATACCATCTATATTAATTCTCTTTTTTCACTCATTTTTAGGGTTCATTTATTTTCGAGCATGTATCTTTTCGGGGTTTATATATTTACATGGCTTATGTCAAGAATTCATTGCATAGTTTCACAAGACCATCCAAAAAGAAAAGAAGAAAATCTCCACTAATATTTGTTAACAGGCAAATTATAAGATGGTATTGAGTTCAGTAAATTCGTGAGAAATGAACAAGCCAAGATTCCGGGAAAGCTGAAGCACAATATCTAGCTAGCTATGACGAACTCAACGTAATCCCAACACTGTACAGTAATCCAAGAGATTACCTGAACAAAGGCCATAGACACAATTCGAAATTATTGTACTTTGGCCCCTATGATTCCGCCGGAACCCTCGTCAGAAAGTACAAACGTGTCTTACAGAGACCATTTTTGAGGTTTTTTAAAGAAAAACTTTGTTTCTTGTTTGGTGCTCTGTGGAACTTGCACCGGCCATTGCACGATCAAAGGACAAATTCTAACACGTTCGAAAATTTAATGGAAGAAAATCAAGAATGAGTTAGCCACAGTGGGATTTTTTACTTGTCAAAATCTGATCTTATTCCCCATTGCATTTTAGAATTAGCTGTTTCTCACTTCCATTGATTCCATGAAAATCACAAACGCTTTAGCTTTGTTCACGTCTCATCAAACTACCAACGACCTTATAATATTCTGGCTCCATCTTCATCAACCACCCTTTGGCTTCCTGACTGGTCTTCATTTAGCCACGTTTCCATTTGCTACATTTCCAAATTACTAAAAGAATAAAGAATTAAAATGATGAATTTCTCAGGCCGGTCAATTCCATTATTTGATAGTGAATAGAATTTATATATAGGAGTAATATCCAATATATGAAGTTTTTTTATTGCAAAAAAGAATTAAAATGGTGACACATATTTTTTAAAAATATTTAAAAAAATAAAAAATAAATAACATAGGACATGTGTCATCATTCTAATATTAATTGTGGAGTCAAAAAATTCTATTAACGATTTATTAAATAATTATCCTTATAAATAATATTTGGTAAGTATCCATTAGCGAAATTAATTAAAAATTAAATTACACACATAAAAAGAAGTTTGATCCAAATGTTTACATTTACGTATGAGAAAAAAAAAATCACCAAAACATAAAACCTAACAAAATGTATAAAAAAATCCAAAAAATAAATTTAACACTAGTTTCGAATATGTAACCAGTGTATCAAGTCTCCTTCTTACATTTTTTACAAAAATATTTCACATAAAAATCATATAACGATTGCATCTAAAACTAAAATTCACTTCATATTTATAGAGTTAAATTATTCAATCACTAATAATTCTTATTTAACGAGAATTATAATTTATTAAGTATATTCATTCTTGAGAACGGATCTACTTATATTAGTATAAAATAAATTGATTTATTAATTTTTTATAACTTTATTTAGAATTAATATTTTTGAAAACCAACTATTAACCTAAACAACCTACTCATATCTAATAAATTTTTTAATCAATTTGATATTTCTATCGTTTTAATCGAGAATAATATTTTTTTAATATATATTAACATACAGTTTGAATTTCACTGTTATGAAACAAATAATTAAACACATTCGATTAATTTAAATTTGATATGCATGATTTATGTAAGTAAAAAATAAAATTTAAAATTTGGATTGTCCAACAAGATATTAAAATGTGTATAACAAAATTAATATTATACTAGTTTAAATGGATTGTTTCTATTCATTTCTTATAACATTAATCATCAAAATTATCTACCGTAGTTAAACACACCAAAAAAGAAAAAAACTTGAATAAGTAAGTTAATTGAAATCATATTATCACAATTTTAATTACGGATTAATAAAAGCATAGAAATTCTTACTACGTCCATAAATTACTCCAAAGAAATGAACAAAAAAATTACTCCTAATAAATACACCGAATGCTACTTAATATTAATTAATTACTTACATTCATTACTCCAATATGTATATATATAAGCCAGCCGACTTCATTTGCAGAAGAGAAAAGGATGTTATTTACGTAGTAGTCCTAATTAATTTAATTAAAAACAGAACTAATATTATCTCTTTGAAAAGCAAACTATATTAATGTGGGTCGTTGTATAATTGCTAAAACTATGTTTTCTTCATCCAAATAAAAATCAATTATATGCACGAGCTAGTGTCTGTCCACGCTTTTATATATATATATATATATGAATTTAATTTCTATGTTCCATTAAAAGAAAACTTTAATTTTTATTTTCCAATCTTAGTCTAAAGTATAATTAAACAATATTTGTTTCATAAATAGAATGCTTAGGTTTATTAATTCTTGGCCTTATTATAGTTTTTAAGAAGAAAAAATATCATGAGTTTATATCCTCTTTAAAGAATTATGATTTTAATTATTTTTATACATTTTTCTTATCTCTTTTGTTCGTAATTATTAAAATACAAAGTCAATGCTGAGTGAATTTATTTTTTTATAGGTGCATTTAATTAGGGTTACTTAAAATGATAAACTAATAAAATGTCAACTTTTTTTTGTACATAAAATGTCAACTATTTTTTAAAGGTATAAAATGTCAACGTTTTATTATTAAATTGTAATATATTATTTCATGGGAAATAAGGAAATTAATGAAATAATGATAAAATAAAGGGACCACTACCAAAATTAAGCCAGTAACAGACTTCAACTCTTTTTTTTTTGTAAATTTTGGTGGGGGAGTTGGTTGACTAAATTAAATCATACACTTAAATTAGCTTTGCTTCTGGTTCAAACACATAGAAAAGAAGAAATTATGTTTTTGTTTTGTTTAGTATATCTTTTTGTTTTCAAAAATGAAGAAAGAAAGAAGTCTTTATGATTTGTTTAGCATATCTTTTTATTTGTGATATGGGTTTATGCTGTGCTCTAATTAGTAATGAAAATGCTGCAAGCCAGTTTGTTTATTCTAAAGTCAGGTTATTAAACTTTGTCAAAGATGCTGAGAACTTGCAACTCTACCAGAACTGGAGCTTGAATAAAGAGACAATGGAGCATTAGATCTTTTGTAATAATTCATTGTTTTGGTTTGGTGTTTGTTTACAATTTGCTTTCTGTATTTGTTTTATTGTAGCAGGTTATCCAACTTGTTTTCGATGAATTAAAATCTGTGAACTAGTCGGAACCCTAAAGGATTATACACTGTTAACATGCTTAAATTTACTTCTGTGGCTGGCAATGCGCCCTGCTTGATTTGGTGCTAGCATACATTGTCTACGTTCTAGTAGAATTAAGTCGGTAATAAAGTTGTAAATAAACAAAACGTTAAATGAATCGTTTATAAATATGTTTAGTTTGAATTCGTTTATTATTCTTAACAAACGATTACAAATAAATGTATAATTCTTTTGTTTATTTTCTTAAAAACTTTGTTTATATTTGTTTGAAACTCGATATTTTAATAAATTATTTAGTGATAGTTTGTTATTCGATAAAAATAAAATTTTAAATTGCATATTTACTCATACGTTATTTTAATATATAATTATTAAAATTACATAGTTATGTAGAATTTTTTAATTTGACATCTTATACATTAGATGAATACAATTTGTTTGTATATTTTTTTGTTTAGTATTCACGAACATGTTAATTTAATATTCACGAACATGTATTTATAAACGTATTCGCAATTAACGAACATGTTCATGAACAAACTTAGCAAATATAAAAACGAACACAAATAATTTTAAAAAAATTATTCACTTATATTTAATTCGTTTACACCTTATACGGCAAAAAATGAAAATGTTGTATCAAAATTTTTAATTGAGAATATTTTTGTTTTGAAATTATTTGAAGAGTAAAAACTTAAATTTTGAGTGAAAAAAAAAATGATATAGCAAAAGAATTTATGATTGCCTCCAACAGTCTTGCTGTCATGGAAGTAAAAACTATCTCTTCCACTAGAAAATCTTTCTTCCCCGACATGAAACAATGTTTTTGTTACAGTTTTTCATTTTCAGAAGATGTTTCTTTAATTCTAAAATGAAATTAAGACTATGTTTCGTACAAGTGAAAAATGAAAGGAAAAAAAAAAGAGAAAAAAATGAATTAAATACTTGATAAAAAAATCGAAAAAATAGGAAGAAAATAATGAAAAAGATAAAAGTGTTTTCTTTTTTCCTACTTAAAAGCTTTAACTTTTTCAAATTAAAAAAAGAAGAAGAAAATATAATTATTATAAATCAAATGAATCCATATTATTTTGTGTTTTTCTCACTTTTCAACTCTAATAAACAATAAAAAAAAAAAAAATATGCTTTCCCTTTATTTTTTTTATTTTTTTATCGAGCATACATACGAAAAGAAATAATATTTTCACAAAAAAAACTAATATATTTTTTATCTTCTCACTTTTCTCTTTTAATTTTCTATTTCATTTTTCTTTCCAGCAGTTATATATCAAAATCTTGAGGACTATTTCCAGATTATCACGTCTCTAGCTTGCATCAACAACCTTAATTCAAAGGCTCTTTGGTTTTCTTTTCTTCAGTCGTCAGAAAATTTTTCAATTGTATAATCCATGTCGTTTTCCTATTCTAATGGTTTTCTTGGAAATTGCAATAGCACAAAATACAAGAACAGAACTGTTTTCCAAAACATCCCAAGGCGAGGATTAAAGGGTAATAGTCGCCATGAAATTGATAGTCAAAAACTAGAAATTCAGCTCGAAATCGCGACAATGGCATGAACAACAGAACCCCTTGTACCAACAAACAAGCCTGTCAATGAAAGCAACTAGCTCTAGTGCTCATATAATACAAGGCAATCAACCAATCCTACAAGCAGGAATATAACGTCTTGCAGTAAACACTCACCTCCACACATTCTTTTTGGAGAAACCGGGAAGAATATCATCAATACCAAACTTATCACAGTTCTTAGTTCAATCTAATGTGACCTTAATTACCAAATATAGCCCTTTTATTCAACAAGAAGTTCTAACTGTATTGCAAGCTCACAGAGGACAACAAACATGTTCTTCCACCAAAAACTTGTGAGATCAAGTGGAGCTTACAAGAACAAACAGTGGTGTATCTCCTAGCCGTTCCCGTCCCTGAAATATAAATCAAGCAACGAATAAAAAGAAAGCAAAAGGCAAAGCACAACTGACACTGGAAGAGTATAATATACTTTATGATTGACTCATAGCACACAAGAAGTCGGAAAACACAACTTGGTAATTTCAAAGCTCTACTGCTTCATACATGGAATCAGGATGGCAAAAAGATATATAGCAAAAACTGTCGTGAAGATGCGATTAATAGTTGTCGTTATTGGGTTACTGTCAATGTTGAAATTGATATTAATGATTACGATCACACACAATTTACTTCCATAAACTTTGCTAGTTTTATCTTACAAGAAAAGACATAGGTACCATCGTTTAAACCTCCAATCGAGAAAAAAGACAAATTGATCAACGAATGCACTTGTAACAAGACTAAAGAAGTCAAGTTCCTTTGAAACCCAGCATCATGTTCATAAAAAAAATTATAAAAAAAAAACCTTTAAGAACTATTGTCTAGCCTAACATGTTTTGGCATAGGCTGAAAAAGGAAGATTATATTTTGCAATCTAGCATGGCATCAAAAGAATTGCTATCAGTTCTAATCAGTAATCACCATAAGCAACATCCAGCAAACTTTTCCTTTTACAATGGAGTAACACATCTTTTTTTTTTTTTTTGCCGCTCTAAAGCTGAATTACAATTCTAAATGTTTATTATTACCCCCTTGACATGCCTAACTACAAACTGTTCCATAGCACATTTATTTACAAGTTAATAAGCTCAACCTGTAGTTTTATTGGTCATAATAGTTTCAGAATATGAATGTGCATAAAGCTCATGATTATCACAGAGACCAATTTGAAAAGCAAAAGAAACAGAAGCCTAATAGCTTAGCAGATTGGTCTCAGAGTACGAACACATACCTTTAGCTCTGCTAGTTCGATAACGCAAGCACACTCCACAACATGCACTCCGACACGCTCTGCAAGAAAACAGTCATTCGTGTAAATAGAAAAACTCTAATAAGATAAAGAGGAGCAAGAGGATGTTACAACCCAAGGAGAAAACAATCCTAAGGTACTCCCTTGTTCTCCTCCTTGGAGTCATAGGCCTGCCTATAGTCGGCCATGAAAGTGACTGTGACCAAGCAAAGCCACACTCTTGCATATTATGGCACATAAAGGTTAAAATAAGCAAGTTCTAAACGTTAATATTTAAATCCAACTACCAAGTAGCCTGATCGCAGCACCCAAGGTTCCACCAGTAGCAACAAGATCATCTATTATCAAAGCACGTTCTCCTGCTTGCACAGCACCAACATGCATCTCCATTTTGTCTGTTCCATACTCCAAAGAATACTCCTCAGATATAACCTCCCCTAATAAAGATCAAAACATTTAACAGTTAATACAAAGATCACTGTTCTTTGTGCTGTGCTTGAATTTGTTGGAGAAATTGGCAATTAATTGAAATTGAACAAACACAAGATTATCATAAAAGTAAAGTTGGTAATTCAGGAAGTATACAATGAAGGTAAACACTAACTATACTAGGGGAAGAAAAAAAAAAAAACATTTTGAGAATGGAGCCACTATGATAAAGCTGAAATAAACAAATAAAAACTCCGAATTGTGATTCTTTGATGGTTAATCAAAGCTTCAAGGATCATAACAACTTAAGACAAATCATTAGAAGATAAAATAAGAACCAGAAGATATACCGGGCAGCTTATTGGGTTTCCTTAAAGGAACAAACTTGGCCCCAATAGCCAATGCAATAGGTGGACCAAATATGAATCCCCTAGCTTCTATACCTGCATTTTGCAATCAATATTACATCAGCTAGAAAATCAGAGACAATAGTTACATAATAAAAAAAAAAATTTAAAAAGAAGAAAAAAGGACAGACATTACAATAGTCAGAAATCAGACAACATTATAACTAATGAAATCTGATCAGTTTCCAAGAAGCATTATAATGTAACTTGTTAGATTCTTGAACATAGTGCTTCGTAACCAAGCCGATCAAGTGATTGTCACATGTTCAAAGTAGACTGATACTATGAATTAAGCAAAGAAATTACCAGCAACAACAGATATGTCTTTCCCTCTGTATCTCTCAACAAACAAATCAATAGTGTCACGAAATGCCTTTGTATCAAGAAGCAAAGTTGTTATGTCTTGAAACATAATCCCTGAACAAAAGGAAGAGCAACTCAAAAGAATTAATAAAGGCAAAAAAAGCAAAAAGCAAAGAAGAGTAAAAGGTTGTTTCTTTAACCTGGTTTGGGGAAGTTCGGGATGACACGAATCACAGAAGAAATTTTGGAAATCCGAGGGTCTTGTTCATCCTGAGAAGCCATTTCTGGTTGATTTGTCACTGAGTCACTCGCTGCTCAAACTCAACACAGGACACACCCAATCAGATACTTTAGACTTTGTTTTGCCAGAAGAAAAGAAGAGGCGGCTATGTGTGAAAGAGAAAGACTGCCCAGTTCGACACTCACTGACCAACTAAAAAAAAAAAAACAAAGTAACCAATCGTAATCTATTGAGTTCAGTTGACCAGACTGCCCCTCTGTTAAATATCATCTACCAATGTCAAATTGACGTTAATAGCCTTCCAACAACCAAAACAAAACAAAACAAAACAAAACAAAAGGAGATTACCAGAGCATAGCAGAGGAGGGAGGGTATGTTGGTAATTTCGCAAGCGAAGTAACGGTGGCTGGTGGGAAGAGGGCGTGGCAATCCAGCCGAGGTTTCGTTTGGGAAACACGGCGATGACAGGCGGAGTAGTCGGCGTCGACAATCGAATAGAAATTGGATTTGAAGAAGAGAAATTTAAAGCTCTTTGCATCATTTTGCGCCAGCGATGACTATAATAAAAGCAACAAAAGAAATGTAGAAAGAAAAAACAGAGTCAAGCCAGATGAAATTAAAACACACGTGCAATTTTCAGGAATTGCTGAGGGTAATTTGGTCTATACAATAATATGGATGTCCAAAATTGCCCACCGGACAAAGATCTAATACCCTTAGGGGACGTTTGGTTTAGGGGATTTTTTTTTTCTCGTAATTTTTTTTGCTGTCATTTGATTCTTCCGTTTGGTTCGATTCTTTTTTTCTTTATCAATCATTTTATTTTACCTACAGTGCTTAATTTTGAAAAAATTTGGGGTAAAATGATTACCTTCAGATCCTGAGGTATTTTTAGATTACCAGAGTCAAAAAATTTTTTTTGGATCTAAAATAATTTTTTTTCTTTAAAATTTACCTCTTAAAATTTTTTCCTAAATAAAAAATAATTTTATTTTTCAAGATAATTTTTTTTTCCCGAACCAAAGCACTCTTAGTGGTAGGTTCAAGTCCAAGTGTTATGGATCAAATGTTGGAATTCAGATAGGAAAAATAGTAAATATTTAAATAAAATAAATTGAACCCTAAATCTAAATAGGTCCGATCCGAATATTGAAGATCAAATTAGCTAGCACATTAGAGGTGTTTTAGATTTCATCATTTAGATCATTTGTTTGGGACTTCCGGCCCGCAAATATGTTTGAAATGGGCCTTTCTTTATTACATATAACAATTAAAAAATCAATTTTTATCGGAAAAATATGCATAAATTGAAACAAATGTTCGAGTATAAGTAGTTATTCTTAGATTTTGAATATTAATTTAAATAATTATTTTTTTATTTTTTAAAACACAAAAATTTTATAAATTTAAAGTTGAATCTTAGCACCTTACATTGTTGATGAATTTCATTGTATAGAAAAAATGTTCTATGTTATTACTAAAATGTTATAGGCTTTTATATTATATTTAATCTTAGATTTAAGCAGTTGGTTCAAGTCAAAGTTTAATACTTGTGTAGTAAAAAAGAATAAATAAAATGTATTAATTTTATGTCAAATTTATTTTTTTAAAATTATATAAAATTGAGTGCTATATATCTTAATAAATTAATTTTTTGAGAAAAAAAAAAAAAAGAAAGCAGGTAAGATTCGCACTAGACAATTTTGTTTTAACCAAACTCTTAAAGCTTTTAAAACGTGATCAAATTCCTTCTATGTCATCCGTGACTCGACCAATCGGCCGAGACTTTCTCCATCCGACGTGGTTGGGTGCCTAAAAGCAGACCAGATCCAACTATAATTGAAGCCGCTGGTGGCGATGTCCAACTGAACAAGTGGCGTGAAAGATGACTTCAATAACGCCGCAATCTTCTCACGCGACTGCTCATCTAAGAAACAGTTTCAGCTCAAAAACACTTGTGCGGAGTTTTGATGCCCGTGGGCATCGGTGTTGTGCAATCCGACAAATAGAATAAATTAGATCTGGCAGATGAAATTACAATTTTATTTTTACTTTTTTAATTTTTTTTAATAATTATTTCATTTATTTCAATTTCATAAACTTAACACGTGCGACACGAGAAGATTGCTGCGATTTATGCCATCTTCCATTGAACATTGCTAAAAAAGTCTTAACGTATCTGATGCTCTGAATATCCCAAAATCTCATTCCGTACAGTAATGGAAGAAATATCAAAAGGAACTAACTGAACAGATGAACATGACATTAATTAATCGATTTCGTGCAGCATTGTTGCAGTGATGGGTTTTAAATTATGTGATATGTTCAATGACTCTTCACTGACTACATTGGATAATCCAAAACGAGAAACCCAAGCCATCGTTTTGCACCCAGGTTTCGTATGTGGGCTGAAACCGAACTAAAAAAACAAATCTTTTGATTACGGAAGCAATGACTTGAGGCTGCCATAGCCTCTTAGGATTGAAAATGAAGATATCATCTCAGTCTGACTAATGGTTTTAAACGAATAAGAGTGTGATTCATTTATTTATATTTAAAAATAAATTTTTTAGTGTTTATTTATTATTTAATAATAATTATAAATTTTTAAGTTATATATTCATTCATAAATTATTTTAATTTATAATTATTAAAATTATGTAGTTATGTAAAACTTTTTAAATTAAGATAAATATAATTATTTATATATTTTTATTTAATATTTATGGATATATGTTTGTAAAAATATTCATTTTCATTAATATTTATCAACGAATACAAATCCAACATGTATTTATATATATATATATATATATATATTGCAATCTTTAAGTCTGCTTTTGGAGCAGAGCAATGGAGGCAAAGTCTATCTGTTCAATCCGTCACAGCTTCTGAGACATCAGTGATTAAGCTTGGATTTGTTTTTATTGGAATTTTGGACGGCTGTTTTCTGATTAATTTGGTGGGCCCCTCACTCACACTCATTAGTCGGCGCCCCTGATAATCTCGATGTTTCGCGTAATTTCCTAGAGTTTTCTAGAGAACCAATCAAAACAAAAATAAAAAATAAATTATTTTCCGATTAATCGACCGACTTTCTTCATTTCTTGCATATGTAGTATTATAAAACTAGTAAGTTTGGTCAGTTCGGTCATCCATTTTATTTTTACTTTTTATTTTTTCTTAAAATTGTCAAACTTACAGCATGTTCGTTCATCCATTCAAAGAACCAAACCAGACCAAACCTTTAAACTAACACGTGAGCAAATACATATTTTCAGTCAAATTTCATGTGAATCACAAGTCTATAATGTAACCAATTTATTGAAGAAATAAAAAAACTTGTGGATTTCTTTTTTTATGATAAAATAATTCCAATTCAAAAAAGGTGTGAAACTCAAATTTTAAATTAATAAATTTTTTGTATTTTAAAAGTAAAATACACACCAAAAGAGAAACTTACTGAGGAAGGTGTTTTCCACTTCCGAATAATTGCCGATTTATACGCTTATTAATCAGCAAAACCGTGTGGGTCTTAAACGAGAATCCAGAATTTATGTGAGTTTGTTCACATGACTGTAAGCTCAGTTTCATTCACACACTACAGCTAAAACAATATACGCTTTATTCTGATCATCGTTTATTGATTTGAATGATAAATAATTTGAATTTTTTTTAAAAAAAAATTTAAATTTTATAAATGAAGTAATCGAATATTGAGAAAAAAAAAAAGATTTCATTTTGTTAAGTTTGATTCCGGAATCACCGTCATTGTTCGGTGAAAAGATAGAACAGAATCAAATCAAGTCCTTAAAACTCATCAAGATTGTTTTGAAAAGCTTTGTCCAGGTGCATGCACGAGAGACTTCAGTCACCGTCTCGATTGGTACAGTGTTCTCCGCACAGAAATTAAAGAAACTTCCGACAAATTAAGCTGATTCTACTCGGTGGATGGGGGATGCGTAATGAGTCGGTCCCCAATGACAAGTAAAAGTCTGAAGTCTAGCCTGCCGAGCCTATCCCCGGCTGCTTTGACAGAAGGCCTGGGTCCTCAATGGCACCGCGTTTGATTTTGAGCCCTGCTTGGTGTGTTAGTATTTGACTTGGGAAGCTTCTCTCTTTTACTAGTCTATTCACTTTAAAGGATTCCCAATTTTTTTCTACGTTCAATTTAGGATTAAAAAAAGTTACCCATAAGGAAGGTTAATTTTAATGGGTGATAAAATTAATTTAATTAGAATTGAGAATGATGAAAAATTGTGTATATTAACTTATTTTTTATTAATTATAAAAATTTGAATTTGAATTAATTTAAGGCCTTTAAAAAGTGGTTTAATTACTTAAGCCGACGCTGGTTGACAAAAGGATGGACACTCTACTTCCTTCTAAGTTCTTGATTCAATGTACTTTCTTTGACCAATTCGGAGAGGGTTCGCCTCTTAGCCACCGAGAAAAATCAAACCAAACGTGCTCCACTCTCTTTTCTATTGTTTCTTTCATCCTCGTGTCGAATAACAAACTGTTTGTCTGTATTGGTTCAACTTTACCTGTACGTTCTCACCACTTGTCACGCAACTTCCCTTCGCTGCTCTTTAAAACCTCAGCCACCCTCACTCTCACTCTTCAACTCAACCAAGAAATCTAACTACTTCTCTTGTATTTCGATTTCTCTCCACTCAGAAGAACAAAAGACTCTGAATCAGATGGCTTTAGAAGCTCTTAACTCTCCGACAGCTGCCACGGCTCCTTTTCGCTTTGAAGATGGCAACTTAAACTGCCTGGAGTCGTTTACCAAGCGTAAGCGTTCAAAGAGACAGCGTTTCGACCATGTTGCCACCGAGGAGGAGTACCTCGCTCTCTGTCTCATCATGCTAGCACGCGGTGGTGGAGCGACTTCGACCTCCACTTCCACTATCCCACATCGCCATCGCTCTCCTACTCCGACTACCGCGCCACCGACAGCACCAGAGCCGGTACCGAGCTCAACAGAGCAAAAACTTAGCTATAAGTGCAGTGTTTGTAACAAGGCCTTTAACTCTTACCAGGCTTTGGGTGGCCATAAAGCTAGCCACCGTAAGCTTTCAGGCGGCAACGATGACCAGTCAACGTCGACAACCACCTCTGCGACCGCCGGTGGAGTCACTTCCGCTGGTAGATCCCACGAGTGTTCCATCTGCCACAAAAGCTTCCCAACAGGACAGGCCTTGGGAGGCCACAAGCGATGCCACTATGATGGTGGAGCTGGGAATAGCGCGACCGCTAGCGCCGTGACCACATCTGAAGGAGTGGGTTCCACCAATACCATGGGCCTCATCAGCCAGCGGGACTTTGACCTGAATTTGCCGGCTTGGCCTGAATTCTCACCGGCTAATTTCTTTGTTTCTGGCGGTGACGATGAAGTGCAAAGCCCACACCCTGCCAAGAAGGCACGTTTCCTGATGAGGATGCCATCCAAAATTGAAGTCAACTAAACAACTTTTAGATTGTTTTTAGGATAGATTCGATCCATTTTCTTTGTTATCTCTTTTTTTATTTGGTGCGACAATTTTTTTTGTACATATCAGTCTCTGAATTGTTATCGCTTTAATTCGATTAATTTAAATTTCCTCTTAATTTTAAACTCCACCAGTTATTTATCTCCGGCAACTGTTGTATAATTTTCATACGTTGTTTTAGTCGCAATAAAGAGCTACAGTAGCTGGTGGCTGACAATCGCGCTGTTGAAAGCTTTTGTTTGGCTGATGAAAGTGACGGGTGTTTCTAACAGCTGTAGTTACAGAGTTACAGTGACAATTACATTTGAAGATTATTTGAAGATTATTTGAAGATTATTTGGGGGCGTTTGGTGGTCGGGGGTTTTTTTTTTTTTTTGGATTTTTTTTTCGTCATTCGATTTTTCGTTTGGTTCATTTTTTTTATTAATCATTTTATTTTACATACAGTGCTCAATTTTAAAAAAATTTGAGGTAAAATGATTACCTTTGAATCATGTGGTATTTTTAGATTATCTGAGTCAAAAATTTTTCTTTTGGATTTAAAGTAATTCTTTTTTCTTTAGAATTTATCCCTTAAAAGTTTTTTCCTGAATAAAACGTAATTTTATTTTTCAAGGTATTTTTTTTCTCCCGAACCAAACGCACCATTGAGGTTTAATATATAATTTAAGTTAAATTTAAATTTATATTATTCTAATAATGTGTTAAATTAAATTTGATTATTGTAATATTTGATTTGAGTAATTTATAAGTTTAATCAAATTTTTTTATTTTTTATTAAATTATTAATTTATTTTCATAATATATAATTAAAAAAATAAATTTTTTATTAAATAAAATTAAAAATTAAAAAAATAAATTTAATTAAACTCGAATCAAATTATAAATTTTAAATTTTTTAACTTAAATTTGATAAAAAAAAATGGTGATTCTATAAAGCCTAAAAGGTTAATGTCCATATGAAGATCACGTGTAGGCTGCATTTGCATGTTTTATTGGCCAAATAATTAATAGTTTATACGGGTTCATGACGAGGAGGGATGTTTGGTGTGGATAAGAAGATAAGCATCGTGATGGGGAAGTCGCTGGTTTTGCCACGCCGATTTGGTGTGGGAAAGTGACTAGGATGGCAGGTAGGTTTTGCTTAAGCGAACCTCATTTATTTTCATTAACATGGTTTCTTGGTTAATTATGAACAATAATGGAACGGTGCATGATTCATTAATCTGTCAAGAAGTTTTGTATTCCTCGTTGTGTGGTGCCAATGCCACCGTTTGTCTAAACACAAGTGTGAAGGCTTAGCTTAGTGCTGTGCCATTTAATTACAAGTACATCAAGGCGACAACGTTGTACTTGTATTGTACCCGAAAGATGGGTTTACTTCGCTGCTTCTCGCAGTTTTCTTGGAAACTCCCTTTCATGGTTTACATGTAACTAATTTCAAGGAACCTTCTTCCTCGAAGTACAAATCTACCTTTGAATTTGATGTTGTGTTGGAGAAACTTAATTTCCAAGTTTAACGCTACCACCAAGACGTCTAGCGGGCCAAGGCATTGGCAATGGCACGTGTGTTGTCCAAGTAAACCCTAACCAAATAAACAAAGAAATTTGCTCACAGTCAAACCACACCATCATCAGCCGACCGATCTTATTGCAATCTGGCATTTAACCGAAGTACACGGCTGATGATTTTTTATTTTTTGGTTTACAAAGAGATACAATTAAAAAAAAAAAATAAATCATTTGAATTGAACTTTAGATATTATAATACACAATGTTATGAGTATCGAGAAGTGTCATGTGGTATATCTATATGAGTTAAAGTATAAGAAAGCTCATCATTTAATGAAGAGGATAGATACGTAATTAATGACAGAGTAAATCTTTATAAATAGGGGTCATGTACGATTCATTATCCAGTTCTCTATTTTTCCTACTGAAACTCTGTCAAATTCTCAGTTTGACTTAAATATCAGAGTGCAAATGCAGAAAAGAACCCTACGTCCTTCTGATTATTTTCTTTCTTACAGAATATTTTAAAGCACGTAACACGAAAATTGATGTGAATACGTCAACAATATATTATTGTTGTACTTGATAACAACACACAATATTGATGATATTATAAATCTATATATATTTCTAAAATAGTCGACAAATTAACTAATTATATAGTTCACAAATTAACTACTTACTAATTATATATACGGAATATGTAGTACGTCATTGATTAATTTAGTTGGTCGCCAAACCGACTAGCTATAAGAAAAGAGAAGAAAATAAAAGAGGATTGTTTGGATAAGGTCACATGGCTTTGTTTAATCAGCTGAGCTATGCCAAATGTATTCAACTAATTCATCTTATATTAATAAGTTAAATAGTATTATAATTTATTTTGTTTATTAATTAAGATGAAAGTGTTAAGTGAGAGAGTTCTGGAAGATTAGTTAAAGTTTTCTTCAAAAGTCTATCCACACTTTTCCCCAAATTATTACAACTTGTACTCATTTTTCAAGATATGTCCTAATTTCTCATCGCCGTCTTCTAGTACATTTTATTTTATTTTTTACAAAAACAAAAAACAATTTATTCTATCTTTATTAACCCTAGTTGAAAACTATACATCTTTGATTAGCATTCGAGAAGGGATGGAAAGTCAATAGTCTATTCATCAGAAGTTTTTCTTCTTATTGACTTTTTTTTTAGTATATTCACAAATAATTTTATTATTTTACTATTCAAAATTAATTTTATTTAAATTATATTTAAATAAAGTTCTCCCAATAATAATATTTTTAAAATTTAAATTTTATTTAAATATCTAAAAAAATATATTTTCGGTTCTTAAATAATTTTTCTGCTTACGACATTGCGAGCAAAGAGGCACTGAAAATTCCATTAGTCATAACTTCTGGAGCTGCTGACCAACTAAAAATTCCAACTAAAATGATATATTCATTTGTATGATTATGAATATATAGTACCATATACTTTAAAATTCCACCGAAATTATTGTTAGTTTCCGAAAATGTTAAGGAAGAAATTGAATTAGAGTTATTCAAGTTTCAACTGCCAAACCACCCCACAGTCTACCATTGCCAATAAGCTTCGGATCATCTCCAAGTTCTTTGAATTTGAGTGTCTGACCGGACGGTAGGACACGGCTGTTCTACTTTGGTGGCCAAAGGCGTTGAAAGGGAAAGAAAAGACAAAAGCTGAAGTCAAACATTGACACTGTTCGGAAATTTAGGTGCAATGCAATTGGAAAACGATAAAAAGTCGTAAACTAATTTATCTTTATCAAAACCCAGTCAGAGACACGGTGGTCCTCCTCCTCACCCCATGGCATCAGTACCCAGTAGGCATTAGCTAGGCTGACGGTGAGCATGACGAGTTTTAGGCATGTGGTTAAGCCTAAGCCCACCTACAACTCCAGAGATATTAACCAGATGCTCTTCTTATGTGATATGGGGGTGAAGGACCACTGGCACTTGGCGATGATGATTGATGATGGAAGAAGCAGCTGTAGAGCAGATTCCAGAGTGTAGTTTGTTGGCCATTTTGGATGGAATCAGGTCAAGTGGATGGTACTTGGATCCCACATTTACTATTAAAAAAATGCTATAGGGGCTTTTATATATGACATGAGTCTGTAATCATCACGACGATGAGCTTCGCGGAACCACAGGCATGAAACAACATTTTGAGTCGGCAAATGCCTCGGAACCGGAAGAAGAGTTTGGATCGATGGTGTTGTTGGCCTCGATAACATATAAAAAGAATTAAACCAGCAGTGAAAATGTAATTAATTATTATATCGGTGAAGTTAGGTTTTATAATAAAAAGATTAAAATAAATAGTAGAATATGTATTTAAATGTAATTGCACTTAAAATATTAGATTAAAATTGTAATATGTTTTATATTTTTAAATTCATAAATAATTAAATTTATTATATTAAATACTATTTTTACTATCAAATATTTAAAATTTATTTATGTATTAATGTTTAAATTTTTTAAAATTTTATTTAAAAAGGAGTGATATATTATTTTATATTAAATATATTTAAAATTTTAAATAATAAAATAGTATCATAAATAGAAAATAATAATTTATATATAAATTTATTTATACTTTATATAATTAAAAGTAAAAATAACTTTAAAAAGGAATAAAAAAAAAACAAAAAATAAAAATGAATGAGACTAAAATTGTTATAATTTTGGACTGAACATATTAATGCCTGACTTAAGAACCTCGAGAGGCCCAAACCAACCCCAGATCGCTAAAGGCTTTAACTGGGCCAATGGTTGCAACTCTTTTTTGGAGCAAGAGTCCTAACCTAATCTTGAGCGGAAACTTGACAAGTCATATATCCATTGCCAGCTTAGCTTTCATCTTGACTCGTCAAGGTACAAAATTCTTGGGAGGTTCAGTTGATGAAAAGAAAAGCGATAGCTTAAAATTCTCTCAATTTCTACAAGGGAAATCACTGAACTATACTCCATTATCCAGAGATATCATTTTAACCAGAACATTACAACTTCACCATGGAATTCCCAAGCAAAAAAATGGTTTTTCTACAGGACAGGAAAACAGTATGCTAATAATTAGCCAAAGAAACAATAATGTCATCGTCTTCTTCATGGAGACCACACACTTCATTGTCCAAAACAAAAAGGGTTTCTTTGCTTCGTTTCTGTAAGCAATAAATGTATTTTGGCGTTATCACTAGTTAACTAAACTAGTGCATTTATGTAGTTCAAAAGATACATTGGCAATATTCTCATTGCGATTGTGGATTAAGCAAAGATAAACTCAGTTTAGAATTTGTATAAAGTTTCCAACTCAGTGGCTCAGCAATGATGTCAGATAATTAATTAGTATTACTTTCAAAGAAATCCAACCTCCATGACTTGACACCTAGTTCATGCTAGCTGCAGCAGCATGCATTAATTAACTAATTAAAGATGCAAGATTCAATAATATCTAAGCCATACAATAGATAAAGAGATTATATATGTACATTACACTCACTCACTCACTCTCCAATTGCATGCTAATTATATGCTAATGAGACAAAAGTTTAATGAGCACTAGAGGAAAAAAGGAAGTGTCGGAGGAATATAAAATTCAATACCAACATGGATGCTTCAATCCATATTCCGTCGTAACATGACAAACACAACTATGGTTTCATGTTCTTCCAAAGATAAGACTCAAAACCACTCAAAGCTCATTCATCACATTTGCAGATAGATTTTGTGCAACAAATTGTATTTAGACAGCGAAAGAAAAGAAAAGAAAAGAATGGATTGAGGTAGCTGAGAACTGCTAGCTGGCTTGTCATTAAAATCAAATATATTCTTACCCACCAATATGTTCCGTTACTATTTCTTGACTAATGCTAAAGCAGCACCTTTGCTGATAAGGATCGAT
This sequence comes from Firmiana major, assembly GCA_033439115.1. Taxonomy (NCBI): domain Eukaryota; kingdom Viridiplantae; phylum Streptophyta; class Magnoliopsida; order Malvales; family Malvaceae; genus Firmiana; species Firmiana major. The sequence continues at coordinate 49,613,985 of CM065909.1, forward strand.
GTCATCAGGTTCCACGCTGAACTGATCTCTAGGTACATAATTCCTTATCATCTAGTTACCATCATCATTGTCGATAACGTGACCCTAATCTGTAAACGAAGGGATGCAAATAAAAAGAATATTTCATGAATATTTTATGAATATGTTTGGTCTTTATTCATAATGTTTAATTTTTAAACTTAACAAATATCACAAGTAAAGATATGTTATTTATTCGGTTAATGAATCGTTTAGTGTATAATTATAAAATTTTAAAATTGTATATGGTACATAATTCCTTATCACCTAGTTACCATTATCGTTGTCGATAACGTGACCCTAATCTGTAAACGAAGGGATGCAAATAAAAAGAATATTTCATGAATATTTTGTGAATATGTTTTGTTTTTATTCGTAATGTTTGATTTTTAAACTTAACAAATATCACAAGTAAAGATATATTATTTATTTGGTTAATGAATCGTTTATTTATTTGGTTAATGAATCGTTTAGTGTATAATTATAAAATTTTAAAATTGTATATTTATGCATATGTCATTTTAATGTGTGATCATTAACGTTTTGTACTTATATAACATTTTATAATTTGATATTTTATATATATATATATATATATATATATAAATGAGTGAATAGAATTTATTTGTTTAAAATTTTTCTTTAATATTTAAGAACATGTTTTTGTAATATTTACAAACGTGTGTTTGTGAATATGATCATTTATATATTAACAAATATGTTAGTTTAATATTCACAAACAAACTTATCAAACATAAATAGTATTAAAAAAATAAGTAAATGAATACAAAATAATAACTTTTCATTCATAATTGATTCATTTACTGTCCTACGTAAATGCACTGTTAGAATACTTAGCAAGATAGGAGGTTGGTGTTAAAGGTATAAATGAACCTTATGATATGATATTCGTGTTCCTTCATCCATTTTTAATATTATTTATAGTGTTGATTAAGTTCGTTGATGAATATTAATAAATATGTTTATAAATATGTTCATAATGTTTATGAACAATACATATTCTTAAACATTAAATGATCATATTCATTAACACTAGAAAAAATTATATAAACAAATTGTATATACCCTAATATATATATATATATGAGATGTTGAATTAAAAAAATCATATATAAACATGTAAATTTAATAATTATATATATAAATTATTTATGAGTAAATACGTAATTTAAAAATTTATTATTATCAAATAATAAATGATAGTTAAATGATTTATTAAATAAATAGATTTTAAATAAATTTCAAATGATATTATTTATGAATATAAACAAATTAATCGCACACATATTTTTTTTATAAAAAATAAATAATAAATTAATATAGACATAAATATTCTCGAACTACTTATCGGTCGAGACACTCGTTTACATCCCTATGAGGTGTATGTAATAAGAGGGAACATAGAAAATGAAGGGATTTTACTTTGCTGGAAAGAGGTGAAACTGAAGGATCGGGTTCGTCTGCAGTCTCCTATTTTGGAAAATTCGTACTAAAAGGAAGTACAGAAATGATTGAAAAGAATTGGATGGACTAAACCATTTGAACGATCCACATCAATCCAAAAGATGGAATCAAACGGTGCGCATGAAGACGAGAACTAAAAAGGAAGCGGAAACACGGAGCCGCTCGCGCCCAGAGTCTGGAAGATATTCCCTTCCCACCACCTCACCGTAAGTAGTGTGCTACCCACCGCCATAAAAGAAACACAGCTGATAGCCATAGTCCCCAGCTCAACCATGGTTAACTTAACTCAATCCTTAGTCATCACCTTTATTAATACACCCCCTCATCTTCATTTCCCCTTCGTCCCGTTATTTCAATTCACTCTTCAAGCCGACTTTCGTTTAATTGCTTCTAACCCAAGTAATCTCCGGTCGAAAAAAAAGGATCGTTTTTTTTTTTTTTTTATTAAGATCTTTGATTAGTTGAGTAAAGAAATGAGCTGCAACGGTTGTCGAGTGCTCCGAAAAGGGTGTAGCGAGACATGCGTGTTACGGTCGAGCTTACGCTGGATTGAATCCCCGGAAGCTCAAGGCAACGCCACCTTATTTCTAGCCAAATTTTTCGGCCGTAGTGACCTCCTCTCTCTTATCTCTTCCGTCGCCGAATCCCAACGCCCAGGTATCCTTAATTTTCTATTTACATTATCGAATTTTTGTTTTTTTAAATGTATTTTTTAAAAGTGTTTTCTTTTTGGATTTTTTTATAGTTTTGTTTCACTCCTTGTTGTTTGAGGCATGCGGTCGTACGGTGAATCCGGTAAACGGAGCGGTAGGTCTGTTATCGAGTGGCAACTGGCATATCTGCCAAGCGGCGGTGGAAACGGTGCTTCAAGGCGGAGCTTTACGACCGATTCCAGGGATTCTAACCGGAGTTTGGACGCCGAGGTGCAATGACTCGTCTGATAGTTTCTTTGCCAACTCATGCAACTTCCAAAGCCACTACACTCAGTCCAAGCCTCTGATGACAATGGAGAATCAATCCGCTTCAATGGCGTCGGATTTAAGCCTCTCCTTGACGACCAAGTTCGGTGGAGGAAGGCGATACGGAGAAGAAAGGAAGAGAGCAAAAACGATGTCGTCTTATTCGGAGGAATCGGAGATAACTACTGTTGACAGCAACGGAAACGATGGAAGCGAAGAGAGAAAGATTTTGAATCTCTTCGTTTGAGAAAACTAAAACTTTTGTATTAAGAAAAGAACGGTCTTTTTTGATAAACCGGCGATGTAGTGAATAATGAAGAGAAAATAATGATAATACGTAGAAAGTTTTTCTAACTTTTATAATTTCAGTAAGGATGAGAAATGAGGATGAGCAGGGTCATTAGGAGAGGCCCAGCGGTTGACACGTTTCAACTTTCATGTATTGATATAAGACGCTGCAATAGATTGAAATTGAGGAAAATGAAAAAAGATATTGGTTTTATATTTGATGATAAGTAGTGAATAAGGTATAAATTATATATTGTCAATAACATATTATTAATTAATAAATTGTAAAACTTTTTAAAAAAAATATATGATTAAATTTATTAATTAACTAAACAATAAGATATGAATCATTTATAAAACTTATATATTAAAATTACACTAAAAATAAACTCAAAATTATTTAATAAAATTAAGTATTAAACAATAATCGAAAAGTTTCATGAATAATTCAATTTTTGAGATTATAGTTAATCAGTATTTTGGTTTTGATTATGATGATAATGTTTTGATAAGTATTTTTTAATTGAAAAAGATATGTGGCTGATTAATTTATATAATATCAGTAATATAAATTTAAATTTAATTGATTGATATATTTATCTATTAGATTTACTTTTTGAATTCGAATTATTCCGATCATAGTATTGAAGTATTGGAATGGAAATAGAATCTTTAACCAAAATTGAGAAAATATACTAAGTTCCAAGCAAGGCAGAGGTGAAACAGACATGAAGTCAGCTGATTCTTGACTCTGCGGTGTCATGCAAGATAAGCAAAGCATATGATCGAAACTAAGAAGGGAGAAAGGTTGAGATAAGGAACTTCAAAGAAAGGATAGAAAGAGTAGGATAAAGAAAAACATGGTGGATGGAAGAAAGGAAAGGGTGGGTCCCATTATTAAAGATTTTGTAAAAAGCCGAAAAGAAATGGTGCGGTGCACGTCAGACTGCCCCGCCACCCCTCTACAACCCCTAGTCCTCCTCCATTGGAAGTGGGTTCCACGGCATCATTCCATCTTTTTTTTACACAGAAAGCTCGTTGATAACAAAGGAACTTTCAATGAACCACCAAAAAGCAAAGCTGCTTGTTCTATTCCATCGCTTCGCCGCGTCTATTTGCATATGCTGTCCATCCCACGAGCCACAAATATAATGATTTTAATTTAGCTGATTGATTTAATTATTTATAAATTATTTAATTTTAATAAAATGATTATTTAAATTTAATTTATTTATTTTTAAATTAAATTTAAATTTAAATTATTTAAATAATAAATCAAAACAAATTTGAATATTTTAATACCAAATCCAATCAAATTCAACTTGTAAACTTAATAAAACTTTTTTTGATATATATATATATAATATTTAATCATTATTTTATCATTTTACCCCTATAATATAAAGTTAAAAATATTAAATCAAACTTATAAAGTTAAGTTTGAACAATTTCAATATTTTATCGAATTAAGACCAATATTTAAAACTTTAATTCGATTGAATATGAATAAAACATTAAGCTTTAAAATTTAAAATCAAATTAAACTCAAATCTAATAATGAATTTTTGATTCAGTTTAATTACATTCCTAAACTCAAATAAACTAAAAATTGGATAGCCCCACTTTATTTATATATATATATATATTAATTAAAAACAATTAAATTATTTACATTTTTAACGTTACTATTTTTATTAAATTTAAAAATGTAAATTAAAGGAGACCAATACAAATTAAGAACCATTGACTAATACTGGAAACATCATTTGTACAAATATACACACTTTCCTTTGGCCTATAAAAATATTAAAAAAAAAAGAAAAAGAAGAGGTACCTGTAATTTACAAACTTTCCTTTGGCCTAACTTCACAATGAGAATAATTTCTTTCAACCTACACATCAAATTACACATAAAACTAAATTTTTCACACATCAAAACTAAGAGCTTATAGAACTCAACCGATCATTGAAAACTTTTTTATTACCTTTCGCACATAAATTCGGATGAAATGGTATCGGCGGTTGATGTCAGGCTAGTATTAGAGGAAGGCATTGATATCACATGAGCTTTACAATTACGTTGTCAAGCTGGAAGGTAAACGGTTTTGTTGTAAGACGTGCGTTCTCAGGCTACATTCCTTGCCCTGCTCATTAGAGAAGAGTTAAGTTTAAAACAAGCTTATATTCGGCAAATCCTCTAATTAAACAAAATAATGAGATATTTACCTGCATGGCTGCAATTGCTGATAAAAGTTCTTTGCATTGACCAAGTAAGGCAAATTCATTCACGCGTAAATTTCCAAGTTCAGCCACCAAAGAATTAACTTTTGCAACCTATCAACCGAGAAAAAGAAGAGAAAAGTTGGATGCAAAGCGGAAAAGAACAGACAAAAATTGATAAAATCTGCGTTTATAGAAGAAAAACAACTTCAAAGGGAAAACCCATTGTCATTGTAGTCAGTGAAGTTTATCATGGTCATCCATAATTCAAATAGTAACTTCCATTCCATAACCAAAAGCAAGATGCACAATTGGATCAACCTATGTCGCTTTTAGTAATATGGTTGAACTGAGAGATCAAGCAATTAAAACTAACACCGAATCACTTTGATCAGTTGCTGCAATTACTACAACAATTTCAGAACTTCATTCTTCAAGGATCATAAAGAAATTTACAGCAGCCATCATCTGAACTTATGACAGTCCTGTTGACTCAAAAGATCAAGTGTCCACTAGAAGCTCCAAGACTTAAGCTCATACAGAGGTTAACCTTTGACATTGAGGTACATGTCATGTTATTAAAACTGTTAACTTATTAACATGTGGTTACGTGCATTTCTAATGACACAAATCAACTGCCGGTTGCTTTGGTCAAGGAAGAAAATATTCTCTGTAGAGTACAAACAGGGTAACAGGAAAAAGACAAGTGTTGATTATCAGTCTATTTGTTGATCATTTGTTGATTAATCTATGTAGAGTACATCATTACAGAAAGATGGAAACAACTAGCCAGATAGACTAACTATAACTCGGTGACATTACCTGTAATATTGATGATTAATTTCATTTCACCTAGGTTGATAAAATCAACCAAACACCAGAAAACCATAGCACATACTCATCATTCAGCAAGATTAAGAATCAAACTAAGGCAACAAGAATTAAACCAAAGCCTTTCATGCAAATGGAGAGTCATGAGATCGTCATACTTCTATCATAGTTAATCTTCAAATGATATTTATCATTAAATGAAAACGCTTTATCATATACTTTCTTCAAGTCCATAAAAATCATATGAATATCTTTCCCTTATACTCGAAAACGCTTCACAATTTGTATAAGCAAGTATATCGCTTCCATAGTTGACCGGAAATGTATAAAACCAAATTAGTTCTCCAATATCTCTACAATCCTCCTTGATTTTCGTTCTATCACCTTTCTCGTAATTTCATCGTGTGATTCATTAGTTTTATGCCTCAATAATTGGAACAACTTTGAGTATCTCCCTTGTTCTTATAGAGTGGTACCAACGCACTCTTTCTCCATTCCTCGGGCATCTTGTTAGTGCACCAAATCTTATTAAAAAGATTTGTCAACCACCTAACTCCGACCTCTCCGAGGCATTTTCAAACTTCAATAGGAATTTCATCAAGCCCAACAGCTTTCCCTATCTTCATCCTCTTCAGTGCCTCTTTTTACCTCTATTTCTTTGATTCTGCGCATAAAGTATCAGTTCGAATCCTCAGGAGGCTCTGAGATATTGTCCACAATTTGACTTTGTTCGTCGTTGACCACGCCACCTTTTTTTTAATATCATTGTCCTTAACTAGAGTTCTTTAGTGCTCATCTTTTATACATTTCACCACTCCTAAGTCCCGACTCCTCTTTCCAGCTCACGCCAATCTTATATATCTCTTTCTCTCCCTCCTTTGTGTCCAATTTATTATAAATCTCTTTCATAACTTTCACTTTAGCTTCTGCCCCCTTCATATTTGCCTCCTTTCTAGTAAACTTGTATTTTGTAAAGCTCTCTTGGGTATTGTTTGTCTTCAAAACTCTATAACAATTTCTCTTAATCTTTATAACTTCTTTAACTGATTCAGTCCACCATGTTGCATCATTTCCAGTCGGTGTTTTTCCGTTTGATACTCCTAGTATCTCCTTACCCACCTCTTGAATGTGTTTTGTCATTCTATTCCACATTGTATTCGGATTCTCCTCTATTGTTCAGATATCTTTCAGGGTCCAACTATTTTTACATACTTCATGACAAATTCTTTTAGCTTCCACCATCGAAACCTTGTAGTTTTTTCTTGTTGATTCTTACGATGTCGTTTATGAATTTTTAGGTCTAGTACTAGTAGTCTATGTTGCGCGGTGACAATATCACCAAAGATAACTTTGCAGTCTAGACAACTGTGTCTATCCCTCCTTGTAGTAAAAAAAAAAGTCCATTTGACTTTCGTTCTATCCACTCTTAAAGGTTATAAGGTGAGGTTCTCTCTTCCTAAAGAGTGTATTCACTAAGGTTAGATTATAAGATAAAGCAAAATCTAGGATAGCATCTTCAATGAAGAAACAAATTTGTTAAAAAAAAAAAAGAAAGAGTACTCAACCTTCAGATCTTCCTCCAAAAAATAAAAAATAAAAAATTCTGAAATATGGCAATATCTTACTACTACATTAACATTTTCTGATTGCAACTCGTCTAAATTTAGTACTTAGGAAAAGAAAAAGTTTCGAAATAAAAGAGGGACAAAGGCAAATTCAAAGTTTGCACATTAAAAAAGAAAATGAGGGGAGGGTGAATGAGGCAGGAAAGAGGGGCTAAGGATGAGGAAAAAAGAAAAAAAAAAATTACCTTTGCTAACAATGAGCATATGGAGGATGCCATTGCCTGCATTACATCAACTGCTGAACAGATTGCATCTTTCAATTTTGGGACATCAGCCTGTACAAATGAAGCGACAAGCAAGATGTTTGTTTAAGTGCAAAACAAACTAATGCATTGGCAACTAAGATGACAAAGCTTAAATGAAATTGAGAAAAGCCAGAAGAAGGAACTTGCCCTTGCCCCACAAACTACTGGAAGACGAAGCGTGCTAGCCATCAAAGCTTCGGTAGCCCCAGACAAGGAGCTGCAATAATCATGGTCCAGGACAGCCCATTCATCCAAAAATATCATCTGCACTCATCAATGAAAAAATATATAATATGGTAGCCAAAAGCAAATAGAGTAAAAAGCATTGTATTTTATGAACTGAAACATGCAATTCAAATCAGATATTTGAAAGAAACTATGGATATAGATGACAAGAATATGAATTTCAAGTTTCTTCAGATAAGCTGCAACATCACAAAGTATATTCATGAGGTTAGGCATTCAAGTTCCAATTTCCAGCACAATTAATGAATAAGGGAGGGGGGAAGAGAGACAGCCAGAGAGATAGAGCAAGAGAGAGAGATCTACACTTTGAAATGTAATGAAAGAGGTAGACAATCACAAGCTAGCACTAATCGATTTAAGACCAGCAAATGATGAGAAGGTGTAAAACAACCCAAGAAAATATCAGGACAAGAAACATATCCATAATAGAGAGATGGTTCTTACTTGCCCCTTGAGGATGGAAATGAGCTTCAAGTTTTGCCTCAGCAACTGTAACTCAGTTCTTTTGGCTCTAACAGATTCTCGCAGTTTGGAGGTAGTTGTCAATGCGTTATAGAGGCTTTTCTGTTATAGAAACATAATGACAAAAGGATTCTTCATCATATTTTAACTAAACTAAAATGAAGATACTCGATAAAATAAACCACAAGTAACCTGAGAAATAATAGGACTGTTAAACATGAGGTGTCTTACACAAACAAACAATGAAAAAAGATTAAAATGAAGGCTAAACATGTCAACCATTAAAATATGAGAAACATCAATGCAGCTCATATTTCCTTGCTTCTCCTTTCTCAGACATCAATAAGTCATCACCATAGTTGTTTCCCAGGCACATGTAATCCGCAACCTCTGTTTCCCTCAAATTGTTTCTAGTATAGTGATTTCCCTCTTTGACTCATTTTTTACATCAACTAATGAACCAGTGTCTTCCTCTTGGACGTTTAGCTTTCTTGACTTTCAATCTTGATTTGAAATCAAAATCTACTGAACTCAATCTCTCAAATGGCCTCTGGATTTAGTGTGAAGGAAAGGCCTATGCAAAGCAGTTATGCAGTCTCTTTTCATCCCATTCTATCATTATTATTAAGTTCCTCTTTCATTCTAGTATCTTTATCCATTTTCACTCATCAAAGATTGTACTAAGATATCCTTTTACAAGCTGAAATAAGCCACTCCTATGGAAAAACTGTTAATAAAGTGGAAGAGAAACTTGTCATGAGAGAATTCAAAATGGTCAACCCCAATATGTAATCCCTTTATCAATACTTCAGCTTCTCTCCCCTCAACAAGATCAATATCAATTTAAGCCACAAAACGACTCTCACAGGCTGCTTTCACACAATAACAGAACTGATTCTACACCACAAAAGCAATTATAACTAAAAAAACCCTAGTGCCAAGCCCTCTCGAGCAGCTGTGACCTAGAGAATTCCAGTTCTACCAAGAACATCCAAGTTTTTAACATAGAATAAAGTTCAACTCAATTTTGTTTGACAGGGCTCTTGTTGAGTTTTTGAATAGAAAGATCTTAAATCCCAGGCAATAAGAGCAAGACAAATTGCATGCATAACACAAATCATTGATATATAACTTGGTATTACCATAACATAAATAAATCTTGGCCATAATCCTTATGCCACATTCACTGCTGCGAGTTGTAATGCCAAAATACATAAAGGGTGAATTCCTGCTAATCTTGTAATGGTAAAGCATGCAAAATTGAAGCACAAAAAAAATAGACAGCATAGTAGCATGCAGCAAGGAACTACAACGGTCAAACACAACAAGAGAGAAATTCAAAGTAAATTCTTAGAGCCATACCTCTGCATTAGACCTCTGGGAAGACAGAGCAGCATCTGCTCTAGCATTAACAAAACGCCACTGCAGCGACCGATTATGAAGTAGCCTCAACAAATGACCATCTGAAACCTTGTTCTCCCCAATCTTACCCATCTTAATAACATCACCTGCAAAGCTCAAAATCGACGGTGTATTTACCAAATTACGGCCCAACCCATTCCTCACTCTAGAAGGACTCATTCCCCTCAAAGGAGACGACGTTGACGACGCCCCAAACTTACTCGGCGATGCAGGCCGAACTGACCCACGAATTGGCGATAACTGTCCTCTGCTGTTCAATACACCTTTCGGAGACGACAAAGGACTATCAATTCCGAACTTGTCTGGGGCAATTAGCTTCGAGTGCGCTGTATTTTTCTTAGCAACCAGCGAGCCAGGATCGGACCGGCGTAAACGATTAGTACTCTCTTGCCAAAACCGGGCTGGGACCATTATCTCCCTAGGTCCATGCTTAACGTCTCCGTTACCGTTACAAGAACTTTCTTGAGCTCCTGAAGTACTACCAGAAGAAACACTTTCAGTATCAGAAGCGGCGGGATCACATTGAACCTCAGATCCAACAGGAGGAACGGAAGTTAAATCTCTATTATCGATCATGGAAATTTGCAGCGCCCTAACCACATTGCCGTTTACAGATCCGCTTAATCTCTTTAACTCGTCGGAGCAATCCATGCTTCTAGTCATCAAATTCGGTTGCCTTAACCTCGCCGGCCAGCGCTCCGTCTTTGAATTTTCCGTTTGATCTGTTCCTCTCCCCGGAGTCGTCGTTGCCGACGTTGGCTTCCGTCTCTCCGGCGTTCCTTTCCTTGCCGCGCTTGGTGATGGGGCTGGTTTAGCTTTGCTAAACTGATAGGAAAACGACTCTCCTTGAAACGATACGGACAAGCTTCTAGTCGAAGTGAAGAGCAACTTCTGTGCAGCGGATAATTCACCGTTGTTTTTGTTGCTACCGTTACTAGTTCTCAAATCCATAGAATTATTAGGCCGCGGTGTCACCGCATGTCTCCTCTCCACTGATTGCGACCGCTTGATAGCCGATGGAGTCACATGTCTTGGCGTCGTAATGGCCGTCGAATGAGAAGTCCTCGAAACCAACGGCGACGGACACCTTTTGGTGGAAGCCGCGGAAGAACATGACGATGACGTGGAAGAATTTGAGGAGGTTGAGGACGTGGACAAATAACGAGAAGTGACTTCTCGGAATTTATGACGGCGAGGAGCAATGGCATTGTCGGGGACGGAAGGCAATAACGGAGGCCGTGACGAGTCTTGATTTGACGGTGGCCCTCCTCCGTGCCGTTTGGGGTTTACCGTCGATGAAACTGCAGCTACCATTGCGTGCAGTCACAAAAACTCAATTCCACAACCTGACTAATCCTTTAATCTCACTCTCCTCCCAAACCCTAACCGTATCTAATCATTAAACCACTCGAAATTTTCACTTCCCAAAAAAAACAGTTTAGAGTTAATTAACAAAATTCCAGAGCTTAACAGATTTTCCTTTCTTTTAACCCTTACAGTTGGAATATTCCGAGAAAAAAAAGGGGAGAGAGAGCGGAAAAACGTGCGTCGCCGACGACGCCGAGAAAGAGAGTAGTGAGAAGCGAAGGCCAACTGTTTACGCGAGATTTGAGAGCATAACGGTCGTACTAGGCCTTTTTTTGGTGCTTGGGGTGTGGGGAGGGAAACGCAGAAAATTATAATGAAATCTTTTTTATTATTAATTATTCTCGCGGGCTTTTATGGGGGTATTAGGACTCGCGTGGAGAAGTGCCAACGTGTGTAGATGAGGGTAATATTGGAAAATTAGTTACACGTGGAGACGAGTTTTGAGCAGTGGGGGATATTTTTTGTAGAATACGAATGGACTGTGAAATTCTCAAAGAGACGTTACGCTCGCGCTAACGACACGCCCCAATTTAATTTTTTTTTTTCTAACAGGAAAAATAAAAATTTAAATTGCCTTTTTAGGAAAGAACGAGTAATGAATATGAAACAGAAAGGAAACTTCGAAGGCAAAAAATTTGGTTGCGACAAGTGAGAATAAATGTAAATTAAATATCAGCATATCTAAAATATATTATTAGTATTTTATTTACTAAAAATATTAAAATAAATATAAAATTAATGTTAAGTTCATATTTTTTATATGTTTATGATATTTCAAAATATTTATTATTTATTATTATATTTATTTCAGTTGATTTTACAATAAAATCAAAAGTTTTGACTTTATTATAAAATTCTCTGAAAAAAGATTACTTCATCAAAAATTAACCTATCCTCTTTAATTTATTTTGTGACACAAATGTTAATTCATAGAAAAAAATTAAGTACCTATCTTTTAATAATATATTATTAAATAAAATTTTCAATAAATTTTGTTAATAATTTATTTTCTTTTTATGTATAGAAATCTTTTAATTTTTCAAAGTTTATATGTTGAATTATTAAAAAATGTGTATTATGGTACTTGAATTAATAAATGTGTATTTAATGTGGGAAATGTATAATCAAAGTTATATGGGAGTTGCAATAATGAAAAGTAGAGGGGAGGTGGGCTGTTATATAATGAATATGAAAAGAGGGCAAGGTAATCATGGAATGGGTATTTTGTTACTTATGGGATAGATTACTAAATTTTTCATACTTGCTATGGTGGTTGATGTTTAGTTTGTTTTAATTGAGGAAATAAAGTTTTCTTTGTTGTCTTTTTATAGAAGAAATTGATTAATGTCTATTTCTTTGTCCAATAAAATCAAAGAAACAATTTATTTATATTTTTACCTACCTACCACACCTTTTAATTTGTTTGAAAAAAGAATTTCGAGTGTTTTACAGAGAGAAAAAACGGTTAATAATTTTTTGATCAAGTGATTAGAAAGATTTTTGATATATTTTAAAATTTAGATAACAAATCAAATTCAAATAATTTTAATATTCGATGTTCAAATATAAAAAATAAAAATAGAAATATAATTGAATGAATGATGTGGTGCAATGAGAAGTACACTTAATTATTTTGTATTTTAATTAACTTAATTTTGTACTTTAATTAACTTATAGCAAATGAAAAAGACACTAACTTGATTATTTTGGTCTGTCTTACAAAGCAAGCTTTTGAGTTTCTTTAAAAACAAAAATTGTTAAAGTTTTCTTTACTCAATTGCTAAAGTGAAAGTATAGTGTAAAAGAAAGTAAGAAGCCTAGAAATATGGGCATCACTACAACTATAAAAGCCGAAGACCAAATGATTAAAGTAAGCAAGGTATTAGCGTCATCATTAACTAAAGCTTAACGAACTTTTCAATAGCCTCCAAAGGAGATAGTGACAATCATCCCTCCTTTGAGTTGATCCATCTCCTCCAAACTTTACCCTTATTCTCAAAGTCTTTTGTCTTATCAAATCTTCACTATGTCAAGTTTGATCATTTCAGACATTTTGGGTTAACATTGTACTTAAAAATATAATTTACTTTGATTCCAGTAATTTATTTACCTATAATTTGAATTTACCAAAACAAAAAAAAAAATCTTATTATGTCAAAAACCAGCCCCTCCAACCTTAAAATCTTCTATCTATTACTTTAATTATGCTCTAATCTTTGCAGTACGTCCGCAAGCTATGAATGAGCATTAACATTCATCACCAATAATTTTCAACCATTAAGTTGCTATTATAAAAGTAGGAGGTAACACCATTTTAATTAGTTTGTATCACCCATAGATAGAAATATAAATACTTATCACGTGATAATTTTAAAATAAATAACATATAAAAATCATATAACATACATAAAATAAAAACTAAATTGACACCTTGTTAGAATTTTTTTATTCATTAATTTAAATGAAAATTGTATAGAGATGACTTATTTATATACAAAAGATTTTCATTAATTTGGAAGAGAATCAAATTTATCGTAAATATGTAGTTTTATATATTATTTTAATTAAACAATCATACTATCCTAGATTATAATTAAGTATATAATTAAAAATATTAAAAATAAATAAAAATTGTGATATCTTATAAGATTTAGATTTGAATCTAAACAATTTCATTCTCTAATCTACTTATCTCAACAAAAAAAAAAAAAAAAAAACCATTTCCCTTCCATGCTTTTACATTAAGGCACCTTTCTTTTCTTTATTATCATTATATCTTAATCTTAATATGATTTGCAAATTAGCTTGTGAGTTACCCACATGAAATGCCTACTTTCACCAACTTGCAACTACTTAAACAAGCGAGAAGGGGGTGGTTCGGTTCACAAAGCTAAGAATTGGTTTCTCTTTTTTCAAATCTACTCTTAAACCACCCTTTGCGCTCAATTTCCCTGGCTTTGCTTGGTCTTGGCGATTCTTTCTTTCTCTTTTTTCAACTCCAAATTTAAAACTTGTTTCTAAGATGGAAAGTAAGTGTCAATTAAAGTTTAGATTTAAACTACTCAAATAAAAAATATATTTATAAATATTATATAATACACTGTAAATATAATTTTTTGAATTTTATAAACAAAGTTAATATAATAACCCAATTTGTTATTTACTCGTTTTGTTGTTCAAAATGTTGTTAATAACATTCATAGTCAATCACAAGCAAGCTTTAAAAAATTTTCTAAGTTGATAACAATTAATGTAAGCTAGGCTACATTTTAATTAATTAACTACTAATTAATCATTAATCATGTCTTTGGTAAGCTATAATTAATAACATTAAAGGGTTTTTTTTTTTTTTTTTTTTGTTTCGTGTAGTCTTCGATGATAAATATTTGTGAGAGCAAAAAAAATTAATGATACTAGTTTTTATTCGCGACTCAAGTTTTCCACTTCTAGCCTGGAAAAAAAATACCCACCAAAATTTACACATTAAAATCAACATCCACAACGCATCTAAGCAATGAACCCAGTTCCTTGTGGTCCTAAAGTTTTGTTTTATACATCACTCAAAGAATCTGTCATGAAAAATAAATTTGATTCGATGAAGAGAACAAACTTCCCAAAATTCTACAAATCAGAATCACATTTTTGAGTCACCAACGCATGCTTCCATGCCTACAAGCTAAGTTCCACCAAGGGACCACCCCTTCTCAAAAAAAAAAAGGAAGTTTCCTTCTCTGGCACTCAATTTCCTAAAGATCTCTCTTTTGTAGTGTTACAGTCCACAAAGAAAGAACTACTCCATAATTCCAATTCTTATACCAGTTTATCACAATCAATATAGCTGATGAAGTATGTTTAATGTCCATTTTGTGTTTGGTGCTGAGTTTTTTTTGGCGAGTGAACTTAATTAGGGTTAGTTCGAATAGACGACGAAATTGATTTCTATAAAATTAAAAATGATAAAAAGATTATTAAAAATATATATTTTTAATAAAAAAACAAAAAAAATATAAATCAATAGCGGAATGACAAAATTACCCTTGCTATTTTGTTTTATTTGCCTCAATTGGACGGACTATACCGGCCTCCACCGGTGGACCAAATGAGACCCAAGAAGTGGAGAATAACAAGTGAATGTTGAAGTTTAAACTCTTAAATATAATTCGAGACTCAAATCCATAATTCATATAAGTAGAAAATAAAAATAAAAATGAGAGAAGATTTGAATTAACCTGTTTTCTTGAGAGTTTACCTTTTATGTTTGTGTTTTGGGCAAATCACATCAATCTTTTTTAAATGATGCACGGGATTCAAGTGTGCAAATGACATAAATGTTTCTGAGATTTGATTCGTAATTAAGCGAATACGATTTTGATGGTTGGATGAACCTAAAAAAATATATAGGTTAAAGTCTTAACTTAGGAATGTTTACTAATTAACTATCTAATTAAGCGAATGAAACTAAGCAAAAATTATGTCCTTCATTGAAAGTGTTCTCAAGTACCATGACCATACCAGACTGCTGTTCTATTGGTTCAGTGGCTTATTGCAAATGCAAGAAGAAGAAGTAGACGGCTTAAGGTCCCCACTTCCCAACATAAAGTGAAGCAAACACCTCATAGTTTATCATTAGCCAAAAGCATCAATCTCTTTCCAGGATGCCCCGTCCTGTTCTTGCCACTCTACCTCCCAATCTGTCCCACATTTCTGACCACCTCTCTCTATTTCCAGGCTTCCAGGGTTTCCAGCTTTTGTAGTAGATTGGTAGGCCTGTCATTTGGGCGGTGATAAAATTATCAGTAAGATTCAAAGATATCAAAAAGTTGAATTGTGAATAATGCATGTGTTAACCCCAAAAAAAGGAGAAAAAGAATAGGAATTAAACCAAATGGATAACATGGCAGAGTCTTTCCACTTCACTGTTTGGAATAAGATGTGGGTCAGTTTTAATGAGAGAATATCAAAGTGAAATCCCATTTTCATACAAATCAAAGTAGTTAGTCTATGTGTGCTGTAGCAGAACCAGAAAAATAGTTGTTCTCTTCAAAATGTAAACGAACCAAATATAATCGAACGTTTTCACAAATGAAGGTTGTTTGGTTTCCAAGATTATTCAGAAAGGTATTTGTTTTCCCGGCCCTATCAATTTCCTCTACAAGCAAAAGCAAGTTCTTGGGAAGTCTATTTGGAAAATGATTATTGAATCAGTTTGGTCAGAACTGACATCTGCCAAATAACTATAGGCAGCCATAGATGAAAGTCAGTTAAAATGGAAATTCAATTAACAAATGATGATTAGTAGGAGATCGAAAACGCCCTGCATTGAACATCACTTCATTTTATAATTGGAGTTAAAGTAACTAATCCTTGTTAAGTAAATGGTAGCTGGAGCCATGGCCAGGATAAACGACTTTTCTATGGTCCCATTGCTTTCGCAGTAAGCACAGGAAAAAGCATAGTGTCATGGATAGCTAGCAAGGGCCTGAATGATATCAGTCGCTTTTGCAAGTTCTGTGTTCCATTAAGCTGTTGGAAAGAAAAGAAGTTCGCACTAAGGCTGGGAAGTTTTTCGCTTGGTGAGATGTTGATTGATGGGTAAAAGTGTTTCACGTTGGAGATAAAGGATTGGATGATAAGAAGGAAAACCAATCAAAATGGTAATGAATTAACTTAAAGAAGAAGAGATCAAAGTGGTTATTTTTGTGTCTTATATAGTCAATGGGGTTGGTGATGTAAACAATTCCACTTTCGTTTGCTTTCTCAGCTTTGGTTGTGATTTGGTCACCCTCTCTTTAGTATCTTTTAACCGAATCTGCTATCGAGCTTTTTAGTTAGCTTTAAAATTAACTCAAATTTTTCTTTACATTTATAAATATGTATTCATTCTCTTTCGTATTCAATGTAAAAATCTCTATAATTTCTCTTTTCACACATTAAATTTTAAAAAATATTTTTTATCAAAATATAAAAAAATATTGACAATATGAGCTTTCATACTAATATTATATGCTATTAAACATTTCAACTTCAAAAATTAACTTAAAAGATAAGATATTTTTGTCATTTTTATGAACATATAATCAATCCCTTTTACAATCATGTGGGAATTCCAACAAACTTAAACTGGATAAGCAGGTCCATTATGGGTGGCGCCATGATTGTTTTCCATCCATGTTTTTTGCTTGTTTTCTGGCAGTTGCCACTTGCCTGGTAGCTCAACTCCAGTAGCACTCGAGCAAGCTGGAATCAATTTAATGCATCGCTAGTCAAACGTTGCCTCATAAAAAATCAAGTAGCCTTAGCCTTGCACATTTTGATAATCATGATTCACAGTAAGCTTTTAGTCATCAATGTCAAGATTAACTGAGATTTCATCCAATTTCTCAACTGATAGTCTCCTGTTCCATGTTATTAGTTAAGCCGAGCTGAAATTCCATGTTCTCTGTAAAATTACCAGAAGATTTTACTAATTGAACTAGTTATTGTCTTTTTTCCTCGTCCAAAATTCAAGATCCTGGAATCTGTTCACAGAAGAAAAAAATAATTCTGTACTGAAAAAAAAGCTCTGCATGGAAAGAAAAGTGAGATCAAGTCAGGTAGTAGTATAGGTACTAACATGGGGTTTCATGATTTCATGCAATGAGTGCATTGAATATTTTAGTTACCGCATTTTATAGGTTTGATTAGGTATAAATGGAGTCCTTAACAGTACTTTTTTCCTCGATGGAAATAATTCTGATCTGACTACAAATTGGAAAAAGAGCCATATGCATACTTTATGTAGCAAAAGAGGAGATTTTTTTTTTTTTTACATATTTGATAATTATAATTTTTATCAACATTTTAAATATAATTTTAAATATTTTTTATATTTACCTATAATTTTTATTAAATTTAAATTTAAATTATTTTTATATTTTTTATTCATATAATTTTTATAATGTATCGCTCAATTGAATCTAAAATTACTAATTTTTTTATATATTTAAGGTTAATTTCAATTCAAGGGCATTCGAAGTAATTAAGGGTGCGTATGGTTTGAAAAATTTAAAATTCTTTTCGTAATTTTTTTCGTCATTTGATTTTCCCGTTTGATTCGATTATTTTTTTGTCAATCATTTTATTTTACTTACAGTGCTCGATTTTGAAAAAACCTAAAATAAAATAATTACTTTCGAATTCTGAAATATTTTTAGTTTACCTAAATAAAAAAAAAATTTAATATAAAGTAAATTTTTTTCCCTAAAATTTACCTTTTAAAATTTTTTTCTTGAATATTTTTTTTTGTCAAAGTATTTTTTTTTTCACTTAAAAACATTTGCTGGCAAAAGAGTACTTGAAGTACATATTGCCAGGGTTTAATAACTAAGATAATTTTAATTAATAAAGCAGACAAAACGTACAGGGAATAGTGTGGGGAGATTATAATTGAGAGAAGAAAGGAGGACAGAGAAGCATTCATCATAATGGGTTTTTTGTTGCAGCAATAAGACGATATTTCATTTTCAAAGCTATCCTGACAGAGACTCGTTGGTGCAAACGATAAGGCAGGCAAGCAACACAGATGTCGATTCAAAATGAACAGTGTGGTTGTTGTCTTGTTCATGTTCAATAAGTAGGAAATTACAGCTCATGTTTTGAGGGATCCAATTTCATCTCAAATAATCTTTAGACCAAACACCGAAATGTAAACCTACTCATCATTTATGTTGTGCAAATTGGTGATCAATCAGTAACTGGCCCTTAGAACTATTTGAATTTGATAAATTAAATTATTTATAAATTATTTAAGTTAATTTAATTGGATTATTATTTAAATTTAATTCTTTTATTTTATAATCGAATTTAATTTAAAATTATTCGAATAATGAGTCTAATTAAATTCAAGCATTTTATTACTTAATTAGAGAAGCTCATAAGTTTTATCAAAATTTTAATATATTTTTATATTTTATTATTAATTTAACATTTTATCTTCATAATATATAATTAAAAAATAATCAATTGAATTATTGAGTAGAGTTCGAATTTATCAAATCGAACTCGAGTGATTTGAATATTTTATCTAATCAAACTTGATTGAATTTCAAATTTTAAATTAACTCGAATTCGAACTTAATACACAATTATTTTAACTTGACTCTATTACACTTTGAGTAGCTGTTAACCGCTTTATTTATCTATTCCTGAAACAAGGAGATTGCTAAATATGAAACTTGAAAAATGGAACTGACATTCATGAGAGAAGGTCAATGCCAAACACATTCATACACAAACATAAGCCGCATGCATAGGCAGCTTGAAGTGATTGTTGTGGACAGGATACACAAGACAAGCTAACTAATTATCAGATGATACAGATTTCTCATATAACAGAAATGAGTTTTAGTTGACTAAGCAGAACCACCAATCTTGGGATGTCCCGGAGGTGAAGGTTTTGGTATGTATGGAATAAGCGGACTGCCATGCTCAATTGGACCAGGGTTTATAGATGTTTTTGAGCCTGGAACTGGATCAATGGGATGGTAATCTTCTAGATCCACATTGCTTGGATTGTAGCCGTTCTCCTGCAATTTCAAAAGAGAAAATATCTCAAAATCCTACAGGAAAAAGTTCTACAGTTGATTTTGCCCATGAAGTGATTAGTGATTGTACCTTCAGCGTCCCACTTATTCCTGTTATACTTTTGCCGTCACCGTGTTGGGCAAACTCCATGCCTGGAATGACATTTGACAAGCTGGCTGCTATTAACATATAAGAATTAACGATTCTCCAAGGACATATGTACGTGGTTTTTGCTATTTTCCTAAATTTATTTTGGATTATCAACTGGTTAAGTTATTTTCGAGATATTCAAATTCGATTTTATAATTATTTAAATTTAATTATTTTATTTTTGAATCAATTTTAAATTCGAATTATTCGAATAATGAATTGAATCGAATTCGAATATTTTAATTCTCGATTCAATTTGTTTGTAAACCTAATCGAATTGTTTTTAATATATATTTTTATATTTTATTATTAATTTACCATTTTCATAATACGTAATTGAAAAATGATAAATTAAATTTATCAAATTGAGTTCGAGTTTAATTATTAAATCAAGTTCAAATAATTCAAATATTTTGTTAAATCAAATTTAAATTTAAAAAACTAAACTTAATTAAATTTAAACAGACCTTCAAATTTCAAATTTTTGAATTAAACTGAACTTAAACTTAATATTACATTAATTTTTTGCATTAACTTTAGCAAAAATATTCTATCTTCATCTAAGCACAGAAGAAGACCTTTCTGAACAGTCAGTGAAGAAGCACTGCTAGCATATCATGAATTACCTTGACATGCAAGTTGCAATTCAAATCTGTAGCATTACTGGCATGATTGAAAGTAGATCGAATAGTTACCAATAGTGGAAATATACCGACAAACAGTTGTGTTAAACCCTCCCATATAGCCAACAGCCAGGTAAAGAATGAGACAGAAAACAAATTTCTTTCGGCAAATCTACTGAAACAACTAGACAGTTTCAAAAAATTGACAGGAGTGGGTGGTGAAGACAGCTAGAAAATAAAGAATTTGAGACAGTTGACCAAAATTATTGGCATACAACAATATAACAAGAAATAGGATGTCGTGAGGTCACTTCCTGTAAACAGCAACAAGCCACGTGCTGCTGTAAGTTGAAAACAGATTGCTTAGGTTGAACACTCCCGATTCAGTCGCTAGAGTGCTACATTACACTTGTTCATAATGAACTTTCTTTCTGTTAAATTGATATCATTGTCATTCTTAACCAGTAGTTTAAATACTTAGCGTGATATTAAAATTCAAGTTTTATTTTGTCATTCATATTATTTATTACCTTTTTTTAAGTATTACGAGATAAATTACTTTATTTTTGCTTATACCTTATGAATGCATGTTAAAGTAGTATTATAATAAATCTATTAAATATTAAGTTTGTTGTGATTTTATATTGAAGTTACAATTTTTTTATCGGATAATTATTTTATACATCGTCAGTAAAATTTTTTAACTCTGTGTAATCATCCTAATCTCACTTGTAGAATCAAAAAATTTCACTTAGGATGGATGAAATAATTATAATTTTTCATTTATAATCAATTGGTTATTAGTTATAGGTTAAATGCTTAACATTGCAAAATAATCAAAACTTGAGCTTTTTTTTTTTTTTTGTTCTAAGAGATACAAGGAAAGAAATGAGAAATCAAATTTCGGATCTAATATCTTCTAAAGAGAGATAATAACCGTTAGATCAAGTCTTGATTGTTAAAAAATAACCTGAATTATTTTAAAATTATTTAAAAATACAAATTGCAGAACAAAATAAACTATATGAAATCAAAATTAAAGTTAGAAGTAATTTGATAATATCAATTCGAACATAACATACAAAGTACTTCAAAGTTAATAGAAACTTCAGAATCCATGCAAAATAGTAGATATGCTTCAGCTAACAATAACATCAGAGTAAGAAGGTGAAGAAACCATGCATTTGACCTTAAGTATTGACTCAAATAATTAGGTCCAAAATGTGAGTTCTACATGTCTGAAACTCAGTCCTACATTCCCTTTTCCCCAAAGATCTGGCCTCCATTATAAGAAAAAAAAAAAAACTAACCACGGACTTAGCAATAACACCAGCCCCAATGCAGCAATTACCCTATTCAGTTATGAACAGAAACCCAAAAATTTTCTCTCGAAGGACAGAGGAATTATGTTGAACAACTAATCGAAGATAAAGAAAAAAAAGTTAAAATATTTACCAGGAATGGAGGAACTGCTGGAGAAGGTAAAGACAAACAAAGCTGTTCCAACCACAAAGAAGAAAACCCAAATCCCAGGAACCTTCATAATGTCAATGTTATTGCCAGATGATGATTTCTCTTCCAAAGAAATAGTGTATTTGTCCTTTACAATTACACCCTTGAATATAACCCCTCAAAAACTCCTTACATGCAGCAACTCAGCCCATGAACATTTGGTTGCCACTGAAATATATGAAAGAAAAGAGAAATTGGAATGCAAGCTATCCTCACCCCGGAATTGAAAAACTTCAAAATCGACCAGAAAGTCCGATGAGATAAGAGATGAAGTAGGGTGGCCACTGTCTCTCTATATAGTGCCTAATGCCATGCCTTTTAAACTTGTAGATATAAAAAAATTATATAATTATTCTAAAACTTAATGTGGTTAAGTGAATAATAAAAGAAACCATGTGAACTTCTTTGTCTGATCTCCCATGGCTGTAGGGATGCACAGGAGGGAGTAACTGCCATTGTTTTCACAGGCGAGGAGAACAGTGTTATAGTGAGGAATGAATGAAGAGACTTTAATGCGGAAAAAACAAAAAGAGGTATGCTTGCTGGAATGCGAGCCGTTGGGCACGTTCTGTGACTATGGTAATGGAACCCCTTAACATTTGTGTTGTGCCAACTGCCATGCACTTGGTTCTTACTGTTACACGGCACCGTTTGCTTGCCTTCTCCCTTCACAACAATGAACATTATCTGATGGATTGATAGACCTAGTGTAAGGCTGATTAAGGGGGTGTAGCTCATATGGTAGAGCGCTCGCTTCGCATGCGAGAGGCACGGGGTTCGATTCCCCGCACCTCCAATTTTGAGCACGGTTCAGGACAGTGCAGGCCCAAGTAACAGGGTAGAAGGACATTTCTGGCTTCAGAAATGTCCTTCTACCCTGTTACTTATTTTTAGAAAAGACCTTTTACGACGATAAAATTTCAATCGGTGGATGTTGTGGAGAGTTGGTGGCGGTGAACGTGAATAATGATGATCTTGTCGAGTTGGCCTCTACATACAATAAATCCAGGAGCAGTTTTGAATGTAAGTTGTAACCGTGGATTCTTATTTCTTTGAAAGTTGAAACTGTTCGTAGCCCTATGCTGCCTGCTTGGCTACCTACGCAGGATCAAGCAGCAGCCAAGGAGTAAAAATTGTGGTTGCCAGCAACTATTCGTGTCGATGTCCTAAACTGCAATTATGGAGATTGCTAAATGTGCTGGTTGCTGGGGTGAATTTAGTCATGCCTGCAAGACAAAAGTAGCGAGGAAGAGTGTTGGGAGTTGTGCCTTCGATTTGTATTCAAACACTCGAGTTAGAAAGAGAATAAAAATAGTAAAAAAAAAAAAGTGTAAAGCGAAAGATAAAGAGAACTAAAGCTTTGAAGAAGGTCAGCCCTCGTACTTAGGGTGGATGAAGGAGGGAGGCATGGTCTTTTCTCCCAATGCTCTATTGCTTTTTTTTTTTTCACTTGATTTGCGGTGACAATTTTTTTCGTTACTTTAAGCCTTAGTAAGTGAATTAATTCAAATGATTTATATAATTATCATAAATTATAATAATAAAAAATTTAATTTAATAAAAATAAAAATACTATCTTATTAAGTAAGAATTATAAATAAGATATGTAAGTGAAAGATCAAATTTAATATAAATTTTTGTGAGATTTGAATCAATTATTTATCTTATAGCTTTAACTAACAGGGTAACCTCAACTTTAGACCAACTTGTGGCCTGTCTTTTATATTTATAGGCTTTGGACTTAGCTTTATAGGTCATAACACAAATAAGATTCAAAGACAACTTGGTTAACAAAATGAGATCCTGTAAATGTAGAGATGGGATGAGAAAGTCTTCAGGTGTTTCGGTCTTAAATGCTGTCAAAGCAATAGAATAGATAAAAATTGAGGCTTACTAGGTAGTAAATCAAAAGGAATTCATCTGTTATACAACAATTACTTCAGGCACAAGGAAAATTATTTACTTGACAGTTACTTTAACAATTGCAAACAGTGCTGTCCTGTCTGCTAACTAACAAACCGAACACAGCTTTAACACTTGTATGATGACTAAAAGAAGCTCTGCCACACCACCTTCAGACAAAACCTCCAGTTCCACCTGCATATGTAGGAAAAATGCTCTATCCTGTAGCGATACTGAATATATTATGATGAACACCGACTCTGAATAACTAAAGCAAAGAACACAAGGAAAAGAGGCAAATGGGCACAAAAGAGAGTTGATTGTTTCTCCTTGTTTTTGCTTGACAGAGAAAAGTCCTAGGCTTGCGGCTGCTGCCTGACTAACTACGATGAGTTCATAATTTTAGGCGGGATACATAGATATGAAGCGAAAATGTCATAAATAAGAAAGATGAAATAAAAAAGACATGTAATATAAATTAAAGTTGTATATGAATATGCAAACACTAAAAAAATTATATTTAATATAACATAAATACAAATTATATATAAAAATTACGAGGTGTTTATTTAGACGGTGTTGTTTCTCTGTACAATCAGCGAAGCCGATCTGCGACCTGGGAGAAAAGGCTTTGGAATAATTGGGCCTCTTAAGGACCCAAGAGCAGAAAAAGGAGGTTTTAGGTCTTACAATCCAATGTTCATGGACCAAGATGGGCTTAACCCATAATCATTTTTTTTCCCGAATGGTGTTTGAATTTTGATTGTCAACTCAAGGCATTGTGGAGGGAGACGGAAAAGAAGAAAGAACTTTGAATTATCAAAGGGAAATAAGGGTAAGATTGTGGATGCAATTAATTTTGCTTGAATTCAGAGTTTAGTGTTTGATTTGGACTTGAAACCAACTGGGGAAGAACGAGAAACAAAATTCACAGGCTTTCACTTTCACATCACTGACTTCATGGTTGGAGACCTCTTTATCTTTCAGATTGCAATTTTGATGGTCTGAAGAAATGATTGTGCAATGTCTTGATCAAATGAGGGATGAATTATACAAGCGACGACAAAATGCGGCAACAATGAAAGCATCAAAATCAAACGATTTAGACCTTTCACCAGTCACTTAATTTCAACAACGGAAAAATCATATTTCCATATGAATATGATCAATTATTATCAGCAGAAAGATTCAAGAAGAACCAACTGCCAAAACACTTTCACACTAAACATCAATGCTTTGGATCTTAACATCATGTTCGTTGCGCAAAGAAAGAGAAAGAACATGCTACAGAATGGCTAAAGGGATCATTCAAAAGGTTCTTATCTTAGCATAGACCACAAACATGGCAGAGACAAGAAAAACACATATGCCACATAGTTAGCTTATTACATGGTACTAGAGAGAGCATGGAGACAGGAATATGGAACACATTCACATGGCAGACAGCTGGTATCTACAGATAGCTCACATGAAAGAGAAGAGGGGCAATCTCACAAACCAATCCCTCCTTTCTCTTTTTTTATTTATTGTGGTTGGACCGATGATATCCACATCAAACAGTTTCTAACCCTGAGTGAAAAAGTACATGTTCAGAAGCTGCGACAAAGAAAAGGAGCGCGCCTAGCCCATTCAGAGCAATTCGACAATGGTCTCTTTTTGCATCTTCGTGGGGATCGAACAACTTCTGTTTCGTTTCTCCTCAGCATCTCCCACATCACTTGCACATCCTCGTACTCACACGACCTTACATCCTTTCGAAGCTTCAATAACCCTGTTCAATCCCAGCAACACAACGGCAAAGTAATCAGTGACCTCGTCTTGAAGGAATTCTCTGTAGTTTCGGACAATTCAGTATCAACAGAACTTCTAAGAGAGACAAAATGTAAAGATCTCAAACGGAAATTCATGCCATTACATCGGCGGCAAATGAATCAGGCGGTGGGGAAATGAAACTTACCGCTTTTACGAACCCCGAGACGGGTGGCGACACCGGTCCAAACTCTGCGCATTGGGACCGTCATTCTATCAAAGATCTGCATTTTTTCTACCAACGAATCTCTCCCAATCGAAATTTCTTCTTTCCGTCCAGCTGAGAGAGGAGATAGAGAAAGAAAGGGAGATTCCCTCCGAGAAACGATAAAGAAGAAGGCAGAAGAACAACGACCTTTGCTTCAGCTCTCTCTCTCTCTCTTTATTGTTCTCTTTCGTTCTCTGTCTTTATTTCTTTTTCTTCGGTATTTTAATGGCCTCTTCAAAAAAAGACCACGTAGGCGGATGACATCACCAAGTGTTACTGATGATACCACGTGTCGTTCCCAACCGTTGGGAGGGCCCCATGTTTGGATCCAATGCCTCTGTCTTGTTCGATGGGGACGGCGAATCTGGTAATTGGAATACTCTCAGAGGCCGTGGAGGTTGCCAATTGGTTACTCACTTCTTGTACCGTACAGCCACGTGAGGGATAATGTTATTGGACCCTATAAAGGTTTTAGCGGGAGGCTTTTGGCCAACGCTTTTAACAGTGGCGCGTGGTTTAATTTTGTGGAGTCTGGGGCCAAATATATAGTCGCGTGGCATTGACCTCAAGATTCAGAGAGGGAGAGAGGAGAGGGAGCCAGGCCATGTCAGAGATTGTCTGTGATCAAAGAGTGAGGTACGTGTCGTTCGGAGAGCAGTTTGTCGGGCACAAGGAACACGTGGTAGCTGCTTAATGGAAAGTCTACGTTTCGGGCCCCCAGAGAAGCAAAATATCTAGCATTTTTACCCGCATTAGCCCCTTTTTTTTTTTTTACCATACTTGAAATTCAAGCTTTTTCCCTCCATACCGAAATCACTTTGAAAGGATCAATGTCATTCTCTTTTTTGGTAAGTATCTCTAGTAACTCTAATTGGAAATTACGTGGTCAAATCATAAAATAATATTTTTCTTTGTGCAAAAATAAATAATATATATTTAGTGCATACTTGATTTAATTTATAAAAACATTTACTTACTGTAAAAATAAAAATCAAATGTTTAACATTTTAAATTTTAAATTTTTTAACTTAGACAGAATATAAATTTTAATTTTTTGATCAAATTATAAATTAAAGCTTGTTCAAAAAATATTAATTTTAATAGCATATATTTAATGAAATTTTTACACTTTCATTTAAATCTTTAATAATTCACAAAATTTATAAAAAGAATTGCATTTATTCAACATTAATTTATTTATTTTGTACTAATTTTATATTTATTTAATTTTTATTTTAATTAAAAATATTTTTATTTTATTTATAGATAAATATTTTAATAAAATTTTTTAAATCTACAAGTGAGTTAAAATGATTATACATGTCCAAATTTTTCTATTTTAATTAAAAAAAATATTTTTATTTTGTTTATTTGTTTCACTTAAAATTTTGTGATTTAATTTAATATATTATTTTATCTTTACATTTATTAAAATATACAAAAATTAATTAAATAGTTTTCGGCATGCTAATATCAAGTCTGCCAAATGTCAACTTAACTATTCTTAATAACACTTTACAAAAACTCTACTCAAATAATACTTTTTATAAAAATTTCAACTAAACCAAACACGACGCTTAATTTTTTCTAAATTTCACAATACAATAATTTTATACTATGAATTTACTTTTTTATTCGTAAATGTTTATGAATAAGATAAAAGTTAAAAGAATTATTTTTAACGTGTCAACACAAGTTTAACATAATAATTTTCATGTTTTATACGACACCAATATAATTTTATATAACACGAATGCAAAATATACACACAATTTATCATATCTACTCGGTTGTTTGTACCCTTAATTATGATTTGAGGTTTAAAAGGCATGTTGTTTGACAGGTTTGATTACAATTAAATCCAGAGGAAAAATGGTAGAATAGGACTAACCAACAAGGCAATCAACTGAAAGCAGACCCGTGTACCATCTATTTGAATTTTAGACTCAGTATGGATCAGCATGGAGGGTAGATATCAGAAATGAAATTACCAAATGATAAGTTCCTTTGTAATAGAATACATCAATAACAAAGGAGGCCAAAAAACAAATTCTCGATCAATCGGGAATTAGCTCAATAAAAGAATAACAAGGTTCCTGGATCGCGATGCTTAAACAGCAAAGCTGACTTACAAATCTAACTCTACAGAATTAGAGGCATGGTTACGTGGATTATTGGAAAGATTCAATCCTGAAGGTTGCTTTTTACTTTGTACCTCAATTGTGGGTTACTCGAGTAACTCAAGAAAAACTACCTCAAGACTCAAAGTCAGACTCAGAACCCTCGCTAATCGACGTTCACTTTGTTTAAGCTTGCCATGTATGTCAAATAGATTGTCCATAGGTAGGCGCATGAACTGTTCATTAAGGGCTGCCAGGAAAGATATAAGCAAGGTATTAGTTATAGCAATTGAATATGAGAAAGTTGTGAAACTACAATAATATTAATCTCTGTTCAAAACTAGGATTTCGTTAAGTGAGTCATAGAAAAAGGAAGTAACCAAAAAATACCTGGAGATGAACAGGTATGAACTTGTATGTAAAAAAATCACAGATTGGCCAGAACATAGCACCATTTATCAATGTCGGGAGGAGGTCACGCTTCAATCTAGCCACAATCTCTTCACCACTTTCACCTGAGTTTTGCAACACAAAAAGAAGTCAGAGAGCAATGATTTGCTGTAATCAGAAAATCAACATAACACAACCTGAAGCCTAGTTATATACGCCAATAAGTACAAGATAGGAAAGAACTAGGACTTCATCTTTGAAAACGCTTGTGATAGCACTAAGCTATCATGCTCCATTTTGGGGGATTGATTCAACTGCTGAAGCTAACATATAAAAGACTAAAACAGGAAAAAGTTAACTTTAGAAAAATAATCAAATGAAGGGTTCCAAAGCCAGGCAACCTCACAGAGCACGGCAGTAGCCAAAAAAGCTGCTTCATACATGCAACACTAGAGACCAGAAAAAAGAAAAAAAGCCTACAAGGTTCACATCCATTTCAACCAAGAAGAGGATCTCAGGTGTTCAGCTGAACAGTGTCCATGAAATAATGATGGTTAGATAACTAAGCTATGCGCCTGGTTAATTCCACAAGGACCAAAATAGGTCCCACCCAACTGAAGATGTTGAGAACATAGTTTGATAAAGTCCCAAACATTGTACTGATAAGAAGTTTCTCCTTTTCCTTTTTTTTTTTTTTAAAAAAAAAAATATTACCTTGTAGAGCTGCATTATAGGAGAAGAAAACAGTAGTGCTCACTGGTCCATAGACAGCTTGCCCCATAAACATTTTCTTGAAGGTTGTCAGCATATCTCGTTTAGGCAAGGCTTTTGACAACAAGTTAAACCAAAGATGCTGTGATGGCCCCAATAGAAGCAATCCATATCCAGCCATCCGTAATGTCCTTACTGAGTCATAACCAGAAGATGCTGATGTGATCATCTAACAAAGATGTCAAATATAAAGATGTGAGAAGGAAATGAGATTATGGCAAATCACCAGATAAATCAATATCATTATAGAAACGCAAAAATAAAAGCCGATTTAATAAATAAGTACCTAGAACCAGGAGAGCTTACAGTTATATTGGAATTTGGAAATAAATTTAAGTTAAATTGTATGCTCAAGAATGAAGGCTATGAGTGAAAGTTGTTTACCTTTGTTTGGATACATACCACCTAAACTAGTCGATGCTCCAATTAAGATAGTGAAGTTATGAGATGATGATGTGTGCTCAAGAATAAAGACATAATTGTGTATTAACTAAAGAAAAATTAACAAAGAAGCAATAATTCAGCAAATGATAATGATTGCATTGTTGCAAAGCCATTCTTTCCTTAATGCATAAAAAGTGTAAACGCAAACATCAAGCAAAGACCAAACCAGAGTTCGACAGAACAGAAAAAGGTCAAGAGACAAGTTTTTGAGTACTCCGGCATACTTCCTTAAAGCTGAAAAACGGTTCCATCAAAAGCAACCATATCGTTTTAGAATTCAATCAGAATAAGAAAGTTATCTCATTTGTTTTGATATCAAAATTTAGTCGC
This sequence comes from Firmiana major, assembly GCA_033439115.1. Classification (NCBI taxonomy): domain Eukaryota; kingdom Viridiplantae; phylum Streptophyta; class Magnoliopsida; order Malvales; family Malvaceae; genus Firmiana; species Firmiana major. The sequence continues at coordinate 49,643,975 of CM065909.1, forward strand.
AACAATTCCTGAATATGAAATGTTGAACGAAAATCCTACACTATTTTGCAGAAAAAGGTCAAGAGACAAGTTTTTGAGTACTCCGGCATACTTCCTTAAAGCTGAAAAACGGTTCCATCAAAAGCAACCATATCGTTTTAGAATTCAATCAGAATAAGAAAATTATCTCATTTGTTTTGATATCAAAATTTAGTCGCAACAATTCCTGAATATGAAATGTTGAACGAAAATCCTACACTATTTTGGAAATTATGTTAAAATTTCAGACCCTCATTTGCAAAATTGAAAACTTTGAAATACTCAATTTGGTTTTAGGAAAAACGAAAATCTAGGGATTTACCTGGGATGTAAAATCAGCAGCAGCAAAGATAATCGAAGTTGTGATAGCTTTTGTAACAAGCGGATTGGATTCGAGCTTCCCTAAATACCATCCCAAGAGCCCCACTTTTGCCGATGACGAGGTTGAAAAGGAACGCAGAGGAGAAGACCCTTTGGAATTTGCGAGTTTATGAGGAGAGGACAAAGAGTAAAATCTCCATCTTTGGCTCGTAAGCGAAGCTTCGTTGAAGATTTTGCCATGGAGGAGCAAATGGCCATCGGAGGAGAGCCGAAGGAGGCAGCGTTTGCCGAAGCATTTTAAAGTATGACCGCTGCCACCCATTTCTGGAACGCGCGCTTCAACTGACGGAACGGCTTGATCCGGTGTTTGAATCTGGAGACAAAAAGGCCCACCCACCCATATTAATAAAGGGCTTTGGTCCATTTCTTACCGGGTCAAAGATTGATCCAAAAAATCAGCCTATTAGTCCTGTCTAGGCCCATTTAAAGCTAAGAACTACTTCGCGAAGCGCTTTTCCTGCCTTCCCGATCCACTGCAAAGACTACTTTCTCTCCGTTTCTGAAATTTTCCAATTTAAATTTCCATTTTTTCATCTCAATATCGTTTTTTTCTTTATAAATTTATTTTCAACCACTATACATATTTTGCAATCCGGTAGGGTGAAGGATTCCCTCTGACCTGCCAGCGAGGCAGAGGCAACGACAGTAGGTTGTAGGAAAAGCTTGTCATGGAATCCTCCATGGTAAAGCTCCTTGAAGAAGACGAGGTTTCTCTTTCTTTTGGGTTTTTCTTCTCTCTGCAATATCTCTGGAATTCGTAATAAGTTAATATTATTCATTCTATTTTCCAAATTGGTTAAAAAAATTATAATAGGATGAGTATGCATTGTGAAGCTGGCGTAGAGGCTTTCCAGGCCGCTTTGAATCGATATATATGCTTCCACTTCTCAGCCGTCTGATTCAAGTACCGGTATGATTCATTTTTGTTCTGCTGGAATTTGGTTTCCAATTTGCAAGACAAAGAGACTTGATTCGGCTTAAAAAATAGTAACTTTAGAGTGAAATTCAGTCGCTTTGGTTATTGTGAGCGTCATTAGGTTTCTTTCATGTTAATTCCAATTGTAATGAATTGCTTCACCTGGGAATTCATGAATGATTGTATGTCCTCGGTTTAAAAAAAAATAAAGCAGTTTTTTTTCTCGAGGAAGGAATCCAGCTTCCGCTCAGCCACTTGCACAATGGCCAACCACGGGGCAACATGGAAATGCCAACTTTCGGAATCAACAAGCTCTTCAAAGTGCGCAGCAACAACAGCACCCTTCATCTGAAATGGAGCAAAAGCAACAGGGAACTGTTGTAATCGGGAGTCAGCAACAAAGGACTACAGCCAAAGGATGTTGTGCAAGAACTAAATCGACAAAAACAATTTCTATTTGCTGTGTTGTTGCCTGCCTTACTGCCTCAACTTGGTAAAGACAGAGCCATGCAACTTCATACTCTGTATGGTAAACTAAAGGTGGATTTCTGATGTCAACCCTTTTGCTACAATTATCCTGTTTATTTAGTCATGGATGCGATAGACAGAATGGATTTCGTATTCCCTTTTTTTTTTTTTCTGGTTTTTCTATTGTCTTTAACTGTTAGGAAAATGAAATTGCAAAAGGTGGATTTGTCAGGCACATGAGAGATATTGTAGGAGACCAGATGTTGAGGTTGGTGGTTAACAAGTTACAAGTGCAGGTGAGCTCAAATGTCTATGTTATTAAAGAAAAAAGCCGATGCTTTAGCAAAACAGCAGCGCAGACCTCATTTGTCTGCAATCCGGGGATTGTCTAGTGCACTAGTTGAACAGGGAAATGCTATTACAACTACTCAAAAGGATGAGTCTTTAGAGAAGCAGTCTTCTAGAAGTGGCCTCTCAACATCTACTAGTATGGTACCTACTAATTTGGTCTCTCTTTCCATCACGACACAAATGGATTCTAGTGTCCCGGTAATCTCATCTTAATCTATGTTTTCTCATTGTGATATCTTGATGGATGATTCTGGGTGCTCTTGCTGTTGCCTATTAGAACAACCACTTCATTTAAAAGTCTACATGAAAATTTATGTATTAAATATTTGCTGTCTTGGAGTGATTCTTTTATTTATGAAGTGTGTATACACATGAATTGCTAGGTATAATCAATTTGATGTCAGGGACTGAGTTGCTTGTCTGATAGTCTTGGTAGGATTTTTTTTTTTTTTTTCTTTCGAGGGCAAGTGACCTTGACCTATGTTAATGGATCATGGGCTGTCTTGCTGACTTGTTAGATTAAGCTCTTTAGTTGTTTTGACTTTACTCTAGGCAAACTTCCCGAAATCTGACCTACATAACAGGGTGGTTGAAGCATGCAATTTTAAATATGGTATTAATCTTGAATTTTGAATTTACCTTCTCTTCAGTTCACATATATGAAAATTTATATAATATAGTGTTTTCCCCAGTGAAGTGCATGCTTATGGCCTCTTTCTTTCTTTTGCCAAATTTCCACATTATTTCTATATTTATCAGTTGGATTCTCAGAATCCATCTGTGCTCGATCCAGCTGGGGTGAATGCAAGAACTTCTCAAAAAAAGCCTTTTGTTGGCCAGAAGAAACCCCTTGAAGCTCTTGGTTCATCACCACCACTGTCAAGGTTAAATAAATTTCTCTGTTGCTTGATAGCCTGGAATGATTATCAAGGATCAATTAAGAATCATTTTATTCCTCATATTAACCTTTTATTACATCATTTTTCGTCCATATTTAATGGGACTTCCTGCAGTAAGAAGCAAAAAGTATCTGGAGCCTTTTATGATCAGAGCATTGAACAGCTGAATGATGTCACTGCTGTCAGTGGAGTCAATCTCAGGGTTTGATGCTTTATGGTCATCTCTGCCCTACATTTAATTATTAAGTAGTTATGTAAAGAAATATAAGCCCTAAAAGTAGAAGTTACTTCTTTTTGACTTTCTGCTATCAAATAGGAAGAGGAGGAGCAACTATTTTCTGGCCCCAAGGACGAAATTAGAGTCTCTGAAGCATCTAGAAGGGTTGTGCAAGAGGAAGAAGAAAGACTTCTTTTGCAGAAAACCCCTTTGCAGAAGAAGATGGCTGAAATCATTTAGTATTCTTTATACCTCCCCGGTCTAAAATTCTTTAATTTCATAGATTTACATTCTTCTTTTTATTATAAGCCATATCTTTCTTACAAATTCATGGCTGTTTTCCTGTGTCTTCTTGCAGTAGCCAAAAGTGGTTTGAAGAATATAAGCAATGATGTTGAATGATACTTGACCTTAGTGAGATGCTTGCTTCTTGGCCTTTTCATTATAATGAGTTTATACATGTCCTCATGTATCTGAATCTCTAGTGCATGGAGGAAAGAATGCATGGTCTCGTATGCAATTTAATCAGACTGTCGAAACAGGTCAAGCCTCACTTCCTTTCAGTTAACATGAATTTTCTTTGTATCTTTCTAATTTGGACTAAACCTCTTGTAGCGGGTTGATGTTGAGAAGCCTAGGCACCAGACAGTTATCACGTCAGATTATCACATCAGATGTCCAGCAGCAAATTATGATGTTGAACCAGAATGCTATGGCAGAATGGGTGAAACAGCAGGCTGAGACAGATAAGTTTCAGAAACCTAGTGAAGCAGATGCTGTTCTATTTAGTGATATGATTATCTATAATGCATTAAAAATATGTAGGGAGGAATTAATAATGCACGCAAATGCACTGAAAGACATAAGATTGGGCATGCTATATCATTTATTCATTAACATTCTATTTGTTAAATATTTGTGGGTGCAGCCCGAATCTGAGACTGCTGTTCATGGTGGCAAGGAGAAAGATGACAGCCGAGAAAAAGTAGTAAAGGCATTATCAACGAGTAATTTTTCCAAGCATATATGTTCCTTAATCATCCAAATTAGGGGAGTAACTCTATGGCAATGCAGGTAAACAAGGAGGAGGATGGTAAGATGAGGACCACAGCAACAAATGTTGCTGCATGGGCTGCTGATGGAGGGGATGAAGTGCTGTCAAAATGGCAACTTATGGCTGAGCAAGTCCGCCAGAAACGTGAGGGGGGAATGGATGCAGCTTCTGGTTCTCAAGCAGGTAAAAATGTGAACCGCAGGCCTCTATCTGCATGTGGAAAAAATTCAAAGGACAATCAAGTAGCAGAAAAGAGGGGACCTCTCAGTCCTCTTGCACCTGATAAGCTTGGTTCATGGCAAGATCTTGTCAATTTTGATTTGATGCGTTTAACTGGTTAATATGGTTGTATGGTTCATCATGCATACTGTTACATTACGTGGCACTGTCATGAATGCTGGTGTATGTACGAGCAACTTGGAATTGATTACTCTTATGTTTAATCATATAGATTGGCACTTACCAGGATTATGTATTTTACATAAACTGATGCGAGTATTGAGCTATAACAACAATGCAAACCTAGTAGTAATAGGCACTTCCATATGCTTTACTGAATAATTAGGAAATTTAGTTGTTGATTTGAACAAATTAATTGACTCTGTAAATTCATTTTTGAGCATTTGAATGACTGTGTAAGGCAAATGTACTTATATTGAAATTACTTCAACTACGAAAAGTTATAATTTTTTTTTATAAGGTATTAATGTATTGATAAACCCAAATAATCATACATTATGACTATCATATTCTTGCCCGCAGAGTTACAGTTTGTTTCTTTTTCAAAACAAGTCATTCCCGCACTGCCTGTTTCAACTGTATCCTTATGTGACTCTCACTTTCTGCAGATTTTTTTCTTCTGTTACGAAGCTCGGAGTCCACTGCCCTAAAATTGTCCTCACATTGCCACCAGGGGAGAGTGGGTCCTATCCTGTCCACTCTATTTGCTTTATTTTTCAATCTGTTTTCTTTCATGAGGGGCAAATAGGAGATCTGCCCGGAACCAAGGTGTCACCTCCTATACTAGAGTGGCTCGTGCTATTTCTGTTAAGGATGTGATTGCAGTTCTGGAAAAGAGGGCCCCAGATGTCCAAGTCTACACTTTTTCCTCGCTTGTATGAAACAAAAACCAGTTTGAATGGGACAATCAAAATTTAACTTAACAGTTGATTTATATTTAAAAAAAATTAATTTTAAATTCAAATCTCATTTTCACTTGTACTTATCTATGAAAAAAAAAATCGGGGCTAAGTGATTATGATGCACCTTTACAACTATGGTGCCTCACGTTTTCCGTTAGGTATCTGACTACAGATGGCGGAATTTGAGATGTCTATATTTATGTATCATTAGCTTAATGGTGAAGAATTTATTAAACAGCTGGATAATTGGAATTTCCTGGTTTTTTAGGTGCAGTATCAGCCTGATCTTACTACATAAACCAGGCTTCAGAGCCATGGGGAGCAGTTGGATGATTTCACATGTTTTCTTTTGTAATTATGATACTTAATATTGTTTGTTTAACAAGTAATGTTCTGAAGGTTTCTCCATTTTCATTTTGTAAACTTGTCCTTTCTCAGTCCCTTGAATCTCCTGAATTGTAGTTTTAATGTTATATTCTGTAATTAGTCAAACATACATGAGGTTATGATGGTATATTAGAATAATATTTAAGATTATGGTAAGATTAGAAGGTAAATATAAGTTTAATTTTTTTTTATCTAAATAAGCATATTTTTGTACATATAATTATGTTATATAATATTTTAATATAGATATTACATTTGATTAGATACTTAACATTTAAATCCTTTCCATTCATTAAAATTACAAGAAAGTACAAAAAATTCGACCCAACTTTCTACTTTTAGGATATGTAGCTTTCTTGATGAGGGAACAACAAAATCTCAGTTTCAGTTCTTGTCTTAAGCTACTGTTTTTCATCGGACAGCAACAAGCGCAAACAACGTTGGTCGATCAATTTGGAGAAAAAAATCAGAAACGACATGTCGAGGGCTCGAGTTTATGCTGACGTCAACGTCCAACGTCCCAGAAACTGGGATTATGAATCTCTCACTTTTCAATGGGGTAAGAATAAGAAAAGCTAAACCCCCAATTTAACAGTTTTCAGATGTTAAATGAACAATCCTTTACGTTTTCTTTTTGGGGTTTCAGTGATCAAGACGACTATGAGGTCGTTCGAAAAGTTGGAAGAGGAAAATATAGTGAGGTTTTTGAGGGTATAAGCGTAATCAACAATGAGAAATGCATCATCAAAATCCTTAAACCTGTCAAGAAAAAGAAGGTGATAATCTCTTTCAGACTGTTCTTTTGTGCTTGTAATGGAATTAGGCAATTAATTCAATCTTTTGAATGCTGAATTGATTTTCCAACTTAGATTTTATTGCCATTATACTCAACTATTTTTTATCCTTGTATATCCTTGCTTCTAGCAGCATTGCTTGGTCCATTTATAGCAAATCGCATAATGAACTTCTGTAGCTTCGAATATGATTCTAGGCAATAGTTCTTTCCTAATGTGTTAGTGATCATCTTGGGGTGACTGATAAGCAGATAAAAGCTTCATGTCTTACTTATGCATTTCTGTAACAGTTTGTGTTGTAAGGTTTATGAGGTTTAGGGGTTCGTATATTCGTCATCGCCATTTCCAGTTCTAACTTTGTTTCTGTACTAAAGATAATACTAGTAGTGTTATAATTTCAAAATTGATATGCAGATAAAGAGGGAGATTAAAATACTACAAAATCTTTGTGGAGGCTCGAATATTGTAAAGCTGCTTGATGTTGTCAGAGACCCCCACTCAAAAACTCCTAGCTTGATTTTTGAATGTCAACAGTACCCATTTCAAAGTTCTGTACCCTACACTGACAGATTATGACATCCGCTATTATATACATGAGCTTCTTAAGGTAATTTTGTCTGATCCTCTTGTAAAGTATTGCTCTTTTATTTTTCCTGTTTGGTTATGCTTTCGTTACTCATCTAATTAATTTTTTATATTTTTTGAAGTTTTCGGAATTTCTTATCATCCTTGTCTAAAAATATAAGGTAGCTTGTTGAGTTAGCCGCCGTCATTTCATGTATTGACAATCGTATGCTAGTCATTGTCTGCAAGGGCCACTTTATAATACATGCTTAATTTGGAGTCCTGTAATTTCAAGCATTGGATTATTGCCATTATCAAGGTACGATGCACAGAGATGTCAAGCCTCATAATGTTATGATTGACCATGAACTGCGGAAGCTTCGCTTGATTGATTGGGGTCTTGCTGAATTTTACCAGCCTAGCAAAGAATACAATGTTCAAGTAGCCTCAAGGTACTTATGAATTTCAAGAACTTTCTAATCTATCCATTTTGTTTCTATTTCTTTCTATCAACCACTTTTGTATATAACAAAGTTTGCCTCTGAATATGATCATCAATCCTGCTGAGTTAGGTGATGTGAGAGAAACTCAAATGCCTAATTGCTTTTTTTTTTTTTTTTTGGAATGGTTGGCCTATGACATATATATATATATATATATATATATATATATATATATTTGGTTTAAAAGAAGGTATAGAGGAAATGGGAAATCAAACCTTAGACCTAATCTCTCATGAGGAGAAGTAATAACCGTTAAACTAAACCTTAGTTAACAACCATTAAGCCTATAACATATTATGATCGGTTAATAAATCACACAAAAGGCTCCATGAATATGTAAATTGGATTTAAGAAAAGCTTCACATATTTCATGTTTAAGTGGGCGAATCATCATAAGCGTGTAGATTTATTTATTGTTTAAGAGAATTCTGATATAAGATGTGGTGTTGACAAAATTTTAGAAGGCTAAAATAATAAAAGCCTCTAAATTTTATCACTTTATCTAGGGACCTTAAGCTTTATTTTGTACTTTAATAAACCTTTAACCATCAATTCGTACCTAAATAAGCTCTTAAACTTTAATTTGTACCTAAATAAACCTTTAACATAGGTCAATCTTTTATTTGAAGTATGGATTTAAACTGAGTACAAATCAAAGGATAAGAGTGTATTTTGATACTATAAAAGTATAGAGGCTTACTTAAGAAAAGTGGAATAGTTCAGATTGAAAGGCACAATAGAGAAATACCAATGATTTTTAGTAAAAAACATAAACATTAGGCACTTTTCTTTTTCATTACATTTTATAAAATAAATGCTCATATAAGATACTGATGCATTTCGTTCAGGTACTCGGGACAGATGAGTTAAATACCTATCCGAATAAATATGATTTAGAGCTTGATCCTGAGCTTGATGCTCTGCTGGGAAGGTTGCTTATCTCTGTTTTGATATTAGCAAAGTGGTATGATAGGGCCTGGATTTCAGCATTACTTGAAAGTGTGTTTTTGGATATTGTCACTTCTTGATCAAGTGAAGGCATGGAAGCAGCTTTCTGATGCATGCGCTTTTACGGTTTTCAACTAGCTTTTAATACTCAGGCTGAGCAGAAAGCCGTGGTCCAGATTTATTAATGCTGATAATCAGCATCTAGTTTCTCCAGAGGTCATTTCTGTTGTCTTCTTGATGATTTTGAGATATTAACTGAGCTTATTGTGTTATTACTCCTTAGTACTTATCCTCCCGCTGGTTTTGATTATTTTGGTTTACTTGGTGACATGCAGGCCATTGATTTTCTCGACAAGTTTCTTCGTAATGATCATCAGGGCAGGCTCACTGCCAAGGAGGCAATGGCATGTTCTGCTCTACTAACATAGAACTATGTCAGGGCTATCCTTATCACTTGTCTTTCAAATTTACACGATTTTGTTACAGGCTTATCCATACTTCCACCAAGTGAGAAGTGCAGAGAACAGTAGAATGTGGACACAGTAACAGCAAGTCTCTTATGGAGACTGGAGTCGCCAAGTCAGCCTGTCAGCAGACTTTTAACCATTCAGGCTCCTTGTTCATGTTGTAGCATATTCATGGTTCCTGGTGGAAAAGCCTTGATCAGGCTGTTGTAGCATTCATATTTTTTTTATGTTGACATTCTTCAACTCTCTTTTTAGTAGAGTGCATGTATTTTTAATTTTGGGATAATAGAGTATATACAGTTTATATATACTCTTAACTATACATCCCTGCATGTTAAGCCTGTATTTTTGCAACAATCTTCAAAGAGAAAACGGAATTCACAGTCATTTCAAGCAGGTGAAACTTGGATAAGAGGGAAAACAATCAAACTACACCAATGTTAGAATAAATGGTTAAGGCTTGGGTAACAAGGTAGCAACTAGGGACTATAATAAATAATCAAAATTTAGTCTAACGTTTGTTATTTTTTTCAAGAAAGATTAAGTTCATTGCTCGATTTTTTATTTTCTTTTTGTACCTTTTTATGAAAAAAAAAAAGGAAAAACCCTGGCAACCATAGTAGCAAATAACTTGAAATTGTGTGATATCAATAACCTGGCAGGAATTTTTAACAGATACTTCAGATTTGATGATATAAAATACAAGAAAGGGAACCTCAAGTCCAATCTGCAAGTTCTGGTTTTTTTCCCCCCCTTTTGGGTTATTTTATTCATTTCTTAAGGTGAGGGAAACAAGCATAAACGTCAGATTTTGGGTGCTTTGCTTCGGCATGTTCCCTGCACTTCATCTCTGATGTGGTGCAAATGAATGTCTGCATGCAAACCTTGCACTGTAACCACCACTCTCCATCAATCAATAACCTCATTCAAACCTGGTCCTCACTATTACTAGGGATGAAGAAGGATTAACAAAATACTAATAGAAGAAACTAAACTAGCACAACCATGAATTTTCAGAAGAAAAGGAAACAAAAGGAAAGCCAGGAATATTCGTTTACAACTTACCTGGATCGTCAAGGCTTTCTTGTTCGATTCCAGCTGGCTACCTAGATCCCATAAAAACTGCCATAGTCAGAGTTTAAGACTGAAATTTCAAGGCGTAAAAGATAATTAATATTTAAGAAAGCTGTATTACCCTTAGCAGGTTTATTCTTCTCCATGTGTTTCTGTCGAGCCATCCTTGACTTCTGGCCATTGCCTCCTCCCATGACGGCTGCTTCCTGTCGGCCTCTCAGCCCTCAACGGCACCAAAGAAAGAAGTTTCCCTAGAAAAAGAAGGGAAGATTCTTTTTCCTATACAAAGTCCACAAGAGCTTGAGAGTGAAGGACTTGAATTTATAGCCACTTCCACTGTGCAAAGTGGGAGCCAGAAATAAAAATGCATTCTACATTAATTTCTTGAGTGAATATATATTAAGGAAACTGTTTTATTTGTCCATTTTCTTACTGCTGTCCACTGTGTTTTCGAACATTGGTTTGGCGACATCACTTTCTTAAAATCTCTATCCGCTTTTTTTTTTTTTATCATGGAATAAATGTTCCCAAGAAACTTCTTTCGAGGCCGTATATTCTGTTCCCGCACACTGCAAATAACTCAGATTTCATACTATTCACCAGTTTTCAAAGATATTAACCATTAGATTCAAAGGGAAAAGTTTTTAATATCCTATTAAAAATTCATTGTGATGCTAGAATTAGGTATAAACAGTTCAACTTTAGATGAAGATAAGGGAGATGAAATGTGCATTGGTCAGCACTGAGGCGCTCATCTAGAAAGCTAGATAATGCTAAACATCATGTTAGTTGAAAGTGCCCTTGTATCTTTTGAATTATTTTTATGGAATGTAAAATTATATTTAAATCGTATAAAATATAAAAATTTTATATCAAAATTTATATTAATATTATGTAAAATTATATTTATATCGTGTAAAATATAAAAATTTTATACTAAAATTTATATTGATATTATGTAAAATTATATTTAAATCATGCAAAATATAAAAATTATATATCAAAATTTGTATTGATTATTAAATATAATTTTTTAAAATTTTTATTATATTTATATATAATTTATATTATCCTTCAATATTTTTATGCCTTGTATCATTGTTCTTTAGAATTATCAAGAACACCTGGTAAATGATTGGAAAAAAAAAAAGCACTGTGCATGCTTAATTAGATGGGAGTTTCTGGGGGTAATTAAGCCTAGTGCTTCCATTGTACAGCTGGAGCTCACTATAATCTTTTGGTGGTTGACTTGGGTCGGTCAGGTCGGTCGGTCAGCTATATTCATAAGTCAGCTGAAAAAGTGGACCCTAAACCTCTCTTTGAGAAACAACAATGAATGCTTCTTTGCTTGCACCATCCAATGTTTTCCATTGCCTTTGACAAACTTCATGGAGCAGGGCTCAGTTGTTGATGAATGTGAAGTCTGGAAACTCCATTGCAGCAATTAATTTTCACATATTATTGCCTGCTAGCTTCTCACTTGGGTGCCGAAAATCAAATTTGATAATTTTAAATATGATAATATAAAAATAATATAATATAAAAATTAAAATTAAAATAAATTAAAAATTAATAAAAATTATAAATAAATATAATAAAAATTAAAATATTTTATTTTATCGAATCGATATAAATTTTATATTTTATATGATATAAATATAATTTTATAAGGTATATCACTATATTTATTGAAAAATCATGTTGACAAAATTTTTCCTTTTGTCAAGTGGAGATGTTTCATAAAATTTGAGTTCAATCCCCCTCTTCTATTTTGTTAAGTTTAAACGGACTTTGACCTTAAAAATAGTAGGTCAACCATCAAGCTTGTAATCTCCCATAGCCCAGTTTTTTGGCTATTCGTGATAAGCCTCTTACACTATTACCCAGCTATTACGTAGACCGATCCCGTTGTCAAGTTAATCAGTCCACATCTCGAGTTGCACACATGATAGGATGATAGACTCAAAATTGTATGTCAGTACTTGTCTATTAAGCCTAGACATGGTTAACCCAAGCACTCAAGAGCCCAACCAACTAAAGGTCTCAAATGGAAGATTAGGCCCAAGCTTTTCCTAAGGAACAGGAGTGGTAGTTTAGTGGGCATCATAACTGTCCATTTTCTGGCTTATTCAACCACGATTAATCATAACCGCTTTCTCTCCCCATATTAGATCATGATGAATTATTTTGGCATATTTGGTGCATTAATAATTTTTTAATTAAATGTTTAAAAAAATTGTGATATCGAATTTAAACAATTTTATCTTCATTTTCAATTAAATATTTCCCTTGTAACTATATATATATATATATTTATAAAAACTACACAATAAAAGTCTATTAAAAGGGTGATCATTCATATTATTAAATTCAAATACTTTTTAAGATATTCATACTTTCTAATACCTTCAACAATTCTTAAAATTTTTATTGACATAAATATCAGAATAAGTGCCACTGAAAAAAAAAAAAAAAAAAACCCCGACGGTCTTTGTTTGTTAGGGAAAAAGAAGCTTGTTTGCTATTAAGGAAGCCTAATACCTTTGTGGCATCAACAGCATCATAAGAAAAAAGGTTAATAATTGACACAAGACTGATTTTCTCTTATATTATCAACCTTTGGCTCTCCCTCCCCTAACCTTAACTCTCTTTTTCATTCAAAAAATTTAACTTGATCATTGAAACATGTCTCTATGCTCCTTCATAAAAATCAAAATCTTTTAAGCTTCTTCACCCAACCTCAAATTTTGAAAAATAATGGCTGTGACCCAAAATAACCCCAATTTTTTCATTGGAAAGTTAACCAACCCCATATAAGGATTCGCATTCATGGTCTTGAGTATTCTTGGCAATCTGGATTTTGAATCTCCCTTCCTTAAACTTCAGCCTGGCGACAAATGCGAAAACTTCCATCACGCCACGATTGCTGCAATATGCCAATCACCTGTCTTTCTCACTTCTGTTTGCCTCAAATTAGGTTTGTTTACATGAGAAAACACGTGTTCTTGTGCTTTTCCAGGACAGGCTTGCATGACAGTGAAAGGTCAGTGGGCTTTACTAAGTGGGCAACTTAATTTATAAGACCATATGAGCCCAATATTCGAAGCCTACCAAAACCCATAAGCCGAAGGCTGAAAGAAGGTCCATAACAAGACCATCTGCATCTTCCCAGGTTAACATCGAATTATTTTTATATATTATATTTTTTATTATTTTTATATTGCGTTAAAATTATATCTAATTAAAAGATATGCCCCTGCCCTCTTCTTTATTTTCTCGCCACATTCATCATGGAAGGAGATAGCTGCTTATGAGCACTCGAATGTTTTCACAAACTTTGGAAAAGAAATTGAAAAAGAAGCGGAGAAAGGTTGCTACTGAACATCATGCATACAAATACAATTACACAGCTGCTTATAAGCTTGAAAAAAGCTTGATGGGGGTCCTTAAAAGTTAAAATGACCCATCATTCTTTCCATTGACTAATTCAACCATTCTAATATTGACACGTATTTGAATCGCTCTTTTTCCTTTTATGATTCGTCATTAACCCAGCATTGATATTATTAATATTATAATAATTTTTGTGAAGGAAAAAGAGTTTTTTTGGATATGGATTTTTTTAATTGGGAGGCTCGGTATGAAGGTGTGGTTGGAATTTTAAATTTAAATATATTTTTTTAAAATATAATTATTGGATCTAATTTTGATTTTAATAAATATGATTTTATTAAAAAAAAAAAAACCACCTTGTTATAAGTTGCTACGTGGCGAGAACTGACTAAAAGTCTAACTTGTCATTATTTCCATTTATAACATATAATTTATATCAGTGCCTTGAAAATTTGGGATTAAATTATTTTGCGGATTTTTTTAAATTAATTTTTTTAAATTTAATTTTGATTATTAAAATTAAAAGCCCAGCATTTTATCCGCATAATATCAACAGATCACCTAAGTGTTCATCATATCAACTATTTTAATTTTAAATATAAAGAAATTTTAAATACAATCATATTTTTTTATATAATCATTTTACTTCTATAACAATATTTCTCATCATTTTCATTAAGAATACCAGAAGAAAAAAATAGTGACATTTATCAATTCTCTTAAATATAAATTCAATTCATACTCATAAATATACATTTAAATGTTAAATTTTTACCAAAGCTTGCTTTTCATGATCTAAAATAAAAAATAAAAAGCATTATCAAGTTTTTTATCTAAAAATAAAAAATCAAATGGTTTACGAGATGAAAAAATCTTTTTTTTTTTTTTGGTTATGAAAGAAAAAAGATTTAAATTTTAAAATTATTTTTTTAAAAAATTATTAAATTTAATTTTAATTATAAAAAAATTAGTTAGAACCTAGTAGAAGCGTTGTTAAGGAAGAAAAACATTGACCACGCAAATCACGTTACTTACAAAACGCATCAACATTTTCTAGTCTTACATGTCGGGAGAAAATAAAACCAGAAAACCTTAACCGCAAGAAATGAAAATGAGCTCCTACGAATTAAAAAGAGAAATGAGAAAACCAAGAAACGAAGCCCAGGAAACGGAGGGTGTGTGTTACCGTACCCAAACCAATTAGCACTCGCGCCATTAATGCGAATGGGGAAAAATCGAACAAGTAAAATCAGGATGACAGTTATCTACTCCGAGGATGCCGTCAACTGTCGTCACGTCAGCTCCAGTTTGTAGGCTTACGCCAATTTTTTTCTAAAAAGGACTCCGTGACTTAACCAATGTTGCCAGCCAAGTAAGGGTCCCACTTCCGCCCCCATAAACTCAGCAAAAGCGATCCCAATCCCATTTTGCCTCTCGGAGCTTAAAAAAGCCGAATATGCTTTGCTCTCATCTACAAATATCCTTTCCCTCTCACCCTTCTCTTTCTTTATTTACATTTCCTTTTACCATTTTTTGAAAAAAAGTTGTCCCCTATATAGTTCATCGTTAGACTAGTTTACTTATCGTTAGTCACATCTTTTCTTTCTGTTTAATCTCTGGGTTTGTGAGTTTTAATCATGGAGATTGTCCTGGACCTCTTTTTTACAGCTTTTATTGCTCTTCTTTTTACTTTTATCATAGCCAAGATTGTTTCTTTAGCTATGGGTGGTGGTTCTGTTTCTGGGGTGGAGGAAAAACCTTTGGTTGACGAGGTTAGTATGGAAGAGTTGGAGTTTGCTGAGAAATTGAAAGTTCAAGGCTCTGAAAGTGAAAAGAAAGTTGAATTTATTAAGGGAAGTACTGATAAGGTTGATGTTTTTGAAGCAGAACAAGCTGGGGTTGATCAGGGTTTTGAAAGTGAAAAGAAAGTTGAATGTGTTCTAGAAACTGCTGACAAGGTTGATGGATTTGAAGCTGGAGAAGGTGGGGTTAATGAGGTTGTGGAAAGATTGAAAGTTCAAGGCTTTGAAAGTGGAAAGGAAGTCGAATTTGTTCAAGACACTGCCGAGAAGATTGAAGATTTTGAGGCAGAACAAGCTAAGGTCGGTGAAGCAGAAGCTGAGATGAAGCTTGACGATATTGTTGTTGAAAAGAAGATTGAGAAACAAGAAGTTGAGGAAATTGGTGAAGAATTAGAGGCTGAAAATGAAACCAAATTGCAATCCGAAGAGATTTGTGTTGAAGGGAGTCAACTGAAAGGCATCGGGGAAGAAGAAAAGGAGGTAAAAGTAAAACTAGTGAGTGATGATGATGATGATGACGAGTGGGAGGGGATAGAGAGGAGTGAATTGGAGAAGGTCTTTGCAGATGCTGCAAAGTTTGTTGAGCATAAAAGAGATTTGGAAGGCCTAGGCAATGATGTTCAGATGGAACTTTATGGACTCCACAAGATTGCAACCGAAGGGCCTTGTCGCGAGCCACAGCCTCGGGCTTTCATGGTCTCTTCTCGCTCCAAATGGTAGCAAACTTTCCTGAATCTATATTTTGACTATTTGTTGGTTGATTATTCTCCTTCCTTTTGCTCTATCTTTTTGGTTGGTGTGGAATGTGCGTGGTTAGAAATGTTTCTCATTTTTGTTTCATTATGTAGCATAAATATTGTCGTTGATGCATTAAATTTTTATCATTTGTCAAAACTACCAAGTAGAATTTTAGACCTAAGTGATAAGATGGTAAAATAAGAAGGGTAGGAAGCCTATATAATAGGTGATTTTGTTTCCCACTGTATTGTTTCAATTAACCAGTAGAAGGGTAGCTGAGAATGCACATAATCGGTTGACCAATCAAATTTGGATTGGCCACTATAACTGGGAATTTAGTAGAATTTAGAAAAAAGCCGAGTGTGAAATGCATTAGGGGCCTATACCAAATTACACGGTATAGCTTGATTGGTAGTTATAATAACAGGGTTGACAGCTGCTATGTGTGAGTGATGGACGGCACTGCTTGCATTGTGCAAGGAATGCTTGGCAGAGGCTGGGGAACATGAATCCAGAGGCGGCTATGGAGCAGTATGTTGCCCTTCTTTCAGACAGAGTTCCAGGGTGGATGGAAGATAATTCTGATGTAAGTGCCTTGCTTTTCAGGCGGTGGCTTTGTTTGGTTTCTTTAGTGACTTCCATTACAGAGAATATTTGGCGAATTTTATTTTGACCAAATTCTTTTTATAGGGAAAGCATAAAGTTGAATCTGCAGACTCAGGAATTCCTGGTGCCATGGCTCCTGATATAAATGCATTTCCGGATCATCAGAACATTTTTGCACAAGAAAGGTGGTTTGATGTCAGCGATCTTAGAATTTTTTTTTTTTCCTGTTTCCTTGTTTGTCATACCAAAAATTTGAGTCACTACTTCGGTGTTCTGCAGGAATGCAGAATTGAAGTCTGATAAAGGAGGAGGTGACATAAGTGAGGGAACAAGCTTTGAGAAGCAGGTATTATTCATTTCTCTTCCTCCCTATCTAGCTTATTTGGAATGAAAGATGTTATGAGTAAGTTCAATGGAAAAGAACATTTTATGAGACAAACATGCTAAATGTCTGTATGTATGCTCAAGTTACGATTTTCAACTAGCTGACAAGCAAAGGACTCTAAATGTCTTGGTATTTGTATTCATAAATCTAAAAGGAGGATGGCCTACTAATTCATGCGGTGCCTACACTCATTATTTTACCATGCTAATACATTTCAAGGGTTGCTTTTCAGCATATATGCTTCTACAAATGCTAAAAACTCAACAAATTTCATCTAGCAACTTAACATTTCTTTTATATAGTTCTTTAAAATGCTAGGAAAAAAAAAAAAAAGCTGAAAATCTAGTAAAAGAAGATTTTGGCAGGTCTGCAAAACAGAGTAAAAGATGAAGATACCTAATCCATTCTCCATAATTTGATAAAATGTCACATTTGAACCAATATCTGTGGTACTCCTGGAACTTAATAGCTACTTTCTAGGCATCTATGAGAGGTGTTATAACGTGTTGACATTTCTCTTATTCTGGAGCTAGGTACTTGCTGAAAGGGCAAGTGCTTCCATTTTTCAACTTCTGTCAAGTACAGAGAGAACTTGATTCATCTTCTGGGGCAGCAAATCATGTTGCAAATGATACTTTTTCTTTATTATCTTAAGTAGCCTTCCCAAGTTTTATGGTCTTGGAAAGTTCTGATTATTGATGGATCTGTTCCAGCCATGTTTGTAATTATCATGAATATGAGGCCGAAGCTCATTTCTATCGTCGATTTATTTCAACATTTGTTATTGGTGATTCTCTAAAGGGCATATACTAATTCAGGTGTAAACAAGTTCAGGATTTTGGGTTCTTTACTGATTTTGGTAACATCTAGGACAGGACAGTCTGATTACTTGTTTTACTAGAATGTTGCTTTTGCTCACAAGTCACAATAGATTACTATAACTTTATTGTTACGAAATTTCAGGCCAAAGAGCGTTAGCATCGCCATGACTTCGTCTCCCCAACCACAGGGGCCACTCTCCCGGGTTTGCTTGGTCAGAAACAAGACTATTTCACCACCAAGTATAAAAATCTGCCTAGACTGAATTAATCTATGGTGCAGCTTATCTTTTACCTGCTACTAAATAATGTCGTGTGTTAAATAACTGTTAATTATTGTATATTACGCACGTAAATAACATGTGAAGCACCCATGATTCTAATAACTCACATGGCTATGTGGTTGTGGCTGCTCAAGTAAAATGCTAATATATGCATTTACCTAGTGTTCCTGGTTTCATGCTGTCTCTTTCCTTTTGCTGCTATGTCTTTTAACCTTCGACGGCAGCTGGGAACTTGAAATGACGTGAAAGAACGTGCAATGTTGAATAGTTGCTTCTATATATGATTTTTTATTGGCAAAACATTTAAAACATGATCGTATTTCTCGTTTCGTTAAGTGCCCCCCAAGTTTTAAACTGTGGAGGGCACTAGTTTGGTTTCTTTGCATTTTAATAATCGTTTTTCTCATGTGCTTGATGTTGATTGGGATATTGTAGTATTTAGGCAGTAATTGCATAGTTTTGCTTCAAATTCTGGTGGTTTAATGTCAACCACGTTGCTAATGTCACAAAGGAGACCACATGGTTGCTGAAGGTACAAGCTATGATTTGTGCTTTGACATAATCAAAGTCCTCTTAAGATCATACTTCAAGGATAAAATTATTAACACTTTTAAAATTCACTTTCCAATTCATCGTAGACTTGGCCATGTTATTGGGGACGAGTTTGAACTTGATGATCCTCCGCCCCTAAACCCATCACCTGAACCATGAAGGCATGAACACCACCTTGGCCATGCCACTGCCCGAGCCACCACTAGAGCCACCGCCAGATCCATAACCAACCCCCCCCTGCCAAAACCATCAGCAGAACTAGCCACTGCCGCCATTTACTACACCTCCTCCATAGCCAAAACCGCCGCCAGTGTCTCCTTCATAACCACTATGCAGTCACCGGATAGCCCGAGTCTTCATGATGTCTCTGTCCTAATCTCGCAACTTGCATCACTCAAACATAAACATACCAGCCCCTAGAAAACCATCCATGATGCAACTGCAAAACAGTGATAAAAAAAAAAAAAGTAAGAAAATGCTCAAATAACAAAGAATCAATAAAAAATAAAACAAAAAAAGGTCGAAAAAAGAAAAACTTAGAGTTAATCTAGAAAGTTCATGCAAAGTATGTAGCTCATTGTCGTAACCTTGGCACTCGGGAAGGTTAGGAGGAATAAAGGATGAATAAAAATGGTTTAATGGGTTATAAGAAACCCACACCAATATCAGATTTGGGTCTACGGCCTTGATTCGAGCAATGAAGGCCTTTTAAGAAAAAGAACTGGACTTGAGCTTGAGGAATATGGACAACATAATGGTGCTCTAAGCAGTAGAGGATCAGCGACCCAGTGACTTTGCCAGTAGGTGGAGCCAAATACTCAAGTTCAGGACTTTAGGTTCGACCAAGGAAACACTGCTAATATTCTATTTTTTTTTTCTTAATCTTTTTTCCGATAAAAGTTTAAGCGAAGAAAGGTTTTTAATTTAAACATAATGCATATAGTAGGTTTTAATGAAAATTTATATTAAATGTATAAATTATTTATTAAAAATGATTTGTATCAATCAAAATCAAATTTAAATTTACAAAAAAAAATGAATAATTTTTATCAATTCAACTGATTTATTTGTTTTTTTTTCCTTCCTAGTTGTAGTTGGGTCAACAGACTCAGAGTCTTAGTCTTTTTTTTTTCTTTTTCTTGGTGGAAGAAACAGATTTCTCAGTAACCAACCAGTACTCTTGACTGTTGACTCAAACCTCCTTGCATATGGATTTTTCCTTCAGGGCCCGCTCGATCAGCTCATCGTACCAATTCCAAAGACTTGATTGTCAGTGAGACCAAAAAAATAAAAATAAAAATAAAAATCTACCCTGAACAAAAGCAACTATTCTTTTTCTTCTCGATGAAGAAATAAATTCAAAGTTCTTTTACTTTTTTTTTTTTCATCTCTTTACCCAAAAAAAAAAAAAAGGACTAAAAGCAAATGGAATACTTATGAAAGAATTGATGTAAGAATATTAAAAGAAAATTAGGTAATCTCTTATGACAAGAATTAAGAAATGAGAAATTTATCTTTAAGGTTAATGTTTAATTCAAATTATTCATATTTTTATTCTTAAAAAATATAATATTAAAGTTAAAATTTAAATTTTAACGTTGGTAAATTTTTTTTTCTATTTTAACGTTTTAATTTTTTTATACTAAAAGAAATAAACTTATCCGTTGACTATCCAAATTTTATTAGATTTTGGTCAAAATAAAACACAATTATCTTTTAGTTATCTTACACAAAAGACATTACCATAAATGCTCCTCCTAAATGGGGTAGGCTTCTTAAGTTAGGCTGCCAGCATTATCATAAGGTTTCCTTATAAAGTAAGAAATTATCATAAAACGTCTGGTTTAGCAATAGGTTTTTAAAGGGTTAATCAAACTTAGCATACTATGCACCATCTACATGGGGATTATTATTATTATTATTATTATTATTATTATTATTATTTTAACATTAATTTTGTAGCGTCTACATATTATAAGAGTCTTAATCATGAATTCATTAATTATGCAATTATTTTTAGAATCGATCCTGATAAAAAGAAATGGCTGTCAATTCTTGCACGAAAATTATCAGACGTTTTGATACGACTACTCAAACCACAATCGAAAAGAACAAAAAGATATGTGAAAATGTCTTGCACCTGGATCTGCCCACCATCTTTTTACCTGTAAGAACTATCTATGGCCATTGAGGAATAATAGAATGAATGCTTTGGGAGTGTTTTACACTCGCACATAACCCCCCGGCTTTTACGAATTAATACATGGAGAGTTTAATTTTTATTTGTAATATATTTTTTATAAAATATAATTGTGATATTTTTAAATTAAAACGAATAATATTTGATAAGTTGAATATTGTTGTATATGATAAAAAAATAAAAAATAATAAAAAATAATAAAGTGAAAAAAAAAGATCAAGTTTATCGTTTTAGAAACAGTATAACGGGAGATATAAATAAGATAAAAAAATATATTTAATCCAAATATACATATATAATTACTGAAAGAATAAATTTCTATAAAATAAGTGTCAAGTATGATTCAAAAACTTAAATATCTATTTTTTCTACAGAAACTCTATCAAAATTTCTTTTTGAGTTAAGTATCGAAGTGTTTACGCAGAGAGAACCCCTGCTTCCCTGATCATTCTTTTTTTTTACAGAATTTCTGATAACACGTGATAAGAAGATCTAAACGAGGATGTCAACAATATGTCATCATTTTGTTTGACAATAACAAATATGAATTTTCACAGTATTTAAAAAAAATTAAAAAAATTAAAAAAAATTTATATTTAAAATCAAAATAATCAATCAATTTATTTTAAAATTTAACTTACTAATAAAAAATCATAAAAATTTAAATCCAAATAATTTATAAATAAATTCAAATCTTAGAGTAAACTATAACTCTCGTGGGATAACTCTCCTTGATTTATGGCTACTATCGTTACCAAGGATTCAAATTCACCCATTCGAGTGAAAAGTGAAACATCCGATGGTAAATAGTAAATCGGCTGGTTCGGTGAGAAGTGGGACATGGGTCCAACAACCAAGATTTAAAGGTATATTTTGCGTTTATAATTTATGATTATATTATATAAGTTTATTTTTTATTAAATAAAATATAAAAAATTTATATTAATATAAAAAATTTAAAAATTTAATTTTTTAATGATATTTATGTATATTTACATTACCCTATGCTATCTTTCGCATAATGATTAAGCCACCAACAGCTTGTAAACAGATCCGCATGCTTTAATAATTGAGGGTGCGGCTGGCTTTCAACTGACGCTTGCAAGCAGCATTGATGGCTGCTGTCATTTCAATTGCAAAATGCCCTTTATGAAAAGCAATTAAAAGGGTGATCATTGCTGAAATTCAATAATCTACCTTCATCAATATTAAATTTTGGCTACGAAAGTGACAGCGGAGCAAACTCATATGTTTTATGAGATAACTTTTCTACAAAAAAATTATATATATATATATATATATATATATATTGTAAAAATGATGAGACACTTCAAAATTTATGAATTTAATTCAATGATTTTAAAAATAATTCAAAGATGATAGAGTTTGAAATTTGAGGTTTGGGTTCCATTGTTTTAATGCTAAAATCAGTATTTATAAGACAAAAAGCCTTTGAAAAAAAAAAAAAAGTAAATTAATTTGCTGGTTTCTTGAGACTTATTTTTAAGTTTTGATTTAAGGGTAAATCACATTTATTTTGTCTTAAATAACATAATAATAAGTAAGTAAATAATCTTTACAAATGACTATTAAATTTGAATTTGGTTGTAGGAATATAACTTTAATAATTATAAAATTAAATTATTCTCCTCATCAATTGAATTAATTTTCTTGAAAATCCAGTAATTGCATGTAAGTAGAAAACGAAAGGAACTGCTAATTGATTGATAGTCGGAGGTCGGGGACAGGAAATATTCAGGCTTTAAAGATGAAAGAGGCCCACCAAAGCTTGGATTCCATAAACGAAAAATAAGCTCAAGGAATCAAATAAAGATGGAAGATTCTGAAACCACAGCCAAGCATTTCCTCTTTTTCATTCTCTTTATATCTACCTACATAGGCAGCCAACATAATTGAAGATGAACTGAATTTGATGATGAGATACCGACATGAAGAGAAGCCATCTTCACATTGTTTCAACACTACTGTTGATTAACTTTGGTATTCATCGCAAAAAAGCTTAATAAGGTCAAATATAGACTGGATTCTGAAGGTCTCTCATCAATATCTGAAAGAACCCACGTTTTTGTGTTCCAAAATTAAATGTTTGAGTTTGTTCAAAATTACAATGAGTACTAGGTTTTTTTTTTTTTTTTTAAGAAGCTGAAGTTCAAGAACAAGAGAAGAGGTTGCAGTTTAGAATTTGATTTTTTAATTTGTCGGATGTTATTTTTTAAGAGTGTTTATATAAATTATTTGAATTAACTTTTAAATTTAAAAAGTTTAAAGAATTATTATCTAATATATATTATCGATAAATAATTACATATATTTTATTTTATTTATTTAATAATTTTAATACAATATAAATAAAATTTTTAAACTTTATAAAAGTGATTAAAATGATGCAACATATCCACTTTATTTATTTTTTTATTTTTAATATTTTTTAAGGATAATGTTATTATCTTAAATTCTCTTGAAAATTCTAAAAAACTCTACGAAAATTTTAGTGGATAATAATCTTTTTAATATTTCTAAAATGACATGCTATCAACTTAATTCCATTTTTTAAATCTAAAAACTTAATTATTAATGTAATTAATAATAATTAATTTTTTAATAATCAAAATTTGATATAAAGATTATAATTACTTTTTTTTTTATAAAAAAAAATTAAGCATTACCTTTTCTATCTGTATATGAAAAGAAAAAATAATAAATGCTGTTTTTATTATGCCAAGATTCTGATTTATAATAAGACGCTGAACTCTTAATTACAACAATTAAAAAGAATTTAAACATTATCTATGGGTATCTAACCATGATTCAATAGATACTATACCTTATACCCATCATGTTTTAACCCTGTGGGCATGACTAGAAGTCCCTACTGGCTACTGTTTCTCTTTTGGGTTACATATCTGAGTTGGCTTAAGGAGTAGTGAAATAGGCTACATGCTCATTCGCAGAAGCTCATAAAATACTTCTATGAGAAAATAAATCCTTTCTTACATAATCCGTTTTGAAAGAGAATAAACAAAATCCTTAAATTTAATATAAAATATAAAAAAAAATTAAACATATAAATAATAACATTACATATTTTAATGAATCAATTTTATAAAAAGAAAATAATGGTTACGAGACATAAATTAAATCTTTAAAAATACTAATTTTCGTTTAGACAAGATTACAAGAACTAATTGCAGAAGTAATTGCTAAACGACAAGGATCAAAAAATACTTGGCTATTGTTAGAGGGCAGGGGTCCATCTCCAGCTAATTGCCACTAAAGTCTACTATCAAATAAAGTGGGAGAAACAGGCTTTTCGAGTCTGTTGTGATTATACATTCCAATAATTCCATCATCTAATCAAAACCCTCTTTTCCAATGAACCTTTTGATTACTTTTGATGACTTAATGACTTGATGTTCACATCCTGCACAGAATTCTATATTGTCTTTTTCAGCCCTGCATTGGTTGCTTTGGGAGAGCCAATCCATTAGTTTCCACTATGGCACCAGCGCCATGGTAATGATAATTGCCGGGATTAAAGAAAAGTTAAACAGCCGACAGCTTTAATCCTGAGCAAACGGGAAATGAGTGGAATCCCCACTTTCACCTTCTGTAAGATCATTGGTTGATAGTGGAATTTTGGTTGAAAAGCCATGGCTGATCTAGATGAGATAACATATTCTTATAACCACCAAAATTGGCATTACAGATATATATTATTCATTGAGGATGTACAAGTAGGATCTGTTTTCCTTCTTCCAATCATTGGCATTTCCCATGTTATTCAGTACAATTTTATAACCAAAAACGATTCATTTTTCGTGTTGATTTATGAAAAGAGACAATCCCCAACTCCATACACGTTCATGTTAATTCTGTGTAGATTTGCCAGCAGGATTCACGATTCTTACAGACTAATGAAAGGAACTTTGCTCAACACGGATGGTGACCTGCACAGGTCTGAATAGAGTGATTAAAATTGAAAGGAACTTTGCTTAGCTGTTAAAGTGTGACAGAGTGCCTAACTGTTGTAAAAACTGGAATCTCTACCATCCATTTCAAACCAAATCTTTGACGATCTCAAACTTCCTTTTCTGTTAACTTGTCTCTCCATCTTTTATCCATCAACTCAAGTTTTATATTGCAATTTATTCACAAATGACTAAACCATTTCTTCAGCCTGCATTTGTGAGCCTTTTACAAGGAAATTCATGACGTGGTTTGCTCAATTCTTAATGACAGCAAGAACTAAATCAATTCCCATTTTGGCAGAGCCATTAGCAGAGAAAATGAATTACTCTAAGAAATACAAGTATCGATAACAGTGGCAATCATTTACTTGTTAGTAATTATAGTCTGCTCTGGAATTTTATCAGATTTTGGGTCTTTAACATACATATATTTTTTTTATTTTAAACACCAATCATTGAAACAGGAAATTATTTTTGTCGGAATGGATTCTGAGTCAAACCAATCTCATCATATAGTAGACCCTGGGTGACCTATGCATTCGGCATTCAAGAGAACCTATTTCTTAAACCAGCCTGAGCTTTGCTTCTCTTCCCATTTCCATTCATCCAAAAAAAAAGGTGTTGATTCCTCGACTGAAGAGATGAAGCCTTTGAAGTTCAAAGTGCTCGAAATCTTTCTACTTCTGAATTTGTGTTATGCATGCGTGGTGGCAGCAGAGAAGATCCAGCGAGCCAAAAGGACTTACATAGTTCACATGGACAAGTCCAACATGCCAGAAAGTTTCACTGATCACTCCCTGTGGTGTGATTCATCTTTGAAATCTGTGTCAAAATCAGCATCCATGCTCTACACATACCAAAACGTAATTCATGGCTACTCCACGAGGCTAACAGCTGAGGAAGCTGAATCACTTGGAAAACAGTCGGGGATTCTCTCTGTTTTACCTGAAGTAAGATATGAACTGCATACAACACGAACACCGGAGTTCCTTGGATTAGGAAAGAGCAGTGCTCTCTTCCCCGCCTCTGATTCAATGGGTGAAGTGATTGTTGGCGTATTGGACACTGGAGTTTGGCCCGAGCTGAAAAGCTTTGATGATTCTGAGCTTGGGCCGGTGCCATCCCGGTGGAATGGTGAGTGTGAGGTGGGCACAAAGTTCAGTTCATCAAACTGCAACAGGAAACTAATTGGAGCCAGGTTCTTTTCAAAAGGGTATGAAGCTGCGTTTGGACCTATTGATGAAACCATGGAATCGAAGTCCCCAAGAGATGATGATGGACATGGAACTCACACGGCAACTATAGCTGCTGGGTCAGTTGCGCCTGATGCTGACTTGCTAGGATATGCTTCTGGGACAGCACGTGGGATGGCTTCACATGCCCGAGTTGCCATCTACAAGGTGTGTTGGCTTGGTGGGTGTTTTGGCTCTGATATTGTAGCAGCCATGGACAAAGCTGTTGAGGATGGAGTTGATGTTTTGTCAATGTCAATCGGTGGAGGAATATCGGAGTACTATGGTGACACTGTCGCCATTGGAGCATTCACAGCAGCTGCGCATGGAATTTTTGTATCTTGTTCAGCCGGAAACAGTGGACCCATGCCAAGTAGCTTGTCAAACGTTGCACCCTGGATAACTACCGTAGGTGCTGGAACATTGGACCGTGATTTCCCTGCCACTATTACTCTGGGAAACTTAGAGAAATACTCTGGCGTGACACTTTACAATGGGAAGCAGTTATCTAATTCCACAGTGCCACTAGTTTATGGGGGTAATGTGAGTAACTCGAGTAGTGGAAATCTTTGCATGGCTGGAAGTTTGATTCCAGGAAAAGTTTCCGGAAAGATTGTGGTATGTGATCGAGGGGGGAGCGCCAGGGTGCAAAAAGGAGTGGTTGTGAAGGCCGCTGGCGCTGTAGGAATGATTTTGACAAACACTGATACTTATGGAGAAGAGCTAGTTGCCGATGCCCATCTCTTACCTTCAGCAGCTGTTGGGCAGAAGACTGGGGATGCAATCAAGAAATATTTATCTTCTGATCATAATCCAACAGCCACAATAGGTCCTGGATCCACAAAGTTGAACGTTCAACCATCTCCCGTTGTAGCAGCATTCAGCTCTAGAGGTCCAAATCCAGTCACTCCAGCAATACTTAAACCGGACATTATTGCACCGGGAGTCAATATCCTAGCGGGGTGGACTGGTGCAGTTGGTCCAACCGGATTAAACAGTGACCATAGGCAGGTAAACTTCAACATCATTTCGGGCACATCAATGTCATGCCCCCATGTTAGTGGGTTAGCTGCACTTCTCAAGGCTGCTCATCCTGAATGGAGTCCGGCAGCCATTAAATCTGCCCTCATGACCACAGCCTACACAACTTACAAAAATGGTGAAACAATTGTAGATGTTGCCACAGGAGGACCAGCAACACCATTCGATTATGGTGCCGGGCACGTGGATCCAGTTGCAGCCCTTGATCCTGGCCTTGTCTATGATGCCACTGTTGACGACTATCTTGGTTTTCTTTGTGCCTTGAACTACACACCAAATCAAATCAAGGGCACTACACACAGGGACTTCAGCTGTCAGACAAGCAAAAAGTACAGCCTGGGAGATTTTAATTACCCTTCCTTCTCTGTTCCTCTGGAAACTGCCACAAGCAAAGAGGGTGGTGCTGGCGCCTCAAGCACCATCAAATACACAAGGACCCTTACTAATGTTGGTGCCTCGGCAACATACAAAATTTCTTTGCACTCACGGACCCAAGCAGTGAAAATCTCGGTTGAGCCAGCAACACTAAGTTTTAGTGCGCAATACGAGAAAAAGAGCTACACTGTGACATTCACAGCTAGTTCTATGCCATCTGGTACAACCAGCTTTGCCCATCTGGAATGGTCGGATGGAAAACACATTGTTGGTAGTCCAATTGCTTTCAGCTGGACATAACCATGATAACAATTGGGTTCATGATACTAATACTGGGATTGCCAAGTGCCCTCAAAGCACAAGTGATTTCTCTTACAGTATATTGAATCCCTCTTGTACTATCTAATATTACAGCAACTGTGCAGGCAGAGCTAGCTGTGTTTATAAGTGCTCTCCAAGAAATTTGGGTTTAAAAAAAAAAAAAAAAGTTCAGGGCAAGGTGGCTAATAATTGTAAAGTGACATACCTGTATAAGGAACTGGCATGCGAATTTAGACTGGATTCCTGGCTATGATTCATGTCCTATAAATCTTGCATTCTCCCAATATTCCTGTCTTTCCAGGTTAACACAATTGTGAAGAGGGATACTGTCATTATATTTCTTTTTTTTTTTTTTTTTGCCATTAAATCACACTTCATACCCATAAGACTTCACACAGACTAGCTGCCTACTGATCAATTAACAATTTTTAGCATTGCAGCAAGACCAACAGAGAAAAACAAAGCATAGGGTATTAGTCACGGGCATTTAAGATGTGGCTGCTTTTAATGTGAATTATGGGGTTTTGCCACAGTAAAACCAAACGAAACAAGGAAAAAACAAACAAGCAACTGGAGAAAACAGATTTCGATTACAGATTAGGTACTTTGAAGAGCAATTTAAACAAAGAATTATTCATTACAACAGTTGAAAGATCTTCAGATTGGATATCTGGTTTGGCAAGGATGAAAATATTAATTGACTCTTGTATCCATCCTAGTACGTGAACTCATTTTTTTTCTTGTTATCCGAAGCATGTATAATGATTTCTTCAAGCAAATTTTGACTCATTATAAATTTGCTTATGAATGAGTCTAAAAGAATCAAACCAAGATAAAAAAACAGAATTCTGACTAATTTGTCCTATTTAACCAGCCCAAGGAATTGGTAATAGATCCAGCACACACATGGACTAGTTCTTTTTCCACAACAAATTCTCTGCAAGATGTTCTCTGCACATAGTCAATCCAGCAACAACAAGATGCTGCAACATCATATATAATCAGTCATGCACAATCCTTACCATCCAAAGTCAGGAAATGATCGAAGATGATATTTAAAGCTTTTGAGATCAAAATCCAAATCTAAGAAAGAAAAACAATTCTCATGTTGGAGATATGTATTCGTCATTCAGAGTCCTCTATAGGCTGACAAACAGGGAGATAATACGTATCAAGTTGCCAATATTTCTGACTCACACCTTGCCAAACTTCTTCAGCCAAGCAATCCTTAATGGGCAAGGGAATTAATTGTGTTGAGTACCCCAGATTTTCCAGTTCTAGTGAAACTAAATGGCAGTAAACAACATGGAAGAATGCAATACCTCCACAGAGGCCATTAAAAAATGAGTAGATTCCTCCAGGCTTCAATAACTTAGGAAGATGCTGATGAAACTCTCTTAGGTCCTCATAATATTCTCCATAGGTGTCAAAGAAAATACCTACAAAGGTTCCACATACAACTCAAGGTGTTAATTATATAAGTAGGTAGGCCTATATACCACAAGGATATATATATTTTTTTCATGATAAAAGGTTACTCTACATTAGCAGTTAGCACTTCTTTCTTACAGCATTTTACTTTTGCTTCTATGTTTCTAAAGGCAGGAACTCAAACTATTAGTATTCAAACTAAAAAATTCTACTTATTCAAAGAAATTATACCATACATGCTCTTGAAAATTGTAAGAGTCTGGTCAGTGAAGTGTCTTAATGTGATCAAATAGTGAAAGAATCAGCTTTATTAGCATATCTCAAAGTCAGGAAAACAGTAATTTAGTCCAATGATATAATTATAGCATGGTGATACTTAATTGACATTGCCTACAACCATTTTTCATAATGAAGTTGATCCATATCCGCAACTCAAGCATTAATTTAACTCAGAATAAGAAGAAAATATATCATAGCAATATGAATGACATACATGGCGATACATACATAAGCATATAGATTTTTTATTGGTCAAATGAATCTTAATATACCATCATAAGATTCAAGCTGAGGAAGAACATCTTGCCAACGCCCAAATATTATTTTCACGTTATCCTTCTTGCCCCAACCAGTGCGAAGCATGCGATCATAAACCTGCGGATGAGCCTCAACAATTGTGTGCGTAACGGGACCATACTGTTGAATTGCTGTATCTACTAGACCCATTCCAAAACCAACGTTTAGTATGTTACTACCTCCAGAGCAAACAGCTTTTGCATGAGCTTCCATCAGTGGTTTCTCCCAAGCCATCATTACAGCCTTGCTATCAGAGTCCATCAACTTGTCCTCACTAAAAGTAACCCTATCTTCCAAGTAATCCCCTTCAGAATCACCATTCTTTTCTGTTTTCCTAGCAATTGTTCCCAAAATCATTTCAGCCTGGATTCCTGTTCAATTACAGAACTTAATTGTCACATATTATATAATTCCCTCTTGTACCCTCCCCCCTCTTTTTTCTTTTTCAAATTAATGGGGAGCTTTTCTTTGCTCTAAGTGGTTTCAATTACTCGCTTTAACGAATTATTCAGCTCTCTTAATCTCTTCCATATTACTAAAATCAAATAAGGTAAAAGATTACAAAGAAAGTAACGGATTACCCGCGTTGAGAAGGACTTCAAAAGCTTCCTGGTGACCAGATGCCATGGCGAAGTCACCAGCAGATAGATTAGTTGGAGAAAGAGCGTTCCAGGGCGCGCCAGCCTCGAGGAGAGCTTTGAGTACATCGGTATGGCCGAGCTTGGCAGCGTGCATGAGCGGCGTGAGTCCATCGCTATCGAAGAAGGAGATGTCAGCTCCGGATTCTATCAAGGTTTTCACTTTAGCAACGTCGTCATTTCTTACTGCTTCGCAGAGTTGCTTTCCTTCTGATTCCATTTCTGCGTTTCGGATTATAGCTGGTTGCCTGGTTCTGAAGACAATGGAAGTGGAAAAAGTGAAGTGAAACAGAAACCCTGCTGCATAACCCCCAAACCGACGAAACTCAAGATCTTTTCTTTTTGGAGAGTTGCTCCACTAAGCTATGGTATAATTAGAGAATCTCCCCAGAATTTTCTAACTTTACAATTTTGTCCTCAAAGGGAATTGTAGGTGACCTAAAATTAGTTTAAATGAATAGTTAGAGTGATTCAATGAAATTGACAAAAAATTATTATTAAAAAAGTATTATTTTAATCAAATAATAAAAATATTTGAATTGAATTTTTTAACTTTATAATTTTATTCTTAAAGAGTATTATATGATGACTTAAAACTAGTTTAAATGAACCATAAAAATAACTCTAATAATATTGAAAAAAAATTATAATTAAAAAGTATTATTTTATTCAAATAATAAAAAATATTTGAAAACAAAAATAAAAAAAATAATTTTACCTTCTACTAATTTATTTTATATGATTTTATCTTATTACATCCAAAGTTCTCTTAAAAGGGTTTTTTTAATTAAAAGCAAGCAACAATCTACAAGACTACGACTGAAGATAAAGCAAAGATTCATAACATACTAAGGTTGAACAAAATTCTAACGTTGTTAGCATTTGAGACCTAGATTTATTTTACAGGAACACAAGGCATTTTGAGGTTGGCTTGGTGGTTCATCTTGAGATTTCTGGTGATACCAAATCGATTAGAACATTGATGAGCCGGTGGTCAGGTATCTGTAACTCAAGTATGAACCCGCAACCAAGAGTGGCACGATGAACTCGATAAGGGCTGCATATTTAGGCATGCGTTCATCCTTGATCACAAAAGCACTCATCTGTTTCTTTTGGGGTTCCTCAGTTGAAGCAACCTGGACATCTGCAACCTTGTTGGAAGTGTGATCCTGGAGAACGCCAACCTGGTACTTGAGGACCGAGTTCTGAGCCGTCTTGCTGTGTCCGGTGTCCCTGAATTCCTTTGTCGCATCCTTTCCTGCTAATTCTAGCAGCACCTCTTCTCCTCCTCGATGTTCTTCCAGGAATTTTGTCAGGTTCAGTACCTACAAGAATCAGTCTGATGCTTACTACATAGACAAGCTGAAAATGGATGAACGTGATCAGTGTTTAATTCGTGGGTGTGGATGAAAAGAGAGCAGGATTACTCTGCCATCGATGACAAGCCAGCAATCTTTCTTTGACTTGTGTTGAGCAACCTGCGACAGGGTGAAAACTCTGTGTTCCGCCATTGTTCTTCTGAGAATGCTTGATTTTGTCAGGGTGAAAAGAAATTATTTTAGAGGGGTAGAAGGGGTGGAGATTTGCGGATCAATGAAACATGGGAACTTGGTTCGCGTGAAAGCTTGGGACTGGTAGCTCTCAGCACGCGACCTACCAACCATGGTGATGAAAGAGGATGATATGCACCTGAAGACCGACAGATTTCTCACTAGTCTATCACGTCGTTGGTTATTGGTTAATGTTGCTGAGTTCCTGAGTTCGTTGACTGAAGGTAGCGAATCAACGGAGTCGGAAGATAGGTTGTCAGGCCTCGACACTCCAGTTCGATTGTATTCTGTATCGTGGTTTTGTCTATCGGCTTCCCTGGAAGAAATGTGGAAAGCAAACTAGGGACCAAAATCCGACAGGCTGGAACTGGAAGGGCGGTTGGGTGGGAATTGTCGATCAGACAGGCTTGAATTGGAAGCGCGGCTAGGAATTGTCGAAGAAGGGCCCAAAAGGCCGAGAACTTGGAAGGTAGTTTGCTAATGCCACTCCGTTACTTCATGGCTTTCTCTGAAACAGGGTTACAAACTGGACTTGTTACAAAAGCCGACTAGAATAAGTTATTTCAAGCTTTCCAACTTGTAACTTATCACCTCAATCTGTAACGGTTAAGATTAATGAACTTTAAATCGGAGGTTTCTTATTCAAGTGTTTAACATTGACCATTCTTTTTCTGGCTTGGATGGTAAAACCTATGAAATAATAAAGAAGCCTAAGTTAGCCTTCTAATACTTCTCATAAGCATGGATGCCACCAAAATTAAGAGCAATTTTTTGCAGAAGCTAAACTTTCTCTTTGGAAAATGAGAACTTTTACAAAGTTTATACCATAGGAGCACTCTAAAGCAAGAACACCACAAGCTCAGCAAGTAGCATCTCAAGCACTAGTGGAGAAAATAAGAAAGTGTTGAAGAAGCTCCTATGACAGCCACAAACAGAATTTCACTTCTTAAATAGAAAATCCAGTCAATTGCATTGATTCCTCCTGCTGAACTTACATGACTCAAAACTAGACATTGAACACCTTCAAAACAAAAGTAAATCCATGATTTTCCCACTGTTCAATTCAGCCATTTGAAGGCAAAAACTAGAGGACAAATGCACTAAAATGAAATTATTGAGATGCACGAATTTCTTTGGTACTTTTTGGTAATTCCTTGATTGCACCATTCTGAGTTCGGTCCTCTTTGCAAAATTCTAAGCCTTGGAATACAACCCTAGATGATCTGTACTGGCTACCATAGGCAGACCCAAAGCCCCATCCAAGGCCAAAGCCAACCCCGCAGCCACCGCCTTCATGAAAATAATAAATACAATGCGAATGACTTATGACTAATTCATTAGTCCGCAAAGCAGATAAACAAAAGAACAATTGGAATTTAGAAAGCATTAAAGGAAATACCGGCACCAAGCCCAAAGATACTCAAAGGCATCCCTGCAGGTGAGAAAAGAAACAAAAAATAAGAGGAAAACTTATTACTGCAACTGTAGAGTGAGTAGAAAATATGCATAAATTTTGAATCTTGAGAATACCTAGATTTAGAGGGAAACTACAAGAATTTACATATATCTATAAAGTACGAAATAGCAGTGATTAAATGATTACAAAGTTCATAAAGCCATCCATAATTTTCCATCAATGGGATGAATTGATCAGTAGGACAACAAAAGTTAGAAGGTATTCCATGCATCCCAAGCCTAAAGGGGCAAAACAAAAGATATAATTTTATATGTTTTAGGGAAAAAAAAAAGCATCCTAAGTTTAAGATGGTTGAACTCTCTCAATATTCCAAACCTTCGTAATCACAATTTGACACATAGTGTTCAACATCCTTATAGTTTTCTCACTAGCTCATAAAGACAAAAGGATAACAGAAAGAAAGGGCCAGAGATCTCATTCGCTTCATTAAAGAAAGATGATATAAGATTCAAACCTCATTTCCAGCAAAGAGAGGAAGAGTCTGATATAACAGGAAACAAAAGCACATTACCAATTCTCACCGAATTGACACATTCTGATCTTGTGACCTTCTAACTATCATGATTCAGTAACTTGCCAAATAAAATGCCCAACAGCAGCGGAAAAATCATAACTCATGTAGTTTTATAACATCTAAAAAGTTATCTCCAGCTACCTAGGACCGACAGATGAAGCTATGAACACAAAGAACCATCACTAAGCGAATGCAAAGAGATCATGATTGGTAGTGCATTCTAATTTGAGATCAACAAACCAATCTAGAGTCTTATGTCTAATATCAATATACCACTAAAATTATAATCTTCAACTAAACCCAACAACCAAGGCGAAAACAAAGTCCCTATGTCCATGTCCCATATCTCGCTAATGATGAAAACAAGTGTTTTTTAACAACTTCATCTGATTAAAAACAAACGCACACACACACAAAACAAAACTAGAGGCACACATAATCCATTTCCAGTGTTGGGTACAACCATTTCAGCCGAAGTGAAATCTTTATGCATAGGAATTAAAGAAAATTTAATCTGAAAGCTTAAATTTTACAAGCAGATAAAGAAGAAAAGCAGACCTCCAAAACCCCATCCAACTCCGAAGCCGCATCCAACACCAAAACCTTAGAACAAAATTGACGAAAAAAAGCTCAAAGAGACGAAATTTACTTCAATAGAACATCGAAGAGAAAAGTAAAACAAACGTTGACATACCAAGGCCAACACCGAACCCATTGAAGTTAGTAATCATTCTGGCTTCGGATCTGAATCAAAGCAGATACTCAAACTGACAATTGAGAGACAAAAAAAGGTTTCAAATTATGACAGCGGAATATTAAAAACATAATTACCTAACCCTACTCAACTGTAAAAAACAGAACTGGAATCAAAGATTAAGTAATTGATCTTCAACGAAGAGAACAAGAATTGGAGAACATAATCAGAATAGGGACTGAGATTTTGCTTACTCTCTTCGGGTTTTTTGTTTTTTAATTTTGTTGGAGCATGTAATTACAACAATGCCCGCTTTGGGGCCAACGCTAATGGTAAGTACAGATCTAAAATTATTGGGAGGCTAAATATTTAAAATAAAACTGAAATTTTTAATTTTTCTTAGGCAAATATTCAAATAAATTTTTTTATTTATATTCAAATATTTATTTTAAATAAAAATTAATTTATGTGAAACAATATGTTTAGATATAATAAATAAAAATAAAAACTTATTTGAACATAAATTAAAAATTAAAAATTTATTTATTCAAATCTAATAAAAATAAAATTATTATTCATTACATTATCAGTGAAGTTTTTAGTAATATATATGTTATTTAATTTATTTTTTATTTTTAAATATTTAATTAAATATATATCTTATTATCTTAATTTTATTTGTAAAATTTAAAAATTTTATTAATTATTATGTATTAGATAATAATAAAAATATATATATGAATGTATCTAAATAAAGTGAAATTTTATTTTTAGGGATTTATTTTTGTTAAAATTTTTCCAAATTATAATCACAATTCACAAATTAAAAGAAAAATGTAATTTTAGGCAGGGCGGCACAGATGGGGGAGTTTGGAGGCCCGGATAGAGTCCTACTAAGAGAACTCGAGGCCGAGGGTCCTTATATCGAAGGGCAATAATTTTGGGTCAGGCTGACAATTCTTTAAAGTTTATACCAAATCCTAGCCTGCGTCATGCATTTTCCTTCTACTATTTATTTATTTATTTATCTTATTTTTGATTGGCTTGGATCTGTCTGGCTCTGGACTTGGGATATCGAAATGTAGCCCAAACTGGTGGTGATCTGTCAAACGGCATATCTAACTCTTTTCCTCGGTGTATAACGTGTTTGATATCCTTACAAGTTGAAGATAATGATTAATTTCCCAATTTAAACCAACCAATGTTCGGAATGATAACTGCATTGGTTGAGACAACCTAACATCCCATTGCCAATACTGTCCAAAGCTCGAAACAGATCAGTTGAGACAAACTAACATCTTGGTTCAGTGTTCCATTCAACGAAATCCCATGTTCCCAACAGCACAAAAACAATTCTCTACTCTGCAGCACGAGAGGAAGATGTAAAAGAAGCTCCACATCAATGCTGAAGGAAACTGTTGGGAAAATATTTAATGGAAAACTTGAATAAGCAAGCAGATATTTTGGTATGGTATCAAAATAATGGAATCACAATTTCCTGCAAAGAATCACCTTGTAACAAAGCAGTCACTACTGCCCTTGGAAGCGAAAAGATCAATCAGCTAATTTTCTGTTGTCAAGTTGAATGAAAACTTGCTGTGGCATAAGCTCAGACTGAAATCAGACAGGGTCTTTAGACAACTTAAACCTGATAAAAAGTGATCCAAATACACATAAAAAATACAGTTTCTGGCCACAGTAACTACGCAAGGTCCTTGAAGTTGGCTTCATCCCAATGACGTTTGTGCTATTATAAATCCAATATGAAATTTATCTGATCGTCATTCACGAGGAAGCAACATCAGCAGTGGGAACGTACACCAATTACTTCTGTCCATTATGAAATACCATAAGAACCTCCAAGAACCTTTTAATAGCTGGTAGACATCCCTCAAAATTATATGTCAAGAAAAACCATAAAGAAGAAATGAAGGTAACTAATCATCGAAGTCATGCTAATGCTAATGCTTTTACCGCTTGCTTTTGTGTGTTTGGGTAGTTATTAACAAATGACAGCACCTTCCAGCACCATATATAAACAGATGTCACCAAAATTTGGCTCGGAAATTTCGACTCCTTTGAGAAAATGAGTTTCCTTCATGGAATGCATCAGTTATAAAAAAAAACAAACAAACAAACAAACAAGAATTAATAGTTCAAAGCATTCGCATACAATTATAGATGTTCATAGTTGAAACAAAGATTAACATCAAACACAGTAAACCCAAGAACAAGTAAAAATAGGACTCAACAAAGGTGACTATAAAAGCGTAATCACTAGATGAGACTAATCATTCTTACAGCCTTATTCAGAGTTGACATAAGATTCAGGGCCATAATCACATTAACTATTAACCATATGTAAACCTTATTCAGGTCCACATGATGAAAGACTAATGTCATAAAAAATGACGCATAGTTGCCCCCATGATTAAAGATAAATGTTATCAACAATGCTATATTCTTTATTTAATAGTTGCCACTCATTCTGTAACATCAAAATGCATAAATTCCAATTTTTTTGTTCATTAAATTCTAAATTTGATCTTCAAGAAATATAGAACACAATAAAGAGCCCACTAAGGCTTTGTCTAATATAGAAATTTTATTGTATAATTCAGGCTTCTACAAAATAAAGAATAAAGCATCATAAGCAAGAAAAAGAGAAAAGAAAACCATACAGCGATTCCCAAATGCAACAAAAGCTTGACTTGGAAGGCGAGCAAGTATTTTTAAAATCCAACTGTTCTATACCTTCGCCATAAAGAGCTTAGCTTATGTACTTATTTAGAGCAACAACAACGCTAACAAATTCGTCTTCATCACCAAGAACTGGAACCAAATTGAAGCAAAAGATTGATTCAAGGCACGATCTTGTAAGCCTTCGTCTTATCAATCCACGTAATGAACGAATTCCTGGAATTCCTAAACCCCAAAAATCCATGCTCCTTACTCTTATTCATACTCGACAGCAGCGCCTGCCCCTGCCCAGAAAACATCCAATCCACAACCCACCAAGTTCCCACCTCCTCCAACCTCGTCTCCTGCAACTGTTTCTCCTTCACTATCTCTTCCCACACTTTTTCCTTCCCTTTCATCATCTCCAGCAACCCCAAATTCTTCCCTTCCTCGAAACCAAATTCTTCTATCCCAAACTGCTCCGCCAAAGAGCTCCACAAATGCTTCCACTTAAAGACATCCCCATTATACACATTGAAAGCTTCGTTTCTCGCATACGGATCCACAGCCGCCCATATCTCTTGCTCCGCAATCAAATCCACATCCGAAGCATCATAGTAACGTTCCCAAGCGGCCTTGCTTCCGGGAAACAATAGCGGTTTCCCTTCGTGTTCACAAATGGCTGCGTAAACGCAAAGAGTTCCAACGACGTTAATTAAACTGTAAGGCGAAAACCCAAATATCGCACCGGGTCGATGCACCGACCAGGTTAATCCTTCTTTTTTCTCGGTTTCTTCGAAGAGGATATCTTCTTGAGTGTAGTAAAAATTCGGAGCGTTTAACCGTGGTAAATCTTCGGTAAAAGGTGAATCGTGCGGTTGGATTTTACCGATCAACTCGGACGGTCTGCAGTAATGTTTGCCTCCTGTTTGGAGACAGATGTGTCGAAGATGGGGTGCGTTCGGGATCACGGAACGCAAGACGTTGCGGAGCATGGAACCATTGACTTCGCAGTTCTCTGCCTCGGATGATCGGTTGGTCCAGCAAGTGTAGAAGATATGGGTGACGTCGGTGAGTTGGGAGAGCTTCGATTCGGTGTCCTTGGGATCGGATATGTCGCACTGAATGTACTCGATTGGATGGTCGGCGTTCCAGATTGGCCTGGGCCGACGAGCCACCCCATAAACCTTCCATGGGCCGCCTGGGGTGTCGGAGAACGGAAGGATTTCAGCCAGGCTGTTGCCGACTATGCCGGTCACTCCAATTACTAGCCCAACGCTCTGAAAGCTTCTCGGCGCTTCATCTTCCTCGAATTTCTTCTGCAAAAAAAAAAAAATAAATAAATAAAAAACCAAAAAATAAAAAATAAAGCAACCTCACAAGGTCAAACAGAAATGTAATAAGCCCGAGAAAATGGGGAGTCAGAGTTGCCTTGGCATCGCCAATGGCACGAGCCCACCACCAGCTCATGCTCCTGTTTTGGGATAATCTGATTGGATTTGTGTGGAGTGAGAAGAAGAAGAAGGAGGAGGAGGAGATTGATTACTGATGGTACTGCCCACTAAGACTCCTCGGCTCTGTTAATTGATTAATCAGAGAACGAGAGAAAAAGACAGAAGGGTGTGGGGGGCCATGACATACTGGGCGGGGTCTGGGATTTTTCTGGATAATACTTCAGTAGGGGCATTTGTGCAAACAAACAAGAAATTTAATCTCAAGTTCTCAACTCTCCAGCGTACTCTAGTTTGAGCTCAATATCAGACGCTTCATGCAGAGTAGAACACGGCATACTTGAGAAAAAAAAACCTCAGGTCTTGCTCTACATTAGCACAAGGATACTTTCTTTATGCATTTCAGCCGAAGTGAAATATTTATGCATCGGAATTAAAAGAAAATTTAATCTGAAACCTTAAATTTTACAAGCAGAAAAGGCAAAAAAGCAGACCTTCAAAACCCCATCCAAAACCTGAGGAGAGCTCAAAGACAGGAAGATTACTTCAATAGAATATTGAAAAGGAATGTAAAACAAACGTGGGCTTCCCATGGCCGAAACCGAACCCATTGAAGTTTGTAACCATTTTACCTTCAGAACTGAATAAAAGCGGATACTATCAAACTGACTATTGACAGACCAAAAAGAGGATTTTGAATTATTATAGCAGAAAATGGAAAGCACTGTTACTAACCCTACTCTACTGTAAGAAACGGAGCTGGTTTTCAAAGATTACGGAATTGATCTTCAACGAAAAGAACAAGAACTGGAGAACCTATTCAGATTAGGAACCCAGATATTGATTCTTTTCAGGTTTTTTCTTATTTAATTTATTTGTAGCTCGAATTACACCTAGGGGTAAGGAAGGATGAAAATTGGAAGGCCAAAACAATTTTTTTTTTTTTTAAGTAAAATAAAATATTTATTTTTCATAAGTAAATTACTATATTTTTATTATATTCAAATAACTTTTTATTATAAATAAAAAATTTATTTAAGTACAAATTACAGTTGAAAGACTTATTTTAATGTAGATTAAAAAATTAAGAATTATTAAAATGCATTAAGAATATTAAAATTTATCCAAATAAAGTGAAATTTTCAAGATCTTTTCCTTAAATTTTAACCAAATTACAACCACAATGCTCAAATTAAAAGAAAAATGCTGTCATGACAGGGCGCCCGAGAGAGCCGGAGTTATCCAATTGACTATGTTGGCAGTGGACTTTGCAGGCCCCGATAATGGGCCGGGGCCACTCCAATTCTTTGATATTGGGCCTTGGACAAATCTTTTCACTCGATCCTTAGGGTGTCAGGCTGAAAGAAAAGAAGGAAAAAATAAATAAAACCCAAAGAGCCTGCGCGAATAACACGTAAATAAATGTTATCAGATTCATGTTCGATTGTTTATTATTTAATATATTATTTAAATTTAGTTGGTATTCGCTAAATTTTTTTATAAATATTTAAAAAATTCACGAATATATATTTATAAATATTAAATAAATATGTTAGGGAATACTAAATGAAAAAAATATATAAATAAATTATATTTACTTTAATATACATATAATATTTAATTAAAAATATTAAGTAAATATTCAATTTTAGTTTGGATGATTGGATCTGTCTGGCTCTTGACTTGAAATATCGAAGCAGACAGTCTAATCCAAACTGATGGTGATCTGTCAAAAGTCATTCCTAACTCTTTTTCCTCGTGTACTTACGTGTTTGGTATCCTTACAAATCGAAGTTAATGATTAGCTTCCCAAGTTAAACCAACCAATTTTGGTTAACTGCATATTCACACTTCTAGATGGGCAAACAACACAAAAACCAAAAATGGCCAAAGCTCGAAAAAGATCAGTCTATTCAACCTAACATCTTGGTTCGATGTTTCCATTCAACCAAATCCCATGTTCCCAACAGCACAAAACAATTCTCTGCTCTGCACAACAAGAGGAAGATGTAAAAGAAGCTCCAAATCAATGCTGGAGAAAGCTGATGAGAAAATATTCAATGGAAAACTTGAATAAGCAAGCAGATAGTTTGGCATCAAAATAATGGAATTACAACTTCCTGCACCATCGAAAATGTAATTAGCAGATGAAGCTGCAAAGAATCACCCTGTAACAGGGCAGTCACTACTGCCCTTGGAAGCGAAAAGATCAATCAGCTAATTCTCTGTTGCCAAGTTGAATGAAAACTTGCTGTTGCAAGCTCAAACCAGATCAAAAGTGCTAGAAAATTTAAAGAAGTGATCCAAATACACCTATAAAATAAAGTTTCTGGCCAAATTGACCATGCAAGGTCATTGAAGTTGGTTTCATCTCAATATCGTTTGCGCAATTATAAATCCAATATGAGATTTACCTAATCATCACACATAAGGAAGCAACATCAACAGCGGGAATGTACACCAATTACTTCTGTCCATTATGAAATACCATATAAACCACCAGGAATCTTTTAACAGCTGGTAGACATCCCTCTATATTGTATGTCAAGCAAAACCATAAAGAAGAAATGAATGCAACTAATCATCGAAGTCATGCTACTGGCAAAACTTTCACCTCTTGTTTCT
Organism: Firmiana major; assembly: GCA_033439115.1. Classification (NCBI taxonomy): domain Eukaryota; kingdom Viridiplantae; phylum Streptophyta; class Magnoliopsida; order Malvales; family Malvaceae; genus Firmiana; species Firmiana major. The sequence continues at coordinate 49,685,529 of CM065909.1, forward strand.
CTGTGTGTTTGGGTGGTTATTAACAAATGACAACACCTTCCAGCTCCATATAATCAGATGTCATCATAATTTGGCTCGGAAATCTCGATTCCATTGAGAAAACGAATTTAATTCATGACATGCATTAGTATACTACAAAGATAACCAAGAACTAATAGTTCAAAGCATTCCCATTCAGTTATCCACCCAGATGTCATAGTTGAAACAACGATTAACATCAGACAAAGTAAACTAAGAACCAGTAAGAAAAGTAATTCACAAAGGTGACTATAAAAAGTGTAATCGCTAAATGAGACTAATCATTCTTACAGCCTTATTCAGAGTTGACATGAATTCAGAACCATAACCATATAAACTGTTAACCATGTCCATGTTAACCTCAACTCAACTTTAGTCGCGCATTATCGCTTACGCAAAACCGATCTCCTAACAGTGGTATCAGAGCAACCAGGTCGAGGTTCTGTTCGTATCGCGATACTGTTCACAACTACTGTTCACGTATACGGTATTTTAGTAGTGTGAATAAAATTGGTCTAGGAAGTTCTGTCTAAGGAGGCTGGTATTTAAGTGGACCGTTTGTGTCCCTCCAAGTATTTCCTGGGAACTTACTTAGTAAATGTATTATTCACACAGTACTATTGTTTTGTATACGTTACAGTTCGTAGTGAAACGGTAAAAGTTGAGCAAATCGCGACGTGCAAGATGGCGGCAAAGTTTGAGATTCAGAAGTTCAACGGGAGCAATTTCTCTGTGGAAAATGAAGATAAAGGCAGTATTAAGGAAAGACAATTGCCTAGTAGCAATTGACAAAAGGCCAGAAGAAATTACGGATGCAAAGTGGGAAGAGACTGATGGCAATGCTGTTGCCAACTTACATCTAGCACTTGCAAATGAAGTATTATCTAGCATTGCTGAAAAGAAGTAAGCAAAGAAAATTTGGGATACGCTAACAAAGCTGTACGAGGTCAAATCGTTACACACCAAAATCTTCTGAAGCGAAAATTATACACTCTACGGATGGCGGAATCCACATCGGTGACCGATCACATCAACACTTTAAACACTTTATTTTCACAACTCACTTCATTGAGTCAAATAATAGCAGAAAGTGAACGTGCAGAGATTCTACTTCAAAGTCTACCAGATTCGTATGAACTCATCATCAACTTAACCAATGGTATTCTCTCAGACTCTTTAGTTTTTGAGGATGTTGCATCGGCTGTCTTAGAAGAAGAAGATAGGCAAAGAGAACTTGGTTTGCAGGTTGAACAAATCTCTGTACGGTCTCAAACAAGCGCCGAGGTGTTGGTACAAGAGATTTGATTCCTTCATAATAAGCCTTGAGTACAACAGACTGAGCTCAGACCATTGTACGTATTACAAAAGGTTTGAGGAAGATTTTATAATCTTGTTGTTGTACGTGGATGACATGTTGGTGGTAGGCCCCAACAAAGGTCGAATCCAAGAATTAAAGGCGCAGTTGGCTAGGGAGTTTGACATGAAGGACTGAGGACCAGCAAACAAGATTTTAGGTATGCAAATTCACCGAGATAGAAGTAATAGGAAGATTTGACTCTCTCAGAAAAATTACTTAAACAAAATCTTGCGACGCTTCAACATGCAAGATAGTAAGCCAATTTCTACCCATCTTCCTGTTAACTTCAAGTTATTCTCAAGTATGAGTCCTAGCAATGAAGCAGAGAGGATGGAGATGTCTCGAGTACCGTATGCATCAGCAGTGGGAAGCTTAATGTTTGCCATGATCTGTACAAGACCAGACATTGCACAAGCAGTGAAAGCAGTCAGTCGATACATGGCAAATCCAGGTGGAGAGCATTGAAATATTGTGAAGAAGATTTTGAGGTATATTAGGGGAACCTCAGATGCTGGATTAAGTTATGGAGGACCAGATTTCACTATCAGAGGCTATGTAGATTCAAATTTTGCAAGTGATCTTGATCAGAGAAAATCCACTACAGGCTATGTGTTTACACTTGCAGGAGGAGCAGTAAGCTGGGTTTCAAAACTGTAAACTGTTGTGGCTTTATCTACAACGAAAGCAGAATACATGGCGGCTACACAAGCTTGCAAGGAAGCTGTTTGGGTTAAAAGGTTACTGGAGGAACTTGGGCACAAACAAGAGAGGATTACTCTTTTTTGTGACAGTCAAAGTGCTTTGCATATTGCAAAGAATCCAATCTTTCATTCTAGAACGAAGCACATAGGGGTTCAATACCACTTTGTTCGAGAAGTGGTGGAAGATGGAAGTGTAGATATGCTAAAGATACACACCAAAGAAAACCTAGCAGATGTTATGACCAAGCCAATTAACACTGACAAGTTTTTATGAAGCAGATCCTCATATGGCCTCACAAAAACGTAAGCAGCATGACTATGACAAGGCAAAAAAAATGGTGTGGAGACATAATTGAAATTAGTCTCCAAGTGGGAGAATGTTGGTTGGCAGAGCCACAATTGTTGAAAACAATTGTGGCGGTGCCATAATAGGTTTCAACCAATTATCGCTTTGCGTAATACGCGGCTAAAGTTGAGTTGAGAATATGGATAAAATGAAAAAAAGGCACACGAGATTTTACGTGGTTTACCCAATTTAGGCTACGTCCACGGACAAGGCTGTGAAGAATTTTTCTATGAGAAAGGTTACAAAATACTTCTCTCTAAATACAAGAAGAGAACTACTAAATCTCTCTATTAAACTAAGAGAAATAACTCTCTCTAACAAGGGAGGAAGACAACTAGAGAGAACTTTTCTTCTCTTGGTTTGGAATGGGATAATCAAATGAGGATGAGGAGAGCTCAATTTATAGGAGAGCTCCCCTCTCCAGTGCCTTAAATGTTTCAACCAATTGTGGTGTTAGGAGATCGACTTTGCGTAAGCGATAATACGCGGCTAAAGTTGAGTTGAGAATATGGATAAAATGAAAATAAGGCACACGAGATTTTACATGGTTCACCCAATTTAGGCTACGTCCACAGACAAGGCTGTGAAGAATTTTTCTATGAGAAAGGTTACAAAATACTTCTCTCTAAATATAAGAAGAGAACTACTAAATCTCTCTATTAAACTAAGAGAAATAACTCTTTCTCTAACAAGGGAGGAAAACAACTAGAGAGAACTTTTCTCTTCTTGGTTTGGAATGGGATAATCAAATGAGGATGAGGGGAGCTCAATTTATAGGAGAGTTCCCCTTTCCAGTGCCTTAAATGTTTCAACCAATTGTGGCATAACCACAATTGGTTGAAACCTATTATGGCACCGCCACAATTGTTTTCAACAATTGTGGCTCTGTCAACCAACATTCTCTCACTTGGAGACTAATTTCAATTATGTCTCCACACCATTCTTTTTGCCTTGTCATAGTCATGCTGCTTACGTTTCTGTGAGGCCATATAAGGATCTGCTCCATAAAAACTTGTTAGTGTTAATTGGTTTGGTCATAACATCTGCTAGGTTTTCTTTAGTGTGTATCTTTAGCATATCTACACTTCCATCTTCCACCACTTCTCGAACAAAATGGTATTGAACCCCTATGTGCTTCGTTCTAGAATGAAAGACTGGATTCTTTGCAATATGCAAAGCACTTTGACTGTCACAAAAAAGAGTAATCCTCTCTTGTTTGTGCCCAAGTTCCTCCAGTAACCTTTTAACCCAAACAGCTTCCTTGCAAGCTTGTGTAGCCGCCATGTATTCTGCTTCCGTTGTAGATAAAGCCACAACAGTTTACAGTTTTGAAACTCAGCTTACCGCTCCTCCTGCAAGTGTAAACACATAGCCTGTAGTGAATTTTCTCTTATCAAGATCACCTGCAAAATCTGAATCTACATAGCCTCTGATAGTGAAATCTGATCCTCCATAACATAATCCAGCATATGAGATTCTCCTAATGTACCTCAAAATCTTCTTCACAATATTCCAATGCTCTCCACCTGGATTTGTCATGTATCGACTGACTGCTTCCACTGCTTGTGCAATGTCTGGTCTTGTACAGATCATGGCAAACATTAAGCTTCCCACTGCTGATGCATACGGTACTCGAGACATCTCCATCCTCTCTGCTTCATTGCTAGGACTCATACTTGAGGATAACTTGAAGTTAACAGGAAGAGGGGTAGAAATTGGCATACTATCTTGTATGTTGAAGCGTCGCAAGATTTTGTTTAAGTAATTTTTTTGAGAGAGCCAAATCTTCCTATTACTTCTATTTCGATGAATTTGCATCCCTAAAATCTTGTTTGCTGGTCCCAAGTCCTTCATGTCAAACTCCCTAGCCAACTGCGCCTTTAATTCTTGGATTCGACCTTTGTTGGGGCCTACCACCAACATGTCATCCACGTACAACAACAAGATTATAAAATCTTCCTCAAACCTTTTGTAATACGTACAATGGTCTGAGCTCAGTCTATTGTACTCGAGGCTTATTATGAAGAAATCAAATCTCTTGTACCAACACCTCGGCGCTTGTTTGAGACTGTATAGAGATTTGTTTAACCTGCAAACCAAGTTCTCTTTGCCTATTTCAGCAAAACCTTCTGGTTTGAGTATATAAATTTCTTCTTCAAGGTTTCCATGAAGAAAAGCAGTTTTGACATCCAACTGCTCTAAGTGAAGGTCAAATGTAGCGCACATTGCCAAGACTACTCTGATTGTTGTAAGTCGTACTACTGGGGAAAATATCTCATTGAAGTCAATACCTTCTTTCTGAGCAAATCCTTTTACTACCAATCTTGCACGATACTGTTCCACTTGGTCATTACCATCACGCTTGATCTTGTAAACCCATTTGTTGTCAATGGCCTTCCTTTTTTGTGGTAGTGTAACAAGATCTCATGTCTTGTTTTTATGTAAGGCTTCTATCTCCTCTTGCATTGCTGTTATCCACAAGGATATATCCGGGCTTTTGGTAGCCTCATGGAAAGTTGATGGCTCTCCATCCTCTGTGAGTAGACAGTATACAATGTTGCTCTCAGTAACATAATCTGAGTGCCAAGCCGGTGGTCTTCTTTCACGAGTTGACCGATGGACTTCTGGAGCCTCAGCCTCAACTGGTTCTTGTTCTTCGTGCTCTGATGCTGCTTCAGAAGAGTTTACATCTTCTTGTTCTGGACTATTTTCCATTTGTACTGATGTAGTCTCTGAACTTTCTTTTACAGTGCTATCGCCTTCTTTTATTTGCATATTGTCTTCTGCAAATATCACATCTCTGCTGATGATAACCTTGTGGGCAGTGGGATCCCACAGGCGATACCCATTAACTCCATCAACATATCCCAAGAATACACACTTTCTGGATTTTGGATCCAGCTTTGTGATTTCTTGTGTATTGTACATTACGTACACAGGACTTCCAAAAGTATGTAAGCGAGAATAATCAGCTGGCTTGCCAGTCCACATCTCCATAGGTGTCTTCAGATCAATCGTAGTTGATGGAGACCGATTGATCACATAACAGGCGGTTCTGACTGCTTCTGCCCATAATGACTTAGCTAAACTTGCAATCCTCAACATTGCTCTTGTTCTTTCTAACAGAGTTCTGTTCATCCGCTCTGCCACTCCATTCTATTGTGGAGTGTATGCCGTCGTGAACTGCCTCTTGATTCCTTCTTGATCACAGAAGTTATCAAATTCATCACTGGTGTATTCTCTTCCATTATCTGTCCTTAAACACTTGATCCATTTTTCGGATTCAAGTTCTATTCGAGCTTTGAAAATTTTGAAGACTGTGAACACATCTGCCTTCCTCTTAATTGCATACTCCCAACATCTCCTGGAGTAATCATCTATGAAAGACACAAAGTATCTCACGCCTCCTAGGGATATTATTGGTGCTTGCCAAACATCGGAATGAATCAGCTCCAAAATGACTTTGCTTCTGGCAGTGGAACTGCTAAATTTCAATCTATGCTGCTTACTCGTAACACAATGCTCACAAAAAGGTAAAGCAACCTTTGTAAGCCCAGGGATTAATTTCTGGTCAGAGAGAACCTTTAGACCTTTCTCTGACATGTGGCCTAGTTTTTTATGCCACATTGTCGTCACCTCTTCTGTAGAACTGACCGATGCAATCGAAGCAGTTGCCTCATGGTGTGTTTCTCCTTTAAGCATGTATAAATTTGCAGCAATCTTTTCTGCCTTCAAAACAACAAGCGCTCCTTTAATGATCTTCAAGACTCCATTTTCTATGCGAGTCTTACAACCAAGATCATCCAATTGTCCCAAAGACAATAAGTTCTTCTTTAAACCTGTCACATGTCGAACTCCTTGAATGGTGCAAATTATACCATCATACATTTTTATTTTGATGGTACCTGAGACAGGTTCATATTGCTGGAACCACTCTCTACATGAGGTCATGTGCCACGTTGCTCCTGAATCAATCAGCCATATATCTGCAAACTTCTTTCTGCTTTCAACAGTTGTCGTTGCCTCGCTGCATAGAACTTCGCCATCACTCAAGTTTTCTGCTACATATCCCTGAGCATTTGCCAACTCAGGTGCTTTCGCTTTGAAATCTCTATTCTTCTTGAGTAACCTACACTCATTCTTAAAGTGCCCTCTTTTGTCACAGTTGTAGCACTTTACATTCTTCTTACTTCTTGATTTTGATCTACCATGATTTTGGCTCCCACTTGAACCACGTTCCATTGATCTCCCTCTCGTCATCGTTAAAGCTTCTGCTTGCTGCGAACTTGCCAATCTATCTTCCTTGTTCTTTCGCCTATCTTCTTCTTCTAAGACAGCCGATGCAACATCCTCAAAAACTAAAGAGTCTGAGAGAATACCATTGGTCAAGTTGATGATGAGTTGATCATACGAATCTGGTAGACTTTGAAGTAGAATCTCTGCACGTTCACTTTCTGCTATTATCTGACTCAATGAAGTGAGTTGTGAAAATAGAGTGTTTAAAGTATTGATGTGATCGGTCACCGATGTGAATTCAGCCATCCGTAGAGTGTATAATTTTCGCTTCAAGAAGATTTTGGTGTGTAACGATTTGACCTCGTACAGCTTTGTTAGCGTATCCCAAATTTTCTTTGCTGACTTCTTTTCAGCAATGCTAGATAATACTTCATCTGCAAGTGCTAGATGTAAGTTGGCAACAGCATTGCCATCAGTCTCTTCCCACTTTGCATCCGTAATTCCTTCTGACCTTTTGTCAATTGTTGCTAGGCAATTGTCTTTCCTTAATGCTGCCTTTATCTTCATTTTCCACAAAGAGAAATTACTCCCATTGAACTTCTGAATCTCAAACTTTGCCGCCATCTTACACGTCGCGATTTGCTCAACTTTTACCGTTTCACTACGAACTGTAACGTATACGAAACAATAGTACCGTGTGAATAATACTTTTACTAAGTAAATTCCCAAGAAAGACTTGGAGGGACACAAACGGTCCACTTAAATACCAGCCTCCTTAGACAGAACTTCCTAGACCAATTTTATTCACACTACTAAAATACCGTATACGTGAACAGTACTTGTGAACAGTGTCGCGATACGAACAGAACCTCGACCTGATTGCTCTGATACCACTGTTAGGAGATCGATTTTGCGAAAGCGATAATACGCGACTAAAGTTGAGTTGAGAATATGGATAAATGAAAATAAGGCACACGAGATTTTACGTGGTTTACCCAATTTAGAATACGTCCACGGACAAGGCTGTGAAGAATTTTTCTATGAGAAAGGTTACAAAATAGCGATAATACGCGGCTAAAGTTGAGTTGAGAATATGGATAAAATGAAAATAAGGCATACGAGATTTTACATGGTTTACCCAATTTAGGCTACGTCCACGGACAAGACTGTGAAGAATTTTTCTATGAGAAATGTTACAAAATACTTCTCTCTTAATACAAGAAGAGAACTACTAAATCTCTCTATTAAACTAAGAGAAATAACTCTTTCTCTAACAAGAGAGGAAGACAACTAAAGAGAACTTTTCTCTTCTTGGTTTGAAATGGGATAATCTAATGAGGATGAGAAGAGCTGAATTTATAGGAGAGCTCCCCTCTCCAGTGCCTTAAATGTTTCAACCAATTGTGGCATAATCACAATTGGTTGAAACCTATTATGGCACCGCCACAATTGTTTTCAACAATTGTGACTAAACAATTGTGGCTCTGCCAACTAACATTCAGGGTCCTCATGATGAAAGACAAATGTGATCAACAATGATGCAGAGTTGACCTCATGATTAAAGATAAATGTTATCAACAATGCTTTATTCTTTATTTCATAGTTGCCACTCATTACGTAACATCAAAATGCATAAATTCCATTTTTTTTGCTCATTAAATTCTAAATTTGATCTTAAAGTGATAAGGAACACAATAAAGAGCCCACTAAGGCTTTGTCTAATCAAGAAATTTTATTGTATGATTCAGGTTTCTACAAAACAAAGAAAAAAGCATCAGAGCAAGAAAAAGAGAAAAGAAAACCTCATACGATTCCCAAATGCATCAAAAGCTTGACCTGCAAGGCGAGCAAGTATTTTCAACATCTCACAGTTCCATGCCTTCGTCATAAACAGCTTAGCTTATGTACTTATTTTAGAGCAACAACAACACTAACAAATTCTTCTTCATTACCAAGGACTGGAACCAACTTGGAGCAAAAGATTGAATCAAGGCACGATCTTGTAAGCCTTCATCTTATCAATCCAAGTAATAAACGAATTCCTGGAATTCCTAAACCCCAAAAATCCATGCTCCTTACTCTTGTTCATACTCAACAACGTCGCCTGCCCGGATAATATCAAATCCACAAACCACCAAACTCCCACCTCCTCCAACCTCATCTCCTGCAACTGGTTCTCCTTCACTATCTCTTCCCACACTTTTTCCTTCCCTTTCATCATCTCCAGCAACCCCAAATTCTTCCCTTCCTCGAAACCAAATTCTTCTATCCCAAACTGCTCCGCCAAAGAGCTCCACAAATGCTTCCACTTAAAGACATCCCCATTAGTCACATTGAAAGCTTCGTTTCTCGCATACGGATCCACAGCCGCCCATATATGTTGCTCCGCAATCAAATCCGCATCCGAAGCATCAAAGTAACATTCCCAAGCGGCCTTGCTTCCGGGAAACAATAACGGTTTCCCTTCGTGTTTACAAATGGCGGCGTAAACGCAAAGAGTTCCAATGATGTTCATTAAACTGTACGGCGAAAACCCAAATATCACAGTGGGTCGATGCACCGACCAGGTTAATCCTTCTTTTTTCTCGGTTTCTTCAAAGAGGATATCTTCTTGAGTGTAGTAAAAGTTAGGAGCGTTTAAGCGTGGTAAATCTTCGGTAAAAGGCGGATCGTGCGGTTGAATTTTACCGATCAACTCGAACGGTCCGATGTAATGTTTGCCTCCTGTTTGAAGACAGATGTGGCAAAGATTGGGTGCGTTCGGGATCACGGAACGCAAGACGTTGCGGAGCATGGAACCGTTGATTTCGCAGTTCTCGGCTTCGGATGATCGGTCGGTCCAGCTGACGTAGAAGATATGGGTGACGTCGGTGAGTTGGGAGAGCTTCGAATCGGTGTCCTTGGGATCGGATACGTCGCACTGAATGTACTCGATAGGATGGTCCGCGTTCCATTTGGGCCTGGGCCGACGAGCCACCCCGTAAACTTTCCATGGGCCGCCTGGGGTGTCGGATAACGGGAGGATTTCGGCCAGGCTGTTGCCGACTATGCCGGTCACTCCAACTACCAGCGCAACGCTCTGAAAGCTTCTCGGCGCTTCATCTTCCTCAAATTTCTTCTGCAAAAAATAAAACAAAAACCAAAAAAATAAAGCAATTTCACAAGGTTAAACAGAAATGTAATGACCCCGAGAAAATGAGGAGGCAGACTTGCCTTAGCAGCTCCAATGGCACCAGCCCACCACCAGCTCATGCTTCTGTTTTGGGATAATCTGATTGGATTTGTGTGATGAGAAAAAGGAAGAAGAAGAAGAAGAAAAAGAAGGAGGAGGGGGAGGAGGAGGGGGAGGAGATCGTTTATTGATGGCAGCGCTAACTAACAGTCTGCCTCTGATCTGGTGACTGATTAATCAGAGAGCGAGTGAAAAAGACAGGGGGGTGACGGAAGCCATGACATACTTGGCACGGTTGGGGATTTTTCTGGGATACCCAATTAGGGGCATTTCTGGAAACAAACAAAAAATTTAATGTCAACTCTCAAACCTACATAAGTTTGAGCTCAAAATCAGATGCTTCATGCAGATTTTCCCGCAGGGATACCTTCCTATATTACAGAATAAACAAACAAAGTTCTAGAATGTGAGTCAAGCCCAATGAGATCCAAATGCAATCTATATCTGCTAGAATTTATTTTTGGATTCTGATGATGGATGTAAAGAGCATATTCTTTTGTTCTGCATTGGATCCGAAACAGCAAGACCTAACTTCAACCTGTTTAACTGAGCCCAATGAATATGCAATGTTGGCTTACATAAAACATGGACTACACCCATAGCAGAACACTGCATACTTCAGAGAAAAAAACCTCTGGTCTTGCTCTTGAGCAAGCAGCTTTCTTAAGCCACAGGAGCTCCTCTCTGTAGAAGACCATGTCTGTATTTATAATCAGACTCATATAAGGTCAAAGACTGTACAAAAATGTAATAAATAGTGTTAAATTGTGATATGATAAAAAAAAAAAAATCAATTCAAAGCAATTTCATATGTGAAGTTTGAAAAAAAATTACAATACCGAACTTTTCCTTAAGTATTAGTAAAAAAATTGTTTTTATTTGAATTCATGATCCCGTCACATAATAACAACTTTTATAATTGTATTAAATTTTTTTTAATTAAAATTATCTTATAATATATAATTAAAAACTTAAAATCATACTTGTGAAGTGTTTATTGTAATATGAACCCGTTAAATGCTTGAAGTAAAACAAACAATAACTCACGTTTTGGGTATGGCCGTGTGGATCTTCGCTTTCACAAACAATTAATCGCATTTTCTGTATTTCTCCTTTTCTTTTTTAGACTTAGCCCATCTCCAAACACTTCCTCCACCATCAATTGAATTAAACGTGAGAATGCCACTTTATCCTTACAAAAATTCCAATTCAATACCCATCTCATCGCCGTGGGAACTCCACCAACTAGCTAGCTTCAATTGGCAGTTTGTTCCAAATCTTTAAACCAACCTTAATATAAAAATGAACCGCACACCCCTAAAGGCCAAGATTGAGGAGTATAAAGCATAGCCTTAATATAATATAAAAAAGAAAGAACATTAATGTATGATACAGGGAGTTGGATTTGTGTTTATAGCTCCATAGTGGAGCCATATTCAGGAAATCACGGTGCAAATCTGCCTAACTTAAAGAGTAAAAGGACTCTCTTATGCATTTAAAAAAAAAAAAAAAAGAGATAAATTTTAAATATTATTTTTTTTTTAATGAAGGATAACAATTGTTAGTAAAAATTCAACCCTTAATAGTAACTTGTAAAAGTTAATCTTGCCTTCCACTGCACAATCATAGGCATGCATTTTATATAGTAATAAATATGTTCATTAATGATTACATGTTATTGATTTTCATAAAATAAATATAAATATTATACAATTTAATTATTTTTGAATAAATTAATTTAAATAAATAAGAATATAGATGCTATTATATTAATTTTCAATGTATGTTTGTATATATTAATTTTTTATTAATTTAATATAAATAAAAAGTAGAATATGAAATTTTATTTGAAATTAAGTTTTCATACAATAAATACAAATAATAATTTATCAATTGATCATTTAAAAATTAAAAAAAATTAATAACTTTTCATATTCTACTAATCATTTGGTATTACAAAGACACTAAAAAGTTACATGCATTTATACAAAATGAAATTGATTTAAATTATTTTTTCATTCTAAAAATTTATTTTCGATTCACTAATACATGAACACATGAAATTTTTGAATTACTAAAGTAAGATTGGGAGGATGAATTTCCAAACCTTTTAGACTTTTTACCATTTGTCTTTAAGGTTTTGAGAGATAATATATAAATATATATATAATACGTCTTAATAACAAACTTTTTTTTTCTCATAAATATTCAAAGATAGAGGTGAGTTTGGTCTAACGGTAAAACTTTTTTTTTATATTTAGAAAAAAATTATATAAATTTAACTTTTAGTTTAATATTCAAATAAGTTCTCAACGTTTATCAAAAAATGAAATTAAGCCCTCTACGTTTAATTATATGGAAATAAGTCCATTAAATTTTATTTTAAGTAATTTAAACCTAAACGTTTAAAAATAACATAATTAAATTTTACGTTAAATCTAAAAAACGGACGTTACCCATATACATGTGGCATACTGACGTGGATTTTTTTTGCTACTTGGATGGTTAACGTGGAAATTTTTTTTCACGTGTAAGAGTTATGTTGACGTGGAAATTTTTTCTTAAAATTATTTATCAAAAAATGGAATTAAGCTCTCGACATTTAATTATATTGAAATAAGTCCATTATATTTTATTTTAAACAATTTAAACTTAAACATTTCAAAATAACAGAATTAAACTATTTTTCGTTAAATCTCATAAACAAACGTTACACATGCACATGTGGCATGTTGACATGGTTTTTTTTTTCCACGTGAATGGTTGGCGTGAGAATTTTTTTTACATATAAAAATGATGCTAACATGAAAATTTTTTCTCAATTTTTTTTTCAAATTTATCTATTTTCACATAATTACTTAAGTCTTCTGCCATTGAAATCTTGAACTGTGGATTGAAAATGAGAGTGATTGAGAGTAAAATTAAGTGAGAGCCAAGCTCCATGAATAAGAGAAAACAAAAGTGGATGGAAATGATAAAAAATGAGATAAAGACGTAGGAAGGAAGAAAAGGTAAATTTGTGAAAAAAATAATTTTGGGAAACAATTTTCACGTTAGTATCATTTTTACAAGTGAAAAAACATTTCCATGTCTACCATCCACGTTAGCATGCCACAAGTGTATGGGTAATGTCTGTTTATGAGATTTAACGAAAAATGATTTAATTCTGTTATTTTAAAACATTTAGGTTTAAATTGCTTAAAATAAAACGTAAATGGCTTATTTTCAATCAATTAAATGTCGAAGGCTTAATTCTATTTTTTGATAAACATTAAGGACTTATTTGAGTATTAAGCCGAAAAAAATAATTTTAGGAAAAAATTTTCACGTCAGCATAATTTTTACATATGAAAAAAAAATTTCACGTCAACCATCCACGTGACAAAAAAAATCACGTCAGCATGCCACCTGTACATGGGTAATGTCTATTTTTTAGATTTAACGAAAAATTGTTTAATTTTGTTATTTTTAAACGTTTAGGTTTAAATTACTTAAAATAAGACGTAATAAACTTATTTTCATGCAATTAAACGTAAATAATTTAATTTCATTTTTTTATAAACATTGAGTACTTATTTAAATATTAAACCTTAACTTTTTATATCCAATAATATAAGAGTTTTGTACCCAAAAAAAAAATGTATATCTGTTTAGCAATTAGCATCCTCACCTCATGAAAATGACAATCAGTGACAAAAGGTTGGCTTTTCTGATCTGCTTTTGGTTGATTTTTGTTTTGTTCTTCATTCAAAAACATTTTTTCAACAATGTGCTCAAGTGGTCCTCTCCAGCCTTCCTCTATAGTTTTACTTTTGAAAAACAAAAGATTCACTGGAAACACCACTGGCATTCCACTTTCATGATAAAATTGAAGTCATAATCAGTCATGGCCATTGTCTTTTTTCGTCTTCCACCTCTGGAACTCGTACAAGCACACAATTCTTAACTCTAAGTAGCCAAAACATTAATTTTCTTAATCCCTAATCATTCTCAATGTCATGGAGAATTTGAGAAAATTAAGCCGTGCATATATGAAAATTTTGATGCTAATCAGGCATCATTGCTTCAACTTGAAGTGATCTGGTTTTGGTTCACATTGATCGAGCCACAACAGCTTTTTTAGATCTTCTTCTTGCCCTCAAGTTCATCTCTTTCCAGTTTCTTTCCTTTACAATCAAAGGTTCTTCAATAATGGTGGACAGACCTGAAAAAAGTTACCAGAAAAAGTCATAAATCACTTTAGAAGCACGCCATGTTGCAGAAAATATGTACTACTACTATATAACCATTTGAATTTTCAAAAGATTGAGTTGCAGTGATACGTTTGTACTATTTTATGATGATCAAGTAAATGCTCACCAGATGCTATACCTTTCTTATCCATCATCATCCTCATCATTTCATCACATTCTTGCTCCTCATTGCTACTTATCTCATAATCATCGTCTGATTCTTGTACTTTTCTCAGATGACTGATGGTGGCCTTGGACTGGGCATTGGCAAACAGCCATGTGGCATCTATCTGTTTGCTGATCATACGAGCTGCAAAGTATGGAATCTTCACACGCTTGCTAGTCTCTGAGTTGATGCTGCTATTGATGAACATTATACAGTCCATTAAGCTCTCTTTAGCCAACCCTTTCATGTCGTAAGCCTGTGATCTTCTCCAAAGACTTTTACCATGAGAATTTGCTGGATTGGAGAGGCAAAGAGCTCGAGTTGAGTCACTAATGGCAGCGTCAGGGTCTCTAAGCAGCAAATAACACTGAGCCCTGTTACTGTATAGAACCATTCTCTCTTTTCTAAGCTTCAAAGGGCATGCATCTAAGGCTTCGTTATAGCTTTTTACAGCTGCTTCTACATCTCCTAACCAGAACATATGGTTTGCTTGTTGCTTTATCAGGTTTGCTAGAACCCTTCTCTCTTCAACTTTTTCTTCAGACATAGTTTTTTCTCTCCTTCTCCTTTCTACCTTCATTTCCCATATTTCTAGTAGTGCCTTTTGAACATGGCTGCTCTTGATTCTAAATTTGCTTTGTTTATAATCTAAGAGGAGGGATTTGGTGATTGTTTCACCTAAACATGATCTGTCACCAAGGGTTTTGAGTTCAACCAAATCTATAAGAAACATGGTGGCAATTTCAATAACCTTGTACCTCGTATCTGGGTCTTTGAGAAGCAATAGAAGACAATCAATGCCCATATACTGCCAATCATCTGATGATCTCGAGAGATGACATAGATTCTCTAAGACCTCATGTGATTCAGAAATGCTTTTTCTTCCATGTTTACTGTAGCACAGAATTCTAACCAGTCCAACCCCAGCTGGTGATGAGTGATTCACCAATCCACCCCACATTCCAGACAAATCTGTCAAATACTCTTGCTGACAAATAAGATTTAGAGATCTCTCTTTGCAAGCAAAGCAGTTGAGAAGATAGAGAGACCAGCACTGGAGCTGGCTAGCCCATTCTTCTGCCTTTCTGTTCTCCATTTCTAACCCACCAACTCCTCTTGTAAGCAAGTCACAGTGATATTTTGATCTCTCACTCTTATCCTTCAAACCTACAAACTTCACATACACTTCATCCAGACAAGTAGAAGCCAAGTGCATCGCTAGTCTCACCACCTCCTCTTCATAAGCTGCAACAGCTTCAAAGGTTCTCTCGTAGCTAGCAAGGTGACCAAGAGCTCGAACCGCAACTCTTTGTTCAATCCAACTTATCTTTCCTCTTAGAAGCTCCAGTAATGGAGGTATCACACCCGCCAAGACAGCTTTCTCTGCAAAGTCAACCTTGTTCATAGTATAAGAACCAATAACATGAGCAGCATAGTAGGGAATGTATATGTTCTGGTCCCTAAGAAGCCAGCTTCTATCATTGATTCCTTTTTCAACGAAACTTGCCATGCACTCAAAGATGCCAAGGGATGGAAACTCCGGATCATCTGGCTGCGTCATGGCAATATTCCAGAGACCACTCAGCACTAAAACATGTTGTAGGTCATCTTTGACGAGAGGCATTTCTTTGAAACAGCTTGCTATTCCATCCCTCCTGAGAGATGGGTCTGGCTCTTTCATGATACAGAAGAAACAACATGTATTGGTGCATGTCTGCTCCATAACCAAGTTGTCCATTCCGCTGGTCTTCGGGGTGGTAAAGAGAGGAGTAATCTTCCCTTTTTTCTTTAGTGAATCCATTGCTTTAGAACAAAGGTTTGGTATAAGGCTTCCAGGATTTGGGCAGGTTTAGGGTTTTCTGGGACTAAAAATACTCTGTGAAGAAGAAATTGGGAAGTGAATGGAAGGTGGCTAAGTGGTATAGTGCCACCTAGCGGCGCATGAAAAGGATTTTAAAATCAAACCTTAAGAACAGTTTTCCATATTTGAACAGAACCAAATGTGTGCCTTTCTTTCTCGAAAAAGGATCAATCTTCACTGGTTTACCGGGGGTGATTCCGGTCATGAATGAAGTAAGTTCTGACACATAATGTACTTGTTGCATTTATTTAATCAGGTGGCTGAGAAATGATGAATGAAGCAGCTAGCATTTGCGAGGTCTCAGAGAATAAGGGAATCATTTACCATATATCCATTCAAATTTTCGAGTAAAATAGAGATTAAATGATTACAGGGGCAGGCTGCTACGGAACCCATCTGCAAATGAAAATGAAATGTGTTGCTGCTCTGCTTGATGTTGTAGATTCATTCATCTGACTCTAAATGGTAGTCAATTTCTTATGTTGGACAGAAAGTTGATGATGAGGAACTGATCATTGTTTGGATGTCTGTGTTCCTCCATATAGGATCAAAAGCAGCAAAGTCTGGTTCATGTATCTTCTTTTGGCTTCACAAGCCTTAAAAGTCAATACAGGGGTCTTGATAGTGTTATAATGAAAGTAGTTTACCAGAGTTTGAACATATATGATGAATATCTGTGTATATTCCAGATAGGATCTAAGAGTAGTGAAAAATGGTCAAAATGAAAAAATCGAAGAAAAATATTTGAAAAAAAAAAGTCATTTAAAAAGATATAAGTTTAATAATTAAATATACCCTCAATGTTTTATCGCATGAAAATCGATCCATAAACTTTTATTTTACTATAAATAAACCTTCAACCTTTCAAAATTATATAATTAAGTTTAAATCTGTTAAATGACACTAACTTTCGTTAATATTGCATACATGACATACTACGTGACAACCAACTAAGCTATTTACATCAGCTTCCATGTAGGATGTCCAAATGTAGTTATTGTCATTTAATAGATCTAGACTTAATTATATAATTTTGAAAAATTGAAAATTTATTTATAATAAAATAAAAATTTATGAACTTATTTTTCTACAATAAAACGTTAAGAGTTTATATATATTTTGTGTAAATGGTTAATGGTACATTTGATTATTAAGTCAAAGATATAATGATATGAGAGTTAAAAGAACATATCATCTTAAATAAAAATGAATAAAGAAATTGACGATTTGACGTTAATTTATATATTAGTAGACTCGACTCATTGGGATAAAAATTCCAATAAGGAGGAAAGAGTCAAGCAATATTGTATTTCTGCAGGACCCTAAGTTAACATCTGGTAGCAATGTTTTTCTTTTCTCTTGGTGGATGCTTGTCTGTTAGCAATGTTATTCATATGTAACTGAATATAATTTTGAAAACGGGTTCTAAAATTAGATCACCTTTTGCTGTCTTCTTTCTTGGGTTAGTGCTTGCCACATCAGAAAGCTGTGGTCCTCAGCATTGGTGACGTTAGGGGTTAGCCTGTTAGGCCCCTGGTTGAATTCTTAATCCGGAACATTGCTTTATGCTCACTTTTCTCCACCGTTTTTCTTTTCTTTCACCCAACACAATACATTTTCTAAAACCTGTTTTGTCTTATGTGAGCCAAGGATCAGCTATAAGCAGGACAACAGGTTAGTCAAATCTTCGAAAATCTCCAAAATTCTACCAATAAACTCAGATTAGAACAAACTTCAAGATTTCCTGTGCATACTCGTCATGATGCTGTCTGGAACCTTGGATTTTTTGCTTGATTTCATCAAATCTGATGTTACTTCAACATGTCCAGAACAAACACCTTTTCTAAGAAAGTTTAATCTTTTATGAAACCTGACAGGATTATCTTTGGATACTGGAAGGAGCTTCAATTATACCAAAATAAAGTCAGAAATCTCACACTGTAAAATAAGCGAGGAAAAACTCTGATGAATGTTAAATGAACAAACTCACACTTCAGCAGCCAACCTCTTTCATCCCTTCCATTTCTCTGTCATGATGATTAAAACTGCAATGCACATTCTGATGGAGACTGCAGAAAAATGTCTGAGGGACCACAGCTTCAATATCTGAATACGGGGTGTTGTCGACTCAAACCAAAAGCAAAGGTGGTCCCTGAACTCCGTAGCCAGTACTCCAATCAGCAAGGCTCTTACATATATAAGAGATATCAGAAATAGATTAAACCGGCATTAGTACAAATGTTGAAGGTCTCAAGATTATGCGGCTACTATATAAACATGCTGCATCTAGAAGAAAATTCATGAAAAGCAGCTCCACAGGTTCTAATCTGTCGCTAGTGAGTCAGATTATTCATAATTTGGTACTAACGTCTGGGGTCTGGAGTTGGCAATGAAACTATTTCTGTTGTGATGATTTCGAGCGGTGAAGTTTCTAAATGCACATCTAGCTGTGTTGGGATGCATAATTTTTTTTTTTTGTTTATTGCTTCCCTGTACAATCCGCGTGGAAAATAACTGCGTTAATTTCAAAGCTCATTATGATTAAGACTAGATTCGCAATCTAACCTTACTGAAGAGAGTGAAACTGGAGGGAAGATTAACATTTGCTTTTCACTTAAACTCATTCATCACATAATCATGTGGACTTGATAAAGAATCTTCAATCAGTCCTCAGCTGATATGAAATGAGAGTCGTTAGATTCTTGAGAATGCATGGTAATTGCCACCCGGGTCATTGGCCATTAGGCCTTGCCTGCAGATGATTCTCCAAATCAAAATTCTGGAAACTACCACCTCTGAAGTCTAAACAAAGAAGCTTCTTTCTGTTCAGGGTAAAACAACAGTGAAATTACATGACTTCCCACTTGTCTATGAGTGTCTGGATAAGAATCTTGCATGTTCCAACATAGTTTCCAAAGAAAGAGGGCTATAAAGTGAAGCCTCTGTAAGAAAATTGCACCAGCATTAACTCTGCGCAAAGAAGTATATGTAAAAATTTGCAATACCAACCAACTACTATACAATTATCATAAGTTATACATGATTTAGTTTAGTCTGTGAAAGCACTTTCAGAATAAGCATTAAAGTTTAGTGCAACTTCACGTATGTAAACAGAAATTTTATCACTAATTAACTGCACTTAGACTTCGCAGAAAAGTGATATCTTTGCCTGCACACTGAGGAAACACATATGAGTTAAAGGAAAGCTAGCTAATCCGAAGAATTGAACTCAACCAGTCGAAAAGCCTAATTCGTTTTGATTTGAAGATTTCATAGTTTTATTTTGCAAATGACACTTCACAAATATGAATTTAAGTCTTTACATATATTAGATTGCAGATCTTCAAAATAATCCTACGTGGAATTGAGGCATTACTTCCTAATTGTTCCCTAACTCGCAGAATTGGTTCTAAAAGTCTTCTTCCTCTCTTTATATGCGGTGAAATGGGGATAAGCCCCGCTAGGATTGAAATAGGAGCAGCTCCCCTAAAGAGTGGACACGAGTTGCTGGCAAACCCTGTGATCTAACTACCTAGTCCTATCTAAGTTATTATAATTTCTACCTAGTATGCCAAATGTATGATTGAGTGAGACCAAGGAAATAACAAAACTATAAGACTGCAGTTACTTCTCTAGCAATTCAGTTCTAGAATGATTAAAAGATGCTGATACAATTGGAGTTTAGCCTTTTACAGGATGGCAATGACTAATAGCTCCAGGGTTTATAACTAAAGCTGTTTAAATTTTAGTTGATTCTCTTAAGGGAAAAAAAAAATGAATGTGGAAAAAACTTCAAATAAAAAAAATGAAAGAATACAACAATCTGATGTGTTCTGATTAATTTTCTATTTCACCATTACAGGTTTCCTTCACACACTCTTGTTCTTATCACCCTCAAATTACCAATAAACCATATCATAGCATAAAATATTCATGTGCAATTCCTGATTGCTGCCTGTTTATTGTCTAGAAGTCATTGTCATCATCCACTGTTACTAGATTCCATTAACATCACATTTTCTTTCTTTTTCACCAAATACAGTAGAATGAGGATAAAAGGGAAAGAAAAAGTTGGATTATAAAAACAAAGCCTTGCCTTTTTTTGATAGAGTATGCTACTGCTATGCTACAGTTTGAAGCTTGATAAATTTCCATGGCTAGCTGCTATGTCTACCTACCAATATTCTTGGTCTTGTATGTTTTCACAAAGCACTTGCTGAACAGAATCCATAACCTTCCTCCAAGTCCTTTTCCTTGTCTACCCATCATTGGTCACCTTTACCTCCTGAAGAAACCCCTTTACAGAACTCTGTCAAAGATTGCAAATCGGGATGGCCCCGTACTGTTCTTCAAGTTCGGGTCACGTCCAGTCCTTGTCGTCTCGTCACCATCGGCTGCCGAAGAATGCTTCACCAAGAATGACATCGTTTTCGCCAATCGCCCTCGCCTGCTCATTGCAAAATACTTGGCTTACAACTACACAGCCCTCTCTTGGGCTCCTTACGGTGACCACTGGCGAAACCTCAGGCGAATTGCTTCAATTGAGCTTTTGTCAACTAACCGTCTCCAATTACTGTCAGGCATACGCATGGATGAGGTAAAGTCGTTGATGAGAAAGCTTTTAGGTCAGCAAGATGAAGCTGTTGAATTTAAGAGAGCGTTCTTTGAGTTAACATTCAACGTAATGATGAGGATGATAGCAGGAAAAAGGTATTATGGCTGTGATAATGTGGAAGACATGGAAGAAGCCAGAAGGTTTCGGAAGATTCAAGTTGAGGCAATCGAGTTGAGTTCTGCAACAAATTTAGGAGACTTCTTACCATGGATTAAGTCCAGGAAGCTGGAGAGGAGGTTGGTGGAGTGTGGGAAAAAGAGAGATAAATTCATGCAAGATCTGATAGAACAACACAGAAGAAAAATGAGGAGTGATCCTGATGGAGGGAGGAAGAAAACCATGATTGAGATTTTGCTGTCATTGCAAGAATCAGAATCTGAGTATTACACAGATGAGATCATAAGAGGCCTCATGCTTGTAAGATCTATGTGCCTTTCTTGTTCTTATTTCTGTGGTACATTAATAATTCGTGTCTTTAATGATCTCACAGTTTTAGGATAGATTCTATTAATGGCAGGAACAGAAACTTCAATCAATACTATGGAGTGGGCTCTTTCACTTTTGCTTAACCACCCAGAAGTTCTTACAAAGGCTCAAGTTGAAATCTTCAACACCGTGGGACATGAGCGTTTAATTGATGAGTCTGACCTGGTTCATCTTCCATACCTCCACAGCATCATCAGTGAAACTTTGAGAATGTACCCACCAGTTCCAATGCTGGTGCCTCATGAATCATCTGAGGAATGCATGGTGGAGGGTTTCCGAGTTCCAAGTGGCACGATGCTATTGGTCAACATATGGGCAATACAGAATAACCCCAAGATTTTTGAGGACCCAACAAGGTTCAAGCCAGAGAGGTTTGAAAGAGTCGAGGGTGCAAGAGATGGATTCAAGTTGATGCCGTTTGGGGCAGGGAGGAGAGGCTGTCCTGGAGAGGGCCTGGGGCTGAGAATAGTTGGATTGACACTGGGGTCATTGATTCAGTGCTTTGAGTGGTCGAGGGTTAGTGAAGAGATGGTTGATATGAGGGCTGGAACAGGATTCACCATGCCCAAGGCTCAACCCTTGCAAGCTAAATGCAGGCCACGCTCAGCCATGCTTAAACTTCTTTCTCAAATTTGAACCGATTTCGCCACTGGTTTGTGTTTTCATGGAAATGTAGGATTGGGAAAGAGGATTCCAAGTTGTTTATGTAATTGGATAATTCTACTACTTCAAAAAACCATAATAATGTTCAGCTTTCTGGTAATTTGCAATATTTAATTCCTACTGGTCTAAATAACTTGGAACTGTAATCTACATTACACCTTGCTATTTCAGAAATATGCTATGGAACTGGCAAAGCCAAGCTTTGTTACTGTCATTCTTGACCAGAGTTCCTCCATGGCATAAAACAAGACATTTAGCAAGCTTTTGGACGACCTCACGCATGTAGAGCAACTCCCTTCACCCCTTTTTATCCTCCACCCAGATAGCCAAATTCGAGGCTTTGGATGCTTAGATACAATACAAGATGCATGATAGTTAGCTTTTGCTAATTTTTTGTCAAACACCTCAAGAACCAGATCTCTATCCAGCTATAATCCATTGACAGCGGTATTTACCACAAAGCTTTTGCCTTTTGCATGGGATACAAGTTAGTTTGGCTTAATTCCTTCTATTAGAAGGGAGACTAAGAGAAACAAAGAGAAATGACGTTGGCTTAGTGACCAGTTAGCCAATCATCCAGAAAAATGCAAAGTCCTGATTCTTTAAATGGCATTCTTTTTGGGGTAAAAACTACATTGGTAATTAACTATTAACCTGCGAAAATAAGAAGATCGTTGTGCTGTATTTACAAATTTAAAGAGACATTGATATACAATACAAAATTCTCATAGACAACTACAATTCCAGACTTTTCCTTCTAATTAGTTAGTCAAGTGAAACTATTACATCTAGTCAAGTTGTGTGATCCTTTGCCGAAACCCTTCTTGCATGTTCCAGATGACATTGTTACCACCTGGATCATAAGCTTTTATCTAGTGTACCAACTTTGGGTCGATATGGTGCAGCAGCCACAGTAGCTTTTACCCTTGGACCCTGAGAGAACTCGCAGGCTTCACTAATTGAAGCAAATCTTATTTCAGCCGGAGGAATGAAACAGTCCATTGACAAGCCAGGAACATTGAATGCCACTTCTTCAATTGCCCATGCTTCTTCCATCCTGGTCCTAGTGTGGCTCATTGCAGTATCCCCAAAGCGGAAAAGGGTCACTACAGAGCGACCAGAGTGAGCAATCATTATTCCCTCAACAGGCCTGTAATCCTCAAGGAATGAATTGATTGTAGTCTCCCAATAGACAGCATCACCCCCATTGTTCTGAATTCTGGTTAAATGTGAGTCTTCCAGGTGCACAAGTAGCCCAGTTTTCTGGCTGAAGTAGCCGAACAAAACATGTCTTATGATCTCAGCAGGTCCTTCACTCCTGGCCTTCAATGTTGCAGGATCTGCACAAAGCTTGAGGATAAAGCAGTCCTCCTCATTTATCTTCTTTTCACCAATACATCTAGCATTCGTAAACATGCTTGCTGTCGTTCTTGGATCAAGACCCTGCAACATGAATATAGTTTTTAGTAGTTGCTAAATGATTTCACATTACACAAACTAACTTTAGATGAAAGAACAGTGGATATAGCAACGACAGGCAACCTTACCTGAAGTGCACGGCGCAGTGGTCTAACAGGCCCTTTAGCTGCATGTCCACCAAGCCAAGGAGTGTGCCTCCACACAAGCTTCCCATTGCACCCTGCATGAACCTTGCTAGCACCAAGTGCAAGCTCCACATACCACATGTCTGGATTCATTTGCCACAAAACAAACCCACCTGATTCTGCAGCTTTAGAAGAATTCCGATTCTTTGTGACCTTGTTAGCCGTCTCAAACTCAGAAGCTATCATTCTCACTCTTCCCATAGCATAAGCATTGTGGATGGAGTTTTGAAGCTTTTGCCCACCTGAAGCAGCAGTATACTGCTGTAATATGTACTGAGCAGATGAAGATTCCTGCAAAATTATAACATAAACATTTACAAATGGGAATCCAGAGCTTCAAGAAAGTCAAATTTCTCCATTTATAGCTTTATTTCTCCCTATAATGAGCACCTAAAACATGAATGAAAAGCCTAACAGCAACCCGAATTGAGAAAATAGTAAGTAGAAAATAGAAAAGCTTAAAACAACTCAAACAACCAACCCTACCACAAAATCCAACCTTTTCTTCTCCTCCATGATCAAAAGATTACTGAAAGCAAATAGCATTATAGCAGATCAAACACACTGCAGACAATTACCCTTTATCATCTGGGTAGATAAAGCTATCTCATTTAATGTTTTTCACTGAAATCATGAACTCATTTATGTTTACTCTTTCCCATTCTTAAGATGAAAAGAAAAGTCAAACCCAACATTAAAATCTCTCAAAAGACTTTAATGACCAAATTCCAGCACTTTTGGTGAAATCTTATTTAACATTTAAAGAAAAAATAAAGCTGTTTAAACCAACCAATTAAATTGCAGCATCAGAGAACAAAGAGACAGAGAGAGAAAAATGGGGGACTAACGATAGGTGTATCTTTAATGCTGAGGTGAGGGAAAGGCTCCAAAGTGCTAACGTGCACCGGCGCCAGAGGCGAACCCAAGACTCCAAGCAACAACCTCAGATCGGAGCGTTTACACGTTGAAGGCGAACCGGAAGGAGCGCGTGCCAGCTGACCCTTCATCCACAGCGCCCACCTACCTTCCATCTTAGAATCTCCACCTTCGGTTCCATCCGGATCGGGACCTTCTTTCAACGGCGACAAAGCCTCCGCCGGCCTCAAGCTCCCAGACCTAAAAATCAAAGTCTGCGGCTGCAACACGTGGTGACCGCTGTTGTTCCGACGACGACGAATTAAGCTCGACATTGGTGACGCACTCCTCGCCGGACTTTTATCTCGCGACCGACTCGGAGACATCCCCCTAACCTATTGAAATCTCGAAGAGGAAGAAAAGAATTTTGCTCATATCACAATTCTGTACAGGGGAGGTTCTTATATACAATTTGCTAACTAATCTTCAGCTAACTAAGTCTAATTTGCTAGCTAATCTTTAGGTAACTAATTGTACAAACTTCTAGAAATCAGTTTACAACAGAATCCATAACAGATTTTGTTTAAATCAGAATGTGCTGTGTGCTGTGCTTTAGCTCCTGCTGTGGCTCCATAACAGATTTTGTTGTATCTATATTAGCCCCCCCTCAAGCTTGGAGTGAAAATGTTATGAACTCCAAGCTTGGACAAATAGGATTGAAAATCTCGAGCAGTATGTGCCTTAGTGAATAAATCTGCCAATTGTGCTGAAGAGGCAACATGAAATAGACGGATAACTCCATTTTGTAACTTGTTCCTAATGAGGTGACAATCAATTTCTATATGCTTGGTACGTTCATGAAAAACTGGATTCTCAGCAATAGCAATGGCTGATTTATTGTCACAATATACCAAAGCAGCTGAGGGATGAGGTGTCTGTAATTCAGGCAGCAAGTACAACAACCATTGTAATTCACAAGTGATTGCTGCAAGCGATCTATATTCTGCTTCTGAAGATGAGCGAGAGACGGTTTGCTGCTTCTTTGATTTCCACGAAATGAGAGCATTTCCGAGAAAGACACAGTAACCAGTGATTGATTTTCTAGTGTCAGGGCAAGCAGCCCAATCTGCATCACAGAATCCTTTCAATTGAAGATCAGAGGTGGCAGGGAAGAACAATCCTTGTCCTGGAGTTCCTTTAAGGTATCTAAGAACTCGATGGGCTGCTTTTAAATGAATGTCAGTTGGATGATCCATGAATTGAGAAAGTTGTTGAACTGCATAAGTGAGATCTGGTCTTGTAGAAGTCAAGTATAATAATCGGCCAACGAGTCTTCTGTATATAGAAGGGTCTGATAGAGGACTACCATTATCTTTGGAGAGCTTTGAAGAAGGAATAATAGGTGAAGGAGCTGGTCTACATGCAAGAAAACCTGCCTCTTGTAAAATATCTAGTGCATACTTTCGTTGGCAAAGGTTGATGCCAGCAGTAGAGCGAGCCACTTCCAAGCCAAGGAAGTATTTGAGCAAACCGAGATCTTTAATTTGAAAAGAAATATCCAGAAAATTTTTAACATCCTGAATAAGACCTTCATCATTGCTAGCAAGAATTACATCATCAACATAGATCAATAATGCAATATAGGAAGGACCAACAGCTTTGAGGAACAGAGAAGGATCTGAATCAGCTTGCTTAAAACCTTGACCAAGTAAGGCAATACTCAGTTTGGAATACCATTGCCTACTTGCTTGTTTTAACCCATATAGAGACTTCAAGAGTTTGCAAACTTGACCAGGCTTAGCAGTTGAATAACCAGGTGGAACTACCATATAAACCTCCTCTGCTAAATCACCATGCAAAAAAGCATTATTGATGTCCAATTGGTGTAGAAACCAATTTTTAGCAGCAGCAATAGCTAAGAGAGTTCTAATAGTGGTTTGCTTAGCTACTGGGGAAAAAGTGTCAACATAGTCAATACCATTTTGTTGTGTGAACCCTTTTGCTACTAATCTAGCTTTAAACCTTTCAATCTCACCATTGGCCTTGTACTTGACTTTGTAAACCCATTTACAACCAATTGGTTGTTTTCCAACAGGTAAATCAGTGATGATCCAAGTATGGTTTGCCTGTAGTGCTTCAAGTTCAGCTGCCATAGCTTGCTTCCAACACTCTTGTTTTACTGCTTCACTAAAAGTATTCGGTTCTTTGATGGTGGTAATGTTAAGAGCAAAGGCTTTATGTAAGCTATTACAAGAAGAATAATCAAGAACAGTAGATAAAGGGTGACAAACACTAGATTGTTTAAAACCTTGTTCTTTAACATCTGCAAAGTCAGAATGCTTAGAACCTTGATGAAGTTGAGCTAGATGACAATGATATTCTTGCAAGTAGGATGGTGGATGACTAGTTCTAGATGATCTTCTAAGTGTAAGAGCAGGATTATGATCAGGAATGACAATATCAGAAGAAGAAAAATGAGTGTCGATGGAGTTTGTGATGTCAGCTTCAACAGTAGTATGGTGATCAGAATTATCAGCAATAACAGTAGGTATAGATGTGTTATCACTTATAGTATCAAATGCTAAAGAAGACAGTGGAGTGAATGTGTTGTCTGACATAAAATCTGATTTGGTTGTGGAGGAAGTGTTTAAGAATGGGAAGACAGATTCATAAAAAATAACATCCCTTGAAATGAAAACATTACCAGTGTCAATGTTGTACAATTTATATCCTTTAATCCCATGAACAAATCCTATGAAAATACACTTGTGTGCCCTTGAATCAAACTTAGACCTAGGATGAGTCAAGGTAGAAGCATAACATAAACACCCGAAGACTCTAAGATTGGAATAATTTGGTGGTTTTTGAAATAAAATCTGGTAAGGAGTACTATTGGCAATAACAGGTGAAGGTAATCTATTAATGAGATAAACCGAATGATTTATACAATCAGCCCAAAATTTACTAGAGAGACCAGCTTGAAACTTAAGTGATCGTGCAACATTAAGAATGTGTTGGTGTTTCCTCTCAACGATGCTATTTTGTTGAGGTGTTTGGACACAAGAAAGCTGATGGATAATCCCTTTTGAAGCATAAAACAATGGCATATTAAACTCCTGACCATTATCTGTTCGAATTTGTTTTATTTTAGTTTGGTATTGTGTTTCAACATACTGACAAAAATTTTGTAACAATGTTCTAGCTTCTGCTTTGGTTTTCATTAAGTGTAACCATGTATACCTACTGAAATCATCAACAATTGTTAAGAAATAATGATCACCATACAGGGAAGCAGTAGGATAAGGGCCCCAAATATCCACGTGTATTAGATCAAAACATTGATTTGTACAAGAGGAGCTCAAAAGAAAGGGAAGTCTCTTTTGTTTAGCAAAGTGACATATATCACAGGGATCTTGTTGAGACACTGAAATAGAAGAATCTAAATCCTGCAACAATTGTATTCTTTTGTTTGAAGCATGCCCTAGACGCCTATGCCAAAGATTTGTAGGAGAACTAGTTATAGAATTAGATATTGAAGAAAGATTACTAAAAGAAGAAGGATCAAAAGACTTGTCAAACAGATATAGACCGTTACTGTGTTTAGCTAACCCAATCATCATCAAAGTCTTGGTATCCTGAACAATACAGAAGTTATGTGTAAAAGTCAGTAAACAATCAAGTGCTTGTGTGAGTTTGCTCACCGAAATTAGATTGAAGGTAAAGTCAGGAACATATAAAGCATTTTTGAGAATTAAGTGTGGGCTAAGGTTAATGGTGCCAATGTGTGTGACAGACGCACAATGACCATTTGGTAATTTGACAAAGGAATTGTATACTGGTTTATAAGAACTGAAAGCATGTAGTGAGCAAACTATATGATCAGAGGCTCCTGTGTCAAAAATGTATTCTGAGGAGGAAGTATTGGTTTTACCTGATGGTTGAAGACTAGGTAGTTGAATACTTTCAGCTGCAGCAACATGAGTAGTTTGTGAAGTGCCCACATCAGCTGCCTGAAGCATTTCAAGCAACCTCTTATACTGATCATCGGTGAGTGATTGTGGCAGTGTTGTCACTTGCTGATTTACACCATGCTGCCTCTGAATCTCAGGAGAATGAACATTACCAACTTCTACATAATTTGCTAGGCCAGCAACAGATCCACCCTTGACCCTTGGTTTGAAACCTGGAGGATACCCATGCTTTTTAAAGCATTTTTCAACTACGTGACCTAGCATGCCACAATAGGAACAGAGTGGTCTCCTTGATTGCTGGATAGTTCTTTTGAAAGGTGCACCTCCTGTAGCCTTATTTGCAAGAGCATGAACTTCAAAAGGAGAAGTGAAAACAGTATTGAGCTGTCGTTCTTGTTGAATGACTAGAGCAAAGGCCTTGTTGATGGAGGGTAGTGGCTCCATTAACATTATCTGAGTTTTGACAGTGGCAAAAGATTCATTAAGGGCTTGAATAAACCGAATCACATAATCATTTTCTTGGAATCTTCTTGCTGCAACCAAAGCCCCACAAGAACATCGTGGATTACAACTGCAATCGGGAATAGCTCTGAGGTTCAAGATCTCATCCCAGAGCATCTTGAGTTTAGTAAAATAGTCAGTAACTGAGAGAGTTCCTTGTTGCAAAGAGTAAATTTCCTTTTGAAGTTCTGACAGGCGAAATGCATCTCCTTGTGAGAACCGATCATGGAGATCCTTCCACACATCAGAGGCTCGATCTAACCAAATGACACTCTGCGTGATCGAAGGTGATAAAGAATGCAGCAACCAAGACAGCACCATGGTGTTAGATCTTTCCCAAGCTCCAAACAGAGGATCACTCTTATCAGGTATTTTGATTGACCCATCAACAAATTGCATTTTGTTCTTCGACATCAAGGCCATCTTCATCGATCGATACCATGATTGATAATTAGGACCTGTAAGAGGCGTGGTAACTAACACTAAGGCTGGGTTTTCATTGGGATGAAGGAAATATGGACTGGACAAAGTTTCTTCTGGGCGTGTGGGTTGTGTTTCTTCAGCTCGGGTAGTATTGGTGGTCATGATGTGAACAGTAGAAGAAAGAGCAGTTTGATTAACGAGAAAATGAAAGAAAAATTGGAAACAAGAGCAAACCTGGCTGCTCCGATACCATATTGAAATCTCGAAGAGGAAGAAAAGAATTTTGCTCATATCACAATTCTGTACAGGGGAGGTTCTTATATACAATTTGCTAACTAATCTTCAGCTAACTAAGTCTAATTTGCTAGCTAATCTTTAGGTAACTAATTGTACAAACTTCTAGAAATCAGTTTACAACAGAATCCATAACAGATTTTGTTGTATCTATATTATAACCACCGAAAAAAAGCCCTGCTTCCTCTCCATTTTTAATGCTCTGCTACTGAAACCAAAAACGACGGAGCTTATCGTTAAGCTTCCTTCCCCCTTTCTGGTCTTAAAGCGCGCGCGAGAGACACGAAAAAGAGTAAAAGAAACAAACAGAGAGAACAAAGCTCGCTGAAAAAAAGGCAGCTTAGGATACAGACTAAAAAAAAATATTAAATAAAAAGAAAAGAACGAATGGCGTTAATAAGAAGGAAATGTAATTTCGCATGTTATTCGTGTTCAGTAATAATGATTTATAATTGGCCGAATTTAGGTTTAATTTATTATTTTTTAATTATATATATATATAAATATAAAATATATTATATTTACAGTTTATTTAAAAAATATTTAAATTAAATTTATTATTTGAATTGTTCAATATCGAATCAAATTAAAAAAATTAAATTAAAGACTCAAATTTTCTTTTTTCAAAATTTTTTATAAATAAAAAATCAAATTAAATGAAAATAATTTACAAATTTAACTCATTTTTATCTCGTATTTTTAAGAAGGAAAAAACTGTAATTTTAAAAAATTAATATTAATATTCTTTATGTAGTATTTTATTTTTTAGTTTTTTTATTTTGGGACTGACAACTGACCATATGTATTATGGTGACGGACAATGAAACGGCCAGTCAGTTGTTAAGAGGGGAGGATAATAGTGGGCCTGTTGGGGTTAGTGCCGGCGTGTGCAACGGTCAAGTGTGGTCAAACAATGATTAAAATAAAAGGGCTAGTGGGATTAATAATAATAATAATCAATATGTGATAGCGTGCTAACCGTGCTCATAATGTTGGATGGACTGTGTTGTAATTACAAGTTACTACTACACCTTTTTTTTTTTTTTTTAAATATGCTTTAATTAAAAAATATAAAATCTTTAATTTAAAAAAAATCTATCATATCGATATATTTAATTCAACTACTAAACCATAATTTTTATGTTAGTCTTAGCCAATCCAAAAATAAAATAAAATAAAATAAAATGATTAATTTTTATTATTTTAAAATTACATTCTTTGCTTTTCTGATAAAAAACAATAAAGTTAATAAAAAAATTAATAGCATTTTAAAGGTTGCAATTGGGTGATTTTAATGAATGGGGAATGACAACCGTAGCCATAGATTAAAATTAGGCAGCTTTTTAGTGTATAGATTCGTAGCCAATCACTGCCATTGAAAATTGCTTGTCATGATTGCCTAAAGGAGCACTTAATGAGAACATACGTGATAATAGAGAAAAATCAATTGCAATCAATCATGTTGTAGTAAATTCTCAGTTTAGCCACCAGTTTTGCTTTGCATTTTAAATCCAAACTATGCATTAATGATATCCCAAAAAGCTCTAAAATCTAAAAAGAAACGTGTTTTAGGTTTTGGAGAATAGAAAAATAAATAAATAAGAGAAGCATTTACCAATATCATTGGATATCGGTTAAAATTACATTTTAAAAATTATAATTAATGTATTATTTTTACTAAATTTAATAAAAAAACATATTAAAAATAAAATAAAAATTGTCTTAAAATAATATTTTAATTACTTTTATAGTTTTATTTGATATTCATAAATAAATACCTATTAATTGATCCTAAAAATTAATCAATCAAATAGTTGGCTAGAGACATTTATTAAAAGGAAGAATCATATACTTAATCAATTCATTTAGGGAACATATCATTATTATTATTTTATAAGGAAAACCTTGGATGTACAAAAGAAGAAATATAAATATTGATAATTAATCATTAAAAATTGTAGAAGTTTTTTTATAAAAAAAAATACAAAAGAGAAGAGAAATCAAATTTTAAATTTTATTTTATTTAAAAAATAATTATTATTAAATTAAATTTTGATTGTCAAATTTATAAATTTCTCATTTTAATTGTGATTATGAAATTTAAAAACTTCTTTAATAATAAGTATTAAATAATAATCTAAAATTAAAAACATGCCTATTTGAATAATACTTTTTCTTTAATACAATCTATTTTGCACAGGCAAGTATGCTTGACGTGGTTGATAATCTTGAAATGCGACTGTCGGACAAAGATCTTTTGGACAGAAGACGATATTCTTAGGAGTATCAACAACAACATCAACAACAACCACTCATCTTTTTCCTTCCCACTTCTCTTTATTCTGTCTTTGCTTAGACTGATTGTAGCGTGAGTTTCGCTGAGTTAGTTGAGAGCTACACCCAACGACCTGGACCTGAACCAGAACCAGAACCAGAACCAGATTGGATCGATGGGTATATATCACACAACCAAAGTCAAAAAGACAGGACAGGCTTTTAGACAACAGCAAGTTTTACTGTTTAAGTTAAGACATCTTTGGCATCTGCAAAGGCAAACTGTTCCAACTCATAAGATAACATCTCGAAATCTCAGTACGTTTGTTTGTCTAAAACAAAATCC
Organism: Firmiana major; assembly: GCA_033439115.1. Lineage (NCBI taxonomy): Eukaryota > Viridiplantae > Streptophyta > Magnoliopsida > Malvales > Malvaceae > Firmiana > Firmiana major. The sequence continues at coordinate 49,717,710 of CM065909.1, forward strand.
ATGACTTCTTGATTCTCTGCAAACAAAGTAGATTTTTTTTTTTTTTCTGAATAATATCTCAGTTTGCCGATCAGAAATTTAGAGACCGGTTCGGTCAGCATGATCATTATCTCAGCTCTGAAACAAGGCTTGCTTTGGAATTTGGATACCTATCTTTGCCATCGGGCTGTGGGACCTTTGTTAACCTTTAGTTATCATTGGTTTAGGGGCCCTCTTATAAATCATGCCAAAAATAGCTTATCCTACAATGTTTTTTTGCATTTTATCTTATAATTATGAACTTCAAATGTAACCCTTTTTTTTTTTAATTGAAAAGAAGTAGAAAGGTTATTTAGATTAGAAACATTTATATAACTATTCAACTAAATATTTGTTGGTTATATATCGAAAAATTTTCGATTTAAAATATAAGCAATATAAGAGTTAAATTTTAAATATTTATACGTAAAAATTTTATATTTTAAAAATATAAATATGATCATTGAAATTTTTATTTAAAATCATTAATTTCAATTGTAGGTTATCTTTGAACTAATAATGAAATACCAAAGTTTTCATTGAAAGGAAAAATCCCAAATCACAAATCTAGTGAAACTTTATAATACCTCGTTGCCAAGCTTAAAACAAAAAGACGAGCTAACTAATTAATTAACATGTAAATAGAATTTCTTTCATGGTCATTGAGTATAGTTATTGGCAAGCGAGAGATTATTCAGTTAGGTAGATGTTGGGGTTATTATTATTTGGTACAGATATTGTTTAGTCATCATGCTTGAATTTTAATAGTCATAACAGCATTTCTTGTCGGCATAATTTGAGATTGCTGTCACCAAACCACGACTATTGATCTAGTATTTATCAACCAGCTGTGTGCAGAAAATGGAGGCCTTGGTGGGGGAATGATGCCAACTAAAAGTAGGAAAAACTAAAGATCAGAATCTGACTTTAGATAACTGTAAAGACTAATCGAGACCCTAATTTTAGTTTTCTTTTCAAACCTTTTTTTTTCTTATATTGAGATGAGAAAGGGATTACTTATATTAGATCTAAAAATTTTATACATAATATGATGATACGATATAAAAACGATATAAAAATTAATAAAAATTATATATAAATATATTAAAAATAAAAAAAATTTGTATAATATATTTTTATAAATTTTAACATAATTTTTTATATTTTATATGATATAAATATAAATCGAGAGTATAAAACCCAAGCCCTCGTATCACCACAATCAATGCTGAATCAATGCTGTTGACACTAGCCCAAGTTATGTATCTTATAATTTCCCTGGCCCAGCTTTTGCTTTTCTCGGTGTGTGTTTAAATTAGTACTTGGGCTTGATGAGGAGTACTTCTATGAGCAAGGGCTTGAAAGTCATCATCAGATCATGGCCCCTGGAGCAGGTCCAAGTAGCTAACCTAATGCATATACAAGGAAGAAAAGGCGAAGCCCCTTTACTGTAACCAATGGCAACCTCGGAAAATCTGCTTTGTATTAGAATTTCCTTTTCTGAACTACTAGTTTCAGGATTAGTTCACAACGTGACTAGCAACTGCAATAATGCTTGTAATATATTTTCATGGACCACCATCGGTTTCAATTTCCGTACGGAGGTGAATCATTCGTTTAACATGAGGCTGCAAGGAAGGAGACCTTCTTTAGCTTTACAGCTATCAATTCCTTTGTTGGGCGTGCTTAGCTAGGGGTTTCCTTTTACGTGTTATAACTGCTAAGTGCTAACCATGCAAAAGTAGCATTCCACACAATCGTAGCTTGTTCTTTGTGGAAGTTACTCTATTTCTGGTTCTGATATAATGATGTTATCGTTAGGTAAAGTTATGGCATTAGCTAGTTTAATTCTCATCTACTGATTCAGATTCAGACATGGGTTTTTAATTTCTGCTTCGTATTTCCAGCCAGCTTCCTGGCAGCTGATTATGAATCCTGTGATCAACCACACAACTTATAAAACAAACCATTATTCATAATAGAATATCAGTGAAAGTGATCATCATTTACTTTATTTCTTTGATGATTGTAATGCCTGTATCTTATATCAAGATATTGTAAAGATCTTTTATAATATATATGTAAAGATTTGAATTTATATTTGTGAAGCATTTTTTGATACAAAATCATGAGATTTTTGAATCCACAATAGCATCCATGCATGGTCTTGGCAAATTAACAGTAAGAGGCATGTATTATTTCGTTCGGGAATGGCCATTAGATATTCAATATGACATTGTTTTTACTACGCAAACAAGCACATATAATTCAATGTTTCTGATGAAGAAATAAGGTACATTCACATAGATGAATCACTGAACGAATCAATAGACAGCATATACGACATATTTATATACATTATCTCAATCTCAATCTCATGGAACGTACATTGTTATTTTGGAGTGTCCTGCACCCAAGTGGCCAAATCTTATTGTAGCAAATGTCATGTAAAAGTCTTCAAAGCTTTGGCGTCACGCTCATTGGCGTATTTTCTTCGGCCTAATGTTTCCTGAAGGAACCCAAACAGATCACATGACATGGGCACGCTTTAGGTGGCAAAGTACAGGGCCGACCATTCCCCTTTCATGGCACCGCATTGACGGAAAGTGATTGCAATAGCAATAATATAGCTTTCTCTCTTCTCTCTCCACTTTCCACAGTCTTCTTCCGACCCCCAAAACCGTAAGGAAAAGAAAACAGAATAGTGGGGCAATGAACATTCTGAGTAATCTTAAAGGCATCAATGCAAGGTAGCCAAGCAAGTAGTTAGGGAGGGGTGTTTTCATTGTGTTATAACCACAGTAATAGAAAACAATCTTAAAGGCATGAATGCATGGTAGCCAAGCGACTAGCAGGTGAGGGGTGTCTTCATTGCCCCGTTGGATATGCTATGTTTTGGAAATTAAGGATCGGTGTGGTATCACTTCAACGAAATATTGGAAACCTTATGTTTCGACATTTTTTCCGATGGCAGTTGCTGTCAACCACATTCTTAGAGGGCTTTGTGTGGAGTTCCACTCGGATATATTCATTGTCACAGTGATGAACAAGGACTCAGCGATATGTTAGCTTGACGTTATCACTCCATAAATCTCCAATTAATCGATGGCAATGAAAACCTTCGATAATTTTTTTTCTTCTAAGAATACGATTCAATCATAAACTTTACTTAAAAGCTGCAAATTAAGTGATTTACAGTACATGAAACAAGATAAAATTAAAGCTTAAGATATGTTTATACTTTGAAATTAAAATGACTTTACATAATTTTTTTAAGATTGAACTCATCATTATATTTGTATTTAAATACATATTTTATTATTAATTTTAATCTCACTGTCAAAGTATTCAATTTCATCCCTACAATAAGCAATCCAAACCAATCTCTCTAAATAATTTCACCTGTTATCTAAATCAAAGCCTAGTATAAATGGATGAGAAAAATTAGAACGGCAAAAGGAGGAAAGGAAAGAACTTGAAGGAGCATTCTATATTGGTTTTAAGATCATGTTAAATGTATAAGATGAGAATAGGATAAAATAATATGAGTGTGAATAAAATAAAATTCAATAATATCATCTTATCTTATGTTTGATGTGTATAAAGATTAAAAACAAAATAAAATGAACTTTTATGTCTTTCGCCATATTTGTTATGTGTGAAATTAAAGTAGTATAAAATGAATTTTTTTTTGTAGTACTATTTTTTAAAGTAACTTAAATTTAAGTTTATAATTTTTTGTTATAAACATAAAAAAAAAATTAAAAAAGTTAAATATTATTTATAATATTATAATCAATAGTTAAATTTATTAGTTGATTTTTAATAAAAAAAAATTTATGTACGTTTTCAAAAATTGTATTTTTAAAAATAAAATTTTATATATAATATTTCTCTATACTTTTTCACTTTTTTCTTTTTTTTTTTATTTTTATATAATTTAAATATATTTATTTTAGAAAAATTAGTTTTTCTAAGAAATAAGTTAATTTTATTTAATTACATTAATTTTTCAAAAAGAAAATTTGTAGATACTTTTCTTTATTTTATGTTTTTTCTTCTTTTTCTTGTTTTTACCAATTATAAGAAAAAAGGAAAAAAAAGAAAAAGAAATATAAAAGTTAAATTTAATGATTCGAATTTTATAAACTAAAAAATATACAATTTCTAATAATTTTACGGTTAACAATTATTTTTGGTTCTTTTTTCTCTCTTCTTTTCTTTTTCTAAAATAATAAAAAAAACTAAGATAGAAAAAAAAAGACAAAAATTTAAACGTAAGAAAAAATAGTTAAAAATATATTTTATAATATTTGTTATATTTGAGAATATATTTTCTAAAAAATGATTTAAAATTTTGATTATTTTTGAAAAAAATGAATTGTTCAAAAAATATTATTTTATCAAAATTATATTTTTTTATTCAAAAACAAGAAAAAAAGGAAAAGAAAGAAAAAAAAGTAAGAAATGAAAAAGAATAACAAAAAGAAAAAAATAATTTGGATTTATTAATTAAAAATGATCTTTATTATTTTATTAAATGTTTAAGTTATTTTTTAAATATAAAATAAATAAAATATAAGTATTTATTTCTAATATCATAGAATTAAAAATATTTTTTATTTTTGTAAAAAATAAAATCATTCTATACAAACAATTAATTTATTTTACATTTTAATTCTCCTTTTAATTTTGACATTAACTATAAAATAAGATAATCGTCACCGTTTAATTTCAGTTGCCCTATGCACTAGACATTTCCTAATTATATACTCAACCCCGGTGACTTTTCGTGTCACTAATCGTCTTCCAAAAGGGCCGAATAAAAGTATGCCACGAAATCAAAACAAGTCCAAATAAATCGAAAAGAGTTGCTTTAAAGCCATAAATGCATCCCGTAAGATTGGCATTTCATGTTCCTTAACAGCACAGTCCTGTTACTGGAGAACCAATAAGGGATGCTCGTGGGTAGTTGAAAGGTGTAAAAATGAAGATTTTCTCCTTTTTTTTTTTTTTTTTATATATATATATATACATATGAAAAAATTTAACAATTTAAAATTATTATTATTAAAAAAAATTATTTAAATTTATTCTCGATTCAAATAAAATTAATCTTAAATCTTAAAGCAAATAAACATATTTATGATTATAAAAAAAAAAAAAACACGAAAGGTCACCCCCACCAAACAAAAAGATATCCCCATGACATTCTGTAATTTGTTGCTGATATTATTTTTCATAGTAAACATTTCCTCACTTTTTACCTACTCCTGCAAGCTCCTCGCTATATAAATGGGCCCCTCCCAGCTCGTTCCATTGCCAACTCTCGTAGGAAAACGCTAGCAATATTATACTTTCTTTGATTTTTCGGCCTTATTTGTCTGTAAACAAAAATCTGTTCCGGAAGGAAAATGAAGTTTGTCTTGGCGACATTCGTGCTTGTTTCTCTTGTCCTAAGCTCCTCTTTCTTTGAGGTGTCAATGGCCGGTTCAGGTACGTAAAACAAAGCCAATGAACGAACGAGAAATTCTCAATTTTTATATTTTATGCTAATGATGATGAGTTTGTGGTTTCATGCATGGCAGATTTCTGTGACTCAAAGTGCAAGGTGAGGTGCTCAAAGGCAGGAGTAAAAGACAGGTGCTTGAAGTACTGTGGAATTTGCTGTGAGAAATGCCACTGTGTTCCATCTGGGACATACGGGAACAAGCATGAATGCCCTTGCTACAGGGACTTGAAGAACTCCAAGGGCAAACCCAAATGCCCTTAGATTTGATTTTCCCAGCTTGTGGGACTAAATCAAGAGTCATGGAGAAGAACCCACTATTGTTTTCTATTAAGCTATATAATCAAGGCTTATTTAAGTCAAAATTTACCTCTTAAATATGTAGTATATTAAATGAGAATAAATGGGGTGCTTCATGGTTTATGAATACGTTGTCTCATTAGATTAATTTCCATGTACTCTGACAATTAATGTGATTAAAGGTAAAAAAGACATGATCGCGGCAGCTGGCTTGTACTTGGTGATGATGTACAAGCTGAGGTTCATCAATTAAGGTTGTGCTGTTGGGAGAACTGGTACTTGAGTTGAAGCTTTTTTCAACGTAGTTTTTGGCTTGAGTCTTGACTGGTTGTCATATTATTCATCTTCCAAGTAGCATATTCACGTGCACCCACTTTTGTTTTGTCGCCCTTTGGCTCTTTGCTTGATGGCTGCTGCTCAATTATGCATCCTAGGTAGCAATAATTCGCTAGAATCTGCCAGAAAAAGGCTTGAGCTTTGAAGGCCGAAGTGGGTCATGATACGTAAAAATAATTTGATGTGTCTGTATGATTTTTTATATAAAATTTTTATATTTTATATTATATAAATATAATTTTACATAACAAAACATGAATTGCAATGCACCATCTCAAAAAATTTCAGTGGGAAAAGAGGCAAAAAGGACTCCGAACTTCAAAGTATTTGGTTTGTTATAATCTTCTGCTTTTGTCGTTGCTTACTCATTTGGGAAATGTATGAAACTTGTATTACAACCACCGAAAGTTAATGTAGATTTGTGGAGTGATTTAAACATTTATAGAAAGTGTTAGTCCAAGTAAAACCGCCCTAAAAATACTATTAAGAGAAATTAAAATAGCTTTTAAGCAAATTAATACAGAAGTACCCTAGTCACGATGGTTTGATCATGAACACTGAAATTACTGGAAAAGGAAAAAAGTTAGCAGAAAATGACCGCTTTCCGCCGCTACAACTAAAGTTTGCCACCTCAACGACGTACCCTTTGCTCACTTAGATGCATGCTTTTGTGTCATACTAGCTTGGTAAGCATGTTGAACTGGTAAAAAGCATGTGAAGGGATCAATTAAAAGTTCCAGATCGCTTCAGGGGTTCTGCATTCTGGGACGTGACCCTACAACTACAACAAATATCCTGCAAAGTAGAAAGTGTGAACAGTCTGTTTTGCCTGGATTTGGAGGTTTGAGACTTTTTGAGTAACGGAAACTGGTGGGAATAAGTTCACGGGCGGGCTAGATTCTATCTGCGATAGACAAAAATCCTTCTGCTTAGTCCTTCTTCTGTCAAGATCATCTTACAGGCAGATAGCCAGAATTTGTGGGCTACTTTTAAGTGTAAATCATCCTCGCCAAGATTAGAAAATGGAAATTGCTCAAGCCAATAAAAGTCTCGTCTTGACTAATTTTTGAAAGGAGATACTGAAAATTTCATTCCATGAAACCACAATTATTTCCCTTGCTCTTGCATCTCAAACCTTTTTTTTTTTTTTAAATCTGATAAATCATTTATATAATTCATGTACATGTTATTTAAAACACTATAAAAACATTATCTTTTTCTTAACTTGTGACATTTATATATGGTTCAAATTACTGAGATTAGTAGGCTTTACAGCACAAGTTTTGGAGGGCAAAAGCACCGGTGTGGCCAACCTTGTAATTTTCTTATGTAAATTATTAAATGTCCCAAGTCATCTAGTATTATGAGGATAATGCATCGGTAATGGTCGGGATAGCTCAGTTCGTAGATCAGAGGATTGAAAATCCTCGTGTCACCAGTTCAAATCTGATTCTTGGCATATGATTAATTTGTATGAGTATCTACTCTCCAAATTAATTGATATGGATCAACATAATACATACTTATCTAGCTAGGTGTCTAGAAGTAAACCCTCTTTTTTTTTGTATTTCTTTTATATTTTTTAGATGAGCAAAGAGTCTATTATTATTATAATGTAGTAAAAATTTGATTATCTTTCTTTTTCTTTTTTATTTGTTCATGTAGTGACTCCTCACATTCAAAAAAAATGTTAATACTTCATACATATTTAATTAAAAGATTAAAATAATTGATTGAAAGACCCAACCAAAAGTCTAATATAAAGGAATTCAAAGATAGAAATAATCAAGACTCATCTCAGTTATAATACAAATAGAATCAGATCCCCTTTCATTATTTCTTTGTATTCTCTTTCATATTCCATTTCTTCATTACCTTCTATATGACTCTCTAGAGTTCGTCTAAGTGATATGCACGATACAAAATTCACGATACAAAACCCTTGTTGTTCATCCTATTATCTCGACTCGTCCGAAATAAAATAAAAAAACCTCTACAAAAATCGAGAATCTCAATGATATATTATCTTTTATTTATAAACTAAACTTTATTTGCATTTTGTGATTGACACTGATCTAAATGAATTTGACTTATTATAGATTTTAACACAACTTTTCATTATAAATTATTCTCATTCAAAAACTCGATAAAACTTAACAACACCAAACCAATCCTTTCAACCATTTTGCTACTATTAACCAGCCCCAGGCAAAAAGGAGGATTGTTCAAGGGTGTTATTAGAGTCAGTGCCACTACGTTACAATCTTCATCATAGTCCAGAATGTTTCAAAACAAGCAATGGATCTACGTTGAATCATATCTATAAAATGTAGGTAAATCAGATATTTTACATACGACAGTATTCCAGTGCTCTGACGAAAATAGAAATGAGAGAATAGTAACTATGGTTCCCTTCCCTGATAATGGGTCCTTGTATCACTTGATCCGAGAGAGATTTCTTCCACATATTGACATACATGACAGTCAAAAATATGATCTTCATATAAAGTTATCTATTTGCAGTTTTCGCTTTCTTTTCAGAAAAATGGTAGATAAAAAATTTTACAACAGAACGATTGCAAACTTCATCGCCTCGTGCCGATCTGGTTTGGATGCACCATCATTGTCATTCTGAGAAGTTCCAAAAGCATGTATTCTGGTGCAAGATATTAAATAGTATACAAAAAACTATAGAGTTTAGATGCTTATGCCTGGATGTAATTTAAGATTGAAAAGGCTGAAGCTCTTGCTCTGGAATAGGAGCCCCAACAGGCTTGTAAGAAGTTATTGCTTGTTGTCTGTGTCGATAAAACAACCATATCCCAATAGCTGACAAACTAAGAATCAGAGTTGTTATAGATCCAAGTACCACTGCCAGAAAGTGATTTTGCCACCATGTCCTGTGAAGCTCAGTAAGAACCCAATGTTATTTTTGAAGCTAAACCAGTTCAAGAAGATGGAAAAGAAATAATATGTACAATCTAGGAAAGAATGTACTTGGACCAACAAAAAAACGAAAGTTGAGGCTGTTCTCTAAAATCTATATCAATTCCTAGTTCTAATGTAATTGCATTGAATTCAGGTCGGGCAACTTGAATTCACATGGACATGATTCTTGAGACCCCTAATAAATCAGTCTGTGTGAAATTTTCATAAATTTTCTGAACCCAACCACCCATGTCTCATATCCGAGTTTAGGTAAAAAAGTCCTAAAACAGGAACGTTGGCCAAGGGCAAAAAGAACCCTAAGTTGTAGACAGGTAATAGATACTAGAGCAAAATATCATGGTCTACTATAATGGCCTAAACCCAGGCGCCCATTGCTGCATCATGCGTCCCTCCCAACCCTCCTAATTTACATCCTGGGATGGAAAAATAGTGCTAATAGCCTTTCTCCACCGCGACCATCCCAAACCTACCGTATGGCCAACCCACAACATCATCTTTCTATTTCCAATAGTATTCTGGCATCCCAGTCCCATCCCTCCTACTGTGACCTTAATTAATGCAGTGACCATATGAGACTACATATTGCATTCTTTATTTGTATACTTTGATCAATCTTTCTTTTTTTAACTTCTTTCACATAAGTATTGGAGCACATGCGACACTTTAAATGTGCCAAAAAGTAGACCACATTTGGCCTTCAAGTCCACAAAAAAGGGGGAAGCAAGATCAGCAAAAAAAGCAAAAGGCAATCCAATAAAGCCAAATAGTATAAGTTAACCCATGTCCCTATGCAGCCCAAATGTCAAGCTACAGTCTGCTAATTGTATAGTGTTCAAAACAAAACTCTCTATGGGGGTTAAGAAAATCATAAATTTTCCCCCAGGTCTTTCAGTGGGACACAGATTTCATATCTTAACCCGAACACATATTACTAATTATTTTCATTTGCAAGAAGCAGGCAAGACTTTTGCGTTCTCTAATGGTCCAAAATGCTCCAAAGGTTTGTTCATCACAATAATAGTAGCCAATTAAGTCCACACTAGTAGCATAAAAGTAATAATAAAAGTGGAATGCAACAGAGAACATACAACTTCCTTTGAGGTTCGGCATTCCATTCAATCAACTTATAGTTTCCAAAACTCTCAGGAAACTGCATTTGATGATCCCTTAAGCGCAGAATGATGCTCTGCACATAATGAAGCAAAAGAAGCTCAAGATCAACACAGGTAAATAGATGAAATAATATTTAAGTTGAATATGTAAATATTAGTATCACAGTAGACGAAATACCAGCGCAGTGGTATTAGAAATATAATTAGCAGGTGCAGCAGGAAAAATGCCCCATTTAACAAAGTAATCATTCCCTTTGGAAGTGACATTCAACAGGCGGACCTGAAAAATAAACCAATCACATAACTACCGGTCAACCAGAGAAAGGCTACTTCATAATTGTCAAACAAAAAGGAATATGAGAAGATACTAGTTACACAGATGGATAGACCTACAACTACAATCTAAAATGACACTATCAGGCTAAGGCTAAGTGCACATAGTGGTAGTTATATGGCCACTCCCAAGTACCTATAAAAAAGGATGAAGAAAACCACACATAAGATTAGGGCAAGCAAGATTAATTCCTAAGTTAAATACTAGAGATGTCCAAGGCCTGACTTGAGATAGGTTCAAGGTCAGCTGTATACATAAAATCTGAAGCTCAGGCCTAGAAAGAAATCTTTGTCTCATTATCTGGGCACAGCTGGAATATTTATCAGGCCCAGCTTTTTTATCTAGGCCCAGCTGAACCAAATTTTGGTGTGCTATTCGGCCACCTGGTAGGTGGATACTTCTTGAAATTCGATTCGGATAATATTGCACCGATACCAAATAAGATAATTTTTCCTCAAAAAAATTTGAACCAATAAATAAAATATTTCAAAAGCAGTCCAATGCACAACCTCATATCTAATTCCCAGAAGGCCTGAAAAACTTAGTTATAGTCAAGGTAATTCAGCTGTACCTGTGAATTATCAACTCCCAGTTCCTGAGAAATCAATTCTGCAAGCTGCTTGAAGTTGGGCTTCCAGTTGGAATCATTTGTGCTAATTGACATATCAAATGTTAAAAATCCGATACGAAATGAACCTGATTATCATGTTTGGGGAGAAAATATAATCAGAGAGAATGTACAGCTTACAAGACCAATTTGTATAAATGAATGCATCAATATCGCTCAAAAATCAACAAGATTAATAAGCTTATCATCATACTAAATGTCAAATCCATAGAATATGAAATAAGCACCACGTAGTGCAAACACTAGCCCACTGCTAGCAGAAAATGATGATTATAGAGTAAACAATATTATTCCAAAAAGGATGTGAAAAGAAATTAGGCCATCCTGCTATAATAAGCTTTAAATGCATGCATACAAGCATAAGTTGTGAGAATCTGAGTACAAACAGATTATATACGAGAAAAATATATAATATCCCAGGGGTTGAACGTACTCTATTTGTCAGGAATTATAAGCCTCCTAAATCTACAACACGTTTAAGCCTATAAGGACAAAAATCTAACTTCATAGATGATACTATCTTTGTTTGTATAACAAAATTTTCAAGATTACAAAAGTACATGTGTCATCAGCCTCTTACAAAAAGCAACTTTTTTTCAAAAACTTAAATATCACCCAAAAAAAAAAAACCTTATAAAAAATAAAAGAAAGAACTCCAGTTTCAACTATCATCAAGGTGACAAAAACAGTTTAAGTTGGCAAACTTCTTAGAGGCCTTTTAAACTATATCATAGTTTTCCCAATATCTACCAGATCCTTCTTTTATGTTTCTAATTTCCATCAATGCTCTACAATATACAGCAGCAGAAGTTTCAAGCCAAGTGCAGCATCTCTGTTTATATTTGTAATTTTCATCTGGCTTGATTTTTCCTTCATGAGAAAAGAACTTAACCACTAAACTATACGTAAGAAAGTATTTTTCCCTGAATTGTTATCACCAAACATCAATTAATGGAACAGTGCAAGGGATGAAACCAATTAACAAGGGGAAAACATTGTAATAAGCCATGCACCTGGAAGAACATTTGGTGGCAATCCACTTGGGGCTAGCGTAGGAGAAATTTCCGTGTTAGTATCCTTGCTTTGGGAGACTAAAGGAGCTGGTGCAGGTGCACCAGAGAACTGCACTCTCCTCCATAATTCAGAACAGTTAGTTTTCAAAAAACCTATCCTGTCATTACCCCGATCATAAGTGACTAGGGTGTTCCGCACCACAATTCCTGCCTCACAAAAAAAGAATTAAAGAGATTATCACTGCAGTCACGCAAACAAACAGGATATATTGAGCTGGACAGAAGCATATGGTCCAAACAGGCCTAAGTATACTACAAGAACTTTAGATCTTAGGCATACATTCTATGCTACACTTGCACAACATAGAGAGGGGGCCTTGTCTTTGGCAAATGATGCAACATACCTCCTAAAAGAGTAGTCGTTTCTGTATTTGCGAAAATTCCCAAGCAATATGCACCGCTAACCTTTGTGTGCTAAAAAGCATGAAATTACGAGACAGAAGAGATATGTCAGATAGTAGTTCACAAACTAGCAAAGAAAATAAACAACGCAAGAATGTCTTATAAACACTTAAATTAGCTTTGCCACCAACAAGGGACCCATTTTGGTCTTAAAGCATGCAAAATTTAAAAAAGACTAATTACCCGGAACAGGTAGTTTTCAGGAGACAGTGATAGCTTCTTTCCTTTGTTAAATACCATCTCAACCACTGGGAAAATTTTTGATAGTTGGGAAACATCCCTGTATCACATTTCAAGAAAAATCATTAAGATGGACTCAACACAACAGATTTCAGCGTTTTAGATAAAATGAAAAAGTTATTGGCAACACCTTCCAGCACCGGAAAAACAGATATCAACAAAATTAGGGTCAGGACCACGAACCCTTTTGAGAAAATGAACTTCCCTTAGGATCTGCATTAAAATAGCCAAATAACCATGAAGAACAGGTCTGAACATTAACGTGCAGGTAAATAGATGCTGAAATTTATGTTCATAAAGATTAAACTTAAACAACTAAAGACAATTACAAATAAACTGACAGAATAGTTTGAGTTGCAGCATGTACAGAACAACACAAGAATTAAGTATTTTATGATGAAAGAGATTAATCAAGGTTGCACTTGCAGCTATAATGAAACCTTGATGCTGTGGTTGCAGCTATAAATTTCAAGATGGAGGCACAGACCAAGCAACTGTTCATGAATTACTAAAGCCTAAAAGGCTAAATCACAGAAATCAATCCCCAATAACCATTGTTGTCATAAACATGTTAGTTCGCTCAATGCTTCCACAACAACTTAAAAATGCAAATTGCAAAGGAGTCATTATTTTACCAGTACTTTATCTTTCCCTGACAAAGTGTTATTACTATTTTCCCAATAATAAATACGAAAATGAAGTCCATATTTTTTTAAGGATAAGAATCATGCATAACAGACACACTTCAAACTTCTGATACAGGTCCTATAGAAGACAAATTCCAGAAATTGTATGATTAAAGTAGATAGTACCAATATTAAGGAAGCAGCATCTGCAAATGCTAGGAAAGAAATAAAGCAGTTCTCACCAGGAATAACTAGTTTAAATGACATTGTAACCAAGATATATTAATATGTATGTCCTCAGTTTCCTCCACAATATAATACCTAAAGGTAACATATAGATTACAACAAATGACAAAATGAGTAGTCATTCATCTACTAGGGCACACGTAAATGCCATAAAAGCACATGCTTTTAAACCTCACAAGCAAAATAAAAGAATTTTTCTAAGCCTCAATAAACAATTCTGGCTTCTGCAAAGTAAATATTAATTATAGAATAGAAAATGAGAACTTGACTAGCAAACAAACTAAACTTAGCATGAAACTAAAAGCTATTGGCTCTTACAGCATCTCTAAATGCAACAAACGCATCTTTCGGAAAGTAAGCGTATGTTGTTCCACTGTCCAAGACAGTTCCATGCCTTCCATCAAAGACACCAGTAGGTAACTTCAATCGCTTTCCAGCAACATGTATTTCCTTAAGCTCAATGTTGTAGTAAGGGCTGTTGACATTCAAAAACTACAGTGAATGTGTAAGAAGAACCAGATGCATTCTTCAGAAAAATACATCCACAAATACAATCCAGTAGGAGAGGTATACCTGCGGAAAGGATCTGAATGGGAGAAAACCATATCAGGGGGAGGCGTGATTTTTCCGAGAACCATTGCACCCCCACCAACACCCATCCCACCATAACACAAAGAAAATGAATCACCAATAACACCCATTTCAACAAGTTGATCCACAATACTAAGCCTCCCACGACCCAAACCCATTATACCATCAGCTCGTTGGCTGTAAAGATCACCTGTTTCCATATTTTCGCAACCAAAAACAGCACGCTGAGGCACGAGTTCACTTTCATTCCCAAAAGAAACAATATCCTCCCCAAGCACCCCACTGCTGGAACTCATCTCAGCATACCGTCTATCATAAGTGCATTGCTTTTGCTCATCATCACAATTACAACTAGGATTGCATTTTACAGGTTGATAAGTGGTAGACAAATCTGGTTGGAACCTTGGATCCTGGATTTCAAGAAGAGATTTATATCACCAGTTCCCTTAATTAATTTCCAACTGACAGATTTAGAAATCAAGAAATTAGACTAAGATTCTAAATCTCGTAACCAAGCAAAAGTCACTTCCTCATAATGGCAAAAACTAAGACTCCAAATTTCCATTTAACACCTCTCTTTACTTTAAATTTCCACTAAGCTAACAACTCAATAATTTCAATTTGATTAAAGTTAATAATCTCAATCTCATTTTTCAACAAAAGGCACTAATTTCAAATTGATTAATTTCAATTAACAAGTGGGAGAGCTGAACTGTACGAACTCGATAAGACGGAAACCAACCTGATGTTTGCCGCACCGGGCACAACTGGAGCAAGGAACATAAGTCACAGTACTTCCGGTGTCGACGATAAGAGCGAATTCCTGAGGCGGCGTTCCAATCCACAGCCGAGTCGTATAATAACTGCAATTTACTAAAAAAATAACAATAAAAAATCCCCCCAATACTTCGAAAAATTCAAAAAAAAAACTAAACTTTTTTATAGGAGAATGACCCGTTGGAAAGGAGATCATCGTAGAGTCTCATGCGAGCGTTCGGAGTTGAACGAGAGAGCTCCGATTGCTGAAGATGACGGCGGAGATTGTCCACGTGTCGGTGCATGGAATGATTGCGAGATGATAGATGTAGCGGAAGGACCATTGGCCGCTGGTAATGATTTTCTCCATCGACGGTGGAGGGATGGAACCAAATTACGGAACAGACGATCAGAAGGAAAGAGGTTAGGTGAAGCCTGGTTCGAGCCATAGGCGTCAGTTTGGCTCCAGATTTCGGTCAACGACGACAGACCACTGCAGACGGTATTTAAAAAGGAAAATACGAGAAATAATGTTACTTTCTTTTAATAGTGATGGGCCAATCACGGGAAGGCACGCCATGGGGTAGTAGAGAGTTTTTTGTCAAGTAAACGTTGAATCTAAACGGTGACTTTTACCCGTAATCAAAAGTCTGAAACAAGAGCTAAGCAACGCATCGTTTCGCCATTGGAGGAGACTCGTTTTAAGGTGAAAGCTTTTACATGTCTTTAGTGCATTTTCAAGGGTTAACATGTTCGGCAAATGAAATTTCCAACCGGTTTTGTCTGTTGTTGTCATGGCCAACCAATCAAACATGGAAAATGGACACTAATCCACTAATATATAAATTAAGTTATACTAAATTGGATTCATCACATTAAATAATATTTAAATATAAATTCACTCTTTAATTGTGATGAAATTTATTTTAAAATTTATTTCAATTCGTTAAGTTCGGTAAACAGTCCAATACTTCCATATCCGTAAATCAAAAACAAAGCTTAGTTGATTTTTATTATTTCCATCGATCAATAAAAAATAACAATTGACATGAATAATTATTATATGTAAAATACTTGCAATTCGATCAATAAACTCCATTTCAACACATCCAACGAACTTCATTTTAACGTATAAGATTGCAACAGTGAGAATGAAAGAAAACAAAACATTTTATAAGAGCAGTTGGTGCAACAAGAAGATTGCAGATGCATTATACATCAGGAGGCCGCAAGAACACTTGAACGAGAAAAAAGAGTTAAAAGTAACCCAAGTAAATCAATGCCCTTGAATAAGGAAATGCTTGAACATATACAGCGTTTGACAAACAAAAGCGAAAAAAACCTCAAAACATGTTTTTCCCTTCTTTTCATGCTTCCTAAAGAATGATTGTCTGTATCCAACAACAGGGTATCCATGGCCACCGCTATGGAGACCCCAACATCTATGTGTAACATTTTGCAGAAATTCATGTGTCAGCCCACATAACAAAAACTACAGACTACAAACACCAATATCCTAGTTGTATCCTTATCTTGATGGATGCCTAAGCCCAATTTGCAGTGAAAATCTCTTGTTAGGCTATCACCTCATGTTATAATTTTGTAATTTTCTATGTTTACATACGTAGTGGCTCTCCCTTGTTGAACCAGGCGAGTACCCATCTTCCATAAGCATTGCTGCGCATAGTTTCAATGTTTTGCCGCACCAGATTCACCAAATCTTTGTGAACAGAGCCCTGCTCATGCAATTAAAAGAAACATCACAACCAAAAATAAGCTGAGACTAATAACAATCTCCAATATAAGTTACTATTAGTAATAGTCAAGCATGCAAATCATTCCATGTTGCAGTATTACAGATATCGGCTACTACAGAATCAAAGCGAAAGATGTTTTGAATAGCTGGCTCAAATAAAGATTCGTTTATAAGAAAGTATTGAGTTCAAGAAAACAGAAGTCTGTTTCATGCAAATCCAACTGTACAGAAAGTTCAATGAAAGAATTTACTATGATGATCGCACTGGCCAAACCTTTCAGAGTGTGGCTAACCCAAACCTATCCGGGTGCAACGGATTAATGTCTAATTAAGTAGTTAAGACATTTATATATACAACGGATTAATGTCTAATTAAGTAGTTAAGACATTTATATATAGTTGCACTATGCATAAACACCTATGCAAGTGCAGCCGATGACCATGAAGATGGATGGAAGTAGCAGAGAGTGAGAATTATGTAACCTTGGACACTTTCAAAGCTGATTGGATAACAAAGTTCCCATAAGGATCCACAAGAAGCATTGACACGTTGCGACTTCTAAGCAACTCCATTATAATTCTTCTAGACTGCTGTTCTACCGATTTCACTAAGCATTTCTCCACAACATTGCTTCCATACTTATTGAAGGAAAGAGATAGGTAATTTCCTTCAAGCTGTCTCAGAAGACTTTCTGTTATTTGTGGCTCTTGCAGTTCCAGTATATGTTGCACCACATAGTTGCTAAAGAAAAAAAAATACAGGAGTATATCAAGCTCAAATGAATTGCATTTCATTGCTTAACAATTTCTGAAAGGCAAATTAAGTTTCACATCAAAGCAAAGGAGTGAAGTAAAAAGGGGAGACGGTTTAAATAAACACAAACACTAACTTCCAGGGAACTAGAACTTAGGTTTCAGGGAAGCACAAACCCGTATAGATCATTGGCTAGGTGTAGAGCATTTGCTATTATCGCTCGAACTAGATGCGCTCTTGCCAATCCAACAGAGTGGTCAACACATTGCTGCAGCGCACAACATCCACTTTTGTCTGTTGCAATTTGATAGCAATTGAATGCCACCTCATTCAGAAGATACTGTCAATGAAAATCCGTGGACAAAAAATATGTTAGACATCAACAAATGTGTAAAACAGATCTTGGACCAGTTTCAGCATTGATAGAAGGAAGACAGAAAGCAGCAGTTAATGCATCAATTTCGTTGTGATAACGTTCGAGAAACAAAGTATCATAGTAACCTCTGCAATTTAATTAATTGACTGAACATATCTATCACAGAACCAAGAAGAACAAATACACAGAAACAATTATATGGAAACAAGATCAATATAGCCAAATGAAGCTTAATTCAAATCATAACCAATCCAACTACTCTTAACTCTTGGATGTTACCTTATTATCTTCGGCAGAGAAATTTCTCAAGCAATACTGGAGCACACGATGACCATTCATGTCCTTGGTCAGTGCAACAGCGAAAGGGCTTAGAGCTAACATAACTAAGGAGATTTGCTGTTGAGTAGTAAGGTTCTCTAACAATTTCTGTACAGCACGAGTCCTGCCACCAAATGAAGAAGTTAATTGTAATAATATTTTTTTTCTTAAGAGGCAAAAGAAATAGAAACGAGAAAAATCAAAGAAAACATACCCATGAACATTGAGACAAATGTTAACAAATCGAAAACCATCCTTTACAACCATTAAAAGAATCTGACACTTCTGTTCCTCACTACACACATCCACAAGTTTTTGAACAACATAATTCGCAAAAGGGTCAATCATCAACTCACAAGCATGATCAATAACCTCCATTAAAATCATATCAATTTCCTCCATTGGAGCTTCGTCGATAGCCTTTTGTAGAAACCTACAACCATATTGATCTTTTGCTAAGGACACAAACCCACCTCTCAAATCCCCTAGATTCAAACAATTAAAAGGTTCCTGTAAACAATGAGGCCTCCTAAAACTATTGTTAGTCTGATTAATGATGTTATTACGACTATTATAACTATTACAACTAGATCTCATTACTTTCTTGTTTCTTGAACGACCGGCAGCAGCGGCAGCCGCAGCCGCAGCCGCAGCCAAACCATTTTGATTGGAAGAGGGTAATATTGAGATTTCATTGGAAAGTTCATTTCTTATCGAATCAAGCAAATACCCATTTCCATTTAAATTAGAGGGTTGATACCAAGGTGACATGAAAGTATCCCAACGACCAATATCTGGCCCCACCGTCATCGCACCATCAAAACCCACATTCGGACCCCCAACAAGGTTACTTCTCTCTATTCCTGTTCCTGCCAACCCATCACCAAACCCATGCCCGGAGCCGTCCAAGAATTCACCATCAACAAGACCATGATACCCTAACTCTTGATTCTTCGGAGCTGACACACTGAGACGAGAAAAGGCTGATTCTAGGGTATCAGAAGGGCTCTTAGGAAAAGGGTTGTTTTGTACGGGAGTTTCTGCAAATACAGGCTCTGGGTTACTACAAAAAGGGGGATAACTTTCCGGTAACCGTAAAAACGGAGCCAAAGACGTTGTCGTCCCAGAGAAAGATCGGTTTCCGCGTACGGCCTCCATTAAACCAAAAAAAAAAAAAATCCTAAAGTGAAGAGAAACTCTGAAAGAAAGAAAATTAAAAATTCTTGAAGGGTTTTTGGGTTACTTTTAAAAGGGTTTAAATACCACGTATTTATAACAAAAAAAAAATTAAGGATATAAAGTCGGGTAAATTTTTTAATTCAGTAAGAGGTTATGTAAAACAATGCTTGTGATTTCAATTCGTCGGGTAAAGATGGAAAGGAGTTTAGATGAAGAAAGAGTCATAAATGGAGTGAGACTGTAGAGATATGGCTAAGATAAGAAGCGCGGGTTTTTTTTTTTCCCCTACTTTTTTTCATGCAATTTATGGAAACTTTTTCAAACTCGGAACAAAGCAAAACTGTCTCAAAAGCCAAAACCTTATACCAACACAGAACACAACTGTGTTTCCTCGGTCGCATGTCTGTCTGGTCCACGAGCGTTGACCATTGTTAAACAAATATATCCGCTTTTTCGCTTCCTTCTTATTTATGTCCTTTTGCCCTCTTTTGTCATGTTGATATTTTAAGGACTATGGACTTCCCAGGGGGATTCATAATTTACCGATAAGATTAAATGTGGATTTGGATAGAAGATTAGATTTATTTTGATGAGATTGAAAATAATGATAATAGTGAAATTAATATTAAATGATAATATATTTAAAATGAAATTTTAACAGTATTAATAAAATGATTATTAAAATATTATTTTTATTTTTATTTTTATTTTTAAAAAGATAATTCATCATGTCACTTTGAAAGATCAATAGGTTCTAAATTTATCCTAAAGATTCACATAATCTCTTCATGTAGAGGTGCTAAACGGTTGAGTTGACCCCAAACTCGTCCAAAACTGGTTTCAAGGTCAACCCAATTTAACCTTTAGACGAATTGGATCGATTTAATAGATTTTGGACTTGACACGTTAAGGGCCTAGCTTATTGCTAAATTGAGCCGAGCCGGTTCAAGGCTAGAATCAATTGATAATATTCTTTTTATTATTTTTTCTAAAATTTGTTTATAAATATCTCACTCCTTTCATTTTTTTTACAATTTCTCTCTCGAATGAATAATTATTTAAAATGAATAATGAATAATTTTTTAAAAGCATACTAAATAAATATGTTTTCTTAAAAGTAAAAATGAAATAATGAATAAATATTTTAACAATGACAAATTTAATTATATTTCAAATGATAAATAATAAGTTTAATTATATTTGAAATGTAATAGATAAATTTAACTTTATCATAACAAATTAAAAAATTTTAAAAGTATTATAATTTTTTTAAATAATAACTTTATTAAATAAGTTATAATAACTTTATTTATTAGGATAATAACTTTATTAGATAATAATTTTATCTTCATTATAATAGCTTTATTAAATAATAACTTTATCAAATAATAACTTTATCTTTATTATAATAATTTTATTAAATAAAAATATATTAAATAAGTCATTATTTTTAATAAAATTAATAATGAAATTTTAAAAAAATTAAAAGTAAAATTAAAAAAATCAAAAAAGACATTAAGAAAATAAAAAAATGTTAATGATCTGAGTTGATCTGATCTAATTTGGAAATCAACTTATCGGTTCACCAACCTGTCTATTATGAGTCCCTTTAAGGCTCGACGCGGTTCGACTCGATAATTAAATTGAGTCAAGTCGGTTCTCTTAATTAATGGATCAAAAATTGTTTAACTTAACTCAAAATCAGCCTAATTCAACCCAATAACAACTCTACCTTCATGTAGACTACACTAATTCAAAGATTAATTCGAGATTAATGATAACATCGTGATATCTTTAATTCATCCAATCCCATAAATCTTAACATTGGCTGTTATAATGGCTGCTTTAAATTTTGTTGAGTCCAATATTTACATTGAATAATTCCACCATCACACCATTTTGATGGATAACAAAAGCATGTGTACATGTATAATAGCATGCATATCATTCTTTTTTTGTTCTTGTATAGTTCAAGCTCGATAGTTTTCCATGTATACAAATGGAGATTGATTTCATTTTTTCGGAAAATGACATGCTCTTCCTTTCATCTTCTGCACCTAAATCCCTTTCCCATCAATCTTAGAGATGTAAACTGATAAAACATTTAACAAATAATTCATGTATATATTTGATTTGTATGCATTTATATTTATTTATTATTCTTAATAAACAATTATGAATAAATGTTTATTAGATTATATTTCATTTAACGAATCATTTAATGTTCATATACTGTTTGATAATAATAAAATTTTAAATTACACATGTACTTATAAATTATTTTAATATATAATTTTTAAAATTATATATTTATGTGAGACTTTTTAATTTGACGTCATATATATTAGGGTGAATACAATTTATTTGTATAATTTTTTTTGTTTAATATTTACGAATATGTTTATTTAATGTACACAAATATGTATTTATGAATATATTTATTTAATATTTATAAATACATATTTATGAATATGTTCATTAATATTCATTGATGAACTTAACGAACACAAATAATTTTAAAAATAAACTAACAAACATAAATTTAACAACATTCATTCATTAGATGTTTGCTTACACCTCCTAAATCCGTCTCTTTAAAGCACAGGTTCCAAACAGCTCAGGCAGAGCATTCAGCCTTGATTCCAGCTACTAAAAAAATTCAAAAACCGATTAAATCATAATTTTTTAGAAATTTAAATAAACATTAAACCGATTCTGAAAAAAATCAAACAAATCGAATCTATGGTTCAATTCGGTACAATTTGGATTAAAACTAATTTTTCAATCTATTTTAATATATATAATTATATATTTTTATATTTATTTAAAACTTAATTTTAATATATACTAATTTTAAATCCATGCTATATATAGATATCTATTCATCAATCAATAAATTTATTAAAAATATATTTTTTGAAACTTTATTATTAAATTATTAAGTTTCTGAAAAAGACAACATTTGTATATTTAATATATTTTATTTATAATTTGTATATTACAATACAATAATATAAAAAATTGGATATAATCATGAAAATTTTGTAAAAGTTAAATAAAACTCATATTATAATTTATTGAATTAATATAGTATATAAAGAAAATTTATCGCTTTTAATTTGAAGAAATTAAAATTTTCCTCATCTTAAAATCAATACTATATGCAAAAAAAATCTTAATGAATTATTGTTGAGACGAAGAGGTAGAAAATTATTATCGACTATTTATTGTTATTTTTAAATGATGTGTCAATTTATTTGATAATTCAATACATTTCGTAGATGACATTATCCAAAATTTGAAAACCAAAACTGCAAACAAAAAAACTAATCCAACGAATCAAAAGGAAAAATGAGTTAACGAAAACGAAAATCCAAGTCCATATGATAGAAAAACCTCATTAATTTCACAATCGAACTTGGCCTATTTCTTATACTGTATTTACATTCGAATGTATCTCAAAATTAATTTCTTATACTGTATTAAGAGAGTTTGATACAGATTCCAGAACAGGGGATTCAAGGGAATCGCAAAATTCATTTCTTTTTGCATTGTATGGTCCCTTTCGGGGAACAATAATGGCAATCTATGGTACATTGGAAGCTGCTACACCAAAGAATATAAAACCTAAGCAGTTTCTTCTAACTTTACTTTGAAATGAACAAGACAAAACCTAATAAAATGGAAGTAAACTGGCCTGCAGGTTGGAAAAACGTTTCTCCATCCTGCAGAATGAAAGGGAATCCAAAAAAAAAGTTATCCTTACATGATTTACGAGATGAAATGTAACTATGTGCAGCTCTGACAAGATGGTAGATAACGAACCGGCTGTTGTCTAATGTTTGGATGTGTATATTCATTCAAGGTTATTGATGCACCAAAAGAATGCTTCATTTTTTGAACATATTGATCAATTTCCATCATGCTATTTGGAGGCTCTTATATAGACAGCTATTATAATTCTGAGAATTCGTTATTCCTAGCTCTGACTGACTGTTTTCTTGACTCTTTAACTTCCCGTGGCAGAAAATCTCTTTGATAGTTCTATGCTGAACCAAGTCGAAGGAAGAGCACCGCCACGTGAAACAAGATAAACAATGAATGCTATGTATGCAGCTGTCCAAGTACAGATGAATAATCCAAATGGCAGTCCCTTGACTTCAGAAACAAAGAAATCCAGCAAAAGATATCCGTTGATTATTACTACCAGGGCAGCCACAGTCCATGCCACTCTCTGCCAAAAAAAAAAAAATCAATACATAAACCCACAAAAAGTTAGCTACCTTTTTAATTGATACATGAAACCATTCAGTTGTCATATCTCTATTAATTCACTCAAGTATCATCAAGCACAGCAGCTCAAGCTAGCTAGTATGTTGAATATACAATGGTTGATGCAGCTCAGGCGAACTAGTATATTGCATATACAATTGAAAAGAATGGTAAACTAAAAGAATGATACTAAGGAGTAACTAAATTAAATTAAATTACCTACTCTAACTTTGAGGACTGAAGACACCATAAAAACAAAAAGCATCCAATCCATTTTCATTTTCCAAAAGAGGGAAAGCTTGTTAAGATTTCAGGAAATTCACATAAACCTGAAAGATCAATTTGAAGCTTTTCCCGGAAAAGCCTCCAGTGGCTGGAAAGGACTGAATAATCATGAATTACAGCAGGAGGTTCTCTTTTTTTTTGGAACCATAGCAACCTGCAAACTGTATGCATTAAATTGCTCCACAGGTATCTCCATGGGTTCATATATAGCTGTATTTCCAGTTACGCACAAGTTCACAATACAATCACAATCACTGAAGCCAAATGCACTCCCAACGAAAATATGTGTAGGAAATTCAACGGATCCTAGGCTGTAAGGAGCTACGGAGTGAACTTCATGCTCTTTGATAAGGCCCTCCAAAATAGCATGTACCTTGAAGTGAAATCTCCTTTGAGGGTTCTCTAGGAAGTCCCTCCAGGACAAACTGGTATCCTTGGCTCCCACACCACCCCTTAAATTAGCATTAACCAGTAGAATTACTAAAATTAAGACACAATCTCACAAATTTGGTACTAAAATATACTTTGGAGATAATGGAGGTATAATAGAATAACCAAAACAATAGCAATGAACATGTCCACTTCTTGAAGGTTATGAGATAAATAACCCCAAAGGTAATTGAAGAACACCCTCCAACAAATGTGACGATCACTCATTGCATTTGCTTCCGACATAGAAGAGCCAGCATACTACATATACTCATATATCAGCACAGTTTTATTCCTTTTCACTGTATAGGCCTCGAGAGTAATACTGATGACAAAATGAGAGCAATGAGCCTACTGATGAGTAAATGCCAGGGAATATCTCTTACAGGACATATTACAACGGTCCATTGGTTGCAGGTTTTGCATCACTGTATCTAAATCTTAATAAAATTTTGGTTTCCAGGATAGAAAACCAACTCAATTTTTTTTTTTTTTTTGTTTAAAAAGACAAACTAGTAGATGAGGAGAGGCATAGAAAAGTGAAGCAGGCTGTTATAGTGATAGTAATATAAACTCGTGGCAGTTGATCATGTTTCTTATCATGTTCTCTTTGCAATCAAATTATTTCAAACATGAAAATATACTAATTATATGAAATGACTCGGTATTGATTTCAAACATGATAACTGCCGATAGTTTAGTTTTTATAACTTGCGGGCTGCAGCAGACTACAAAGAGTCACTCATTTGAAGCAATAGATAGTACAAAGAAAATGGAAGAAAAGTGGAACGAAAAGCTTACCTCCAGAATTGGCCCAATCCTAAAGACCCCCATGACCTGCTCCTTGGAAACCAAGGTTAGAAGTGGGATGAGTGCAAAAGGAATCTGTATTGACTGAAGTACATTAAGCCATTCATTCAAAATATCCAATGAGGCTTCAGAAGTGTTGAACACGATAGCTACAATAATAGTCGGCACAATTGCGAAGCTCCGTGTTATCAATGCCCTCAACCACTTCTTCAGACGAAGATTAAGAAAACCTCCCATTATAAACTGCCCGGCATATGTGCCGGTTATTGTACTACTTTGTCCAGCAGCCAGCAGGCCAATACCCCATATGTAGAGAATCGGAAAGAGTCCTCCACCATATTTCTCCTCTAGATACTGCCCTGCGTTAACTAGTCCGATGTTATTTGCCTGTTTTGTACCATAGAATCCCCTGGCAAAGACAGTTGTCACAAACAAATTGATCATGAAGGAAACTAGAAGCGCAACAGATGACTCAATTGAATAGTAGTTTAGAGCCTCTTGAACCCGGCCTCTCTTTTTGGGATCAATCTTTCTCGATTGTACCAAAGCCGAATGCAAGAAGACGTTATGAGGCATTATGACACAACCGACAACACCCACAGCTTGCCGAATCGTTTTTGAGCTAAGTCTA
Source organism: Firmiana major (assembly GCA_033439115.1). Classification (NCBI taxonomy): domain Eukaryota; kingdom Viridiplantae; phylum Streptophyta; class Magnoliopsida; order Malvales; family Malvaceae; genus Firmiana; species Firmiana major. The sequence goes on from CM065909.1 coordinate 49,743,640, forward strand.
GGAACCAAAATACCTACAACAACAGAAGAAAAAAAAATGATACTAAAAAAAAAGAAATATCACTTCATGCAAAATGATTATTATGTTGAAAAAAAATTACCGATTAGTAGTTCTTTTCCACTGGGTTTTGAGTCACCAAACATCCAAGCAAATGATAAAGCCATAGTTGCAATTAAAACAGCAAAAACAGCTTCTAGTTTCCTAACTCCATAATTCTCCAGGAACAAAATGATTAAACTGTTAACAGAGAGAAGGTGAAACACTTGTTAAGCGGTTAGTGGTGAAAACTATCATTTTTCAATTTAAAATAATAGAATCTTACTTGATCTTCCCCAGTTAACACCCAGAAACGCAAAAAAGGCTCAAACTTTACATTCAAACTAATCTATAGTATCAACCTTATAAAGAACCAAAAAAAAAAAAAACAAAAGAAGCGCGGGATATCGAATGACAATTCAAACAAAAAAGCAGCAGAAATTTCGTCAAATTGAGGATGTTTACCAATCCAATGCAGTAATTAAGACCCCAGCCCACAGCGGCAAAGCCCCATTACTCAAAATTTGGATAGCTATAGCACTCCCAATAACCTCCTGAATATCAGCTCCAATAAGAGCCAATTCCGCCATGAACCACAGCACGAATCGAGCCCAAGTCGGATACTCCTCCCGGCAGAGCTCCGCTAGATGCCGCCCCGTTGCTACCCCGACCCGAGCCGACAACAACTGGATAAGCAGGCCCATGACGGTGGCCCACATCAACAACCAAAGCAAAGAGTAACCCGCAATTGCCCCAGCCTGGAGATCCCCTTCCAGATTCCCTGGATCTAAAAACGCTATACTCATTAGAAAACCCGGTCCCGTAAACAACCAGAGCTTCTTCCAGGAAAATGGAGGGACAAAATCGATATTTTGATTGGATTCCGGTGTGTCCACGTCGACAATGACGATTTTCTCTCGGGATTCAAATGCGACCTCGTTTTCATCATCGGACGACGACGAGGAATGAGATTGAGACGGTAAGAGGTGCTTGGATTCGGATTCCTCAGCGGCGTCTTTGTCCAGGTCTTCTTTCGATGACTTCTCCTCTAGTGTTTGGGAATTCATCGTCGGAGGAGGAATATTCAGCTGGTCAGAATGGAATATTCTGTATGTTTGTTTAGCTGCCACCAGAACGGATCCGTATAGGTGGGGAGGCTGGCCCGTGGAGTGCCGTAACGAGTTGAATTTATATCGGCTCCATTTCTACAGTGTTTTCATAGTATAACATGGAAACGCTGCAATCGGTGGTTTTGACCATTAAGAAAGCGACACGTAAATAGTGATGCGGCAATCCACTCACATGTTAGTGAGTTTCTGCTTTTAAAGTTGATGTTTATTTAATTTTTTAATTAATTTTTTCATAATTTTTACTAAAATAATTGTAACTTCATTTATGTATTTTTTATTTATTTATCACTCACATTAACAATTCTCTGATTCCAAGTAAAATACTATTTTATAATGAAATTATTGAAAATAATAATAATAATAATAAGATGCAATCATTCAAATCTTAAGCAAAAAGTAAAATTAAGGAGAAAAATGGAAATCCAAATTTTATAAGGTAATATGTATCTAAATTAGAAATATTTGGGGTAGAAGTTTTTAAATTCCATTAATAGAATTAGCAAAGGATTTGTATTTTTAAAATATATTAAAAATAAAATATGTAATAATTTATTTGTGAAATTAAAAAATTATTATTTAAATATTTTTTATTATTTTTTTTACTTGTTTATTGAGACATTTTTTTTTTGATTTTTTTTTCGATAAGAGCTCATCAAAAAACACCAAAAAAAAAAAAGGGTAAAGCATAAGAACTTAGGCAAAGTTGACTAAGATGTTTTGGTCCTTGGCAGCCTGCAATAAGGGTGTAATCGAGTCGAGTCGAGTCGATACAGTGAGGTGCTCGAACTCGAGCTCGACTCGAAACTCGGTGCTCGATACTCGGCTCGAGCTCGATCGAGTCTTATTTTTTAAGCTCGAGCTCGGCTCGAGATCGAATTCGAGCTACTCGATTAGGCTCGATTATATAAATTCAATATTTTGTTCGAACTCGATTAGGCTCGATTAGGCTCGATTAAGCTCGATTAGGCTCGAATCATTATATAAATATTATTATATTATTAAAATATATAAAAACTCGATGCTCTATTAGGCTCGCGAGCTACTCGAGTAGGGTATTTAAATGCTCGAATTCGGCTCGCTCGATAGCTCGAGTAGCTCGAGCTCGAGCTCGACTCGACTAAAATCGAGCCGAATTCGAGTTTTACTCGAGTCGAGCCCGAGTAGCTTGCGAGCACCACTGTATCGTTTACACCCATAGCCTGCAATGAGCAAGTCAACACACGAAATATTTAATTTTAATATTATAAGAATTTATGTTAGGATTATTATTATCAATATAATGTCAAAAAAAATTTTACACTAACAAAACAATATTGAAATGATAATATATATTTTACATGATGAATTTTTTAATAATTTTTTAAAGATATATTATTATTTTAATTTTCAAATTAATTTCGTAAAAGTAATTCCGATTTATGAGTTGTAGGTCATTTTCGGGATTGGGACAACCTTGCAACCTCATGTTACCTGATGTGAGGCAGAAGAAAGATGCGTGTGGAAGCCACATGGATTGTCGGTAGCTATAGTGAACCGAAGCCAAAGTTGCAGCAAACTACTCTCAGATTCAGCATTGTTCTAGCACATTCAAACCGTTTTTATTTGTTTGTACATTTTTGTTCTTAGTGTTAAAACTGTACATCTCTATACTGTGTACTAGCTTTAATGTTCATAAAGGCTTTTTATAAATTCAGAATTCAATTGCATCAATCATGGCAGAGAAGAAAGAAGGCAATTGAAGCGTTTACTTGGTGATGGTTTGATGGGTGCGCGAGGAAATAAGCCATGTGGCGCAAAGGACTTGTAAACCTTTTCCATCAAAATCTTCCATTATCATATATCCTGGAATGAGTTTGGATATTTGGTTAGATGGAGCGTCTTTACTCGTTGGTTTAAAAATATATATATATTGCAAGTGTTAGATATTCGAATATTATGTTTTAAAGATAAAAGTATGATCTTTTCAAATCATGTTTGATTTTGACGTAATTGCCTTCTTGATGATTGTTGCTGTGGAATACGAGCATTTTTCACTTTTCCATGACAAAGATGAGTGTAATTGGAAAATTCTCTGAAGCTCTAGGACCCCATAAGGTGATATATAGAAGACTCAAGTACGTATGCTCGCTCTACAGTCCAATGATATGGCATCTCAAACCATGGCCACTGGACTTGTAGAAATCGGAAAAGGTTGCACGAGTGGTAAGCATTCACTGCCTTTTTCCTGTTGCCACTTGACTCCATATTTCCTTATAGGTATGGATCATGTCTTCGCATTAAATGAAAACTGAAAATTGAAAGGAAGTGTGAAAATAGTTTTTTTTTTTTTCAATTAGATTTAATAATTTTAAATCCGAATAAAAAAAAAAAATCTATACATATTAGTATCCCAATAATATGGATCCAAAATATAATAGGATCACCACTCACGAATTACTATTGCCCATCAAAAACCTCTACTATCTTTGAAAATCATTCACTTTGTGCACAATTATTAAACCTTATGAAACAAGGGAGTAGAGATCATCATGCCAAAGGAGATTTGACCACTATAAAAAAAGGTCACATGGCAAGCCAAAAGGGATTCGAATTCTCTTATTTCTCTAAAATATTTCAAAGACTCTTACTAACTTAACTCGGAGCAAGTCCCGTCGAGAAAAAACTCTGGTGGACCTTCTGTTTTGCTAGTTGATCCGAGGAGAAAAAAGTCGATCCATCATTGAAAAAGCCTCTTACCTTTTTGACATCAATATTTTGACGTCGTTTGTGGAAACTCGAAGAAGCAGCCATGTCGAGCTCCCAAATAAACCAACAAACACCAATTCCAGTGGAACAGCCACAGACTGACATATCCCCTCAAACAGTGTCAATGGAGCAGTACAACCAATTGCTCGTCTAAAACCGGGCTCTAACCGCTCGCATGCTCACTACACCCAGATCGCCCAACGCCGCGCGATTCCCTTAACCGAGTCGAATGCTCGCCCAATAACTCTCTCTCTATTGAACACCAAGAATCACAAGAGAGACAACGTAAGCCCAGTAGAAAGAAGGAAAGGGAAGAAAGAAGTGTCAATTCTCCAACAATAGACTTGACCAAAAGGACCAAGACTGACCATGGGAAGTCTAATCTTTCTATGCATGAAAAGTTGAACGTTGCCTGTGAAGAGCTTAAGGAGACGAAAAGAGAAAGGCAAGAGTTGGTTCACTGCGTTATGCAAATAGACAATACATTATCCCTTGAAATCCAAAAGGAAATTATCCCTCATCATTTTCGAGTATCCAAGGAGAAGTACAACGGTACAGGCAACTCGTCGAATCACATTTTATTTTATGAGGCCACTCTCGATTTATATGGCATCAATGATGCAATTAAGTGTAGAATATTTCCAACTACACTGAGAGGTACCGCTAGATCTTGGTTTTGTTCTCTTATGCCTAACTCTATTACTAATTTTGTTTAACTCAGTAAACTATTCGTTAAACACTTTATTGCCAATAAAAGTATAGTAGGACTTCTGCTAGTCTGATGTCAATAGTTCAAAGGCCCAAAGAGAGCTTAAGGGATTACACATGTAGATTTACTGGTTTCTACGCTGATGTAAAGGACCCCAATAACAGTTTTGCAGTCCAAGCATTCCAAGCTAGCGTGTTCAGTAACCATGTGCACTACTCCTTCTGTGATGAAAAGCTAGTGGCATTACATAAAGTCTTTCAAAAAGTCAATGATTTGACAGAAGTAGAAAAGATCAGAAAGACAAACATTGAACGAGCAAATGATCAGATGAACCCTAGATCAAGTTTGGACATGTAAAACCAAAAGATAGATGTCTCTATAATGCCCCCCACCATCTAAAGTATATTTTTATTTACTTCTCATTAAGTTACGTTACACCATAGAGTTCCATTTGTTTCAATCATTTAACAATTTGCAATGCCTAGCAAAAATTAAAAATGCACAGAAGTCTGATTGCTTGGTTAAAGGCCTTAGCGTCAATATCTTCGACACTTGCTCGCCCATGGTCTTAGCGTCAGCATGTTGACCACTTGCTCGCCTATTAGTATCTTCGGCACTTGATCGCCCACTGTTTGAGCGCCAATCTCACTGTTACCAGTTCACCCATGACCTTGGCGTCAGTATCTTGGGCCTTTGCTCGCCCGTGACCTAACCGCTAGTCGCTTAGACTTCTAATCACCTATAACTTAAACACTGGTATTATGGACTTCTCCATTCACTATTGGCCTAAGTGTCAGTGTCCTAAACTCTTGCTCGTTCATAACCTTAGACTTCTCTTCGCCTTGGGATGCAGCCCCTCGAATGCAAGATGAGTAATGAAAAGTCTTGGACAAACACCGATCACTTTATAATCACCATTCGTCCTCAATAACATGGGTCCAAAATATAAGGGTCTTACCACCCACAAACTATCACTTCCCACCAAGATACAAGGAAACCTCTCACTATATCCGAAAAGCACCCGCTTTGTGTACAAGCATTAAGTCCTATGAAACAATGGGGTGGGGATCATACCAAAGGAGATCTAACCACTATAAAAAAGGATCACGTGGTAAGTCAAATAAGACTCAAACCCTCTTATTTCTCTAAAATAATTTCAAAAACTTTTACTGACTTAGACATCGGAGTAAGTTCCACTGGGAAAAAACTTCGGTGAACTTTCTGTTTTGCATGTTGATCCAAGGAGGAAAATGTCGATCCACCATTGAAAAAGCTTCTTACCTTTTTGACATCAATGATACAAATTAAAATTTGATAAAAATTATATATATAAATATAATAGAAACTAAAAAAAAATTTATATTTGGTAGATAAATATAATTTTTTTTACATTTTACCTAATAATATCACTTCTCCTTACATCTATTCTCATGGTTGGTAATTTGCTATAAAGTTCTAGGTTGACATATCATGAAATCTAGGCCCATCAGCAAAATGTGTCAGGGTACTTTCAACTCGAGTTTATTTCAAATTTGGGCCAATATTAGACTCAACCGAACCGAACCAACAACTAAAGTACCATAGAGCAAGACCCTCGTGAAAGTACGGCAATGAGCAACGAAACTAACGAAGACGCCAAGTGGCCCAACTCGTGTCAAATATGAAAAAGTGCGCATGTCCTGACATTCTTATGTATAAATATAATAAAATTTTATATTAACATAATTTTTTTTTATTTTATATAATATAAACATAAATTATAAATACGAAAGATTTAGTTTCCAGTGACTGAGCCTTTAGACATAGCGAAGCCTATCCACCAGCACCTCACGAATCCTAGACCAGTCAAAGCTAGTTTGAACATTTACTGTGTGACTGATTATATCAAATCTATTATTTAATGAAAATAAATTATATGACTTGTCTTATTATCAAGTGTTTTTTATTTTGTTGAATTTGAACCGAATTAACAAACAATTTTTTTAAATGGACTAATAAAAATTGACTGATCAAAGATTTTTAGTTATATATACAGAGCTATCAATTTTTATTTTTTTAAGAAAGATAAGTACAATAATTTAAAATGGTGACAGCTAATTGTAATGAGAGGAATATAGTCTATGTTAGATAGCCCTCGATAATCACATTTTTCATTAAATAATCATCTCTGTCTTTATCTTGGATCGAGTAGATTTATCTTTTCATATTTTTTTATGATATTAAATAAGTTAAATTATGATTTCAATTTTTAATTTATATATAGATTAAAATTTAATTTTATAATATATTTAAATTTAATGTTTTATTTTACTTTTAACATATTTTGCACTTAGTAGATTTATATATTTTTAACCTATTTTACACTCAATAATATTAAATTTATGTGTAATTATATATATTTATATTGATTTTATAGTAAAATAAAAAATTTTGATTTTACTATATAAATCACTGAAAAATGATCCTCATGAAAAAGATTATAATTTTCTACTTAATTACATAATTATGGCCCTTAATTAGTAGCTAATTCCTAAAGTTTATGGCTCGCCTAACTCTAATCTGTTTTAGATATATAGCATCATTGAAGGAAATTCAAAGTTGAAATTATGGGAGCTTAATTGTCAATAAATTTAGCAATAAAAGCACTATTTTAGGGCTTGACATAATAAATATTGGATTGATATTATATGCTAGTGAAGCTTTTTTATTCTATAAGTAAGGATAGGATGGATCAAACTTCAATAAAATTTCAAAACTTCATTAATATTTACTTTTAAGATTTTATGTATTTTTAAATTTTACTCACTAATAATGTGTCATCAAGTGATTGACTAATAATATATAGTTTGTATACACTATCAGTGCATTATATATAAACTCTTTTTAAATAAATTGATATTCTCAATTTTGACCAAATGCCTCAACAATAGACTTGCTCATAGGTGGGCTCTAGCCGGATTCGGACTATATAATAATAATAATATATATACAAATCTAAACTCAGATCGATCCATAAATTCATACTTAATTTTTTGTCTATGCTCCTTTTATTTTATAGGACAAAACTCGAGCTTGGCATAACCCTCCAAGATAATTTTTTTTTATATTTTAATTTTTTGTTTATTTTATTAATTATTTTTAGTTCATTTAAAATTTAATTTAATTTGCTAAAATTTGTATATCAATTTTTATATTAAATATAAATAAACATATTTATTAATCAATAATATTTTAGATACATATAATTACATTATATTTAGTAAATAAATTAAGAAAATTTTAAATTTAATAATATTCGGGTTGAGCCGACTTTAAAGGGTCAAGTCCAGGTCCCACCTGATTTTTTTATCAGGTCTAAAAATTTTACTTAAATCCGTTATTTGCATATGATATTTTTATATAAACTCGACTAATATTAGACTGACCTTCAATCTTACACGAGTAATCCGACTCTTGAACAGATCTATTTAATAATTGTAATACATACATATGTAATCTTGTTTGAGTTTAACTTATATATCTATGAATTTAAACTGTGTTTTTTAAGATTTCATTTAAATCATGTCACATCATATTTTGTCAAAAATCTATAATTAATAGTATACACTTATTAGTATCAAATTAACTCTCATTAATTATATTATTTCTTAATTGCTAATCTATTTAAATAAAATTTGTGAAACATAAACATCTTGTTTTATTTATTTTTAAAACTTAAGGGAAAAAAGTTACATTTAATTTTCTTTTTTTTATTTATTAAGTACTTTTTTTTGGGTCAATCAATTGACTTTGGAACTAGAAAATAAATAAATAAAAAATCTCAAATGGTTACATAACTGTTTCTTTTAGGAATAGAAAATAAATATAAAATTAATCTTAAATGGATACCTAACTATTTCTTTTAGCAAGCAATTTAGTTAAAAATGTTATCAAACAATGAGGTTTGATTTAATAGTTATTATTAATATTATATTTCAATAAGCTGAACTAAAAGCGTGTATCAATATTATTGAAAATATATTTAATAATTTTGTTATGAGAAATCAAATCATTAAAGATAATTTTACTTTTTTTTTGAATTAAATGCCCGTTAAATGTAAGAAAAATGAAACAAAATTTGAATTAAGGGATAAAATCATGAATAAAGTGTTAAAATATTGAATTCAATAATTAATATATGTTGATAACTTCTTGATCGAATGATTAAAGAAGAATTGTAACATATCGTATAATTTAAATTTGAATCAAAAAATCTCATACTCTAAGAAAAACAAAACAAAAATTGTCTTAATGGTCTTTCTTCTTTTTTAATAAGAATTATGTTCAAAATTTAATTATTTCTTCTTCTTGATCTTGCTATTAACAAAAAAATATTTTGGACTCAATAAAAGTGCGAAGCCATTTGCAGTTTAATTGATGATTTTTCTTTTTGTGATGGTCGCTAAAATTTCTAAGAATTTAAAAGGTATATAACCCGATTGATAACTGCACCAATTTAAATAATACAAAGAAGTAATAATGTAATACATCTAGGAGTATAAACAATAATGTTACTTTATTTAGCTTCATTTATTTATTTTTTAATATTATTCGTATTCAATTTGAATTCGATAAATTAAATAAACATATTAACAAATACATATTCATGAATATTAAATAAATATATTCTGAAATATTTAAACTAAATATGTTCACGAATTAGTGTTTGAATGAAGGATTTGAAGGAAAAAATTTATTTCAATCAAAATATTTAAAAGTTCAAATTTCATTTTTGTTGTTTGGCAAAGATTTTTGAAGAATTTTAAGATTTAGGAAGGATTTCAATAAGAAATTTGAGATGCACAAATTCTCTTTGAAAATTCTATTTAGAGAGGTGATTTTTCAAAATTGCTCCAACACATAATCCACTATTAAATATAATACAAAAAATATATTATTTTAACTAATATAATATATATTTTTTACTTTTTTATATTATTACTAAAATATACAAATTTTTACAAATTTAATGATAGACATATTATATTTTTTTAATATTTTTGTTTTTCTGATATATAATATAATTATTTTTTTATTTCATCAAATTTTAGTATTCAAAAATTCTTTAAAAAAAAATATTTATCTAAATAAGAAAATTATTGATACTAATATTTTAAATTGATGCATTTCAAAATATTTTTCAATTTAAAATGCTTTAAAATTTTAAAATTTTCCAATCTAACACATTGTACAGTCTAAGAATTAGTAGACACAATACCTTCCCTACATCCTAACCATACAATCTCTTTTCAATTTCTCTCACTCTTCATGGATTTTCTCTTATCTTTTTTCAATCTCTAAAAAATCTTCATTATTTACTGCAAATTAAAGTAAATCTTCTAATATTTTCTTTTAAATGTATTATTCTTTTATTTCATTGTATGAATTTGTTAGGTTTAGGAAATTATCATGAAATTGCTTGATTTAGAAAAATAAGATTCCATTTTCTAGTTTATTCCTAAAATTTTTACAAAATTTCAATAATCTCAAAATTAAATTTCCAAAAATAAAACTTGCCCCACAAAAGTTTGCTTTTGTGGTGATAATGTTACTCGCAAAAGCATTGCTTCCGTGAACATTGAGTGCCTCACATGGGCACGTATGCCCCATACGGGGCATCATAAATGCCCACAGGAAAGCAAGCATTAAGGGCCTCAAACGAGGCATCTTCCGTGGGGGCCCATGTGGGGCACCATAAATGCCCCATGCACTTCCGTGGGATATTCTTTGCTCCACGTAAGCATGGTTCTGTGAAGCAAAGTGTTCTTTCAGGTAAACTCTCGAAAGTCTCGAATCTCTTAACAAATAGGGTAAATTATATTTTTATTTAAGAGTATTTTGTTATTAAAAAAATTAAAATAAAGTGTGTGAAGTATTTTTTTTTTTTTTTGGGGTGAGTTTACATTTTGAAGATCTCACACTTTAGACACGGCTCTGTTTGTCTTTATTTTCATTAATGCGCTTTTCTTAACCCAAAAAAACTATAGACACGGCCCATTAGCTAAAGTTGGGAGAGAAAGTTCATAATGGCTGGACGTGGCCTACACTTGGCAACCAAGGGCTGAGCCTTGGGCAGAGTAAGCCCATTCCCTTCACGCATATCCACCAGCTCCTCACCAATTCTCTCCCACTCAAAGCACTGAATCAGAGACCCCAATGCCAATGGAATCAAACGCATTGCCAAGTTCTCCCCTGGGCACCTCCTCCGGCCTGTCCCGAATGGCAAAAATGTCAACCCATTCTTCTCCGCGCCTGGTCCTAGGAACCTCTCGGGATTAAACTCATCGGGCTTCTCCCATAATCCAGGATCACGCTGCATAGCCCAAAGGTTTATCAATAACATCGTGCCACGGGGGATTCGGAAACCGGCCACGGTGCACTCCTCGGATGACTCGTGCGGTACCAACAGTGGGGCAGCTGGGCACAGTCTAAGTGTCTCGTTTATGATGCCATCGAGATATGGGAGTTTGCCAAGATCGGATTCCTGGATTAGCCTGCTTTGTCCAACCTCGATGTCTATTTCTTCCCGAGCTTTTATAAGAGTTTTTGGGTTGTTTAGCAGAAGTGACATCGCCCATTCCATGGTTCCAGCTGAAGTATCAGTCCCTGCTGATAACAATACCTTGATAAAAAAGAAGGGTAAATCAATGAACCTGGGTTTTACAAAGGGAGGATGGAGAATGTAGAGAGAGAGAGAGAGAGAGAGAGAGAGAGAGAGAGCTTACTTGCATAAAGCCTCTGATTACATCATCTGTATAATATTCAGGCTCAGTTTCCTGACAAGATAAAAGAACATCAACCATTGTCTTGCTGCTTTGTTCGGAACATGAATCGTTTGTATGTTTTCTGCTTTCTTCAATCAAATTTTGCATGAATTCTTCCCTCTTCCTCCGTAATATTGCTAGCTTCTTTTCAGTTTTATTCAATCCAAACCACTTCAAAACCGGCAGGAAATCTACAAGATTTGTGGCTCCACTGAATTGTAAGGTCTCTGTCACAATTTCTTTGAACTTTCTCTCTTCCTCCAAATCTTCCTCTCCTTCTCTACAGTACCTCTTCATTGCAATCAGTCTCATCATAACATTAAGAGTCAACTCGAAGAATATCGGTTTCATCTCCACAACCTGAAACTCATTACCACCCTTTGAACTCCTATAAAGCATGAGAATCAAAGATCTGACTTCATCCATACGTATCCCAAGATACTTTTGAACACGATTAGATGACAAGAGTTCGAGAGAGACCACACGCCTCAAGTTTCTCCAGTGATCGCCATACGGGGCCCAAACAAGGGTAGTATAATCATAACCAAGGTGTTTCCCAGCGAGCAGACGAGGTCGGTTGGCGAACACGACATCATTTTTGGTGAAACATTCTTCTGCTGCAGATGGAGAAGCCACGACAAGGACAGGACGGGATCCGAACTGAATGAAGAGAACAGGGCCATGTTGCTCGGAAAGTTTGGCAAGGGTGCGATGGAGGGGCATTTTTATCAGACGGAGATGGCCTATGATGGGAAGGGAAAGAGCAAGGCTTGGTGGGAGTCCTTTGTTTTGGAGCAATCTTTGGGTTAGAAAGTACAGGTAGAGGAAGAAGACAGCATAGTAGAAGAACGACGCCTCCATGGATTAGATTAAGATTGATGCCCTTACGGAAGTAGGAGCTCGAACCAGATAGAATCATTTATATATGAGAATAAAACTTGGCAGCGAGCAAACCAACGGGACAATGTTGACGTAAACTAGCCTTTCAATAATATTAATCAAATGCAGCTGTCATTTTCTTTTATTATTGAGCATTTCTAGAAGAGCCGCATGAAGAAAATGTGCCAAACTTACGGAGGACAAGCTATTGTACCAGTTAAATCCGTCCAACCGTAAGCTATTCGGCATAATCTTTGATCTGTTAGAGACTCGGCATAAATCACGAGTGATCCAACAAGTAGCCTAGCCTCGTCAAACAAATGCAAACTTCAGCAAGAACATGCCGGATATTGCCGCCCTTAGACCTAAGGCATATCTATCTATCTATCTATCTATCTATCTATACAATAAAAATGGATAACAAGCTATGGTCTGGATTGAGTCAGGCTATGTGCTTTTCCGTCTTCTTTTTCCCCGCCAAAAAAATGGATTGGCTTTTGATAACTTCCGGTGCATTTTTGCTTCCACGTTCATGCTTTAGTTGGCGGACGTGTTTTCAGCTTCTTTAATCGACATGTCCTCTGCTATTTTAGCCTTCTTTTTTTATATTATTTCTTCGGATGGAGGAAAGCAAACTTCTTCAATCATCTCCATCTCCATCCACTCGATAGAATCTTCTCGATCAAAAGAGAGAAGAGCGAGAGAGGGGAAGGTGGCAGTCGGATCTCGATCAAATCGATCGAGAGTCATCCCCTTTCTTTTTATCTTCTTTTTTGCAGCATCACGAACGTGGTCCAAATGAAGTTGACGTAGTATCTCTTTTTTATCTTCTTTTTTGCACTATCTTCAAGTCCACTATCATCGACAACACCAACGCTTCTGATTTACTCAGAGCCCTAAATGTATTTTAAAATAAGAAAAAAAAAGTGGAAGTTGTAATCAATGAATTTGTCTTCCAAAATAATTATTACCAATATTGAAGCGTGTCTATGGTCATTTTTTTCCTTTAAATTATTTTCTTTATTTTGTTTTTATTTTTATTATTTATACAATTATAATTTTATTTACATACATGTTTGTTTTATTTCTAGATTAAATTAGATATTTAATTTTATTTTAAATATTTGTTTATTTTTAGATATTTATATTAATATATTAATAAAATTGTAAAAAAAAAAAAAAAAAGCGACACATGAAAGCGGCCACACGATAATTTGAGGTACAATAATTGAACACATCTTCAGAGATCAATAACTTAATTTGTCTACTATTTTTGAGATTAGACCTCTTTCTCTCACAATTTTGAAGTGCTTTGGTTACACTCTGCTATGGTGATTAATCTTTCTATTTTCACATTGCATGTTTTAACAGTTTTTTTTTTTCTTTTCCTTCATTGTGCCAAAAGTTGAGCCCGTATGCCTAGACATGATGAAATGTCAGAACAAATTCAGAGATTACAAGTTCAAAAGGTGAGTATTTGCTTTAGATGAACATCTATATGTACAACTATGATATTCATTTTGTTGCTTTTATTATTGATGAAAGTTTTCTTTGTTTAGGTTCAGCGACAATGCAAGATGATGCTTGAGTCGATGCAGTTCTGGTTATGTAAAAGGAAATTCTTCAAGTACGTAAGTTTATCGCATACTAGCCATGCTTGAATGCTTAAAATTTTCACCTTGCTAGGAGTAAAGTTGCCTGTACATTGCCAGATGTTTGTATTTCCATAATTTCTTTTACCAATTTCATTTTATGATAGATGCCGAGTGTCTTGTACTTTCATAATTTCTTTGGGCAATTTCATTTTGTGCTAGATAGCTTCTTTTTTTTTATTGCATATTTCATGTGCAGAAACTTTCTGATTATGAAATCTTTTTTATCCAAATCTTTCTGCATGAGCTTTAAACATTTGCATGCTTTCTTTTTATTTCAAAAGCTCATACAGGCATCTATATTTCAGGGATGTGACATTCAGATAGATGCAATGGTTCTAAAATTTGGAGAAAGAGTAAGTCTTTTACAACCTCGGCTTTGATTGTAAGGTTATTTATCTTGGGAATTTATTATTAGTCATTCTGTGTCAATACTTGGAACTAATTGTTCTCTTTTCTTTCATGGTATTATTCTATTCTTTTTAACTATATTCACAAGCTTTTAAAATTTTAAAAGGGTTCATCAATTAAAAAAAAAAAAAGTAATGGAGACCAAGTTGGAGAAGTCTGGTGCTCTCGAAAATTTTCTGTTTGAAAATAAGATAATTTTGGTTACCTAATATACCTATGGCAATGCGGGAGGAAAAATGCTTGAAGCAGTTATGGATAATATGAGCACCAATTGAGCATATTAAGTCGTTTTCCTCTATCTTCCTTTTCAAAACTGCAACTCTCTCCTTTTTTTCGCTGATTGTTTTCCCCATGAAACATTCTACCAACAATTAATTTGAAATGGAGAAGTTGAGATCTGAGACAGAAGAGACTATGTACGGATTATAGCTACAATAGTATGAGGGCTACGCAAAACTTCTTGGCTATGGTGCTGTTGCTATTGTTGCTTGTTACATTAAACCCTGGCCTCATCCATGCCTTATATAGTAAGTTAAGTTGCATAATCTTTGACTCTTAAAGATTCATGTTTCAATGAATGGTTGACTCCCGCATCAACGGCGGATATTCACCAGCTTCTATTAAACCTCGACTCAAGAGTCAAGTGGCAAAACTCAATAGTCATGTCTAAGTTAATAAATGTGGTAAATAAATCAAGTTATTCAAATATTATTTTAGTTTAATTTAATGATTATTTAAATTCAATTTAAATTTGAATTATATCGAGTTTAAACATATTAATATTAAATTTGAATGATTTATCAAGTTTTTTTAATACATATTTTTAATATTTTATTATAATAATTTATAATTAAAAAATCAAATTTATTAAGTCAAATTTGAATTTATAAAATCAAATTTAAATAATTTAAATAATTTATTTAATTAAATTTAAAATTTAAAAATCAAACTCTATAAACTCAAATTAAAATTTAATTTCAAATTTTAATTTTAAATTAAATTTAAACTTAATACTAAATTATTTAAATAAAATACAGCACACCACTACTCTGCAATCGGGCAATAAGTCTAAAATGTTGCCTATTGATTTATTCGGCATAAATTGCAATGATTTTAAAAGTGTCACTAATGACGTGATGATGATGAAATACAAGCTAAAAGATTCAGAGCATTGCTCAATGATAAATTTGTGTCGTTTCATGTAGATTGTTAAATTTAGCATCGCTCATGGGGTATTGTTTGCATAGCTTGATGGTGTATCCTTTTGACGGCTATTTTCAAAAGTTAATTATTTTTAAAATTTTATAAATGAGATTAAAATAAAAATATATATATATATCTCTTAAAAATATTAAAAAATAAAAATCAATACAATAAAATATATATCATTTTCTTAATTTTATTTATAATTTTGTAAAATTTTATTGACAAAGCATTTAATAGTCTGTCTTTAAAAAAAAAAAATTTATCATATTATTTTGAATATATAAATTTTGTTAATCAAATTATTAATGGATCATATAGCAAAGCACGGTTCTATTATAGTTCAAAGTGAAAACCATAAAAATTCCATGAAAAGTGTCAAAATTTTGATTCTTATGATAGCATGTATAATATATGATAAGAATTAAGCTATGGTAGGTGACAAATATAACTTTTGAGTTTATAAAATTGATCTTTCTCAAAATATTAAAAGTCATGGCTTTGTAATTGTATCCTTCATTGGTGATTCATTTCTTGTAAATTAAAGATTATTTGAATAACAAAATGAAATTTAAATCAAATGATTTATATAACTACTATTAAGATGTGACATTCAAATTTAAAGTTTAAACTTTAACACTTGAAACAACTCCTCCTATCCCTCGTTATGACTTCCTAAAAAATGACTATTTGAAGGAACTAATCCAAAAATAGTTCAACGTTGTGATGAAAGAAATATGAATTTCTGCCATTGAATTTTCAGAGGGGAAGTGTGGCACAAAGGGGCCTAATTACAAGGATATAAAACATTAGAAGATGCTTCACCAGTTCACCAGCCGTTGGTTTATCATCGAGGAGTTCCAAGAACTGAGGTCTCACAATTATAATTTACTTGTTAACAATCAACATCATATCATATTATTTTAATCAAGCAGTTTGTACATCAAATCAGGATGAATAGAAGATAAGAAATTAAGAAGCCAGTGTACAAGTCAGTTCTATGTAATTGTCATTCGTCAGATTAGTTAAGTGTTGAAGATAATAAGATAAACGATTTGTTCAGACAGTAATCTTGTAAGCAAATCAACTAGTACTGCGAAGAAAATACATTTTCACCACGGGGACAATAACTCATTGCCTACTAAGTGAGAAGTCGTTCAAAGGAAATGACGTGTTTCTTGGATCAAATGAGCAAGAAGTCGGAGCTGTCCGCAATATCCTCTGCACTGTAGGTGACTGAATCCAGTTTAGAAATGGATATCTTCCCGTCTATTGCACGATCTTTATGAGGACAAATGGATAAGAATGATGCCACAACCACAAGCACATCATTTGCATTTAATCAATGCAAGACTATGCCCGTTTATTGAGAAAGGAGACTAGGTGACTCGGGCAAAACAAATAAAAACTGCTAAAACCGACTAATCCATGCTGCTTGATTGAGAAAAATGAACCTCCTGATGTACTATTAGCATCAAGGACGATGTCTCACTCAGCACAAAAACCAAAATGTCATCCAGTTTGCTATAGGCAAGCCTCCACCTCTCTCCATAGTGACTATTCTTACATTATTTACAATCCCATTTCATTAGCTCCTAGGGACTAAACAATCTTCTTACTTTATGAACAAGTCTTCGACATATTGGACAAATCTTGTTACCCTCCTCCATAATCCTGCGAAGTTTTTGTTAGTGAAAGTAGTTAAGAAATTACGTTGTAGAGAGGAAAGAAAATTTTCCACTTCGTACCTTTGAGCACAATCATTGCAAGTGGCACAGTGTCCACAAGGATCGAAGAAGCAGTTGCGTTGATCATCATAGCATATTACACATAATTTTGCATCATATAAATCCTCTGAACAGCTAGTAGATGATCCTGCTCCACCTTCATCTTCTTCCTCTGCAGTCGATCCATAGAGCAGCCGAACTGGCTTTTCTGGCAATATAGAGACAATCTGAGTTCGCCGGGATCTTTCCCTAGATGCTGTATCAACCACTGTTGTCTCACTACCACATGCCCCAAGGTATTTCAGCACCAGTAAAACGATAAGGATAAAAAAACCTACAGTTGACAATACTATTAGGCCACCATAGCAGTTAAAAGAAATTTTGAAACTGAGGGAATATCAAACTAAGGGTCAGGTCTGCACTGCAATATAGTACCTAAAAAGGCAATGTAAGTAATAACTCGAGCTACAAAAGATAGCTCAATGTACCATCCAGCAATATCACCCTGGAAAATCAATTTCATCGACTAAGTTGAAGAGAAATGCTTTAGTAATTTGAAAAGGTTAGTTGAATTACAAAGGCTTGAGACCTTACATTTTCGGGTGTTGAAACTATGACATACTGAGTGTCGGGAAACAGAAGCTTGAGCCGGCATAATCCATTCTGTGTTGAACACATGTTGCTGGCTTTTGTTACATCATGCACCTTCGATGTAACGTTTAAACCAAATGTCATTATTATGCTTCTAGGGTTCGAGTTAATCACTTCTACATAGTACTTGTCATCTTCCTCAATGGTGTATTCTGTTTCTTTACCTGAGTACAAATAGATATATATGTTCAACACCCTGATCTATCTGAAACTCTTCTGCAAGAACGTTGCAGCATTATTACATTTCCATGGTTTAGCTTTCCTTTGTTTCTACCAGGTTTTGAATAAATTTGACAACAGAAGCAGAACATACTAATTACAGTTTGATTGAAATGTGAAGCACAAAATAATTATTATTAGACAACATGAGCATTTCAAAAGGACTAGCTATAGCACCATTAAAATATCAGTTGGGAATGAAATTCTCTGTTGAAACTTAAAACCTAGCAAATAAATTATTGGCAGTTGCCAACATAAAGCAAAACTACCATCTCACTCACAAAGCCATCATAAAAAACTAGAAAGTTTCCGTCTGCACTACTACAAAGCGCTTGTAGCTCAGTGGATAGAGCGTCTGTTTCCTAAGCAGAAGGTCGTAGGTTCGACCCCTACCTGGCGCGCTTTTTATGACTAAAGTCAAGTCCAGTCAATCTGAGGGACTGAGACCAGCAGTTATTTTGCGATCAAGCACAGATAATTGCCCTAAAAGGAAAAGGGATGAGTTTACCGATTAATGGTTCGTTCAGGAAAAGGGCAACAATGGAAACCATCAGTTTGGGCAGTAATGTTTGTCGTTTTCTTTCTCCTGCAGAGACATGGACATGTCTGTAACTTCCAATCCACATTTCACAGAAACTAAACTGAACTCAGAACAAGATAAACTAAGACAAGAAAACCACCTTTTATCACAATCACTTCAATTTTGTCTAATCTACTGGCTTGAGTAGCCCATCTTATGTAGATCCTAGAACCCTTGTTTAACCACAAAGTGTATCCCTGAAATTCAATTTCCTATCTTATAAAAACAATCTACACAATCCCATTTAAAAAGCTTAGTAGAATTTTATGTTACCTTGCGACCATATGGTCCAACAATCATGTAATTCGAAGCGCTCCAATTTGCTTCCTTGCTTAGTTCTGGCTTCTCCGAGAACCCATACAGAATAGCCCCTTTCCCATTTTCATCTCTCATTTCAACCTGTTCTATAAAAACAGAGCTAGCTTTCATCAACCGAGAAGAGCTTGGTCCAAGCACCATATGGCAATCCCCAAAGTAGCCATATCGGATGCTTACTGACACTGCAAAACCAGAGACAAAAGCAAAGCTTTGTTTGAGACTGAAGGATCAGTCAACTAGAGAGTCATAAAACACGTGAAAGAATTACATGCCACATATCCATAAAGTCAGAGGAGCTAGTAATCGTGCCCAAGTCTCTTGCCACCGTTGATGTTCATGGTTGGCAGTTGACGAGATCCCTGCTCGGTACATGGTTGCTCTTTGGATAGCCAGAAAGAGGGAGTAATGCAGCAAATGGCAAACGATCAGTGGAGAGACAATACATAGAATAGAAGACTAGTAGGTTTCGGGAATGCCACGACTGACAGTTTCGGTTGTGATTGGCGGGGGATTGAATGGCAAGTATTTTTGAACGTTAGGTGTCAGTCAGTTATACTGGTGACCTTCATTCTTACTCAAGTTTTAAGAAGCTTTACCATGTCAAGGTGCCATGGGCTGCTCTGTTTTTAAGTCCGCCTTCTTTGGGGGGTTCGTTCAAATCCCTTTCACTCTAGGGACGAAAAAGAAAGCCCTTAAGAGCTTATTCACGCCCAAAAGGCCCAATAAATAATGTCATCAAGATCAGTCCCTCGTACGTACCCTTTCAATCTATTGACTTCAAATTCGAATGACCATTTATGGCTACAAAACATATTATTTATAAATTCTTGTCATGTCCATAATCTATTCTTAGTCCAATATAATCTAGAAAATCATCAGCTCAACTCGTTATTAGAGAGATCTAGCTATTTAAGATATAAGACATACAAATAATTAAAAGATACGAAACATATAATTTTTGTTAAGGAAAAAATTTACAAAATGATGACATTTTTCATATTGTTATTTTTAAATAGTTAAATTTTGCAAAAATTAAAGTTTGTTTTCATCTAAAAATACGTAATCTTAAGTATGCAAATAGATCAATCTAATAGAAAAATAATAATAATAATAATAATAATAATTCAGAGATTTTCTTTTACAGCAAGCAAACATCTAAAATCCTCTATATAACTCTTTGCTCTCCAAAGGCTCTAACTGCCCTGTTTCTTAGTTTTCCTTTAACCATTTCTTCCTCACCTTATTTGGATATTGATTTTAGTATTGAAATATTAATTTCAACGCTTATTTTATTTTATTTTTTATTCTCAATCTTGTAAGTAAAAAAAAAATCCTTTACCACTTGTTTTTAACTTAACAATTCCAAAATTCCAAATTACGAAATTATTACATTTTGTTGATAGCATACTACACATGAATAAGTTCAACTATAGTTGCTTTAAAAATAATAGTAAAAAATTTACTACTAATATTATTTATTACCGTTGTTGAATACTTTAATGAAGAGAATAATGAGGCACATGCACAATTCAGAAGAGCCAAATGCTATGCACAAACCCTGCTGCCGCGCTCTGAAATATTTCCCCGTTTTGGTTTGAGTTTTTACTCCTCAAAGCCTTTCAAAAGAATTTCAAGACAGCGGGCGGCTGAAATTATGGAAAGTTGGAAGCCCGCTCTCCAAATCCCCAAAACTACTTTCTATCCTGTTTTCAAAATTTAAAAACCCTAAAATATTAAGATTCATGGAGCCCGCAAAATTCAAAACCCCAAACTTTGAAAAGAAAAAACATTCGTACATCTGAAAAACTGAGCGCTGAGTTTGCGAAATACCGCCAAGCCTCCCAAGTTTTGAAAACAAAACCCCAAATGGCGCTTCTCATTTCCATACCTTTTATTCTCACTCTCTTTCCTTCACTACAAAGTCCTATTCCTCTCTGCCCTCTCTCTCTGCAACTGCAACTGCAACTGCAACAGCAAAAGGGTTGGGCTAAAGAGTGAGTGAGGGCGTAAGAGGCAATGGCGAATCAGGAGAACTGTGTGAGAGTGACAAGGGCGGCGGCCAAGAAGAGGGTTGCCGAGTCGGCAGGGATAACGGAGGAGAAAGTGACGTACAAGAAAAGGGTTGTTCTGGGGGAGCTTTCCAACTTGTCTAACGTTGTTGTTTCGGAGAATAAAGATAAAGTTCAGCAGCCTAAAGGGAAGGCGAAGGTAAAGACGAGGGTGGTAAAGCCGGCTTTGAAGGTGAAGAAAGAGGAAGTTGAAGATGAAAGAGTGGTGGAATTTGATGCTAAATCTGACGACCCGCAAATGTGTGGGCATTACGTATCTGATATCTATGATTATCTTCGTCAAATGGAGGTATTTCTCTCTGATATTCTCTCTTTATTTGACATGAATTAGTTAATGTTTTTTAAATTTATGTTGTGTCCTAGGCTATGTGCATTTTCAGATTGAAAAACTCTGTTTCCTTTTCCTAATCTGAATGAGATGAAGCATTGTTTAAAAACTTTCGGGCTTTGTTATGGGTTATTGCTTTAATTGGCCATGATAATTTAAATAGGAATTTAAGTTCGAATAAGCTGTTAACATTGGCAATGGGGGTTTTGGGTTTATTGATAATGGCTATTGACAACTGGGATTTTTGCCGAAGTCACTAAATTGGTGTTTGTTTGTTTGTTTTTTTTTTTTTAAATGATCCTATCAATTATAGGTGGATCCAAAGAGAAGACCTTTACCTGATTATATTGAGAAGATGCAGAAGGATGTTAGGACAAATATGAGGGGGATTTTGGTGGATTGGTTGGTGGAAGTCGCTGAGGAATACAAGCTTGTTTCAGATACTTTATATATGACTGTTTCCTACATAGATAGATTCCTATCATCAAATGCTTTGGATAGGCAAAGGCTTCAGTTACTGGGTGTATCTTCAATGCTCATTGCCTCGTAAGCTTTTGAATTCTTTGATATTTGATGGTTTTTCTTTTTCTTCTGAAATTGTGGTAACTGTTGTACTTACTTTTTGTCTTAATTGTTTCAAGTAGAAAGTACGAGGAAATTAATCCTCCAAATGTGGAAGATTTTTGCTATATAACGGATAATACATACACAAAAGATGAGGTGATCTTTACATTCTTTCTACTTATTTGCCTTTTCTTTTTCATTTTTTTTTTCATTCATAGAGTACATTGCTTCGTCCATTCATTAAAAGTTGTTGGCTAAATGTGAAGGTGGTGAAAATGGAGGCAGATATACTCAAGTCCTTGAAGTTTGAATTGGGCAATCCTACAGTTAGAACATTTTTGAGGTAAGAGTGGGTTGGAAAGTAGATTTCTGTTGACGATAGATAGCAGATAATGGCAACTTATGAAACTTGTTGCTTTGTTGAACTGATTTGTAGTTTGTGTTTTCTTTGATGTTTTTCAGGAGATTTGCTCGTATTCAAGAAGAAGATTACAAAGTAAGAAAAGTGCTATTTGTCTTGCATTTGTTTGAACTCTAGTTTGTATTATTATCTGTTATTGACTGTATAATTGCTTTTGATCTTCTATAGGCTTCTAGCTTGCAGCTTGAGTTCCTTGGATATTACCTTGCAGAGTTGAGTTTGTTGGACTATGGATGTGTAAAATTTTTACCATCTATGGTTGCTGCTTCTGTTATCTTTCTTACAAGATTCATAATTCAACCAAAGAGACATCCTTGGGTATGAGTTTCTTCTCTCTTTACATTTTATGGTGTTAATTTTGTCCACAGCTGGCAAATACTCATCATTTGCATTCTGCAGAGTTCTGCCATGCAACAATACTCAGGTTACAAAGCATCTGATCTAAAAGAATGTGTCCTTATCATACATGACTTGTACTTGAGTAGAAGAGGAGGTGCACTTCAAGCAGTAAGAGAAAAATACAAGCAGCATAAGGTATGTACATATACTAAGCACTGATATGATTATAATTTATTTTTTCATGTTGGAAAGGTTGTAATCTTATTGAAATAATAATGATTTCTCTGGAAACAGTTCAAATGTGTGGCAAAATTTCCCTCTACTCCAGAGATTCCGGGTTCTTATTTTGAAGAGGTTGAAGAAGTTGATATTTCCCATGCTGAAGACATTCTAGTGGTGAAAGCTTGACATATATGATTTATGATTCCTGTAATTTCTATAATTCAACTTCTTGGAGAAGGCATTAATGTGGGTGAATGAATATATAAACACCAAGAGACTTACACTTGAGCTTGCTTATCATGATTGGTTGAAGGACTCTTTACTGATGTGGCACCAATGATGCAAGTGGTTAAAGCTAGGAAATGTAAATGTCATTGGCAGCGATACTGACTCATAAAATGTTTCTAATTCTAAGATGAGCAGAACTATAGCACGTTAGTGATTCTTGGAACTACACTATTGAGTCATGTTGACTGATAGATTGTAAGTGGTTTCTTTAGCTACTGCTTTTGAAAAGTTTAATGGTCGAGATATGTTCTTTAATTGATTTTTCAAGCTTTATGGTGGATGATGTAAAACTACTTTGTTGATAAAAGGATATCATTCTCAGGAAGCATTGAACGTTCAAACTCTTATCCTATCTGTAAAAGTAGGCTTCTTTTTTCCAACTAATAAATTATCTTAAGATTTGAACCTGACGTACCATTTATTGGTGTTGTTTAGGTTTCTGATTTTTTATGGATACTGTCTTATTGACACTTAATTTTGAATTTAGATTGTTTCAGGATGGTTGCACTTCATTTACAGGCAGTTAACTAAACTCAGATACATCTTGAAGTATTGTAGCTTTGCTTGCTAATTTGATTAATTTATGTCCTAGCTATTTTCTTGGGTTCTTCAATCCTCCCAAGATCTCTTCTGGCATTGGATGTTAAGAAAAATAAATTTCAAGGTTCTATTTTATGTTTAGCTTCTCTTCTGCATTGATAATAATTTGTCATTTTCAATTAACTTACAAACAAGATTTTGCTTCTGGGTTTGTCACTTGATTACTTGATATGCTAGTTGGTATGATTCCGGTTGCCAATGAATTTGGCTGGAATGAAATTGGTGTAGAAAGGCACTTGTGCTCTGAAATATGCTTCTCCCCAAGCAAGCCACCATCCTATACTAATATAAACTACCTAGTTTTCTTCTGCAGAAATTGATCTTTGCCTGATAATTGGTAGACCTGTGAAGTACTAATAAAAGTATGACAAAATACTGCTATCAATTCATAACAACAGATCTGTGCATAAGAAATGATTTGAACTTCTGTTTTGCTTGTTAAAGTACACTAAAAACTTCATAAATATCCATTACAGAGCTTTTCATTGAATTTTATACAAGGAGAGATTATAACCGGAGGTCCAAGTCGATTTTTAGCAGCTCTGGTGGTGGCTTAGATGGTTGGGAATCCACATGATAACTTCCTGGCCACTTCAAATAGGTTTCTCTGTCACTAGATCTTGTCCATGCTGCCATAATCTCTTTGTTGGATTCACTGAATCTTGCAGCCACAGGTCTCCGTTCTGTGTTCAGCTCACGCACAAATGAATGGGGCTGAACACCAAGTGACCGGGCCATTGGCTGATTTACAGGCAAACCGATGGTTGCCATCAGCCTCTCGGATTGGTATCTTCTTACTACTCCCCTCTCCCTTTTGTGGGCGTTCTGGTGGCCACCAAGTGCTTGTGAGCTACAGAATTTTCTTCTGCAGAAGTTGCAGGAGAAGACCTTGTTGTGCGCATATTTTGATTGGAAACCGCCGCTTTTTGAAGCAACAAGATCCCCATGTCTGCCAAGACTCAAGTTCAGCCACTCTGTTGAATTGCCTGCATCGCTGCCGTCATAGTAGCCGTCACCGTTTGTTTCATTAATCTGATTGTTACTTGACATTTCTGCTACTCCTTCGACTCGAAAAGTCATCTTCACCAAGAAACATGAAAACCTTGAAGGTTTTAAAAGCTTTCTAAGATTAGATAAACTCTAGGATCAGAGACAAGCAAATAACATGATGAACTGAGACACCTAAAGGCAACTGAAGTGACAACAGATGTTTCCCAAGTTTATGTTTATCACGTTTCTTAGTGAAAGGATCCATTTATTACAGGTTATGTCTTGTCTCTCACCCTTTCTTTTCTAAAGATAGAATGAAAATGAGAAAGGATAACTTTTTCTGTTTATATCTTTTCATCGCACTTGTATTCCTGGCAACTCACGAATCATTGTGGTGCAACAACAATTACAGCAGAGTCATATCATAATCTTGAAACTTATACGAATTGCCTGCCATCATAAACATGTTACTTTTTCAAAAGACTCCAATGCTTGGTTCTGTTTAAAAGAGAGAGTTCATTCAGACTGAAGCCCTTTGATTTGTCTGCAGTTCACACTACACAAGTCTATCCACCATCAATCCAGAACTTTTCTGGTGTACTAAATTGATATTCATTATTTTTTTGATGAATTATTCAATGATTTGACGAGATTGAGAACTGCTAATAACGTTCATGTTCCATGAACCAGAAGAAATTATACAAGGGGAGAGAGAAGAACAAGGTTTAACATCTAGATGGTCTCAACCTCTCAGTGTAGTTGATTCAGTGATCTAGTATCAGACTCGAATTTAGTTTTTGAAACTTAAATGTTTATCAAGTCTAGTTTGAGCAGCTTACAAATAATTTGAATTGTTTGTACTGCTACTTATGCCTAGCACTCTGCCAAATTTGTCCCTATATACTTATGACAAAACATGACAACTTGCTGTAAAATCATAACATAAAATGAAATGATGAATATTCTTTAGTCTCCTTTCATGTGGTTTGTTTTGTATTGGTTGCCATTGATAGTTTGTAAAACATAGGTGGGGAGTGATCATATGTTTCCATGTTCTTTGTCTTTCCATAAAGAAACATAAAATCGGTATTCCCTGCAGGCTGCAGTCCTGGTGGGCAATGCCAATGGAATATGTAGTTGGCTTCCACATGAAAACTGTACTTCAAGCCATTGGTGTAACTTGATATTGTACGTTCAAGTGCATTAACCGCAAGTGTAAAAACCCTGTGGCAATCTATGAAAATTTGAGTGAAATACATATGCAAGATCATGCTTTTTTATGGGAATTCATGAGTTATCAGGACAAAACCAAAAGCTCGATTGATTAGCTAAGATTAAGTTCAAGGTTTGGTATGAGAATGATTCCTGAAATTAGGTTTTCTTTCTTCTTTGTTGCTAAGTGTGTGGCATGGCACTCGGTCATTGGGTGTTGAGTTACCGACTCTTGAAGTTGAAGCTTGGTTGTTGTGAGAAGGCAAGACAACGGTAGTGGATTGATGAGTCAGGAAAACTTGAAGCAGAGGAGTGTCGTGTTCATTGTGGTGATTGGTGAAAGGTGCGTTGCTCTCCAAATGGAATGCGCCAAGTACCAAGTGCCTAACTTCATGAATGATGGGATGGTTCCCTGATGCATCGATCACTTCCTTAATTTCTCCCTCAAGTTGGGCTTCTTTTTGACCAGGCATCGACTCTTTCGGTCACAGCTCAAAGCACAAACAAGAAAACAACTTGTGCTGGGCTGCTTCGCTATATAAAGATCGGGCTGCTGGGCTTCTGAAATAAGTGGTTATGTTGGGTGAAATTCAGTATTTGGGCTGCCTGATTTGTGACCTTACCTTTATTATTTTCAAGGTTTAATGGTTAAATAAGTTTTTTTTTTTAATTTTTTTTGTACAAAATAAAAATAAGTGTTCAATATTTAATTTTATTATATAATCATTATCCTTATAAAACAATACAATTTAATTCAAATCTATTATATATTTTTATAATAAAATACAAGGTTGTAAAATCTTATTTTTTTTGTTTACTTTACTAATTACGTTATCTTAAGAGGTTTTGTATTTATTTATAGTAAAATAAAAATTTATGAATTTTTTAATAAAAATTGAAAGTTTATATTTATTTTGTATACAAAGTTAAAGATATATTTGATTATTATACCTATTTCTAATGAAAAGTTATAAAATATTTTATTGCATACTAATATTTTGGTACAGATTAATTTTACTTTAAATGTATGTATAAACATATAACTTAATAATATTTAATTTACATGTCCAAAGTATATATAAAATATATATAATTTAATAAAGACGTTAAATCAGATTAAAATTAAAATTATTTAATTTAATTTCTTCAAATTTTATTTAATTTTTTTATTACTCTGAATGGGTTTTTTTTATTGAAAGATTGTGATAAATCTAATTTTTATCCAAAAGCATTTTTTGAAATATTTAAAAATTGAATAACTAATTTAATATTCAAAAATGAAATATTTATCAAATAATTTAATCTTGATTTAAAATGGATAACAATTTGATCTATTCAATAACTCAAAATATAATCTTAAATTGATCATAGATATGTTCAAACAGCTAATTACATGACTTATCTTACCTATTCTAGTAGTAGTACGTAATTGGGTAATGCCATAATGGGTAGTTATTTTTTATATTGTGACATATGTACAAAACATTCGATTTGAATAGAAAATGTAATGATTTTATCCGGTAAAAAAATGTCACATATATCATTCAAATCACTTTATATATATAATAACAAATGGGGAGCAAATTAAATTTTAACATGCTCTATTAATACTACAAAGTACAAATAGTAACACTTAAACAAGTAGATTTCCCGTACTTTCAACGAGGGTATGCCATATATTCAAAGGTTATTTGGAAGAACCGTCAGCTGTTTTAGTTTGCGCATGACAGTACGTCAATACCAGTCAGAACGTGTACTTTAAGCAAAGATTTGCTTACACCCATAAAAGATTTGTACACATGTTCTTCGGCCTTTGCTTTGCCCGGACATGGGCCGAGCTTTTGCATGTAGAAGGAACAGGTGAACCACCTTGGAAGAGTTGCATGACTAGTCTAATAACAGGTGTTCAGTTCGGATATTCCATAATCATTTCTTTTTCCCGTCTCTGTGAATGAAGCAGCTATAAAGAGAAAATTGACTACTTTCCAAAGAAGACAAATAAAACCCAGACAAAGATAAAGCACGAGAACAAAGACATACATTATAAAACTCAAATATTTTTCACTTCAGTTCTTATTTGATAAATTAAAAAGTAATTAAAAATTCAAAATAATATTATACAGGCCTGAAATCACCAAAATACTTTGGTTAATTACATGGGGTCCACTGACACGTAAACTGAGATAAAACTTTAAACTCGAGAATTTCTTAAGAATTACATATTTGAGTATGAATTGATATTTAGAAAGGTAAACTAAGGAATTGAAAGTGAAAAAGTTAGTAAGGTTCGGGCTTTGCACTAAATCGAGCAAATGGGCTCGAAAAAGAGAATAAATCCGGAATAAATTCTAAAAATTTTCAAAAATTATTCCGAGGGTATAGAAAATTAATATAAGATGAAATTTACTTGAAAAATCAAAATCAAGTGGAAATATGGAGGTTTTGGGGATCGAATTAATTTTTAAGGTAAATTGAAAACTTTAAGTCATTTTGCTCGGTATTGACCAAATCGCGCAAAATGGGTTCAATCGTGTAATTTTTCTTAAACAAATGACCCTAAAATCCTTATGAAACATACTAGAGACATAGTATAACACTTGAAAGTGGAAATTTGGAGAAAATTGGACTAGAATAATTTTTCTTAAATTCTTCTAGAAGAGGACAGAAATCTGTCCCCTTCAGCCTGCCGACCCAGCCTACATGTTTGTCAAATTTGAAGACCTTCCGGTATTCAATTCGAGCCAAGTTTTTCAAGTCTGAAAGTAGACTTAATGATCTTTCAGTGGGCATAAAAATCAACCCCAAAGGACTTCTAGGCCGAGAGATATCCCCCTCCCTTTCTTCCCGCAGGCGTCCTCTGTTTGCCCTCAGTGCGTGATTTTTCCGGCCACCTTCCGGTCAGATTCAGGTCTCGGCCAAGAAGGATAAAATCTTCCTCATCCATCCCTATATAACATATAAAAAATTCAGCCACAAAGAATACTAGGTGAAAAACGCAAAACAAAAACGGTCGACGAATCTGCCCTGTTTTTAGTAAGTGAAGAACTTCAAATTTTTGGATTTTTTGATTGAGTTTTCTTGTAGTTTTTGATGATTCTAAGATCTATACATGTTAAATAACAGTTGAGGATCAATTTGAAGAATCAAAACGTGGTCAACCTTGGTCAAACTCGAGGTAAAGTTGATGGATGATGATGAAGTTCATATATGTTGTTATTTGTTGTTGTTGAAAGATTTTTAGTTAAGTGGACTTGGATGATTTAACTTCTAAGAATGATTTGAGATCTGGACAGCAAGGTGTTGATGCGTTTATGTGAAAAAATTTGATGGATCTAAGGTTATTAACGGTTAAATTTATACCGAGAAAGCCCGATTTATAGTTTGACTCATTGTAAAACCGAAAAACGAAAGAATTGAAAATCTTACAAAATGACTAGCTTGATTTATGAACTTGAATGAGTCATAAGGTTAATGAAGTAATGAAATGAGAAATTTGAATAACGAGATTTGTGAGAAACGGTACTAAATCGGTAAAACCGAGAAAATCAAAAAAGTTGACCGAAAAGTCAAAATTGGTCAAACTTCGAGAAGATAAATTAAAATTGAGTATGTTAAGATGAAATTGATCAATATATGATGAATGGATATCGTTTTGGGCAGTTCGGGAATTTGACACGCAAATCGAGGTAATCTCGAGACCCGATAAGTTTGCTCTGCCCTACGATCTACGAGGTAAGGGATGTGATTTAAAGTAGTATTGGTATTCAAATACCTTACTTCAGCTTAAAAATGTGTTGAACATGTTAGTTTTTACGAATAATAACTCCGAACTTGGAAAAATTACTATGCACTCAAAAATCGAGAAAATCGAAAGAAAAACCCTATTTTTCGAGCTCTTCAAAATATACTTTTGATATCTGTGAAATGTTTTTAAATGAAAGTTGTTATGTGAAAATGAAAATTCATTATTTCTACAAGTTACGGGTGAAAGGACCCGAATTATGATTAAAAATATGATTTCTACAAGTTTACGGGTGAACGGACCCAAAATATGATTAAAAATATGATTTCTATGAATTTACGGGTGAACAGACCCGAAATATGATTAAAAATATGATTTCTATGAATTTACGGGTGTACGGACCCGAGAAATGATTTAAAAGTTTATGGGTGAACGGACCCGAGAAATAATTTCAAAGAAATGTTTTGAGACTAAGGCTATATGTAAGCTATGAGAGCTATCTTAAATTGCCGTGTGGGGTCTGGACCATCGTGGAACATGCCTCATACCACTTGGTGTACGTTTAGTCCCTTGTGGTGCATGTTGAACTACGTCGGGTAATTGTACCACTCGGTGTGATGTTTATGCCACTCTCCGTTAAAGGAAATATATGTATAGTGGCGAGGGGCTCTGTAAGACCCTGATCCAGTCTACAGTCCCTTACCATGGCCATCGGTATTAAGTATAAGTGAAGCATCTATGCAAATTTTCTATGTGAAATGCATACATGAATACGACTCTTGTCGTAATGAAAATGCTGCCTAGTCTCCATCAAAAGAATCAGTATTATTTGAAAGAAAAGAGTACTAAATTTTATGATTTAAATATTATGTACTCTGACTTGATTTGCTCTTTAAACGAGCTACGTGATATATGCTATGTGAATGATTTCCTACGGGATATTTGTTACATGATTTACATGCTACGTGTTTTATAAGATGCATGATTTATAAATTACATGCTATCAGTTATGATATCACAAGTACTTTGACTTGTCTTTCGAAACTAAATATGTTTCGGTTAATATTCACGTGCATGATATTTTATAAAGTTATATCACAACATTTTACATTTACATGTTTTAATGCTAAGACTGCCTTAAATGCATGTCTTACTGGGCTTGAAGAGCTCACCCATTTATTTTTACCTCACAGATTTGCTTAAGTAAATTGTCATCCTTACCTACCGTACAATAGTCGTGGATAGGCGGACTCAGCCCTTCCAGGCTATCCTCAGTACTAGTAAGGTATATTTTACTTTACCTACCAGACTTCCTGTAAAGTATAGACAATGTTGTAATAATGTTTTGGGATGTAAAGTAAGAAATATGAATGTAACTAAAGTAGTAGTAACACAGTTTAAACCTTATTGTATATTCTAGATATATAAAGTGTGGGAATGAGAATAGACGTACTGACAAGTAGAGAAAAAGATATTGAATTCGACTGGTTACGATTATAAACTGCGTCTCGGTACATTAACGAAAGATTAAAAAATTAACACTGATAAAAATACAACTTAAGTAAAAGATATAAAAAAAATCTATTTTTCCGCATATTCGAAGCGTCACATACATACCATACCTATTTATTGATTTATTACTGTGAATTGGACGGAATGAATGACCCTTGTTTTAGGGACTGAAAGCGAGAAGAAAAAAGCGGAGAAAAGGTAGAAAAGTTCTCGGCAAGCACGAAAATAACAATATTTTACTCCAAAGAAAAAGAAAAAGTAAAATGTTCTTCAGACGTTTTGTCTCTTGTTTGGAGTGCGTACTCAATAGCATTACATCAACTTTTTATTTTATTTTTTAATTTTTAATCAAAAGTTTTTATTTTTCATGATGGGATCCTGACTCCCGAGTCCTGAGCCATTTATATCCATTTTTTTTTTCAGTTCTTTGATGCAGTGGAAGATTTTTTATTCATCTCTTTCTTTCTCCCAGTAAGAAGAAAAAACCACGATTTCTTTTGGGGTAATAGAATGCACTTTCAACCGTCTCTGCAAGTGTGGCTGTTGCAGAAACTAATGGTTGTAATGGTGCTGTTCTCTCTGTTAGTCTCAGGAGATCAGAAGGAAGAGTCGATGCTTGTTGGCATAAACGGCCATTCACCAGGCGTTAACGAGATGCAACATGTGAAGCAGCTGCACAGACGTTTGAGGCTTTCCTTTGATGTATTCTTTTCAAGCAAGAGGAAAGTTCCAAACGCCTCAGATCCACTCCACAACCGTTGAAGCTTCTTTTAATCAGTGTTATGTTTCCGAAAGATTAGTTAAATGGTGAACGTGTGAAAAGTAAGCTTCATAAAAGCTAAAGCCAGTAAGGACCGCAATGTTGGCTCCTTGCAGATCTTCTTAGCAATGGTGGGTTTTGACATCCATATCTTGTATTGTCGATACCGCAATATGTGTAAATGAAATATATTAAGTGATGAAGAAACTTGGTCTACAATTATTACTTAGAGAGTGTGTTCCCTCTACTGGTTAGTTTCCAGTCCCACTTTCCACAAGTAATCATCCTTTATGTTGTCCTTTAGCTCCTTTTTTTTTTTTTTCAAGTTTATCGCTTCCTATTGACATTTCCACTTTCCACAACATGGGGTGCTTATCTGAAGTTAATTAAGATACAAATGAAAGGTAAATTCGGTAAAATGTTACTCTGCCACACTATATCAAGAACAAGTGAAGTAGTATATTTTTGGTTGATACTTTACAGTTCTATTCCTTCATGAAATCGTCCATCTTCCTTTCGACTGTCGTTGTCGGTCAGGAAACAAAAAGCTCGCTCGACCGTTACTTAAGCCATAAATGGTGCTATCATTGACTGGAACCAGGGTTTCTTTCTTTGGGTGATAACACAAGGAACATATTCCAAACAAAAGGATTACTATTCAACAATTTTATTACATCGTAAGTACTATATATGATTGATATATAATATATCTACAGTCAGAGAAGACCCGAGTTAAGATTTTCAGAAAGTTGAGCTTGAATGGAATCGTTCCTGTAGCTGACATTGCGCTCAGGCATGGCTCCGTATAGATTTCTGCAGTGAGTCCCTTTGCTTATTCTTTAGCTTCGTTGAACATTGACAGCAGTACGGACATGGATAAGATGACACTCAGAAGGGGGAGCTTTGGAGATTTCCAATTGGCCTAATCATTTCGACACATCCTACGCTACCCTACAAACTTTACGGAATTTTCTTTTACGTCCTCAACAGACCAAGAGCTTCTTCCTGTCTGCTGAAAGCAATGCACTTTTATCAGACGCTTTCTCAGACTTAAATTTCTTTATTTAATTCGATGGGGGCTTTGGCATTAAAACTAATAACAACGGTCTCAGGCGTGGTAGAAGTATAATATTACACAAGTGAAATTCACTGTTGTTATAAGTGGATTCTTTTCATTTGTTTCTTCAGGCGTGCATTACCGGTGGATAATTACTCTTTTAAGATGGGCTGACGACTAAAGAAAGAGAGTTTAAATGTGGGTTTACAGGAAATTGATCTGGTTCTCCAGGAAAGTTGCCCGTGAGAGTGGAGCTTACTTATCCTCGATTGGCTCGGCTGAAATTCCTTAATATTCGCTGATAGTGTTGGAGAATTCTTTTTTAGGGGGGATGATTACGCATGCTAAAGTGCTATGGTTAATTTATGTAACTCGTTTATGTAACAATTGAGTGATTAAATAAAAATTATGATATGTTTTAAAATTTGAATTCAAATCTAAACAATTCTATCCGCTATCCTTAATTATGAAATACTTCCTTTGTAACAAAAAATGATTAATTTATGTAAAACATCTTTGGTCAAAGTATGTCCTTGAATATATATTTGTATGTATTTATAACAAATTCAATAATATTCATTTACAAGATCAAAGTATATTGAAGTATAGGAGATTATTTTATTTACAAAATCTAAATATGTCGTCAATTTAATATCGAGATTTATAAATTTATTAAATTTTTGTTTATGAAATTTTTCAAATTTATAAATTATCTATTAATAGTTAAAATTTAAAACAGAATATTTTATACTTAACATTTGAATTTTAATCACTCCCATCAAATTTGATAGACATTCCTAAATACTTCATGAAATAATAATTTCATCATTATCCGTGAAACAAGCTCAATACCATTTCACTTTTACAGTTTTAAAGTTAAAGATTTAAGATTTAAAGTTTTGGAATGGATACGATCAACCACTGGACAAGCTCAAAGCCTGACAGGTATTGGAGCAATGTCCACGGCGCTTGCAAGAAGGATCCAGATATCTTCTATTCGAAAGCATGCCTCAACTCTCAAGGTGCTGCAATGGGCTTGCGGATGGTTTGCCCATTTGCCTCTAAGTTCAGCCCTTTTACAGGGTTTGTTTTGTTTGTTTTTTTTTTGGTGGAATGGGAAAGAGTTGGGCCAGAGAAGTAGGACATGAGCCAATGCGTTGGAGAAACTCCGCTCAATGCCTGTTGTCCTCATATTTGATTTGAAGGTTATTTTTTCTACTCGAGATGGATGGGCCTTTTACAATAGTTCTTTCCCTTTTTTTAATTTAAAAATTTATCTTCATTTAAAATTATAATCATAACACTTATATTTTATTTAATAAATCAATAATTAAATAAATTAATAAATACAAATAATAACAACAAATTAAACTCAATCTATATTCATCATATACAAATTAAATTATTATTCGAATCTTACTTGAATAATTAAAAGTTTATTTGAACTCAATAATTACCTAATTATATATTATTTAAATTCGAAATAATCGGATTCGATATTATTGAATTGTGGATTAAAAAGTGCCCATTGCTATCAACGTATTAATTTAGTACTTGACTCTTAATCTCATTTGCCTGCTGGCTGGGTTTAATTGGCCAACTTCCGGGACCGGTATTGTCTATTATGGTTCAGCGCAGTTGCCATTCAAGACCGACTCTTTTTAGTTGACCTTTGCTATCGAGGTCTATACAGGTTGAGACGCGTTTTTCATCTATAAAGCTCGGTAGAATGAATTCCATTGGCCTTTCACAATCTAAGGAGACACTCTATCTTTGGAACAGCATACAACCGTGCTAACTTTATGTAATTCATTACTTCTAAAGATTTAAGAATTAATTACCTCGTGAAAACTTTTAATTGGCTCATCTAAGTTGTGTTTGACCAACTAAAGATATAATAAGCTTCCCTACACGGTTATTAGGTTAACAAGTTTTAATTCGTAAGGGCAATCTTTGTTTTTAAACTTCATTATTGAAATTAATTGATGCAAAAGATGACCAAGAACATTTAAAAAATATGTTTAAAAATCAAGGGAAAAGATTTATCTTAAAATTGAGATTTAGTTTAAATGATTTATTTAATTTTTTTAATTATTTGATAAAATTTAAATTTTAAATTTTAACATATGTAACTACAATCTTTTGTTGATGGGGCATGTTCAAAGATATTGGACCTAAAGGTAAAAATCGATCCAAAGTAGACTATATAAACTTAAATATAATACAATGTCACATGACATTCAACTAAATCTTATGAGAACTACTCCTGCACGTGAGATTTTTCTACATGTGAGGGAGAGTCCCTTGCCATGTTTGGCAGATAACCTTGTTGCACGAAGCGAGAGGACTTTCTTAAGACTCACCTCTCGAATGGTGATGTAAGTGGAACCTAAATGCATGCTTAAGTTAACTTATCTGGTGATATTTTCTCTCCAACTGTATGATACGAATCTGATCATGTGGGGCCATAAGATTATTTAAAATGTGTTTATTTTTTTGTCCAAATGATAATTATTCGTTAAATAATTGATATAAATAGATGATAAATATAATTTTTATCATATTAATCTCAATTTATTTATTAGGACTCTACAAAATTCTTTGTTTTATTATTGTATCAGGTATGGCATATATTACAAAGACTTAATTTTATTACGAAGACTCAATTTTTCTTTTAAAAAATAGACTTAATTTTCACCTTCTCCACAAAAGAATGTATGGCATATAGTACAAAGGATAAGATAAGAGGTGTAACGTTGCGTGCGAGGGGTCCGCCCAAAGCCAATCTATAAATTGCCATTTGCCAACGACGACAAACGTATTCCATGAATCTGCTCCAAAGTCCCAAAGAAGTAAGAAAAAACAAACTGGAGTAAAGACTAGTGTGACTGACTTGCTTAGGAGGAACGAGTCATGACGGTCCAATCCATGAACAGTCTGCTCCATGGCCGGCTAAAAGGTTATCTTTGTATTGATGACAGATGACTGATTGGTTGGCTTGATGGAAGAGTCCCCACCCATTGGCCTATTCCCCTAATTATATAGGACAAAACATATGAAATTTACTTTAAGAAAGTAAAATTATATTAAAATAAAATAATAATATTTACTTTAATTGAAATTATCTTCTTTATTTATCAAATTAATTTTACCACTTTTCGTTTAATTGAAAGAATTAGATATATCCAATTTAAAACCCACGTAATAAATGGGTATGGATTACCGAATGCTAAGATTTTCCCCAAATATTCAAATTTCAAAGCACCACTCAGCAATTTGAAGCTATAAAATTCAGGGTCTGTCTGCCTTTCTGCAGAGATTCTAATCTAAAGTTCTTGATTGGATTTTCTGTGTTTCTATGGAAAACCTGTATTATTACCTGGGCATCGTGCTCTTCATTTTTCTCACCATCAAGCTTTTAAAAGTTCATAGAAAGCAGAATCTGCCTCCGAGTCCCTTTTCTCTGCCTATTATTGGCCATCTTCACCTCATCAAAAACCCGTTCTACCAATCATTGGCAACCTTATTATCAAAGTATGGCCCTATTTTATATCTCAGAATGGGTTGCAGGCGTGTCCTTGTTGTGTCTTCTCCTTCTGCTGTTGAAGAATGCTTGAACAAGAATGATATAATATTTGCAAACCGGCCTCGGACTATGGCTGGGGATCTTCTAACGTATAACTACACTAGTTACGTGTGGGCTCCTTACGGACATCTTTGGCGGAGCCTTCGCCGTCTCAGCACTGTTGAAATTTTCTCTTCAAACTGCGTTCAAAAGTTTTCTTCCATACGTGAAGACGAAGTTGCCGACTTTATTCGCCGCTTGTTTGAAGTCTCAGCAGCTAAGGGCACCCAAAAGGTGGACTTGAAGTACTTGTTCTCTCTCCTGGCAGTGAATGTCATGGTGAGGGTTGTTGCGGGAAAGCGTGGTGTTGAGGATTCCAGGGACATGGAAGCAGAAAATATGTTCTTCCAGGAATTTAAGAACATATTTTTTCCGACCTTGGGAACCAACATATGTGATTTCTTACCAATTTTAAGGTGGATTGGTTTCCAAGGGATTGAAAAGAATTTGAAAGCATTACAAAGGAAGAGAGATGAATACATTCAGAATTTAGTAGATGGAATTAGATTGAAGAAAACCAGTGGCGTTCCTGTGATAAAGGAAGAGGGAAAGAATCCTTCGCTGATCGAAAGGCTTCTGTCTGTTCAAGAAGAAGATCCTGACTTCTGTTCCGATGTAGTCATCAAGAGCATGGTTTTGGTAAGTACTAGTAACTTGCTCTGTGTCAATGAATTTTACTGTTTTTCACTCTTTTAGTAGTAGTACTAATTAAGCTTGAAGACTTGACCTTTAGACCTTCGAGGGAAAATTGCCATTCCCTGTCTCTGATAAATGCAACACAACCAAATCTAATGCTTTTTTGTTAGTTCTGTCTTGTTTTGTGCCCAAAAGGAACCTTGATGTTTTTAGCATCAGCATGCTTGAATCCAAATAGCAATAGACAACCTTAGAAATGAAGATCAATATTTAGAGAACAAACATTAGCCTTAAACCTTAAGCATAGGCATAG
The DNA here is from genome assembly GCA_033439115.1 of Firmiana major. NCBI lineage: Eukaryota > Viridiplantae > Streptophyta > Magnoliopsida > Malvales > Malvaceae > Firmiana > Firmiana major. The sequence continues at coordinate 49,781,381 of CM065909.1, forward strand.
CTAGTGGTCTGATATGGCTTAACTTTCTTTAATAAAATTAACGGTTGTGCTTGAAGTTTTAAAATTAACTTAGTTTGATGTTATGGGTATCTGGTTTTAACCATTGCGACAACATCTGCATGCATCAGATCATGTTCATTGCCGGAACTGAGACGACGTCAGTTACAATGGAATGGGCAATGTCACTCCTATTGAATCATCCAGAGGCTTTGCAGAAGGTGAAAGAAGAGATCATTAGCCAAGTTGGACATGAGCGCCTGCTAAATGACTCAGATCTTGCCAAGCTTCCTTATCTTCGTTGCGTTGTAAATGAGACAATTAGATTATATCCCTCAGTAGCCCTTTTGTTGCCTCATTGCTCATCTGAAGATTGCACGGTGGATGGATATGACATACCTAAAGACACACTGCTGCTGGTCCATGTTTGGGCCATCCACAGGGATCCTAGTATATGGGAGGAGCCAACCAAGTTCAAGCCTGAAAGATTTGAGAGAACTTTCGAAGAGAAAGAAGGATCAAAATATCTTCCATTTGGACTTGGAAGGAGATCTTGTCCAGGCGCTACCATGGGGTTGCGATTGGTTTTGTTGGCACTGGGTGCTGCTATACAGTGCTTTGAATGGGAAAAGATAGGGTCAGACAAGGTAGATATGACCCCAGGTGAAGGAATCGCTTTTTCGAAGGCTAGGCCATTGGAGGCTCTGTGTTGTCCACGGCCTGATTTGATTAAACTTTTCTCCCAACTTTAATATTTGTTATTTGTTCTGCAACTAAACTTGGGAGCTTCCAAGAGTTTGAGAATGTAACTATAAGTAAGTGTTAAAGGTATTGGCCTCCGGAATAAGGCGGTGCTATTGCCATATAATGAACAATCATTGCTGTTTGTTACTAAATTCTCTGGGATATATGAATAGTTGGCACCTTCAACTCATCAAACAGCTACTTTATTTAGTGTTGTTGCTCGGTTACAACAGTATCAAATTGCAGACGTCTTCACTTCGATCTTCATGTCACGTGTTTTAGAATGTTTCTGCAAAAGAGAAAAAGATCAGAGGGACGCAGGAGTTGTTCCCTATATTGGCACTCTGATACTTAAGTCAGTCAGAAAATTGGGCAGAATTTCAGTAGGAAAAATATAGAATTAGGTTAACGAATCGTACCTAACCCCTATTTATAGGGATTTACTTTGTCATTAATTATATTTTTGCCCTTTTTATTTTACTCAAGGTTTGTATCATTTCTCATATGTTTTCTTCGTGCGCCACGTGGTGCATTCTTCGTATCATTATTATTCTTTTATTATGCACAACAATTGCTCCCAACTTTTTCGCTAGGTATAACCTTGCGGAAGAGTACATATGTTCTCATTGTAGCCTCAGGTCAAGTCCTTACATTAGATTCTGAAGTCAAATTCTCTGGCTGTCTAATTCTCAAGCTATTGTTTGAGTGTATGGCTTACCTTGCACATTTTTCGCTTCAAGCCCTTTGGTTGTGTGCTTAGCTTACATCGCACACTTTTCGCTTCAAGCTTTCGCACATTGTCTTCGTGGCTTACCTCGCGCATTTTTCGCTTCAAGCCCTTGGTTGTGTGCTTAGCTTACATCGTGCACTTTTCGCTTTAAGTTCTCGCACATTGTCTTCGTGACTTACCTCGCGCATTTTTCGCTTCAAGCCCTTTGTTGTGTGCTTAGCTTATATCGCGCACTTTTCGCTTCAAGCTCTCGCACATGGTCTTCGTGGCTTACCTCGCGCATTTTTCGCTTCAAGCCCTTTGTTGTGTGCTTAGCTTATATCGCGCACTTTTCGCTTCAAGCTCTCGCACATGGTCTTCGTGGCTTACCTCTCATATTTTTCGCTTCAAGCCCTTGGTTGTGTGCTTAACTTACATCGCGCACTTTTCGCTTCAAGCCCCTGCACATGTGTAGTTGGTGCGATCAGTCATTTATCAATAATGTGAGAATCTCAACAGCCAATAAAATATCAATATGGCATAATAGTTCAACAAATTAAATTTCAACCCATAGTTGAATTAACAAAAAATAACATTAAATGACATAAAGTCTCGCTGTCAGTGTAGTTGCAAGTGGTTGATATTCCGCGTTTTTGCTATCCTCTTGCCTTGTGACCTTTCCATCTTCTTTCAAGGCATTGGTGATGGCTTAGGCAGCCCGACGATGGTAAGGGTTTCGTTTCTTTAAACTTCCTTATATGTAATTCAGCGTCAGTATCCTTTTCATCACTTCTTCTTGAGTGATATACTTATCTGCTCTAGAGAACAAGTCCGAGATCGTCGTTGGTTGATCTAAAGATAACGACTCTTGCAACTTTTCAGACCTTGTTCCTTGTGGCATGGCTGTCACAGCTACTCCAGCTTGTAGATCATGTACTTCAAGAGTAGCGTTACGGAACCGATCCACATAGCTCTTGAGTGATTCCTTGCTCCCCTGCCTTAAGGTAAGCAAATAGGTGGCCCCCTTCTTTTTCTAGCTTTTCATTACAAAGGCCTTCAGCAATTCGCTTCTTAATTGATTGAAAGATAAAATAGATCCCTTCGGTAAACTGTTAAACCACTTTAGTGTGTGATCAATTAAGGTTAAAGGGAATGCTCTACACATAATCTCATCCTCTCATCCATGTAATAACATCAATGACTCATACTTCTGACTGTGGTCATAAGGGTCAGTCTTTCCAGTATACGTCGTCATCTGCGGCATCTTAAATTTTGGGGGCGACAATTTTTCCACGATCTTTGTACTGAATGAGATTCTCCTCCTCTTGTTTTTTTCAACTGGGACCAACCTTTTCTCTTCTAAGATTCGTTCCACCATTCTTTTCATGTCTGTGGCAACTTGTGCCTTGGACGAAGTTTTTTTTTGCACTTTCTTAGCATTATATGAATCAGTTTGGTCGCAGTCCATAGCTTCTCTCTCGTTACCCTGAGTTTGGTTTCGACGAATTTAAGGTTGAAAGTTTGTCATTCCAGTTTCAAGGTTCCGTGTTGGATCTATTTCTGAGTCTCTCCCAACATGAGACCTTGTCATTCCCACACCTTTGATTCCATTGTTTGGAGAGTCATTTGTATTCTAGGGCCAAGGATCTTCGACGCCCAAATATCCAGAATCCACTCGAGCCGGACCCTCAAGGTTTCTAGTACTTTGGTATCTCCGGTCACTAACAATCTCCCGTGTTGAATTCCTTGTACCATGACGCCGCAGTTTTTTGACACTCTGATGTCTCCAGTTCATTGGAGTCTCGCGCATGGGGTCTTCCGTAACTTGGCACCGCAAGCCTTCCGAGGCCTCACGCACAGGGTCTCCCATACCCTAACACCTCATATCTTCTTCAGTCTCACACTGTCAGACCCAGATTTTACGTAACTTGTACCTTATGATTCCTATGTGTATGAACACTCTGTTATTATAGTTGAATCATAAGAAGAGTATTTACTAGACTTAAAGTGTTAGTGAAATGATTTAACACGCAAAAGCTACATAAAAAGCCTATTGTGATCTATAAGAGTCACATGCTAAACCGTATGGATCTGAATCATTTTGACTGAAAATAAGAACTTAAAATGAGAGAGCATAGAGAGCTCATGAAGGAAAGTCAGCTTGATTTAATATCGAACATAGAAAACGAGAGTAAAAGCTAAAAAGGGTAAAATGGACCTTTTTGGCGAGTTAAGGTATTTAAGGTGTTTCGGGTGTAATTATCCACCGAGAACGGTTGAAACATAAAGACGAGAGTGTAAGACATAAGATATGACACTTTCAAAATTTTGAGAAAAAGTTAACTTTGTCAATGGTTAAGGAAAAAGTCAACTATAGTTAAGAAAGTGGACTTTTACCATAGTTGAGTAATCATGGTTAAAAATCAACCTAAGTATGGAGAAAAAAATGGAGAAAAATATTCTTGACCAGAATACAAAATAATCATCCCCGGAAGTAAGAAAAATTTATTTGGAAGGATTCCGGATTAAATTTAATGGTTAAAAACGTAATGAGCCTAAGGTGAAAATTTTAAAGCCCATTAAGGTATATCAAACGTATATCGAAATTCTTAGGTCCCTTAAACCGAATTTTTGGACCAATTGATTGGCTAAATATTGAGACAATTAAAGGCCCGAGATATAGTAAAAATTTCAGCCCGAAAGCCCATTAAGAAAGCCCAAACCGAGAAGCCCAAATGAAAAACCCATGAGATAAATATCTAACCATAGTTAAAGCTAACCATGACTCATAAGGTGACTCATTAAGTGACTCATGGCTAAGGCTTAGAAAGTCAAGCTTAATGGCTGGAAAGTAAAACTTAATGGCTAAGTAAATGGCTTATAAAATCAGCCACACCATTGTCATCTTCATCACACCAAATTCGGCTAGAAGAAGAAACCATTGAAACAAATTATCCAAGCTTTCTCTCACTAGAAATCACTAAGAATTAGGCATAATTGAAACTTGCATCCTTCATAGAAGTTGTTCCAAATTGAAAGGATAGTGACATATGTTGGAATTGGCTATCAAGGAGCCATAGAGTGCAAACTGTGAGCCTCCAAAGTTTCGACCAAGGGTGAACACAACAATTGGTATATTTTTAAGTTTTCAATTTCATATATGTTAATGTATGAATGATTTTAAGTATATTGATATATGTTTTAAGCATTGAAACATATTAAATCACTATAATGTTGGTTAGGCCGAGAGTGAGTAGTGAGATATTGATTTATATCCGTATGATTTTAAGGCATAAATGGATTAATGTACATGTATTAATGATTATGGTATAATTAAAATTAATCAATTTGATTAATTAATACATGTAATTTGTTGGCAATCAAGGTATTTGATAAAATGCCTAAATGAACTATATGATGTTTAGGAATGTTGCCAACCAAGTGTTTGTGAAAATGCCTAAGAGAATTGGCTAAGAAAGAGACATGGCCGGCATGCCATGGTGTAACCGATGGCATGGGTAGCTCTCGGCCATGGCATGTGGTCGAGAGGCCCAATGGGCCAAGCCCAAATATTTTAGGCCCAATGTGAGGTAATGGGTCTAGGACAAGCCCAATAAGAGTTGGTGGATCCCACAAGCCCAATAAGAGTTGGTGGACCCCACAAGCCCAATAGGCCCAACGAAAATGAATAGTAAAATAAAAATGGGCTAAGGCATAGTTAGGCTCATTAAGGATTTTTAAAGCCCATTAAGGGAAATAGACTGTATTTAATGTGAAATACAGTAGAAAAAGTGTAATTAACCTAATAAATGGTTATATGCAGCTCCAGAGATTATTGGATGAGCAAATCGGACTGCTGAAACGAGCAGCGTAGAGAAAGTGAAATTTCTCAAGTGATTGCAGGTAAGGGACTTTTGTGAGTAGTTAGAGATACCTGCACGTATTTTCGTCTGCTTTTACATTCACTTAAAAACTCTGAGGGTCAGAGAAAGTAAATAATAATTATTGCGACCCGATAGTGGTAAATTATGATTTTGCCCCTAGTTAGTCAAAAAGTTAACTTTTGTGAAAAGTTGTAAAAAAGTATGGAAACCACTATTTTGAGTGTATAACTGCTGTTTAGCAGGAGAATAAATAGATGGGCTAATGATTTTAAGGTTAATGTGAATAAGCACACTTTATAGTGCTGATTTTGTTGCTTTGTAAATCATTCCTTTTTAAAGAGCCATCTATCATATTTTGTGAGAATGAATCTTGCTGGAGCATAGCTCGCACTGGATTTCATATATTTTCCACATACATTAATGCTGGATTTTGATTCACATTAGATTTTCATGACATGCATGATAGAGTACTGGAGTTATTACTCGTACTCAAGTTTTATATGATGTATGCATGACAGAGTGCTGGAGCGATTAGCTCGTACTCGAGTTTTTCATGAGATGCATGACAGAGTGCTGGAGCGTTGCTCGTACTCGATTCTTCATGATTTATACATGACATAGTACTGGAGCTACTGCTCGTACTTAATTTGATGATTTTGTGCATAGCATGGTACTGGAGCTATTGCTCGTACTTGATTTAATACATGAACTATGTATTGACCTAGTTGCTAGAGGTTTACTCGCACTAGAGTTTGAGTTTGTGATGTGAAACAGTGTTTGAGCGGAGTGTCGACTATGAGTCGCGCTCAAAGGCGCACACTGTATGTGATATATAATACATGTTAAAACCCATGCCCGAGTCCTTGTGTGACTGAGTGTCACATTATGTGAGAGGATATCCGCATGAGGGTGCTAGAGACGTGGTATGATATTCTATGGTTTGAGGGCTAAGACCTATGGCAGGCACCCTGACTGTGATGTAGGGTCCACGGAGTACGTTGTACCGTGCATGTGGCATGAGAGTACACTGTACCGTGTGGTGTTGTGGAGTTGAGGAGGATATAGCTGGCGGTTGTGATGGACTGACCCCCCTCCCGTTGCAGCAGTGATGCCCCGCACACTAGGATTCCATGTAGCTTGGGATCACATGTCGGATATGATCATAGTCCAGGATACTATTTACATTTCACCATAGAGTCTCACATGATATATCACTTGATTGACTGATTTAAATTGCGGACAGACCTGAGGGATGGGTCGGACTCCGATTTTGTGTTGTGAATGATTTAAATGCCATATTTATTGTGATTTAAATATACATGGCATGATTTACCTAAAGGCATGATTTATATAAAGATGCATTGTTTTGCACTACATGCCTACATTTGAGAAAGAAAGCATGATTTCTGTACATGGGATTTAATCTGTACAAGTATACATATATATATATATATATATATATATATATTTAAAGACATGCTTTGAAAGTGAGTTAAGGAAATAATGTTTTCAAGGCATAGCATTATTTTGAGTAGATAGTGTATATATCTACTTGCTTGCCTGATTTCCTTACTGAGCGCGTTGTATGCTCACCCCCTTTTCTTTACATCTCTCTACAGAGCATCAGCAGTAGAGCGAGAGCTATTGAGGCATAGTATTCCTGAGTCCACTGCTAGTTCCTATCGACCGCCAGGTATACAGATTTTGTACGGTTATGTATCTAAACATAGAAACAACACAGTGATGTATACGATATATATTATAGGGAATGTATTTGTATTAGATTTTATATAATCTTACATGTATTATAAAAGAAGTTAAAGTTAGAGTATATTGACATGTATATATGATAATGAATAATGTGGTAAGCGAGGATTCTGACATCGAATCACAGCCCAACCATTGAAGAGAGAAAATGTAAGTTAAAAATGCGAAAAATTTATAGTGATTTTGGTTAAAATCATGGATTGAGAACGGGTTTTGACACACACATAGGGTCTCGTGCGGCCGTACGGCGAGGATTTCGCGCACCCCTGCCGCGAGGGTCTCACACAGAAGGGTCTCGCGTGAGCTGGCATCCCCGCGTTATGAATGCGCCATGTGGCGCACGAAGCAAACGGGAGGTCTTGCGCGGCCGTGCCGTGAGAGTTTCGTGCACCCTTGCCGTGAGGGTCTTGCGGCATGTTGCCGTGAGGGTCTTGCGACCTCATACCGTGAGGGTGTTGCGGCAAGATGCCGTGAGGGTCTTGCGTCCTCATGCCGTGAGGGTCTTCCGACCCCATGCCCTGAGGGTCTTGCAGCAAGATACCGTGAGGGTCTTGCGACCTCATACCATGAGGGTTTTACGCCAAGATGCCGTGAGGGTCTTGCGTCCTTATGCCGTGAGGGTCTTGCGACCCCATGCCCTGAGGGTCTTGCGGCAAGTTGCCGTGAGGGTCTCGCGGCAAGATGCCGTGAGGGTCTTGCGACCTCATACCGTGAGGGTCTTGCGACAAGATGCCGTGAGGGTTTTGCATCCTCATGCCGTGTAGGTCTTGCGACCCCATGCCCTGAGGGTCTTGCGGCAAGTTACCGTGAGGGTCTTGTGCAAAGATGCCGTGCGTCAGGGTCTTGCGCAGCTCCGACTTCTCCCACCAAGTTTTGGACGGCTAGTGGCAGATTCACTTGTGGGAAAACACCATTGAATAGATCAACCATTGTCTGCAAGGCTTGAACAGTCTCTTCTCCTTGCTTCTGCATGGCTTCAAATTCGACAATGGGAATCGTCATCGTAGTCGACCCTCTCTCGGTCTGAACTCCATCACCTAAGTTCGCCATTGGGGAGCTCGCCATGTCCTCACTTTCTTCACTTCTGATTGCTGTTGAACGTGCCTATACCATTGTTGTTAAAAGCTTTTCTTCCGTTTCCCACAGACGGCGTCAATTGTTGTTACTCAGTTACAACAGTATCGAATTGCAGACGTCTTCACCTCTATCTTCGTGTCACGTGTTCTAGAATACCTCTGCAAAAGAGAGAAAGATCAGAGGGACGCATGGGTTGTTCCCTGCGTTAGCACTCTGATGCTTAAGTCAGCCAGAGAATTGGGCAGAGTTTCAATAGGAAAAATTCAGAATTAAGTTAACGAATCGTACTTGACTCCTATTTATAGAGATTTACTCTGTCATTAATTATATTTTTACCCTTTTTATTTTACTCAAAACTTATATCATTTTTCATATATTTTTTTTATGTGCTACGTAGTACATTTTTCGTACTATTATTATTTTTTTATTATGCACAACACCGAGTTTAATGTCACAATAGTGTTTATTGTTTCATTGTCGAACTTGCCAAGAAACCCCACTAGACATTCCACATCCCGAGTTAAAATGGTTATGGACCACATATTTATGATCCAATTTAGTCAAACAAATGACTTTTACTTTTCAAAGAAGACTTCATTTACTTGTATCTTCTGTTACTCCAATTCTTTTCTCACGTCCAATCTGACAAGGAAGATAATAGAGGTTGCTACTGTGTTCACAGATTGAACATGGAGGTTTTATACTACCTAGCCCTGACAACTTTTTCCCTGTTTCCCATATTCATACTCTTCATAAGAAACAGAGTAGTCCCAAGAAATTTGCCTCCAAGCCCACCTAGTGTTCCTATATTAGGCCATTTCCATCTTTTGAAGAGGCCAATACACCTTACTTTGCATAATCTCTGCAAGAAATATGGTCCTGTCTTGTTCCTCCGCTTTGGACCAAGACCTGTCCTTGTCATCTCCGCTCCTTCGGCCATAGAAGAATGCTTCACTAAGAATGACATCACCTTTGCTAACCGTCCTCTCTTTCCCTCCAGAAAGGTGGCTGAATACGATTTCACCACGCTTGTGACAACCCCATATGGCCACCACTGGAGAAACCTTCGTCGTCTCACTACCACAGAAATTTTCTCATCAAAACGTATCCAAGGGTCTTCAAGCATCCGTAACGAAGAAATCCACTTCCTACTAAAACAATTGTTGAAGAGCTCTTCTAGGGAAGTGGAAATTGAGTTATCCTTTTACGTCTTGACATTTAATATTATGATGAAGCTAGTTGCTGGACGCAGGTATTTGGATGATGATTTTCATTCAGACAATACTAGAGACATGGTCAATGATCTAAGGCAGATGTTTAATCCAACAGTCAACCTTTCTTGGAGCGACAACTTTCCAATCGTGAGGTGGTTGACTTGTCATGGGGCGCAAAGGAGGATCTCGAAAATGCAGAGAAAGAGGGATGGTTTCCTTCAAGCTCTAGTTGACATGCGTCGAAGTGTTAGCTCTACTCCTTCGATTACAGATGCGGAGAGGAAGCGACCGATTATAGATGTTATGTTATCGTTGCAGGAATCAGAACCAGATAGCTACTCTGATGAAATCATCAAAGGAATAATTATGGTAAACCCTAAAGCAAATGCTTACCTGCTTGCACTTGTATGTCTTATAGATGTCATTGGACTAATCGATTTTTTTTTTTTTACTTTTATTGTATTCATGTATAATTTTTATCAAATTGTAATTGTTGGGTACATCTGTAAAACTCAAATGTGCTGAAATTCAATTTTGACACAAGTCAAAGCAAATCATAATACAAAATGCTGTCAGATTGTATTATGTAAAAAACTATTGGTTTGTCCTTACCCAAAGAAAAAAAGAGTGGTACTTTTGTGTGATAGAGATGAAATTTTATTATTAAAAGGAAAAAAGGGAAATATAAATATTTTATAAGTAAAACCTTACCTCAAGCAGTTAACATTGAGCTTCTGGTTTTCAGGTAATGTTTACTGCTGGGACAGTAACATCAACATCAACCATGGAATCTGCAGTGTCTCATTTGATATCGCACCCTGAGGCCTTCAAAAAGGCAAGGGAAGAGATTGATGAAAATACTGAACAAAGCCAACTACTTCAAGATGCAGATGTTAGTAAGCTTCCATATCTTCATTGCATAATCAATGAAACACTTAGATTAGGTTCAACAGGGCCAATAATTTCCCCTCGCGAGTCATCAAAGGAATGCACGGTCGGAGGTTACAAAATCCCACAAGGCACAATGTTGGTGGCTCTTGCTTGGACATTGTACACGAATCCCAAGTTGTGGGATGACCCTGAAATGTTCAAGCCTGAGAGATTTCAAGGCAGCGGAGGGAAGGGTGAAGGGGGAGGGTATAAGTTCATTCCATTTGGCTTAGGAAGAAGGCAATGCCCAGGAGAAGGGTTGGCCATGAGGCTTATGGTGTTGACACTGGGGACCTTGATTCAGTGCTTTGAATGGAAAAAGGCTAATGGCGATCACCAGGCTGATGGTGCTTTAAAGATCATATTCCGACCCCGTGAAACTCTAGCAAGCATTCTTTCTCAACTCTGAGAGGTGGTTTAAAGAGTCGAGTAACAATTTACTTTTGTCTTATATTCTGAATGTATGATCTACCACTTTTCTCATATTCCTAGGGAATTAATCACTGCAGACCGAAAGAAAAACAGTTCTATTTATAAATAATAATACCTGCCGCCGAAAAACAAAAACAGATTATCGTTTCTACTCTCCTACATGTATCCATTGGGTCAATGATCAAGTAGAAGCCACAAGCAAAGCGGTTCTATTGAGTACTTTAAACGGTTCTGTCGATCAATGCTAAATTTTTTTGTCAATTCCGTGTTACAGCAGCTCACTTCTCCTCCGGTAGCGACTTTTCATAAACTTACTGGAAATCGAAATCATTTTTGTCTGTTAAAACCTTCATTAGATAGCATCAAAATCGCAAACAAATTATAAAAACAATTATTCTTTCTCTTACATGTTGAAAGTAGATATTTTTATATATAAAAGAATTATAAATTGATTGACTGTTATTGTCTTTCTAGAATAAGTACAGATAATTTACGATCTCGCCGCAATGTGCGGGTTTTGTTTATAACTTAAGCAAAGATAATTTCGTTGAGTCATAATATTGAAGATTGGCTTCAAACAATACATAATGTCACAATAACAATATCTACAAAAATCAAAATCAATATTTTTAGTCCATAGTATCAATCAACATAATAAATTTATCCATCTATTAAATATATCCGCAAGTAAACATAAATAACAAAGTACAAATATAAAGTGATATCAAAATTTAAATAGAAAAATTCTCCGATAATAAAATTGATTTAAAGATATAAATAATTTATAAAATTTATACATTAATTTTTTTTTGGTCAAAAACCTAAGATACTATCAATTAACCTAATATAATATAATTTACTTCTTTAAATTTGTAAAATCAATCTACTCAAAAGAAAATATTCAATTATTATATAAGCTTATTTCTTCCTTACTCTTTCAAATGGAACAAGAGAGCTTAAAGCATTCTACTTTTCTTTGGCTGCCGCGCATTGCCTCATCTAATCACCAAAGCTTCTCCGTCGTTATTCACAACTTGCGGCTACTAAGGGGGAAACTCTTACTTTTTGTTGCCAAATAAATCCTAGCCATTGAATTCTTTGAACAAGAACTAATTTTGACCATTCAAATACAAATCACATCACGTGACCTTTAATAAAGAAACATGTGAGATGGGACTAGACCCCACTCGTCCAACATTAGGCATTTCTTATCCTTTAAAGATAAGTGTGCCCAGACATATACGTTCCCCTGCGGTTGAACTTCAGAGTAACCCGAGTATTCATCAGCATAAGAGTATGGAAGTAGCTGGTTTGTTCTTCATCACACTCAGCTTCCTCATTTTCCTCTTTGCATTAGTTTCCAAATCCATCGTACAAAAACGAAACAGTCCGAGGAGTTTCCCTCCTAGCCCTCCTGCTTGGCCAATCATCGGTCATCTCCATCTTCTGAAGAAACCGGTTCATCGAACCCTTCGTGAACTTTCAGAGAAATATGGCCCCGTTCTGTTCCTTCAATTCGGCACTCGTAATGTCCTCATAGTCTCCTCAGCATCAGCAGCTGAAGAGTGTTTTACGAAAAACGATATCATTTTTGCAAACCGGCCTGGGTTGCTTGTTAGCAAACACCTCAATTACAATAGTAGTACTATAGGGTCAGCCCCCTACGGCGATTATTGGCGTAACCTTAGGCGTTTCACTACCTTGGAGCTCTTCTCTACAAACAGACTCGCCATGTTTGCCAGCGTTCGGCAAGAGGAAGTTCAGTTATTGCTAAAGGAACTATTCCAGGCTTCGAGCAGAAAGTCAGCTATGGTGGAAATTACATCAAAGCTTATAGAGCTTGTTTTCAATATTTTGCTGAGGACGATTGCTGGAAAGCGGTATTATGGGATAGATGTAATCGACAAAGAAGCAAAGGAGTTTCGAGAAATCATGAGAGAGCTTTCAGGGATCTCGGGAGCCACAAATTTGAATGACTTCTTGCCTATGCTGCAATTGATTGATTTTGAAGGTGTGGAGAAACGGATGAAGAGAATTATGAAGAAGATGGACAAATTCTTGCAATCCCTTCTTGAAGAGCATAGGAGAATGAAGGAAGATTCAAGCGAGCAGCCTTTGGGTGCATCAGACGCAGGCAACAAAGGAAGAAAAGCAACTTTAATCGATGTCATATTATCCCTGCAACAAGCACAAGCGGAACTCTACACCGATGAAACCATAAAAGGAATTATTCTGGTAAGATCCATTAATCTTTATCGGGAAATTAAATCTATATTTTGTCGCAGTTCAACATCATGCCATCATGTGAGTGCCTCCAAAGTCAGAAAACTTGTGCGCTATTGAATTAACGTCGTTAAGTGCTTTAAAATAAATAATCATTCAATGAAGACAAAAACAAAGGAATCTTTGCAGTATTTAATTTGCTGCCTAAGATGATTTTCACCAATTGATGACATCTGTTTGTAGTATTTTTCAATGTAAAAGTTTTGTTATTCCACTTTTAAGCTGGTGATTATCCTCCGGCTAAATTTTCTCCATTTAAACTCCACCTGCTATAGCTTGCCAATCTTAAACTCTAGCAAGAGTCAGTCAAGGAGAGAAACTTATACTTTAGAGTTAGGCAGTGCTAATATTTTGTTCTTTTTTCTCCCACTTACTTCCATTGCAATTCCAGGTCACTCTCCAAAGTCCGGGAGTTAACCGTACTAAATATTTAAATCTTAGGGTGTATGTATTTAAGTTTTTGCCTCAAATTTCTAGATTTCTAACTCTCTGAAACATGTTGCAGGCAATACTAGCTGCTGGGAGTGAAACTTCATCAACTACAATAGAATGGGCTATGTCACTTCTTCTGAACCATCCTGAAGCAATGAATAAAGCTTGGACTGAAATAAGTGCTGAAGTCGGACAAGACAAGCTCCTGGATGAAACAGACCTGCCAAAGCTGAATTATCTACAATCTATAATTTCTGAGACATTGAGGTTATTTCCAGCTGCACCATTGCTCATACCACATGAATCATCAGAAGATTGCACTGTTTGTGGCTATAGTGTGCCGCGTGGCACAATGTTATTGGTTAATGCATGGGCAATCCATAGGGATCCCAAGCTCTGGGTGGATGCAACGAGATTCATGCCAGAGAGATTTGAAGGTGGGGAACGTGAAGGGTATAAACTACTTCCCTTTGGTATCGGAAGACGGGCTTGCCCCGGAGCTGTTCTGGGTCGAAAAGTGGTAGGATTGGTTCTTGGTGCCCTAATTCAGTCCTTTGAGTGGAATAGGATTGGCTTGGAGGAGATTGATATGAAGGAAAGCACAGGGCGCACCATGCCTAAAGCTGAACCCTTGGTTGCTTTGTGTAATCCCCGCCCAGAGATGATCAACCTCCTCTCCACTCTATGACCTGAATGAAGTACTTGGCAAAAGCAGACGCTAGTATCATGAAATAAGGACATGCATATACGCGAGCATAGCATGATAGACTTTGATTAAAGCTTAAAGCATATATAGAAGCCCCTATTTGCTGATGCTCTTGCAAAAGCAGGGGTCTCCAGAGATTACTTCTTTTGGGCATGGTGGTAGCGAGTAGATATGTTAAATGGCTTTGCATGTCATCTCTTTCCCTGTTAGTGCCCCTGTATGGATACAATATATAGGCTTTATATTATATCCGTATTTAATATAAAATAAATACGACATAAATAGAGAAATTACTATTTCTAACTTATATTGGGATTAGATTGATATTTTAAGTATTTCTCACTCTAAAAAAAGAACACTGTCTATTCTTACATATTCCCTACTGTTGAACTCTGCTTCCCCATTTTTCTCTTTACATTAGTTTTATTCAAGTCCATCATACAAAAACACCAGAGTCGGAGGAATTTCCCCTTAGCTCTCCTGCTTTGCCAATCATCGGTCATCTCCATCTTCTGAAGGAACCGGTTTAGCGAACCCTTCATGAACTTTCAGAGAAATATGGCCCCAGTCTCAGCCTGTACCTCAATCACAACTCATCCATCCTAAATACAATTCTTCCCAAATACATAACACAGGCTGATTATACACAAATATTAAAAAGGAGCCGGCCACTTTCAATTCGAATTTGAACTTTCAATGAGGCGAAATATTAAACATGTGGCATTGTTTAGGAGAAAGGATCTATTTTTTCTCTAAAAAAAAAAAAAATTAACGATACCACCACACCAGTTCATGCACCAGTTCATGCACACTAATACAACAACAGTTAGATAACTATTTTTTTGAGAATAAAATTAACATATTTATGAACTTCATCAGTGAAGAAATAGAGCTATCATGCACAGGCAATCAACAAACTATCAACCCCAACAAGAAGAATTCAATAATATATTAGGTTAAAATTTTTTATTTTATTATAAAATCAATATAAACAATTAAACGTAAATTTAATGTTATTGGTATAAAATATGTTAGAAGTACCATAAACACATAAGAATAAATATAACTACATCTTATAACAAAGTTATCATGAGTTTACGTCTATTGATTTTAATTTTAAGTTTATTTTGATAATGTGATTATGATATCTATAACATATTTTATGTATAATAATATTAAATTTACATTTAATCATGATTTTTTGTATTGATCATCCATGCACATTTTTCTTTGAAGGCAGGCCACTGACCTCGACCTTTTAAGTTCTACTCTCCAAAAACAAAGGAAAAGAAAAGTACGATAGCAATATTATTAGCAGGCATCTTTAGCCAGCTCTTGAACTTACTATAATCCAGCATTTATCCGTTTCTCAGTAGAAAACATCAACAAAAAGCCAAATTGACTTAGCCAAAATGATTTTTTTTTTTTTTTAAGAGCAATAGCAATACGTTAATACATGTGGTAACAATTTATAACCTCATGTAGAAACTCTGTATTCTTATATACGACTTCATTTCGTGAAGTCACATCAAAGAAGAAAGTAAATGTACGTAAGCTGGGCGATTGGTCTGAGATTTCTTACTATTGAGAGAGAACTGTGCCTAGTCTTATTCCCCAACTGTTAAACAAGGGAGTAACCCTAAGTATTCATCAGCATTAGAGAATGGAAGTAGCTAATTTGTCGTTCTACATCACACTCTGCTTCCCCATTTTCCTCTTTGCATTAGTTTCAAATCCATCGAACAAAAAGCGCAACAGTCGGAGGAATTTCCTTCCTAGCCCTCCTGCTTTGCCAGTCATCGGTCATCTCCATCTTCTGAAGGAACCAGCTCATCGAACCCTTCACGAACTTTAAGAGAAATATGGCCCCATTCTGTTCCTTCAATTGGGAACTCGTAAAATCCTCGTAGTCTCCTCACCATCAGCAGCTGAAGAGTGTTGTACAAAAAAATGATATCATTTTTGGAAACCGCCCTTAGTTGCTTGCTGGTAAACACTTCAATTACAACAATACTACTATAGGGCTTGCTCCCTATGGCCACCATTGGCGTAACCCAGAAGACATTAGTATATATAGTATTATGACAAAAGCAGACATTAGCATTATGACAAAAGAACACGCATATACGCGAGCACAACATATATATATATACACTTTGTTTAAGCTTAATGCATATAGAAGCCCCTGTTTGAAAATAAGTACTTGGTAGCCAACTAGGTAATGCAACCCAAAGTGCTCTCCGAATTTATGATTTTTCTGTTTGAATTAAAGTCGAGTATGGCTTTCTTGGAATCTCTATCATGAAATAGATCAAAACTTATATTGATTAGTTTTCTTTTAAACTCAACAGCAATGCAAAGTCAAATTTCAGGACAAAAAGCCACATTTGAATGCATAATCATCATCAAAACTTAAAAGCAAGAAACTCAGGAAGATCTTCAAACGGACATTCTTATAGAATTTTCCAAGAGATTCATCGGACAGTTGCAATTATCCCAAGCATGAGTTTGTGTTTGCTATGGATACCGTAGTAATTGGAACTCATGAAATAGGTCAGACTTCCTTGTTCATACGTAGTTTGGCAGATGCTTTTGGTTTTTCGAAACAATCATTGTTTGACAGGCTGACTCCTTGCTGTCTTGCATTTTTATTTTGAAGAATGGACATGTTTTAATGACTAAAATATTAATCTAATTATTAAAAGGGTGTAGACTTGAAAACCGAAGTTTCATGAAAAATCGAATAAATTTTAATTTATCATTTTAAATTTAAATTTAATTCAGCCAACAATGATAACTACAGGTTTTATTATTTTTTTAAGCTAATGTGTTTTTAATTACTTTTTATTTTTATGTAATTTAACTTACGTGTATTATATTTTTAGACTTTAATTTAATTTTTTTTTATTTTTGTAGTTTTTTTGTAAAAATATGAATTTATTATATTATATTTATTAACTATTATATGTTTTAATATTTTTTGCATTTTATTATGTAATTTTAAAACAACAAATTAATAGTATTTGGATTGGTTTGGAATGTTTTATTACATGCAAAAATAAGTTTGAGCAAAATTAAGTACGAAAAATTATGTTAAACTAAATTTGAATTCACTTTTAATCTTTTAATATATTATCTAAACACGATTCAAATTTGACATAATCCGACTCAAACAATTTTGATAAAGACATTTAAAAGCCAAGGTGAAAAAAATTAGAAACAATACACCCAATGCTTGAGTGAGAGAATGATTCGGAGAATAAAATATAAACTTGGTAATTTAATTATAATTATGCAGAAAAAAATAAAAAATAATGCAAGTTAAAGTTTTGTAAAACTATTACGAAATTAATAAAAATTAAAATATTTATTTCATATGTGATATATCAACACAAATTATTATATAATAATTTTTATATTTTACACATATTTAAAATAAAATAAATAAGACATAAATTTATAAATTATCATTGAGATTAGTTTGATATTTTATGCATTTCTTACTCTTGAAAGAAAACTGTGCCTAGTAATATATTCCCCTATTGTTAAACATTCATCAGCATTAGAGAATGGAAGTAGCTAGTTTGTTCTTCGTCACACTCAGCTTCTTCATTTCCTCTTTGTATTAGTTTCCAATCCATCATAAAAAAACGCAACAGTCCTAGGAATTTCCCTTCTAGCACTCTCGCTTTGCCAACCATCGATCATCATGCTTCGCCGGAAAATTCTATATTTTGCGTTGCAGTTCAGCATCAAGTCATATCGAGTGTGCGTCCAAAGTCAGCCAACTTGTGGACCATTGACAGGCACCTTAAAATAAAAAATCGTTCAATTAAGACAACCAGAATTTGCTGCCTAAGATGATTTTCACCGAGTGATGACATCTGTTTGTACTATTTTTCAAAGTAAAAGTTGTATAAGCTGGTGATTATCCCAAGGCAAAGCTTTTTCTCCTTTGAACTCCACGTACTGTCAAGGGGAAACTTAGAATTTCGTAGTGCTAGTATTTTATTCTTTTTCTCCCCCTTGCTTCCGATGTTAGAGCCCTAAAAGTCACTTTTAGGTAGAGTGTATCAGAGTTTATCTTTCATTTGTAATTGTATCTTTTTATTAGCAATGATTTATTATAGATAGAGAAAGATGACTTCAGGAGTAAACTAACATCCTGAAGACAATACAGCATAATCCTGCTAAGGAGGGCAAAAGGAAACAGGACAATGGGTAGTACACGTAATGATAAAAATCCAAAATCTCAGCCCCAACCCAAAACCTCACTAATTTTCATTTGAGGCCAAAATAACCTGAAGAACCGATTGACATTAGGAAAGCTAAAGCAAAAATCAAAAGCAGCTACACAAAGGAACTACCACCAAGAGGAAACTAGATCAATCAATTCCAAACAAACCATAGCCAACATCAAGATGCTGATGTAGTTACCTAGTTTGACTTCAATCATTCAATGAGATCAAGAAATGCCTAGATTGCAGAAAGACAACCATGCCTCAAAATACTCCTGCACACAAGTGCAAGACAAACAAACACTTGGGATCATAAACAAATGGAATACCAAACCACAAGAAGGCTACAGGAGATGACAAAACAGCCACTATCAGAGAATCACCACCCAATTAAATCCCGCTCAAACCAAATCAAACTAACCATAGTCGTCATTAACAAGCAATGCTGAGATTTGTGATCAATTTTCATTTATGTATAGATTGTTGAGTTTTCGGGTTTGTGAATTTGATTTGGTTGATGTTGAGTTGGCAAAGGAGATGATAAATGTTGAATTGGTTAGGAAGATTACAGTTTGACGGGCAGCATTGGCTATGCCTTGGAAAAGCCTGGGGTTGTGGGTTTTATGGCCTGGTGGTGATGTTACTTGAGTTGGATGGTTTCTTTCCAGTAGGGGTGTAAAACGGATCGAACGGTGCGGATCGATACGGATTAATAAGGATACGGATTTAAACGGGTTGAGCCCGTTTAGGCCTACATTTAAACGGATTAAATTTGTGGAGACCGATCCGATTCTAATGCGGGCCGGATTGGCCCGCGGACTAACTTAACTTTTTTTTTGGAAATAAAAGATTGGATTTTAAAAAATAATGAATTGAGTCTAAACACTTAATTAAGTCTAATTTTAATTTGTTAAATGATTATTGGGCTTTGAGAATTAACCAAAATTGTTATAAAATCAAATCACATAGATTTGAGACTAAAATACAAAGTTTAATTTGCAATTTTTTTAACAAGAAGAATATTAGTTCATTCATGATCAAATATAACAAGTTCAAAACAAAAACCAAAATAATTTGGAGTTCTCCACTTAATTTCAAATTGTAAGTTAGTCACATAAAACAATATATTATGTACAAAAGCAAATTATGGGTTTGTAATATATATATATATATATATATATATATATATATATATATATATATATATATATCAACATAAACAATATATTATATCATAAGCAAGTAAGTCATAAAATTGTGAAAATAGTTCTACAAATATTATTATATTAATCTCAATAAAAATAAAATCCACAAACATAATATCCATTAAACAAACTCGTATTATAAATACAAATTACATATGACATAATATTATGGTCTAAATAATTAAATAAAGAATAGTAAATAAGTTTAAAAGTCATAAAATCTATAAGCATCCATTAAACTCCACATTAAACAACATTAAACTTGTGAGTTAATCTCATTATTCAAGTGATTTGAATCATTTGATTCTTCCACCAATTTATCTTTGTTTTCCTCATCATCTTTCCAACCTATAAAATAAAATTTTCAATTATTAAATAAAAATACAATAACATTATTTTGGTAAATTTTTAATTTTTTACTTTTGTAGTTTTGTTTGTTTAAACTTTAGAAATTAGAATAGGTAGAATGAGAATGATTTATGACTTAGGTTTGATTGGTGTGTTGGTAAAATAGCCCGCGGGTCGGTCCGTACCCGTACGGATTAGCCCGTATAAATTATTTACCCGACGGACTTGACCCATATAAACTCGTTTTTAAACGGATCACATATTAATGGACCGGATCGTTAAAAGCTCGCGATTTTTACGGATCGACCCGCGGGCTTGAGCCCGTTTTACACCCATACTTTCCAGTGTTATCTGTTGATTACCGGGTTGTATTATTCAATTGTACTTGACTTTGTGCAATTGTTTATCATTAATAAACCTTAAATCGCAACTGTACTAATTATTTAAACCTAGGGGTGTATTTATGTTTTCCCTCACATGCTGCGGAGAATACTAGATGCTGGAAGTGAAACTTCATCCGCAACAATAGAATGAGCTAGGGGCTACCATCCTGAAGCAATGTATAAAGCTTAGGCTGAAATACGTGCTGAAGTCGGACAAGACAAGCTTCAGGATGAAACAGATCTACCAAAAGCTAAATTATTTACAATAGGTAATTTCTGAGACGTTTAGGTTATTTCCACCTGCCCTATTGCTCGTACCACATCAATCATCAGAAGATAGCATTATTTCTGGCCATACCGTGCCTCGTGGCACAATGTTACAGGTCAACTCATGGGCTATCCATCGGGATCCGAAGCTCTGGGTGGATGCAACAAGATTTATGCCAGAGAGATTTGAAGGTGAGGAAGGCGAAGGGTATAAACTACTTCCCCTTGGTGCCGGAGGGCGAGCTTGCCCTGGAGCTGTTCTAGGCAGGAAAATGGTAGGACTGGTTTTCTCTGATTCAGTCCTTTGAGTGGAACAAGAGTAGTCAAGAGGAGATTGATATGAAGGAAGGCACAGGGCTCACCATGCCTAAAGCTGAACCGTTGGTGGCTTTGTGTAATCCCCGCCCAAACATGGTCAACCTCCTCTGCACACAGTGACTTGAAGTACTTGGCGTACACGCTTATACACGAGCATAGGAGGATAGACTTTGTTAAGCTTAATGCATATAGAAACCCCGACCTGTTTGAAAATAAAGTACTTAGGTAGCCAACTGGGCAATGCAACACAAGTCCTATGCGAATTTATGATCCTTCTATTTGAATAAATGTCAAGATGAATGCGGCTTTCTTAGAATTTCTCCATCATGAAATAAATCAAAACTTTCAAATATAATTGATTAATTTTCGTTTAAATTCAACAGCCTTGCAAATTCATATTTCAGGACAAAAAGCCTTAGATGAATGCATAAGCATCATCAAAACTTAAAAACAAGAAACTCAATCATGAGTTTGATTTGGAGTTTCCGAAGAGATTCTTCGAACAGGGGCAACTCTCCCGAGCACGAGTTTGAGTTTGTTGTATAGCTTAGTCAACAGCAATGCAAAGTCAAATTTCAGGACAAAAAGCCACATTTGAATGCATAAGCATCATCAGAACTTAAAAGCAAGAAACTCAGGAAGATCTTTAAACGGACACTCTTATAGAATTTTCAAAGAGATTAATCGGACGGTGGCAATTATCCCAAGCATGAGTGTGTTTGTTATGGATACCGTAGTAATTGGAACTCATGAAATAGGTTAGACTTCCTTGTTCATACATTGTTTGACAGTTGTTTTTGGTTTTTCGAACTATCATAGTTTGCTTGACAGGTCGACTTATTGCTGTCTTGCATCTGATTTTGATTAGTGGAAACGTTGGATTGACTAGAATATTATTAATCTTATTAAAAGGACTAGGGTTTAGAGTTTGAGGTTGGAAAAATAAAATCAGTAAATTTTAAATTTATCATTTCCAGTTCAAATTTAATTTAATTAATATTGATAATTATATTTTTTTATTTTTTAAGTCAATGTATTTTTAATTATTTTTTATTTTTATGTAATTTAATTTAAACTTATATTATATTTTTAGATTTTAATTTTTTTTATTTTTCGTATTTTTTAAGAATTTATTTAAATTTATTGTGTTATATTTATTAATGCTTATGTATTTTGATATTTTTATATTCCATTATATTTAAAAAGATTAATAGCACATTTGGATTGGTTTGGACTTATTTGTTTAAGCAAAATTAAGTCTAAAAAATTAAGTCAATTTAAACTTAAATTCATTTTCAATCTCTTAGTATATTATCTACGCTTGATCTGAGTTTGACACAATTCAACCCATAAGCAACTCTACTAAGGTTGGTGTATGAGCAGGATTATGTAAAAAATTAGTAATTTAAATATAATTATCCGATAAAAAGATAAAAAATAATCTAGATTAAAGTTTTATAAATTTATTACGGATTTGAAAAACATTAAAAAATTCATTTTGTAATATGCATTGATACAAATTATTGTATGATAATTTTTTGTTTTATACGCATTTAAAATAAAATAAATAAGACATAAATGCATAAATTATCGTTTAGATTAGTTTGATGAGAATAACTTATATTGAGATAATCCTAAAAATAAATATTTTAAATATTAATAAAATAATGACCCATCATATATTTTTAAACGATAAATAATAATTATTTTATACTCATTTTCACCAAATCAACTCTTATTAATATAATTTATTCAAAATTCGACTCTTATTAATTTAAAGATAAATATAAGATAATTATTACACATCTTGAAAAAAATATGATATGTCATTATTTTATTAATATATATTTTTTTTTAAGGATATGCTAATATAACTTTTTCTTCTGTTTGATATTTTAAGCATTTTATACTCCTGAGAGAGAGCTGTGCCTGGTCTATTATTTCCCCTAAGGTCAATAAGGAAGCAACCACACACAATACTTATCAACATTAGAGAATGGAAGTAGCTAGTCTGTTCTTCATCACACTCAGCTTCTTCATTTTCCTCTTTGCATTAGTTTCCAAATCCATCATACAAAAACGCAACAGTCGGAGGAATTTCCCTCCTAGCCCTCCTGCTTTGCCAATCATCGGTCATCTCCATCTTCTGAAGGAACCAATTCATCGAACCCTTCATGAACTTTCAGAGAAACATGGTCCCATTCTGTTCCTTCAATTAGGAACTCGTAAAGTCCTCTTAGTTTCCTCAGCATCAGCAGCTGAAGAGTGCTTCACAGAAAACGATATCATTTTTGCAAACCGCCCTCAGTTGCTTGCTGGTAAGCACCTTAATTACAACAATACTACTGTGGGGTTAGCTCCCTATGGTGACCATTGGCGTCACCTTAGGCGTCTCACTAACTCGGAGCTATTCTCCTCAAGCCGACTCGCCATGCATGCCAGCATTCGGCAAGAGGAAGTTCAGTTATTGCTAAAGAAACTATTCCTGGCCTCCAGCAGAAAAGCAGCTAAGATGGAAATTACATCAAATCTTATAGATCTTTTTTTCAATATTATGCTGAGGATGATTGCTGGGAAGCGTTATTATGGGATAGATGTAATGGACAAAGAAGCAAAGGAGTTTCGAGACATCATGAGAGAGTTTGCAGTGCTCCATGGATGCACTAATTTGAATGACTTCTTGCCTATTCTGCAATTGATAGATTTCCAAGGTGTGGAGAAAAGGATGAAAGGAATTATGAAGAAAATGGACAAATTCTTACAATCCTTTGTTGAAGAGCACAGGACAATGAGGGAAGATTCAACCGATGCATCAGAAGCAGGCAACAAAGGAAGAAAAGCAAATTTAATCGATGCAATATTATCCCTGCAACAAGCACAACCGGAATTATATACCGACGAAACCATAAAAGGAGTTATTCTGGTAAGATCCATTCATCTTTGCCCGAAATATCTATATTTTGCGTTGCACTGTTGCAGTTCAACATAATATCCTTAAATGCTTGTCTCCAAAGTCAATCAACTTATCCACCATTGATAAGCGCTTTAAAACAAAAATCATTCAATTAAGACGACCAATAATTTGTCGCCTAAGATGATTTTCACCGAGTGATAGGCATTACTTGGTTGCAGGTGAATTTTACAATAAAATTAATTTTATTATAAAATTATTTTATTTTATGTATATTTTATATTTATTTTTATATTAAAAATATCGTAAACATATAAATATAAACATAAAATTAATATTTATAAATATAATTATATAAGAAGAAGTATGAACATATAAAAATAAGCATAAATTTAATGTCCATAAATATAAAATAAATTAAAATATTATCGTAAATAAATATAAATATATTAAAATAAATATAAATAAATATAAAATCTTAGTAAAATAAATTAGACTTAGAATAAAATCCACTTATTATAGAATTTTCCGTTTCTGTTACGATACTCAGACAAAGCTTTTTATCCTTTGAACTCCACTTACTCTAGCTTGCCCATCTTATCCAGTAACAAGAGTCCTTCAAGGAGAAACTTGACTGTTTAATTTCGAAGTGCAAGTGTTTTATTGTTTTTTCTCCCACTAGCTTCCAATATTAGATCTCTAAAAGTCACTTTTCAATTTAATTCAGATAACCGATAATCGGATGATTTCAAATTACTTCGGTTGGTTAAAGAAAATAAATTTAAAAAAATTGAATTTTGATTAATTTAAATATAAAAAAATTAAAACATTTGAAATCTAAAAAATATGTTTAGAATTTGGATAATATTTTTGAAGTTTAATATTATTAGAGTTTTTAAGTTAGTATAGTGATATTTAAATATTTTGTTTGATAATATTATTTAATTTGTTTCAAATATGTGAAATTAATCATTTTAATTAAATGTATTTTATTATCTCAATTAATTCAATTGAATAATTAAAAATTTCGATTTGCCTAATAAAAAAAAAATAATTCAGTTAAATTTGAACAGCCTTACTTTCCCAAGTCTGTAACTGTACTAAACATTTAAACCTCAGGGTGTGTTTATGTTCTGCCTCAAATATCTGGACTTTTAACTCTCTGAAACATGTTGCAGACATTACTAATTGCTGGAACTGAATCTTCAGCCACCACATTAGAATGGGCTATGTCACTTCTTCTCAACCATCCTGAAGCGATGAATAAAGCTTGGACTGAAATAGATATCGAAGTCGGACAAGACGAGCTCCTAGATGAAACAGACCTGCCCAAGCTTAATTATCTGCAGTCTGTAATATCTGAGACATTTAGGCTATTTACACCTGCCCCATTGCTCTTGCCACATGAATCATCCGAAGATTGCACTGTTTGTGGTTATAGTGTGCCGCGTGGCACAATGTTATTGGTCAATTCATGGGCTATCCATAGGGATCCCAAGCTCTGGGTGGATGTAACAAGATTTATGCCAGAGAGATTCGAAGGTGGGGAATGTGAAGGGTATAAACTACTTCCCTTTGGCGTCGGAAGGCGGGCTTGCCCTGGAGCTGTTCTAGGCAGGAAAGTGGTCGGACTGGTTCTTGGTTCTCTGATTCAGTCCTTTGAGTGGAATAGGATTGGCCAAGAGGAGATTGATATGAAGGAAGGCGCAGGGCTCTCCATGCCTAGAGCTGAACCGTTAGTGGCTTTGTGCAATCCTCGCGCAGACATGATCAACCTCCTCTCCACACTGTGACCTGAAGTACTTGGCGAACACGCATATTCCCGAGTACAGCAGGCTACACTTTGTTAAGCTTAATGCATATAGAAGCCTCGAACTGTTTAAAAATAAAGTACTTCGGTAGCCAGCTTGACAAGGCAATCCAAGTGCTCGACGAATTTATGATCTATTTGAATAAAAGTCAGGATGAGTATGGCTTTCTTAGAATTTCTCTATCGTCAAAACTTAAAAGCAAAAAACTTGGGAAGATATTCAAACGGGCATTCTTGTAGAATTTTCAGAGAGATTTTTCAAACAGTGGCAACTGTTTCAGGCATGAGTTTTTCGGTTTGTTATAGATACCCTGATAATAAGAACTCACGTGACAAGTTATGCTTCCTTGAACTCACACAGTTAGTTTGTTACTTGGACGCTTGCTTTAATGGAAATGTTGGATTTTTGAAAGAAACCCACAAACAAATGGGCCAACGTTCGCAACCTGATAAAACCTCTTGGTTTTTGGGTTTATTATATTTTATTTTTGTAAGCAGAACATGGGAGTTTTTATTGCTGGCCAGTAAAGACCAAAAAAAAAAAAAACAACAGAGTTGGCTTTCTTCGAGTCGTTAGCAATGAGTAGATTTGATAAGTTATTTGATAAGCTAATGGATTAGTTTATAAATGTAAAAATTTATTGAGTTTTTAAATGAAAATAATTTAAAATAGAAAATTTTTTATTTAAATTTTTATTTGATTAAAATTTTTTAATTAATATTAGTGAATATTAATTTTATATTTAATGTGATATGAAAATATTTTTTAGTTTAAATAAAAAAATAATTGATTTGATAAATTTAAATATGGTGATATGAAAAAAGTTTCAAAAGAATATATTTAAATTTTTTAAAATTATTATAAATTTAATAAAAATTAAAAAAAATATTTTATATTTAACACACTCACGCAAATTTTAATATAATAATTCTTACATTTTATATTTATTTGATATCAAATAAATATACAAATACGTTAATTATCATATCTAATAATGAGTGGTGTTGTTTCTTTGGCAAAAACCATGAAATTTTTAGCAATTAAACATGTGTAGACCTAAGTAAAATTAGGTTCCGTTTGGATTCACACAGAATCTCAGCGTGAGGCGGTTAAATTTTTCATTATATCATATTTATAAATTTACTCTTATTTTTTATTTTTTAATTTTATTATAATTATTTTAATAATTATTTAATCATTCATTTCATTATTATTTTATTATTAAATTCATCCTTTAACATCAAACTATTCACTGTTATTATTTTCAATCTCCTCGAAATCATTCGCACCTAGTTAACACTGGGCCCATGTCCGATTCTCCTTAAATTTACCATTGTTTAATGTTTTCATTTTTTAATCTCGAAAAATCCTTCCTCTCCCGAGCTCAAAATCCCACTCTCCAGTGGTCCGAAGCCAGAAGCAATGGCCGGAGCTGATTCTACCACTGCTCAGGACTCCGCCGCTGCGACGGAGCCCCAGAAGACTCTGTCCCAGGACAAAGTAGACGATGCCACCGCCAAGCTCAACAACCTCAGCCTCCGAATTTGGCCCCCCACTCAACGAACCCGTGACGCCGTCATCAACCGTCTAATCGAGACGCTGTCTTCCCAATCCGTCCTTTCCAAACGCTACGGCACGATCTCCGAGGACGAGGCCTCCGCTGCGGCTAAGTCGATCGAAGAGGAGGCTTTCTCGGTCGCTGGGTCTTCGTTCTCCGCCGCGGACGACGAAATGGAGATCCTTCAGTTATTTTCTGGCAACTCATCAGCATTCTGTACCTTCATTTGCTGTGATCTTTGACGAAGGCAGTCATTAGTTCCGCTGAGTTAGGTAATGCCGTTAAGAATCTGTGTATCTTGAAGGCAGAGCAAAGACTCCAGAGCAATTGAGTTCAGAGTCTTGTAAGAGTTTAATGTAGAAAAAGCTCTAAGCAATAGAGTTTTCTGTATTTTATATAGATTCGGCATACGGTCTTAAGATTCCATCAATTCCCTTTTATTGCAATTCTTTTAAAACTATTTGTTGATTCGGAAATTTAATTTGTGTTAGGAAAGATTCTTAGGTCTATTAGATCCACAATGATGTAGAAGTTCTATATGATTTTTACTGTTAATTAGAATCTAAACTTTAAGTGTTATAGAACAAGTATGAATAGACCTGCATTGAAAATTTATTCGTATGACCTTATCTGGTGTAGTTCTTGGTAATATAAACTTACAATTGATATAAATTGAAGTACACCCATACTCATGTGACCTGTATTCCTGTGCTTGAGTTAAAATAGGAATAATATGTTTCCTTGAGTTATTGAACTTCATTATCCTTTGCTAAATGTTGAGCCTCTTTTCTTACTACATCAATTTGCTTAGTTGCATCATATTCTCTTTCCACTGGTTGCATATCAAGCAGCATTCTGCATCTAATTACTTTTTTAACTCGATTTCCCTTAAAAGCTTCAACTAGTGATGCACAAAACCTCCTTGTATATGTGTGTCTATGTGTGTGTGTGTGTGTGTTTGTGTGTGTGTGTATTCCATTTTGTCACATAGAATGAATTGGGCATATCAAAGATCTTATCAATATAATGTTAGTATTGTTGCATTGCAATGGAATCCAATTTCTGCTCGTATTCTTGATCCCATACTGGCAGCTAACATCTTGATTGAAGGAATATTACAATTCTTTTACTTTGTTAATGCTGTAAGACCCCAAATTCTCCGTTGATTACTATTCTTTAGGTGGATGTGTATAATCCAAATTGTTTGTTTCCTAGAGATATGAAAATAATCCACCTTTAAATCTGTTTATATCTTGCTTCCCTCCTATCTGGTGATTGCTTGGCATTTGATGCCAGAACATCTTACTGCGTTAGCCAAGTTTAGCCAATCCGTTCTCATAAAGTCTGTGTTATATGTACTTATTCTTTGAGTTCTTTTCTTGCATATATAAAAGTTATGGAGGAAAAAGGAATCCCAGTTAACCAAAAATGGCTTGGGCAAGTTGACGCCTACTAGATCACTGTGTTTAATCTAGCTCGGCATTGATAATATATAAAAGAACCATTTTTGAGCTTGAAGATATGTTGTCTGCATATGTGGTTATACATCTTCACTTTCTGTTTTTTTTCCATAAATTCATGTTGAATAACCTGTAGTTGTCATAGAGAATACTGTCTCTTGTCAAACTCACCTCTTCATTGTAATCTGCAATATCTTTGTGAAGTGGCACAGCTATCTGGTTTTCCACTTTTTCTACCTATTGATGCTTAGGTATTTGTCGAACTTAAGAGGAAATAGTTTTAAATTGATTATAACAGAGTAGGGTTTTTTTTCATTCCTGCAATACACATTATATTTATAATGCTTAGCTATTTGTCGAACTTAAGAGGATATAGTTTTAAATTGATTATATCCGAATAGGGTTTTTTCATTCCTGCAATACACATTATAATTATATTTGTGTGTGTCTGCTATATTTTCAGTGCCTTACAACTGGCTTGCTAATGGATTCTTTTTCGTTAAATCTAAACTTTAAGTCCGAAAAATTAAGTCAGTTTAAACTAAATTCACTTTTCAATCTCTTAGTATGTTATCTACGATCGATCTGAGTTTGATACAATTCAACCCATAAGCAACTCTACTGAGGTTGGAGTATGAGCAGGATTTGAAAATGTTGTGGCGTCTAGATCAGTCGGTAGCAACCCATTCAACCGTATTATCCGCTTTGAGCCCCGTCCTCACGGTTTTATCGCGTCCTCAGATGTTCGAACTCAAGACCTTAAAGTCTTTGTTCTTATACAAATGATACCAATTGTTCTAGAACAATTGGTATCATTTGTATAAGAACAAAGACTTTAAGGTCTTGGGTTCGAACCTAGAACAATTGGTATCATTTGTATAAGAACAAAGACTTTAAGGTCTTGGGTTCGAACCTCTGAGGACGCGATAAAACCGTGAGGACGGGGTCCAAAGCGGACAATACGGTTGAGTTGGTTGCTACCGGCTGATCTAGACGCCACAACAAAAATTGTGGTGACAGACTAAGAGTGGCGACAGAGCCTGCGAGAGGATTGCGGTTACTTTGCGACAGAGTTTCGCGGTTTCTTAAACTATTGGCGCGGCACTTTACTTTTATATTGTCGCGACAGAGATAGCTGAAACGTGGCGTCTCTACCAGAGTATTAAAACTCTCTCGCAAATAAAACGTTTTAGTCCTTAACAACTATTCTAGAAAGACATAACCCTCATATTATACTCTTACATAGGGAAATTCCTTATGAAAGAGCGCGGAGCAATTGATAGAGGTAATTTACCCCGGTCCAGTCACGCACCTGGGCTCCAAAATATAAAAGATCCATAATAATAAAATTTTGGGGTCCACATAAATATGAGTCCTGAACTCATCAAAAGTAACTCAGAAATATCTATAAATACTCTCAGGTATGATCAGAAAAACCCTAATATATTTTTTCTTACTAAAACTCTGCTGAAATAGTCTTCTGACTTAAGTATCAGAGTGCGCGTGCAGGGACAAATCCCTGCGCCTCTCTGACTTTCACTTTCTTTGCAGAACATCTAGGACACGTGGAGAAAATCACATCAGTATCATTTCATTGTTGTTTGGAGCAACAACAGAAAAAAATGTAAAAATTTGGTAATTTAAATATAATTATCCGATAAAAAGATAAAAAATAAGTCAGATTAAAGTTTTATAAAATTATTACGGATTTGACAAACATTAAAAAATTAATTTTGTAATACGCATTAATATAAATTATTGTATGATAATTTAATGTTTTATACGCATTTAAAATAAAATAAATGAGACATAAATGCATAGATTATTGTTTATATTAGTTTGATGAAAAAAAAAACTTATATTAAAATAATTTTAAAAAATAAGCATTTTTGACATCAACAGAATAATAACTGATCATATTCTTTTAAAAGATAAATAATAATCATTTTATATTCATATTCACCAAATCAACTCTTATTAAAATAATTTATTCAAAAGTCGATTCTTATTAGTTTAATCACGTTGATTTGAAAAAATAAATATAAAATAATTATTACACATTTAAAAAAAATAATATATCATTATTTCATTGATAATTTTTTTTTTCAAGAAAATACTAATATAACTTATTCTTCAGTTTGATATTTTAAGCATTTCATACTCCTGAGAGAGAACTGTGCCTAGTCTATTATTTCCCCTAAGGTCAAATAAGGAAGCAACCACACAATACTAATCAACATTAGAGAATGGAAGTAGGTAGTTTGTTCTTCATCACACTCAGCTTCTTCATTTTCCTCTTTGCATTAGTTTCCAAATCCATCATACAAAAACGCAACAGTCGGAGGAATTTCCCTCCTAGCCCTCCTGCTTTGCCAATCATCGGTCATCTCCATCTTCTGAAGGAACCAATTCATCGAACCCTTCATGAACTTTCAGAGAAACATGGTCCCATTCTGTTCCTTCAATTAGGAACTCGTAAAGTCCTCTTAGTTTCCTCAGCATCAGCAGCTGAAGAGTGCTTCACAGAAAACGATATCATTTTTGCAAACCGCCCTCAGTTGCTTGCTGGTAAACACCTTAATTACAACAATACTACTGTAGGGTTAGCTCCCTATGGTGACCATTGGCGTCACCTTAGGCGTCTCACTAACTCGGAGCTATTCTCCACAAGCCGACTCGTCATGTATGCCAGCATCCGGCAAGAGGAAGTTCAGGTATTGCTAAAGAAACTATTCCTGACCTCCAGCAGAAAAGCAGCTAAGGTGGAAATTACATCAAAGCTTATAGATCTTGTTTTCAATATTATGCTGAGGATGATTGCTGGAAAGCGTTATTATGGGATAGATGTAATGGACAAAGAAGCAAAGGAGTTTCGAGACCTCATGAGAGAGTTTATAGAGCTCCAAGGATGCACTAATTTGAATGACTTCTTGCCTATTCTGCAATTGATAGATTACCAAGGTGTGGAGAAAAGGATGAAAGGAATTATGAAGAAAATGGACAAATTCTTACAATCCCTTGTTGAAGAGCACAGGAGAATGAGGGAAGATTCAACCGATCAGTCTTTGGGTGCATCAGAAGCAGGCAACAAAGGAAGAAAAGCAAATTTAATCGATGTCATATTATCCGTGCAACAAGCACAACCCGAATTATATACCGACGAAACCATAAAAGGAGTTATTCTGGTAAGATCCATGCATCTTTGCCCGAAATATCTATATTTTGCGTTGCACTGTTGCAGTTCAACATAATATGCTTATGTGTTTACCTCCAAAGTCAATCAACTTGTGCACCACCGATAAGCACTTTAAAATAAAAATCATTCAATTAAGACGACCAATAATTTGCTGCCTAAGATGATTTTCACCAAGTGATAGGCATTACTTGGGTGCTGGTGAATTTTACAATAAAAATGATTTTATTATAAAATTATTTTATTTTAGGTATATTTTATATTTATTTTTATATTAAAAATATCATAAACATATAAATATAAACATAAAATTAATATTTATAGATATAATTATATAATAAGAAGTATGAATACATAAAAATAAATATAAATTTAATATCAATGAATATAAAATAAATTAATATTATTGTAAATAAATATAAATATAAATAAATAAAAAATATTAATAAAATAACTTAGACTTAAAATAAAATCCACCCTATAAAATTTTTCGAACTCCACTTACTCTAGCTTGTCGATCTTATCCACTAGCAAGAGTTCTTCAAGGAGAAACTTGACTTTTTAATTTCGAAGTGCAAGTATTTTATTGTTTTTTCTCCCACTAGCTTCCAATTTTAGATCTCTAAAAGTCACTTTTCAATTTAATTCAGATAATCGGATGGTTTCAAATTACTTCGGTTGGTTAAAGAAAATAAATTTTAAAAAATTTGAATTTCGAATAATTTAAATATAAAAAAATTAAGACATCTGAAATCTAAAATTATGTTTAGAATTCGGATAATATTTTTGAAGTTCACTATTATTAGAGTTGTTAAGTTAGTATAGTGATATTTAAATATTTTTTTGATAATATTATTTAATTTGTTTCAAATATGTGAAATTAATCACTTTAGTTAAATGTATTTTATTATCTCAATTAATTCAATTGATTAATTAAAAATTTATGATTTGTCTGATAAAAATTAATTCAGTTAAATTTGAACAGCCTTACTTTCCCAAGTCTGTAACTGTACTAAATATTTAAACCTCCGGATGTGTTTATGTTCTGCCTCAAATATCTAGATTTTTAACTCTCTGAAACATGTTGCAGGCGTTACTAATTGCTGGAACTGAAACTTCAGCCACCACATTAGAATGGGCTATGTCACTTCTTCTCAACCATCCTGAAACGATGAATAAGGCTTGGACTGAAATAGATGCCAAAGTCGGACAAGACGAGCTCCTAGATGAAACAGACCTGCCCAAGCTTAATTATCTGCAGTCTATAATATCTGAGACATTTAGGTTATTTCCACCTGCCCCCTTGCTCTTGCCACATGAATCATCCGAAGATTGCACTGCTTGTGGTTATACTGTGCCGTGTGGCACAATGTTATTGGTCAATTCATGGGCTATCCATAGGGATCCCAAGCTCTGGGTGGATGCAACAAGATTTATGCCAGAGAGATTTGAAGGTGGGGAATGTGAAGGGTATAAACTACTTCCCTTTGGTGTCGGAAGGCGGGCTTGCCCTGGAGCTGTTCTAGGCAGGAAAGTGGTCGGACTGGTTCTTGGTTCTCTGATTCAGTCCTTTGAGTGGAATAGGATTGTCCAAGAGGAGATTGATATGAAGGAAGGCACAGGGCTTACCATGCCTAAAGCTGAACCGTTGGTGGCTTTGTGTAATCCCCGCCCAAACATGATCAACCTCCTCTCCACACTGTGACCTGAACTACTTGGCGAACACGCATATTCCCGAGTACGGCAGGATACACTTTGTTAACTTTAATGCATATACAAGCCTCAAACTGTTTAAAAATAAAGTACTTAGGTAGCCAGCTTGACAAAGCAATCCAAGTGCTCGACGAGTTTATGATCTATTTGAATAAAAGTCAGGATGAGTATGGCTTTCTTAGAATTTCTCTATCGTCAAAACTTAAAAGCAAAAAACTTGGGAAGATATTCAAACGGGCATTCTTGTAGAATTTTCAGAGAGATTTTTCAAACAGTGGCAACTGTTTCAGGCATGAGTTTGAGTTCGTTATAGATACCCAGATTTATAAGTTATGCTTCCTTGTACTTCCATAGTTTGTTACTTGGATGCTTGCTTTAATGGAAATGTTGGATTTTTGAAAGAAACCCACAAATAAATGGGCCAAAGTTCGCAACCTGATAAAACCTCTTGGTATTTTGGTTTATTATATTT
Source organism: Firmiana major (assembly GCA_033439115.1). Classification (NCBI taxonomy): domain Eukaryota; kingdom Viridiplantae; phylum Streptophyta; class Magnoliopsida; order Malvales; family Malvaceae; genus Firmiana; species Firmiana major. The sequence goes on from CM065909.1 coordinate 49,815,433, forward strand.
TATTTTTGTAAACAGAACATTGGAGTTTTTATTCATAGCCAGTAAAGACCAAAAAAAAAACTGAGTTGGCTTTCTTCGAGTCGTTAGCAATGAGTAGATTTGATAAGTTAAAGGATTAATTTATAGACGTAAAAATTTATTGAATTTTGGAATGAAAATAATTTAAAATAAAAAAATTTTATCTGATTAAATTTTTTTAATTAATATATATGATGATTAATCTTATATTTGATGTGATATAAAAATATTTCGTAGTTTAAGTAAAAAAATTAATTGAATAAATAATTTTAAATATGATGATATGAAAAAATTTTCAAAAGGATACATTTAAATTTTGTAAAATTATTATAAATTTAATAAAAATTGAAAAAATTATTTTATATTTAACACATTCACACAATTTTTAATATAATAATTCTTATATTTTATACTTATTTGATATCAAATAAATATACAAATACGTTAATTATCGCATCTAATAATGAGTGGTGTCGTTTCTTTGGCAAAAACCATATAATTTATAGCAATTAAACATGGGCAGACCTTAAGTAAAACTCCAAACAGAACCTCAGCGTAAGGTGATTAAATTTTTCTTCATATCATATTTATAATTTTATTATAATTATTTAATCATTCGTACTATTATTATTATTATTATTAATAAATTTAAATATATTATCATTTAAATCAATATTATTTAATATTAATTTTAAAATTATCATCATTTTCAATATCATTCAAACCATGCTAGCACTCGGGCATGTCCCATTCTCCTTACAGATACCATTGTTTAATGTTTTCATTTTTTAATCTCGAAAAATCCATCCTCTCCCAAACTCAAAATGCCACTCTCCAGTGGTCCGAAGCCAAAAGACATGGCCGAGGCTGACTCTACCACTGCTCCAGACTCCGCCGCTGCGACGGAGCCCCAGAAGACGCTGTCCCAGGACAAAGTAGACGACGCCACCGCCAAGCTCAACAACCTCAGCCTCCGAATTTGGCCCCCCACTCAACGAACCCGTGACTCCGTTATCAACCGTCTAATCGAGACACTGTCTTCCCAATCCGTCCTTTCCAAACGCTACGGCACGATCCCCGAGGACGAGGCCTCCGCTGCGGCTAAGACGATCGAAGAGGAGGCTTTCTCGGTCGCTGGGACTTCGTTCTCCGCCGACGACGACGGAATCGAGACCCTTCAGTTATATTCCAAGGAGATCAGTAAACGTGTGCTCGATACTGTCAAAGCTCGAGCTGCTGCCGCTGCCGCCGATGCTCCGTCAGGTCCGGCGGAGGTAGACTCGAATAACGCGGGCGCTGCCGATGGTGAGGAGATTTCGTCCACGTCCGTAAAGGCCGAGGCTTGAGTTTGAGGATTCTTGTTTCTCTCTTTTTAGGCTTTTTTGGTTTAGCTTGATAATTGGTATTGCTAAGGTTTTTTTTAGATCTGTTTGTACTGACTATGAATATTTCGGGATGCTTAATTGCTTATATATCATGATAATAATATCTGTAATAATATTTATTAATATCTTGGGGTTTGTTTTGGTTTTCTGTAATCTTGGTCGAAATGTGCTTGATTTTTATGAGTTGATTGGTTTTTTTTGTTCTGTTCAATGATACTGTGCAAAATGCAGAATAAAGGGTGCTAGAAATTTTGTTCCTTGATGATTTATTTTCTGGCAACTCATCAGCATTCTGTATCTTCATTCGCTGTGATCTTTGACGATCTGTTTCAACTAAGGCAGTCATTAGTTCCGCTGAGTTAGGTAATGCTGTTAAGAATCTGTGTATCTTGAAAGCAGAGCAATGACTCCAGAGCAATTGAGTTCAGAGTCTTGTAAGAGTTTATATGTAGAAAGAGCTCTAAGCAATAGAGTTTTCTGTATTTTATATAGATTCGGCATATGGTCTTAAGATTCCTTCAATTCCCTTTTATTGCAATTCTTTTAAAACTATTTGTTGATTCGGAAATTTAATTTGTGTTAGGAAAGATTCTTATGTCTATTAGATCCACAACGATGTAGAAGTTCTATATGATTTTTACTGTTAATTAGAATCTAAACTTTAAGTGTTATAGAACAAGTATGAATAGACCTGCATTGAAAAAGTATTCTTATGACCTTATCTGGTTTATTCTCTTGGTAATATAAACGTGCAATTGATATAAATTGAAGTACACCCATACTCATGTGACCTGTATTCCTGTGCTTGAGTTAAAATAGGAATAATATGTTTCCTTGAGTTATTGAACTTCATTATCCTTTGCTAAATGTTGAACCTCTTTTCTTACTACATCACTTTGCTTAGTTGCATCATATTCTCTTTCCACTGGTTGCATATTAAGCAGCATTCTGCATCTAATTACTTTTTTAACTTGATTTCCCTTAAAAGCTTCAACTAGTGTTGCACAAAACCTCCTCGTATGTGTGTGTGTTTGTGTGTGTTTATTCCATTTTGTCACATATAATGAATTGGGCATATCAAAGATCTTATCAATATAATGTTAGTATTGTTGCATTGCAGTGGAATCCAATTTCTGCTGGTATTCTTGATCCCATACTGGCAGTTAACATCTTGATTGAAGGAATATTATAATTCTTTTACTTTGTCAATGCTGTAAGACCCCAAATTCTCCTTTGATTTCTATACTTTAGGTGGATGTGTATAATCCAAATTGTTTGTTTCCTAGATAAATGAAAATAATCCACCTTTAAATGTGTTTATATCATGCTTCCCTCCTATCTGGTGATTGCTTGACATTTGATGCCAGAACATCTTATTGCATTAGCCAAGTTTAGCCAATCCGTTCTCATAAAGTCTGTGTTACATGTACTTATTCTTTGAGTTCTTTTCTTGCATATATAAAAGTTATGGAGGAAAAAAGGAATCCCAGTCAACCAAAAATGGCTTGGGCAAGTTACTGCTTTCTAGATCACTGTGTTTAATCTAGCTCGGCATTGATAATATAGAAAAGAACCTTTTTTGAGCTTGAAGATATGTTATCTGCATATGTGGCTATACATCTTCACTTCCTGTTTTTTCCATAAATTCGTGTTGAATAACCTGTAGTTGTCATAGAGAATACTGTCTCTTGTCAAACTCACCTCTTCAGTGTAATCTGCAATATCCTTGTGAAGTGTCACAGCTATCTGCTTTTCCACTTTTTCTACTTATGGATGCTTAGGTAGTTGTCGAACTTAAGAGGAAATAGTTTTGAATTGATTATATCAGAGTAGGGTTTTTTTCATTCCTGCAATACACATTATACTTATAGTGCTTAGCTATTTGTCGAACTAAAGAGGAAATGGTTTTAAATTGATTATATCCGAATAGGGTTTTTTCATTCCTGCAATACACATTATATTTATATGTGTGTGTCTGCTATATTTTCAGTGCCTTACAACTGGCTTGCTAATGGATTCTTTTTCGTTAAATCATACTTTGAGAGTTGGTAGCTAGATGTACTGCATTGCACTCTAATCATACTCTGGTGTTGATCATACTCTCAACTCCAGTAATGTTTTGGTGTTTGTGTATATGGACATAAATATTCATTATGGGAAAGCTACCTGAGTTCGGAGAAAATTTATTTCCAAGTCTTTGCATGCTAGCTTGTAAATCCTGACTATATTTATATTTTCACTTCCAAAATTCTGATCTTCCCCCGCACTTTTTCATCTCTACTTGTTTATAACTGAAGATTGAATCCATCCCTGTGATTTGAACTGTCAGAGACAAGGGAACAAGAGACAGAAGTGAGCTTACGAAGTGGAAGTTAGTTCTGGCCTTCTAGTAAGGCAATAAGATATTTTTACTTAATGTTATAAACAATACTTCATTGATTTGAATTCCATTTCTTGCACTGACAACTTCCTTTTTGTCCCAAAATGTCCAACTATGTTTAGGACAACTGACTGACAACCGTGTTATACTTGCCCTGTTCTTCACCTGGTTAGTTTAGGTGAACATTATTCTTACTCTCTTCCCAGAGAACCTTGGGGGGCTTTGGGCGCGACGAAACTGAATTTGTCGGTTGCTTTCAGACATTTACATTAATCAAGATTCTCTTGGACATAAAGCGTTTAAAGAGTAAGAGATTGTTGTAATCGTTTGAATCTTTGGGAAAATTGATCGTTGTTTTGTTTGTTTGCTCTGGTCCTTTTCTATATGTTTTTGCACGAAGAAATTTGTTGGTTGAACGACATCATCTTTTTCATCCGAGTGTTAGGTTAACATCGGGAGCTAGTCTAGTGGGGGACGAAATATTCTTCAAATTTAGCACAATATATGCTTTTGCGTTTACACGATGACTATTGAGAGAAACAATTCAATGAAGTATATATTCTTTGTTTTCATGAGTCATGGCACCCTATGCCAGAAGATGATTTTGTAGCTACTTTTCAAGAATGTCAAAGTTTAATCTCCACGTGTTGTCATCTGGTAGGATGGCGGTGGCTGAAGGAGTCATCTATCCACCATATCCATGATTCATCTACCCAGGCGACAAGAATTGCTAAGTTTCGGGCCGATTGCATGGTAATATTCGAATTTCAAGTTTGAAAGTTTTCACCAGCATTTCTAACAATTTGATGACTTCTAATATGGAGTCGTTCACAGTATTTGACTCGAAATTTCCCATTTGCATGTGTTTTGGTGCTTACACGTACAAGAGGATTAGATTAGTTGATTATGCTATCAGGAGTAATTGAGATAGATGATGAGATGGTTTTCAGAAGATTGAAAAAGATAAAATATTTTGGTAAATACACAGAAAAAGATTGGTTTTCAGGTTGGGGTTATTAAACACAGTAATTCCAATCTTAAAAGCTTTTGATAAATAAGTAGAAAAAGAAGCTAAACATTTTGCAATTGATGAAATCCATTTCCAGCCTGTCTAAAAACACACCTGAAGAAAATTAAATGTCAGCTAAATCTAATATGCATTGAGAGATTATGTAGAAGTATGCATTATCAGATGAAGAAGGCAGTCAATAGTAGACGGAGTAACACATCGTCGGCGCGGTCAAAGCTAACAGGTGATGAAATATCTCCCGATCTTCCGTCTTTCGTGATTCTCCTTTTGACTCCAATGGGGTTTGGTTCAGATTTCAAAATCCTTTCAGATGAGTTCCATTACGTGACTTTCTTACTTTCTTGGAGAGACAGAGAGACTTGGTAAATGTGGGTGATTTTGCAGACAATCATCATTTCAAAAGAGTATATGATTTTCTATACTTTCATCATCAAAAAGTACACAGATTATCCTAATTCTAAACAAAGTATGTCACTGCCTAAATTTTATCAATCTAAACTGTCAAATTACAAGCATAATTCAGACATTTCGTCTATGGCAATTAAAAAAAAAAAAAAAAACACCTCCTATTGTCCTAGATGGAGATTAAAGAGGAGAACAAAATGCTACACAGGTCACAAGTCTGTGGACAACCTGGGCGTCTTCGAATAAGATGGAAAACCATACAACAAAAATGAGATCGAGAATGCTTAAATTAATGCCCAGGACCTCTTTTGCTTGGTCCGGAGGCTAATCTAAAAGCCAAGTTCCTAAAGTAATTACGACTGCCGGAGTTGTTTGCTGAGACAGCAAACGAAGGAACACCGACAGCTTCAACATCAGCTTCCCCTTGTGCTTCGACATTGTCCGTCGTCGTTGGTCTTAGGGCTCGGCCATGGACAGCAGCGAACTCTGTTGAAACCAACAACGCCAATAGACCCAACATGAAAAGAACACGCTTCATTGATGAATAAGATGTTGAGCTGTTCTTGGTCATTGACATGACTACGCTTTCTAATCTCTGAACTTGTCTCTCACAACAAATGTTCTGTAAATTGTTTTAAATTGGGTAGTCGTTGAAATGCCATGGTTGTTGCTAGCTTCCGCTCTATATATAAGAATCTTGATGGCTCAGGACGGTGGCGAAAGTGGGACCTTTAACAGGATTGTTTGACTCAGCCTTAATTTCCTCTCTTTTTCATTTTCCTCCTCGAAAAGCATTATTATTATTATTTGGTGTAATAAAGTTCCTCCATTTATCTTGAAAAGCATTACTAATACTAGATTTTAATAAGCAATTTGGGCTTGCTTTTTGGGTCCGAAATCGGTAGCTGAGGCAAGAATACGTGGGAAGTGAGAGGTTGGAAGAAATTTGCTTTGTGCTGTTCGAATTTGACTTTACAAGTCCAGCGCTGTAGATTAGATCCAGAATAAGGCAAGAAATAGACAAACTGGAAAGTTTAGACCAGCAAAGCGTAGTAAACCAAGGAAGTCTTTGTTTTGCATGGCGACGTTCGACCCAGATTGCTTTCACACGCTTTTCGAACTTCAACGCGTGTAGTACGCGATCTTCTTCTCCTTTTATTCTCTTTGCAGGTTAATATACTAAATCCACATGTCTCGTACTCAAGAATCCCCATAAAACATGTAGACAAAGAGGCGTTTTTGATGCTTTTCTTCGTACTATTGATAGAAAATAGGATGGCTGTTGAACTGTCTTTCTCGTACAAGACGGTGCATGTAACATGCATGAAAGAACGTACTACATATATCGGATACCTCAAAATGAAAGCAGTGAGCGGATGACCTCTTTGTCAATCTGCATTCACTACATTCAGTTTGAAACAGTTTGGTATTGGCAGAGCTTCGCTGCCTATGTTTGAAGCTTTTCAGAGTTGCAGTCTATTAAACAAGTTCAACTAGATATGGGACCTCTTGCTTTCTCATCTACAGAGAATAAACCCTATTCACATTCCATGTTGGAATTTAATTATACTATATACTGTATGATAGGGTTATTTATTCTCAATTATATTTGGAATTAACTTTTGGTATTATTTAAAAAAGATTGTTTACATCACTTAAATTTCTCTTACATATACCCGGTCATTTTATTTATACATATATATGTTATGATACGTGACTGGTTAACTTCACTAATCATTCATTATTTTTGGGCCTTCAACATTTTCTTATGATAAAATCAGAGTAATCAAGAAAATTATATTCAAATCTCTCATATCTAATATCTTAATTTTTAATTAATATAAAAAAATACAATAACATTCAAATAGATAATTATACAAATCAACGAATGAACAAACTAATTATAACAAGATGAATTCAACATATATAAAATTAAACTAAATCCATACACAACGAGATTTAAAGGCTAATTTGATGCACTAAGATAATTTACCATTAGATTTCAATTATAGTTGGAAATGATGGCAATGCCCTCAATAAACACATGAAGCTGAGTCTTATAAAAGGGTTATCCTTGTAGAAAATGCATATGTTGCTTCCAAGTCCACCCTCTAAATCACAAATCACATGGAGCCATAGACTCACCCTCACCACTCACCAGCAGTCACATGGATCCGCATGAACTCTCCTGTAGGTAGGAGGACTTGGGAGATCTTACCCACCATATCGAGAGAAATCAGGTTCAGTATTCCTAGAGAGAAAAATTAATGGTTATCCTACAAATCAAAACCCCATGTCATAATCAACTTGATTTTCAAGGAAATTAATTTCTATAAGGATATACTTGGATAATCAAGCCTGCCAAGTTGCAGCCATCCATTGGCAATTGGCAACAGAACAGATAGAACAGTACAAATTATTATTTTCTCAAGTAGATAGGACAAAAATCCAAATCACAAAATCCCAGTATTGGTCCAATGATTTCATCATTAGATTCTTTTCTCTTATAATATTATACCAATCAAAATATAATATACACCCAACGTATTTAACGTAAAAGTTTTCATATTGACTGCAGCTACTCCTCGTGAGTCATAAGTTTTAATATCAATTTGCTGCTAATCTTATATCAGTAGATACTGGATTGTGAATCATGCGTCTCAATAAACAATGCGATTCAACATTCTCGCCAGAGCTTGTGAACTGCAATAGTGTTTATTGTATTATTACCTTTTTTTCTTCCCTATAAGGTATAATTGTATAACCAACAGTCCAACATTAATAATTCCTTCAGAGGCGCCTGAAACACCCCGGCAGAGCCGACCATGCCGCACTTGGTGGATTGACAAACATGGCTGTGCAGTTTCACAATCTATACCATTAGGTCCATTACCAAACTAGCTAGCTAGCACAAGCTGTAGACATCTTGCCTCGGTCACGGGCTCAAATTGTTATGTGATTTCAAGTACCTAGTACTGAGAAATCTGTTGTTTCTGATCTCAAGTTGATTTGGTAACATAGCTTTCTCAAATTTCATAACCATATTTTATTGTAGATTCTTCTTACCCAAAGTGTAATGTGGGCAGATACATGCAATATAAAAGGCAGAAACAAAATCTATGAGGTTTAACCTAATCTTGGGTGGGGGATATTGTTTCTACCTATTTTACCATAATTTGATCACTTGACCATATATTGAAGTGCAAATTTTGTCTAAAGAAGCCTTGTTTAATGCTTCACAAACAGCTTAACATTGACCAGAAGAGATTTGGGTTACAGTTTTCTTATATATGATAAGAACCGACAGCTGCATTCAGAATGATCAAGAGAATTTAGACATTCTTTGATCTCATACAGTTCAAAAATTTTCAAATATTCTTCATTACCAAACAGGGTCAGAAAAGGACAAATCCCTTTGTTTGCATCTACCCTTATTTATACCCCTAGAGCACCAGTTCTCTACAGCAGCCACAACAACAGTGAATAATTAACAGAACGAAATGATGAAGAATGTTCACCGTATCATCTCCTTTGTCTTGAATTCCATCTTCATTCTCGCCATTGTCCTCATCCTCTTTCATTTGACTGAGGTGGAGGCTTCTAGGCCTCTCAAGCATCCAAGTTCTCCAACTTCAGTCAAGACATTCAAGGTAGTCCAGGCTTATTCTGGACCCAGTAGAAGAGGGGCTGGTCACAGCACCATTTGCTAACTTTCACATTCTGCAAACTTATGAGTTTTGTTATTTTTGTAATGTCTTTTGGTTATCTTTCATTCAGCCTACAATTTCCACTTCTTGTACTAGTAAGTATTGAATGAGATGAGCTTAAGTCTTTGAATTCTGAACTGCTGCATGCATGAAGCAGCTCCATTTATCACAACACTATTGCCATTTAGAACATGTTGGTCTCTGATTTACCTAATAAATCTCATATTGGCTACAATTAATTGTTATGTACACAAACTGTTCCTACCCGAAATGAGAGGCAAATTAAGGCTCAGGGAGTCGAGTCACTTGAGCCCATAGAGAAAAGATCATGGTTTTCAACGTGGATCTCGCTAATTGATTAGCCAATATAAAAGGAATTCAGTCTGAAAGGCCAGGCTGCTGATTAACATCAAATGTCTTGCATGTGCACTAACTGGGAGTAATACTTTTTACATGAAAGCTAAGCTTAATGACTCCTTTTCAACAAGAAGTTGCATTACTAGACACCAATTTTAGCGTATGTTATTTTCATTTTTCAACCAAAAGACTAGACCAACTCATTGCTACTTGAATTCCTCAACTAGAAAACTAAATAAATAATTGTATATGTAATCTGATGAGCTCCAAAAATAGCTAATGACAGCCATATTTGCAGAATTCTTCTTCTTGGTGGGAGTAGAAAACAAGAGGATATTGAAGGAAGAGTAAGATTTGCGGCTCATTTGATGGCTGGGTTGCCCTCATTTCCAACATGGTCTTCATAGAAACGCAATGCCATTTGTATTAGTACAATACCTAGCCCTAGGGGAATAATGAATTTCTATGGATGTTTGACAGCGAATGGCATCAATAATCTTCACAATCAATACCAATATAGCATGCTCTCTGACTTTCAGAAATTATTATATTCCATGCATCTTGACACAAGAATGTGTTTACACTTAGCGCTGTCCTGCAGCTTCTTCATTTCAACTTCAAGAGATTCTCAAAAATACTAATTACTTGAATGAAGTACTGTTGTTATTCAGATGTTCCATGAAAAAACTTTTCAAACTTACACAATGGTGTTTATATATATACACACTCATACAAATACATACACAGTAAATACATTAAAAATTGGCACTTCATTATTAATAAGCAAATTTAAAAAATATTCAGTGTTTTTATATGAATATATAATTTTTTTTTCAATTTCTCATACAAGCATTACCTTATTTTAGTTTATTCATGAATGAAATGTCAATTTTTAATGTGTGCATCGATTATTTATAAAAGATTATAATCTCGTTTGAACCATCTATAAAAATTGATGTGATCTAATTTGGACAAATAAAAGAAAATAGCAAGAGATAATTTTCTCCTTTACCCTAGTCCATATATTTTTTATTTTTTATTAAAAATATTTATCTTCAATAAATTTTTATTATTTTTTAATTTTATCACAATTAACGCACTCCCTATTCAATATAAACCCTACACAAGGAGTAATAGTCTGACAGAAAAAGCAGCATACAATGCCTCAAATCAAAGTATCATAGAGACCAAACTGGTCAGATAACCATATCAATCCGTCGTAGATTAATCCCAAAGCACCAAACACGGCCCAGTATGTAGCCCAATTACATATTCAGACTCAACTTTCATTGGCTAGGCCAGTGCTTGAAGAAGGGTTCCCTTCAGAATTATCTGAACCTTGGGCTATGCTTCACAAGCCCCACCCAGGATCTAATCCATTGTAATACGTCGAGTCAGTGTCAAATTGCCATCAACCACACTACCGATTCGAATACTACAACGACCTTTCTGTCCATTATACTCCACCAAAATCCTGCTGAACCGGTAAACTAAGCCTTACTTTGGATTCATTGTCTGAATATTTATTGCATCCTCGAAAAAATCCTAACAAATTATAACATGTCAATTAGCAAGAGCCGTGGGACATCCTAGTCACAGACTGAATAGTGTGGCCCCGCAGCCACCACGAATTGGGTTTTCATCCTTTAGGCTGTCTTTTAGACACTAAATCAGAGATTAGTCAATCTTTGTTTCTTCTTTTTAAATTCGATTAGCCTATCTTTAATGACAACCGGAACGGAGAGTCAGGTACTGACAAAAACATCATCTTCATGGGGGATTTTATCGAAATACCATGCTTAGAATCTTGGCAACAAAAACAACGTTTTGTTTGATATCCGTGAGAGGAAAAGAAAAAAAAAAAAAAAACCTTTGTTAATCCCAACCATCTAAATGGGATAAAGGTTGATGTTTGGATTTAAATCTAATCTTACAATATTTCATACCTATTTTTTAATCAATTAATGAAAAAATTATTAGCATACTTTTTTTTTATTTCTATATAAGTTTATAATTAATATTTTAAAATTATTTAAATTCGAATTTAAATTTTATTGTATGTCACAATTTTTTATTTTAATCATTCAATTAAAATTTATTAATTTAATCATTGTGTCATGTCCAAGTCATGTTTAAAGTAATTGAAATTTCTACAAAACTAGGTGAGAACCCTTTTTGCCCTAAAAGAATGGGAAATTTTAGTTGATTACAAACTTTTGAGCTCCTAAAATTCCTGCGCTGCTCTCATTGGAACTGTGATTTGGTTCATCACTATGGAATAATAAGTTGAAATTTGCAATATAATTTTGTCAAGCTATAAGTTAGGTAGGACTGAAGAAACATTCCATGCTTCCTTTTATAAAAGAAATTGACAAAGTTTGTAATTATGTATATACATTCACGGGAACCTTTATTCAAACATGTAACATGTACAAAATCATAAACAGTTCTTTAAATTTTTCTAGTGAAATGCATTTTATAAATGAAAAAGAAAATGAAAACCCTGATTGTTTTATATTTATATCAATTTAAAATTAATATAATTTCAAACATCTCTGTATTTTTTATGATTTATATTTTTTAATTTAACATTTAAATTTTATATTTTATTTACGAAAGTAATGCAGGTTAAATATCACGTTAAGTAAAATATTTAATTATTTATATAATAAAAAATTATTATTTTCAATCAATATGAAAAAAAAATATTAAATTGATTTAACCTTTATATTTATGGGGATTCGCTTGTTCAAGATAATTGGTTTTTATTTGAATCCAGTAAAAGAGCAAAACCTCCTATTTATACTTTCATTGAGAATGATTATGAGTTTGTTAAAATATTAATTTAATAATTTTTATACTAAATTGTAAGAGAATGAAAAATAAAATAATTTTATATTTTATCTGCACATTAACATGCATTAAAATACCCATTTCTAATTAAATTTCAATATTTCATTTTTTTTTTTGACAAAAGTAAGTTATAAAGGGTATCAGCCTCTCATATTGATAAGAAATCAAAGTCAAACGGTACAAATCGAATTGTTAATTTTCTAATTACACAAACAAAAAAGCCTTTTACATTATCCAATTCACATTTTATGAGTGTTTTACAGAAAAAAATCCAAGTTTCCATTAAAAAAATATATATTTGATGAATTATATCATATAATTTCATTAATTATAAAATTTAAAATGAAAAATATTAAAAATAAATATTTTAAAATTATTAAATATAAACTTAAAACAAAAATCACCAAAATGACAAAAACTAATGGTAAAACTAAAACCAAAAGGAAAGGGTAGACAAACTTGTGAATTCATTATGAAGCAAATAATAAAATGAAAATAGGAGAATCAAACACCCCACCACCACATTAATTTTTCCTCTTGTCTTGTTCGATACCCGACAAATCCAGCTCCGTTACCCTCACCCACCCCCATACCCCTCGTTATTTCCATCATTCTCAATTCAATCTCAACGAAGGAAAAATACCCAAAATCAAGGATTCAGCTTTTGTCAATGAAACGGGGTGCCCCGGATTCTCAGGTGCCCGGAACCGGCCAGAAAATGAAGAAAATGAAGAAAATAAAAGAGGAAGCCGATGAAGAAGAAAGTGGGTTCAGGAATTTAGATGAGAATCTGTTGTACGAGGTTTTGAAACACGTAGACGCCAGGACTTTGGCTATGGCCTCGTGTGTTTGCAAGCTGTGGCTCAAAACTGCCAAAGACGAGCGGCTTTGGGAGCTGATCTGTACCCGGCACTGGGCAAACATCGGCTGTGGAACCCAACAACTTAGATCTGTGGTTTTGCCTCTTGGTGGCTTCCGCCAGCTCCACTCGCTTTACCTTTGGCCGCTTTCGAAGCCACAAGCTACTTCAGCTTCATCTTGGGCTCCGCCCAAGATTATTAACTCCAAACCGCCTGCTCGGTGGGGGAAAGATGAGGTTCAGCTGTGCCTGTCTCTTCTCTCTATTCAGTATTATGAGAAGATGAATTTCACTAACAAAGGCAGATAATTCCAATTAGTTACTTAATATATATAGCATTATGAATAAGTGAATCAAATATAAATATATCACTTGATTTCTAGTTCTGGGTTTTGTCTTATTTTTGGTTCTTGTACTGCTTTCTTATATCTGGCTTGGGATTTTTCTTTGTTTTTGATTTCTCAAATCTTGGAATTTTTGTGATTAAGCTTGGGTTTTGTGAACTAGATCTGTACTCTATGCGAATATTAAAGTATGGAATGAAACAATGGTTCCATAAGTTTACAATTATTAGAGTTGGAAAACTATCCTATTGGATTGAATGTTGCGGTTCTGAAAGCTCAGATAGGCAGAACAAGATGGCTGGGTTCCAATTGCTGGCGTTTATTAATGTCTTTGTACTGCAAACGTTTAAGCATTTTAGATCTGCTTTTCTTCATAAGCCAAAGGAACTGAGAGAAGAATATTGTCGTATTCTTAGTACCATTCCCTTCAAGAATGTGAATCTTACCTTAGCATCAAGCCCAGGTCGGTTTACTATTTTCTTATCTCCTCATGGTCCTGTCAATTTCATGGTCTCAAGTTTTCAGCTTGGTTTTGCCTGAATTTCATGGTAGAGAGAGACTGGGTTAGTTTAGTTACTTGTTAGGCTTCAAAATTGACACTGTTAGCAGGTTTGCATGTGAGGAGCTCCCATCTTTGATGGCCAAATTGCCGGTATTGGAATGGGACCGGTATTTTTGTCATTTTCTACGGCGTAGTTGGAAACTTGGAATCATTAATGTGATTCATAGCTTCAAGCAAGCTCAGCCCTTGCGACTGGCCAGCAATCAAGTTGAAGCACGTGGATTTTACTTCAGCTAACTGAACTTGTTTTGCAAGTTTAATACTAGTTTTGTAGTTGTCTTTGAAAGAGACAACATACAGTAAGAGTGAAGGTGAAATTGGTTGGCATTATTTATTTTCCTCTGTTCCATTTTAAAGCAGGACAATAATCAAGCTGATTTCCCCTAGGGTTTATGCACCAATCACAACCAAATGGTTGATCATGTTTTTAATTTTAAAATATCGATTTTATAGATTTTAAATTCGAATATCAGCATTTATATTTTATTTTCTTTAAGATTATAGATTTCTTCTGTATCAAAAAAGTTTTAAATAACCTTAAATATGAATTGGTACAAGCTTGGCATTCTAATTAAAGGCAAATCAAATTCTAGCTCAAATACAAAGCTATTTGAATTCAAGTTACAGACTACAACTTTGTTGCCGTATGCATCCCTACTTAAGGGTAAAAAACTTAATCCCCCCAGGCTGAAGCTGGGCTGAACAGCAATGTTTTTGCTTGAAATAGGCCCACGCATGGTTTGGCCCACTAATGTATGAAGCCCCTTCAGTTGAAGCATTAATTTAAAGGGCGTTAATTAGTTGGTTCTCTCTTCACAAATGGCCAGGTCGTAAATGGCCTTTATTGTGTGACGCGGCGCTAAGTTCTGGATCTGGACCTGTGGTCGACAGGTCCCACTCACCCATATTCATGCCCCTGAAACCCCCGGGCCCAACCAACCCTTCTTTCCAATTATTTGAAAATTAAAAAGTAATAAGGTTTGACATAAATAGATAATCTTAATTAATCACGGACTAAAGCAATACAAAATTGACATGGTTAAAATCTTGGAAAAAAATTATATATAAATTTGATAAAATTGAAAAATCAATTTCAGGCCTTGTAAGAATGTTCATGTCATGTGTTTCTAGTACTAAACTAAAACTGCCAATTAGTCATTGTCTCACGTTCCGACTTCTTCCGCATTGATGGAAACAGTGGGTATTCCTTTATTCGTCAACTGCTGGAATTTGATTATTAACTTTCCTCCAAAAGGAACATTTTCAGTCACAAGTTAACCTAAACATTGTGTTAGTTGTTATTCATTGGATTTGGCAACACTGAACAGTGAAATGCTCGCTGCACATGGTCCCTTCTACGAAATCAACCAGTGATGACTGACCAAACTTTTTTATATTTTTGGTGATATAACTGACCAAACTTCTCTATTTAGTACAGAAGATTTATTTGACTTGTCCCCATTTTGATAGAAATTTCAGTTCACCTTATTTAATCCTACTTCTCAAGCGAAATCTAAATAAATTGTAGACTTGTGAAAATGAAAGGAAAAGAAAGATTACTTCAATAATCATATGTTATGTAACTTTATTTCAATAAAAAGAAAAGTGAAGCGGATTCCATCAATCTATATTTATATCATTATATGTTAATATAATTGTTTTCTTTTTACTGGGCCCGTCGCATTTGTCTGGTGATGTTGATGATGATGCTAGCTTATAGCTAGTATTTGCTCGTTTACCTGTACATTTTCCGGGTTATGGATTCTGGTCCCGCACCTGCTTTTTGAAAAATATTACGCACACAATTACGCAGGCCATGGGCGGGCGGTATATTCTTCCAGGAGATCTGTGATTTCCACGCAAGTCCGGTCACCCAAGTAAAAACGAATCCTAAATCCTAATGGGGTACCGCATTAACTTATGACATCATTCCTTGCACGATAAGAGAAAGATAGAGGAAAATTAACCCTTGAAAGATCTCTCACGTGTTTGAATTCGGACGGTCAAACTAAGGTCTGATCAGCAAGGTCGTATCAGTTTAGAATTCACTGTTGAAAGCTGCATGAATTAGTAGTATAAATAGGTATCAGCATGAAGCTTTTGGTATCAAGCAGACAACAAAGAATCTCTCAATCTACAAGCTTAGTCTCTCTCCTAGCTAGATAGAAAAACCCAAGTCTTTGTAACCTTATCACAAATCCTAATGGCCGGAAACGTCAAGTCTTTCTTCTTTGTCCTCGTTCTTGTTCTAAGTCCAATGCTTTTAACTTCTGGGGCTCGTCCTCTCAATGATGCAGAGTACTCAGGCAGCTCTATAGGCAAAGGGATCGAGGTTCTCTTGGATGGTTTGAGCCTTGAAGGAATCAAGACTGGAGGTCCAAGTCCAGGAGGAAAAGGTCATGCATTTACTGACGCTGTCCCGAACTCAGGACCAAGTTCCGGCGGCGAAGGCCATTAAGCTATCGTCTGATGCAAAGCCTGCAATCGCTCTATTAATGATTCTTAGGCGTCTCTATTAAAACAAATTCATTTACTCTCTTCAACTTTGTCAGCCGTTCTTTCTGTCGTGTGGTCATTCTTTTTAATATCTTCAATAAGCTTAGGCGTAGTTGCAGGCAATTAGTAGTCATCCTTGTACCCTGTAGGGTTAGTTAATTACTCGATAGCGAGTCTGCTATTAAATTTTGTTGTTCCGAGTCATCTATAAGAGTTTTGATCTGATATTATTGTTCATTCAATTCTTATAATGTTAATTCATTGTTTTATGTATTTTTCTACTTTCTTAACTCTGCTTTCTCCATGTAGCCGGTAGGGTTAGATTCAAAGCCGTCTACATTCTACATACCTGCAGTATGCCTTAATTAATATACGAGCATTGCTCATTAAATTTCGCATAGAATGCATTTTATTCAACATTCAAGACATGTTGTAAGTCTTGCTGCCGGCCACTACCGATGAAAGAGCGAAGTTATTCCCAGTGGCTGCTTAAATATTGTTTCTCTTATCAATCAAAGATTTTGATTTCATGGCAGTCACTCAAAGTGCATACCAAAAAAAAGACATTGAGAAATTAATCCAACCTGTTACTGTAATTATAATTAGTTATCTTTTTCACATGGCCCTTAGCCTTTGTTTGTGTGATCATATTTGTGTAAAGTTTAAACCGGAGTTACTTGGGTAATAAATGTGTGTAAATAAATCTTTATCGGAGTTTATAAATTTTATTAACGATTTTAGCAAAATAACATATACCTAATTAGAAAATGAAATTAATTATATGTAGCCTCTTAATCGATCACTTAAAGTTAAAAATTTTTTAGTTTCCATACGAAAAACAAACTTTCTTCGTATAGCCGTTCTTTCTATTACTTCACTTTTCTTTTTCTTTTTTTTGGATCATTGTAAAATTTCCTCTTTATTCAACCAAATTATTAGTGTGAATGATGAATTCTTGAGTTCACAATAAAAAATTTATAGAAAGAGAGAGAAATTTGTGAAAAAAATGAATTGCTTATTTGCTTTATAGTTTATGGATCATTATTTTAAGGGTTTTACAAAGCTAGTTATTATATAGAAATTTTTTATTTTTTTTCCATAAAAAATAAATCATTATAGTTAAATTTATTTCATTAAATGCAAAAACAAAATCTTTAAAATATTAGAATTTAATAGTACTTGAAATTTAAAAAAAACATGCATTTTGCAATTAATAAAAGGTTGGGCCAGTGAGGTTTAACGATTAAAGCCCAAATCAGGGGTCTTTTGAGCCGAAAGCCCAAAACACAGCGTAACTTATGCGTCACGTGTCTTTACTATACAGCCCAGTTACACAACCCAACCAGAAAATTCATTTTACTATACAGTAAAAAAACCCTAGAAATTTGCCCAATTCGAATTTACTCCGACCGTCACCGGAATAATAATTCACGGTCCGAAAAGGATAGAAAAAAGAAGCCACTGTCCACTCGAAATCCCTTCCCCACTCTCCGAATGGGAAGCTCAAAAGCTGCCATGAACGACGAAGACGACGAGTCCGCCACTGAAACCGACAAGACCGCCACCAAGACCCACTCGGATTCCGACTCTGAAACCGAAACGGATGAGGAAATCCGTAACCGCTACGATACCGGCCCTTTCAGGGAAGGCGAGAAAGTCCTGGCTTACCATAATCTTCGCATTTACATGGCCAAAGTAACAAAAAAAGAAAAAAAAATTCATTTCTCTCTTCTTTCCTTTTCCCTTTTAAGAAATATAATTTCATCATTGCTTTACTTCGCAGGTTTTACAAATTGAAAAGCGGAGCAATGGCTGTAATTATTACGTTCATTATCTTGTATGTATCAAATTTTAAATTTCCATTTCATCTCTCGTTTTTCACTTAAATTGGTTGATGTTGTTATCTGTTTGTTTGTTTTTGCAGGGTTGGAATAAAAAGTAAGTGCATTTTCTTCTTTGTGAAATTACGATTTATATATATATATGTGTATTTTTTTGAATAGATTTTTGAGGTTTGTTTCCTTTTTACAGCTGGGATGAATGGGTAGGGGTGGATAGGTTAATGAAAGATACAGAGGAGAATCGGCAGAAACAGGAAGCGCTCAACAAGAAACTGGATGAAGAAATGAAGGCTGAAACTCATGCTACCAAGAGAGGAACCGCGCGTGTGTTCCATTTTAAACAGAGAAATCCCAAAGGTTAATTTTAATATTTTGTATGTCCATGAAATGAACTATTTCATTTTCGGGGGTTTATCTCTGTCCTTGCAGGTAGTAGAGGCAAGAAACGAAAGAATGATTCTAGTAGCCAGGTATTCCCATGTGTAGATATGATTGCCTTGGCATGTTTTATGCTGTGTATCTCGGTTCATTTGGTTGGAAATATAATTAATTGATATTTGTTTGGGAAAATATTTTAAAACATAATCTGATGATTGTCAACTGTTAGGAGAAGAGCGCTGGACCTTCAGAAAAGCTTGTGAACATCCAAATTCCATTAACTCTGAAGAAGCAACTAATTAATGATTGTGAATTTATTACTCATTTGGGAAAGGTAGGTATCTCCTCATGGTTTGGATTTCTATGCAGTATTCCTTTTGTTTCATTTTAAGAATTTCTTATCAATGTAAAGTAAAACTTGATTACCCCGAAGTTGATTGATATCTTTTGTTGCAGCTTGTTAAACTTCCACGCAGTCCAAATGTGGAAGAAGTATTGGAATTGTATCTTGATTACAGATGTAAGAAAGATGGCAAGTAAGTTCTTTCCCTGCCCTTGTTGTCATCTTTTTACTTCTATCTTGCAACAATCTTGATTACAGCTTGGCCAGCTCCTGTAATGGTCTGATAGATGGAGAAACTGCTTTACTTACTAAAAAAATAAAAAAAATAAAAACTATGATTTTATTCTTTGCAAAGGAAGTCTGTCATTATCCCTAACAATAAGTCATTCATCTACCTTCCTACAAAATTTAAGATTGTTAACAGCATGTGATAGTTTATACTTTATATCCCAAATCAGCTGATTGGAATCTTATATTCTGGCACTGTTGACCCAATTTTCTTGTTTTGGATGAATTTGGCATTTTTTTATAGTCTTTCAACAAAAATATGTTCTTGTTAAGTATCGACTTTCTTGATGTGCCATTAGCACGTACTGTCATCAATTTTAAATGCTTTTTTAATAAGGTTGAACAATGCTTTAGATAAAAGTAGAAGCACTCTTGGCTCCATTTATTGTCAAGTAACTGTTTCTTGTATTGTTAAAATGCACCTTGACTTACTGCTGCTGGTAAAATGTGCAAGTAAACTAATATGAGCAAGACTATTTATTCTTGGTATATATGTATGCGATATATTAGCTCTGCTAGATTTGGACTTTTAGCCTTCTAGGACTCTACTGGAAAAATATAACTGCAGAATTGTCCATTTCGAAGCTGCTGAGCTGGGAAAAGGAGTTCAAATGAGAAAATAAAAATGTGGGATGGGATTTGGGAATTTGCAACCTCCTGATTATAAGCTCTTTAATTCTGCCTTTCAAAATTATTGCTGGAGTATATCTTTTTGAGTTATGAGTGAAGTGCAGCCCATATTCACTCATAATTAATGCCTTTGAATTTTGGTAAAAAGTTAGTTTACTCTACATTCTTGGCTTGATATTTTTAGTTTTCTAATTGTTAACGTGAAGAAAGTAATACATACATATAGGGTAACAGATTCAGTTCGAGAAATTTTTAAAGGGATACGTGCTTACTTCAACAAAGCATTGCCTGTGATGCTTTTGTACAAAAGTGAGCGTCAACAATATGAATATATCATTACAGAGGATATCTGTCCATCTACAGTATATGGGGCCGAACATCTTCTGCGACTCTTTGGTATGTTAATCCTTCACTGCTAGACAAAATTGACTAACTTGCAAAAAGAAATATCATGCTCTTTAATAGTACATATAGGGAGGAATTCGACTTGCTAATTGAGAAATCTTTCCCTACAGCAGTTCTTTGTAGTTTGAGCTGAGGCTTGGAAAAGTAAACAAGACAGTTCTTTCAGACACTGGCACTTTTCAATTGATATTGGAGAATAGAGAATGTGCCAAATAATTTATCAAAATTTGAGGATTCTATTCATCTTTTGTTGATAAGGTTGAATATATATACTGCTTACATATATCTTTCACTATCTTTGGTTCCTTGCAAGCAAATTTACCATGAGTTATACTATGATGTAGTGCTATAATTTTCATTTGGGGTGCTATGATGTTATAATGTTATATAAAGCAAATAAATATAGCCTTTGATGAACTGTCCTAGGCTTATCCTCTCATCTCTTGCCATGTCTAATTGTGGCATGCATGTGTCTCGCTATTATTGCTGCTTATTCTTGATACTTACTGTGAATGTTAGATGATAATCCTACTCCCGAGACTGTAAAGAATTTTGCTGTGCAAGGCTTTGTATCACGAAGTTTATTTTGCTAATGCACTATCTTGTCTCTGCAGTCAAGTTGCCTGAGTTATTGCTGCGAGCAGACATTGAACAGGAGGCATTGTTGGAGTTGCAGCAGAAATTAGTTGACTTTCTCAAGTGCGAGCTCTACTATTTTCTCTTTTGCTGTTTATTTAACTCTTCAAAGAACTTGTTTTCTGCAATCTGCCAACCTTTTTTTTTTTTTTCTAGTTATGTGGATATGCAGTATCTGGGGCTAGAACCTTCACCTGTGGGAAGTCCACTCCCTAAAAGGGATGTAGGCAAACCATGGGGGCCAAGCCTTTGGGTTTTTTTTTTTTTTTCCTTTAAGTGCCAAGAACTCTGTTATGCCAAGTTCCAAAGTCAATGATGTCACGTAGATAATTGATTGCAAAAGTTGATATTAATTGTTGGGTCTAATTTTCTGCAATCATCTATAATTCTTGCTTGCTTTCTCTGGAATAATCTCTTATCATTTACATTCTTTGTTATTTTGAACTACAAAGTTGAGTCTTGTTTGGAAATTATCATTTCATTTGCATTTTTAGGGTTTTCTCCCATAATTAAGCCACATTTTTCTTGCATGGCTGGTTTGATACTTTTATTTCCCTTTTGGGAAGATGACATTTTCTATCATCAACACTGCTTATAGATCAAGATGTCTTCTCATTGCAGGTTCTTGCAGAAGAATCAGAAGGCCTTGTTTCTCTCTACATACCATGTTGCAGAAGATGTTGAGACAAGCACCAATAAACAAGATAATTAAATCCGAACACATTTGCCGACCATTTGTACATTATCCTAAGAGTGGTTAGTAGTTTCTTTCTGAAACTAGTGATGTTTGTATTGCCCTTAAGAACAGTTTGTATGTATAAATTGTACGAGAATCTACAGTTAAAGCACATATTGTTTGTACCTGTTGGTTGCCAACCCTCAGCTTTTGGTGTCAAAATGCGGGTGAAGTTTGTTGGCCGCGTTACTTCCCAACGCACGTCTAACAATTGAAGCTATTTCGTTTGTTATTGTTTAGTTTGCTAATTTGCAATTTTGCATCAAATCAAATGTAAGTTAGGAACATACTAATATATACCCGTTATTATAACCTTGTACATATATTTTGTATTAAAAAAATCCATCGCTCTAAAGTCGGAGCATGTGATAGACATTTTACAAAGCATAATTAACCTAAAGTATTAGATTTATTGCACAGCACCAACCTAGAAACTATTATCAGAAATAGGCCTTGGCAACATCCAGGAAAAGCAACTGATCCTAATTTATGATTGCCCGACTGCTTCTATTTCTGATGTCTGAAATTGCCGCTTCCTAAGAAGGATGGATTCAGAAATTCTGTCCGCTTGATGGTTATTTTTTCTATTTTTCCTTTGTTTTATTCCTTGAAGAGTCCATGAATTTTGTCTCCTAGCGTCGGCCCAACAGAATGAACAGACAGTGATACCGTAAAATAATCAGAAAAAGGATATCCACGGTAAGAGTGTTCAAACAGATTACAGGGTTATTTTCTTTGGAATTGAACCAGATTTCCGTCAGCCGCCTTGTTATAAAAGCGCTGCACTCCCTGGTCACTACGTTTACATTCACATTGCGATATGGTTCAACAAACCATCCTGCGTTGCTAACAACTGCACCATTGTTTGGATGGCAAATGGGAACCAACCGGTCAATAGTAGATACTCAAAGCTCAGTCTACTGGAATCAGGTAATCTCGTTTTAAAAGATGCTGGTCGGATCCCTGTTTGGGAAACCAAAACCTTCTCGCAGTCCCTCACCCATTTAAAACTTGGAGATTGTGGCAATCTTGTCCTGCGTGACTCAGAAGACCATATCTTGTGGCAAAGCTACGATTCACCCACGGATACTCTGCTTCCTCTTCAACCATTCAATGAGAGCTCGAAGCTCATCTCCTCAAGAAGCCAAGGAAACTACTCCTCGGGTTATTTTCAGCTTTACTTTGACTCTGATATTGTCCTCTGCCTTTTGTACAAAGGTCCTGAGTTTTCAAGCGTTTACTGGCTAAGTCCATGGCTTTTGAGAAGGGAAGCCGGAAGATCCACATTCAATAATAGCAAAATTGCAGTTCTTGATTCCTTGGGCAGTTTTAGTTCAACCGATAATTTTACCTTCTTGTCGGTTGACTACGGCTCAAAGATTCCCAGAATGTTAAAGATGGATTTTGATGGCAATATTCGACTGTATAGTCTAAAAGAGGATGGAGAAACTTGGGTTGTTTCATGGCAAGCCTTCCCTCAACAATGCGCGGTTCATGGATGTTGTGGACCAAACAGCATATGCATTTATACTCCTAATTTTGGCAGGAAATGCTCTTGCATTCCAGGATATAAGATGAAGAATCATGCTGATTGGTCTCTGGGATGTGAACCAGAATTTCATATTTCATGTAACCAAACTGATGTTGGTTTCCTGAAACTCCGCCATGTTGAATTCTATGGCTATGATTTCAAAATGTATCCTAATGTCACCTCGGAGGATTGCAAGAAAATGTGCTCGCAGATGTGTGATTGCAAAGGTTTTCAATTCAGATTTATTAAGGCTCATGAACCAGATGGCATATATTGTTTTCCCAAGACACAATTGTCGAATGGACATCGCCCTCCAAATTTTAATGTTGATTTCTACGTGAAAGTGCCCAAGGCTACTACTGTCTCCTTTTACAGTAGCAATGTTCAAGACTCCGAGGTGCAATGTTCCATCAATGTTCCAACGAAGTGCAGCAGCCGGAACGAAAATATTCCAAAAGGCGTGAAAATGAGTCCTTGAAATTTGTCGATTGGGTGGCATGTGCAGTCGGAGGACTCGAGTTTCTTGCCATTTTCTTGGTATGGTGTTTCTTGATTAGAAGCCACGACAATTCAAGCCCAACGGCAGGCTACCTTCTCGCTGCAACAGGCTTCAGAAAGTTCTCCTATGCTGAGCTGAAAAAAGCTACAAATAGTTTCTCAGAATAGATTGGTAGAGGTGCAGGAGGAATCGTGTACAAGGCCACTCTGTCCGATGGTCGAGTCGCTGCAGTCAAGCGACTTATCGACGCTAATCAAGGGGAAGCTGAGTTCCTAGCAGAGGTAAACACCATTGGAAAGCTTAACCACATGAACTTGATCGACATGTGGGGCTTTTGTGCGGAGGGAAAGCATAGGCTTCTGGTGTACGAGTACATGAAGCATGGATCCTTAGCTGAAAACCTCTCTTTTAAAGCACTTGACTGGAAAACGAGATTTGAAATTGCTGTGGGAACCGCAAGAGGCTTAGCTTATTTACATGAAGAATGTTTGGAATGGGTTCTACATTGTGACATAAAGCCTCAGAACATTCTCCTAGACTCTAAATACCAGCCTAAAGTGTCAGATTTTGGCCTGTCTTGGCTGCTAAATAGAGGCGATGCTAAGCATTCAAAAGTCCCAAAAATTCGAGGAACTAGAGGCTACATGGCAGCAGAGTGGGTCGTCAA
Organism: Firmiana major; assembly: GCA_033439115.1. Lineage (NCBI taxonomy): Eukaryota > Viridiplantae > Streptophyta > Magnoliopsida > Malvales > Malvaceae > Firmiana > Firmiana major. Next base: position 49,839,783 of record CM065909.1, read on the forward strand.
TCTGCCCATCACCTCCAAAGTTGATGTCTATAGCTATGGGATCGTACTATTGGAGTTAGTGACAGGAAGAAGCCCTGCAATGGCAATCCAAGAGACGGCTGATCAAAGTTCAAAAGAGCAAATAACGTTAGTTTCATGGTTGAGAGAGCACATGGCTAGAGGCAATGAGACGGAAACATGGCTTCCTGAGATGATAGATCCCAAACTGGAAGGGATATACGATGAGGCTGAGATGGTAGCTCTGAGATGCGTTCAGGAAGATAAAGACGCAAGACCGACGATGGGAGAAGTGGTTGAGATGCTCCTTTGTCATGAAAGCCATTGAACCACTTGGTAATAATCCCTTGCTAAACAAATCAGCAGGCAACAAATAATTTCTTAGCTCTACAAATAATTAAATTATCTCTGCTTGATGGGAATTAATTATCTACCGCTAATGGCAGTCATATTTTCTTTTTGGAGCCTGTTAGGTGGCAGTGGCAATGTTAATATCTATGGTGTATTTACTTTGCTTAGTAAGAGATACAAAAATAAATAAGAACGAAAAATATGTTAATCTAATTATTAATTTTTATAATTGCATTTTTCTTCATTATTTAATTATTAAATTAATAAATTTTTCATTTCTTTCTTTGGTTTCTATTGGTTTCAAAAAACAAAGTTATTTCTTACAAAAAAAATTAATTGAAAATAAAAATAAAATTATTAGAATTTGAATCAAATTTTACAATATATTACTTTTCTTAATCACTTAATTAAAAGATTAAAAAAAAAAAAGGAACATTTGGTGATTCTTAATTAAGATCTCTCCTTCAAGAAAGCAAGTTTGCAACTTGTCTCTCAATGCGGGCTTTTAAAGCCCTCTTCTTAGGGCAAAAACAGTGAGTTAGTTTGTACTACAATTTAAGGTTTTCTTTTTCATAGGAGATGCACTGTAGAAGTGAATTCATCTTTAGACTTAAATCTTTCTAAGTAAAAATAATAATTGGGTTAAGCCTTAATTGTTGTATTATAATTGAAGTTTATTAGTTAAAAAAAGTAAAAATTTCATAGAATAGAGACCTCAATTTAAGGTTAGTTAAGAAAGTGATAAAATTAATTTTCGATAAAGTTTAAAAAATAATTATAAAAAATAGATATTTTTAATAAAAATTTTTAAAAATAATTTTATCATTAATCTTTTTCTTTTAGATCTCACTACAGGGAAGATATTAGCAGTGATGAATTGAGCCAAACTTAGTAAAATATATATATATATATATATATATTATTATATTTGTATCTCTTATTTATTTTAAAAAGTGATAGATAAAAAAAAAACATATTTGATTAAATGAGACTTCTTTTAATTGAACTTCATTAAAATTGATTCTCTTTATTATATTAAAATTAAGTCTTCTCTTTCGTAAAAAAAAAAAAAAAAGCTAAAAATTATTATAAAAAATATATATCCAAAGGTTAATTTAGCAAGTTGAAAGATAGAGATAATAGTTTATGATATATAATATTACGAAATTTTTCCATGGTATTATTGAAATTCTTACAATAATCACAAAAATAAAATTGTGATGTTCAAAAGGAAAGGAATGGGAGTAATTTTAGAATTATTGTATTGATTAGATTTCCGCAAAATATCTGTTGGAATTGAATTTGATTTGACACTTGACAAGACATCATCTCTGGGAAAATACAACCAGACTGTTGAATCGGACCTGTTGTTTTACTTGTAACATAGCAGACTAATTGCATCAAGTATTTGTGGAAAACCATATATTCTATTGCACTTTAAAGTCTATCTTAGCTTTTACCACACGTCGATTGCACTTTAAGGTCTATCTTAGCTTTTACCATACGTCGAGGTAAACCATTAATGGTTTGCCACCCACTGCAAAGCACCATCCATTAGGATACATATTAATTAATACTCTTTTCAAATCAATAAAAAATTTAATAAACCTTTTATCATAATAATTAATAATTTTATTTTAAAATTTAATATAAAATTTTAATCTCAATTATTTCATAAATTAATAATTTCATAAAAGTATAAAAAATATTATATAATATTCAAAAATTTTAAAAATATATTTTAAGACATAAGTTTACAAAAAATCACTATTTTTGAAATTTTTAACCCAATTTTTCATTATTGAAGTTATCTTCAAAAAATTATTGTGATCTCCTTTTTATTGTAACAAAAAAATTTCAATTAAATTTAGAATTTCAAAAAAAATTTAAACAATTTATTTACCGAAAAAAATGAAAATTTTAAGAGAATTAAATGTAATGAAATAACTTAGATGATGTGAAAATTAAAAAGACCTATTTTAAAATTAAAATAATAATTTAAAAATAAAACTTTCTAAATTAATAACCTCTTTAAATTAATACTTAATAAAAAACTCAAAATATTCAATTAGAAGAGTTTTACTATAACAACAACAATACTCATAAATACATATAATAAAATTTTAAGTTGATAATACCAATCACAAGATAATCAAGATACAAGATAAATCAACAAGTGATACACAAAATAATAAAATGCAAAAAAAAAAAAAAAAACATGAAAAAGTTTTTGATGTAGAGAAAAAAAATCATAACGCGAATTGAACAAAATCCATTAAAAAAATAAACAATTTACAAAATTTAATGCTGTGAACCCTTTTTTCCCCAAGTCTTGGATCCTAACAATTAACCTAAAATAATAAAATTTACCTATTTGGATTTAACGTTGTGAGTGTCTCCGATGGAGTTGAAAAGGAAAAAATTATTATTATTAATATATATTTTTTAATAAAATAATAAAAAAATTATAAAGTTAAAGGTAATCAAATAATTTTGCTATGATAAGATTTTATCCTTTTCTTAAAAGATTCCACTGTAATGGATACAGGATCGTACTGAGTCTGAGTTGGAAATTCACACTCTTGGTCTGCACCTTTGAACCACATGTGTACGAGGAAGAGACAGATCCAGCGGTCTATTCGCGTTCCGCCTTGTCTTCTTCCTCACAAAAGGCCGAACGCGTCGGACCCTGTATTCCACGGCGCAGAGAAAAATAGGGATATTGTCTATGCAAAACAATAATGGCAGTCAAGGGATTCTTCCATGGCGTGTTGGAGCCGCTTTGTCACGGGGTTGTTCTCTTTTATAGAACTTTTTTCAGTGATGGCCTAAGTTCTTCGCAACTTAATACAGTCAATCTCCATACTAACCCAAATTCGGGTCAATACGCAGCGATATAGCACTTGAGCAAGAAAACGACTCGACAAAATATACCAATAAAGCAAAGAACACTCAAGCTTTAGAGAAAAGAGCCTTTCTATTAATCCGCAATAAAAAGATTACAAACTTAGCCAAGAAGACCGCTCTTAGCTATCACTCTCTTTCTCCCTGAATGATTCTCTCACTGAATAATTTATGAATACATTCTACCCCTCCCCTGGGGTTTATATAGGCAAGTGAGGACATCTCCTCACGTAGGCAACTGAGTTTGATTACAACAGAAACTCTATAGGATTAATTCCTACTAAACTAAGGACTCTCCGGATGATCGCCACCTCAATGCTCTTCAGAGTTTATATCTGTAATAATCTCCAGTGATTCGGTCTGCCAAGACTTCTCCGCTTATCCTGGCTTATGACCCGCATTTATCCTTATCCTTATCCCGATTTTTAAGGATTCGCCTTGCTTGCCACCCGCAAACTACGATCATCGTCCGTTAGCGTCTCCGTTTCATGCTTGGCAATCCACCCAAGCCAAGTGCCTGTCTTGCCTGTTTCGGTGCGCGTCCCGTTGCGTCCCGTGCAAAGCTTTCCCGTGCTCCGCACTCGTCACAGCGCCCCCAGTCGAACCCTTGCGAGCTGGGCGCTTGGTTAAGTTGTTAGGGTCTAACAAACCCTCCCCCCGTCGGAGGAAGCCAATGCCCTCATCGGAATGAGCTCCAAATACGCCTTGATCTCATCCTTACTTGCCAATATCCTGATCTCAGGTCTAACTTCGTAAAATATGCCACCTTCGACAACCGGTCGAACAGATCGGCGACATTTGGAACTGGATATTTATTCTTGACCGTTACCTTGTTCAGGGCTCGGTAATCAACACACATTCTCAGTGTGCCATCTTGCTTCCTCTGGAACAAAACTGGGGCTCCATATGGTGCCTTCGATGGTTGGATATATCCCGCATCCAACAACTCACCAAGTTGTTTCCTTAACTCGGCTAGCTCCAAAGGACTCATCCTGTAAGGTGCTCGTGCAGGTGGTCTAGTTCCCGGTTCCAACTCGATCTTATGATCAATGGCGCGCTTAGGTGGTAGCGCCTTAGGTAATTCTGGGGGCATTACATCCTTGTAATCGTTCAGCACCGCCGCTACTTCATCCGGTACCTCGACAACCGTGTCTGGTTTCACCTCAACCAGGGCAGCAAGTATGGTTGTCTCCCCCTTCTTCAACCCGGTGTTTACTTGTGAAGCCGACTGCAGCAACGGCTTCCCAGCACCTTGTCCTCTCTCCGCAGGGACAAAGTTTGGACACGTCTCGTCAGATATCATCAATCCACCCAAATGTGGAATTGCAAATGCCTTTGCTTGCACAAAGAATTCAATGCCCATGATCACATCAAAATCATCTATAGGTAAAGCCAAGAACTTACAATCCTGTTGTCAAGTCCCTATCTTCACCGATGCGGTAGCCGTTCCTTGGATACCTTGGGCCTTAGAATTGACTGCTTTCACCTGATTGTTACTCCTCGTGACTTTCAGGCTAAGATGTTCAACTGCGTTTAATGAAACGAAGTTGTTGGTCGCTCCTGTATCAAGCATCGCTCGAATCAGTCTCCCATTCACCTCAGCTTTGACATACATTAGTCCCTTATGAGGAGTTTGTTGCTCGGTCCGAATAGCGTTGAGCAACTGCATCGGGGCAACTCTAGGATATTCGTCATCCGAATCCTTTTTACTCATGAGGGTCGCCAACTTGGTCCGTCGAGGGCAATCTCGGACCTTGTGATTCCCATTACACAAGAAACAACTCCAATCTCCTTTGCTTTGGGGTGGATCCGGTCCCCTCGGCTTAGAAGACTCAGCCTTCTCCTTGTTTTTCTGGTGCTTCTTCCAGTCCTTCTTGCCTTTCCCCCTATTTCCATCAAGATGGTTCTTCTTCCTTTCCCCAATGTTCAAAGAAGAACCCAGTTTGTAATCCGCCAAACTGTCTGCAGCCGCAATTGCCTGTGGCAGATCCTTCACGTTCTGCCTACGTAACTCAGCCTGAGCCCATGGCTGAAGTCCTGAGAAAAAGTTGAATAACTTGTCCTCCTCTGACATATTCTTGACGTCCAACATCAAAGAGCTAAACTCCTTGACATAATCTCGCACAGAACCCGTGTGATTCAATTTCTTGAGTGCCTCTCTCGCGACCCATGCCGCGTTCAAGGGAAGGAATTGATCCCGTAACTCCTTCTTCAGTGCGTCCCATGTTTCAATCCTCGGACGACCAGCACTATCATCATCTGCCAGTCTGCTTCGCCACCATAGCTTAGCATCACCTGAGAGGTACATGCTAGTGATTGTAACCTGGTCCTGCTCCGGTATTCGGGCAACTTTGAAGTACTGCTCCATATCCCAAAGAAAATTCTCAAGCTCCTTCGCATTGCGAACTCCTGCGAACTCCTTAGGTTCAGGCACCTTGATCTTCTTCTGAAGATCGCTACTATCACCTCCCCTACTACTACTAGACGCCTCTCCATGGTCTGTAACAGTCATTGCACGTTTCATCAGTAAAACGTCAGCCTTCAGGGAATTTAACTGCACCTCAAACTTATCCGATAGATCGCGAACATGCTGCATGATGTTGGTGTAGCGATTAGCATGCTCCTTTTGCATGTCAAATGCCAGCTGTGTCAGCTCCTGGACACTGCCTGCCATGGCCTGAATCTGCTCAGCCATTGTACCCACCTCCTCTTGCGGTACGCCCACCATTGCTTCAAGTACAGCAACTCTGTCAGCCAACTCGTGTGCCATGATCCAAAACTCAGCTCGGATACCAAATTGTCACGGGGTTGTTCTCTCCTATAGAACTTTTCCCAGTGATGGCCTAAGTTCTCCGCAACTTAGTACAGCCAATCTCCATACTAACCCAAATTCGGGTCAATACGCAGCGATATAGCACTTGAGCAAGAAAACGACTCGACAAAGTATACCAATAAAGCAAAGAACACTCAAGCTTTAGAGAAAAGAGTCTTTCTATTAATCCGCAATAAAAAGATTACAAACTTAGCCAAGAAGACCGCTCTTAGCTATCACTCTCTTTCTCCCTGAATGATTCTCTCACTGAATGATTTATGAATACATTCTACCCCCTCCCCTGGGGTTTATATTGGCAAGTGAGGACATCCCCCTCACGTAGGCAACTGAGTTTGATTACAACAGAAACTCTATAGGATTAATTCCTACTAAACTAAGGACTCTCCGGATGATCGCCACCTTAATGCTCTTCAGAGTTTATATCTGTGATAATCTCCAGTGATTCGGTCTGCCAAGACTTCTCCGCTTATCCTGGCTTATGACCCGCATTTATCCTTATCCTTATCCCGATTTTTAAGGATTCGCCTTGCTTGCCACCCGCAAACTACGATCATCGTCCATTAGCGTCTCCGTTTCATGCTTGGCAATCCACCCAAGCCAAGTGCCTGTCTTGCCTGTTTCGGTGCGCGTCCCGTTGCGCCCCGTGCATAGCTTTCCCGTGCTTCGCACTCGTCACAGTTCCTCCAATCGAACCCTTGCGAGCTGGGCGCTTGGTTAAGTTGTTAGGGTCTAACACGCTTGCACTTGGGAGTTGATAGAGTGGAAATTATATTGATTGTGAATATGTTTGGTTTTTATTTGTTTATATTTGTTAATTATTTGTAACATTTTTCTATGACGTGTTGGAGTCGCTTGCACTGCACTTGATAGTTGACAATTCATGGAAGAAAAGTGATAATTATTCTCTAAATCGGAGCATACAAAATTACATGTGGAATATAAATAATAGTTCTGAAATAAATCTAGATTGTTTATATTTTTATTTTATTTGAATTAATCAATCGAATTAATTTAATTAGGTTAATTGATTTATCATCAAATTAATTTTGATTTGTTGTCAAAAATAATTTTGATTTTTAAATAATTAAATCAAAAATTTAATTTAATCGAATTAACTAAAATAAAATTTTAAAAATTAAATTAAAAATATGCGAATTATTATTACCCCTGATATTTTAAATTTAATTTTATTATGTAATTATTAAAATTATATATTTATGTAGAATTCTTTTTAAATTTGACTTTGTATATTAAAGTGAACATAATTTATTTATATAATTTGTATATGTAGTATTCAAAAACATATTTGTTTTATATTCACAAATACATCATTGTAAACATATTCATTTAACCCTCATAAATACATGTTTTTTAAAATATTTATTAATATTCATAAATAAATTTAACAGACGTAAACTAAACACAAATAATATTAAAAATAAATAAATGACATAAATATAATAATATTTAATCATATCCAATTCCTTAAGAAACATTGGCTTACACCCTTACCTTAACGAGGGAGGATGTGGACGAAGCTTGTTGGCCTCGTTAAAGGCTCGATGCACATGTCTAACAATTGAAGCTAATTCGTATGCTATTGCTTAGTTTGCAAAATTTGCAATTTTGCATCAAATCAAATGAAAGCTGGGAACATAATAATGTTTTCCTGTTTCTATAACCTTGAGACAACGAAACCTATAGTACCAGAAGATATTTTTAACCTTGAGACAACTACCACAAGGTAGTTGTTATTATTATTTTTCTTCGGAGAAAGTGAAATTTGTTGAGTCTAAGTCCTCTCCAATTCAGTGTGGCCCAGTAACCATGTGCCGTGACACAAATTAGGAGATGACCGTAAAGAAGAATGCAATGATTTTCATTTGTTCTCAATTTGACTTCAATGCACAGGTCTAGTTAAAGCTGCTTGAAGATTAAGCTTTAACTTTCACCTTGAAGCTCCGAATAGGTGGCCTATGTTTTTTACTTGTTTTAGGTTAATTTGGATTAACGTTGTGAGTGTTTCTGATGAAGTTGAAAAGAAAAAAATAATTATTATTAATATATATTTTTTAATAAAATAATAAAAAAAATTATAAAGTTAAAGGTAATCAAATAATTTTGCTATGATAAGATTTTATCTTTTTCTAGAAAGATTCCACTGTAATGGATACAAGATCGTAGTGAGCTTGGTCTGCAGCTTTGAACCGCGTGTGTACGAGGAAGAGACAGATCCAGCGGTCTGTTCGCGTTTCGCATTGTCTTCTTCATCACAAAAAGCCGAAAGGGTTGGACCCTGTATTCTACGACAAAGAAAAAACTAGGGATATTGTCTATGCAAAACAATAATGGCAGCAAGGGATTCCTCCATGGCGTGTTGGAGCCGCTTGCACCTGGAAGTTGATAGGGTGGAAATGAACAGAAATAAACTGATCGTGACTGTGAACATGTTTGATTTTTATTTTTTTATTATTTTTAACATTTTTTTATGACGTGTTGGAGTGGCTTGCACTTGGTAGTTGACAAGTCATGATGGAAGAATCGAGATAATTATTCTCTAAATCTGAGCATACAAAATTACAGAGGGAATATAAATAACAGTTCTAAACTAAATCTAGATTGTTTTTATTTTTATTTTATTTGAATTAATTAATCAAATTAATTTAATTAGGTTAATTGCTCGATCACCAAATTAATTTCGATCCATTATCAAATATAACTTTAAAATAATTTTGATTTTTGATTAATTTAATTGAATTAATTGAAATTTTAACTAAAATAAAAACCTAAAAATTAAAATTAAAACTATACCAATTGTTAGTGTTTGGCGTTTTGGTGATATTCTAAATTTAATTTTATTATAATTTTTAAATTAATACTTTAATATTTGAATATATTGTTAGAGGATTTTATTTAATTTCTGTCATTTATTAAAAATTAAGAGTAAAATATAAATTAAATTATATGCATTTTATTATTAAGTTATTGTTTCATTAATAGATTAAATTTGGTCAGATAAATTTTTAAATTGATAAATTTAATTCAACTAAAAAAATAACATAGTTTAATTAATTTAGTTTTTAATAATTCAATTCAAAATTAAAATAACTAATTGACGCGACTACATTAAATTATCTAACCAAAAGTTTTGGTCTTTTAATAAAAGCCAGGCTCAATAACAAAGCCCAAACCACCCATGTAATTCCAAGTTCCAACTCGAGACCAAACTCACAGGCTAGGGTCATGCAAGAGCATGAAGTGGGACTCCGAGTTTAGGTTGCCAACAGTGGAGTTTGAGCCTAAACCAACTGTAAATTATATATGATAATTTTAGTTATATAGTGGACATTTTAGCAAGTATAACTAATCTATGGAATTAGATTTATTGCATAGCACCACCTTAGAAATTATTGTTAAAAAAAAACTTTGGCAATGCGTAGGAAAGCAATTGAATTTGGCTTATTACGGCCTGATGCTTTCTCCTTTTTGGTGTCTTCCGTTTGCTTAATTTCTTACAAGGTTTGATAGTTATGAGTCAATGCTTTTTGTCTCCTAGCGTCGGCCTTTGCAGAACAAAGTATTCAAACAGAGTTATGTTTATTGGATTTCGATAACGAAAGGCAACCAATGACATCACCGGTTTCTTTTGGGCTTGGCGAATCAGATAGGCCAGCCATTTATCTTGTCAAACCATTTGCCAAATAAACATATTAAATTTGAAGTGGACGCAGCTTTCTGTAATGAAAGCTCTGCACTCTTTACAGTCGCATCAAATTTGGATAGACCTCTCCTGCCTTGATCGTCATCAAGTCTTTTCCTGTCTTCAATCTTCACAAAAATTTTCATGGCTGCACCACTGTTTTTACTCGTTTTTTCTGTGGCTTTATTTTTTCCACCATCGTCTTCATATTCTGATGGTCTATCGGCGGGCTCATCTCTATCGGTGGAGATTCCAGGTGATGTTTTGACTTCACCTGATGGCACTTTCAGTGCTGGTTTCCACCCTGTTGGCCAGAATGCTTATTCCTTTGCGATATGGTTTAACAAACCATCCTGCGTTGCTAACAACTGCACCATAGTTTGGATGGCAAATCGGGACCAACCAGTAAATGGTAGATACTCAAAGCTCATTCTACTGAAATCAGGTAATCTCGTTTTAAAAGATGCTGGTCGGATCCCTGTTTGGGAAACCAAAACCTTCTCGAAGTCCCGTACCCATTTAAAACTTGAAGATGGTGGCAATCTTGTCCTGCGTGACTCAGAAGACCATATCTTGTGGCAAAGCTACGATTCACCCACGGATACTCTGCTTCCTCTTCAACCATTCAATGAGAGCTCGAAGCTCATCTCGTCAAGAAGCCAAGGAAACTACTCCTCGGGTTATTTTCAGCTTTACTTCGACACTGATAATGTCCTCTGCCTTTTGTACAAAGGTCCTGAGTATTCAAGCGTTTACTGGCCAAGTCCATGGCTTTTGAGATGGGAAGCGGAAGATCCACATTCAATAATAGCAAAATTGCAGTTCTTGATTCCTTGGGCAATTTTAGTTCTACCGATAATTTGACCTTCTTGTCGGCTGACTATGGCTCAAAGATTTCCAGAATGTTGAAGATGGATTTTGATGGCAATATTCGACTGTATAGTCTAAAAGAGGATGGAGAAACTTGGGTTGTTTCATGGCAAGCCTTCCCTCAACCATGCGCGGTTCATGGATCTTGTGGACCAAACAGCATATGCATTTATATTCCTAATTTTGGCAGGAAATGCTCTTGCATTCCAGGATTTAAGATTAAAATCATGCCGATTGGTCTCTGGGATGTGAACCAGAATTTCATATTTCTTGTAACCGAACTGAGGTTGGTTTCCTGAAACTCCGTCATGTTGAATTCTATGGCTATGATTTCAACTTATATCCTAATGTCACCTTAGAGGGTTGCAAGAAAATTTGCGCACAGATGTGTGATTGCAAAGGTTTTCAATTCAAATTTATTAAGGCTCATAGACCAGATGGCATATACTGTTATCCCAAAACACAATTGCTGAATGGACATCGCCCACCAAATTTTAATGGTGATCTCTACGTGAAAGTGCCCAAGGCTGCTGTCTCCTTTTACAGTGACAGTGTTCAGGATTTCGGATTACAGTGTTCCAACGAAGTGCAGCAGCTGGAACGAAAATATTCCAAAAGGCGTGAAAATGAGTCCTTGAAATTTGTCATTTGGGCGGCCTGTGCAATCGGAGTACTTGAGTGTCTTACCATTTACTTGGTATGGTGTTTCTTGATTAGAACCCACGACAATTCAAGCCCAAAGGCAGGCTACCTTCTCGCTACAACTGGCTTCAGAAAATTCACCTATGCCGAGCTGAAAAAAGCCACAAGTAGTTTCTCAGAAGAGATTGGTAGAGGTGCAGGAGGAATCGTGTACAAAGCTACACTGTCCAACGGTCGAGTTGCAGCAATCAAGCGACTTATTGATGCTAACCAAGGGGAAGCTGAATTCCTAGCAGAAGTAAACACCATTGGAAAGCTTAATCACATGAACTTGATAGAGATGTGGGGCTATTGTGCGGAGGGAAAGCATAGGCTTCTGGTGTACGAGTACATGGAGCATGGATCCTTAGCTGAAAACCTCTCTTTTAAAGCACTTGACTGGAAAACGAGATTTGAAATTGCTGTGGGAACCGCAAGAGGCTTAGCTTATTTACATGAAGAATGTTTGGAATGGGTTCTCCATTGTGATATAAAGCCTCAGAACATTCTTCTAGACTGTAAATACCAGCCTAAAGTTTCAGATTTCGGCCTGTCTTGGCTGCTAAATAGAGGCGATATTAAGCATTCAAAAGTCTCAAGAATCCGGGGAACTAGAGGTTACATGGCACCAGAGTGGGTCGTCAATCTGCCCATCACCTCCAAAGTTGATGTCTATAGCTATGGGATCGTTCTATTGGAGTTAGTGACAGGAAGAAGCCCTGCAATGGTAATTCATGAGACAGACGGTGAAAGTTCGAAAGAGCAAATAACGCTAGTTTCATGGGTGAGAGAGCACATGACAAGAAGCAAAGAGACCGAAACATGGTGGCTTGGGATCATAGATTCCAAGCTGGAAGGGATATATGATGAGGCTGAGATGACAATTCTGGTTACGGTAGCTCTGCGATGCGTTCTGGAAGACAAAGACGCAAGACCAACTATGGGTGAAGTGGTTGAGATGCTCCGTCGTCGTGAAAGCTATTGATATGCATAGTAATTAGCTCATGCCAAACAAATCAGTAGGCAATAAATCATCTGTCTATAATTAGCTCTACAAATAATTAAATTATCTCCACTTGACAGGAATTAATTATCAACAGCTAGTAGAATACCCCCTAAACTTCTTTTTGGGGTTTATTAAATAGTTGGCAATGTCAATATGGTAGATCTCTTTTTGTGTTTTTTAGTTAGGACTTAGGACCACGGCCATTGGCGCTCTCCAGGAGGGCTTTAGTGCCCTCTACTTATAGTTTGTATTATAATTTGAAGTCTATTTAGTCAATAAAGCAGTAATCAATCTCCATGGAACAAATATATCAATAACTTCTCCAAAAAGCCGGTCGAAAAGTGAGGATCTTCTTTAAATATATGAAGATTGATTTGCTAAGATAAATTCCATTTTTTTGGTTAAAAAGGTGACATATTTTAAGAATATATTATATATCATGTTGGTTCATTGAAATTATAATGTTTTGATGTAACTTTCCGTACGTTCAGAATATATTTCCTTCAATTTCTTTCGTTCTCTCTTCTGCCAAGTCATGATCCCTCTATTACTCTATTTTTCAATTTGCTGGGGATCGATCATTATTTCTTTTCTTTAAAACTGCCAACGATAATAATACTACTAACAATAATAATAATAATAATAATAGCCTCATTTAGGCGGCTAGCACATCAATTTCAATTATATTAAACAAAGTTTTGATAATCTGAGATATCAATTCTTTAGATTAATACTTATATAATAAAATTAAAAAACCCTAAATCTTCTATTAACAGCTCTATACTATGTCAATAGAATTAAAATAAGTAGTTTGAATCCAAAATATTAAAATTTAAAATTTTATGATTTTTTATTGATAAATAATTTATAAATTTAAAAACAATTATATAAAAATTCAATAAATTTACAAATTCTAATAATAAATTGATTTTATTGTTCTCATTTTAAAAAATGAAATAATGTCTATAACTATTAATTTTTTTTTAAAAAGGCGATAAACAGTAAATAATCTCTTACTTCAATCAAAATTAAATTGACAATATTTAAAGACCCGAAAAAGTTTCAATGAAAGCAAATTTTTTCTTAAAATTATAAATAAACCAGCAAAAAAAATCCAATTTTGTAAATTAATTTGTGTCCTGCAGCTAATCTTTGAAAAATAATGAACAGAAATTGTTTAAACAGAACTTGTGTGTGGTTTTTTAGCCAACTTTTGTGGCTTTAGCATGGGTGTTAGGCTGAAATTTGAAGAAAACTTGCTTTATTTTGACATCAGCTTGTTGGATTGATTGACTGTGGGGAGTCTGAACTCTAAATTTCTTTCAGAATTAATAATTATCAAGATCATGAGAAGAATCTTAATTTCTAGAAATTTTCCAACGCTATAGTAGAGCAGATAACTGTTGTTAGCCAAACAAAACCATTCACTGGATCAACTCATTAACGGGTCCGAGATTCAATTGCTGAACCCACTTAATATAGATAATATTGTTAAAACTCAATCATTACTTTGTCGGAAAGTGAAAATTTGCGTACATCTCTTCCAAATGTTCGATAAAAAGATACTAGAAATGATGAATTCAGCCAGTCTTGGCAATATAATATATACTTGTGTCTCTTCTTTTCTTTTAATTTTTCACGAGGGAGTGGAAAAGAAAAATAATAATGAGAAGGGATGATAGTTAGAATTAAAATTACAAAATTCACTTGTACTTAATTTCCTTCTCTGCCTTTAATTTATCTCTAAAATTAACAGAAGATCTATTCTAAGTTGTTTAACTTATTTTTCTCATGCACATTTAATTAATTGGATTATCCAAGCTAGGAATCCTAAAATATATTAAGGTTATAGCTGCTTCCTGAAGCTCAATACGCTTCCATGTTTTCTTCATGCCCAAGCCTTTAACTTTGATAAATTAATTCATCTTTGGCTTTCTCCAATGTTTAGTGATCATCATCTAGCTCAGCCTTTCTCCGTTAAAAGAAGTTCATATTGTTGATGACTCCTCGTTGGAGGATTAATTAGTCCATTAACTTTTTAAAAAATGTGTTAATTAGCCCAAACCTTGTAATTAAATTTTAGAATATATAATTACTTTATATAATATTAGTAGAGATAGTAATACTTAGGGACAACCATATATATAGAGTTCAAACATATATAATATCAAATAGCATTAAATTTTCCTAATAAATATATATAGTTCCAATGCTGATAACGCAGCAGCATATATCGATAGATTGATAGAGTGAAAACAGAAACTGATAAGAGAAAAACAAATAACTTAGTCTCATAATCACTAATTAATACTATTAAACTTCAACTGCCATAGATCTTCTACTTTGATGACTGACCCTCTTCAAAATTCCTGGCCACCTGTTTAAGAAAACAAAGCATTAAGATTTTTTTTTAAAAAAAATTATGGTAATTATATTAAATATTAATGTAATTTCCAACCTTTTCTATAAGAAGGCACAAAATTCTATCTCCATTGTCGTAGCCAGCCCAGCAGTGAATCGTCTCACCGACAACAATATCATGGAAGCTAGTGAATGAATCCCAACAATCTTTGGACAAGACATGCATGCCATCGTTGTCCCTTTTCACAACTTGTCCACGACTAGCCACAGTTGGGGTATAGAGGAGAGTTGCAGCAATTGGATTGGGCAAGCTGTCTAGATACTCTTTGGCATCTCCAACAAGGACAAAATCAGTTTCCATATCAGTTTCAGTCAACGTTATGGTAAAGAGAAACTTGAATTCCATACCATCTGGGCGTTTAAAATCTTTGCTGGGTTCAGGGATAGCCATTGGAACTTGTATTTCTTGCTAGCTAGTGGCTACTAATTCAAGCAAAATCTCTTTCCTAATTTCTTGCACTTTTCCAGAGCTATTGGCTTAAATTATTTATATATAAATATCATGAAAATAAAATGCTTCACTAGCTACGTACAGGCTACAGCTTGGATAGTCATCATTTGTATATTGGGACTAATCCATAAAATATTTTGAAGGACTTCTCCATTCCTTGTCACGATGTAAATATTTGCTGATTTATTGAAAACAAGTTGATATCCAGATTCATTAGGATTTTCATTAAAATTACCGCTGCTATAAGAAGAATCATAGCGGATTGGAGTTGGCCATGCTACAGGATTCAGCTGAAGATTACCATTCTCTAAACGTTGCTCCAACCTTCCCTTGGAGAAGTTGGTTTCTGTTATACGAGAAGACAGAGTGCTACGCAAATCCAATATTTTGGTAGGCAAAATGGTGTCTGTGTGATTCTTAAAACTCTCCCAAACGTAATCAGAACTGCTGGCACTGGCAGCCAGCACGAAGTTACCTGTGTCAAGCATGACAGCATAAGACACTGTTGAAGCTGGTTTCGCTTCCCATATTGTTTTTTCTTCATGGTCATTCAAGACAAACCCACTATCCGAAGGTACAACCCTGGCTCCTTTTTGCACAGGGTTATTTCCATTTGCATTCCAAATAATGGTTTTATCAGGAATTTTCTCGAACAAATGGCAAGCAAGAAAAGGTTTGAATTGTTGAATTGCCGGAATCCAAATGCAAAGTCCTCTGAAGGTGAAAGCCAAGAAGAGTTTGCATCGGTTGTGGACAAGGAGGATCCCAAAGGTACATTAGCCACAGAAAAAACTGGGTAAAACAGAACGAAAAACTGAGAAAAAATGGAGCTTGCCCATCCTCTATTTTCTTAATCTGGTGAATATTTTGCAGTGAGAACATTAACATTTATATAAATCTAAATGCAGTTTCCAGTCAATAGCACCTTTAATCACGGTAAAATGCAGGGACATTGGATTGTGTCAAGAATTTCGAAAGTTCAAACATTTGAACAGTCTACTGTGTAAACATTAATGTTTTTCAAGTCGGTCAACCTTGATCTATCTGCTCTGGGATTCTTAGCTTTAAAACATGTTCCAATAATTCAATTGAAGGGCTCCATATCAGCGAGGTCGATTTACAATACGATAAACAACAGTAAATTATGTGACTCTTCCATCCCAAGGCTTGTGAAGAGAAGAAAGAATGCGTCACGTAACTGATATCCATGGCAGATGAGAAAAGTCATGGTTGGTGAAAGACTGCAATTTTCCTTGCTGCTTCTGTTTCGGAAGAACAAGGAGCACTGAGTTAGTACTATGGTGTTGTTCCGCTGTAAACAAACAAACAGAAGCATAGCTGTCCTGAATAGGCAAGAAATTGCCATTCGACCCAAGTCCCGATTCTTTGGTCTTCACCTCGTCATCCCCTTCATTAAAAGGCCAACACGCACATGGCCCAAGCAATGTTGTGGGGCTCAATAATAGACTAGACAACAAAAGCCTAAGTAAAGGCCCAGAAATTAAAAAAAAAAAAAAAACTAGCACACCAACTTTAGAAAAAAAAAAGAAAAAAGAAAAAAACTCAAAATGCAAGCTTATGCAACATGCATAAAATAATAATAATAATAATAAATTAAAAAAATTTCAAGTAATAATATCTTGGATAATACATATGTCATTTTTTTATTATTTTTAATATTTTCAAAAAATATATTTTATTATCTTAATCTCTATTATAAAATCTAAAAACCACACTCATAATATATTTGACGTACTAAAAAGTCATTTCCTTTTTCTCGATATAAATATTTGCTGACTCATTGAAAATAAGTTAATAGCCATTTTCATTAAGATTTTCAATAAAAATTAAAATGAAACTCGTGCTTCGCTGTAGGATCCTTAAAGAATTTGATGTATAAAATTTATATATTCAAAATAATAAAATAAATTATATTAAAAAACAGTAAAAAATAAATTTCTGCAATAAAAGTAACAACAAATTTGACCTCACCAGCATGTTTGAATTGAGTTGTATAGCTTCTAATCTATAATGACAAATAATACCATGCTATTTTCTATGCTTATATGGGTTCTGTTTCCCTTTTTGTATTCCTCAGCCAACACCAAAACAAAGCTAAAACAACTTATATATCACCACCTTCACCCAAAAAGGAATAAGCCATTTTTCTTAAATACCATAACAATATACCCGAAAAGATCCAAAAATCAAAACCTTAAGACTGAACTTCCATGGTGATGTAGAAAAATGTTGTATAAGATCAAAATATCACAATTATTGATAGCATAATTTAAAAATAATGTCATTCTAAATCAGGGAATAAAAGAGTTATTGGAGGCTCTTTAAAAAGAATGATTCAATATAAATAATTATACTTGGACATCTAACTTCATAATCGAATCTCATTGTTTATTAATTGAGTGAAATCAGTAAATTGTATCACAAAAACAAATAACAATTTATTTATAATTTATTTAATCACAACACTTCCTTTTTCTTAATTTTACCCTTTTTCCTCATATTTTTCCTTTCGTTATCGGTCTTGTTGCGGCAAAGCATTTCAATAAAAGCGGTAAGCGAAACATTAGGCTAAGAGCAAAATAAGAGCAAAACATCTAAATCCAATAAAATAATTTACTGCAATACTAAAATTTCTGCATTAGCTCGACCAAAAAGAACAAATGTATCATAAGTAGTCGATTAAACTTTAAATGAGAAAAGAACCCTCGGATTAACTTAGGAGCATAAATTAAGGAAAAAAAATAGCATCTTAGAAAATATGAAGAAAGAAACACAGAATAAATAATTACCTCTCAGAAATTGCAAAGAGCAAGAACGACAGCAAGAAAAAATTTTCATCAAAGCTAGCATAGAGAAAAAAATTGAAAAAAAAAAATCAAAACAATCTACTCAAATGCTTCACTGTCCAAAGAAAAAAAATAAAAACCAAGAAATTACAATAAAATAACGTGTCAAATTAAAAGTTTATTTGATTAGAGAGTAAAATTAATTTAAGTGAAATAAGATTAAAATAAAATAATCATTAAAAATATATATTTTTAATGAATATCTATCCGTACAGTGTTATTAGAGTTTTTTTTACCCCACAAATGAATTTAGGATGACAAACATATCTTTTAAAAATATTAAAAAAATAAAAATAAATAAAATAAAATACATGTAATCTTCATATAATTTTTTGTGTGAATTAAAAATTTCACTAAAAATATATAAAATAATTATATTCTTAATAAAATAATTAAAAACATAAATAAAAAAATCATTTTATAATTAAAAATTTTTGTCCTATTATTACTGTAACAACTGGATTCTTTTCACCACAAGTGGGGTAAGAATATTTGAGCCTATATATATATATATATGATAATTTTAGTTAATAAAATAATATGAAGTCAACAAAGTTATTAAATATTTTTCTAGCAACGACAAAATAATATAAAAAAGGGTCAACAATAATTAAATTATTCATGATCCGAATTAAAATATTCATTTAAATTCCAAATGTCGACGTGTGGAAACAAATTAATGACTTTCATTTCTTTTCAATTTGAAAATGATATTTCGATTGAAGCTTTAATGCAAATCTCTATTTAAGCTGCTAGAAGATGATTCCCAACTATCCCTTTGATTTAAGGTAAGAAATTTCATATGCACATGCATCACGCATGCATTTATAGGATGGGGGAGTAACTATATTCTATATATTATACCATTTATTTTATCTTTTAAATCATTATTAATAGCTTGATTATTAAAAAATAAAATACAGGTTTATAACAAAATGTTTAAAAGTCGAGCATATAATAAACATTTTAACAACGATCAAGATTAAGATTCGACTTACTGATCTTTAATTTGTGCCCCTTCGTCTCTTGTATCCCTATAAATATAAAAATAAATAAATATTTTAGCAAGTATGACTAATCTATAGTATTATATATATTGCACAGCACCATCATATAAAGTAATGTAAAATCATATCTGGGAAAGCATTTCAATTTGGTTTATGATGGCCTGATGCCTTCTCCTTTGGGCGTCTTTCGTTTGTTTTATTTCTTAGGAGTCCGTGATTTTTGTCTCGTAGCGTCGGCCCATACAGAGTAAGGTATTCAAAGAGAGTTGTTTGTTTTCATTGGAATTCGATGACGCTAGGCAATCAACGTCATCTGCAGTTTCTTTAGCTCTTTGACGAATCGGATAGGACAGCCAATTATCGTGCCAAACCACTTGTCAAGCGAACAAATTAAATTTCGACTGCCCCAGGTGGGTACCCAGTTTCACGTCAGGCGCCGCACTGTAATAAGAGCTCTGCACTCTTTAATCTCTTCTTTTTCTGTGACATAAAATCTGGATACACCTCTCTGCCTTGTCTTTCATCAAGTCTTCTCTTGTCTGCAATCATCACAAAAACTTTCATGGCTACACCACTGTTCTTGCTCCTTTTTTCTTTGGCTTTATTTTGTCCACCATCGTCTTCATATTATGATGGTCTATCGGCGGGCTCATCTCTATCGGTGGAGACTTCAGGTGATGTGTTGACTTCACCTGATGGCACATTCAGTGCTGGTTTCCACCCTGTTGGCCAGAATGCTTATTCCTTTGCGATATGGTTCAACAGACCATCCTGCGTTGCTAACAATTGCACCATAGTTTGGATGGCAAATCGGGACCAACCAGTTAATGGTAGATACTCAAAGCTGAGTCTACTGAAATCAGGTAATCTCGCTCTAAAAGATGCTGGTCGGATCCCTGTTTGGGAAACCAAAACCGTATCGAATTCCTATACCCGTTTAAAACTTGAAGATGGTGGCAATCTTGTCCTGCGTAACATGGAAGACCGTATATTGTGGCAAAGCTACGATTCACCCACTGATACTCTACTTCCTCTCCAACCATTCAACGAGAACTCGAAGCTCACATCAACAAGAAGCCAAGGAAACTACTCCTCGGGTTTTTTTCAGCTTTACTTCGACACTGATAATGTCCTCTGCCTTATGTACAAAGGTCCTGAGTTTTCAAGCGTTTACTGGCCAAGTCCATGGCTTTTGAGATGGGAAGCTGGAAGATCCACATTCAATAATAGCAAAATTGCAGTTCTTGATTCCTTGGGCAATTTTAGTTCAACCGATGATTTTACCTTCTTGTCGGCTGACTACGGCTCAAAGATTTCCAGAATGTTAAAGATGGATTTTGATGGCAATATTCGACTGTATAGTCTAAAAGAGGATGGAGAAACTTGGGTTGTTTCATGGCAAGCCTTCCCTCAACCATGCGCGGTTCATGGATGTTGTGGACCAAACAGCATATGCATTTATATTCCCGATTTTGGCAGGAAATGCTCTTGCATTCCAGGATATAAGATGAAGAATCATGCTGATTGGTCGCTGGGATGTGAGCCAGAATTTCATATTTCTTGTAACCAAACTGAGGTTGGTTTCCTGAAACTCCGCCATGTTGAATTCTATGGCTATGATTACAACATGTATCCTAATGTTACATTAGAGGGCTGTGAGAAAATATGCGCGCAGATATGTGATTGCAAAGGTTTTCAATTCAGATTTATTAAGGCTCATGAACCAGATGGCATATATTGTTATCCCAAGTCACAATTGTTGAATGGACATCGCCCTCCAAATTTTAATGCTGATTTCTACGTGAAAGTGCCCAAGGCTATTGTCTCCTTTAACAGTAAGACTGTTCAAAATTCTGGATTACAATGTTCCAACGAAGTGCAGCAGCTGGAACGAAAATATTCCAAAAGGCGTGAAAATGAATCCTTGAAATTTGTTCTTTGGGCGGCCTGTGCAGTCGGAGTACTTGAGTTTCTTACCATTTTCTTCGTATGGTGTTTCTTGAGTAGAACCCACAACAATTCAAGCCAAAAGGCAAGCTACCTTCTCGCTTCAATTGCCTTCAGAAAATTCACCTACGCTGAGCTGAAAAAGGCCACAAGTAGTTTCTCGGAGGAGATTGGTAAAGGTGCAGGAGGAATCGTGTACAAAGCCACACTGTCCAATGGTCGAGCTGCAGCAATCAAGCGACTCATTGATGCTAATCAAGGGGAAGCAGAATTCCTAGCAGAAGTAAACACCATTGGAAAGCTTAATCACATGAACTTGATAGAGATGTGGGGCTATTGTGCGGAGGGAAAGCATAGGCTTCTGGTGTACGAGTACATGGAGCATGGATCCTTAGCTGAAAACCTCTCTTTTAAAGCACTTGACTGGAAAACTAGATTTCAAATTGCCGTCGGAACTGCAAGAGGGTTAGCTTATTTACATGAAGAATGTTTGGAATGGGTTCTCCATTGTGATATAAAGCCTCAGAACATTCTCCTAGACTGTAAATACCAGCCTAAAGTATCAGATTTCGGCCTGTCTTGGCTGCTAAATAGAGGCGATGTTAAGCATTCAAAAATCTCAAGAATCCGAGGAACTAGAGGTTACATGGCACCAGAGTGGGTCGTCAATCTGCCCATCACCTCCAAAGTTGATGTCTATAGCTATGGAATCGTTCTACTGGAGTTAGTGACAGGAAGAAGCCCTGCAATGGTAATCCATGAGACAGATGATGGAAGTCCGAAAGAGCAAACAACGCTAGTTTCATGGGTGAGAGAGCACATGGCAAGATGCAAAGAGACCGAAACATGGCAGCTTGAGATCATAGATTCCAAGCTGGAAGGGATATATGATGAGGCTGAGATGCGAATTCTGGTTACGGTAGCTCTGCGATGCGTTCAGGAAGATAAAGACGCAAGGCCGACGATGGGTGAAGTAGTTGAGATCCTCCTTCGTCATGAAAGCCTTAGATCCGCATAGGAATTATCTCATGCCAAACAAATCAGTAGGCAATAAATCACCTGTCTATGATTAGCTCTACAAATAATTAAATTATTATCTCATCTCGACAGGAATTAATTATCAACAGCAACTAGAGTACCCTAAATTGCCTTTTGGGGTTCGTTAATAGTTGGTAATGTTATTATTTAAGGTAGATCTCTTTTTGTGTTTTTAAGTTAGGACCACCGCTTTCAAGGAGGGCTTTAATGCCCTCTACGTACGGCCTACAGCGAGTTTGTATTATAATTTGAAGTTTATTTAGTCAAATAAAGCAGTAGAAAGTCATCAATGTAATTTCTCTAACATTAAAAGTTTAATTTCAATAGTTCATAGAGATATCAAGAGATGCTATTTAATAAATTTAAAATATGGTGCTTAACGCTTGTATTTTTTTTTTTTTTACTTTTAGAATTCGACTTTTTTCATAAGAAAATTATAACTTCTCCCAAAGGTCGGTTTGTAGGCCAAAGTGAGGATCTTCTTTCTATATATCAGGATCGATTTGTAGGCCAAAGTGAGGATCTTCTTTTTATATATCAGGATCGATTTGCTAAGTTAAATTCCATTTTCTTGATAAAAAGGTGACATGTTTTGACAATATATTGTATATAATATTGGTTAGTTGAGATTATAATGTTTTGATGTAACTTTCCATACGTTCATAACATATTTAAATATACGTGACTTTATCAATAGAAGTTGATAGCTGATCCCCCATTAACTAGGCAGATGACTGTCTAATTATATATATATATATATATATATATATAATTTAGTTTCTTTCGTTCTTTCTTCCGCCAAATCACGATTCCTGTATTAGTCTATTTTGCAATTTTCTGGGGATCGATCATTATTTCTTTTCTTTAAAATTGCAAATAATAATAATAATAATAATAATAATAATAATAATAATAATAATAATAGCCTTAATTCTGGTTGATAATTTATTCCTGTTGTGAAGAGGGTGGCTAGGCAGCTAGCACAGAAATTTCAATTATATTAAACGAATGTTTCGATAACATGAGATATCAGTTCCTTGGATTAATACTTATATAATAAATTTTAACAACCCCAATTCTTCTTTTAATGACTTTATGTTGCATCAATGGGGAATTGAAGCAAGTAGTTAAAATTTGGGATTTACATAGGATGTATTTATAGCGTATAATCTTTATATATTATTAATCAATCATATAACGTTTATTTTATTAATGAGTAAATTTTTAAAGTATGTGATTTCCTTAAAAATAAATTTAAAAATTTTACTAATATTTATTTTTAAGGGTCGAAATATTTTTAAATTTGTTCATTGATAATACGTTATTTTATAGTTGAGTGACTATATATAGAAACTATTACGCTATAAGTATATCATATATAATTTTTAAAATTTGAATGTTGAGTGTAAAGTATTAAAATTTAAGTTTTTACAATTTTTGTTGATAAATAATTTATAAATTTAAAAAAATTTTCAAATAAAAATGTGATAAATTCGTAAATTTTAATAATAAATTTTGTGTAAAAAAATTATAAACAGTAAATTATCTGGAACGTCAATCAAAACTAAATCGACAAAAATGAAAGCAAAGTTATTCTTAAAAGTCCAAATAAATTAATTTGTGTCCGGCAGCTAATCTTTGCTTGTGTGTGTTTTTCAGCCAACTTGCTTTAATTTAATATCAGGTTGTCGGATTGGTTGACTGTGGGAAGTCTGAAATCCAAATTTCTTTCAGAATTAATAATTATCAATATCACGGAAAGAATCTTACTTCAAGAAATTTTCCAACACTATAGTAGATCAGATAAGTGTTGTTAGCCGAACAAAACCACTTCACAGGATCAATAACATAATGGGCCCGAGATTGAATTGCTGAACCCACTTAATATAGAAAATATTTTTAAAGCTCAATCATTACTTTCTCGGAAAGTGAAAATTTACAGGTGAAATTCGCAAATTCAAAGGAGATGATGAGAAGGAATGATAATTAGAATTAAAATTACAAAATTCATTTGTACTTAATTTCCTTCTCTACCTTTAATTTTCACTAAAATTAACAGAAGATTCTATTCCAAGTTGTTTAACTTATTTTTCTCATGCACATTTAATTAATTGGATTTTCCAAGCTTTTTGGAATCCTAAAATATATTAGGGTTATAACTGCTTCCTGAAGCTCAATACGCTTCCATGTTTTCTACATGCCCAACCTCTTAACTTTGATAACTTAATTCATCTTTGACTTTCTCCATTGTTTAGTGAATCATCATAATCAAAATCATCATCATCATCATCTAGCTCAGCCTTTCTCCATTAAAAGAAGTTCATATTGTTGATGACTCCTCCTTGGAGGATTAATTAGTCCGTTAACTATTTTAAAAATGTGTTAGCCCAAACCTTGTAATTAGATTTGAGAATATATAATTACTTTATATAATATTAGTAGAGATAGTAATACTTAGGGACAATCATACATAAGGAGTTCAAACATATATAATATCAAATAGCATTAAATT
The DNA here is from genome assembly GCA_033439115.1 of Firmiana major. Lineage (NCBI taxonomy): Eukaryota > Viridiplantae > Streptophyta > Magnoliopsida > Malvales > Malvaceae > Firmiana > Firmiana major. The sequence goes on from CM065909.1 coordinate 49,864,368, forward strand.
TTCCTAATAAATATATATAGTTCCAATGCTGATAACGCAGCAGCATATATCGATAGATTGATAGAGTGAAAACAGAAACTGATAAGAGAAAGCCAAATAACTTAGTCTCATAATCACTAATTAATACTATTAAACTTCAACTGCCATAGATCTTCTACTTTGATGACTGACCCTCTTCAAAATTCCTGGCGACCTGTTTAAGAAAACAAAGCATTAAGATTTAAAAAATAAAAAAAAATTATGGTAATTATATTAAATATTAATGTAATTTCCAACCTTTTCTATAAGAAGGCACAAAATTCTATCTCCATTGTCGTAGCCAGCCCAGCAGTGAATCGTCTCACCGACAACAATATCATGGAAGCTAGTGAATGAATCCCAACAATCTTTGGACAAGACATGCATGCCATCGTTGTCCCTTTTCACAACTTGTCCACGACTAGCCACAGTTGGGGTATAGAGGAGAGTTGCAGCAATTGGATTGGGCAAGCTGTCTAGATACTCTTTGGCATCTCCAACAAGGACAAAATCAGTTTCCATATCAGTTTCAGTCAACGTTTTGGTAAAGAGAAACTTGAATTCCATACCATCTGGGCGTTTAAAATCTTTGCTGGGTTCAGGGATAGCCATTGGAACTTGTATTTCTTGCTAGCTAGTGGCTACTAATTCAAGCAAAATCTCTTTCCTAATTTCTTGCACTTTTCCAGAGCTATTGGCTTAAATTATTTATGTACAAATATCATGAAAACAATATGCTTCACTAGCAACATACAGGCTACAGCTTGGATAGTCATGTCTTGTATATTGGGACTGCTACTTAACTAATTCATGATAGACAGATGATGCCGCCTCATGCTAATTGTTATGGAAAGGGAATGAATAATTACATTTCAACAAAGAAAATATCTGGTAGTCAGAAATATTAAAAAAAAAAGATTGAAATTAAGAGTACTTTAAATGGCCTTAATGGTTGAGTAATTTCATTCGAAATTAAATTAATTAATAGAGACCCCTAAACTAAATGGCCAAGCCAAAAGTTTTGACCTTTTAAAAATGTCAGACTCAATAACAAGCCCACTTTGTTCCAACCAGAGACTAGCCTCACAGGCTAAACCACTTGACAACACTGGACAATCAGTTTTTTGGCTAGAGCAAGAAATGGAAACCGGGGTTTTGGGCTTTTGCCGACAATGAATGATTTAAATTTTTCGTAGCTGTTTTTTTCCCAGAATGGATAAATTCCTTGCATCAGAGAATTAAAACTGAATTAGTCAATTGGCTTAATATTATTAAGTCTTATTATTATTGGGGTATTTCTTTCTTTATTTTCGTCGAATTGAGTGATATAAAATATGAATGTAATATTATTGGTGAAAAATAGAGGAATATGAGTCAAGTATGTTTATTTTACAAAATTATCTTTTTTTAGTTTTATTTTATTATTTTAACTAATAGTGGTCTAATAAAAAATTAATATATATATTTTTTTCATATTTTAACCTTTCTTATTAAGCACATTGATAGAAAAATATGTATATATATGTTTTTTATTTTTTTTCATTTTTTTTCTCTTTTAATTTTCTACCTTTACAATTTTTTTTTTCAACTCCACCCAAACAATGCCTAAATTAATACTTGCATAATAAAATTAAGAAACCCCAAACCTTCAATTAACAGCTCTATACTTTTAGATAATCGCTAATGGACAATGTTCAAAGACGCGAAAAAGTTTCAAAGAACACAAATTTATTCTTAAAAGTCCACATAAAAGACCAAACAATTCCCAAATTCGTAAATTAATTAATTTGTCCGGCAGCTACTCTTTCAAAAATAATGAACAGAAATGGTTTAAACAGAACTTTTTGGCTTTTGCATGGCTGCCTTTGACATGAGGCTGTTGGATAGATTGTTATGTTGCAAGTCTTTTTTTTTTTTGCGTCAGTGTTGGAAGTCTAAATTCTAAATTTCTTTCGAAAGTGATAATTTACCAAGACCACGAGAAGAATCTTAATTTCTAGAAAAATTCCAACACAGAAGATCAGGTAACTGTTGTTAGCCAAACAAAACGACTTCACAGGGTCAATGAACTAATGGATCCGAAATTGAATGCTGAACCCACTTAGAAATTAGAAAACTAAATCTCAATCATTATTTTCTCGGAAAGTGAAAATTTACCTACATCCCTTACAAATGTTCCATAAAAAGATTAATTGAAATGATACTTCAGCCAATCTTGGCATAATATAAATCTTTGTGTCTTTTCTTTTTCTTTTTCTTTTAAAAAAAATGGAAAAGAAAACTTAAATAATAATCCCACAAGTAAAATTCACAAATTCAAATGGAGATGACTTGAAGGAATGATAATTAGAATTAACATTACAAAATTCATTATACTTAATTTCCTTCTTTGCCTTTAATTTGTCTAAAAGATTCTATTCCAACTTGTTTAACTTATTTTTCTCAGGCGCATTTAGTTAATTGGATTTACAAGTTAGAATCATAGAATATATTAAGGCTAATTGCTTCCACTTCCATGTTTTCTGTATGGAGCATGCCCAAACTTTAAATTAATCCATTAATTATTTTAAAAATGTGTTGCCCAAACCTTACAACTTAAAGTGAGAATATGTAATTACTTCGATAGTAATAATTATAATTAAATAGTTAAAACATACATAATTTCAAATAGCAATAAATTTTACCTAATAGCTATAGTTCCAATGCTGATAAGACAGCAGCTTATATAATCACTAATTAATACTGTTATAAAACTTCAACTCCTATAGATCTTCTACTTGGATGAAGATGAAGACTGACCCTCTTCATAATTCCTGCTGCCGACCTGTTTAGGAAAACAAAACAACAAGATTTAAAAAAACAAAAAAAAAAAAAAAACAAAAGTCGATGGTAATTATAATAAATATTAAGGTAATTACTAACCCTTTCCATATAAAAGTACAGAAGTTTATATACGTTGTTGTAACCAGCCCAGCAGTTAATCGTCTCACCAGCAACTAAGTTATTGGGGCCACTGAAAGCATCCCAACTATCTTTAGCCAAGACAGGCATACCATCACTGATCCTTTTCAGAACACGAACGGTTTTAGGCTTAGCCTTATTTGGTGAGTAGAGGAGAAATAGATTCATTGGACCGGGCAAGCTGTCTAGATACTCTTTGGCACCTCCATCAAGGACAAGATCACCTCTAATATCAGTTTCAGTCAACGTTTTGGTAAACAGAAACTTGAATTCTATATCTTTGGGGCGAATAAATTGGTTGCTGGGTTCAGGGTTAGCCATTGGAACTTAGATTTCTTGCTAGCAAATTCTCTCTCCTAATTTCTTACACTTTTCCAAAGCTATTGGCTTAAATTATTCATATACAGATGTCATGAAAGTAATATGCTTCACAGCTACACACAGGCTACAGCTTGGATAGTCATGTCTTGTATATTGGGACTGCTACTTAACTAATTCATGATATGCAGCTGATGCTGCCTCATGCTGATTGTTATGGAAAGGGAATGAATAATTACATTTCAACAAAGAAAATATCTGGTAGTCAGAAATATTCAAAAAATAATAATATTGAAATTAAGAGTACTTTAAATGGCCTTGATGGTTGAGTAATGGCAAAATTTTGATTGAAAACCCGATTTAATCAAATTAACAAAACTTTAACACAAATATAAAAAAAAAAAAAAATCTAAAGATTAAAACTAAAAATATATAAAATAAAAAATATATATTTAATGGTTGAAATTTAGATAATATTTAAAATTTATTTTCTAAAAACATTTTAATTTAATACTTTGGTACCTGAAATATTGTTAGATGATTTTATTTAATTTGTGCTACAAAAGAAAATTTTAAAATTTAAAATATAATTTAACTTAATTATATTTTATTATTTGGTTAATTTTTCAAATAATCAAATTAAACTCAATTAGATAAATTTTTAAGATTTATAAATTTGATTCAATCAAAAACTAATATAATTTGATTAATTATTTTATATATTTTTATCAGAGAATTTAATTAATTTAAATTTTATTTTAAATAATTTCGTTCAGAATCAAAGAACTAATTGAGACTCCTGAACTAAACGACCAAAGCACAAATTTTGACCTTTTAAAAAAGCCAAGCACAATAACCAGCCCAAATCACCCTCATAATTCACTTGACAACACTGGACAATCGTTTTCTGCAGGTAGCAAGAAAGGCGTTGGACATTTTAGAGCAAGAAAGTTGAGTTCACATGGATTAGCAATGACCCAGTTTTTCTCTGATGGCCTTGGGGCCAGTGTTAATTTGCAGCCCAGCAGGAGAGTTTTAAAATAGATTAAAAGATGATCACAAGCAAGAGAAAAGGGGAGTTTGTGTACGTAATTTCATGAAAAACCAGTAAACCACTTCTTAAATATTAAGCGACAGGAAAGGAGGAACTTCTTGCAGAAGTAAGGACAACCGGTAGGCTTAACCAGATGCCTGATTGAGATGTGGGGATACTGTGCAGGGGAGAAGCATAAGGCCTCTGGTGCAAGAGTAAAAGGAAAATGGATCATTAGCAGAATCTGTGTCTGATTCACTTGATTGGCAGGAGAGCTAATATATAGACCCTGCCGTGGGCTGGTGGAGGTGGCCATAAAGTGTACAGAAGCCGATTGACCTGCAATGCAAGACCATCCATGAGCCGAGTGGTTCAAAACTTCTTGGGACAAAATTGATCCTGGGGACCTCAGCAACGCAATAGTAAGACTACAGGGGAACCTTACTGGCCTTGTTAGATTCATCCCAAAATCTTTCAAATGTATATTGGTTATTCCTGCAATTGTGCAATAGAATTTCCTGGAATAAGGACCTATTATGGCTTTGGATTCATCTATGGAAAGAGGTTAGAACCATAGAATTTGCCAATATTCTTATAATCAAGCCAATGTGTTACAGAATATTTGGAATAATTTTTCCTTCTGTCACTGAAATCCCATCTTAATTCTGAGCATGCTTAAGTTTAATGTAATGTGTAAACACACTTGGGATGGTGCCGGTGTGGAAGTTACGTTTCGTGAGAATTGAAGGAATGAATCTCGTGTAGGCAGCCTGGTATCACAATCAAAGACTTAGAGACCAACATTTGGGAACGCTATTGATTATGACAGTTTGACTTTGAGCATGGATAAGCACCATAGAACAATACAACATTTTGTCATTCAAATTTAATATAAAATTAATGCTACTTCAGAAAAGTAAATAGACATTATCTTAATCCACTACTACAGAAAATGAGCACCCTTACAAACGTTACAGCCTTTGTACCAGATGGGCAAGGATGTTAACAGAGAAGAGTTAATTAATAACACTTTAGCTTAGCAAACAATTTCATACTTACTGTTTTGTCTGTGACATCTTATTCAAGCCTGTTTCTCTTTTTTTTTTCTTCTTCTTTTTTTCTAATAATACAAGGAATTGTGTATTAATAAACAAGTTAATTATGATGCCTTGTCCTCAATAAAACATCAATTTGACAAGCATTAGCAGCTTAAGAGCTTTGGCTTGTTGAAATTAAGAGCTGAAAAGGAGAGTACCCATAAGTAAAATCATGATCTCGACTTGTTTTCGTTGGTAAGAAAATAGTTATTTTGTAAGTTTTTTTTAATAAATTTAATAGACGGTGAAATTATTCCAATAAAATTAAAATATATATATTTTTTAATAAAATAATAAAAAATTTTAAAAAATAATCAAAAGATAATTTTACTTTTTTTTTTTCCTTTAGCTGATTTTGGTGATATGATCCCACAACACCGATGCGCCAATCCCATCCCTGGTTTTGACAAATGACAAAAAATTTGTCACATGCCTAAAATCTTCAAAGCCACCGCTTAAGCAAACGTAACTTCCGTACAAAACCAAAACCAGTACACTCTTTTAGGTTTGGCTTTTTAACGAAACTCCAGACATCTAAAACAAACGGTTTATGTCCACCGACTATCAAACCAACCGGACCTTTTCTTTTGAATTGCTTACTGCTCCCAGATTGTCGATTCTTTTTTTTTTACTGATTAATGTTTACTGCAGCTCAAAATTTGAGATTTCAGATTTGTTAAGACAATAAACAATGCGACAATATTGAAACTGGTACTCTGAAACATAATCGGACCCATAACTATAATTTGTTTGGAGTGTTTGAAATTGAAATTGAAATTTTGTTTTGAAGGTTCTATTTTATTAGAATTTCCTTTTACTTGATTTTTTTTCTTTTTTGTAAAAACCCTAATTTGATGTAACCAAAAAAATAATAATGATAAGCCAAAGCTGTTCTGCGGAGCCATACCGTATGGTCATTTAGAATTTCAACTTTCTTAGGCTGATCTTAGTTTGGACACAAGATCCCTGAATCAGTTTAAAATCATTTTAATAATTTTTTGAAACCCATTGTCTGAAAAAGAAAAATTAATATCCCCAAAATCAGATAATTGAAAAACAGTTTTTCATTTTTTTTCATTTTTTTAAGGGTTTTTTTTTTCTTTTTCTTAGGGTTTTTTTTTTTTTTTCCTATTCCAACTCCAAGTTTGTAACCTCCTACCACCATTGTCATCAACAACATCCTCTAGTTTCTTGATTTCTCCCATTTAATCTCTCTGTACACTACCAAAATTATTCTTTCTAAAACCGAATATAAAGAAACTAAACGAACAAAAAAACTAAAAACCGAATATAGGAAACAAAACGCTTTTTTTCTCTTCTGCTGATTCTTCTTCTTCTTGTTGATATCTACTCGATCTTGCTAATTCCAATACGCTTAACAACAGCATTTCTGATGGACTCGGTTTGCAAGCAAAACCCATTTTGCTCAATCCCAGTCATGTAGTTTCTTACTTCTTTTCTTATCATCTCTTGCATAATCGCCAACATCTCTGCGCTAAAAAATTGTTTCTCCATCCCAAATTTACCGTTTTGCACTCTCATTTGCTGCAACTGAACAGCTGGAATTGGAGAAGGAGCTGCGGGCGGAGGTGCTGGTGTTGCCACCTGAGTCGGTCTTGGTATAGGATTGGACCCCGGTGTGGATACGGGTCCCCGATCCGAGATTTCACAAAAATCGGATCCGGGCAGCGAGAGACTGAGTAAGGTAGGTGGATCGGTTGTGGTCGATGATGCTGTTTCCACATGCTGACCGGAAGGTACCAAGGAACCAGCTCTTGCTAACGGTCTGTAAACCGGTGAGGCGGCGGGCAAACTCGAGTCACTCAAATCGGATCCTGAAGGACTACTGGGGTTCAGGGAAAGACCCGATATATTATTTCCAGTACCAAGACTGGCCGATCTTTTAAGCGGCTGAGGCGAATCAACGTTCAAATCATCAGTCATCGAAGAGCATTTTCGCTTCAGGGTGGAGTTCCAGTGGTTCTTAATCGCGTTATCCGTACGGCCATTGAGGAGTCGAGCGATGGTAGCCCATTTGTTTCCGAATCGGGCATGGGCTCTGATTATGGTATCATCTTCTTCAGGAGTGAAGGGTCGGTGTTCAACCTCAGGGGAAAGCTGGTTGCACCACCGGAGCCTACAAGACTTTCCTGATCGTCCCGGTATCGATTTGCTTATTAAAGACCAGTTCCTCGGGCCATAAGTTTCAACCAGCCTTTGCAAAGCCTCGTCCTCTTCTGGGCTCCATGGACCTTTGATCCGATCCACATCTTTCCTTGTAGAAGCCATTGGAACCGAAAAGAAAGCTAACTCTAAAACTGATTAAAACAAAAAAATAATCTAAACTATTTTTTTTTTTAGTACAGATAGGACTGGGCCGGCGTTTGAGAGAGGGTGGATAGTTTATAGTTACTCACGGAGGCGGAAGTGGTGGTGGAGGCGGAGCCTCATCTTGGTTAAAGGGAAGGGACGCAAGATATGAACGAAGGGCAATATATAGATAATAGGAGATAAGCATAACTTGCTGAACCGGTACTAGTGATTAGAGACCGGTCATTGCCGTTGAGAGTTGAGGATTCTTCCAAGCAAGGCAGTTACTAGTATACAGCTGTCACGTTGACAGGCGTCATTTCCTCGCTTCTCTATCTTACACGTATTGTAATCAACCCCCTTCCCTCCTAAAATATGGATTACGTGCTGTTCCCACCTTACTGAATCGTCAAGTTGGGTAGTTGACGGTGAAAACCGAAAAGGTTATAATTGCTAGCTAAAATCCATATGAATTATTTGAATGTATTTCGTAATTATTTGTATTTGATTTATTTTTTTAATTAATTTTAAATTAAATTTATTTAATTCATAAATTGAGTTAAGTTTAAAATTTTTAATATTTAATTTTTTTATCAAAATTTGATAATAAAATAATAAATCAAACTTATTAAGTAATGTTTAAAAAGTTTAAATATTTTATTAAATTAAATTTAAATTTTAAAAATTATGTTAAATCAAAATTAAATTAAATTTTAAGCTTTAAGATTTTGTTTCTAATTGTATTCCAAGATGACACTAGATCGTTCAGCAAATTACATATTTACTTTTAACTTACAAAATCTGAGTAATTAGAGCAGTTTAAACGACCGTTTTGGAAGTTAAAAATTTGGAGGACAAATTTGATCTTAATATTAATAATAAAAAAAAAACTAATTATGGAAGAAACAAGTATACGGTTGGGAGAAGGGGGACGACTTTGACTAAGCCAGGCTGGAGAGCATATATTTATAGTAAGAGTTATTTGTTTATAAATTATAAAGATAAGGGGAAAGGAAAACGACACGCAGGAAAGCTGAGCTGGCGCAGAAAACGACAAAGATAACAAGCAGAATCGGGGGACGAGCGGTACTACAGTTGTGTCAGTCCAGCCTGTCATAAACCCAAACGCCAGTGCCCCACTTACAGTAAGGCCCTCCTTTCCCTTCTCCCTAACTGCCTACTTCCAACCTACCATCACGTGCCGCTCACGCTCTGAAACTGCCAAAACTGACTCCACCGCCTTCCCAGCTTAATTTATTTAATTTTTTTCCCTAATTTGCTATTTTTTCTAATCTCTTAGTGATTATCTTTAGATTTCTTTTTATCTGAAATAAGTTCGGAGCAACAAGGTATTCAAATTTTATGCAGATGTTTCATATTTTAATTTAATTTGAAAAATAAATGTGACTAATAAAAAATAATTTAAATATTTCATAAAATTATTTTTAAAAAGTAATATTTAATGAATGCAATTTTTTAAATCTTAATATTGACAATTTTTCTCCTGTTCCAAACAATGACTCTTCTGTATAGAAAGAAATGTCGTTAGCAGGAATTCAACTTTGCTCTATTTTTCAACCAACATTATTGCTTCATCCAACTGCCACGGTTTCATACGAACGCTCCTCGATCAGTAGCCATTACGCAACAATGAGTCTGGGGCCCCCATGGAGTTTGCTGTGGCTAACTGCGCAGTGGTTGCGCGGAGGACAGCTGGCCGAAACTCCACCTCCAGGCCATAAATCTTAAACTAAAATCCTACGCCCACCCTCGCACGCCACTTTCCCCCGTCCGTCAGCCGTACCGCCAAGGTTCTTTAATCACCATCACGTGACTAGGCCCACCATACATCTGCGCCTCACGTGAAGTCCCCTCCCTGTAACCTTCGGCTCAATAATCAAATAAAATATCTAGAATTCCAGAGCATTTTAAGAAAACAATCATAATACTTGCATTATGTAACTTGTGGAAGGGATAACCAGGTTTTTTAGTGTAAAAATAAAAAAGTTTGAGAATACCTAAAAATGGTCTCAGATGTTAAAATTTAAATTTTAAATTTTTTGGATTCAAAAAATAAATTAAACCTGTTAGATTTTAATTCTTGAAAGTTGTTGCATATATATAATTTAATATATTATCAATAAAATTTTAAATTTTATAAATAAAATTAAAATATGTGTTAAAATTATTTTATTTAATTTTTATTATTTTAAAATTCACATCTATATTAACATCTTAATGTTATTTATGTAATCTGAAAATTGACCGTTCAAAATAATCGACAATATATATTAGATTATAATCCCTTTTTAAAATAGGATAAAGGGTGGGCTGGTGGCAGTGTGAGTACACCAAAATACGGATGAAATCCTAAGATTTATATGATAAAGGGGTGAGATTAGGCTTCTACCGTTGAATGAATTAGATGAGCACATGGCCGCATGGGTACAGAAAAGAGGAGGATGTTTCCTTGAAACACAACCCTGGGTTCTGAATTAGGTTTCACTTAATCCCAATTTATATATATAAAACAGAGTTCCATTTCTCAGTTCCAAGAAGCTGCAAGTGGGGAATCCGGTGGTATTTTTATTTGCATCGACAAGAACTGCATTAAAAATAAGAGATTGGTTGCCGAAAGATTACATGCATGAGAGAAAGAGAGAGAGGGAATAATTTGGTTGCCGAAAGAATGCGCTGGCCGCCGGCATCATAACCAGGGCACAGAGCTCGGAATTACTGTAAAAAAAAAAAAAAGATTTAAGAACATATATATTTTTATTGGTTCGATAAGGGTTTAATTAATATATACAAATTAGTGGTCATATGGAACATTTTCAAAAGTCGTAATTTTATGACTGAAATATTAAACTTAAGATTGATTTTATATTTTTATATTTTTATTCATTTTTACATAAATTTGAAAATAAAATGTGTGAATAGGAACATTGGAACATGTTGTAGGCGAAGTGAAGAAAGTTAATTTTTTTTATTTTTTATTAAATATCTAGTGAAGGCAGATAAGCATGGTCTCATTTATCATGTTTTTAATAATAAAATTGGTTTTTTTTTTTTTTATTTTCTAGTGGAGCTCTAACTTTTAATTGGAGTAGAATTTGGTAAGCTAGAGGTATTCTATCTGCAATACAGGGATCAAATAACAATGAATTTTTGCCATTACAATATGTCCATGGAATATTTAAAATCACTTTTCAACGTGACTGTATTCTATTAATTACCTTTTATTGAACTTGTATTGTATTGTATTGTATTAATTACTTTGTTACCTTTAAAAGATAAATTTAAAAAATGGAATTGCTGATCTGAAGGAAAGTTTGTCAAATCAAGAAACATCAATTAGAACGTAAATTAATTTGTAAATAGAGAAATTCACAAGGGATTAATCTAGTATATAAAAGAAACAGCTTTTTCTTTTCCTTTTTAAAACAAAATGATATTTGTAAGAAGTATATTTTAAAAATAAAATTCTGAATACACAAAACGAATGCATAAAAATACGCATTTAAAATTGAGACCAAATGACCCCTAGAATTATTATACTACAATTAATCAATCATAATTTAAGATTATGCAAGATCTAATATGGAGTTCACACTTATAAGTGATGAATGCTTGCATAATTTTTTATTGTGATTGAGAAGGAATTGTATTAAAAAAATGAAGTTAAATGTTCAAGTTTGTAACTAGTCATATCACATAAGTTTGTATCAATTTACTAATATATCAATATCCTTATTATCCATTAGGAATTGTTCCTTTAAAATTCTATGTATACATTTTTTTCGTAAATAATATTTTCATAACAGACAAAGAGTTGATATTTTTATATATATAATTAAGAGATGAGAATTATAGCTATTCAAACACAAATTAAATTCTATTATATATCAGATCACTTGCTCTTTTTAATATTAATTGATTTATATGCTCTTTGATATCTTCAAACATGAAAAAAAAAGCTTAATTTTGTTTGGCATTTGATGCTGTTGATACTTTGATATGATGCAAGCGTTATCATAAGTTGGAAGACAACTAAGTATATAAAAGAGAAATAATGGCTATAAAAGTTAGCTAGGCCACCAATCACGTAAAAAGTATCATCAAATCAATCCAACCAAAGCTGGCTCCCTCTGAATTTGAGAGACCACATTATTGGATTGACTAAGCTACTTAACTGCGAAACTTAGGACTGTGATTAATCAACTTAATCTCAATCATTTCTCTCCCTCCTCGAGCCAAGACAAAGAAGAGAAGTAAGGCGAAGGCTGCAGAAGCAAATCGATTTTTTTTTTATACGTATAAAAAAAACGTGGGTTTTGATCCAAAAAATGGTCGAGCCTTTTAGCTGGTGCCTGGTGCCTCTCAACTTTCTTTCTCTTGAATTATTGGTGCGGCAGATATGGACAAAAACTCCATAAAAATCAAGCCCCCTCGGCCACGGGCGGGGGGCCAGGCCAGTTCCTTTCTCGCCAAGCTGGGTCGTTGGCGAAAGGATGGGGACCCAACAAATTCCACGTTGGCACAACAATGATGACCGAAACGCTCCGGCACCACGTTGCGCAACGTACGATCGATCAGTTAAGGGATTGGTTTTGTTTTTGTTTGTTAAACCGGCAGGCAAAGAAAGGGATTTGAAAAGAGATGACATGCCAGCTATAAGGCACTAACCCCGAGTTCCGAAGAGAATCATAGTCTGGGGATTCGCGAACCAGCTTTTGGGTCCCATTTTGCCCATGATTTTGCGCTGCATGCATCCATCGTACGATGTGAACACCTGACGTCTAGTAGGGACTGGGTTTGTGGTCTGTAGTGGAACCGAGCAGTAGTAAGTATATTTTTATGGTACGGCTAAATGGGTTCAACTGTTATTCTTGCTGCGTGCAAAATTCCGTTTGGATTCTTGAGAGCCCGAACTTCTTGGTTTAAAATTTAAATGGAGGAAACCAGTTGTAAAATGGTCCCTACTCTTACGACAAAACAAACAAACAAACAAAATATGATACAACTCAACTGAACTAACCATTCACCAACACTGGCCCAACATACTGCTCTTCTAACTTCCTTGCTTTCTTCTTTTACTTTCTTTCTTATTTTTTGAGAAATTTTTTAATATAATGATATAAATTATTCAATTAATATCTTATGATTTAAATATTACATGTTCAACCTAAATTAAGTCTCTATTAATGTAAAATAATTATGTATATATATATATGCTCTTTTTAGATTTTATAATATAGAAGCCATGTATACTATGTTACTTTTTTTTTTGAAAGACTTGTTACATAATGAGATATTGAAATTCCTTATTTATGTGTGCATATATTTATATATAAGTATATATATATATATATATATATATATATATATGAAATTAGAAGGAGGGAAAAATAAAATATATTTATATAATTTTATGTAGAATTAATATTTTTTAATTACTAATTGTTAGATTTAATAATTCATTTTTAATTATAATAAGTGTATAGTTTCAAATAAATCTAACATAGATGATTTACATTCCTATAACGTGAACAGATTATTATTCCAATTATTATTCACTTGATGGGTATTAAGATCTAACAATATTCTATTTGTTAATCAATCTTTTCTCTCTCAATTAAGCAATCAAATCAGATATATAAAAAAAAAATGAGTGAATTTTGTCAAGGGAAAAAGAAAAAACTGGATTCTCAATGTCCATTCAACTCAATTGAAGCCACTTTAAACGATCTTTTTCATGATGTAATGCGGTGGTATGGAAAACAAATTCTAATCAGCCTCTGCGAGACGGCCATCAACCCACCAAACGTTGCCTGTCAGCATCATGCTTTAACGCCCATTTTAACTAATCCACAAATTATATTTCTCAACTGACAAATTCAAACCAAAATGCAAATGTGAACAAACAATCTGAAATTGACATGCATGCATTTAAAATGGTAACCATATTTATTGCTCGATCGAGACTTCTCTTCCCTTCAATTGCCAACTAGCAGCTAGCTACATTCCTTTTAGTGACAAACCCTAAAATTCCAATTCCCAACCGCCCCCCTAAAATCAAAAAACACATGAATGTTGACTTCTCAACATAGCCACAAATTCAATATTTTATCTTCCATGCTCATCATAAGAAGCATATTTATTACATTATATTTGATTTCTTCATATTGTGCATTTGAAATTCAAATTATGTTAGTTTTATATCAAATATATTTAAAATACAAAAATTATTGTGCTATAATTCGAGTCTAAATACTAAATATAAAACAATTTTTTTATTTTTATTAAATCTATTATATATTTTTACTAAAATTTTAAATCGTGATGTTTGTTTAGTATTATTAGTTTTTTTTTTTTATAATCAGAAACTAGTTTAAGAGAAGAGATTTTTTCCATTCACAAATCATGACTAATGTGAAAAAATGCCAATATACATTAAGCTTAGAGAGAGCTTTTTTTTGCACGCACATATAGAGATGTTGATAACCTAAGTTTCGATATTAATGTAGTTGCTATTGGACTTTATCTACACAAAAGATTGTCAAAAGTCGACTTTTTTTCCCTATACTCATAAATATAAACCGAACCCTTTTAAAAATTAATACGAGAAAATTCTAATATTATTTTAAAAAATTTTTATGTCATTTTCATATTGTATTATTATATTATCGTATTTAAATTTATCATATCTAGTTTTACCACCTACTTCTCCATTTTTCTTTCTCTTTGGTGGTTTTCATGATATGGACACAAACTAAGGGCCAAAACAAGAAAAAAGTAGTAAATATGAGATATGCCGGTTGCTTATATAACGTGATTCTCGTGTTGTTGTTCATTAATCCGAATATTAAAACCAGAGGAAGGAGTAAGGGACCCATTGTGAAATTGACTACTCAATAAAGTCAAAACTAGGTAAGGGATAGAAATGGAGCCATTCCTTTTGTTTTTGTTTTGTCATTTCTCGGCTAAGTTGTTGTTAATTATTCTCTTTAACAAGGAACAGGAACATCTTTATCTCCTTTTCTTATTCTTTGAGGGTTTTTCAGCAAGTGGAATACAACAAAATACAAATAAGAATATTATACTTGAGTGGGATGTTTTGCACCAACAAAAATAGATATTATCTCTTAGAATTTGTTACGTATTGGGGTGTTCATGTGATAAAAGCAATCATGGAAACTTGGGTCATGTTAAACAAGGTTGGATCCACTTATGCCCTTGATGGCTATGAATCTTTATGATATTACAGTTATATGGGATGGCATTGATTTTGATAAGTTGACAAGAATCTTTGTTAATTGCTTAATCAAGATTGGGAAGTAAACTAGGAGGATTTTCCTATTGTTTGCTGATCAATAGCTGTATAAATAATCATTCTAACGTTAGGCAGCTCTTGTAGTTGGGCTGCAGCAATTTGGTTTCCTGGTGAAAATTAGAAATATCAATCCAAGATGATCTAGGCTTTTCTAACTTCATATGGAAATATTTTCCACAAGGTTGTAACTATGCTATAGATTTAAACATACAATACATAACAACTTGGTGTATAAAAGGAGACAAATGCAAGTAATTTGGAAAGTTATCTCAAAGATAATTTTTTTACTTAAATAAAAATGAATTTTAAAAACGTTGTTCTTAATCTAAAATATCTAAATAAAGAAATCAATATTGTTGCTTGGAGAGATTGTATGAATAGTGTATAGAATTATTTGTTTCTTGAAGAGATTGTATGGAAAGATGTATTGAATGAAGGGTTAACAAATATAATATCAATCAATGAATAAAGACGTCTTGGATAAAAATCATTAATTCTGAAATGAAACACCATGTTAATGGATTATTTTACAAATGTTCAAAGGTGGAATTCAGACTGTTTGAATCAAATATCAGGCTTTAGGAAACTAGATGGTATATTTCTTTTCACTCACATGAAAGAGACCAGACAAGGAGTGGCTTTCTAATTCTTGGGTCTGAATGTTAAATTTGGGCTTCAATTATCTTCCAAAGCCGGCTGATCCTGAAATTTAAGCTCAAATTTCGGGCCAGATTTGTTTCCAACTTAGGCCGTGTTCTGACAAGTTTGGCTCACGAGGGAAAAAAGAAACTATAGTTTGAGTCAGTGAACATGATAGTTTGAGCCCATTCAAGGAAATGCCCATTAAGGCAAATCCACTTTCTTTCTGCCAATGTTTCAATAGCAAGGGAAAAAAAGTTGGAATCCGCTAAATCCGCTGGTAAATTATGAATCATTGACTACTTGATAATTGGGATTTCTTGTATCAAAGTTTCCACTAATTTGAGTGTTCTAAGGTTAATCTAAGATAGTCTTGGATTATTCTTTATTCGGTTGAATTGAAAGATACCGCTTTGTCCTGTCCAGTGACTGACTCTTCCACCCTGCACAATCTTCCAGTTTTCCACAAGGGCAGGACCGAGGCTGGCTGATGAGCCCACCAACCATGCCAGCATTTTGGAATAGAAGACAAGTGATGACTGGCATGGGCTCCATCGCCACGCCTATATAATAAAGACAATCCCATTTTTGGGAACATTTTCGAAACAATTTCATAAAGTAATTCCATTCTCTCTTCTACGGTAGTTGTGGAAAGCACAAATAGTTCGCGCATTTAATGTGATGACACAATTTATTATATAAAATTCTTATATTTTACATGATTTAATATATGCAGATACAACATCGATGTATCAAAGAAATTGTTGCTTTCTAAAGAAACGTATATTTGTGTATATAACTGGTGAAATATCATTAGCATATTTAAATCATGAAAATAAAATAGTTACTTTCATAGGCTAATAAGAAAATCGAAAATCTCACATGGCTGACACAACATGGAATATTAGAATAAAAGACAAGAAAACCAATCGGAAAACCATATAAGAAGCAACCATCTATGCTTTCAACAAGGTCTCTACTCCTGAGAGATAAATAGATTGACAGACAGAAAGATCAACCTCCCTTTTGCGACAGGACGCCGCAAGGCCCCTCCCCGGATGCTTTCCTTCATTCTCTTGGCTCTTGTGGCCCATGCCTCACCAATCAAATGTCAAAATCTACTTCAACATAAATTGAACATAATTATCCTAGCCGGACAAAGCAACATGGCCGGTCGTGGAGGTGTATCCAATGACACTTCAACGGGCATCGCAACTTGGGACGGTGTAGTTCCTCCGCAGTGCCAACCGAACCCCTCAATCTTCAGACTGAGTGCGGACCTGGCATGGGTTCAAGCCCGTGAGCCGATCCATGTTGACATTGACGCCAAAAAGACAAACGGGATTGGACCCGGAATGTCATTTGCCAACGCTGTGCTGACCAAGGACCCCAACTTCGGCTTGGTGGGATTGGTGCCTTGTGCCATTGGAGGTACTGCCATAAGCGAATGGCAGAAAGGGGAGTTTCTGTATGAGCAATTGGTGAAGAGAGCTCAGATGGCACAGCAAAGTGGAGGAGTCTATAAAGCGATGCTTTGGTACCAAGGGGAGACCGATACAATGAATCAAGACGATGCTGAATTGTATAAAGGTAGATTGAAGAGTTTTTTCAAGGATTTACGTTCTGATCTGCACGCACCCATGCTCCCAATATTCCAGGTACCATTTGTTTGAGTGTTTCTTTTCTTCATAAATTTGATTTTCTTCCATTTTGTCTTGTTTTACTTTCCCTGTTTCAATGGTCTGTTTTATTCGAAAACTGGATAAAAGTTTTGATTAGACCCTAGATGAAGATTGAATCGATAGCTTGTTCCATATCATCTCTACACAATGGATCTTTTGTGCAGATTCTTACTATCATTTAGTTGCACAAATTTTATGGAATTGGTTCGTTTTCCCAGCTTAGAATTTGGCAGAAATCACGACATGGATTTCATATCTTTATTCTCGGGGATCAGTTCTGGATCATCGGAAAAAATAATAAACATTATTGACTCAAATTTGACCTTAAACATTGAATCAGGACTTCTCTATTCTCCTAGAAAAAGCATGTCAGATTTTAAGGTTGAAGGAAAGTCCAGGATTAAATGGCAACTGGCTTCTGCGACAAAGATAGGACTAATATTTAAGGAACATTCCAGTTAACTCATAAAAAACACTACCCCAACTGCTTCCGATCATTAAAACTATACAGAATAGTTGATGGCACATGCTTGATACAACTGGTCAGTTTCACATAGCCAGTTGTCGGTGGAGATTAATGTAATACAAGTTGGGAAATTGAAGTTATGAATTTCATCAGTCTAGGTGCTCTGAGAAGGGAAATTAGTGAATAAACTTGGGACTGGATTTCAATATTGATAAACCCTTTTGACTTTTAGTTTCTATGGACTCGTTTTTGCTAAGAAAATAAGGAAAAATGTGCTCACAACGTAAATTTGATAATTTATATATCTAATTTATGTTTATATTATATAAAATTTTATTCATATTGTAATTATATATTAATTTTATCAAATTTTAATTATATTAATTTTTTATCTTTTATTAATATCAATTTTCAATTTCTCACAAAAATTTACTAAAACTCTTACTAGCCTGACTAATATTTGGTTGTTTCTTTTGGTAGGTGGCTCTAGCATCAGGAGAGGGACCTTACATAGAGGAAGTGAGAGAAGCCCATTTAAAAATAGGTCTTCCAAATGTGAAAACCGTGGACGCCAAGGGACTACCACTGGAACCAGATGGGCTACACCTCAACACTCCAGCCCAGGTGAAACTCGGTGAGATGTTGGCAGATGTATTCCTTCGCTTCATTCCCAGCCCAATACAAAGCAACGATGCTCCAACCAAATTTTCTAGTTTTGTTCTCCATTTTTTTATAATGGCACATATTTTCAGATGCCTCCGGATGATCATTACTTTCGGATAGAGATAGGTTCTCTAAATATTGGATTGTTTCTCTGTATTTGCACTAACATAGAATAAGAATGATAAAAGGGATTTATATGAACTTTGAGTTACTTCAATTTTTTTATATTTATATAATTAAGAATAATAGTAAAATTGTTTAAATTTAAATTTAAATTTTATAATATGTTATAATTTTTTTAATATTAAAAGGTTATCGACTATTATTTTAAAATTCAGCTCAAATTGTTAACAAAAATTAATAAAATAATTTAAATTTAACTATTAAATGCAAAGCATTCAAGTTTTAATCCCACAATCTTTTGACAAATGAAATTTTATAGAATTCATTAATTCGAATAATAAATCAATAGTATAATGTGATTTTGAAGATGAATTACTTTTTTTATTCTTAAATTTTTTGTGTAAAAAAATCGACACAAATTTTAATTCATAATAAATATTTAAATTTAATTTTAAATATTTTAATTAAATAAATTTAGTTTCTTATTAAAAAACTGATTTCAATTTAAATTTTAAATATATATATATATATATATATATATGTTTAAACTAAAATTGATTTTTGATTGACCTTAACCTGCTTAAAAATTGAGGCACAAAATTGTATCCGTACTTAAACGGAGAGTCAACGTCAAATCGTCAATCCAATGGTACTACCCATTGGCCGTTGAGAGGAGAGCAGCAAGCAATGTCCGCGGCATCTTTATGGAATCTCACGTTATCTCCCAACAAAAATATCTTTGTTTCTTCTCTCTCATGGCCCCGTTCTCTTCCCTCTCGCGCCGTCTTTCCTCGCCGCCAAAAAACCCGAACACTCGTTGTCCTAGCCACAGTGTTGGACGCAAAGCCCACCGTCCTCGTGGCAGAAAAGCTCAGTGACGCAGGTATCTAACTGCTTAAAACTTTCACCAATGTGGACTGCTCTTACAACTTAAGTCCTCAAGAGCTTTGCACCAAGATTTCGCTTTGTGATGCTTTAATAGTGAGAAGTGGGACCATGGTTACTCGGGAAGTGTTTGTTTCGTCTATGGGAAGGCTCAAGGTTGTGGGTAGAGCTGGTGTTGGGATTGATAATGTGGATTTATCGGCTGCTACAGAACATGGGTGTCTCGTGGTTAATGCGCATACAGCTAATACAATTGCTGCTGCCTAGCATGGTATTGCTTTGCTCACTGCTATGGCAAGGAATGTTTCCCCAGTTGATGCTTCTATTAAAGCTGGTTTGTTGTTTCTATTGCTTGCTTTGTGTCTTTTTAAGTTTGAATTGGTTTATGAAGGGTTTGTTGTTTTATTAATATCATTTAGGCATTTCTTCAACCGGCATGTGTGTGCTTTTTGTCTTTTACAGATTAGAGTTTGTTATATAGTTATAGATTGTTACGTGTTTAATGTCTAAATTTGGCAGTTACTATTCAACATAAAAGCTTGAACCTGAGAACTTTAAATGTGAAAAAGGAAAAAGATTGTACAACTTGAAACTTGAAATTTTGTCTATATTCTTTAATTTTTCTAATTTAAGTAGATTTAGTTTGTGGTGATAGGAAGTTTAGGGATTTAAGTTTCAATGTTGTTACTTTGACTTCTTAATTAATGTTAAGTAGAAGTTTGGTCGTCCAGGTAAATGGCAGAGAAACAAGTATGTAGGAGTATCCCTTGTGGGGAAAACGCTTGCTATAATGGGTTTGGGAAAGTTGGTTCAGAAGTAGCCAGGCGTGCCAAGGGACTAGGAATGTATGTAATTGCTTATGATCCTTATGCCCCAGCAGACCACGCTCATGCAATTGGTGTGGAGCTGGTGACCTTTGAAGAAGCATTGTTAACAGCTGATTTTATCTCAATGCACATGCCTCTTACCCCTGCTACATCTAAAATGTTCAATGATGAGGCTTTTTCTCGGGTGAAGAGAGGTGTCCGCATTGTCAATGTTGCCCGTGGTGGTGTTATTGATGAAGAAGCTCTACTACGGGCCTTGGATTCTGTGGGATTGTTGCTCAGGTTCGTGTATATATAAGTTTGTACCTCACAATTGGAGAGCTGATAATGAATGTAACTTTTCTCCAGGCAGTGCTTGATGTGTTCACAGAAGAGCCTCCTCCAAAAGAAAATAAGTTGGTGCAGCATGAAAATGTGACTGTAACCCCTCATCTTGGTGCTAGTACCACAGAGGCTCAGGCATGAAAATTTGGCCTCTGTCCTTTTACCTTGTCATATGTTTGGTTTCACAGCCTTAGAAAGATTGTTTTGAGCAGGAAGGTGTGGCCCTCGAACTTGCTGAAGCAGTTGTTGGGGCTTTGAAGGGGGAGCTTGCTGCTACGGCTGTAAATGCTCCCATGGTCTCTACTCAGGTACCATCCTCAATTACTAGTTATTGTTGTGTTTATTTCATATTGCATAATGATGGCGATTGGATTACCCTCTCCTTTTTGAGACTGATGATAATTTTTTTTGATGCGAAGACTGTTGATAATTGATTACTTAAATAATGCAATCATTTAAAAATCTTTAGAGAAAAGTAATTAACTTGATTGAGTTAGTCAAAACTTTTTTGTTGGATATTCACCTTTGTTTGGCAATCATGTGCACTTCAACTTTTCTTTTTTCTAATATCACAGGTACTGTCAGAACTTGCACCATTTGTTGCACTCGCTGAGAAGCTGGGTTGATTGGCTGTGCAATTAGTTGCTGGTGGAAGCAGTGTGAAGTTTGTCAAGGTGACTTATGCTTCTGCTAGAGGTCCGGATGATCTTGATGCTCGGCTGCTCCGAGCCATGATCACTAAGGGTCTAATTGAGCCTATTTCTAGTGTTTTTGTGAACTTAGTGAATGCTGACTTCACAGCTAAACAGAGAGGACTTAGGTTAACAGAAGAGTGTATTGTATTGGATGGCTCACCTGAGAATCCACTTGAGGTCATCCAGGTTCAAATTGCCAATGTGGAATCTAAATTTGCTAGTGCAATTTCTGAATCTGGTGAGATTACAGTGGAGGGAAGAGTGAAGGATGGAAAACCCCATCTGACCAAGGTTGGATCCTTTCGTGTTGATGTAAGCCTGGAAGGCAGTCTTATACTCTGCCGGCAGATTGATCAACCTGGTATAATTGGAAGAGTGGGCAGCATATTAGGAGAGGAAAATGTAAATGTAAATTTCACGAGTGTTGGAAGGATTGCACGGAGGAAACAAGCTGTAATGACCATTGGTGTGGATGAGGAGCCCAGCAGAGGCACATTAACGAAAATAGGAGAAATTCCAGCTGTTGAAGAGTTTGTCTTCCTAAAGTTGTAACAGTACTTATTGAAATTTCAGGTGCCTTCAAATGTTCCCTGTTCATGTAAATTTGAATACGATCTCCCATGCCTTTACCACTGTTCTCTGTCGCAGATGAGGAGTTCTAAGCAATCTTTTTGGTCTATTAAGCACAATGTTGAACATGACTATCAAAATTTACTGTCTGAAATTCATCATGTAGTTTGCTACTTTATCAAGATAATTGTAGATTTGCATTATTGCATTTCACGCTGGAGTAACCTTAACCCGGCTTCTATGGTATTTGTAGAAACAATTAGAGTAACATTTTCCAAGCAGGGTCAAAATCTGGAATCTCGAGTTTCTAGTCCCTAGGGCCATTTGGTAACTGCCCTTTCATCATTTTGGAAACTGGGCACAAAGTCAAATGTGTAACGAGAATCTTTTGTTTTGTTTTGATGGATTCAATAGTGGCAGGAATTGCCAAATTAGAAAAGGGGCACCTGTTAAGCAATTTCGCAGCACTGCAAGCAGGATGGGTTCCTTTTTTAAGCAGGGAAGCGAAAATAAGTTAGAAAGGAGCAGCAGAAACCAGGGTGGAGACTGTAGATTCATTTACAATCACTGCTAGGGGAAAACAAAAAACCCAGGATGGAGAACGTGGGAGTGGTTCACTTGACTGGTTACAGGAGCAATGCTGGTATCAAGGGTGGTGTTCAGGCTGGTGCACCTGATGCTTTAGCAAAAGCCTGCCAACTGCCAAGGATGCCATTTCAGGCAGTGTTCACTGCAGCAAACAAATAAAACATGTAGTCCACTAGGGCTACGAATTCTGTATGCCTTTGAAGGCGATTGGTATATTTCTTAGTGGCTATATTTGTTGGAGCAACCAATCGAAAGGTATCTTATGAAAGCGCAAGACGAATATTTAAGGCACATTTTTACAGTCCCATTCAAGATTTAATTCCATCCATCTTTGCTCGAAAGTCAAAAAGAATTGCTACTTTAAAGGGAAATAAGGAAAAGTCTCATAATTAAAAGATGAGATGGCAATTGAACACAAAATTCTAAAGCATCAACTTGTCATGATTGATTGATTCTAGCAAATTACAGTCCCAACATTGAAGTTCCTAATTTATTATTCGGGCATTTCAATTACACAGTACTTCACTTAATTATGACCAAACAAGAGATACTGCACATGACTAAAATCACAAAAAGCAAAGCCCTCTTGGGCGGCTGCCACTGCTTCGTACGTTGTACTGCAACCCGAAGACAATTTACCAGACACCGACCTCCATGAACCCATCCTCAGTGGCGCAGCCCCTAAACATCCCAGTTGTGTTAAACCCACAAGCCACCTCGCCATTCTTTGACACAGCAATCAGCCCAGCTTTGCCTTCATCCAACCTATTCTTTATCACAAAATCCACAGCCTCATGCAGATTCAAACCTTTGTATTCCATCACGGCTGCTACTTCCCTTGCCAAGGTGCTTCGGATGATTGCTTCTCCTTCCCCCGTGCATGACACCCCGCACAAGTCACAAGCGTAGGTTCCGGAACCAATAAGAGGGGAGTCACCGATCCTTCCTCTCATCTTGTTCATGAGCCCACCGGTGGAGGTGGCTGCAGCGCACCTACCCTCCTTGTCAACCACCACGCAACCAACTGTCTCTGGGGCGTAGACGCTGATTGGGAGCCCGTTCATCTGCAAAGGACTGTCCATGGCTGCGCCGGCACCACAAGTGGCATTCGTTGGGATACGGTAATCAAACTGATCAGACGACGAAAGTAGGAAGGTTAGGCATTGTCCCACCATGTGATTTGCTGCAACAATGTTGAAAGTAATGCAAAATCGTACGTACCAGAATTGAGTTTGCCTCTTTTGCCAACTTAAGCATGCCCACATTATCTTCCGTAATGAAATATTCATTGTCCACCGACTCCACGCCCTAAACAAAATCCAACCCATGAATTTAAAAAACTAGAAAATCAAAAGAGAAGAATCTAAACTCACTGTCACGTGTCAGAACATGAAAACGCGTGGCTCAACTTCAACACGTGGATAACGGAATCTAAGATTCCACAGACAAGAATCAAGTGTGGGCTTGGACATCAAAGGCTAAACAGGTAAAAGCAAACCTGTTTCCTGGCAAACTCTTCGGCACCCGAGAAGGCCAGATAAGAATGCGGTGATTTCTCCATGACAAGACGGGCAAGGGAGACAGGGTTTTTTACTGTTGTTAAGCCTGAAACAGCTCCGCATCTCCTCTTTGGCCCGTCCATAATGCTGGCTTCCATTTCAACCGTTCCATTCTCCGTAAGAGCAGATCCACGCCCGGAGTTGAACAGCGGATCTGATTCCAGTTCTTTAACCTACCAAAGCAAAATCCAATTTTTATCATTCCAGAAGAAAACGACGGAAACAAAATAATCTCTTGCCGTCGACAATAAAAAATCTGAAACGTAATGTTTTTGCTTTTTCTTCGTTAAAAAATTTAATCTCCCATTATTAAAGAAACACGATCAAAGCAAGATATTTTTTTCTTAGAACCTTATACATTTTTATTAACTGAATAAGGGATGCAAGATGGTGATGATATGAAAGAAGGGGTAAAAAACGGGACATACGACAAGTTCAACGACGTCAATGGCGGGGAGGTTTGAGCGGAGAGCAGAGATGCCAATATCAAGGCAACGAGTGAGGAGTCTCTTAGCCTCCTCTTGTCTTTCTTTAGGGAGATTTGGGTCAACACCAGCGCCACCATGCACTGCAATAGCCCAGGCACCCATTTTTCTCTCTGCCTCTCGCTGTCGCTGGCCTTCGCCTCTTTCAAGCTTGCTGCGTGAAGAAACTAAACCCTTTGCACCCTTTTTATAGACTTTCACGGACTTGAAACCCCTCTGAGTTAGATTTTAATCTGAGTTTTAATTTTCGGTAGAATCAGGGTAAGAGGGAAGGAATCTATCTCTTTTTCTGTTCTTTCTTTCTCTGTCTCTTTCTCTTTCTCTTCCCACTTGTTGTCGAGGAGGGCAATGTCTTTTCCACGGCTTTGCCTTTAATTTAGAAACAGCAGTTTCTTAAAATTTTACAGTTGCGACTTTTGGGAATTTACGGTCTTTTTTTTTTTTTTAATTTCGGTTACAATTTTTTTAATAATATTATTTACATAAAAGATTACAATAATAATTAACATATTAAATTTTATGAATAAATAAAATTATAAATACAAATAATAATAATAAATTATATTAAAATAAATTAAACTCAATCTCACATTTGATAAAAGTAACTTAATCATAATATCTTTTAATCAAGACTTCATTGACAAGGTTAGGACTGTTAATTTTTAAATAATTTACGATATCATTTATTGCATTTAATATAAAAATATTACAATAAATGACTATTTAATGAATATATAACATTATATTTAGTACAAAAAGTTCACTATAAATGATTAATATGTAATTAATTTTAAAAAATATTATTTGCACGCTCAAATGGTAATATTTTTTTATTCTGAATAGATCCAATATTTGTCTATTTTTTTGGTTCATGATCCAATAATTTTCTTTGTTGGCATTTGAAATAAATATGACAACATAATAAACAATTTACTAAACAAAACCTAATCAAAAAAAGACAACAAAGATTCGAGGGAGATAATACATTAAATGATGATTCAAAGTAGGGTTTTGGATTTTGCCATGTTCTAATATGGTTTTAATTTGAATAGATTCTTGCACGGAGAGTTGGGAAGACAAAAGAAATTGCAGCGAGTTCCTCTAATTAATTTGGCAATGGTGCTAATTTTCATAAGGTTGTTCATTAGACCGATTAATGAATATTTTTTTTTTTAATGTGGGATTTGCAGCACCTCAAGGTTGGAAGTGAGAAAGGATATAACAGAGAATACCTAGATTTCAGAAATCAAATATGGGAATTTGGGAAGAAAATCGTGTAAATTTTCATCAACCAATACTAGTAACGTTTACTATTAATGGATTTGATTTGAATTTTTGGCTTCTTCTTCTTTCTTTTTCAGAATTTATAGTCTTTAATATTTTCCATTTAATGGGTTCATATTTTTTTTTATATAACCATATATATTTTTATTCGTTTTACAGGTTTAAAATTAATTTTATTTATATTTATACATGCATTTTGATATTTATAAAACTTTTGTACGACTAAGAAAAAAAAATCAATGTTTATTATAATTTTAGATTTTAATTTGTTTTAATTTAATATGAATATAATCTGAATCAAAGTTAATCTATGTGAGATTTAATATAAACAAAACTTTTTTCAGGAAATTTAATATAAAAATATTCTTTAATGTTTTTTATATAATGAATTTATTTTTGTTAGAAAAGTAAAAGTTCAAATATTGAAATTTGAATTTCGAATTTGTAAATTTTTTTTTCACCATAAAAATAATAATATAATTATTTAAATCACTATTAAAATTATTTTTTAGATGTTTTGTCAACATTGATAGGTGCTCTACAAATTATATTATGTAAAGTAGGAATTATGACTCATTGTATTTTCTTGAACTACGCATGTATTTGGGTGTGCCTCTTCATACACAAAAGTACTGAATAGCTGCATTGAATAGAAATATCTGGAAATCTTTGGACGAGCGTAAGAAAGTTTCCTTACTATTTGGACAAGCTCGAGGAGGTTTCTGCATTGCTTAAGCTACTTTGCTACTTCTACTCCAATTATCTTTTGTCTTTCTACCTGATTTTCCTTTCCGAATTGAATAAGTTGACTCCTTTATTAGAAATTAAAAATGAAAACTTTGTTCCCAGGGAAAAGGTCCTGCTTACCATTACACAGAAGCCAACCTGCTAGATTCTGGGTAGCTGCTAGCTGGGTATAGGCGGCGGACACCCTTGAAGAGAAAGTAAGAGACTGCGGATTCCCAGGATCACTGCCGCCGGGAAGTGGTTCTAGTCATATAAAATAAAAATCATATCATTATCCAACACCACCATCAGCATCATCAGCGTAGTAATCTGATGATTAAGATAAGATTGGTGATTTGTGACTGGAAAGATTTGCTTCAGATTGATGACCAAGTTATTGTATCATCAGATATGTGTGCATAGACTGTACGTACGTATACGTATGCCTATTCAAATTCAACGTTGGCTTACAGATCGAAGTGTAGATTTGGCAACCCAGAAAAACTGAAGGGAAAAGGACGGCACGTCAGCTACACGATGTTGTTTCAATGTACATTTTAGAATTCCCACTCAGTTTTCTCATTAAACCTTATTAATGATAAGACTTCACATTTTAGACTTGGTTTTGATTTCCTAAGCTATATATATTAATAACTCATCAAATTTACACGGTTTTCTCAAGGTTTTAGCACTTAATATAATCTGAATTTTATAATCCCATCTTTAAAAAAATTAATTATTTATTACATGTTAAATGAGAATATCCTTTAGTTAATCCATTAATGATTTTGATGATAAATATATGGTTTCTTCTTTTGTTGGATGATAAATGTATGATTTCTTTATTTTCTTTCTCTTTTTTTTTTTTTTTTTAAAAAAAATTTACAATCTATCCTTCAATTAACATTCCTTTTATACTTTTAACTTACTCGAGGAAGATATCATGCGCTTAAATCCTCCTAAACCGACACCCCTTGGAGTCTAGTTGGTGTATATATTAGCTATAATATTCTATTGACATTTTACATGTATTATTAGTTTTATACGTATATGGTAATTATAATTTACAAAAATGAAAAATAGACTAGGATATCATAGAAAAAACGTGCTATTTTTGTATGAGGTTGTGACCACCTATTTATTCATAATGTATGGTACAAGTTAAGAAAGGACCCCTTGAAAGATAAGTTTCACATATCCTCTTCCAGTAAGCCGTTTTGGCAATTTTGATTTTTCTTTTTGTTTTCCACTTTATGGAATAATTCGAACCAAAATTTCAGCTACTTTGCGTGGATGGCATTGGCAGGATCAAGTGAAAATGGATTTCATATCCCTTAATCATCCAAATATTAGAAAAAATTAATACTTAAAATGAGTAAATTATCATAAAAGTACGTGTTAATTAAAATACAAATAAGTGGAAAACAATAGTTCTAATAACAATTACTATTATCGAATGATCAAAATTCATGTTGTCTTATATAATAATTTAGTCATTGACCAAACACAAACTTTTCTCTACATTCAACTTCCCATTATCATGAAAGGTCTCCGAATTGCCACCGCCCTTGTATTTGGACTGTCTCTCTCACCAATGCACCACAAAAAATGATATTCAGTAGAATTTATTCAGCGATCTCAAATCTAGTATTTTTCACTATTGCAGCGGTGTTTATGAAAAACATGTGAAGATCTAGTTTGTTGTAGTGCATCCACATAATTTATGTTCACTTGTCTTCTCGATGACACTCGTATATGTGTGTGTATATATATATATATATATATATGTATGTATGTATGTATGTATGTATGTATGTATGTATGTATGTGCATGCTACTTTTGAAATCCTTGCTCACTGCATCAGCTCAATATTCCTTGAATTCTGCCTCCAATCTGTTCATATCGGTATAAAATTCAAAGTGACGTATAACTTATCATCATCACCGAATGGCTAGTGCCTGCCCCAGGCAAGAGCTTAAACCGACCGCATATATTATCCTATAATTAGGAAACTAGCATTGGAGTTTGGCGTGGAATTCAGTCCCCTGCCCGCTGGCCTAGTGGCTCACAACTGTTTTTCTACTAGTAGTCATAGGAGAATTAACTATTAAGGTGGGTGACTCAAATCACAGTCAAGCTTCTTGGATGTTTGTAGTTCACGTGGGCATTCAACTCAAGAATATCAGAACCTCAAGAACATAACACTGGTCTTTTTAAAGTCCTCGTGCCAGGTTTTATTCTAAAAATTGTAGCTCTGCAGCTATTCCAAGAGATTTAAGCTGTAATTACTACATTTTAAAATTTAACCACTCTGTCAACCTCTCAAGTTTGTAGAAGACATGGAGTGATGAGGCGACATGGCACGAAAACAGGCCAGTTATTAAGAAAAAAGATATAGCTAATGAAACAAATTAAATGCATTGAAATGGGAAAAAAACAAACATATAGCTAGCCAGCTGCAAGTAAGACTCATACAAACACATACGTAAAGTTTGATGGCGATCTGTACTGAACATTCATCCACTATCCTTCGATTTAAGACCCCATGATCTGGTAGAGAAAATGACCTTGCCTCCCGCATTTGATATAATAATTGTACCATATAAGGTTCTAGTACTAGTCCTTTTCTTTATCAAAACCCAACCAGTGAACAATCCATGAAAACCAAATCAAGAATCCAGGATTAATTTCCGTAGTAGATGTTTTTGGTAATGCTTGCACGAACATAACCAAAAGGAGGAGGAGGCCAACTTTGGTTTCCATGCAGATCGCATCTCCCAAGACTTGTATAGGAGGTGCTGCTTGGTGTACTGATGGCGACACAAGTAGGGTAAACCCGTAAAAAAGGATGGATATGGTGGCCGTCACATCTTTGCATCAAAAGTCTTGGAATCTTCAAGTAGTTTGTTTTTCTCTCTCCCTACTCTCCAATAGGAAGGTGAGAACGTTGTGTAGTCTAAAAAGATTCGCATCACGGGTTGGTTTGTCAGTCGGGATCTCCACATCTCCCGCTTCTAGCCCTTGGCACATTGCCTGAAAGGCGACTCCGACTTCACAAAGTAGTACGGATTGGGACCATACTTGCCTCACCATTGCTTTTGATTCTAATAATAATTCAGTTTCAGACTTCAAAGTGCTAATCTTAAAACTTTGACAGTTCAGCCATTAGCTTTGTTCTTAATTATCTCGTTAATGACATTTTAAGATATGTTCGTCGTACTTCAAAAAAGCTCAAAGACAGTCACAAACTTGACAACCGGTCTAGGCCAACAGATCGATTTCAACCCATCTGAAAGATTTTTCTTCTTTTCTTTTACTGATCTTGTAGTCACATTAGACGTCCGACTATATCGAAGTTGAGTTGCAATTGGATTTCATAAAGAAATTTTTTTTTTTGAAGTTATTTATTTATGAAATTCATAAAATTCAAATTCAAAACTTTAAAAATTATCAAGCTCTTTCTATTCGTATCATTAAGCATTGATCCTTCTCAAAGATTCTATCACCAAATCTTAAAAAAAAATCTCTCGATGGCATAAACTTCATTAGTGTATATATATATATATATATAAGCCCAAAATGAATCCAAAGAGAAACAGCCTCTAACTGTGACAAATGCATTGTTTTTTTTTTTTGCATAATTTGCAGACAACCCAATGTGGATGTTGAATTGATGGATCAGAAGAACTGTTTTCTGAAAAGTTAGCCCACCATGCCACTAGCACCAACCCTGCTTTTTTTCTTCCAATAATACGGTTCGAACAAGCAGGAGAGCGCAAATGGCTTCGAAAGAGCCGGTTTTTATTTCATTGAATAACCAAGTTTTCAAGGTGTGAAAAATGTTGATAAGTGAATCCATAAAATGCTCTACTTTTAGGGTGTGCCGAAGAAAATTCCATGGCTGTCATTAAGCACGTTGTGTCTGAATGATAGGCCGTACGTTTGGAATCGTCGAAAAAAATCTTAAGGTCCCATCGTGTAGGGGCTAATAAGTGGATGTTGGGACGCTTGAATCAGTCTATTTCTAATTAAAACTTTATACCCAAAACAAGCCTTGATTTTTTTTTTCTAGCTCCTAGGCTGTCCATATATATATGTATGAAAATAAAAGATCTAATATTCACATGCACCATCAATTTTTTAGAGTATAAATCTAAATTTTTAATGTTTTATTATATATAAATTAATTAATAAATTTTTATTTTTTTATAAATAAATCTAAATCTTTAAGGTCATGTAATTAAATTAAATTTATTAAATTATATTAATTTTCGCTTTGTATTATACGCATGACTTATCACATGATAACTCACAAAACTATCAATATAGAGTACCACGTAAAATGTTGAAATTATAATAAGTAACATTTATTAAATTTTGACTTAATTGCGTTATATTGAAAAATTAAAATTTATTTACAAAATAATCAAAATTTATAAATTAATTTGCATATAAAAATTTATATCTATTTTATATAAAAAAATTAAAGGTATATTCTTGCATTAAACCAAAATTTTTTTAAAAAAAAAAGAAACGACCCACATTTCAACGTTCATTCTTCAATCTCCAATCAGTATTTAGATTTTGAACTTCTTTTCAATATCTCTTCAAATATTTGTACTACCAAAGAAAAGAAAAAGGTATTTGCCTACCATGCACCTTTTAGAAACCATATACTAATGCTTTAAACATTAAATAATGTCAAGAGATTATTAAATTTTCTATAACATGACTTTTATATAACTATGTGTTATGATTTTTTTTTTAAATAAAAAAAAGGTGTTATGATTTTAATCAATTCTTATTCTTCCATGAATTTGAGGAAGGAAATACATTTTTTTCTTAATAGAAGAATCCACTACTTACAAATTAACAACGAAAATAGTGTATTAATCTCAAATATTTCTCTTTGTTGCTATGAGTATCACATTCACACCGGATTATCTGAAATCCCATCGAAAAGGACTCAAAATGTCGTGTTAGTTTGGGCTTTTTCCGTGACAAAAGGGGTGAGAATATGAGGTTCCAATATTGGCCTAGCAACCTTGGCGACAAGGGTTGTGTCCAAAGTAAAGAGGTTAAGCGGAAGGCTTAATCATCCTGTGTCTACCATATTAATGTTCAGTTTGGGACTACCTTTGTCCTAAACCAAACATCTTTATTGAATTTTGGCAGCGCAACCTCTTCCCTCCTTCTAAATCATAGCAGTAAATGGTATCTTAACAATTGTTCTAAAGGTATTTATTGACGAAAACTTTTAATTAACGAAAATTTTAAATTACTCCATTTCACTACATGAAAATAAACATGGTACAACCTTCATTATTGCTGCTCAATGAAGCCCTTCATTGTATGGCAAGACCGCAGTGCTCTTCTGGTCCCTGTTGGGGTTTGAAACCTTGAAATGGATTAATTATGAGCTACCCCATACCAACCTTCTTTTTGGAGAAAGTAACTAGGTTAAGACTTTGCAGGTTTGGTCTGGGCTGAGCAGAAAATCTTTAAATGTTGCAGCTCAACTGGATTTTTCTTTTTTCCTTTTAGCCCAACATTATAACTTGGGATATGGCCAAACCTAAACATAACATGGACCTTACCCATGGGTATCTTCCTTTTGAGAGGCAACACAAGACTCAATTCATGGTTTACCGAGCATTCCAAGCAACTGATAATATTAAAATGATCTATGTGCATGGCTACTTATTGTAGATGACAATGACCATAAAGCTTAAATTAGCCTAGGCTAAGTATTGCCCCTAAGATGTTGAGAAGTTATGAATTTGTTCAAGTGAGGCCGTAAATAGGTAAGTGATTGAAGTATGATTGGATTTTATTCTATTAAGAAAACCACTAATGAAATTCCCCATATTCCTTTTAGCCTGAATTCAAGCTGGGCTTTAGCTGAAGTTTAGATTAGATAGGCGTACACAAGGTGCTCATGGTGCAAGTTGGGAAGGGCAGGAACTCAACCCTTCGCTCTTCTAATCTTCTTGTTGGAGGTTTATCGACTTTAGCCGAACAGAACACACTTTTCTAACCAAAGAGCATTACTCGTTATCCCTTCAAATATTGGTGTTTTAAACAACCTATGAGGGCAAAGACAAACTTTTGTAAAAGACTATTTACTGGCAACTTGAACAAGATTGAATGTACAACTATTCAAAAGGACGTGATTCTCTAACTAGCTCAAATACAAACTGAAAATGAGCAAATCGAAACAGATACCATATTCTGAAACATTCTGAAATGATTGCCTCTTGGACCAGAGGTTAAGCTATTTATCATGTTATCAGTTGGATTTGGATGGATATCTAGAACTTCCTATTATCTTCTGGTTCAAATGCAACCAAAATACAATCATGTTCTTACCCTATCACTGGCCTGAACTCCGAGAACAATTCCAATCTTCTCCGAATATAAAAGATAGGTTGGACACAGTCTAGGTTTGCCAAAATAGACCCAGAGATGTCATATCTTGGTACATCCCTATTGAGTAGTGAGTACTGATTGGTTGGTTTTGCCGCCAGTATTAAATGACTTGGGGCAGTGACCCCCTAAAGGTGGCTAATGCCCGATGACCTAAAGGTCTACCGATGGCTAATCCCCTTCTTTCTGTCCTTATAAAAGGACATTGAGAGGCCTTCAAGTCGTTTAAGAAAATCACGGTGAGTTTTGCTTTGCAGGTATAAGAAGAAGCCTATCACTACCGTCTACCCCCGTCACAGGACCACTGTACCCCATATCCGTAAAGTCACGATCTGTCTAACACTAACGGTCTGCCATTGGCTTTTCTTTTGATGTTTTCCTCGCTACCTAACATGCTGATTAATTCATTGCTTACATCCTTATCCCCCAACCAACCCCTCCAAGGAAGAAAAGGGTCCATGAATTTTGGACCATGACAGATGGAAATGATGCCTCCAATGGACCACGTGTACGGGCCTGGTCTAATGGACTGGCCAGAAATATTATAGGTTTGTCTCACCATATATCTGTCCCCTCCATGTAACACAGATGGTTAATTAATATACAAAAAGACCCTAAATGCATTGCTGTCTTGTACCCATCACAGACTGATGAATAATAAGTTTGGCATTTACCTGAGATGGTGACACCCAATACCATACAGCCACAGCCCAACCCACCAGCCCATCGGATTCTGTTCTTGTGGTGCCCCATGGCCATTATCAACTTCCCTTCACCGCTCTGTAGTCTGCCCTTCCTCTCTATCTAAGAAAAAAATAAAAAATAAAAACAAAAACAAAATATATCCCAAATCTCTGGTTCAGGATAGCATAGTCAAGCATCCTCCATAGTTATACCAGTCACGCATGGAATGTGTATAAGTAGATAACCAAGAGAGTTCCATTTCCCAACCCTCGTTCAAACCTACGTAAAATAAATTGAAATCCTACTAGTGTGGGCCTGCTCCATCAATATATACACTGCCATTTCTCAGCCAAGGTCCCCATGTCTTCCTTTATTTATTTATTTATTTATTTATTTTTTGGGGTGTTTAAAAGAGGTTATAGATATTTGGTTTTCAAACACTGCCTTGTTTCTTAAACAAGTTCTTGATTAGTTTGTATGCTGTCTACAGCAGCCGCAGCATGATAATTATTTAACATTAGGCTTTGGCTCCGGTGGTTAATGTGTCCATTTCTTATCTTGTCTACATTAGTGTTTGAACCCAGTGACTTTGGCTTGGTTCAATCAATAATTTTTGGCCAAGGTTTTGAGGTCCACCAACTTCGACCATACCCGAAAAATTTTGCATATTTTACATGAAAGGGTTGAAAGTATTAGGTCTTCTATTAACTATATGGATACATTAATGGTAACTAATGCTACCATTTACACTGCAACTGGTTTAAATCATTGTGACCTTTGCTTAGAATGATTTCTGCAAATAATGGAATAATGAGCCGCCCACTTTAAGAGTTTGTCCTATTATAATTGACATGTTTAGTGAATTATTGACTTAGAAATGAAACAAGGAAAAAGGTAAAATTAATTGCAAAAAACAGAGAGCCAAGCCTAGAACTGACAAGCCCTTTTAAGGGACTGATATGAACAGTAGATGCTGGCTGCATGTGCTTGCAGACTTGCAGTTTCCTCCAGCCTCTAAGGTCAGAATCCAATTTTTCTGATCTTCATTAAATGTTAGAATTAACTAAGTCTAACAACAAGTTCTTTCTTTTTAGTACAATTCCATCTAATTTTCTTGTTCTTTCTTATTTATTTGCTAGGTTACATGACAAGAAAATAAGTATCAGAATTGAAATCTTTGGGAGAAAGAAGAAGAAGAAGAAGAAGAAGAAGAAGAAGAACAATTAAATGCCAGTGCAGGCCTAGCCCCACTACCACTAATGACCATAGCATTTTAGGCAGAGGAGAGTGACGAGTCAATGTCTATGCATTGATGAAAGGGGATGATCAGTTCACCGAGCATGAAAGTGAAACTGCTTCCGCAGTGAATAAAGCCCGGGTCGTTTAAGGTTTTTAGAAGTTACCCTTTAATGCTGAATAGGTCAAAAGGATGAGAATGAGGAGCTTTGATGAGGAGTTTAAACAGATAAGTGTAAATGACAATGGTCCATTAAAGAAGAGAAGATGTTCACTGGCACCAATTCTCTTCTCTTTTTCATGATCATTAAACAATATCTTATCATTGTCTTCTTTTCTTTTTCTTTTTGGGTTGAAATACTACTCTACATTCTACACTGCTTAGTGCTAACTACCAAAAGCAATGAACAAAAGATCAACAATGACATAACAAACAAAATCAAAAGATATTGTTCCCTGCCCAATTTCAACATTCTCCACCTTTCACCTTTTTGCCCTTTTTTTAGTGTTTTTGGTGGATCTACTGCAGTATCTAAACATCTTTTAATCTTCTCTTAAGTCTTCTTTTAATCCCAGTACTTTCTTTCTAATTAACTTTCATTCATTCGTGGATTCAAACACTTGAATTGAACCATGTTAAAATAATTTTGTTTTTCGTTGTGAAATATATTCTTGCTTGAAAATTCCAATCATGAAGATCATTCAAGTAGATCATTAATTCCCTTACATTACATGTTTCAATGACTTATATGAAATAGACAATACAGTTTTTGATGATCCATAAATGTACAAAATCTCAAAGTATTTATGACAAATAGCTACTATTGTATTAGTTCACATATGATGTGTTCCAGAGTAACACAAATTGTTACTAGGATTTAGGACCACTAATACATACGAACAAGAAGTAATGCTACGGTCAATATGGGCGGAAATGAACCAACTTTACATTATATATAACCCGAAATTCGCGGTGCATAAAACAATTATTAGATCTAATAATATAAGTCAGGTTTAGCGGATCAAGCAATTTAGTAAGAAATCTAGAGAGCTGAGCTGTGAATATTGTAGTAATAAGTTTGAGAATAAAGCCAAGTCATGATTCCTTCTTTGCCTAAAGTTGTAGAAAGCACATGCAAACCTTCTTGCTGCTGTCTTTTCTGCATCTTCAACAACTTTGAACTATGATCGAAATAGGGGAAATTCTTGACTACCAGAAGCAAGACTTTGGGTGGGAAAAAATTTAAACTAAAGGGTATTTTTATCATGAATTGTCTTTGTAATTTGATCATGGAATTGCTCTAGTTGTTTACTCATTTCTTTTTCAAGGTTGTAAGGGATTATATCATATACATGCACATAGATTATTGACAGTCTCTTCCATGGCTTTCCTTGTCAAAAGGGTAGCTCTCATTGACTTTGTCATGGAAGGTTGGACTTTGGAGCCTCCGTCTCCATTTCCTGTCCAAAAGCTGGAGTAAAATCACTACTTTTAAGCAAGGGGTTCACACTTTGTACAGTTCTACTCCATTGGTAATCAAGGAGAAGCTTATTGTTACTTATTCAATGCAATAGTTTTGACCATAAACCCATGGTAAAAAATGGAAAAGAAAATGAAAAATCATGACTGAGGCTGAGGGTATTTTATAGAATATCAGAAGGGACGGTGTTTACAGCTGTTGGCTAACTCCAGCCTCAGTCAGATGGCCACCAGGTCTAAGATTTCAAACGAAAATGAGCTCTTCCAACGAGGTCAAACCCCAAATTTATAGTCACAAAATTTACTCCAAAAATCGCCAGTGGCCGACAACATGTTCCTCCCTTCACATGCAAACAAAAACTCTTCTGATGTGTACTTTCAATTCTCCCGCTCTTTGGTTTCTGCTCTTCCACTAGGTCATTTGATTTTGCCATACAAATACGTATAGAAGTATATTATTCATACATGTATTCATATAAATACACACATTCGTATGTATTTCAAATATATTGTACGTAAGAAATAAGATCAATATGGACATACTGAAATTAGCATCATGTTCATTAAACAAAAAGGCCTAAGCATTAATGCAAGGACTCTACATTGCCTAAGTTCATATTTGTCTTCCGGATAAAATGCAAACCATCTCTGCTTCTAAATTTCCTCACCAATCACCCTGACGAGAGAATTAGGAATTAGAAACTGAAGATTCGTCTCAATCTGGGTTTTGGTTGGAAAATGCAGAGATGGTATGCAATTTAACTTGCATCATGAAAAAGAACAGCAATATTATTTCAAAGACTATTTTATTGTCCAGGAGAAGGGAAAAAAGGAGAGGAATTGAAGAGGGAATTTAGCGAGGAATGCTGAGAAAATCTGAAGAAGCATGGCTTAGCCTTTCCAGAAGCTGGTCTTGCTCAGTTCTGCTCTTCTTGGAGAGAGGCTCAGGTGAGGAAGACACAGATGATGCCACTGCCCAGGAATCGTTTGAGCTATCAGAACTAAATGACACATCCATTACGCCATTTGGGCTTCCAGGAATGGAGCTAACCCTGCGCTTGTTTGATTGGTTGCCTTCAACTCTTGTTGCCAATTCTATTATCAACTTACAGCATTCATCTACCTTGTCCTGCTGGAAAATGAAAGGAGATTCTTAAGAACCAGGATGGATTTTGTACATTTAGCATTGAAAATACCTGGAGAAATAGAATTAGTAATAAAAAAGAAAAGTGAAGATAAACAATACCTTGTCAATTCCCAGGATGCCTAATAGCTGGTTTTGGTATTCTACTGTGAGATTAGGTTCTACATTATCCACAACGTGCAGCATTATACCAGTGGCAATTACAGAAGGAAGGTAGCACATAAACCTAGAATCTGCCAATGAATTTAATAGCAATAAATAAAAATATGAGAAATTGAGAAAGCAGAAACAACAATAGAATTGATCTTATTTCTTCTATACAGATTACAGAGAGTATCCAATTTAAATCCAAATAATAATTTGATAAATAAAGGAAATAAGGTTATGGTGCTAACCTGAAATGACAGAGAGCAGAATGCGGTCACATCTCCTAAGAAATTCCCAACAAAGACGGTCCTTTAATCCAAGCCTCCTTGCAATGTAATCAAGAAATGAAAGTGGGGTTACAGGGTTCATCTTCCATTGAAGGGTGGAGAGGACCAAAATCTCCATTCTTTGGATAGTTTTGGCATCAAACACATATCTGCTCTCCTCAACCTAAAAACAGATAAACCAAAACACAACATTCATAAGCTGAATCAAATGGAAAAAAGATAAAACTACAACAAACTTAGCTAACAAAGAAACTTACTTGTAAGTCCAGTAGGAGAGGCACTTGGGTCTCCTCCACTTTGGCTGCAAGCGAAAGACAAGCTACAGCAGCTAGTTGAGTCATCCACGGCTTCTCACTTTGGAACCGGAAGCTAAACAAGAATCTGTCAAGATAGTTGACGGCAAGAACAGCAGTGAGAGCAGTGAAGCAATAGTGAGCATTGACTTTCAACATCCATTCCACAGCTTCACGGCGAGCCCGAGCTAGATTCCCATTGGTTTGAAGGCTATCGTACATTTGAATTTGCTCTTCCTTTGATAGTAAAGAGGAAAGTTCATCATCTTCCCAGAACAAGTCCTGTTCTAACAACATTGGAAAAGGGTTTGACTTATTAATCCCATTATTGAAACAACCTTCTTCATCAACGTCTACAAAATAGTCTTCTCTAGCTTCCACCTCCCAATTCTCTTCTGAACAATAAAGAGCATCGAAAACAAATGAAGAGTTTTGATGATTCAAAGCCATTTCTCTCCACTAAAGATTAGTTTTTCAGATATTGTTCTCATTATAGAACAGAGAAGAAGATGAAGAAAGAGAGGCCAAATGACTCAGCTTGAGGCATCTCTCTCTCTCTCTCTCTCTCTCTCTCTCTCTCTCCCTGAAAGAGCAGACGACTGGGGGAAATGACCAGTAGCCAAAGGACGTGTTTTTCTTTCGTGGGTTTGCTCTAAAGTCCGCTCCAGCAAAGGGTTACTACTTAGTAGTTAATAGCATTAGACTTTTCTTTTTGGGGGGCTTTGTTTTATAATTTGGGAAGTCTCGTGTCTATCGACTCAGACCTGAATCATGGGCCATGCAACACAGTTACTCGACACGTGACATTCTGTACCTTGTATCACCGGACCCCATCAAGACAACTCGACCCCTTCCCTACCCCTCCCAATGGATTTTCCTAATGAATTCTGATATCATCAATGCATCAGTCGTGGTATTGTGCATTGCCCTTGTATAGAGGTATGAATGGGCCACAGGGGAGATTTTCTTTTTCTTTTTAATTCAGAATCCATCAACTATTGATTCAATGTTCTTCTTTGATGACTTATTTTTGTAATATATATAGATATCTGATGGAAAGAAAGGGCTAAAGGCTGAAGGATGGCATGTTCACAGAACCCAACACACAGACAGAAAGCAAAAGAACTGATAGAGCTTTTTTCAACTCAAAAAGTAAGTAATCTAATCAATAAAAGCATAATAATTAAATGAAGTTATTGGTTTATGATGAGCTGGATTTCATTTTGTGTTTTGGAACTCTCACTGGTTGGATCTTGATTCAAGATATGATCAGTTAGAACATTCGCAGGAGAGATATTAGCTATTATCAGGATTCAGGTTTCTTTAACTAGTTGCTTTATTCTTCTTCATCTTCTTTGTTTTTTGATTTCTCTGGGGAAGATAGAGGAATATCATTTATGGTTGCGCTGAAATAAGGCTGTCACGCTGTTTAGTGCTGCACAAGAAAATTCATAAAATATTCATAACTGGGTTAGTGAGGAACAAATTCTATCAGGAAAAAACAAATAAATCCCTATTTGAAGGGTCAATGAAAGGTTCAAACGGTGCATATTTTAGCAGCTCAAGATTGTAACATATATTAGCTTCTGGGTTTGGAAATGCAGCCACCATAGCCTTAAATACAAAGAGAAAGATGATATACGGAAGAGAAACAAGGTAGGGGAAAGCCTTAAGATTCAATTAAACTGTATCCTGATGATGATGGAGACCATGATTGATGTCAAGAGAATCATTATAAAAAAATGATACATGCTTTTTCATACGTTCAAAGTTTTCCAAATACAATGGAGCACCGGCATGTTCATTCACAAGCATTAACTTTTTTCTTTAGGGAGGGGGGTACTCTCTGATGATTGGAGGGATAAATTTTACTAAAAATCTTTCATTTTAAAAGTACTACTAACATGAAATACATTGTAATTGAGTTGATGATCATTGTACTTCAACCATTAGAAATCTTCCAAATGAAAAGTAGTAGTAGTTGTACTCTGTTTGATCCAAAATACGTTTAATTTCCACATTTCCGATGTTGAATGTGAATGAAGTTTGATTTCATATCATCATTTTAAACCAAATAAAGGAAATAGTCATGAAATTTACTTTGTCACTCTTTTCAACCATTTGACTGTTCTTCCATTGCTAGCTCAAATTACCACTGAAAGATTATAATTGACAGACAATCTCACCAGCTTTTACTATTGCTCTGTTGTTAAAGTCGGATACAACCCATATTTCTCTTTGGCCCTCTATTTTATCGAATGGAAGCAAAACACATGTTCACGTAAGTAAAATATTTTTTTTTTTTATGGTCTCCGGTAATACAAATACACAAAATCTAAAGGAATGAGGAGTTGTCACCCTCTCTTTCCAAAACTTTCAATGCACTTTATGCTCTGTGTGAATTGAATCCCATCCTTTTACAAAGTGGCAGAAGAGTCTCACAGAAAAGCAACAAAACCCTTTGCATGCCTATGGGCTGTATCTAATCTAGTACTGCTACCACACTTCCATTGGAGCAGGAATTCGATCTAATGCCATTGTATTTTTCTTTTTTAATTTTTCTTTTGCATTTCTTCCTTTTGGGGATTAAAGAAAAATCGCAAGGATCACATGAAAGAAATGGAAATGAAATAACAGTTCCCCATGTAATTTACTGTTCTATTTGGACAACTCTGTTCCTGTTCTTATTGTACGAAAAGTGCTGTTCGAGCTGCTGCAATACTGATGTAATAACGGAAGAGAGAGAGACAGAATGAAATGCCGTTGCGTTTTGCCTTCAAGATTCTCAAAAAAAAATTTTTTTTTCTGCCGGGTCATGTTAAATAAAAATTCAATTTGAAAACTTAATATTTAATTCATTCTAAATTTTTCAAATTCAAATTGTTTAAATTCAATTTAATATATTAAACTTATTTTTGTTAAATTTGATTTTTCAATTTTTACTATTATATTATTAAAATAAAATAATAAAAATATATATATAAAATTTTAATTAAATTCACAAATCATTCAAATTATTACTAAGATAATTGAATTTAATTCAAATAATTATTTAAATAATTCAAACTTAAACTAAACTTCAAAATAATTGAATCAAACATAAATAACCATAGAATCCATTTGAGATAACATTCAAATAATTTGACCACAGCCCAATTCTCTTATACTGTGAGAATCGATTGCTTTAGGTGTTGTTTAACTTGGAGATGCGTGTAGGGTTTCCACCCTGATACGTTGCTTTCTTCCTTTGCTTTTCTTTTACTCCTATACTACTACTACTACTACTACTACTACTACTACTATTGCATCCTTTCTTTCTTTCTTTGCGAGCACGATCCCCAAGAAATGAAGCTATTGATAGGACATTAAGAAGAAAGGAAGAGTGCGGGAGGAGGAGAAGGAGGAGGTGGGTTAGTGCAAGCAGGTGAGAGTGAGACAGAAATCAATGGATGATGGGAAAGGTTGGAGATGTAGTGGTGGTTGTGTTGCCCTCCAGCCCATCCCACAAAAGTACGCTCATAACTGAAACCATGAAACTCATCAAATAGCTTAATCTTGTAATCTATTCGCAGCTCGGTCAAGGTCAGACAAGCCCACACCAACTTCAGAAATCAAAAAGTATGGTTCGTTTTTCCTCCATTTCAAATCATCCACAACAGAAAGCAAAGCTGAAGCCCCTCCTTTATTGGGACTCATGAACCCATTGGCTTGCACCCTTAGACCTTTGCGTCAGTGGACTCAACTGTACTGTGTGTCACAGGGTTATTTTGGACTAAGCCTTTCCGCACCTCGTGATGGCACTAAGTCTCGCACTTAGTCAGCCAACCAACACACCACTCGAACACAATCACAAGCAATAGGGCCAATGCGCAAGGAAACGCTCACTTACAGGAATCCCCAACCTTTATATTCACAATTTACAAAGGAAATAGGTTTGCTGCAGGGACACAACAACAACTCACACAAGGAGGTCTGTGTCTCACTGCCTTTCTCAACCAACATTATATAGGCAAGCACTGGCTGACACCCCCAGCCAGAAAAGGAAAGCATTAATGCACTGAATCCCACTGATCACGACCAGATTGCCTCCTGAGATCTTGCCCCAGATATGGCAAGTCAACTGTCTCAGCACGGATCCTGCCGGATTCTCACGGATTCCCCCGAGATCCTCGCAATCTCCCACAATCATGTCTGACCATCAATGAGCCTTGATGCGCGCCCGAAAATCCGCTGACGCGTATCAATCCGCATTCAGTGCTGGTCAACTCTTTCAATGCCTATCAAGCGTGAAGTCCGCCCCACGCAGATTTGGCAGCAGCCAACTGCCATCTTGTGTCAAGCCCCCATCTAAGGCCTGCTCGATGCCACCGAGTGCCAGCTTGCGCACAATCCCGCATCCCGCGCGCGCACATCGCGCACTGCGCGCACATCTCGCACGCTGCGCGCAAATCATGCGCGCCCCGCGCGCATCCAGCTCACGAGGGTGTGACAAACATTCTCCCACCGGATGGAGCCGACGTCCTCGTCGGGAGGGTTTCCAAGTACGCCTGCACTTGGTCTTCAAACTGCCACAGTGTCACATCCCTTTCCCATGACTCACTTTCATCTTCCCATCGAACAAGAAAATCAGTGCACCTATTCTTACTGCTTGCGCCCTGAGTGTTGTGAGCGAGGATCTCCTTCAACTTCTTTTGGAACTCTTTCCGGACTGTTGGAGGAGCTCTCTTCCCTTGCTCACGCGTCTCATCTTGATGAAATGGCTTGAGGAAGCTCACATGGAAGGTCGGATGGATCTTCATGCTCGCGGGTAGTTCAAGCCGATAGGCCACATTCCCAACTCGCTTGACTACCTTGAATGGCCCATCATACTTTTGGACAAGACCCTTATGGTACCGCTTGTCCGTCACCTTCTTCCATATCTGAGGTGTGAGTTTCAAGAGCACAAGGTCCCCTTCTTGAAACTCCAAGGGTCGTCTATGTCTATCTACATACTCCTTCATCCTCTGCTGTGCCATAGCCAAGCTGTCCCGTGCCTGATCAATGAGCTCCTGTTTATCACGGGCAAATCTGTATGCAGCTGGGCAGCTTCCTTGCGTTTGCTGCTTGACTACCTCGGCAGGTGTTAAAGGTTGACGCCCAAATGCTAGCTCCGATGGGCTCAATCCTGTTGCAGAAGACTTATGCAGATTGTAGCAAAATTGGGCAACATCAAGTAAACTTACCCAATTTCGCTGGCTTGCAGTCACATAGTGCCGCAAGTACTCCTCCACCAAAGCATTCACCCGCTCCGTCTGGCCATCTGTCTGCGGATGGTTTGCTGTGGAGAACTTCAATTCTGAACCAAGCAGTTTGAACAACACTGTCCAGAATTTACTAGTGAACCGAGCATCTCGATCGCTCACAATGTCTCTAGGGAGCCCAAATACTTTCACCACGTATTTGAACATCAGCTCCGCGGCTAGTTCTGCAGTACAAACTTGAGGCGCTGCAATGAAGACTGCATACTTAGAGAATCGATCGACCACTACCAAGATGGATCCCATTCCATCCACCACTGGCATGCCTACTATAAAATCCATAGAAAGAGACTCCCACGGTCCCTCTGGTATTGGCAGCGGTTGAAGCAGCCCAGCCTGCT
Organism: Firmiana major; assembly: GCA_033439115.1. Lineage (NCBI taxonomy): Eukaryota > Viridiplantae > Streptophyta > Magnoliopsida > Malvales > Malvaceae > Firmiana > Firmiana major. Next base: position 49,908,290 of record CM065909.1, read on the forward strand.
TCCTCTTCTCGGTTTTGTCTAGTTGACACACTAGACAAGTGCGGACATACAACTCAATTTCCTCCAACATCTTCGGCCAGAAGTAATTTCTCGATATTAAGGCAAACATCCTTTCCACACCCGGATGTCCTGCCCATTGCGGATCGTGGGTCTCTTTCAACAACTCGCGCCTCAATCCCCCGCCCTTAGGGACATATAATCTACCTCCCTTTGCATAGAGGAGATCATTTTCGACCCAATACTTCCGAACAACACCATCTAAGACTTGTCGCCTGGTCTTGCAGTAGGCAACATCAGCCTCAGCAGCCAACTTTATCCGCTTGGCAAAATCGGACTGGACCAAGGTCAAGGAGGCCACAAAGGATTGCACCTCCTTTCGACTCAACGCATCAGCCACCCGGTTCTCTCGTCCCGCACGATGCAACCAGGTGAAGTCAAACTCAGCAAGAAACTCCTGCCACCTTGCCTGCTTGGCCGACAGGTTCTTCTGTGTTTTGAAGAAAGTGTTGGCAACGTTATCCGTCACCACAGTGAACCTGGTTCCCAACAAATAGTGCCTCCAAACACTCAAGCAATGGATCACAGCAGTCATCTCTTTCTCATGCGCCGAGTAGCGCTGCTCCGCTTCCTTCAACTTCCGACTTTCATAGGCTATGGGGTGGCCCTCCTGGATCAGCACTCCCCCTATAGCCTTATCCGAGGCGTCTGTGTGTACCTCAAAAGGGCTCTCGAAGTCTGGCAGTCTAAGCACAGGCTCGGAGGTCACCGCCTCCTTGACTTTCTCGAAGGCTTCTTCACACTGGACTGTCCACTCCCATGGTTTCCCCTTCTTTAACAAATCTGTGAGGGGACTGACCAATTTGGAAAATCCTGCGATGAACCGTCGGTAGTAATTAGCCAAGCCTAGAAACGATCTCAACTCTGACACCGTCTTTGGGAAGGACCACTCCACAATTGCCTGGATTTTTCTCTCATCCATGCGGATCTTTCCCTTACTCACCTTGTGCCCGAGAAACAAGATCTCCTGCATGCCAAACTCACATTTTTCCTTCTTGACATATAGTGAGTGCTCCCGTAGTTTAGCGAACACCTTCCCAAGGTGCTCCACATGTGCCTCAAGGGACTCACTGTACACCACAATGTCATCAAGGTACACCACAACAAAGTTATCCAAGAACTCGTATAGGACGTCGTTCATGAGGTTACAGAATGTAGCTGGGGCGTTTGTTAGACCGAAAGGCATCACCAAGAACTCAAACGATCCATATCTCGTCACCATGGTCGTCTTTGATTCGTCCCCAGGGGCTATCCGCACTTGCCAGTACCCTGACCGCAAGTCTAGCTTGGTGAAATAGGCCGCCTTGGTCAACTTGTCGAACAAATCTGCTACATTTGGTATAGGATACTTGTTTCTTATCGTAACCTTGTTCAACGCCCGATAATCTACGCACATTCGAAGGGACCCATCTTGCTTCTTTTGAAAGAGCACAGAGGCACCATATGGGGCCTTCGATGGTTGAACAAGACCAGCCTCCAGCAACTCGTTGAGCTGTTTCCTCAACTCTGCCAACTCCTGTGGGGGCATCCGATAAGGTGCCTTTGCTGGGGGTCTCGCTCCAGGTTCCAACTCGATCCGGTGATCAACATTTCGCCGCGGTGGCAACTCCTTAGGCAATTCGGGTGGCATCACATCGCGGAATTCCTTGAGCACATTCGCGATGCAGTCAGGCACCTCCACAACATGGTCTGGTTTGATCTCAACCAGAGCTGCGAGCATAGTGGTCTCGCCACGCTTTACTCCTGACTTGAGTTGCGAAGCCGATTGCATCAATGGCTTCTCTGCCACTCGTCCCTCATATTCTGCTGGGACAAAACCCGGATGCCCTTCATCACCAATCCATAAGCCATGATGGCTAGGTAGAGGCGCGGCCTTTGCCTCTACAAAGAACTCCATTCCGAGTATAATCTCGAAATCATCAAGGGGCACGACCATGAAAGAGCATGACTTCTCCCAATCACCAACTCTCAGCACTGTAGTCGTGACTCCTTGCACTGGCTGAGCTCCAGAATTCACTGCCTTGATTCTGCTAGAGCTCTTGGACAGAACTAGTCCGAACCGATTCACTACTCGTTGCGCTATGAAATTGTTGGTCGCGCCAGTATCCAACATCGCGCGCGCCACTCGACCATTCACCAACACTGGGACATACATCAGGCCCTTATAGACAGTTCGCTTGTCTACGGTGATGGCATTCAGCAGCCGCAACGGGTTGAGTCGAGGGTTCTCCTCTTCTGACTCCGAATCCTCCTTAGCGATCAAGGCTGAAAGTCTTTCCCTTCGGGGACAATCTCTCGCACGGTGAGGTCCATCACATAGGAAGCACCCTGTCTTCTTGCCTTGGGGTGGATCCGTCCCCTTTGGCTTTGATGGCTCACCATCCCTCTTCTTATCCCACCGACCTTTCCTGCCTTGTCTCTCGATTCGCTTCCCATCGGTTCTAGTCTTCCTCTTGTCAACATTGGAGGAGGTAGCTCCATGTTTAAAGTCGTTGAGGCTATCTGCCGCAGCAATGGCTGAAGGCAGGTCCGTCACCTTCAGTCGCCTCAACTCAGCCTGTGCCCAAGGCTGGAGCCCTGACAAGAAATTGAAGACTCGATCCTCCTCAGACATGTTGTTGATTTCCAGCATCAAGGAGCTGAACTCCTTGACATAGTCTCGCACAGCTCCTGTGTGCTTCAGTTTCTTCAACGATTCCCTCGCTAGCCACGCTGTGTTCATCGGAAGGAATTGATCCCTCAACTCCTTCTTCAACGCATCCCACGTCTGGATTGGGGTGCGCCCATTTCCCGCATCATCATCAAGCCGAGTCCGCCACCAGAGCTTCGCATCGCCACCGAGATACATGCTGGCGATGGAAACCTGCTCATCCGCATCCACTCGAGCAGCCTTGAAGTACTGCTCCATATCCCAAATGAAGTTCTCGAGTTCCTTAGCATTCCGACTCCCTTGAAATTGCTTAGGCTCGGGCACCTTCAGTTTGGATGGCGGTTTCTCCCCATTGTTTCCTCCATGATGCGAGTTACCAACGGCCAACTTCAGCAAGTTGACATCCGTGTCAATGTCACCTACTCGATCGGACAACGACTGGATCTGCTCCATCAAGTCAGTGACGCGATCGGTGAGATCACTTTGGAAGTCACTCATCGCTCGCTGAAGATCTGCAATGGCTTGCGAATGGAGCGCAGCCTGCTCCGACAGTGAGGTAGCATCTGGCGCAGGCGCACCGATCAGCTCCTCTAGGACGGCAACTCTCTCGCTCAACGTTCCGGCCATCGAAACACGGGCTCTGATACCAACTGTCACGGGGTTATTTCGGACTAAGCCTTTCCGCACCTCGTGATGGCACTAAGTCTCGCACTTAGTCAGCCAACCAACACACCACTCGAACACAATCACAAGCAATAGGGCCAATGCGCAAGGAAACGCTCACTTACAGGAATCCCCAACCTTTATATTCACAATTTACAAAGGAAATAGGTTTGCTGCAGGGACACAACAACAACTCACACAAGGAGGTCTGTGTCTCACTGCCTTTCTCAACCAACATTATATAGGCAAGCACTGGCTGACACCCCCAGCCAGAAAAGGAAAGCATTAATGCACTGAATCCCACTGATCACGACCAGATTGCCTCCTGAGATCTTGCCCCAGATATGGCAAGTCAACTGTCTCAGCACGGATCCTGCCGGATTCTCACGGATTCCCCCGAGATCCTCGCAATCTCCCACAATCATGTCTGACCATCAATGAGCCTTGATGCGCGCCCGAAAATCCGCTGACGCGTATCAATCCGCATTCAGTGCTGGTCAACTCTTTCAATGCCTATCAAGCGTGAAGTCCGCCCCACGCAGATTTGGCAGCAGCCAACTGCCATCTTGTGTCAAGCCCCCATCTAAGGCCTGCTCGATGCCACCGAGTGCCAGCTTGCGCACAATCCCGCATCCCGCGTGCGCACATCGCGCACTGCGCGCACATCTCGCACGCTGCGCGCAAATCATGCGCGCCCTGCGCGCATCCAGCTCACGAGGGTGTGACACTGTGTAAGACCAGCTGTTAGGGCCAGGCTCAGGATCACAAACTTCGTTTCTCTTCACAGAAACAGGACCTTTGATCATCTTTCTTGACTCTTGAGTGTGCAGCAAATTATTGTGCTCCCATCCGTACCATGAAACCACCATAATGGGGAGCAAGGGCCCACATGGATTTTCCTCATCCAGCTGTATGGTGGACCTCCCGGTCCTCCGGGGTGCACCTCGGGCCACAGGGTAGTCTCAATCTAATCATCATGCTTTGTCCCATAATCATGATTCACGGCATAGCTTGCACAAACTTTTGATTGTCGATTGTAACTCCCAACTTCCAAGTCCCAGGTGTGGAAACGTATTTTAGTTAGGCAAATTTCACCGAACTGCTCTAGTATTTATTATTTTTAAATATTTTTAAAAATTATTTTTTAATATTAAAATATAATTATAAATATTTAATAAGTAACAAATATTTAACTCCCAGCTTCCAAGTCCCAGGTGTGGAAACGTATTTTAGTTAGGCAAATTTCACCGAACTGCTCTAGTATTTATTATTTTTAAATATTTTAAAAAATTATTTTATGTAAAAATTTTATTTTTTAATATTAAAAAATAATTATAAATATTTAATAAGTAACAAATATTAAACTCCCAACTTCCAAGTCCCAGGTGTGGGAACGTATTTTAGTTAGGCAAATTTCACCGAACTGCTCTAGTATTTATTATTATTAAATATTTTAAAAAAATCATTTTATGTAAAAATTTTATTTTTTAATATTAAAAAATAATTATAAATATTTAATAAGTAACAAATATTTAAATTAATAGATTTTTAATATTAACTTAATAAAATGATTTTTTATACATCAAATTAATAATTTTATATTAAAATATTCAGTTTTCAAACTAATAAATTAATTCAAACAAAAGATCCTAAATAGAATTGACCCTTTTTAGGTGCAAGCTTTGACATCCATTGCCCAATATCTGAAACTCCTTAATTTGACCATCACTCTCCGTCTCCATTGCTGTTGACAATGACAAACCTCGTTGCTTGCCAGTCAAACAAGTTACAATCAAGCAAACGAACTCCTAAAAAGAAGTATTCATCCTAGTTTTTGATTTGATCATGCTATTTGCATTGATCAATCTGCATTACAAATCCAACAGTAAACAATGTTACCAAGTAACAATCTGTAGAACACGGAGAACATAGGCATTTCACACACCAATGACATAGCAATAGCTTTCATTCCTTTTTACATTTCTTATTATCGGCGAATGGCAATTACCTATCTACATCAACGGTCTGTTTCTAATTAGCAGCATTTTCAAGAGAGCATTGCCGCAAATCCAATCAAGAAATTGCAATCTCATTTCACTTAGTTTCATAGCTTTGACGGTCCAATACATGCATAGATAGAAGGGATAACGACAACAAGAATGTATAGCTAATCAAGCATGTAAAATAAATAAATAAATAAAATTCCAGAGAATAAGTCACCGTCGAACCAACCTCAATTGAAAATTTGCCTGGTTTTGTTAGGCAGAGGAAGCAAAGTAGCTCAGTTTATATTCAAATTACTCTTTGGGACCCAGGTGCAGTTGAAAGAAATGGTCGATCTCATTTCCTTCCTTGACCGATATCTATAAATCCATAACCAGTATATTTCTATATACAAAACCTAAGCTCCGTCAAAAGCTATAGCACATGCTATACTAGAATAGAGGGATTTTATATTCCTGTTTCAGCAGTGCGTGCCTTGACCACTCAAAACACATCCATAAAGAAAGAAATGTCTATTTGTCCTGTAAAACAACCCAAATTCATGGAGACAAATATTCAGACTCGGCCAATGGAGTTATCTGCCATTTTGACTGATAACAGTAACAACTGGACAAGCGGACTCGCTGAGCTTGACTGTTTGACTGGCATAAGTCCAGAAACTGGCCTTTCAACCACTAAAGAAAGGTTGGTGGTTGCGCTATCATCACCGTGAGAAGAAAGATTTCTAAATTACTACTATTCAATTGTTTGTCCTAAGGCCACCTTGGTTAAGACCGCTGGCACTCGATGGTCCATCAGTTATTCACCACCTGCGAGGTGGTGCAGGGTGGTTTCAAATATCTATTCTTTTATGCCAAAACGCATAGAACGCCGAATACTCTTTGTTACCATCTGACATGACCCATCAGAGAGTCGAATCACTAGATCATATGATGAAAATCAAAACAAATTCACCATTCCTCAAGCTCCAAAGATCGGGAAGTGGGGATTAGTTGACTTATTCTCACCAGCCTAAAGACTTGTGGGAGTGTGAAAGCAATTCTCTGATAGGCCACGATTTATGATGCATGTCGACTGTGATTATGGCATTTTGAATACAAGCTATAACAGTGGGTAGAAGTGTCTAATTCTCATGGATGTTCACACCTTTTCTTTTAACATGTAATCTAGGTGTTTAATATTAAATGCTTTGAAAATTCTAATCGTTTTATATGGGAGCCCAGACCTAAGGATCTCAAGAAGAGCTTTCTACGACATACACAAAGCCAGCAGCAAAGAAGATAGATGCAAAGTCAACAAAGTGAGGTTCAATTCAATCATTTTCTACGTCTTCATTTATAACAAACATGAAGCGCCTGTCAAGAATCATCTACTACATTGACATTTATAGAACAAGGCTATATATACGTCACTGGCACAAATGAGAAACCTCCCTACCAAAAGGAAATGGTTAAACAACTCCAGTGGCACAGAAATCGTAGTTGAACAATGCTATTATATTACCATTAAGTTTTCACAATTTAGCCACTACCACGTCTAAAATTTTCTCTAATAAATCTTTCTGCATGCCATGGATACTTATCTTGAATGTATGCTTGGAGACTCTTAGGGTATGAGAAATCTATCCATCCACCATCAGTTCTAACAACACAGTGACACCTTGGTTGCCTAGACTTATCTCGATGAACCTTCAAAGGAGATTAAGCACTTCATTAGTTTGTTCTAAAAGGCCAATATAAATTTGACATCCTTCGAATATATAATGATCTACATGTGGAAGGTAAAACCGTGCTAGCTCAGTTACATCCAAGTCGAACCACTATAGCTACTAAAAAATACAGCATTCACTCTCATCAGTAAAAGGAAGAAGTCAAATTAACAGGCAGATTAATAGAAGGAAAAATGTAGATTCTATGTCACAATAGTAGAGGAAAGAATGGCATCAGTCAAAGGGTTCCATCTGTTGATCTATGTGCCAACACTTGCATGCAAACACAAACGGAGACGTACATACATGAATCTGTAGGATGACTTTAACACCACAAGAATAAAGAAAAGAGGAAACTGAAATTTTGATAAAAAGAAAATTTAGTTCAGCAAAACTAAATCTTCAGATAAAGAATCAAATTAAGTAGATAATATAAAGTGTTAATAAAAAAAATTAGGACAAGCACACAAAAGCTGCTGATTAGACTGAGATCAAAGGGCACCCATTCAAACTGAAAAGATTTAGGGTGTTTGTCAGATTTCAATGCCCATAAAAATTTTGAACAACCCAGTTTGTATGGTGTAAGTCAAATGGGTATTTTTTAGTGACAGGTGAGTGTGAAAAGAGCAACCTAACTAGTATGTGTTGCTAAAGCCACTCAAAACGCTACCTAGATTAGCCCAGCTTTTTTGAGCCCATTTTAAAGGACCATATCTGTAAGTTATAATTAGACATAGGAAGATTTTTCTTTTTTCACTATATTCAAATTGCAAGGAAGGTAAAATTGAGAGAGAGATAGAGAAGCATGCAATGCAATTAACCAGCTATAAGTAGAGGCAGAGCATTAACATGTGAAAAAAATTTCACATCCCAAAACCAGTATTTGCCTCAAGAATGCTAGGAAGCTTCTCTGAAATGGAAGAGCAATAAACAAAACCGCCATTGTTTATGCTTTTGTACAAGTGCATACTTTTTGACATGTTATTTTTTTAGTTTTAGCCTCTACATTTGTTAACAAGAAATATAACTTTTCCTCATATTGTCAGGTAAATTTCATTCTACTTAGCATGTAGCATTGTAACTAGAAACCCTACAGGATCCTTAAGGTCTATGATAATCCAGGCATAAACAAATATTTGTACAACCGTCCTTAAACTCTCCAAGAGTGAAGCCACCTCTGCGGACAACCAAAAGAAGCAAAATAAAAATCTATTAAGACATCTTGCTTGCGCTTGAGTTATGTAGTGAGCAGTCACAAGCCAAATGCCAAAAGGAAAGAATGCCATGCTGTCATGCATCCAAAATGTGTGAATAATACCGATACATGTATTCACCACTCACCTGAGCAAGGAGGCCAAAAAGACATGTTTATCAAACACAATTTGAGATTAGTAGGAAGCAAGGGATAAAAAATAACGAATTCATAGCAAATGAAACTCAGGACAAAACAAGGTAGAACCACGTTTGAAACTCTGAGCACCACATTACATTCAGTGGGAATTTATCTTCTAAATCAAGGCTAACCAAACAAAAAAAATTCATAATTTATTTGAGATGACTCAAGCCCAAAACATGGTAGAACCATGTTTGAAACTCAGAGTACTACTTTACATCTAGTGGGAATTTATTCTTCCAAATCAAGGCTTTCCAAATAATTTATTTGAGATAACTCAGGCACAAAATGTATCACATGAAAAGTAAAGTTCTCCACATACATTAGATGTTGCACCAATTATAAAAGAAAACAACAGTTGACCACAAGGAACATAAAAGGTTGCTTATATTTGCAAAAGATTTAGTCATTCGAGTATATTCATAGCAAATGCAGCTAGTAGAAAATTTTGACAGTAGGAATAAGTAACAATCAACTTTACTCTTTTAACTTTAGAGTAGATATTCTCCAAATAAGCAGCCTCTAAATTGGCCTACAAAGCAAATTGGCAATGGAAATATTGTGAAGTTTACCTGGAACACGTGTTTGATTATATAGCAACTCAACCAAAACACTGAAAAACCCCATAAAAGATAATGCCAGCAGAAACTCACCATAATAGAATTAGGTCCACCTCCAATTTTATCTTCAGAATGTGGATGATGACGAAGAAGCTTCTTTACCACAGCTTCCTTGTCTGCAACGGTTAACCATTCCCCATCCATATACCTAACATTAGGAAAAATAAATAGAAGGAAGAATCATAATGACAGAGTTGACTAAAATTTAATATTGGTGCACTGCAAATACTGATTGACTTGACTTATTAGTTGTTATATCCAAAAAGTATCTCAAACTTATCTGTTAGCATGATTTCCTATCAGTGGCATAAATCACAGGATCTATGATCAAAACCTAATTTCATTAGTATTTTAAAGAAATCTAGTTAGCTCACTACTCTGGAGAATATTTTTTCCCTAAGAACATCAGAAGATGGTTAAATAGACTTCAACGTTTTCCTTTCTTAAGAGTCAGCACTCAGCAAAACATTGAAATTTTAACTTGAAGTACATTTAGAGAGTTCTATTGTTGCTTATTTACTTGGTTTCCCAATTTGTCATACTCCAGTCTAACTAACTAACTACTTAGTTCTAGCAAATAGATAAGACAACCACATAGAGAATTCTTTTATTTATTCTAAAAATTAAATAGTTAAGATAACAAAATAAATTTTAAAAATAAAAGATAAATTTGTAAATATATATGTAACTCACATCTCTCTCATTTTCTCTCTAATTTTTCTAATTTGGAATGATTTGGATTTGTTAATAAAAAAAAAAAAAAAGAATTCTTTCCTAATCTTTCCTCAACTTTTCTTTCTTGCCGAGCATTAAAAAAAAAAAAAATTCTTTCTATTTTTTGCACTCACCGCTATCCATCTTTCAACTTTTTCACTCTACCAAGTACACCCTTAGACTTAAAGGGAAATGCATTTATCTTCTCTGGACAAATATATGAGTTTATGATGCAATGCTAACCTTAAAGCCTCTGAACAATGTCAGAACTCAATATTTGAAGCTACTAAATAGTGACAACTGACAAAGAATTAAAACGACAATTTGCCTTGTTTAAAAACAACATAACTACCATAATTTTGAATTATCGCGATCAAGAATCTGAGAATCCGAATATGCATGATCTAAAAATTTGTTAGGAATTCAAATTAATACATGCATGGGTATCAGATATGAGGCTATATTCCGCTTTAGGACTTGAGAAATTCAAGTTGCAATTATCACTTGCATTTTTGGAGGAGCTAAAACGCAACACTAATTGAAACTATAATTGTTCCGTTGAGAAATGAAATCACATTAGTAATTACTCAAATGTCTAATCTAACTACGTAAATGAAGCTTAAACAAATAGTAAAAAGGAATAGAGCCAAGAGACTGACCTATCAGAGTGAAGAATCTCTTTAGTGAGCGAAACGATAGGCTCGATGTCCCGAAGAATCTCTTCCTCATTATCCTTCCATTTCCTTTAATCAGGATCATCCCACCTATGGTACTTCGGTGGGTCCCTCACGCTCAGCACCTCAGTCCTCTTCTCTTCAAAGGATACATCCACTTCGTGCCCAGCCAACACTGAAGCGGTGCACCGAGGACCCCGCTGAGACGACAGTATTCCGGCGGCGAGATGGTTGTACCGTTGCAGCCTAAGCCGTAGCAGCGGAATCCCTTCAAGAAGCAGAGGAGCAGCCATGAGCTAAGCGTGGTCGAGGAAACCGAGGATCACTTTACCGGTCACTATTAGTAAGGCAGCCAGTAGAAGCGGCGTCGTTTTAAGGAAGTGGGCCAGATGGGAGCGAATTAAGACTAACAGCGAGTTCATAATTATGGACTTCATTTTTCACATGTTTGGAATTTATTTAATTTTGGACTGGGCCATGGATCCGCTTTAACTTGGTCATGGTCCCTATCCTAATTCCCCAAAGAAAATTCTACAATAATTCCTCTGCCACTAATAAATATATTTGTAATCGGACGAATTTAAATTCATTTAAATAAGTAATATTAAATGCTTTTGAAGATTGGTGAAATCTTACAGAATTACACATAAAATTAGCTTCTTTTTATCTGTTGTTATATGCAAAAAAAAAAAAATTGTGCTTAACGGTTAAGTTTACAATAAGTTCAAAATCATATTATCTATATTAATAATTAAGTGACGGAGAATAAATGAATAAATTTACGTGTATCATCTACAAAACTCATGGAAAATTATATGAACGATTTCTGTCTACCCAATTAATGAAGATATAAGAGAAAGAAAATGTGTGAGCACACTATCTCTTTTTAACATTTTCATATATATATACTATATTTTCTCATCTTTGCATGTGTTCCTTTTTTCATGAAATTTAGTTCATTTTCTATACATTTTTTTTCCTTAATTGATAAAGTGTTGGATGCATTTTGAAGTGATTTAAAAAAAAACATTTTTTGATTCGTTCAAAGATCAAATAAAGGTAAATTTAATCTAAATCCTTAAAATTTGATATTAATTCAACTCTTATCTATTAATATTAAAAACAGACACTTCACCCCAAAATTTTCAATAAAATAAATTAGTCATTCCCTTAATCAACCGTTAAAAACTTAATTTTAAAATTATTTTACTCTTTAAATCATATGAAGTGTTTTAAATATTCAACTCAATCAATAATGAATAAAGAAATATTAAGAACTATTAAGTTTTGAAATGTTAGTTTTATTTTTAATTTATTTTTGTTTATTTATTTGCTTATTATTTATTATTTTTTGATAATAAACAATAATAAAAATATTATGCTACTTAGTACAATACGTAATAAATAAAATAATAAACACCAAATAATAAGTAAATAGATAAACAAAACATAAATAAAAAATAAAATCAACCTTTCAAAACCTAATAGTTCTTAGTATTTTCTTATTCATTATTGATTAATTTGAGTATTTAAAATACTCCGAATAAGTTAAATGGTAAAATAGTTTTAAAATTAAACTTTTAACGATTGACTTAATAGTTGATTAACTGGAAGATTAATTTATCATGTAAACTAAAAAAATTTGAGGTGAAATGTCTATTTTTATACTAATTGACTAAAATTCAATTAAGATAAAATCTTAAAAACTTAGATAAAATTTAAATATTAAATAAATTAACAATTTCAACTAATGTCTATCTCTTAAAATATGCCAACTCAACCATAAATAAGCATGAAATGATTCATTCGACACCAATACTATTACAATAAAAAATATCTTGAGTAGCACTAAACGCAGTATGTTGATGGGGTAGAGGAATTGTAAAAATGGACATACTGTGTTACATGGCATTGTTGTCATCAATAATTCGGGAATGGGACTAATGGAAAGTGGCAAGAGATTCGAGTACATGTTCATGTTTCGCTTGCACAATCACATCAAAAACTCATTGAAACTGTTCTTATTCAAGCTTGTAATTGATGGGATTAAAAAAAATCTTAATCCTTAATTATGAAATTGTCAATTTTAATAGACTAAAACATAGAGAATAATTAATGTATTAATCAACTTAACTTATTTTTTAATAAGAAATTGTCAATTTTAATAAACTAAAACATAGAGAATTATAATAAACTTAACTTATTTTTTAATAATTATGTATTAATAATTATAATTATGTATTAATCAACTTAACTTATTTTTTAATAATAAATTTTCATTCAAAATTATAATAATAATTAATATATTACGTTCTATGAATGCATAATTTCATGATATGATAAATATAAATAATAATAACAATAATAAATTAAGTTCAATTTCATAATTAGTGAAATTTGAATTTAAAACGTAAAAATTTCAAGACTTTCCCCTTTCACTAAATTAAAATTTTATTTGTAATCAACTTAATTTCTAAGAAGATCCTTGTTTGCACTTTTAATTGCAATTAATTGGATATTTTAAGCTGAAATTACTAAATTACTATGCATTATAACTTTTTTTTAACAATGAAATATTATTTTCTTTCTCATTTTCAAGATAATGCATGGATTATTTTGAAAATAATATGTGAACTTTTGGAAATTATCCAATCATAACAAATAATTATGTAAATATCAAGCACTTGTAACTGTAATTTTTGTATAAAATCTTATTGAATAATTTGAAATTATAATTAATTAATTATAATATAATAATTATAAATGATATACTTCTGAAATTTAAATATTAGTAATGCTTCAATTATTTTTTGAAACTGGCCCGCATGTCATCTGCGTAGTACTTTACATGGTTTTATTGTTTCTCTGATTCTCTCCGCAATTTATTTCATTGTCCTTTGAATTTTAATTTTTGTTCCGATAATGTATATTAAGATCATATTTGGTATAAGAAATAAGGATAATATAGAAAAATATAAGATCGTGGATATGATAAAATTAAATGATATCATTTTATTTTATATTTGATGTGTATAATGATTAAAAATAAGATATGATGATTTTTTTTTATATTTTATCATATTTATTATGTGTAAAATTAAAAATAGCACAAAATGATTTATTCTGTAATACTATTTTATAAAGTAATAAAATTTATATTTATAATTTTTTATTATAAATATAAATCAAAAATTAAAAACTTCAATATTTTTAATAATATTATAATTTAAATTTAAATTAATTAGCTATTTTTTAATAAAATTATTTTTTTTTAAATTTTAATTTACCTTTTAAAAAAATTAATTTTTTATAAAAAAATTCTCTGTAATTTTTAACTTTTTTTCTTTTCTTTCTTTGCTGTTATTATTTCTTTATATTATTATGTGTAAAATAATTTATTTGATAGTAAGTTAAAGATATTTATTCTATAAAAATGAGTTTTTCTGTGATATAAGTTAATTTTTTTGAAAGAAAATTATTAAATATTTTTTACCAATTAAGAGAAAAAACAAGTTAAATTTAATAAGTCAAAATTTCTAAACTAAAAAATATATAATTTTTAATAATTTTATGGTTAATAGTTATTTTTCTTTCCAATCTCCTTCATCTTTACCTTTCTTATGGCAAAAAGAAAAAAATTAAATGTATATTTATTTTTATGGTTTCTTCATTTTCTTTATTTTTTACCAATTAGAAGTAAAAAAGAAAAAGAAAAAAATACAAGCTAAATTTAATAAGTCAATTTTTCTAAACAAAAAAAAATACAATTTCTAATAATTTTACGGTTAACAATTATTTTCTTTTCTTTCTTCCTCTTTTTTTCTTTTCTTACATGCCCAAAGAAAAAAAAATTTAAACGTAAAAAAATCTAATTCAAAAAATATATTTTATAATAATTTTTATGTTTAAGAATTTATTTGCTAAAAATGATTTAAAATTTTGATAATATCCAAAAACTAATTTTTGAAAAAAAAATGAATTGTTCAAAAGAAATATTATTTTATAAAATTATAGATTTATTTTTATTCAGAAACAAGAAAAAAATGAAAAGAAAGAAAAAAAATAAAAAATGGGAAAAAATAAATTTGAATTAATTAATTAAAAAATGATTCTTATTATTTTAATATATGTTTAAATTAATTTATAAATATAAATTTTAAAAATAAAATAATAAAATAAGAGTGCTTATTTTTAAACTCATAAAATTAGAAATAATTATTACTTTTTAAAAAAATTATATCATTCTATATTAAGAAAATCACTAATTATCTTTATAATTTAGTACTTCCCGTAATATGTATATCAAAAACATAAAATAAAATAATAATTATTTTATTATACCCATCATCTTAAGTATTAAATATGACGTAAATACTTATTTTTTATTTTCAATTATTTTATATTATATTTTTTTATTTGATTATTATTACACCTAAAATCATGAGATCCACATGTCCCACGAAAAGAAAGCCAACCACAAGTCATGTATCCAATTCTTTAAAAATAATAATAATAATTTGCGGTTATATATCACCTCACCTCACATACGCCCAGAGGCGGACCCCTTAGGAGCGTGGTGGCCCCTCGTTGGTCAAAAATAATTTTCAAATTATATATTTAAATAAATAAATATTTTAATCAACCCTCGGTTGTAATAAATAGAAGCAGATTTATTTATCAAACGTTAGGATAAAAGTTAAATCTTAATTTTTTTACTGTTAAAAAAAATTTATTTGAATATTATTCTAATCCGATTAAGATTAATTTAAATTATAAAATAAATAAAAATATAAGCGAATCAAAAATAAATAAATAAATAAATAATATTTTTTTTTACATCTTACTAATTTTATTTGAAAGAATTATTTTTATATATAATGTTAACATATAAAGCTCATATTCAAAATTGCAAATACGCGCATTAACATCGAGCTTTTAAAGTTCAAAAGAGTTGATAATTTTGCTATAATATTGTCGAAGCTATAAAGAATAAAATGTATCAATTTGTTTATTTGGTATTAACATAACTCTTGGCTGTATTTGTTGCTAATGTGACAGTGAAAAAACGTTTTTAACAATGAATATCTTGAAATCTTTTCGTGTTAGATAATTGAGATGTTAATTATGTAATGCCGAAAAAGATATTATAAAAAAATTATTGTGTAATGTTTTTTAAATACAATATTGTAATTTTTTTGACTTTATGACTGGATTGATGAAAAAGTTTAAATTTTATTATTATTATATTGAAGAGAAGATTCTAATATTTCACAATCAAACTAATCCTGATTTCCTTTCCCTAAATTTCCAAGTACTCCAACATTCTATTATCAAAAAAAAAAAAAAAAAAAAGAAAGTTCTGCAACATTCTCCTCTCCTTTTTGTTTAAGTCACACCACCCCCAACCCCCACTCTTTAACTTCTTTTTCTTTTTTCTTAATAAATTTGATAGAGCACATAAACTCAGCCTACTAAATAATTAAAAATTTAATTTAAAGATTATTATTTTTTAAAAAGATTTAAGTTTAATATTTAAAACTCTCTTTTCTTTATACTTCTTTATAAATTAAATAAAATAAAATAAAATAAAATAAAAACTCAATCCCCTACAAACTTCACTTCATTAATATTAAAAAAACGTTAACAATAATATAAAAAATACAAGATTAATATCTAAATAAATAACCCAGTCGAACCTTAAAGAATAAAATTTTAATTATTATAATTAAATAATAAATAATTATAGAAAATTTTTGCACTAGTAAATTCAAAATTTTATGATTAAGTGATTTTTTTTGTGTAAAAATCAAAATTAAAGATAAGATACAAGGATCAAACCTTTTTTTTTTTTTTTTATCTTAAACTTACAGTTATTATACATTTTTTAATTAAAAAAATAATAAGATGAAAATGTATGGATATTCTTTTGTCTTTTTTATTCTAAATCTTTGTAGTAATAGACAAATCTTGAATTCTCAAAATCAATAAATAGTAAATCTTAGAATCTTTGAACATAAACTTTGAGATTACAGCTTTTCCAAATTTCAGAACTTCTTTTATAAACCTTCCATAACATTCATCACATGGAGACGCATGGATAATGTTCAAGAAGCCATCCCCTGTGCCCAATCTCATCTCCCACCCAGTTTAGGAGTCATCTTTAATTTGATTTTGACTTTTCGTTTCCATGACTTTGACTTTGACTTCATAAGACCGAAAAATCAGTGGTGGGCTCAAGGAAAGTATTATGAGGATGGAAACGGCTTATAAAAGCGGAGGAAGACTGTTTCGTTCAAAAAGAAAGACGAAAGCTAACAAAGAGAAAAGCCAAAATGAAATCTGATTTTGAAGTCCGTCGGTCTGGACATTTCCAAGAAGAAGAAAACAGAAGAAGAGCCTGAAAACATGTTCCTCTGTTAAACTTTTTCTTCGGTTTTCCTCTACGGTTTCGCCCAGGATAATAACCTGTGGCTTTTTTTTTTTCTTAGTTCTTCTTTAGTTTAGTTAATTATCGTGGATGGGCCAATCAGTTTCGACGGCGAAACTTATGAGCCGTCGAGATTGTAACCATAGCCAACGGTCAAAATCGAAATCGATGGCTCTGATCTGTCCGATGCAAGCTGAGGAAGCCGAAGAGCTTGACCGAAGTAGCATTGATGGATTATCGGATTTCATCTCGGATCTACCCGACGATTGTATAGCTTGCATTTTTCAGTCTCTTAGTCCCGCTGACCGAAAACGATGTTCTCTCGTTTGCCGGCGGTGGTTGAGGATTGAAGGACAGAGCCGTCACCGACTCTCCCTCAATGCCCAATCAGATCTGCACCCTCTGATTCCTTCCATCTTCTCTCGCTTCGATGCTGTCACGAAACTCGCTCTGAAATGTGACCGTAGATCTGTTAGCATCGGCGACGGAGCGCTTGTTCTAATCTCGGAGCGTTGCCGGAACTTGACTCGCCTTAAGCTCCGAGCTTGTCGCGACTTGACCGATGCAGGCATGTCAGCGTTCGCTAAGAACTGCAGGGGTCTAAAAAAGCTCTCGTGTGGATCTTGCACCTTCGGAGCTAAAGGCATGAACGCCGTGCTCGATAACTGTCCAGCACTCGAGGAACTCTCTGTGAAACGACTTCGGGGCATCAGCGACGGAGCTACAGCTGAGCCGATTGGGCCGGGGGTGGCTGCGGCGGCGTTGAAAACGATTTGCTTAAAAGAGCTTTGTAATGGACAGTGCTTTGGTCCGCTTATTATTGGTGCTAAGAATCTGAAATCTTTAAAACTTTTTAGATGTTCTGGTGATTGGGATAAACTTTTCCCTCTTATAGTGGACCGGGTCACTGGTATGTTGGAGATCCATATGGAGCGGATCCAAGTCAGCGATGTCGGTCTTGTGGCGATATCCAACTGTTTAAACCTAGAAATTCTTCACCTCGTTAAGACTCCTGAGTGCACCAACGCGGGGCTCGGAGCTGTTGCAGAGAAATGTAAATTGTTAAGGAAGCTTCACATTGATGGATGGAAAGCAAATCGAATAGGTGATCAAGGGTTAATCGCTGTTGCAAAATCTTGCCCCAATTTACAAGAATTAGTTCTTATTGGTGTTAATCCAACGATAATGAGTTTGGAAAGCTTAGCTTCGAATTGTCAGAATTTGGAACGGTTAGCCTTATGCGGTAGTGATACTGTTGGTGATGCGGAGATTTCATGTATTGCTGTAAAATGTATAGCTTTAAAAAAGCTTTGTATTAAGAGCTGCCCTGTTTCAGATCATGGAATGGAAGCGCTTGCTAGTGGTTGCCCTAACTTGGTTAAAGTGAAGGTGAAGAAATGTAGAGGAGTAACTTCAGATGGTGCTGATCGGTTAAGAGCAAATAGGGAATCGCTTGCGGTTAATTTGGATACAGGGGAACATTTAGATGCGAGTGTCAGTGATGGTGGGGCACAAGATAATGGAGTTGAATTTCCTCCGGTGGTGGCTGGTCAAATTGGAGCTCCTAATATTGCTTCGAGCAGCACAGGTCGATCAACATCGTTTAAATTGTTAGGGCTTTTGAGTGGAAGGGGTTTAATGGCTTGCACTTTGAGGAGGTTGGCAAGTAGTAATGGCAGTTCACGGAGTTAATTTGGGATTGGAGGAGGCCAAGTTGCAATGAAAAAAGAGAAAAAAAAAAAAAACACTCTTTGTCTTAAACTATTTACATTATTTTGTGCTGTAGAATCCAATTCTGTTGTCTGGGTATTTAATTCAATGCTGTGTGCTGTTGATTGCCTTTTGAATTGAATCTTCATCTTCGAAAGTAATTGTCCCTTTTTTTATTTTCCTATATTTTTGTTGAGTCTTGGTTTCTTATTTAGCAACCTCTCTCTATGTATTCTTCTTCTTCTTTTAAAATTTTTTTTTTTTTTAAACCTCACAAGTATATTATCCTGGATGGAAATGAAAGAGCAGCACCTTAACACATTAGTTAGCTCTGCTTCTGCTTCTTTTGATGCGTATTGAGTATGATACATTTGCCCATTAGATATGAGTTGTGTTTGTATTAAAAATACTTGACTGTTCTATTTCCAGCATCAAAATGTTGAATGCCAGTAAAATAGTAATAGAAATTTTCTGTTTTATAGTCAATTTATATTATCTATTGTATGTTCACTGAATTGTTTCAAACATAGTCAAAAGGAAGGTTAAGAGCTTCTGGTTGCTTGTATTTTTTTGCTATGGCTTCATGATGTGCAAGATTAAGTTGTTTTATTGGTTAGAAACAGCATTAAGAAATTTATTGAGAGATAAAATGATACATATAAGAACAAGGAAATGTGTAATCATGCCAAATGCTGTCGTGCATCGCAGTTTTTGTTATGAAACTAGGAAGTCAGCTAGAATGTAGTTAGCTTTACTCATTTACTTATTAATAAATAATACGTAGTTATTAACTTTACTCGTCTTAATTTTTGTCTAAAATTTAGTAGCATTTTTCAATGTTCTCTTAAATATTACATTTCAAACAAATGTAACTTTATGTACTTATTAACTTTACTCTTAGATTCAGAAGCACTTGAATGTTAGTTGGCTTGTGGAACTAATGGTCAGCCTCAGTTTCCTAGGGCTGGAATATGCCATTTTAGCATTGCTCATTGAGCAGCTTGTGAATCTTTAAATGGTTATGTCATCCATCTTTCTCATATACATGCACTTTCTTTATCAATCAAATGATGCCTGCTGGGAAACTATATTTTGTTTTCACTGATGTAGAACATACAGGTTCCTGAAATTATGCCATCCATTGGTTTGACTTAGTTATTATTAATATATACTATATCTAAATTAGTAGTATGTCACTTTAACATTTTCCCCCATAACTAGCATGCTTGTGAAGGTTTTTTTCTTTATACCCTTTAGGCTGCAGCACCTCAGCAATGTATAAGGAATAATACGACGCGGTCAGTTGCAAACTAATTTCATATATCATGAGCATATGAATCTTTGATTGCATGTGTGCTTACATACATACATTTTACATACACCGTTGGTTAAACATGTAATGTATTTAAAAAGAACTGGTTTCAACTTGTTTGTTTAGGGTATTGTCAAGGTGAAGGATGTGCTTAAGAGCACGAATTGGTTTAAAAATGTTGTTACATATTCACTGATAGGAAATGCATTGTAGACTGAAATAGAGTGGTAATTTCACCAACTAATTTCGAAGAAAATGTGTTCATAGACCCACTGTCGGTCTAGGGTCTTCGATTGAGAAGAGTTGGCATGCCTACCGCCGCATTATTTATTCCAAACCTTGAGTTGTTTTCTTTTGAATTGCGATCTATCAAAGTCTCACGTCATTTCTTACATGCCCATCAAGAAAATAACTTCGAAACAGCCGTGAGTTGCCGGAGACTTTGCTTTTGAAAATCCAATTTTCAAATAAACCTTCATTTTCTTACTCTAAAAAAAAATTCTGCAAATCTAGTATTTCTAATTTAAACGCATTTTATAAGTTAGAAGCTTTCATTGTTTGAAAAAAACAAAAAATTGGTCGTTGTAACGGTATAACTTT
The DNA here is from genome assembly GCA_033439115.1 of Firmiana major. NCBI lineage: Eukaryota > Viridiplantae > Streptophyta > Magnoliopsida > Malvales > Malvaceae > Firmiana > Firmiana major. Next base: position 49,928,822 of record CM065909.1, read on the forward strand.
TCACATTTGAAATGCGTGAGTGCTGATTTTTCAGAACTTCACATTGGGATATTGTTAATGTTTTGGTTGAAAAGCGTTTTATGATCACAGAATTCATGCTTTCTTCTCCCATTGCCTGCCTTCCACGCGTTTTATTTATCTTAGAAGACTTTCGAAAATTCCTGGAGGATATCTCTTGGAAGCTGAAAGAAAAAGAAATGAAAAAGCGTTGTTTCGTGCATAGACAAAAGACCATATGGACCACTGTGAAGTATGAACCATGGACGCCAACTTTGTATTAGAATCCTAGGAGGACGAAACAACATGACAAAGCTACTGTAGATTTGCGTGGCTGACCCATTAACTTGTGAAAGGACACAAGCTTACACAACCATAAGCTTGTGAGCTTAGCTCTGTCATCCCTGGATTCCACTTCCCATGAACGATGAGATTGCAAACAACAATGAATATTCATTGGAAGTTTGTTACTAGTCTTGAAAGATTGTCTTCTTGTGGTTTGTGCATTGACTATTACCTTGCTAGCTAAAATGCTTTCGGACTTTGAGGGATGGATCCTCTCTACTTTTCAGCTAGGGTAGAACTCTGACTTTGATCGATCCATGACTTTGATTAGATGCAATGCAAAATGAAATCCGACTCTAGAAGAGTGAAAAGTAGGACATAGAGAGAGGAAAAATCAACACATCACTTGTGGATATTCATAGAGAATGAAATATTCAAAATGCCAACCAGGACCAAGCCTAAACGCCCGATTAACAGCAACATGATTCATACGAGTCGAACTTCGCGTATATCAAAGCATATTAAAGATCAGGAATCTCATTTAAAAAAAGGCGCTGGTAATTGATTTCACTAAGATCTAAATTGCATCACAAGACTATTAAATTCATAGTGTCGACAATACATTGATAGCTATTGCATGCTTGATAACATCAATTGAAACTTCCATAGATCCAATGATCACGTTATGGAAGGATATTAGTTTCACCTAGCAACACGTTGCTCAGACTGCAGCGGCTGAATCTTGTACTGAACCATAGTCTTAACTATATCGTGGGATCCTTTTATTTTACTTTCTTTTCCTTCTGGACTTCAGGCTTTTGATATATGATAATTTGACTCAGGATTGTGCCATTTGTCAAGATACCAAGTACAGAGCCCATAACAACTTTGTAGGAGTCAAGGACAGCAAAATGCATAAACCTATATATATATATATATATAAAAGATGGCTGACAAAAGCTCAGAAGGGAAATAGAAACAGTTCAGAGAACAACTGTGTAAATGCAGTTTTTCATAATGTAGAATGTATACTTATGACCAAAGAAGACTTAGAAGTCATCCAAAAAGATACGATGGAACAAATGTTGGAAGAAACCATTATCCTAAATGAGAATCAGTGGAGGATAATTCATGTCGACGGCTTAATGTGAGTTTATATATTGGTTCATATAGTCTACTCTAATATTGGAATAAAAGCTTTGTTGATGATGATGAGAATGTATCTCTATGAGTTTACATTGTAAAAAAATTTTGGAAGTCATAATTTATCTTCTGTTTTCCTAGAAAAATGAAGAGAAAATGCTTTGGAAGAAAACTATTTACATCTAAAGAGAAACAGAGAATAGAATTAATAAGTCATGGAGATTTTTTAATAAATAATTTTATAAAAAATTTTAGAAGATGAAAGTAAATATTAAAAAGGATACCACTTGTTGGGGCTTTTTCCTGGATGCTGGTAAAAACTCTCACTGCAAGAGAAAAATATCAAATGAACTTAGCTTCTGCCTTGTCATTGGCACAGAACAACACTACCTCTATGACTCTCTGAACATTAATACTCCAATTGCTCCGTTAACAATATGGGCTTACCAAGGGAGCCAGCAGAATTCATTAAGCATGTTAAGAAGCTGAGCTCCCCAGTGCTTTTGTTCTGCTCAAAAAATAATTGTTCGTTAACAACATTAGAGAATTACCTAAAAGCATATACAGTTGTAAATAAATAAAAAGGTCACACAAGAGGGACATGCAATTAAGACGGTAAGCAGAACAAACAGAATAACTCATAATCATTTTGTGGAAACTGACCTGGATTTAGTTATATCTAGTTAGATAAATTAGCAATTTACTATATAAATCAGTCAAGTTATAGATGTTTACTAAATCTACCTAAGAAAGAAGCCTTTCATTATTTTAATTGGTTTGATCATAAATAGGCAGCGTTCTCCTTTTATCGAAGTAATATTTACCACTTGATGATGCAACCGTGCAACAAAGACTGGGTATTGATGATTTCCCACCATCCTACTCAATATGTTTTCAACATAACAGCACTAGATCACTTGCAGGCAAAAACACCGCCAGAAACTATGAGTTTTTACATGTTATAACTTTTACAGCATTTAGTGATTACGAAATACCAGCCCCCTCCAGGTGGTACACAAGCATGCACATGTAAAAACAGGAATGGCCTTATACAGATTTATAGATGGTTGTAAAATATATATCTGAGAAAGGTTTACAATTTCTTTCCCTTTAATTAATAAATAAATTGCTGACACTGCAGTAATTTCAAATGCCAAAATGTTGATTAATAAATTGTACAATTTAAGTGCAGAATGAAAAATACACTATGGAATTCAAGTTATACTTACAGAAAAGTTCTTCCATATTTGAGGCACCCTGGCAAAGAAAAATATTGCATGCTGAGATGCCTGTAGCATGTCACGTCCACTTTTAGTGTTAGCCATACAAAAGCTCGATAATTGCAAAATTAAAGCTTCAGAATATTAGGACACATATATCTGTTAGTAATATCATCCCCATAACCATAAATTGATGAGATAAAAAAGGTAAAAGAACATAGAGGAATGCAAGCAGGGCAGTCTGTGTTCAACAATGTTTTCTAAAATCTAAATACAGTAAGGACAGTGAAAATTGCTACTCACATATAGAGCTTCAAAAAGAATAGGATCAATTTGACCAGCTAAGACTGTTGGTGCTATGGCACAATATCTGAAATATCATCATGTTAAGGAAACATGTATATGTTTTTCATTCCTGCAGATCATAAGCAAAAAAGAAACTCCAAACTACAGAAATAACAAAGGAAAACATAACAGAGAAAGCAAGCAGGTTACAGTAGCGCCCTGATCCATGTTGAGATGCCCACAGGTTGTGAAAAGTAGTAAATTATAGCAACTAAGATTAGAGCTGTAACAGAAGAAAAATCAGGTCAAACATTAGGATGCAATATCAGTTTTTCAAAGTATAAATAATTAATTGTATGAAAGTGGACAAACTAAACCAACCAAAAGATGAACAGGGTATTTGCTTTGTGAAGATATGAAGTTTGCGTCATATCTCAGAACTACAAGGCTTAACCAGTTCGGGAAACTATATTGGTTGGTTCCAATTATCAAGTATGCATAGTATATTAATTTCTGAATTCTATTTCTAATATATCCAACAAACAAGCAACCACAGACACATGCATACACATACAAACCCATGCATGTGTGCACATGCACCATATGGCACAAAGCAGCAGAGGAAATGGGAAAGGAGCAAGGCAACACTAAACTGGTTTGTTATTGCAAGATATTAATATGCATATTACACAAAAGAAATCAAGGTTTTGTTAGCTTAAATTTGTATAAATTGAGTTTAGTGGTTTGGACTTTGCATCAGAATGCTTGTTGTTATCCTGCTTATGGTCCAACCTACACACAATTTAGTTCCAAGATCTGGATGCCTACTGCAGAACAAGTCAGACTAAAACAATTTCCCCCATCATGGATCAATGGCATATCAATCGTCAACATAGCCGACAGTCAAATAAACAAACATGACTCTATTTCCAATATCTTATGGGAAGGTCAGCATGACTTCCCGAATTTCTTATACAACACAAGAACTTCTCAGTAACATGCAAAATCACATTAAAAAAAAAAAAAAAAAAAAACCCTACTAGACTTACCTTGGATCAAAAGAAATGCCAATTCTCCATAAGCTGAAAAGGGTAGTCCTTTATGCAGGCAATATGCCAAAGCAATGGTATAACCAACTACTTCAAGCTCAAAGGCTACAACACTCAGCCCTCTAACACTTTTATGTTTCAAAATTTTTAATATCTGCAATGGTTACAACAATAATAATAGCATTATTACGTAGCTGAAAAAGATCCAAGTAACAATTTAATAAGAAAAGACATTAAATGATCTCAGTAGAGGAATTGCATAAAAGTTAATTAAGTTGATCTCATTTCTACATAAAAATCAGTGCTTTACAATGAAACTAAACGATCCCAATGCTTTACCAATCAAAAACCTAGGATTGAGATATTTAATTTCTGAGATCAGTGTGTTAATAATAAAAAATTTGAATCTTTGAAAGAAACGAAAAAAACCCAAAAGGCCAATTAAGTTAAATAAGGGTTTGGTGAATAAGGAAAGGGAGAGAGACCTGAGGGAGTTTGACGGTGGTGGAAGCAGCGACGATGGCGTAGCCGAGGAGCTTGGAGATGAGAGGTAGCAAACAGTCCTTTGGAGGGAAAGTTCCGTCTTTTAGAGATCCAACTACGCAGCTGAAGTCGATTCCCAGGTAATCCATTCTTTTTCTTCTGCTTCTTTGCTCTTCTGCTTTCTCTGCTCTCTGTTTATTCGTTTCTTAAAGGCCTCTTATCAATAAGGAAACAAAGCACAAAACCCAATGCTTTGTTTGTTTGTTTTTTTTTTTTTTTTGGAGTAGAAATAATTTGAAATTTGGTTGTAACTCGTTTGAATTTAAACTTAAAAAATTTTAACTTTAAAAAATCGATTTTGAGTTAAGAGTTATAAGTAGATTTTGTAAAATTAAATTTGATTTGATTTATTATTTTTAATTTTATATATTTAAATTCAAGTTAATCTATTATTTAAATAATTTATATTCAAATTTAATTTAAAATATAAATAAATTAAATCTCGAATATTAATAACCATAAATAACTTCATTAGTATACGCCCTCCCTTTCTAACCCATCGCGCAAAGGCATGATCTAAAGTCCAACCACTCAGAAATGGACCGAACTCCTCTAATCGGAAAGCCAAATCTGGACCGAGAGTCCACTGGACCTAAGTGCTATTTTCTGATGAAGCGAAGTTGTGGATTGTTTGGACTTCGGCCATTCTAGTCTGGGCTAAGTAAAAAAAATTGGAAAACTCAAATTTTGGGATAGTAATGGACAAAACATTGACTACAAGTGATTCCAGTAAAATCAAAAACAGCAAATACCCGTAAAATTAATGTTAAACGGTAGCGTATTTGGATTTAATTATAACAGTATTTATGAAGTAAATAATAAAATTATTATTAAAAATATTATATTAAAATTAAAAAAAATAATAAATAAGGATAAAATTATAAATGTGCTGCATATGAAAGATAAAATTATTATTAAAAATATTATATTAAAATTAAAAATAAATTAGTAAGGATGAAATTGTAAATGCACTACATTTAGAAGTTTTGTTTAAAGTAGTAATTTTTTCTTACAATCTAATAATCTGATAGGTTCAGACGTACAAATGTGAATTAATGCAAGTGAATATGATGAAAATATTATATATTTTATGTTCCAAGTTTAAAGTTTTAAAGGGTTTTCAAATACCAATGAATTTGTAAATTTTGTTAATGAATTCCTAACTTTATTCTACATTATTTTGTAAAAAAAAAAAAAAAAGGACTTGAATGTGTCTTAATCATGCAATATTTTTGTTGAGCTTTGTCACTCTATCCACTGCCATGGAAGTTACAGCTGCTAGATTTTGAGGTTGACAGAAAGAATCTAGCGTAATCTAGTGGCTATGTTTCATAATCTAAACCAGACAAGAAGCTCCAGTTCTGTACAGAAATTTTCATTGGATTTGACCTCTCGTAGCCCTATCACGTACATTTACTAGCTGATGTCAACAATGAGGCGCCATATAATGAACATTTATAAGTTCCAGATATAATAGCATTTCATTTTCCTTCTTCCTGTCTGCCATAATTGCATCCTACTTGTATAGTTTTCTAAGTCATTTGGGGTTCTCTGTTTTGAGCTGTACATTGGGTAGGAAGTGGGTGTTTCGTACCTACGACCCAAGCAGGCAGGCTCAAGGTTGGTTGAACCATTAAATATTGAGATGTTTTAGTACTTTTCCAATTGAATTGCTCCATGAGAGCAGCAGCTTTTCTAACTATGTGACAAGACATTTATTTCTACTTGGTTCTTCTCTGACAAGAGGCCCGATTCCGCTTGGATAGTTGTTCTTGAGTAGAAGAAAGTTAAGCATTCTAGACCCAGCTTGAGTAGTTGAGTCTGGTTTTGATAAACTGAAATGCTCTGTAAAGCATTGTGGACACCATAAAATTACAAATTTGGAACTTCCCCAACTCTTGGTTCTACGTTTCTTCTTCTTTGCTTTAATGTATTGTCGCTTTTGTAGGTACCCAGAGATGCTGTTTAGCATTGGGTACGTAGGTACAAACACAACATTGACTGATGCTTGCGAGTTTTTTTATTTATGTCTCCATTTGATCATACGCAGAAGTGGACCTAGGCTGGAATTTAATAACTTGTTCTTAATTATGTTTTGCTTTGCAGATTTGAGGATCATTGAAAGAAACATCAGTTTGCTACTGGAATCACTACCATTTCTGAAGGGAAAAGATTATCTTTGTTGGAGCCAGTGTAGGCTGTTTGGCTGCATAGCAACACAGCAAGAAAGGCTAGGTAATAAAAATTTTTCTGGACTGATGTTTCTGATGAGATTTAGGCTTGTGGTTTGCATCAATGGAGGCCGTTGTAGACTGTTGAATACTAAGAGATAAGGAAAGGCAAAGAAAAGTGATTCTTGAAGGGTGGATAGGGCCGCGCCATGGATGTCCTTTTAGAAAGAGTTGGGATGCTCTTTTGCCTTACTAATGGTAGCTGTCAATCGTTATACCTGCCCCCACTATCCATGCCACCGTCCCCATCTCGGTGTTCAACTTGGACCAATATCTTCTGCAATTATTAAATCAAATTCTCAAGAAACCATTAGCTGAACTCTGTCATATTACTTCGAATTGCTAACTCTTGTCTTCAACATTAGGCTGCAGCTATATGTAAATTACATTCTTACTCTTGATTAGGGTTAAAATACAAAAAAAAAAAAAAATGAATTTATGACTCCTTTAAATGGAACTTTTCTGTATTTTCCATTTACATTTGACAGACTCATAACATTTCATGCAAATTTAGCTTAGGAAACTGCAGTGTGATTGGATAACTTTCTATTTGAAGGTGAATACTGCTGTGTGAATGGAATCCAGTTTACAACCTGATATATAACCCCAAGCATGATGCTGCACTCTCAGTAATTAAAAGGATTGCTACAGGACCACATTTCTTTTTAAGAAAGTAAACAAAGATTTCATTCAGATTTCTTCTTTCTCTTTTTCAGAGTTTAAGAACATGCATTTCTTAAATAAACTGGTGTAGAACTGAATATTGAATCCACAGATATATTAACCATTCTTGGATGGCTCACTCTATCAAGTGCTTGGGCAGATAAAAGTGGTTTCTTGACTGCTTTTCCAGCTACATTGATGGGCACCTGCGCCAGCATGATTCTTCCCCAAGATTGCAACCCACTTTAGCTTGACCAAGGGTTCTTGAGTAATATGGCAAGGGTTGTGCAATGTAACACCAAAATAAAGCAGAAGGGGTGTTCTGACATTGAAACCTGCAATATATTATCAAGATATGGTCTCTGAAAATGCCCTTTTGGATGACCTTGAACATAAAGCTTGAAGCCTTTCCAGTTCTTGGAACAAGAGAAACAATGTAGTTATGACAGATGAGAACCTGGATTCCATATCTTAGGACATTGATATTGTTCGATCCCTTGAAGAGCTATACAATTCTTATCATTCTCCTCCATCCCGGGGAATTTTGCCAAGCTCAGATTCATGACCATTTCACTTTTCCAGCTATAAGCTTTTACAAAGCAGATAGGTCAATAATCTTAAAACTTATCATTATTGATTCAGAATAATAAGAGCCATCAGCCATTCAGGACCACTGCAACTACAGCAATAGACAAACATACGTATTGACACCAACTATTGTTAATAAAAAAAAAAAGGAACAGTGAAAAGATGTTTTTGCACCCTCACTTTCCTAAACCTTTAAATAAGCAATTAATTCTCATCAGTCTAATTAAATAAACACACATTTTCTTTTTTTTTCTGTTGATTTTTAGCGAATACTATCAAATAAGTACCTTTTACTGAAAAAGAAATGCTGTCAATTTCTAAGAACAGACGTTAAATGTGTCTAGTTGTTCAGTAGCATAGTATTCAATTTTCATGCACCATTTTGCACACTTTGGCTGCTCAAATGTGAGACTCTATAGTCTGCATGGTGAGATAATCCCATCAAAACTCTCACATTATCATATCCTAATCAAAAAGAATTATTAAAATCAACTGTTTCATGCTGGAAAGACACAAATTTAAAGAAGCTCCCATGGGGAAGCTTGTCTGCTCAAGAAATGCGATCCCCGAGTCCTTAGCAGGGAGAGTGCATCAAACTCGCCAACAATTTTATTTGGGTTGTTAAACTGGTCGTTTTTCTTACATTTGAATCAACCATAAATCAACTGGCCCCGCCATTAATCAGAGCAGGTAGTGTACATTGTGAAAATAAATTCAATTGGAGCGTGTTGCTTACATTGAATTGTCAGCAGTTGGACTGTGGCTATGCTTTTTCTTGCTCTTGCCTTTTTATATATGCGACTTTAAACTATGACTCTTTGTTCCAGTGGCAGCTCTCTTTATCTGACTCTCTCTTGCTCTCATTTGTGAGTGATAATGGAAGATGGACTTCCCATGCTTAACTGTCTTCTGCAGCACACCCTACGGAGCTTGTGTTCACATTCAGATTCTTCTAATTCTTCAAAGTGGGTTTATGCTGTGTTTTGGAGGATACTGCCTCGAAATTATCCGCCACCAAAGTAAGAAAAAGAAAATGAATGCATACTAGTAAATGTTGAGGCCAACTGGCTTGATTGGTTCAGCAAAGTCTTAATGTCAAAACCAAAGTGATAATGAATTTGTCTAATGTCATGTGCACTTAATGTCTGTAGATCAAATTGCTCTCTTGCAGGTGGGATTATGGAGGGAGTGCTCTTGATCGTTCCAAAGGAAACAAAAGGAACTGGTAATTCAGTTAAATTTTTGTGGCAAAATCACGTTTCATCTTGTTCAATTGTAAACTCCTGATGACTTTTGTGTTTCAGGATCCTTGTCTGGGAAGATGGGTTCTGCGACTTCCATGAATGTGAGCGTGCTGGAAATGGCTATGTAAAGGGGAGGTTTGGACCTGAAATTTTCTTCAAAATGTCGCATGAAGTTTATAATTATGGAGAAGGGTGAGAATTCCTTCAACTATAGTGAATTCCTTGACAAAAATAAAGTAATGATTACAAGAGCTGAATGCTGAAGTTAATGGCACTTTGGTTACAGATTAGTAGGAAAAATTTCAGCAGATAACAGCCACAAATGGGTGTATAAAGAATCTTCAAATGAGAATGATCCTAGCTTCATCTCCTCATGGAATATGTCTTATGAGCCTGTAAGATAACTTGTGTAGTTGCATATTTTATCCTCAATAGACTCATAGAATTCAATTTATGAGTGAATGTACTTTTTCTTGTAACCTGATTTTTCAATTTTCTGATCCTACAACCAGCAACCAAGGGCTTGGGAATTTCAGTTCAGTTCAGGCGTTCAGGTTGGTAACTACACAGAGTAAAAATGTGAAAAGAGAATCCCAACTGTAACTGCTGCAATAGCTCATTAAGAATGCTTATTACAGTTTCTCTTGATTTACAGACTATAGCCATCATTTCTGTCCGAGAAGGCATCATTCAACTTGGTTCATTGGACAAGGTCTCTCACTCTCTTATCCTTCTTTTATTTTTTTTTCTTTTTTTTTTAAGAAAATTCTCTTGGCTTCATGTCAGTCAGTGAATATTGAATTTTCAGATTGCGGAAGATCTCAATTTGGTGATCAGCGTACAAAGGAAATTCAGCTATCTCCAAAGCATACCTGGCGTCTTTTCCATTCAAAGATCATACTTGCCAATCCAACGTCCCTACATCCTTAAACCAAATAACCAGATACTTGAAAACAATGGAACACCATTCTGTCTTGATAATAAGCACCAGTTAGGTGGAACAAAGAGATTGATCGACGAGAGGCCTGAGGGCTCTCCAGTTAAGTCCATCAACTTGGGTTGGAACAGCCCACAAAATGGTATTATGTGTTCAACCTTCTGGTCAATTCCACCCCTCCTTCCTACTATGTCTTGCGGTCTTGGAGCTTTATTATCCAAGCTACCTTCTGTCCTCCCATCTTATAGTGCTATTGAAGCTCCTGACATGGCTCTAATCAACAACACCAATAATGCAAGCCAGAGAGTGAAGATTGATAATGGAGGTCCATTAGGTGAAGTTCCAATTGCTGAGATAAAAGCAGAATCTTCAAGCCAACTGGAAGCTGCTCAAGAGGAGAAGCCTAGCCCTGAAAAAGCTAATTTAGTGCTACATAATGGTGCAGCGGTACAACTACAATTTGGACCTCTCAGATAATTAACTGTATTTATCATCAAAAGATATGATTTGCATTCGTTAGCTCACTCAGTTGTTTTTTGCACCTTTATTATGTCATTTTCTATAAAATTTTAGAATTATTTAATAAAATGTGATTAGCTGCTAATTGCATGGCATAATTAACTTATCAACAGACCAATACAATTCAGAATGCTTTTCCATTAATTTAATACTAAAAACAAGCAAAGCTTTGAAACTGTCGAAAGCTGCTTGCAGGGTGATGAAAGCGATGAAAATGGTATTTATCAATGCAAAATGAGACCATTTCTCGTATTTGAAAAGCAAGGCGGTGTTTTAAATGAACTTAAACAGAACAAAGTTGCAGTTTAGATTGAAAAATGCGTGCTTATAACCTATTACAAGTGCCAACTTAATACCTTTGATTGTAGTTTCTGTGCTTTCGTATTCAAGACAGATTATGGACTACGCCAATTGCCGAAGGGAACTGCTCAATCAGTGCAGCCTCAATGGTCTATCCTTGTCCTTTCCACCAATGGTCCCCGGGAAAACCAAATGGCGATGGATAATTGAGTTGGTTGTTTACGACATTTGGTATCTGCCCCTCCCCTCTAACATAGTGGATGGTCCCCAACCCTCAACTTTTCAAAATCTAAGAAAATGAGTTGTGATTTATGTTGTAAGACATGGCATTTGGGCAGAGGGTCCCTTTTGTTAGCAGGCAGGATAGTAACATTAGTCTGAAACAACATTATTTTGAGTCAAGAAAAACTTTCGGAGATTGCCTTCCCAACTTGCAACTTACAATTTGATAGCAGCCCTAATTGAATGTGACACCATAAAGCATATATATCTACCCCTTGTGAGAGTTTTAAACTTGCAATAGTTGAGTTAGACGGATTAATAATTAAGTTTTATTTTCTTTTCTTTCTGCTCGTAATAAAGATTAGTTATTGCCATGATCTTGGACTACTGCTTACTAGTTTGCTAGGTACCCATTTTTAAGAGTATGGAAAGGAAGGCAAAGCAGGATTCAAATGCCCTTAAAGCATTATCCCTAATTAATTATGGTAGCCAAGATTTATGAAAGTTTAACTCATGCCTTGTGAAATTCAATTGGTTATGATCACCTTGTATGTCATTTGACATTGTGGAGTAAGCTTGTTTTATCACCAGCTACGGCATAACTTTGCATCTTGATATTCCTTGACATTGGGTTGAGAAAAACAGAAGCTACCCACAGTTTCTAGCAGATGGTACAATGACAAGAGTTTAGATTTGTTGTTTTAGGAGTAACTATAGCAGAGATATCATCCCAACTGTTAGTACCTGTAAGAACTTCATGTGATTGTGTAACTATCTTCTTTCTATTGCTTTTAGACTGGAATTCATGTCAAACAATTGAATTTGTTTCTGAATTGTATTTTTGTACTTTATGATTGAATGAAGCAATTTCTCTTGTGAACTAAGCTATTCTTAACCTTCATGTATGTGATGAAATGGAAAGCTTTCTTCTCCTAGAAAGAGTCGAGTTATTTTCCCTGTTTGATGGATGGGCCTATCTTTTCTGAGTTTGCAGCAAATGTCAAGAATCTGTAGAATACCTGCTTCTTGGAGCTTGCATTGTTAAATCTGGAAAAAGCAAAAGTGGAGCTCAGAATAGTTTAAAGGTGTTATTTGTATAGTACCTATGCAAATTTCTGTTGTGATGACCGATGAGGGAGATGTGCTCTGACCTATCACTCAGCATGCATTCAGCTACAGGGTACTCAAGCACAAGAGAAACGGAACAACTTGCAAAGGGTTTAGGGTATATTCTCCACTGTCATAAGAATGCTTGTGAAATACACCAACTATGTTCCCCTGTTTTCCATGTAAAGGTGCTTGTGATTATTAACTTCTCGAGTTCTGATCTTCAGTTCTCAATGTTTCAAAATTTACTGAATATAAATTGCAGGATTTTATCACTACATGGGTGACATTGATCATACCCTAGTACATTGAAGCCGCAATTATAACAATCACCATCCACTTTCTCTAATGAAAGCCAGAAAAACTATTAACATTACCTACTGAATCTGCAACAAAAGAAGAAATTAATCGAAAATAAGATACAGTTTGAGCACAAAGTCATATGCTTTCTAGTATGATTAAAGGCACTTTATCATGCCTGACCTACAATTGTCCAAGCTTATCCATCCACACAATTATGTCGTGTTATGAAGCATGAAAACATATGGTTCAACAATTTGTGAAGGATGCCCCTGCGACCAAGATTTTACATGAACTTATATTTTAAACTCATGCAAAACTAGTCAAATTAGCACAAAGAAAACTTACGCAATTGATATGAAGCAACTATAAGCAGGATAGGATTGAGAAATCATCAATTCTTAAAAGTCATTGCTAAATGATGGCATGATATACAAAGGACAATAGAAATTGCTAATGTTCTGTCTGTTTCCCAATTGCAACTGGATAAATAGGAAGCTATATACATAATTGGCATCTGAGTAACTTTTATAAACCATCCATCTATCGTTGTGAATGGAAGAAAGGAGGATTGCAGTATGATAAAACCAAGGAGAACATTAAGCACTGTCAAGCGTCTATCATTCTCCCTTTAGCATCATCTACTGCATAAAATCCCAGGCTTCTACTTAAGCACTGTTCGTTTTGCCTACCCTTCCATGTGACCAGACAGGTTTAGCAGGAGTGCGCTTCAGTGCCTTCACTGCCAGTGGATTGCCCTTGCTCTGCAAATTGAATTCAAACAAGCAACCAGAAATGTCATTAGCATAATTTGGAGGAACAAAACCAAAAATGTCAATAGTATAATCAAGAATACAACAATGCAATGTCATGTTTTAGTCAGTACCATCAGGCAGGTGCCTTCATTTAAGTTGCAGACAGGGTAGTCATGCGGGCAGCAGCTATAGTGGTCTTCACAGCAAGTGGCAGCCTCGAGCGGGCAGCATCCCCAAGCAAAGCAGTAGCGACCATACTCGTAGACACAGCAGCAGGTATTGCTCTCAGGACAGGTGTAGTAACTATCACAAACAGTAGGAGGCTTTATAGGAGATGGAGGCGAAGGACCAGGATTGGGGGGATTTTGACCCGTTTTTATAGGATAAGAGGCTTCTATTGCAATTCCACATTTGCCTGTTGCGGTATTGGCCACATTTCTTTCCATCCTGATATAGCCTGCCTCTCCCCAGCTGGCGCCCCATGAGTTCTTTACAATCCAGTAGTCTTTACCATTATCTCTGCCATATCCAACAGCAGTCACACCATGGTCCAGATTTGTCCCACAACTTCCATCAAATATACCCTAAATTGGAAGAACAGTAAATATAAATCATTCTAACTTCATTTTTTAAGAACACATTATTGCTCCATGATCAAATGACTTTTATTAAATGGTGCTCAGACTTGATAAGCCAGTTAAAGTAATTAACAAAAAAGCATTCGACCCAAGGAGAATTTATCTTGCTAGTTGCTAAAGATTCCACAGAATTCAAACTCCCAGGCAATTGTACCAATATTATAACCGAGTAACAAGTTGACTACAAATAACAACATCAACTCCGCAAGATGATTTCCGGGTTCCATTAAGCATAATCATATGTGATCCCAAGATCATCTTTAATCTTAACTTCTGATCTTATAATAACTCGAAATTTTGATGGATGCAGAATCTTACTGACTGGTAAAACTGGAAACCCATGCCTCCTGCTTCAATGGCCACGCTCACTGGTTGATTTGCAACCGCCTTTTTCAATGCTTTCTCATCATTTGCTGGAACATCCTCATAAGAATCAATTGAAACAACCTTGGCATTTTTCTGCACGTGATAGAAAACAAGAGTTAGGAAAAGAAAAAAATCTCTTATATTACTATTCTTTTTGGATGAAATATATCTTTGTTCCCTTCTGAACTAGTACTAAATACCTACCCGGTAAGGGTCACATCTGCCATCACGACCTTTATAAGGATAATCTTCTTCAGTATCAATGCCACCATTGCTGATAATGAACTCAAAGGCATAATCCATAAGACCCCCATTGCACCCTGCATTGTAGATTGTATCACAATCTACCAACTCCTGCTCCGAGAGTGAGATGAGATCGCCTGTAACGATTTGATTTATCCCTTCTACCGCAGCAATAGTTGAGAAGGCCCAGCAACTCCCTACATTTAAATTTAATGATCAGTTAAATCATTTTATCAAAACATTTATGAAAAGCAATTCTAAATCCTCTAAATTCGAATATATTTGATTCTATTAATTCAGTACATAGTTTTTATGTACAACCTACAAACTTCCAGCCAGCATATCTTCTCTCATAGTGTCATTCGAAACCTGCCCGAACCCAACCTAAGTAATAGAAACAATACGAAACCTAATAATTACCCAATTATTAGGTGCCCAAAACCGCTTGCATGCCTAAATTCTTAACACGTGTACTCTCCCATAATTTCAATTTTCTTTCACAGTGGAGTAGGCCCTGAACCTTCCTGCCAGTCACCCTACTGCTTACCCCACCGTGAGCATCCAACTCCAATGTTGACAAATCAACTCAACAGGTCGACTGCTGAGCTGCAAAACCCTCCAAAGTACTTGTATTAACATTTTATATATATATGATTTATCGTGTCAGTAGTAGAGCGGCCCATCTAACCAAACTAAAATAACCAGAGTTTATGACACTACAAAGCATCGTGACTCGTGACTTGTCCACCCCAAACCAAACCCACACAAGCAAAGATTCCCTCAGAGCAGGACACATCCAAGGATCCTTCCTTGAAGTCCTCTGAAATGTTTGTTTGTCCTTGAAGATATAAGAAAAATTAAAGTTGTTTGTTTCATCATGCCCTTTTCAGTTGGCACAGACACAGTGGGTTAACTTGAAAAAACATCAGGGCCCTGAAACAGTTTCTTATGCATATGGACAAACTCGTCTGATCAAATATAATTGGCACAAATAATTACCATTTCACAAATAAAAGACAATAACTGGAATTAGTATTACTCTTCAAACAGACAGGTATTAAGAAAAACATTGATCACCAAGAAAACTTCAGATCAGAAAATTAAAACTAAGTAAACAATCAAAAGATAATAATCGATGGGGGTTAACACAACTTACCGCAACCTCCCTGATCTTTGACCTCAACCACAGCCCCCTTCTCCCTCCAATCAACGGAATCAGGCAACTCCTCACCGGCACGTGGGGCGTAACGGTCACTGGTCTTGGAAACCTTCCTCTTGGCTTTCTTGGTTCCCAAGTACATGGTTCGGTACTCCTCGTTGGTCAGATCAGCAAACCGGTTCAACCCAACCTTAAAACTGTGGCTCTTATCCGCGTTATGTCCATCAATGAACCTAAGATTATCCTTAAAAATCTCAAACCTCCGATCCTTCTCTCCCAAACCGTTGTACGCTTTTCCATGTTTTACAAGCCACTCCTCGTACATGGCCATAACCTCGTCGTCAGTTCTCCAGCTGGACATTGACTTCTCGGGATGGCTTTCATCGTAGGATACAATCGACATGTCTAGAGCTGATGATAAAGTGAACATCATAAGCAAGAGCATCGACATAGTTGATCGCTGTGAACCCATATTTCCGAAGGAAGAAAAGGAATAGGATATTGAATGTGAAGGAAGAAGAAAAGGCTATGATGGTAGGTTTATAAAGAAAAAAAAAAATACTATATTTCAAGTATGGGCTTGGTAAATGCAATATATTATTAGATAGAGAAGATATAAAAATGGAATTAAATGAAAACGAAGATAAGAGGGAGCTGACGAGAGAATAGCACAGCCAATCAGCATGTGGATGAGATGTGATCAGTGGAGAAAGAAGCAAAAGGCAGCAGCAGCAGCCCACGGGAAGTAGGAGCTCTTGTAATATTTCAGACAGCTGCTTGAGATCACAGTCAAAACATGTTTCTTTCTACATTGAAGGGATTCGCATCAAAATTGCTTGGCAACTTTTGCGCTAAGGGAGTGAATCAGGATTGGCCACGCAGTTGGAGCTTTGAACTCCGGAAATTATCAGTGTTTCTTGGGTTAGACGGAAACTGGGACCAGGCCTTTTGGTTTTTCGGCGTCGGACCCACTGGAAAGGTGGAGAGTTGCATCAATAATCTCGCCCCACGTCATTTCACATTCAATATTTCATAGCCCACAAGAGTTTCTTTTCTTAAGCAAAATATATAAGAGATTTAAAAATATGTATTTGATGTATTTGGGAGGATTTAAATTTTATTTATTATTATTAAATTATATTATAATATTTTATTAATTAATAAATTTAATAATATTTATTATTTTAAAAAATATTTTAAAATTTATAAATTAATCAAATGATATATTATGAATATTGACATAATATAAAATTTAAATATAAATAATACACCATATATAAATTTATTAAAAAAAATTCAATTTGATTAAGTATAAATTTGTGGATATTTAAGACATCAAAGACAAAGGACAATGCATCTTAAAGAATCATAATCCTTGATTCTTGGATGCTTGAAATTTTGAACACAGAAAAATAATACAACGATTGGCCCCAAAAAGGGGTATGGGCCATAGGATCTAATCTTCTTTCATGGATGTTATGCTTAAAATTAATTAGGGTACAGACAAATCAGAATTCATGGGTCTTTTTTCTATGGATAATTTTTTGTACAATAATGGTGTATAGCAATATTTAGACTAAGAACCCAAGCAAGTTGCTTATGTCATATTCAATTATTTCCTTAAATTATGCTGCTAGTTAGTGGTATAGGTATAATTAATTTGCTTTACGTGTCACATAAATGGTTTTACTTATCAACCATTGTTAGTGGCTGCTATGAGAATCAATGAAAAATACGATTGACATTTGTCTTTTAGTACTCATTGGACATATAAATGTTGTAAGTTGGGTTTATTATAAGCAGTAAGTGGGGTCATTAGAGATATTAATTATATATACATATATATATATATGATATTGGCAAGACAAGCATAAGGATCTTTCGTGTGAAATAGAAAAGATGTTGGCATGTTATCTACTAATAATCATTATTATATTCAAACACCCATTCGTTAAGAAGGAAAAAAAAAGGATTGCTAATAATTGAAAATTTTAATCTAAAATTTTGCTAATAATTATGAAGGGCAAGGAATTGTCGAATCCCGAAGATATTTATGGGAAATGGATAGATTACAATTGACTTTAGGGTTCCTTGAATATTTGGAAGTATGCATGACCAATTTAAAGCTAATGGCATGTTCATTGCAATGCAAGAAATGGGAAAGGTTCCGTTAATATATTACTATTTATTCATTACTTTTCATGACTTTTAATTTTTTTCAACATGGAAAATATGAAAGATATCCATGTTAACTTTAAGAGTTGATAAATATAAAGGGTTATATTTTTATCTCAAGTAATTATATTTTTTGACATAACATATAATTATAAAATAAATTTACAAATTCATAAGTAATTAATTATCATTAAAAAACATATAACTCAAAATTAGATTTTTTTTTTTAATAAAAGTTTAGGTAAGAGGAGGTTTTTCTAATTCAAAGTTAAGGTATGTCGTAAATCTCAATAAGAACTTACATTAAATTTATAGATAATTCTAAGTGTATATATCCAAAATTAGATAATTCTAAGTGTCTATATAAACAATCCTCATATATGGTTAAAACTTAAACCGAGACTCAAGGGTGGAAATTCTGATAAGGCCATTTGAGTTAGAGATCAAGTCTTTAACTCACATTTTATGATGTATATACGAGCATCAAATGAAAATATATATATATATATATATATCCAAAATTTTTTAATCGAATAATTAAAAAATAATTATGATATGGTATAACATTTGAATCTATATAAGATTTCGAATAATAAAAAAATGCATTCTCTCTCCAATCTTAATAATATAAAATTTAGAAAGTGAAAAATATGAGATATTAATAAAGAATAAAGGAAAGTAGATGTAAGATGGTCCAAGCTCATCAACTAATAATGGAGATGGTGAAGCGAATCTCATGTATTCAAGGGGGAGATATTTTTGACCGGGGTCCTCAGTTCAGCGCGCGCACATAATAGGGAATGATGCTGAACATATGGGCCAGTAATGGAGAATTGAAAATTCCCAAAGAAAACATGTGCAATGTTAGCCTAGTGCAGATTGTTTAAATTATCTCTCTACAATAATACGCAAGACTCCAAAGTCTTTTGAGTTTTTGCCAGCCAAATGCCTAACTCTCTGCAAATCTCTTACAACAAAATCACTGAATCCAACTACCCAAAGTGCATATGTCACTATCTTTCCACTCTCTACTCTCCTCATCCAATTGCTTGCGAGGCTTTGCCAGAGGATTTTCAGATCACTCGTTACAGTGATTCTATCTGGGTTGCGGTTGGCACTTGAGTTGGCGGTTAAATGACAAATAAACCGTGGATCAATGGGATTGGCTAATGGCTAAGAACAATTGGTAAGGGAGTTGACACTTTGCAGCTTCTTAATTTTGCCATGCAAACCAAATCAAATCATGCTAAACAGGACATGTATGCCACTGCAGATACAACATTGATAATGAAGACTTCTAAGCCAGACAGACAGCCCAGCAAAATGGTGAACGCATCAGCCATGGGCCTGGTGGATACGTTGAGAATTGCAACGTATTGGACTAGTGGTGAGAAACCGGTTCGAATTGCAAGTACGTAGAACAAAGTTATTTCATCTCTTTATGAGAATAAGCTTTCAAGCTGATCGATCAAAGTACTACAAATAATCACAATCGATTACACGTGTAATAAATAAATTTCTGAGTAAAAAGTTTAGCTTGGGTCATCATTATCCCTAATACCTAATAGGAACTTTTTTTTTAAAAAATTATTTATAATTTACCTTTAAATTTTTATTTTTTATTTATTCAACCCATTTGAAAATAATATTACTCTCTTATAAAATTTGCATGAATCAAAATAATTAAGTTGTGGGTTCATATTATTCGAATTATATTTCAATTAACAAGGATAATGGAAAAAAGAAATGAGAAAACTAATAAATTTAAACTTGAACATGACAATTAATGTATATATTTTGTATTTATATTATATTTAATAGTGTTAGTATGATATAAAATATAAAATTATCATGTTAAAATTTATATTAATATATTAAATATAATTTTTTTTAATTTTTATTAAATTTATATATAATTAGTATCAAATCTTATTTGTTATCATATTTATTTTTTTCATGTATTTTTTTTATCTAGTCGATGCATTTAAAATTGTATATAATTCACAACTTTTGGACCTCGACTCTTTTATCTTGTCACTTTATTCTCATTTTGGATAATTCTCCTGTTTCTGAATGGGCCACCTTGAAATTCTCCAATTTGGGCTGCCTTATTCGCTGGGTGCATTTTGATGGGGCTCTAAGCAAGAGTTTAAGGGTTCGTTTGGGCACCCACCCAAACCCAATGTTGTATTTCAAAAAAATTTATGCACTCTTACAGCTTAGAAGATAGCCTCAGCGCAACAGAATTCTTTCGCACTTCTTTTTATAAATGGAATTAAAAAATGGTTAAAAACAAAATATTAATTCTTTGACACTCATTTTCTAAATTATTTTTATAAATGATCTCTTATTAAAAAAAGCTAGTTTACTATATAATTTAGGAAAATAATAATCAGTATCCAGTAACATTAATTTAGTTAAGATGATATTTAAGTAAAATAATTATATATCTTCTACTAAAATTAATAAAAGGAAAGTATTAAATATTAAAAAATTTCTAAAATGAGAATTTAACTTAATAATCGGTCCATAAACACTGTTGATTGAATCTATAATTTATTCAATCAACATTTAGGAGGAGCACAGTCAAAAACTCCTGGTGCTTGGTGCATGATTGCTTTCTCTTTTTCTTTTGTTATGTCGTTTTGACCTGAAAAAGATATGCTATTTCTTATATCTACAATTAGTGGCATCATTTTCTACAACTTTTCTATTGATTGCGTCCAAGTTTTGCTTTTGCCTTTTTAGTTTATTATTATAAACTAATATACTGCATTGCTCCAATATAATAATTATAAGGGTTTATTCTGAATTTTCTCTATATTTTTTTAATCGATTAAACGTTCACAAATGAAAAATGAAAAAAAAAAATTAATTCTTAAAATCATGTAACATTATCATAGATTCTTTTCCATAATAAAAATGGATAATAAGATTTAGATATAAAGTTTTTAGACTTTCCAAGTTATATTTCATTTTTATTTTTTAATTAAATTTTTAAAAAAATATATGCATTATTTTAATAATTTTATTTATAAACTTTAAAATTTTCACTATTAATGCATTAAGTAATGACCTTATTATTATTAGTTTTTTATTTAAGGATAAATATTTGTAGTTAATTTAACAAGTTTATAAAACTTTTATTTTTTAAGATCTTAATCTTGGATACAAATTCAGGTAATTAAGAGAAAAATAAAATTTTTATAAATTAAATGAACATTTTTTAATTATTATTTTAATCAGAAAACACGTTTTCCCAATCATTTGCTTTGTCAACGTTGAGTTGTTTTGATTGCTAAACGCGATATTAATCGAATTTGATTTAGTTCCACAAATGCAGGCCGAGGAAATAAAACTAATTCTTCTTCAATCAACTAATTTCAGCCGAAAAAGGCGGAGCGTAGAAATAATTAATAACTCTCAAATATTTATTTTATTTTATTTTCCAGATTCATAGCATTTTGGTTTTTTCTATTTTTTTATTTTTTTAAAAAAATGAAAATGTTTTTCTTTTTCAACGTCCAGCTGTAAGCATCAAAGCTAAAGCCATAGGGTCTAAACCCTTTACGACTGTAATCAGAAATTCAACGGGATGAAATCATATTAAATGATGAAATGGAGACCAATCAAACGGTACAAAACAAATCTTTTATTATTATTTTAATTAAAATCAAACGGCTGTGGGGGCCACTCCTTAGTACACTATTTGAAGAGAAAAAAGAATCCCATGTGACTTGTGGGACGAGACTTTGACGAAGCTTCCGGTTTCCGGTAAAGGAAAATGGGCCTTGGTCATTGGGTCCCACAAGCGTATTTATTTATTTAATTTGTGAATTAGAAAAACGCCGATAAAGGTCAACTCTTCCTCACTGTCTCCAACCCACGAAAG
The DNA here is from genome assembly GCA_033439115.1 of Firmiana major. Classification (NCBI taxonomy): domain Eukaryota; kingdom Viridiplantae; phylum Streptophyta; class Magnoliopsida; order Malvales; family Malvaceae; genus Firmiana; species Firmiana major. Next base: position 49,950,683 of record CM065909.1, read on the forward strand.
AGAAAACAACCCGATTTTACCGAGTCATGAATCCAACGGCTAATCACAACCTTTTGACCTTATCTTCGCCCTCTTTTCTTTTTTCATCATTTGGACACGGTCTCCAACCGGTTCAACCCGTTGCCAGGGGACCCCACTTTTGGTCAATGTGATGGCAAGTTTTTGAACACGTGGAAAGCTTTGATTGGGAGGTGAGTTTGACGGCAACATGTAACAGAAGCGACAGGTCAGTGACCCAATGCCTGGTATTGTGAAGGCATCGGTTTGACTCGAATCCTTGGCTTCTCCCTTTTATCATAATCATCTTTCACATTCTTTCTTTGCTTTTTTCAGTTTCTTTTGCTTTTCTTTTTCATCATTATTTCAATTCGTTTTCCCTCTTCTTGTGTTTATCAAACCTTCCTTCGTTTATATCTATAAAACCGCTTCTGCTTTGAGTTATCAAAGTTGTGGGTTGTGTTGGGGGCGACTTGCTTTCCTTGGATGAACAGAGATGGCTGTGGAATTGATGATGGGTTATGGTGGTGATAATAGTTTTGCAGGGAAAAAGGAGGAAAATGCTTTGAGAGAAGCTGCAACTGCTGGGATTCAAGGTGTTGAAGAATTGATAAGATTGATGTCTAAAAGTCAACAGCTTTACAATCAAGATGCTTCGTTTAAAACCTCTCCTCCTTCAGGTTCAGAGCCTGCTATGCAAATCCAAGCTGTTACAGATAAGACGGTTAATTCCTTCAAGAAGGTTATATCTTTACTGGGTCGACCGAGAACTGGCCATGCTCGATTTAGACGTGCCCCTGTTAGTCGTCTCCAACAAGAAGAGAAACAACAGGATTCACAGCAACATCGGCAGAAGATTGGAAATTGTTCTGTTCAAGTAACCAAAGATCAGGTGTCTGCTTTTAAGCCTTTTTGTCCAACCCCATGTCATAGGTTGCCTCCTTTGCCTTATAACCACCACCAGACTAAAAGCAATCCTCTTTTGGTGTCTAAGTCTGGTGTTTTGGAGAGAAATGAAGCGCCTGGTACTATCAATTTCTCATCTTCGCCTCCTTTGTCTGCTGGGAATTCTCTTATGTCTTCATTAACAGGGGATACTGATAGCATGCAACCATCTTTCTCTTCTGGCTTCCAATTCACTAGTCCTTCTCATATCCCTTCTTCTGGTAAACCTCCTTTGTCTTCCTCATTGAAAAGGAAGTGCAATTCCATGGATGATGCTGCTCTCAAGTGTGGATCATCCTCTAGCCGTTGTCACTGCTCTAAGAAAAGGTTGGTTTTTCTTCCTTTTGGTTATACATACAATTTCTTCATTTAATTTAACTTCGATGGTTTAATTGATTTGGTTCAATTGATATTTTTCTATGCAGGAAATTAAGAGTGAAGAAAGTTATCAGAGTTCCAGCCATTAGCAACAAGATGGCTGATATTCCTCCTGACGATTATTCATGGAGAAAATATGGCCAGAAACCAATCAAGGGTTCTCCTCATCCAAGGTGCGTAGAGATATTTTGTTTGTTTGTTTTGCACTAGTAATCAATCTAAAATCAAGTTTCGGCCTTCAATTTTTTACCTTCAACGTTTCCTTGTTTTTATCGTGGGCTCTTTACGAGTTACCAGTTAAACTCGCCTGTTTGCGGTTTGACCCAAAGCCTCCAAACAATAATTCAAGTTTGCATTGAATGTTTTTGTTTTCAACTGCAATTGTCATATTGTGGGTGGCCATTAATTGTCATTGACTTTTTGTATTATATACATTGAATTGCCTCGTTAGAACATGTGAGTCCCCGAGTTTCATTAACCCGTTTATTTGGGCGATTTCAGGGGCTATTACAAGTGTAGCAGCGTAAGAGGCTGCCCTGCAAGGAAACATGTAGAGCGAGCTCTAGACGATCCAAGGATGCTGATTGTAACATATGAAGGAGATCACAATCATAGCCATAACATCACGGATGCGCCAGCAGCTTTGGTCCTGGAATCATCTTAGTCCCCACCCATCCAACCGCCCTGAAATGGTCATCAAAATTGAATCAGATCCGTCTATGGAAAATCTTGAAAAGATTAGGCTATCTGTAAGGTTGTTCAGATAGTCAACTTTGAGCCAGGGCTGTCTCCAAGAAGATTGATTAGTGGGTACGCTAGCTGTTTAAAAAGACAATGTAGGACAATGTAGGATTCCTTGTTTTTGGCTTTGGCGTAAGACTTTGTTTAGGGGGAAAAAAAAAGGCAAAGAATAGGAGACTGTGGATTTGGTGGGAGTTGAATCATGCAAGTAGTGGGGGTTTCTTTTCATCTTTCTATTTTTTTAATGTTCTTACACTCAATTACCAGAATTTTTTCCCTTTAATTTATGGATCTTGCTGATGATATTCTCACTTTAATTTGTTCCAATGTCCACTAAACCTCTGAATTCTGATCCATTATTTTATATCAAGAGGCAAATGGGTGTTGCAGAAAATGAACTGACAAGAATTTTTCATTTCTTTTTTAACAATGGAGGTTGTCTTGTATGTCAAGGTTGACCCTTGATGCTGGATTTTAGTGTTATAAAGAAAGAAAATAAAAAAACTTTGGTGGCTCTGTTGTCAGCTTGTGATTGTTTCCATGTTCCAATTCTGTGAACTTTGTGGACTGAGGTTGCGGTCATGGATTTATGGTCGGATTTGGTGGTGCTAGAGAATCTATAGTGTGTTGGGGTTGATTTTCTGATTGCCCCATTTCGAATTGGAGAATAATAGTTAGTCAAAATGGCTGGTCTGGCGTGTTGATAGTTTGTCCCCCACTCTTTCTTTTCTTTCAATTTCAACATCTGCTGTCTATTTTCCGTGCTTTTTCGAGTTTTAGATTAGGAATTGACAATAGCATTTCTCTTTTCTTGTTGTTCCATTGATAGGGTTAGACATTTCTTCACAAAACTCTTACTGTTTAGGTCAAACTTAAACTGTAATCTATCATCTTTTTCTACTGTTTTTCATTGCATTTGAATTTCCAATCTTATCTTTTTTTTTTCCAAAAGAAAGTAACATTGGGAATTTGTACAAATAGTTTTTTTTTTTTTTTTTTGTCTTTGTACATACATAGCTAAGCATAAATTTAATCTCATTAAGCATATAATATATTAAAAATATTTATTTATATCATTACGTTTACGGATATTAATTTTACGTTTACTTTCATATGTTTATAATATTTTTAATATATTTTACGAGTAAATTGATATTGAATTTTTGCTTAATTATGTGTGTTTATATTGATTTTACGATATGATCAAAAATTTTTATGTTAATGTAAAATTTCCTAATTAAAATTTAATAACCTAATTTCTCTTGAAAAAAAAAATTATTAGACTAAATCTTGACCGACATAACTGTCCTCTAAACTACTAAATGAGGAATATTTCTTCAAAATTGGCCATGTTTACTTTAACAAGATGCTATTCTCTGCTACTTTCTTCCTTTGGGAGATTGTTTTATTTGGTTTCAAGTCAACCTTTTCTCTTTTCCATCTGAAAATCTCCATTCATCAAAAACAAAAGCTTGTGTGTGGAATTTATGTAATCTATCACAAGCTAAAAGCCAAAAGAAGAGTTCAAAAAATCAAATTATTGAGGTAGCAGTACACATTGAGGTTTAGTTTGCCATTATAATTGAGCTGTTAAATTGTCAATTACATTACATTTGCAACTCAAATGATCGGTTTTCGGACACGCAATTCTGACGGCAAGACAACATTTTGTTGTTATTCATGCATTGAGTTCTGTTCATTTCTTGTTGTTCAAGTATAGCAGATTGAATCTGGTCAATCAAGCCTTTTTCCATTGTAGGAAAGGAAAAAGTGTGAGGATGAATCTTAAAAGACAAAAACTTTACTTTGAAACCAAGAAAATAAATGAGAGTAATGTGCTACAAACCTAGGACTTTGGTTTCTGTTAAGCAATCACTTGTACGTAAACTATTTCGTAACCCTGAAGATAATAATGTCACATTTTTCAAACTAAGTTGTAATGTGTCAAGTAAAGAAACGTTGTTGCTAAGTTCAATGTTCACATGAATTTCCAACCTTATTGTTTGGTTGATGCTTTTTTAGGAAGAGATTTGAGACTAACAGTAATTGAATTACATTGCATGCTTCTTTTAAGAATTTTTGTTCTTTATAGTATAAAATAAGAGCAGGTATTAGTCACATCCCGTCTTACCTCTTGTAAAATACGATTTTCAACAGTCTTTCACTGTTCTTATTCTAATGCCTTTATGGCTTGTATGCTTTGACAAGTTTTGTTATGCTCATATGGAGTTTGAACTTAAAATACAGCAGGTCAGCTATTAGATCTATGGTTGCTCATGGGTTAGTCTGTTAAGTCCCGAGACTTGATCACTTGTGACAAACTTCCGACACTGCTACTCGATTGTCATGCTGTTCAGTCGCGCATATGTCAAAATGATGGAATTCAATATTAAAATACAAATATAAAAAAAAAAAACGATAATATACAAGATACTATTTTTCATATTCTCAATTTGAATTTTTTTCTTATTCAGGAAAATGCTAATTTGAACGTTGGAGCACGTATCTAAATCTTTATTTCGATACTCCTAATCTTATTTTTTTTTTACAGAAATCAAATTTATTCTGTTCTAAATATTAAAAAATAATGATTGAAGTACAAAATGCACTCGAAGATTTGCTCAATACATCCCATTTACTTCATGTTAAACAGTATCATATTCAAGAAAATGTGTGTATAGACCAAATATTTGAGTGCCTTAAAATTTCTCATACATTAATCAAATTAGATGTGAAAATGACATTCTCGAGTGATCACGAATTGTAACAGAAATCCCAACATTATCAAGCTGGCAAACCCTCGATGGGCCAATACCCTCGGCTCAACTAATGTTTTGAGGCTACCAAGCTCAACCAAGACTCCACTCCATTATTGGCTTTTGGAGTTTGGTGTATTCTCATAGAGCAGGCCATTACCTCTCCCAGATTCATCAATATCGATCAGGGCTCGGGGTTTTATATGGTCCAGTTTACTTGGGTCCATTTCTTCAGCAACTTACCGAAGATTTACCCCATTCTAGTTGTTAACAGGCCCAGGCTTCTAGGTTTTATGAGCTTAGGCTTGATCGAAATAGAAAGCCCACGTTTCTGCTCCTTTTAAGTACTCTAATTTAATTAGTAGGAAGTAAGTGAAAGTCCATATTATGAATTGTCGGCAAGCTTTGTCACCTAAGAAGGACCAAAGCTTTTTTTTTTTTTTTTTTTCAATTTGATAATTTTAAACAAAATGACTTAAAAATAAACAAAAAAGAGAGTTAAAATTTGGTAAATCAAAATAAAAATTGATATGAAACTTTACACAATAATTATTGTGTTTTATACGGTATAAACACAATTTAATATAATATAAATATAAAATATACACAAATTAACAAATATATATATTTTTATAACAATCTGACGTAAATGATGCTTTTCTAATGTGAATTGTGAGACATAGATTAGTACTTAAAATGTTGAAAAAACTGAAGGAAAGCCTACTATCCTAAGCTCGAGTGCCGAAATTGCATCGGTGCTTCAATGATGTGAGACAATATCCTTCTGATTCATTCAGCATCTTCTTGATGTCCCTTCGGTTTATGCTTTGAAAAAGCTCTTCAATGATCAGTATATGAAGAAGAAAAGTATCCACCAGTAGTTTTATGATGGATCTTCTTAACTTCATCTATCTATGAAGGGTTAATTTATTTATTTATTTTTTAAATATCTTCAAGAATTTTGGCTATGAAGATGACTCACCATAAACATTTTCAAGAAACTTAGGGAAAAATCGTAGTTATTTCAATAAAGAGTTTAGCACAGTTATAGTCGTAGTAAAGAGAAAGCAATTTGAAATTTAGTTAATTAATTCGTAAAACTCTTTTAAAAGTAAGTTTTATAATAACCTTACTTTTATTATAAAACACGTTTCAAAGATCAGCAGCTGACTGTGCAAGATTCTTTTCAAGGCAAAGGACCTGCTCAAGGGAGAGCACGCTCAGCATCATTCCATGTAGGCTACCGGCGGCATCATTTAGAACCCGAACAGTTTCTCAAGAAGACGAGGTGCCGCCATCTCCACGAAGCTAGAATGCGCTTATGAAGCCTCCACATTAAAGAATTCAGAGGGATGCACATGCATTAATCTGATCAGAATAATATTATCAATTATGATAATAATGAAGGTATTTTTTATGGTATGTTATCCCTTTTTAAGGTGATGATTAGGTAACGTGGTTAAATTAAAGGGATTATGATTGCCGGTAACGTGGTTAAACCAAAGATATAGCATGAAACAATATGCATACTCATGCTTAAGCAACGGTAATTAGAAGAACATAGAGCAACGAGAATTTTTCTCTCAACTTTACTTGCAAATCAATATTTGGTGCAATGTTATTGCTAAACCTAATTCTGATAATCTTAAACACGGCAGATAACTGCATTAACAAATCTATCGTCCTGCTTCGGGAATAGGGCAGATATCTACCTTCTTCTACTCCGAGTCTGGAACCCGGTTCCTGCTACAAACTCACTCTTTGATTTTAAACTATATAACTACACTACCAAGGTTTTTGTCAGTCAGAAATCTCGTGGAGAAGAGTGAAGACAGAAGTCTCAACTAACCCACTATTATCAAGTTCCTGATGCAACTATGTGGTCCAGCTCAAAAAAGTGCCCCATTTAAGACTAAAACATGGTTAAAAATGGCATCATGGAGATCGAGCAGCTTTGTCACTGGTCGCAGTCATTGGTTTTTATTATGTTTCAAGTGTTAATGGAGAGCTGCTGACACAATTCATTTGAAGCTCGTGTGGCAGGCTTATCTCTGGATCCTTTTTTTAGCATTGCCATTAAGCTTATGTTGTTTGATTGGCTTATATATTCTGTCGAAAGTTACGGGTGATAGTTATCCACATCATTTGCTCACTAGCAGCCACTTTTATTGGACTTTGATCATAATAATATTACAATATCCTCACTGGGTTCTTCTTTAAAATGCGATTAGATCATTTGCTCACTAGCAGCCACTTTTATTGGACTTCGATCATAATAATATTACAATATCCTCACTGGGTTCTTCTTTAAAATGCGATTAGATATAATAGACCACATGCCTCAAGTACTTAAGATATTGCTATGAACATTCTAATGTTTATATCTTCTTGTTATTGAAAAATAATATTGATAAATTTCTTCAACAAAATTTTATGACTTAAACAAAAGTTAAATCAGTTTCACTCTAATTTATCAATATTTTATACTGTAAATAAATATTACTTCTTTATTGTTGCAGTGAGACTTATCCTCCAATTTTACTCTAATATCTCGATTCTCGTGTCAAATTTCGTATTATTTTAGACACAAAAAATATTTTGACAAAGCATAATTTAAAATATAATGATATGGATATTGTTATTCATTATTTTCACTTTCTTATAACATCATATAAATTCTATATGAGATAAATGTATGCATTTCGATTAGGGTCGTATTCTATGGTTACGATTTTACCATATATGTCTTTTTCATTTCGTCGAAAATCGATTTTACGGTATAGATGCTTATGACTAGGGGTGTAAACGATACAGTGGTGCTCGCAAGCTACTCGGGCTCAACTCGAGCAAAACTCGAATTCGACTCGATTTTAGTCGAGTCGAGCTCGAGCTCGAGCTACTCGAGCTATCGAGCGAGTCGAATTCGAGCACTTAAATACCTGGCTCGAGTAGCTCGCGAGCCTAATCGAGTATCGAGTTTTTATATATTTTAAAAATATAATAATATTTATATAATGATTCGAGCCTAATCGAGCTTAATCGAGCCTAATCGAGCCTAATCGAGCTTAATCGAGCTTAATCGAGCCTCATCGAGTTCGAGCAAAATATCGAACTTATATAATTGAGCCTAATCGAGTAGCTCGAATTCGATCTCGAGCCGAGCTCGAGCTTAAAAAATAAGGCTCGATCGAACTCGAGCCGAGTATCGAGCATCGAGTTTCGAGTCGAGCTCGAGCTCGAGCACCTCACTGTATCGACTCGGCTCGACTCGATTACACCCCTACTTATGACCTCCCCCTCTATGCCTTGCGGTAATGATTCCTCTGGCATTACGACCTTTACCACAACGATGCTGTCCATAGATCAAATTCTTTCGTGGATTGGGTTTCACTTGACTGTCTACGGCTCCATTGCGTGTGCCCGAGGTAGAAGTTTTGTATAAATGTATCGCCATGCTATTAAGTATTTTGATTTAAGTTCTTTTCGTTCTAAGAGGTGGAATAGAATAACCCGGTTGAAGCGTAATGATCATACGCCTGTAATGCATTGTATGTCCCATAATAGGTCCCATTCTTCTACCCTTTTCGGGGAGTCGATGACTATTCATAGCTATTACCTTGACACCAAAGAAGAGTTCGACCCAATGCTTTATTTCTGTCCTAGTTGATCCTGATTCGACATTAGAAGTATATTGATTTTTTACCAATAACCGAATACTTTTGTCTGTAACTACTGCATATTTGATTCCATCCATAAATCTATTTTCTTCCCTATGAGTTCGAGTCTAGATATAATAGAACATTAAAATGAGTAGGTGAAAATTAGCAAAGTGTATTGTATTGTCCAAAGCAAAATTGTGAGCTCAATGGGTTAAACCTACTTTCACCTCCATGAATGAATTGAGCCAATCCTAATATATGTTGTGTCCAGCCTTAGCCTTCCATGGCACAAAACTTCATCTCTTTTACTCTTTTAGCTAAGCTAATTGATTCTAAGTTGCTAGCAGTAGAGTTGATTTATGTCAACTAACCTTAATTTTTTAACCAAAAGAATCCTCAATGCCCATCTAAATTCTTGGACTCATTTGAGCTGGGGACCCGAAATCGTGGACACTGATCACTATACTGTTATCTAAGCCCGAAGAACAGTTACCTTGGCCCTTGCCTGTGGCCACTTATGACTCAAGACACGTTGTTCTGCAGTCGACTTCAGCAGCAAAATTCCCCTCCTTTTCTCTTTCCCTGGTAAATTAAATCTACGCAACATCAGCTTCCGGCCAAGCATTTTGTCTTTTCTCATGTTTTACTCTCATGTTTTACATTTGGAAAATGTCATGTGCCCATCATTTCTTAGCTTCATGTTCTGGCGTTAAAAGACAGAAGATTTTATTTTTCCCTCTGATATTTGGACAGAACTACAGGTGCTGTAATTAATAAGGTAAGAAGGACCATATATTACTTTCGTCTCACACTGTCACACATACAGTGGATTATTCATGGAGTAAATGTTTGGGGAATTTAACTCTAGCCAAAAAGGTCACCCAGCTAGCTAGCTACCAAAACTTGAAGTGAACAAACATTTATCTACCCTTTGGGGTGGGCATTTGAATGATTTTGCTATTGCTTTATTATACAGTTGCAGATAATAATCACCTGTTGGTTTTCTTAGATTGTTTTCTTCTCTGCACATTGATGCATTTAGTAATGAAGCCGAACTTAGTTGGATCATAATTGAATCGTACTTGACAGCTCGAACCATAGAGTTATGCGCACATTATTGAAAATGGCTGCCATTGCCAAACTTTGCTATGAAGATGAGAATTATGAGCCACAGATGGGATATAATGCTTTGAAATTCTGCAGGAACAAGACGAATGGATTGCATCAAAGAACTGACATGAGATTGGGCAAATCGCAGTTTCAGCTTCCCACGTTCTGATTGTGCTCCCTCGTTTTTAACTTGGTTTTTAACAGCTCGTTTCAATGAATTGGCGCTGTTTCAAGTTGAAATTGAGTAAACTATAGTTGGTACTTGGTAGATAAATGACATTACTATGTTCAATACGAATAATTTCTCTCACGATAATGATATGAAAATGATCAAACTATTTACTGTGAAGTAATTATCATCCAGCAAGAGTACTTGAAATAGAAGTATGAAGTAGGCCATGCATGCTGCTGGTAAATTAACGATTACTCTTTTACCTCAACACTGTTACTGATGCTTGGGAGAATAATGCCAATGAGGAGACGGGCGTCCTTGAAGGGTGCCTTTAAGAGATGGGTCTTTTTTGTTGTCTATATTATATCGACAATCCAACTGCCTTGGACTTGTAGTTGGATGGATATGGTAAAGTAATTGAGGTAGATTTATTTATCATGAACAATCTGTCCAAAGCTAAAAAAAAGGGCATCAAATCTCACAGTTTGTAGGCATACCCTACCTTTCATCAGCAATCAATATTTCATTGAATGGGTTTTTGAATTTGTGAAGATCAATATTATTCATTTTGAATTGAAGATTTCAGGATTGAGACGTAATATTTTGAATGTGTTTACGCATTCAAAACTTCCACAGCCGTTTGAAATTTGAAATAGGTCAAGGGATGAAATAGATTCGAGAGGAAACAAGGGTTTGGGCCTTTTTTCGAGTATTGTACGGTAATTGGAGTCATTCAACTACTGCATTTATTTGGGCTGTACACGCACGATGCACCTTGCACTAGAAGCAGAAACCATAAATGGCCTTAACTTTCGAGTGGTTGTCCCAACCTAATGTTACCCAAATATAAAATAATCAGGCCAAACCAGACCGAAAGAGTTGAAACTTGACCAGTTACGATGGAATAATAAAATTTTCCGTGAGAAATCTATACTTTCACCTTTTTAATAAAATCCCATTTTAAAGGCAAAGAATATTAACTTATCAAGTATAGAATCATGTTAAGTTTTAATTTTCAAATGTTAAATAAAATTAAATCTTTTAACTGAAATATTTATGAAAAATTATGACATGACCCAAGATTTTCATGGCTTTAGATTGAATCCTAGAGTAAAACTAAGCTTGATCAAGACTAACAACTATAAATGTGTAGCTTTTTGTGCACTTTGGTGGGAAGGCATGTAATGATTTAAATACAGGTAGCAATGTTTCCTGATAAGTAAGTAATCATGATGATTGTAAAGGTAATCCCTTTCTTCGTTAAGAGGCAATCCGATCCATTAAGGTCAAGCCTCATGTCAAGAGCGTGACTGTAACCATACCCATGAATACCCAAAAATAAATCACAACCCCGCCTTCATCCAAAACACTTGTTAGGCTTAGTTTGACAGTTTGGGCATTGTCAGTGTATTGCGTTTGAGTTGTTGAAGATAAAATTTTAAAAAGATGAAATTATTCTTTCGTATTTTTTTTAAAATTTTTTTTTATTATTTTATTAAAAAATATATTTTTAAATAATTTTTTTGTCCTTACTTTAACGGAGCTGTGAACTCACGTGTCAGCTTAGCACCATTACAGGCGTTTGAATTTTAATAATTGCCCCTGAGATAGAGCAGCCGAATGGAAAGCCATTGTTTGAGTGGAAGTCGTAGGTCAAGGGAAAGAAAGTATATCAGTCGTACAGAATACATCACATTGGGAAATTAGACGGTAGCTAGCTTTTGTTTGCCCATAGCCCCTATTCTTTCCCTAGCCTTCACGTGATCCTGAGCTTGCAGTCCCGCAGCTGCTCCCTGGCTATTACATACTTTGTCACGTATCGCTTGCTCCAATCGCCATGTCACTCTTTTCTCTCTCTCCAAAACACTTTGCCCAATCAGGGGAGTGAGACAGACTAATCAACAAGCACAAGCTTATTGCTTTTGTACAAAACATAGTGAGAGATACACAGAGAGGAAAGAGAGATCGCTGAAAGTTTCCCAAGCAATGCTGAAGAGAAGACAACCCCTTCTTCAAAGGTTCTTCTCCATTTTGTTTATGGTATTGTGCAGTGCAATTGCTTCTCCAGAAGCTGCAAAGCGATTGCTATCACCTGAGGCTACTGCGCTTCTGGGTTTTCAGTCTAAAGCAGATTTAAGAAGCCATCTTGGCTTCTCTCCAAATGCAAGCTTTCACTTTTGCGATTGGCAAGGAGTCACATGTTACCAGCAGAAAGTGGTACGCCTCATTATAGAAGATCTAGATCTTGGTGGCGTTTTTGCTCCAAACACATTGTCCCACCTTGACCAGCTCCGAGTCTTGAGTCTCCAAAACAACTCTCTTACTGGTTCAATTCCTGATCTCTCAGGTCTCGTCAACCTCAAAAGCCTCTTCCTTCATCATAACTTCTTCACAGGTTCTTTCCCTTATTCAGTTCTTTCCCTGCACAGAATAAGAACCCTTGATTTGTCCTACAACAATCTCACTGGCCCCATACCAAGCTCGTTAGCTTCTCTAGACCGGTTATACTACCTTCGGTTGGACTGGAACCGTTTTAATGGAACGATTCCTCCATTGAACCAGTCTTCCCTGAAAACCTTTAACATTTCCGGGAACAACTTTACTGGTGCAGTTCCAGTGACTCCGACATTGCTACGATTTGGTTTTTCTTCTTTTTCATGGAACCCGGGTCTCTGTGGAGAGATTATTCACAAAGAATGCCATCCATGGCCCCACTTTTTTGGTCCCACGACTACTGTGCGGGCGCCGCCGCCTACGGTGGCTCTTGGTCAAAGTGCAGAAATGCGTGGCGTGGAGTTGGCTCAACCTAGTTCAAAGAAGCACAAGAGAACTGCGGTTATTATAGGATTTTCTGCTGGGGTCTTTGTTCTTATCGGTTCACTTCTTTGCTTTGTCATGGCGATAAGGAAACAGAAAGATAAAAAGCAACCAACCAATGTGACTGAATCTGATGATGCGGCGGCTACAGCACAAGCTGCGGCGGTGATCCAAATGGAGCAAGAAAACGAGTTAGAGGAGAAAGTGAAGAGAGTGCAAGGAATGCAAGTTGCCAAGAGTGGGAACTTGACATTCTGTGCGGGAGAGGCGCAATTGTATACGCTGGACCAGCTGATGAGGGCGTCAGCTGAGTTGCTTGGGAGGGGAAACATGGGGACCACGTACAAGGCAGTGCTTGATGATCGTCTGATCGTGACGGTCAAGAGGCTTGATGCAGGGAAATTAGCAGGCACAACAAAGGAAACATTCGAGCACCACATGGAATCAGTTGGTGGCTTAAGGCATCCTAATTTGGTGCCTCTCAGAGCTTATTTCCAGGCCAAAGAAGAGAGGCTTCTTATATATGATTATCAGCCCAATGGCAGTCTTTTCTCCCTCATTCACGGCAAGTTTCTCTTTCACCATCTTCTTCATTTGCTTGAATCGTTTCCATGGTTCTTTTTTCTTCTGCCTGTTGGTGAGTTAGGGAGCGATTTCACTCGCTGTTGACTCGGGTTGCTTGCGTTTGAATTTAGGAGTGAAGGACCCAATTAGGGAATGGCACGTGTACGTTAGACCAAAGAAAAATGCTTTTCTAAAATCTTATCCTAATTATTTTTCCTAATTAAAGTTTTTGCGTGACTAGATTTGGAGGTATCTAACTTTTCTGGCAACACCGAGAATCTAGCTGCCTCTGAGTTCTGAGTACACGGGGAATTGTTCATATGATTTTGATATTTAATTAATAATTAATTAGTCTTAATCTAGTAATAAAGCATTTTGACTGATGGATTGCTACCCATCAGATTAGGCTCCACTCCAAGTGAATCACTGGAACATGATCGTCGGATGAGATTCGGATGATTCTTAATGGGTCCCACGTTAACAATTGTGGGACCCAAGGCACGGTCCCATTAATCAGAGTCTAGATTGTCTCAACTCACCTGGCCAATATTACGTGGAGACCCACTAGATTTTTGATTAAGTAGGATTATTATATGAAAAATAAAATTGATCAAATTTCGATTTTAGTAAAATAAATCGATTATGGTTCATTGATTTGATATTAAATTATTTTAGTCGATTAATAAAAATAATTTCAAAATAATTTTAATTTTTGATTAATTAATTGAAATTTTAATTGAAATATAAAAAAATCTTAAAAGAAAATTAAAAATATATGAAACATAAAAATATTTTTAATATTTAAAATTTAGGTAATGCTTTAAATTTAATGTTGTTTATTAGAATTTTTAATTTAATATTTTTGACATTTGAATATTTTATTGAATTATATTATTCAATTAATTTGAAATATGAAAAATTAATAATTTAACTTAAATTTATTGGATTAATCGAACTTAATTCGATTTAATTAATTTTAAAATTAAAAATTTTGACTTGGTTTGTAAATCCTTATCGGGATTATGATATGTTGATATTTTGAAACGGATGTGCAGGATCGAAATCAACTAGGGCTAAGCCACTCCACTGGACCTCGTGCTTGAAAATAGCAGAGGACGTAGCACAAGGCCTCTCCTACATTCACCAAGCATGGAGGCTTGTCCATGGCAATCTCAAGTCCTCAAACGTGCTTCTTGGCCCTGACTTCGAGGCCTGTATTTCGGACTACTGCCTGGCAGCTCTAATCACTTCCATACCCGAAGAGGACCCCGATTCCGTCGCATGTAAACCTCCGGAAACTCGCAACTTAAATCACCAGGCAACATCAAAATCCGATGTTTTTGCATTTGGGGTTTTGTTGTTAGAGCTTTTGACTGGAAAACCTCCTTCCCAGCACCCGTATGCGGCGCCGGATAAGATGTTGCATTGGCTTAGATCTAGCAGGGAGGACGACGGAGGGGACGACGAGAGGCTAGGGATGCTTCTTGAAGTAGCCATTGCTTGTAGTTTGAGCTCTCCTGAACAAAGGCCTACAATGTGGCAAGTACTAAAGATGTTACAGGAGATTAAAGAAGCTGTATTAATGGAGGAAGGTGAATTGGACCCACATTCTGGGATGTCTTAAGCTTCATAATTAATTCATGGGGTTACTAGCTTATGTAATTGTAGGGCGATAGTTTGAGTTATATAATATGCATAGAGAATAGAAATATTTACACTGCACTGCATGATATAACAGATGCAAATTGCTGTCTGCTTCTTTTGCTTTTCCTTTCTGATATTATTTATGTTGTCTTGCGTATTCCCGGCCCCTCCATGGATACTTTCTTGTTCCTCTATCATCCACGTTTCTCCTCTGTATCAATCATCATCATGCCACAGTTGCAGCTGATGTTCATGGCCGATGACTGGTCGTCATCGTCAAAAATTTCAATTAAATGATAGTAATTCACCAGCTGTGTAGTATATAATTATATTTATATATCTCAGTGCCATGGCCATTTCGTTTTCGTGCTTCTTCATTAATTGAAATCTGTTACAAATTATAAATTAATTTGAAAAATTAAAAAATTATAAGATGTTAACATAAATTTTAATATATTATAATAAATAAATATGATATATGACATAAAATATATACTTGGATTGTCGTATATATTTGAGGTTCGAATCGGGCCTATGGCTGAGCTCAGAAGACAGAAGTTATAGAAAACCATGATGGAATAGGCCCAATAGAAGAAACCCAAAATGCTGATTGAAAAGCGCAGTCCTGAGTCCACGTATCATGTTTTCTGGGGATGGTGGTGAAAGTGGCACCCGAGAATTTGCTAGAATCCTCTTTTCAATCAGGATATTTTTTATAAAGAAGAATATCAAGTGGATAAAGCCGAATCTCCCAGCTTATAAATACGGAGAAAACTATATTTTAACGACGGAGAACGGAAAAGAAAAGGACCAGATGCCATGGACAGTATGAGCGCCGACATGATAGAGACGGAGGCAGCCGCAGCCGCTTCCACCGTGGCGCCACAGCTGCGAGGACAAAATGATGCTGGGATAGAGCTGCTCAGAATGGCTCGTAACCTTATTGATCAAGGCAAGCCTTCTCAGGCGCTTCAAGCGGTAATCATCATAAAACCTTTTCTTGTTCCCATATTTGCTTATTGAATGGTTAATAGGATTTTATTCTTGGGTAGCGAGTTTCATTAGTGTTTGTTAAAAGCTGCTTCTTTAGCTCCTAGAAACGTTGTAATCTTAAATATGTTGGTTTTTAATTGCTTCGAATATTGAAATTCATCAAGGGCAAATCAAACTCTTTTCCTATTAATAATTTAAGATTAATCTTTGGCATTTTGTAGCTGTAGATATATGAAAAAAATTCACATTGGGTAGCTAGGAATATCTCTAAAGAGTAAAGGGGATTACTTTAGTTAGGACTGAGGGCCAAACGATGTGATATTTCAGAAAAGCTGGTTAGAAATTTGAGGTTGAAAACAAATGCCTGGTTGAAAACAGATGCCTTTACATCTTTGCATTTAGTTTAGAACCCCAAATACTGAGCCATCCTAAGAAGCATTTGGTTTTCGAATTGAAAGAGATCTAGAATATTTATGTGGCCTTTTTCTTGTTCTTCGTCTTTCTTAGAGAAAGTGGAAACACGGATGAGAGGGAAAAGAAGAGAGGGTTTCCTGTACTGCAATTTTGCATGTTATTATTCATATGAGAAGCTTTTATTTATTCATGAACAATGGGGTTGAAAGTCTTGTTCTTTCAACCTTTCTCTTGTTAATCGTGATAATTTTGTTGCTTCTTTATGATTAGTTCGGATGCTGGTAGTTAGTTGAACTTCCATTATTCTTGCACTTTGAAGCAAAGGATTAGTTGGATACTAATAAATTTGGATCTCTTGAGTAACAATTTTGCATTGTCCGTTTTCAAAGGTATTATCATAATACCCTATTATATTTAATCAACTTGCTATTGTTAGTTAAAATATTTTTCCCACCACTTCTCACTGTAGGCTTTTGAAGACTGCTTTGATGATTCAAGTATTGGTGGTAAATACCTGGCATCTGACTTGTCCATCGTGGATCACACTAAAATATTGCTTCTTTGTTCATCGGGTGTTTGTTGACTGACAGAAGGGGGACAAAAGTTGCTTTGCCCCAGTTAGGCAGCCGGCAATCGTACAACTTAAATACACACACGCTACTAGTTTAACTTGAGCCAACTTGACTAATGATTTTTTCAGCATTTAATCCTCTTCTGGAGCCACATTGATTAAATAACACTTCTCTTTTAGGGCTATGTATTTTCAAGATTTGACATGCACTAAAAGTATCCTTCAGTCATATTATGGTGTGAATCAGTTCTTCCTTTCTGAGTATAGGGCACAGGAGGTATGCCTGGCATAACGTTTTGTTATTAGTTTGAGGTACAACTCTTTTGAAATGGGGAAACAGTGACAGGAAGAACATCAAAATTCACCTTATTTAGACATGCACCCTGTGCCTCTTGTTTCTCCTTTTAATTGCTGCTTATCTGTGATGGAACAGGTGGTGATGGCCTTGAGAACTAGAGGTGGTGATGAAGCTGTGTTTCAGTCGTTGTACCGTGCTCGCGAAGTGTACAGACGTAGAATGCAAGAAAACACTGCAGTTGATCAGCTGGCTTCTTTGTTTGCCGAATGTGCAATAGCTGAAGCTGAGCCTTCAGAAGCTGAATCATTACCATGCAACCCTAACCGTCCATCAGTTGCATCAGATGCTCATGGGACTTCAATACTTGCCGAAACAGGGAGAATGCAAATTGTATTGGACGCATTCTCTGAAGGAACCAGCTTTATCTGTTTACAGTGCGGGGGTCTTGTTAGTAATCAACGCAAAGATGAGCACTATGCATATTGGTGTGGCAGTATGTGATTTGCCGGTATATAGTTGCTCACTTTATAGGCTACTTCCAGTGCCTGATCATGAGACTCGTACTTCTCCTATAAGTCTTGTCTGCATTGTTGATTTGGGCACAACTGCTCTCAGTGCCATCGACAATCAGTATCAGGTCAATCTTCAATGTCTGGTGTATAGGGTTTTAGTCCATGCATCAATCAAAAGTGAAGCAAACCTGGTCCCTTTGCTCTGCACTTTTCCAGACTCCAGATGAAGTCTTTATTACAGAACAATATGAGTTAGAATTTGATTTTCTGAACAATTATGTACAACTATTGTATCACATGCTTAATAAAGATGTTTGCTGGGGTCTCCCTCTATGTCGGTTGGTTCATTCTACATCTGCACATAGAAGCCTCAACATTGGAGGAGGTGGGTTATAAATGAATGAACCATTATCCAAGAGAGACAAAAAGCTAAAGATTTTTCCTTGTATAACAACTGAAAACGCTGCACATTTCAATCTTTCAACAGTTTCAACAAAATTAATGACAAGCTTACACACGGTGTTAAATATATGAACCAGGAAATTACAAATTGGGTAAAAAAATGAAGAAACTAAAAAAGAAATACAATTAGACTGCACTTTAATTCAATTTTCTATAACTTGGGAACAATTTCTTCCCTTAAGGTGTGTTATTGATGGAAAATACACCAAAAACATCTCGTGCTACTGTCTTCAACGTATTTGGCACGCCATTGGCAGCATCAATTCTTCTTTACAGGATGCTCCGAATGCAGTAATCACAGCAAAAAATGTGAAAATTACTAACCTATAGTTTTGATTTATTCAAAATCAATATGGCATACACAGGTTCCAACAGCCAGTTCCAACACACTGCATCAACCAAGAAAAAGATAACATAAGGTTCATTTATGTGTGCAAGCAGGGTTTTTCTAAGGCAATACCATTAAGTCAGAAAAGATATGGTTCAAGCAAGCAGATTATGATTCTCATAAGCTATTTACTTGTTCTAGGACATTTTGTGTTAGTGTAGGCTGCCCTGTGGACAAGCAGTCAATTTTGAGTCCATGTACTTAGCGATTCATCAATTTTCTTGGTAATTGTTCTTTGAAGTATAGACAAAAATCATTTTTCCAAGTCGAGATTTGAATAGCAGAAATGCTGAGAAATTTTTAGCAGATAACAAATAATGTCCTCAACGGCTGAGAAATCAAGCTAATTAAAAGAAATTGTTGTAAAGGCATTGAATAGCACATGATTGGAGGTAATGACACCAGAAGATACTACGGCATTAAAAATACCTGCACTTTTTCTAGGCTCCACCCTGCACCTTGGGCTAGGAACAGACTTATAATCGAAGATTAATATGGCCAACATAATCTCGTGACCATCGCATGTCAGACTCTATGTGGAAGAGCATGTGAACGAGGCCTTGCCCTTGTTATTGTTTCATCACTGTGTCTAATCCATTCTGAAAGTCTCCATGGCTTCTGCCATTTCCATTTGAATTGTACGAGCCATTGGTGATGGCTTCTTTTCCACCTCCACAGTTTTCCATTGCCAGCTTGTCCTATAGCTACCAACCTTTTTATTGGTAACTGCCCAAGCGGTACCATCTGCACAAGCAGCAAATCCAACTTTTCTTACCGAGCACAAAAGCAGATTGCAATACTATGATTAAAGTTGGAGAATGAAGTTACCTTTCGTGTTTGATCTATGAATGCTGCTGACTCTCTGGCTGGACCATTGACAATACCTGGGCTATATTTCAGCTGTTTCTGTGCTGGCAAAGTCATCGGGGATAGTGAACCATTCATGTCATCAGCAACGTGTTTCAATGAATTTGGTGAGTTCCCCTGCTCATAGATACTTTTGTCAAAAAGCAGTGCTAAGAGTAGAAATGATGTTGATACTGAAAATTCATTTAAGGTCAAAAAACTTATGACAACACTAGCAACAACTAGATGATCCTGTACAAATGACCCTAATTGCGGCAAAAGAAAATCCTACTCTAGTTGGAAATCTTTTCTATAGATTCCTTGATGCAACGCAGGTTGCAGCAGTTGCTATTCAGCTCAACAGAGGTTTGGGATTTTATGAGGGATAAGCAATATGAATTCAATTTAACCAAGGTAAGTAGGATCCCTCACTATGAGGAAGACATGTGAAGAAGGAAGTTTGTCATTCAAGCAAACAGTAAGAGATTTCCTATGCTGCTGTTATAAGGGACTTTGGTTGAAAAGAAGGGGCTTCACATTCAGTAGTCTATATACCAAATGTGGTTCTGGTCAGGTTGCATTTTTGAGAAAAATATATTTTCTCCTAAATTTAGAACTTGGTGTTTATTCAAAGTATCTTATCAGAGCATTGTTTTTTTGAGCTATTAAAGATCTCCAAAAAAGCAATTTAAGATAAGTACTTGTAAGCATATATTTCTACCACATGCTTAGAACTTAGAAGTTAGAAGTCATTCGACCAAAGCAATCTTACTTAACCTCTTTTGGATGTTATATATGTACCAATTTTCAACTTCATCTTTGTGTTGATGTTAAAACAGCTTTAGGCTGTTATTGAATGCCTTAGATGGAAACCTAAATAAAACCTTATATGTTTAAAACCTAAATAAGGTTTACATAAAACTAACCATAGCTGATGTAGCCAATGCAATGGCAATAGCTTGCTCTCTTAATTTTAGCTCATTCTCAACTTCTTTCCTCCGTAGCTCGCTCTGCCGCAACAGACCGACAAGTTCTTTAAGTTGTTCTTTCATTTCCCTGATTTCCATGTCCTTTTCCCATAATTGGCACCTGTTCATAACATATAAGAAACCCTAAACTCCAGGCCTAGGCTATTATATTTGACATATGTTATCACTAGGTGAGAGAAACCACCTTGTATCTCCAAGAGAATTGAACATATATTGAAGCAAGTTCTTTGCATCTCCCATGGAACGCAACTGATTCCAACGTCCACGGTTGGTGAAGTTACGCTCCCGCTCTTCTGCCTCTGAAAGTTGAGAAGCCATTGCTACAAGTGAATTAGATGATATGCTCAGCATATTCTCAAGTGAAGATATTCTAGCCAATCTTGCATTTGGTGACATGGAGGATGCCCTGTAGAGCAGTAAAATACAACGAGGAATGTTAGGAGGTTGGAGCACTTCTGCCCAGGAAAAAGTATCATATCTACAGCAGCATTTAGCTAATCTCCTCCAGCTCATGTTGGTTCTAACCATGGATAACCACGAGTGTAGGAGAGAAAAGGCTATAAACATGTTGCACACAAATGTAGGCTATATGCTAAACTTGCTTTATGCAACCTTCTTTACGGATACCAGGCCATAGAACCCATACGACGGAAGGGTAAGAAAAGGAGTAGATTGAAAGCAAAAAAGTAAAATGCTTTTGGACAGTTGATACCTGGAAAATCCATTCTTTCCTCTTGGAGGGCTCAGCCCTTTTGAAGCAAACTCATCTACTTGCTTCAAGACAGCTAACTCTTCTGCCAATGCAGCTCTCCTGGAAATTGTGCATAATAAGTGAAAGTGATTAAAGAATAGCTTATATATCCCACATTAATTTTGTTATACAAATAAGGTTTGTTACATACACTTGGCTTTGCTTCTCATATTCGAATCGAACTTCATGCACATTCACCATGACTTCTAACTCATGATCTAGCCAACGTTGCAATGCTTTCTCATTGGTCTTCATAAGAAACTTAAGTTATTTGGTTTTAAACATGCGGATATTGAAATTAACCCCCTCCCCCCCCCCCCCCCCCCCCCCCTAAAAAAAAAAAACAGGAGAAACAGAGATCATTACCTGCCCATTTGTTCCATGCCCATTGGCAATAGCTGGAAGATACCAAAGCATTAGAAATTTGGACAAACAAGAGGACCCAGGGCATGAATATGAATACCTTATGTTGCTCTCAATAAGAAACTAGACTGTCTAGCGTAAGGCATTCCAAATATAACCTAAAAGCTACTCTATAAAGTTGAATTGCCTATGCTTCTGTTAAGAGCATTATTTTAGCCAAGACATGGATCAACCTTAAAAGGAAAAGCATACCCAAGTTATCACGGGGAGAAGATTTACGAGCTTCTAGCAACTCTTTTAGTCTCTTGGTGGCCATGGTGGCCTCCTCTGTCTTTCTTTGGAGAACCTGAAAGCAAAAATAGCTGAAAATTATATCTACACAAACAAATCAGCGCTAGGTACTCATCTCCTATCCAAGAAACAATAATATGCTCACCATTTTCTGGCGTTGATTTAAAGCTTGCAGCTTATGCCTTTCATATTCATTTCTCCTGCCCTCTTTCCGTAACTGATTGTGCATGCATATTATTAACACAGTTAAATATGTAATACAAACAATAGATGCAAATAAAAGTGATGACTCCAAGATATAATTAATTCCTGCAGTAAGTGACTATCTTTGTTCTAGTCTAATATCACAATAACAAGGGAAATTGCTTAAGTTGATATAAAGAAAAGAAGTGAGGCACCTGCAGCAGTTCTTTTTCTCGAGAGGCTTTCCACTGACGGAATTGTTCTGCCTCTTGTTTTATCCTATGTTGCAACTGAACCTACAACCACAGAATAGGCAAAAGAAGAAAAAGAAAAAAAGGGGCAGGGGGAATTGAGGTAAGAAGTTTTCGCAAGGCATACAATACACTAATTAAATTAAAGACACCTAAAACAGTGAAAGATAGAAGGGCCAAAATATGATTTAACCTTTTGTGCCTTTATGAATTGAATTTCATCTTGCAGTCGTTTTGCCGCTTCATCACTCTTCTGTTTCTGCTTTAAAAGTTGAACCTGATTCTCTTGTTTTCTCTTAAGATCAAGAATCTGGTGCAATAAGTGTTTGGAATTTAAATAAAATCATCATCAGCCCTTTTCTCCAATCCAATAATCAATAATAATTGCAGCTAAAACTTCGTTACCTGTGCTTCAAGGGATTTCAGTTTCTGAGCATGGACGTCTTGCACTTTTTGTGTTTGTCCATCAGAACCAGCAGAACGATTTTCAATTTCAGCCAATAAGCGATCCCTCTCTTGCTGCAGTGAGGAAATACGTTAACAAATGTTAGCAGGCACAATTTTTCTTCAAATAAAGCTGTGAGAAATTTAAAAAAAAAAAAAGTTTTTAAACCTGCACAGCTCTCTTCTCGTCCTCTAATTCCTGAATTTTCTTCCCAAAATGCTGCTTGAGTGCAAATGTGTCGCCTCCAAAAATTTTCATCTCGGACTGCTCAGACATAAAAGATAAGCATAAACATAAAATAGAAGCATTAGCATGTGTTGGAAAAAGTTGGCAACTATAGCAGTAATAGAAGCTGCGACAGACATAATATCTGATTACAAATATAGAGACCCCAAAGAATATGATTTCTGAATAACACCTATTGAACAATATCGCAAAGTGTTGAAGACATAGAAATCCACCTCTTTCTCCTCCAAGCGTCTATTCAACTCATGCAATTCTTTGTCCATAGTATTTTGTAGAAGTGTGTGCTCCCATTCTTTAGCTGTTTCTTCATCAATTTCTCTGGAATCACCTGCTAAAATGACCATTATGTTCAGGTTGAGAAAACAGCTTGAGAAAATATAAATCGGACGCATAAAATATAAAAGACCAGTGGAGAAGGTATCACTAATAAAGAAAAATGCCATAAATCTTGAATAAATCAGGAATGTACCTATCATGGTTTCACCCATTTGATAGTCAGATGACTCTATACTGTGCAAATTCCTTTTCAGCCCATCACTTTCAACAGAGCAAGGACTGCAATCCTGAAATTGGAAGCTTTGCATTCAAATATATTTGAAACAAGAATATGCGGGAAAAAAACTTGCATGTAAATCAACCAAGAAATTTCAAGTTCAGATGAACTCAATAAGGGTTTCCTTAACATACTTGAGCATCTGTTTCACGTTGCTCTACAATGGTGCATCTGCTGCGGTACTCGTGAAGTTCTCGGCAAAGATCCTCGTTAGCAGCTTCAAGCCAAGCAATCCTTTCCTTGAGAACCTAGAAAATAAGTACCCATTAAAAAGTTGTGGGCCTATCCCATATAAGTTATCTCCAAGAAAAAGTATACATATATAACAAGTTGTTAACTTAAGATCCCACTATAATTTTCTCCTAAGGAAAAGATTAAAAATTGATTATTTTTATTTAAGTATTTAAGAGTACCATGATACCTGTACTTCATCAGAACCCCCACGGGCACAAAGTTCTGCCTGCAGATACTCTAATTGTTGACGCATCTTTAGCATCTCATTGGATATAGGATCTCGGTTAACCTATTTAAAGTAAAAAGAAAAAAGAAAATTCAGTGTGGAAACTACCTTGATTTCACGTATGTCTGACTAGGCAAAGGGGGGAAAAGAAAGAGGAATTTTTTGAAGGAAAATTATTCTCTTGAACTTACAACAGGCTTGTTCTGGATATTGCGAGCACGATTTGCATATTTTAAAGTATTAAGGGTTTCCTCAGCATTAATGTCAGCAGGACTAATGCAGGCTGTTCAGAAAGAAATCAGTCAAGGATAATATTAAAAAAATTCAAAATGCCAATTAATTTGCAAAAGCGGGAAGGAGCTAGAACATGAATGTATCAAATTATTAAAAAAGAAGCAACTGAGCAGGTCAAATAATTAGAAGAAATGGCAGTACCTATCATGACAGTTCTGCTGTTGCCACCGAGTGAATCCTGCCCAAAGAAATAATTACAGGCTTACAGCTTTATCACTTGATAAATAAAAAACTTAGAGAAACTAAAGATATTGAAAATCAAAAAAGGATGAAATATAATTTCTTAAACCATATATAACCTTCCTAATAGATTTCATCATCCTCGTCATTCATCATGGGCCAGTTTGTATGCCACAGAAGTAATATGTTAAACACTGACGTAACTAAGATCACACGACTAAATGCAGGAACAGTCCTTGGTCAATGGAGGAAATAATTTTGTCTCAGTACATAGTCTTAGTTGAGCTTCGAGATGAAAAAGAAGCATGGAAACAGATAAATGAATTAAAGACTTAATAATAGTATATCTATTCTCTTCGTTCAGATATTTTCTAAAATGCTGATTGTATCTCAGTTTTTCAAATGCAGTAAAGCTCTAGGCAGATGTAAGAATTGATTTTTAGCCTAAAAAGACAAGTTCCTCCAATATAAACAGTTCTTTTTTTTTTTTTTTGGGGGGGGGGGGGTATAAATTAAACAGTTCAATATCACATTCTTACCACTTCAATAAAATAATACAGAAGAATTAAGGCTAACAACATAAGAGATACAGACCTCTTAAACTAATCATACCTGTAAAAGCCGAGTAAGTTTACTATCTCGATATGGAACGTGAACACCTTCTTTGCGCTTTTTCTCATCACCAAGCGCACTGATGACATTACCAAGTGCAAGCAGGCCCTTGTTGATATGAACTCCTATTTAGATGATGAATATGGCAATTATTATGGCTGCAGTGAGAAGAATACTTTCAGGTAGTACAAGGATAAGCCGTGCCACTAACCTTCTTTAAAGCGCATACCATCAGAGCCTGTTCTTTTTGCTCGCTCTGACCCAGCAAGATCTACCAAATGTAACTTGGCACAAAGATATTCTTCACTCATAATGTCATTAGGACTTCCATCTCCAGAAATAGGATTGCGTTTATGCATTTGCTCTAAGGTTATGGTGAAGATTGCATGTGAACGACTATACAACCAAAAATAAATTATCAAAATTCTGTATTTAGCAAAGCATTTAAAACCAAGAAAAAGGTAAAACTAAAATGAGTCAAGAAAGCATTGTTGGTCAAACATGATGACTGGGAATATATCAAAAGCAACAGATGCTACAGAAACCCAAAACCTTGTAACATTTTCAGATATTTTAGTTCTTTTACAAGAAAATTAACTAGAAACATCAAATAAAGAACATCGGGAAAAAAGAAAAGAGAGTAAAATGAGCCTTGTTTAAATGTGTGTGTATGTGTGCGTGTATAAATTTAGAGATTTTCACGAAAAACTAGCAGCAGCACCAGCAATGTTACCATCATTGCAATACATGACCGTTTTCCATATTTTGCTATTTCCCATCCTGGGCTCATCTGTAGCCAAAGATTGCCCAGGTTTCTTCATAAGCTAAGTCAAAGATATTATGTTAGCACAGAAATGCATCAATGGTTTTCTGGTTTAACAAATAATGACTCATACAGATTCTCTTTTTCCACATATAAAGAACAATGAATCACCAGATAACATCTGCTTCTCAGTTTAGTAGAAATTAAGACACCTAAAAGCTAAAGAACATTAATTTAACAAGACTAGAACATGAATTAACCTTGACTGGTTGTTCATGTTTGTACTTCCCGTTGCCCTACTCAATGATCCCTGTTCTAGGCAAGCAGCCATTTCTTTTAATGTACTGACACTAAATTCAGTAGATCCTGCCAGCGTAATAACACCATTTGATGATTCACGAATCTGTATTGGTGGTTTTCCAGGGACATGTACTTTCCCCGAATTTGCGCTTGCAGTATCTGGTTTGTTCAAAGAAGTAGGATCCAGCAAATCTCGCACTTCTTCTTTCAGAATCTTTGACATCAAAATCAAATAAAATTACACACGTCAGAAATATAAATTATGAAGAGACACTCAAACCAGGTGTCATATGTCTATACAAGCAAAAAGAGAACTAGAATAACATAAACCAGAAATATTCGTAAAATGGATATTTGATCAGGGAATTAGAATTATTTGGCAATAATTTTTACAGTTTTCCTAAATGGTATTTGAGATTCTGGAATTTAATGCTTAACAATAATTTAACAAAAACCAAAATGAAGAAACCTAAAGACCAGACTAAAGGAAAAGCTGGTAGGACAAAATTAAGTTTACAGAAGAGTGACCAACCTAGTACATTGCTAATAGAATAACTGGAAATGGAACAACAAAAAGAAATGCTTGTTTCTTTAACAAACCTCAATGAAGGAAACGTGCAATTGAAATTCAATTTGATGTTTTAGACTTTCAATCTTGCTGAACAAAGCATTCATTACTAGAGGAACGATTCCTGTTTGGCAACCATCTTTCAAGCCTGTGCCCATGGTATATGTTTTACCTGACCCAGTCTGCAAATTTTTGGAACTTCAATCACAAGAAAACGAAACTATAACATTTAGCAGTATCTAGTGCGAGATTCAGCTGTACCTGACCATAAGCAAGAACGGTAGCATTATATCCTTGGAATAAGCCATCAACAAGGGGAACAATGCATTCCTCAAACATGGAAGAAGACGGAGAACCAGTGCTCCCATAGACATGATCAAATGTAAAGGAATGTGTCCCAATTTGTACCTGCAGCATAGTCAAAACCAACATTCAACTTCATAACCAAATATATGTATGTATATATATATATATATATATATATATATATATATATATATATATTAAAATAAGGAAAAGAATTCAGCTGACTGTTATAACATTAGCATAAAGTCATAGTTCAGAAAATGGAAATAACAATCAACAGAACCATCATAGAAACTAACTGAATTCAGCTTAATTCTACAAAATTTTAACTTCCACGCTGAAAAGAATCCAATTCACAAGCATCCCAATTATAGAAAAGTAAGTGATAAAAATTCTGATCCAAAATCAGACAGTGAATTCTAACTGATCAACCATTCAAGCATCCAAAGATCCAGATCTTCCAATTCTTAAAATTAACCCGCAACTCCATACTCAGAAAACCACCGCACTCCAAGAAATCACCCATTGAATAAGCTTAACAGAGAACACTGGCATTCTCTACAGTGACAGTACCTGAGGCTTTCCTGGGATGACAGTGACACAATCTTTACAACCTTGAAGCTTCTCATCACCGATAAGCGGTCTGACATGAACCGCAACCTTAACACAACAAGCCTCAGAAGCTGCAGCAGCTTCCATAGGAAGCAGCTAAAGAAAGAGCAGAAAAAAATAAAAAGTTCCACAATTTCCCAGCAGAAAGAGAGAAAGAAAGACAGGAGAAAAACCCAAAAAAGAGAAAGTGAAATCGTGATTTTTTTTTTTTGTAAGTTTGTTTTAGATTATGTTAAAGAGTTAAAAGATCAAAACTTTTTTTTTCTTTATCCTTATAAAA
This sequence comes from Firmiana major, assembly GCA_033439115.1. Lineage (NCBI taxonomy): Eukaryota > Viridiplantae > Streptophyta > Magnoliopsida > Malvales > Malvaceae > Firmiana > Firmiana major. Next base: position 49,978,397 of record CM065909.1, read on the forward strand.
ACCGTTCCTCATTGTCAGAAAATACAGAAATTTCAGGACAAAGAAAGTGATACAACAAGTGACAAAGGAAAAAAAGAAGAAAAAAAGAAAACTGAGTGAGTTCCAGACAATGGGCTGCTGCTGTTCTTGTTGGGAAGTGTAAGAAACAGAAGAATAGAAAGAGAGATAAAATGCATAAGAGGAAAGGGCAGTTGAGGAATTAGAGGCTGCGGGTGGCATAGAATATACAAAGCGGTAAGTTAACCGCAGTGACAACAACCACTATCATTTTCCTTAGCCTTCACTACAAAATCGTCATGTAAAAAAAAAAAAAAAAACCTTGCTTAACTCTCTTTCCCTTTTTACCCTTTCCTTACGCCAACATCTCTGTCTGCTCCCCTGTTACCACCTTTGTGTTTCGAGTTTGTATTCCTTTTCTGTAAAATATTAAAATTTTATTACAAAATTTATATCAATAAATTAAATACAAATATTTTTTAATTTAAATCATAATCATAGATAAATTTTAACAAATTTAAATTTATTACTTTCTATAAACTATCCATATATTTATAGTTCATCCCTTCTCAGCTCCACTATTTTTCGGGTTTTTCATTTCTTTATCTTTAAACCAAAAAAACCCAAACAAAAGAAAATGAAAGATGATAGCTAAGAGTTCCTAAAGCCACGTTTTATGATGTAGAAGATTTCATGATTGTGCCCAGACCAGAATATGGCAGAAAAAAGGGAAGCACAGCACATAACCCATGTGATTTGGAATCATATACGATTTCTGGAAAAAAATCTTTGGATCATACATGTACATACATATTCATACCCTAACAATTCTTGTACTCTTTTCTTACTAAATTTTTGCCTGTGATTATAAATACCGTATAAATGTAGTATTTTTTTCCCTGGTTTTGATTTTAAAAGATCATGTTCTTTTTTAAAAGAAATAATGTGTATAGGTCCCAATAGTTTATCAACTGTTTAAATGCAAAAAGAAAGATTAAATCAAGCTACATGCATTAATTTGTCACCACCCACCTCCTTTATATGTTAATTATTAAATTAAGTGAAAAAAACAAACAGTCAACCTCTTTCAAAGATGGAAAATAAAAGTTTTTTTTTTTTTTTTGACATTGGAAGCTAAGCAGCAAACCCATGGCCATGGAAAGGAAAGATTAGAGGAAAACAAGGGAAGGGTGGGAAAGATTCAGGAAAAATGGAAAATAAAGAGAAAAAAAGACCCACAAAAATAGACGTAGCCAGCTGGTGGTATCCCACATTCACATGGCCCTTTTTCAGTTTCCATAATATAAAAAATAACCCTTTGTGGACCCCACTTACACTTGGTCAGACTTGTTTGGTCCCACCTTTTACTGATTCTGTGGCAGTTAATTAATTCTTCCCAAACAGGGCAGGGTTTTGCTTTTGCCGTGTTCACTTCACTCGGAGGAGATTAAGACTTCTACTTAACCTTTTTTAATTGAAAAGCTGAGGTTTCTTCAATTTTTGTTTACTCCAAAGAAAGGTGAAGGAGTTGGTAAATGAATTAAACCAGCTCATCTTTGAATATAAGATCAAAGAACAAACATGTTGAAATTTGGATTAACTTGACTTTTAGAATGATCTATTCTAGTCTGGTGGCACCCCCCACCCCAAAAGAAAACAAAAACAAATGGTAGTAATAATGTTTTAAATTAGTTTATATATAGTATAAACTTTTTCTAGATATGATTTGACCCCATCAATATCTAATAAGTTATGATTGATGCAATTAAATTTATGATAGATTTATGGGGAAAAAAAAGCTTGCCTTTTGCATTTTTTTTTCTCCAATTCCATATTTGTTTTACATTCAGAATAGGTATATATATATATATACCTGAAAAAGATATCTTATACATCCAAAATTTTTAAATTTATTGACAAAATGAATAGAATGACATTTATTTCTTGAAATATATTGAAAAATGTGAGGCATGTTATTGTATTTTAACTATATTTGTAGAATTAAAAAAATTTTATTATTTATCAAAAACAAATTTATATACTTACAGAAGTGAATGTTTAGCTAATTTTTTTTATCAGTCTAACCTTTGAATTAATTAACATTATGTGTACCACAAGGAACCTCAAATTAAAAGTCAAATTTGAGTTGTAAAAACCCTTCTTTTTTTTTTTTGAATGAGTTGTAAAAGCCTTTATCAAACTCTTCATGGTAACAATGGCAAAAAAAAAAAAAACTCTTAAGGTAACAGCTAATCTAGACACAAGTAGAGCCCAAATTGAAAGGTCTGAAATCAGAATCTTTAACCCATGACAACTAGAAATTTGCTATCAGCAGCTTGGCTTTATTCCTGCAATCAATGTTGAAAACGAAAAACCACAGCCAAAGCCCTCAGTTGTCTTTTGAACGCTTTAATTGGTAGTAGGATCGATGTCATACGGTTGGACGACTTTGGCATGCTGAAGCAGCTATATTCCAAGGTATAAATTTATTCCAGCTAAATGCCGGTTGTTGATGCATCACTGAGTCGTTAAAAGCTAAGTAGTACTTAATCGTTTTTACAAATTTGAAGTTACCATCATCAAGTACATCAATAAAGCATCAAAATTAACTATGGGCTAACAAATTTCTCCCCCCCCCCCCCCTTTTTTTTTTTTAGGGGGAGGGAGTTTTAGGGGAGGGTTGAACCAAAGAAGTATGTCACTTTAGTTACTTGATATAGTAACATTAGAATTAGAATTTAGGGTTTCATTTAAGGACATGTTAGAAGGCATGAGATATGATAATTTTAAATATGAGATAGTAATACGGTATTAAAATAATAAAAAAAAATGAAAGTGATATAAATTAAAATTTAATAAAAATTATATTTAATAAAAAATTAAATAATTTGTGAACACATATTTTAATACATTTTCTATAACATGAATACTATTTAATATGAGACAATCACGGATTATGCACAAAGTATCAAATCTAGACTCATGCATCTTGATATTTGGCTAGGTATATGTTCAAGATAGACTCATTAGGATACAAAAAGTATAACTTGGGGTTTTTTTTTTCAAAGGGTGTAGACGTCTAGTCGAAAGGTTTTTTTTTTTTCATTTTTGTTCATGGAAGATTGGATATATCATTTGTTAAAACCATATTAATTTTAACGAAGGTGAAATTTGATGTAATTGAAGATTGATTATAGGAAATTTTATGAATTAAATTACCATTTTAATTAAGATACTCAAGTGGGAAAAATACCTTTGACCTAATGATTATGCATTGATATTAAGAAGAAATCTTTAAACACTCATTTTTTTGCAAGTACAAGGGTTTCTTAAAAACCAAGAACTCTTGCCATCATGCTAAGAAAGAGTTGCTGCAATAGTTTGCCATGTTTTACTGTTTTGTTCTTAGTAAAAACTAGCTTTCATCAAAGGCATAAGAAAATATTAAAAATAAGACCTTGATAAGGGACTGATAAAATTTCCCCACCATCCCGAAGGACGCATGTTCTATCCTGCTCCAGTGGGCCGTAGCTGAAAACTCCTGTCAACAATATATCTATGCCCTTAGGAATAACCAGCACAAACTAACCACTTCCCTAACCACTGCCCTATCTTGAAAGGGAATATATGAGGAATATGATATTTCCCATCAGTTACTGCTAATAAAATGGTTTTGAAATTTTGAGATTTTCAAATTTAAATCTTATTAAATGTAAATTTAAGTTTAATTAGTTGAGAATGATTAATTTTTATATGATTAAAAGTGTTATAAATGTATATAATACTAAATTATAATTGTAATTTTTCATGTAATGCATCTATTAAAATAATAGTTTAGAATGAACTTTATCGAATATTAGGGTTTAGGAGGAGTCGCATTTATTTTTGGTTGGACTTTTATTTTTTAGGATTATGACTCATACAGCTAACAATTGAGACATTTATCAATACTCAGAAAAGAAAATTGCAGACCGTTTGCTTTGCTTGCTTGCTTGCCTTTTATTGATGCGGTAGACTGTAAGTTAAGCAAACATGTCATCGAACCAATTCTTTCAGGCACATGTCGAACACCTTCATTCACAAGGAATGAGAAATGGAAACAGAGAAAAGAAAATAAAATAAAAAAGCTGATGCACAAACCCTAACCCCAAGTTTCCTTTTCCTCGACCTAACTCACCATTCACTGGGTCTTTTCCAATTCGACCGTTATTGGAAGCAGACCAAGCAACCAAAGGAAGCCCCACTTCTCCTGTCCTTTCTTATTGGAAGAAATTTTTTTTTTTTATCATGAGTGTTCTCGTGACATTGAGTGAAACTTGTTACGCTTTGAGATTTTCTTATTTAAACTGATCAGTCCATCTTACCAACCTTAAAATGGGTTATAAAATTACAGATTCCTTCGTCACTGTTATGAATATAGTTCAGCATTTTGATACTATAAAAGCCCAACTTTGAAATACAGTTGTCTTGTATATACTTTCATGTCACTCTACCAGCCCATACGGTTGAAATAATTTCCATGTGTTGTTTTCTGTCCGACCAATTATTTTGCTTGTCCATACACATTTGCTATGTTGCTTTTGCACCTTTACATGTCTTGTCATCGTAGATCCCAAGATGAATTCATGTTACAAACATGAATTGGACCTGGGTACATTATCCATTTTTTAGAAATATAGATTATGTTATGTCAAATTTGTATTTCTGTCGAACATGTCCTATGAATTATGTATTAAAATAGTCTTTAATTATTTTAAAATTAGTTTAGATGAACGGTAGATTTGATTCCGATGATATTTAAAAATAAAATAAAAATTAAAAATACATATTTTTTATAAAATAATAAAAAAATAAAACTCAAGGAAGAAAGGATAATTTAACCTTTTTACATTTTTATCTTCTTGTACCAAATTCGCATTAACCAGAATGGACTTGTACATTTAGCCCATTTATATTCTCAGAAAGATTTTACCTGTAGTTTTATAAATGCAATTTGCTATGATCAGAGCAAGTTCCTCTTGCAAGAAGGTAAGCAAGCTAGAGAGAAAATATGAAAACCAAAAGTTTAATTTGTTCCCCATTTTGCAGGTAGAACTAAATCTCATCTCATACAACCAATGGACATGAATCTTGCACTTGTTTTCTTCTTTGCCTCTGTCTATATGTAAATAATATGGTGAATGATTACACCAACTATAAATGAAATGATAGAATCTGTGCCGTTTGGTCCTCCTTTGATCCTCGTACTTTGTTCTATCCAGTGCCTTCATTGTCTAGCCAATCTGCTTCAGCCATGCAAGTTTTCCTATGTTTCTCCTTTTTTTAATAAAAAAAAAAACCAACTTCTTGGAATCAGTCAACAAACAAATTAGCTTTCGGCAATTTAATAAAATTACTGGAAAGCCAAGAGAGCCTTCTCATTAGACCATGAGGACAATCACATGATTGGAGGAAGTCAATTTTAAACCAGATCAGCAGGTAGCTTTTCTTTCTTTCTTTCTTTCTTTAACTAAATTTCGGAAATGACTAGCTATATGCAACTATGCTGGTAGTTCATTATTCTTTAACATTCTACCAAACTTCCAAGTTCCAACCTTCCCCAGTCTCCAGTCTCCATCCCACCTTCTTTTGCTTGTGCCTTCTACCCCATGTGGAGCTTTGGATCACATGCTCTCCCATCGCCTTTACATCACTAAAACCTTTATTCTCCATCCTTTACTTTTTATCCAAGCACCAATCTTTCTGTCATCTCTCATTCTATCTTTCCCACAAGCAAACCCTTCCAGTTTTTCCCATTTATTTACCAATCACTTAGTTTCTGTTAATCAGTGCACTAGGATTTTTATTTCAAGTACATTTTTTAACATTATCTAATAAGGTTTCATAGAAAAGTTATGATTCCTAAGGGCATAATTATTACAGTCAGCCTCCAGTGTCAACCAGAAAGCCAATAAGCAAATATTCTAAATTGTGTTTTTCTTTTTAGTTTTTTTTTTTCCCTTGTCCAAATCATAATTTTTGTGCTGAGTAAAACACCAGAAACGCTGCTGCACTCTCTTATTATAAGACCTGTTGATGATAAAATTAACAGCTTTTTCAATGTGTTGGGGACAGAACATGTGCAGGGTCATAGGGTTTCATCATGCGCATGCTTTCATTCTTGCGATTGGATTGTGGGTTTTTCTTTAGTGCTTTGGGGTATGTCATTTATCAATATGTTTGTTGGCAGTGGGGTATGCTCTTCTTCAGAAAGATGCTCCCTTTGTTAATATCTAGTCATAAATCACAATCAAATGCATTGATGTTTGGCTCTGCCATGAGTCCTCACAAAGTAGAGTTTTCCAGCCAAATTGAGGGCCATGCTATTTTCTCTCTATCTTTTCTATCGATCGAGTTCTTTTGTCCTTCTTTTCTTGGCTAGAAAATGAGTTGGCTTCAACTAAACACTGAGAGATAAAATTTAATTTGTCTAGAATAAACTCATATTTATCCATTTTATTTTAAATCACGAGATGTTTTTATAATACATTGAAAATAAAATTAATATTTATTTATATTGCGTGGTTGATGTTGACTCAATAAAATTTGAATTAGACGAAAATTTGAATGGACTTATAAAGATAAAATATTAATTATTTTTCCTTTGACATTAAAATTGTATCTAAAAAGTCTTTAAAAATTTTTGTCTTGCTAGAATATGTATAGTCTACTAATTTAGGTGGTAAATTTTTTTTTTTTACCATCAATTAATTTTAGTGATGGAATTTAAAAATTTTAATAGCGTTATGAATGGGTTAATTTCCATACTTACCTATATATATATATATATATATATATATATATATATATATATCAAATTGTTTAATTTTTTTTAGGAAGGAAGCAAATATGAGGAAAAGAGATAAAAGGTGGAGAAGTGGGTTGTACAATTAGGCCCATAAAGCAACTTTGTCCTCGGTGGTAAATGAAAATCAGGCCTTTAGGCCTTCTATGGGCTGAGATTGGACTAGAATTTTGGGCCCCATGGTTAAGGAAACACTACATCGTGAATTTTTTGTAAGGTCAAGGCCGTCCAGAATCATGACGCGCTAGACGTTACGTGATAGAAGATTCCAAGAAGGAAAGTTGACGCCACATAGAAAGGGGAACGTTACATGGAAGGTTCCAAGTCAGCTTTAGAAAAAAAAAAACAGAAAACGCGATTCAGTCTCTGAATCAAACTAAAACAATTCAGAAAAATTGTAGAGAAAGACAAGACAGAGATCTTATCAGAATTCTTCAAATCTTTTGGAAACGTAATGTCGGGTGGGATTGCACGTAGCCGTCTTACAGAGGAAAGAAAAGCCTGGCGCAAAAATCACCCCCACGTACTAGCGTTGCCTCTGCCTTCCCTACTCTCTAATCCTCTTCTTTTCTTCTTCCTTTGATTCTCTCACTGTTTTTTTTTTCTATATTTTATTTACTCAATCTTTTTTCTGGTGTTGAAGGGTTTTGTGGCTAAGCCTGAGACTGGCCCAGATGGGTCTGTGAATTTGATGGTTTGGCACTGCATTATCCCCGGAAAAAAAGGGGTCAGTCTTTACTTTTTAAATACAAAAACGCGGATCTTATATATATATCATTGTTATGACCTTTTTAGTTTATGTTTTTTATTTGTAAGTATGCGATCTGTTTGTGCTGAGAATTTCTACGGTTCTATTAGTTCATCAAGATGTTCAGATTTCTGATTGAAGTAGTAAATCTGTATAACCCGTTTCTACCATGTATCCACTTAATTGAATGGTGTGGCTTGACGTAGTTTCATATATATTAAGGCTAGCCAAGGCATTAGGTTATCCTTTGTTTATTACATATGCTCTGAAACAAAACATCTCATGAAACTGGTTTTGAGAATCTTTTTCTAGTAGTATTAGTTGACAACCATTGTGCAGCTCAGATAATTAAGCGGTGTTTCCTCAATTAACTGCCTATATTTCATTCCTTCTGTTTACCTGTTCTGTTCTTTTTAATTTTTCAGATTGATTGGGATGGTGGCTACTTTCCTCTTAGCCTTCACTTCAGTGAGGACTACCCTAGCAAACCCCCCAAAATGCAAGTTTCCACCAGGCTTCTTCCATCCTAATATTTATCCTTCTGGAACTGTGTCTGTCAATCCTCAATGAGGATAGCGTAAGTACTTGGGATAAGCCTTTGATATTAATGCATTTTATTTTGCTGAGTTTTCTCATTTATAGTCTGATTCAGAAGAAAGCCTGGGTCTACTTTAGGGCGGGCTTAATTTATAGCCAATATAACATTAATTTTTTTATTTTTTATTTTTTACTTTTTCTTCCTCCAAGGGATGGAGACCAGCCATTACTGTGAAGCAAATTTTAATGGGCATTCAAGATTTGCTTGATCAACCCAATGCAAGTGATCCTGCACAAACTGAAGGGTATCAGCTCTATGTATCAGTGAGTAGCATTCCCCTCAAAAAAAAAAAAAAAGTCTACACTTTTGATCATTTCTACTGCTGTTAATAGTCTGTTATAGAAGAAGGGAAAGTTTTATTTTCTTATACTAATGCAATCTTGGTTACTACAGAACTCAGATGAGTACCAGAAGAGGGCTCAACAGCAAGCCCTGCAATATCCGCCTTCTGTTTAGTCTTATGCTTGATCACCAGATATGATCGACTATTATGTCATTTAGCTATTTGAGTTTAATTTATGTTGAACTCTAGTTCTTCGCAAGAAATGCAATGCTAGTCGTGTCCAAGTTCAGTTATGAAGTATGCTTCTCATAGCATTGATTTTCTTCTCCATATTCTCAATTGGCACAGTCAAAACTTTTCATGTTTACTAAAGCTATGCTGATAGATTCTGATGACTATATGTTGTCTCTCTTTTTACCCTGGTTAAAATGATGCATGCGTGATTGGAAGTAGATCCATGTTTGTAACTAATCAATGTGAATTAGTTAATTACACTTGTCAGTGTAAGATGAATTGCCAGTGTTTGTCATCTTTTTGTTGCAAATTCTCCATGCTTCTGTCTGCTGCTTATCTCTGCCGCCTCGTCGGGGTTGGCCTATAACTCCGTCAAAATTGTTGTTTTGTACAATCTGATATTCTCAATCAGACCTTTCATGTCATTGCAAGGTGACTTACCTTCTTCAATGGCTCTTTTTGCTAGTTCTCCATGTCGTTTTGCTCTTCTGCTCATCTCAGCTGCCTCTTCTGTGTTGTTCTGCAAAAATCGGCCAAGTGATCAAGGTTATATCTGCAGTAACCCCTTCGATTGTGGAGTTCGAACCACAATGTGTCAAATAACCTCCAATGGCTAGATGCTCGAGTATCAACACTTGTGGTATCAGCCCCTTATAATTAATCCCTGTCCATTTTCTTTCGTTTTGCGTTCCAATCCTTATGGTAGCCATAATTCCTGCTCTTGGTCTTTGCAATAATCATTGTTTGTATTCAAGATTTTCCCAACAACCAAGATTAATGAGTAGCTTGATGCTTCAAGCGCATGTCCACGAACAATATACCGACAATTTTAGACATAATACGAAAACGATACGAAAAAAATTATAAAAGTAATATAAACTAAAATTTAATAAAAATTTTATATAAATATAATAAAAATTAAAATAAGTTTATATGTTTGACATGTTATATAAATTTTGACATAAAATTTTTATATTTTATATAATACATAATTTTATATAACATAAATACAAAATTTATATACAAATTATCAAATCAAATGAACAATCTCATTGGCTATTAAAGAGAGATAGGCCTATGTGCTGAGCCTCTATTCTGAGAAACACCTAGTGGAAAACCATTTTCAACCTTGTATTTGATTATTAGACCATTGGAGCTTGATGGCAAGAAGCTAAGCTTTGAAAACTTGATCATAACAAGAACTTAGATGAATAAAATAATAAAAAAGAAAGTACAATAAATATAATTTTGCACGTTTTTGTTGGTGATTAAATTTTTTTTTTTATTACAGGAGCATGTGATTTAGAATTGCTGTATTATAATTAATGGATCAAAAAAATTAATTTAATGTAAAAATTATATAATTAAAAAATTGTAAAAAAAAGGCTCTAGTTTCCTTGTCAAAAAAGTTTCCATGTGCTAGAAGAATACCCATTTTTGAGGTCATTCATAACGACAATCAATGCTTATTAAGTAGTTTTATTGTTCGAGTCAACCCTACTTTAAATTTCCGAACTTCATTTCATGATCGGCTACAGCAATGTTTTGACAAAATTCCCCTTGGAGATTAATTTCATACCGTCATACTTTTAAAATTCTAGATGAGATCACCGAAATCGCCCTAAACAAACATGCAGTCTTTTTTTTCTACATTTTTTTCATTTAAATTTTAATCTAAGAGTTGAATATAAGAAGTAATCCTTTGGTTTCTTTAACAATTTTCCTCGCCTAAGGCAAAATTCAATCTTAAGTTTTTAGATTTTTTTTTTTTTACAATGAGATTTTTTATTTAGAAATAAAAAAAGTAAAAATATTAATACTCGAATTTCATATTTGCATAAGTCTCATTTTATTATTTGAATTAATACAATTTTATTTTTTTAAATATCTAATAATTTTAAATATAATATGATAACATAATATAAAAATAATATGTAAAAATTACATATTTTAATTAACATATCAATTTATTTTAAAATAAATTTTTCATATTTATATGATTCTAATATAATTTCATTCGTAAGATAAAATATAAATTATTATATATATAATGTTGTCATTAACATATTTTACCAATTTTTATGCTTTCTTCCCACAAAATATATACAGTCGCCAGTTCCTCATCAAGTGCACGTACTTGTTAGGTGTTTAAATCCCATTGCTGCCTTTGAATCCATTTTCAAAAAATGATACCATGTGCTATATGTCCAATTCCTAGGCATTTCCTTCTTATTAATCTCCTTCAACTTAGCTGTCATAGGTTGAATGGTGAGTCTTGACAGTCTTCCAAGCAAGCAAGCTTTGGATATGGATGTTTTGGTGTGCAGACTTTGTTAGGAAAATTCAGATAATATATGATAATTTGGTTTTGAAACGTGTAGTATTACACTTTTTTGAGTTAATATTGCTTCACACAGAAGCAAGTTATCTCAGGATACAATAAAGCTTTCAAAGATTTCTTTATGGATTGTGAAAGATCAAGAGTCATCAATTCTGGAAATCAACCAAGAGTTTTATAAGTTTTGAATAGTTGCAAATCAATGGTTGTAATTGTCTGTTAATTAACAATCATTGATTTTCAACTGTTCCAGACATAACTGAAAAATATATCTGTTGGAACAGTTAAACAAATTTTCAAATTCAAAAAAATAATAATAATAATAATAAATAAATAAAATAAAAATAAATATTGAATTCTAAAAATTGGAATATTTCAGAATCAAGAGCCCAAGTTTTTTCAAGTGCCCAAGTGCTCATCTTTTAACTTTTAAAATTAGTCAAAATTTCAAATAAGCCCACAAACCTTTAGTAATTCAATTTACACTCTAAATTTAATTTCTTCTTATAAACCCAATGATTACTTTATTTATAAACAATGTGAAATTCAATTACAAACTATCCAACAAACTTTTCTCTCAACTTGTTGATATTATAATCAATTCGATGATTCCATGACATGGGAGCATTCCGAGAATGGTATTCTGAAACATCAAATCTCGAAATTTGACTCGGCACTAGTTTTGTTAGCTGAATCCGTTGACAAATATTCAACCTTTTTTTTTTTCATGCATTTTTAACGGTGAGTATTGTTTGGAATTTGGCATCTCAGCTTTTTGTCACTTCCATCCAGGAGAGTTCTCTGCTTTCTTTATTCTAGGCTAGCTGTGACAACTTTAGATCCTCCCGTTGATACCAAAGATTAAAATTAAAATCTGATAAAAATTTAATAAAAATTAAAAAAAATATTAGATTTAATGTTTCGATGAAAATTTTAATATGATTTTTTTTTTTATTTTACATCATATAAATATAATTTGACACAATAAAAACATGAAATATATATACAAATTATTAAGTTTATCTTATTATGTTTGTCTTATGTTTTTTAACAATTGAATTGTTAAATAATTGGTAAACTCAGTTTTGCTAAGCCAAAAAAGTCCAGAAAACTCTCATGCTAGGAGTTTGAGGGTCAATAGGCAAAAAGATTCATAAATGAACAAAGGTTATTGATTCTATTCAATGAAGTAAATTACAGATAGTTAAGAAGGCAAAAGGTTAGGTGAACAGTATAAAAGCTCTCAATTCCTCATAAAACCTGTTTCTATCTATGTATTTTGAAGATGTACAAGCTGCCAAATATTGCAGAAGTTCAACTGTTGAAGTAAAATCTATCAACCTTCTGTTGAAACACTTCTCATTCACGACAGGACTCGGAGACGCTCATTGCAAAAAATTGTGAGTCTTGTAGCTACAAAACAGAGTTGGGTGATCTTCCGTTATTATCCAGGACGATTTCGAATAAATCAGCTTCAGACTCCTCGTCAAATTCTGTTGTCGGATAATTGGTCCCATTGTTGTGGCTGCCTTTAGTTGTACTTCTGTTAAGCCATTGGGAATCAATTCTTCCCATTGAAAACAGCTCTTTGCTGTCTTCATAGCCGAGAGCAGCAGCAGGGGAGTTTACAAGAGGGCCAATGAAGCATGGGTTCGCTGTGCGATGAGCATTGGCTGGAGCATATGCAAAGGCACGTTGTCCAAAATTAACCAGAACCAAAACATCATCGTTTGCTGCAAGAGTTGGATAAAGAGGTGTTCCAAATTCCTCAGACTTGCAATTTATTACATGTACCAGTTGCGAGTCTAATGTGAAAAACACTTTCTTTTGCCTAGGATCGAATCCGCAACCTATCACCTTCTGAGTTTTCCCCCAGTCTTCTTTCTCAGATTCAAACACAAGTTTAATTCCTGGAACAAACAAAGCATCAGTTCCAATGCTGATCAGTTGCATAAAGAAGTGACTTAGAACTAAGAAAGTTGAACTGCTTAGCCTAAATTAGAAGAAACTGATATCTGAGTTAATGGCTTCATACCAACTCCAGTTGAGTTACTTCAGGGTCAGGCTAATTTTGGCGACCTGAGAGACTTATTCAATGACAGGTTGCCATTTTAAATCTATAAATGGAGTGTGTTAATCTCCATTAACATTTAAAAAATGGATTTCCCATGTTCTAAAATAGTAATTGCTAATTAGAGATTTGATAAAAAAGATATTGATGGAAATTAGTTACCATCTAGATAGACAGAACCATCCGAATTGAAACCGATGGATCCTTGATAGCTGCCAGGAAGCTTCTGAGGAAGAGAGCCTCCTGCAGTTAGTCCAACTGATAACATTACTGCTTCAGCTTTTCTTTCGTCTTTAGTTGAAAGCTTTAATTCCTCAATCTTGTTAATATCATGACTGCTGATCATAACATGGACTAAAGATTCTGAATTTGCCTTCGGGTTGGAGTTTTCATGGATGAGTTTTGTCCTCTCACTTTCCTTTAGCTTGCCACTTGAGTCATGCTCATCTCCATGGCAATACAAAATGGTTATCTCGAAATAAGCCTCTTGAGGGAAAGCAGAATTCCCCAAGGGAGGCCCTGGCAAAGGCAAAGCTGTTCGAATAACAGATGCTGCAGCCATAGAATGATGGCCTGTAATCCCCTTTGACCCAGAATTTAGCCTAATCTTCTGCATGAAATCTGCTGATCCCTGGCATACTTCCCAGTTTACCTCTATACCATTTCCTCTTCCAGAATCACCAGCTGCACATAACCCCAACAGGCTTGATCTTGTAGAAGGAGATGGCATGTAGCGGGTGAAGCCAAATCTAATCCATCCATTTTCAACTGCATCTGTGATGAGAGATGGATGATCAGCCCAATTAAACAAAGGTTTTGCTGAAAGCCCACGTCGAAAAACATAGTAATTTCCTCTTCTCTTGCTATCTAAATCAAGCTGGTGATGCAGACTTCCCAGGTGAAGTCTAGCAATCCCGTCCTGAAAATTTTCACTCCTGGCAGCCCTGTTCTCATCAACAACATCTTTACGATCCTTTCGACAACACCACTTACGTATAAACACAATCAAAAGGATCACGAGAACTCCGATGGAAACCGCTATGACCGCTACATATATCCATTCAAGCATCTCTCCACGGCTCCTTAAATTTTTAGTTTCACTATAAATTAAGTTTCTTTCTTTCTGCAAAATGTATTTCGTGAATAAAAGGGTTTTATTGAAGGAAGAGTAAGAAGCTATAAGGAGAAATAGACAACAAGGCAAGCGTGGACTAAGACTGGTTCAAGAAAGGAAACGGCAATGGTGTAAGCAAACAGTAAAGTAGTAGACGAACCATTTCATGGATATGGGCATTCACGTTTGCTTGCTTTATGCTCCATTCTTTATTAATGTGAACCGACAACCCTTCCACATTAAAAAGCGCGTTAATTTATTGATCATTCTCTGTTTTCAAAGGAGAGAGAAGGGTGAGGTCAGAGGAGGACGGATGCTTAATTTTGTTTGTAAGTTGAGTTGTAAAATAGTAAGCCCTTCTAGAAAGCCGGAAGTCGAAATTCTCATTGGGGGGGCGATTTCATTGTCTTTTACTGTATGTTGTCTGATATCTGGATATAGGAGACAATTCAGCATTTGGGACTCGAGCAAAGGGAGAGAACGCGAAAGAAAAGTTCGGGAAAAGTGGCAAGAAAACAAGAACGTGGTTTTTATTGTGGAACGTGTTGGTATTTTATTTTTTATTTTTTACTATCAAGGTATTTTTAATTTATCAGATCAGTTTGTACACACTTTAAAATTAATGTATTTTTATTTGGATTTGATGCATTAAAAAAATTTAATTTTTTTAAATATTTAATCTAAAATTTAAATTCTAATTTTGATTTACAAAATAATATTTATTTATCGATGAATCTAATTCTTGAAATTTAATAATTTATTTGTCGACTTAATTTATCACATGTAAAATATAATTTTATCCAAAAACAATAGTTTCATGTAACTAAGGAGCTCTTGATATACGAAAGAAGCTTTTGCTTAATAATAGGAAAGAAATTTTAAAACTTAAATAAAAAATATTTTAAATTTAAATTTTATTATTTGTATGAATTGTATATTCAATTATATACTGATTTAATTAATTAATCTAAATTATATATAAATATAATATTTGATTATAATTATAAATTTTTTTATAAAGAAAATTGCTTGGACATTGAACCTTCATTAGGAATGTGCCTTATATGAATGCAATGTATTTAAATAAGGTATCTGAAAGATTCTCTTTGAAAAAAAAAAAAATTTCTCATTCTGGTTGAGAGGAAAAATTACAAGAAACTTCCACATTTGTCTCATTAGGCTTGATCTCTAGCCCTGGAAAAATAAAAAAGGCTACCTGTTCTAGTATACAGTACAATGAGGGGGACAGTGCTTCTGTTGCGTTGGCTTAGCCTATTCCAATGGTGGAGAATTCATTTTTGTTTAAGATTTCTGTTGCAAGCAGCTAAGGTGTCAACTGTCACCTCAGTACCCGGTATCTGTTTAATTATTATTGATATTAAATAGTAATATTGGCAATAAACTATTACCTAAGGGGATTTTGATTTGTATGCTCTCACTGTCAATTTGCCAACTAAATTATAGTTCATCAAAAGTGGTGGGAGGCCTCTATTTTCTGAAAAATCATCAAATTCCCAACTGTTATCCTATTTTAATATAATAAATTATATATATATAAAATTTCATTTTGATGTTATTGATTTTGAGGTAACCAAGCACTGAGGAAATTACAGTGGATGACAATATTACAACCACCCAAAACAGAGACAGAAGTGAATTAAAACCAATAACTCAACTAAAGAAGCCCCACTAAAGTTTTGGTTATTTTTTTTAATAATTAAAAATAAAAAATAAAATTATTTAGTTCGAACTTAAATTTTATAATATGTCACAATTTATTTAAACGACATCACAATTTTTTAGTTCTTTGTTAAGTCAAAGACTATATTAACAAAGTTTTGGTTACTTAATTCTTCATCATTCATCGTTGTGACAGAATAAAATAAGAAAGCAATCCTCAATTTAATAATCATCCTGTTTGCTAATGGCTGACAAAAAGCCTAGGTCATAATTCCAAAGATAATTGCCATAATTGAAGGGAAGCCATACAGATATGAGAAACACCTTGGGGTTTTCCAAAATGAAAGATGTTACCATATCTTATACAGAAAAAGTTAAGATGTGGTATATAATTTGTTTAATTGATAAAAAGATATTGAAATTTAATTGGTGGGATTTGGCCGACATTTTAAACTCTTCATTTGCTCATAGATGATCACAAGTCAAAATAGAAACACTGTTAGGTTGATTGCTGATCGTGATCGGTTTGGGAGATCACATCAGAATTACAGTAGCTGAAAATGATATTATACCATTCACAAGTAAATTTGTGAATATAGAGAGAAGATCAAATTCAATACCAATAAGCCTCTGGATTATTGTGTAAAAAATAATTATCGAGCACTAAAATGTAGAATAAAAATGAAGATTACTTAACTGAAAAAGAAAAAAAACATTGTAAAAGTAATAATGAGCAGCTAAAAGCTAGAAATAGACCATTGATGAAGTCAGTAATCAAACAGTTACCCCTTTCTCTCCCCCCCATAGCCTTGTCAATGGCAAAGGGATTTTTTATATTTATTAAAGTAGAAAAGAAAAAGTGAAAGAAAGGTGATTATCAACTGCAAATACCATCTTTTTTTTTTCTTTTAGCAGCATCACCATTCACCAGGCAAAACCATTTAAGTAAGAGCTTCTTTCCATCTTATTTGTCTATGTTGTTGCAGACAGCCATGAACACTAGGAATGATTGGTGTTGTGAAGTTGCTTGGGGGATAACCTGGGACCTGAGAAAGAGAAGTCACATGTCCCAGCTTCAAAGCTTGCATCAGCTCAAAATCCAACTTTCTTTTGACAAGAATTTAGAAAATCAACATGTTTATCCAATTTGATTTGGCACTTCCAAAATTCATATATTTAATATTCAATATTAGTTTTGTGTAATCTAAAGTGTTCAAAAGTTATAAAAGGGATGATTCCCTGAATCATCATTAATAATAGTTCCTAAAAATAGGAATTTTTCTTATACACAACAACATGTGTCGAACACAAAGAATATGAATTAAGTTGGGTTGAAGGGTTGATTTAGAGGTTATTATTGATTTATACATGACAATGACTTTAGATATACGAGAGAAAATTTCGGTCCAAACCTTTAATACAAATACTGGATTTTCTAATATCTAGGCCCAATCTACCATTTCATCCCAGGGGAAATCAAAGCAATAGGCCCATAAAATACTATTCTTGGTTGGATCTGCAATTTCTTGAAAAGCCCAATTAAACAGGTCCAATGAACGTCGCATGGCTCACTGGCTAGCTGTTGATATTTTATCATCGGCTTCGGTTATCCAAATATCTTCAGCAAACTCGCTTCCTCACTTCGGTCAAACAGAAAACAGGGAAGAGGAAGAAGAGCAAATCCTACAAATGAAACAATGAATACTCTCTGCAATTGCGTAAAATCCCTTCTGATAAATCCCTCGCCACTCCACTGTAAACCAGACTTCTCCTTTTCCTACTCTCTCTCTCCCACTTTTGTTACACCCTTCAAAACCAAAGCCCCACCACGCCAATGGCGCTTCACCATCAAATCCAACGTCAACGCCGCGGAAATCGACATGGTGAGAAACAAGCAAGGCATTTACGCTCCCAAACAGAAAAAAGTTGTTGTCTTGTGGGATCTCGACAACAAACCACCTCGCGGACCGCCGTACGAAGCTGCGTTGGCCTTAAAAAAAATGGCCGAAAAGTTTGGGGAAGTCGTTGACATTTCAGCTTACGCTAACCGCCACGCGTTCATCCATTTGCCTCAGTGGGTCCTACGAGAACGCCGGGAGAGGAAAAACCTCGACATCTTCGAACGCAAAGGAATCATAACTCCATCCGAACCTTATATTTGTGGAGTTTGCGGTCGGAAATGCAAGACAAATTTGGATTTGAAAAAACATTTCAAGCAGTTACATGAAAGGGAGAGAGAAAAGAAGTTAAACAGAATGAAATCGTTGAAAGGTAAGAAACGACAGCGGTTTAAGGAAAGGTATATAAGTGGGAATCATAAGTATAACGAAGTGGCGAAGGGTTTGATTACACCGAAGATTGGATATGGTTTGGCGAGTGAGCTAAGGAGAGGCGGGGTTTATGTTAAGACAGTGGAGGATAAGCCACAAGCGGCGGATTGGGCATTGAAAAGACAAATGCGGCATTCTATGAGTCGAGGGATTGATTGGTTGTTTCTGGTTTCGGATGATAAGGATTTTGTGGAGATGTTGAGGAAGGCAAGGGAGGCGAATTTGGGGACTGTGGTTGTAGGGGATTGGGACAGGGCTTTGGGGAGACATGCCGATTTGTGGGTGTCTTGGATTGAGGTGGAAAATGGGGAGGTTATGGAGAAAGATTTGGTGCCTAAGAGGAGGAGGATGAGTGAGAATGATGAATTGTTTTCGGTTTCAGAATTTGAGGGTGGGAGTGTGGGGGAACTGGATGGATTGGTGGATGAGCTTTCGGTGGGGAGGACTGAGTTTGGAGGTGTGAGGATTTCGGTGTTTTCGGAAGGGGAAGAGGAAGATGAGAATGCGTGGGAGCTTGAGGGAGTTGGCGATGAAGATTATTTGTTGGAGGAAGGTGAGGATGAGATGATTTTTGAGGAGGATGGGTATTATTGATGAGGAAAGTTTGGTTAGTTTTGGAAGTCAAGAATGCGACTAATGAAATTACAGGGAAGGATGAGGATTGAGGAAAGAGATTGTAATTTATATGATTGGTGATTTTACTGCCTGTTTAGTAAGTATTGAGAATCCTAATGGTGGCAATTGCTCAATGTGGTTCTTGGTTGTCTTCAGATTTGCAAGTGGTATATATCTCTCCCCAAATTGCCTCTGTATTTTTTTTTTCTTCATAGTGTAAAATTTACTAGTAATACCTCGAAAATTGAAATGATTTATAGGTATTAACAAGAGTGAAACTGCATCGTAGCAATTTATTTAGATTTAGAATCATTATCTGTTTCAACACCAATTTAATATGTGCCTCATCTATGTCGGTACACTAGTTGCTTTGTCCTTGTGTGTGTTTTCAACTTGATCACTGAACAGTGATGGAACGTGATTGCTTACTTATTTTCATTTTAATTATTTGGATTCATATGGGAAAAACTTATAATTATCTAATGACCCTGTACCAACAAAGCACACATTTTGTTGTCACTTTAGATTAGTGCCTGTCTAGGTTAATGAGATCAAATTTCTGTTGCCTTGCTATGTTGAAGAACTATTCCTGTGGGAGATACCTGAATTCTGTTGCATCATTGATGGTTTTATGTGAAGCCTTTTTTAGCAAATGAAAACGCTTGTGTTAGTAACCTTCAAATTGAAATCGAAAAATTGAAAATCCTTTAAGTTATAGCCTGGAGTTTGTTTGGATATGAGAAGATGGATAACGAATGCCGTTATTAAAAGGTGTAAAAAATGAAAAACAGAAGCTGCTGATTCTTGATTGATTTATTTCGTACTTATTCTTGGTGGGGCATGATGGCTTGTCGCTAGTGGCATGTGCAAAAAGGAGTCTGTCTACTATAATTCTGGTAGTGTAGTGTGCAACTGTGCATTAAGATGCGATACGGAAAACAGAAATGGGAAGTGGAGTGTTGCATAAAGACAGGTTTGGTGGTAAATTTCTCCTGAAATTCATCTTATGAGAAGCTGCAGGTGAGGAAAGGAGAAGGGAATTAATGGGATGAAAAGTATCTACTGTTTAATTATTTGAGAAAGAAGAATAAAGGAATCGGGAAGACTTGTTGGTTAGAAATATTTAATTGTTTTGGAATTGTGCTTTGTCAATTTGCCATAACCTCCTCGTCTCAGTTCAATATCAGAAAGATCTAGTGGCCTTTAAATGCTGTCGGGTGTATTGTTCCTGGACAAGTAGATCGCTCTTAATTCCTTTTGATGCACTAATTGCAGGAGTTAAACTCCCCTGACCAGCATAGGTCCTTTTCAGGCTTAGTGGATCATGTCTTCAGCCTTTTGATTGATGATATTAGGATCAGGTCCAATGATTCAGTGAATTTCCTCCATTTTAAGGTGATGTAGGACAAGGATAGGGTTGTTGCACAAAATGACAAGAACTTGGTTGTTATTTTGTCGAAGCAACAATAGAAGTCGTAGACTCTATTCTTGGATCAATTGAGGTCAGAAGGATGATAAGTTTTGAGAAGAATTAGGGCCTTGAATTACATTTTTATGTGGTTAAGAATGGTTGAAACAATTAGGGGATTGGAAAGCTTTTTAGGTGCTCCCGGGCCTGTGCATAGTACCTGCTGTTTAGGGTTAGGATTGAATGCGATTGTTTCATTTTCACCTGTTTGATTTGAAGTTTGGTTGATGGGATATTGTAGGGTTAAAGGGTATTTTAGAGTTAATTTGTTAGCCGTAATAGAATTGAACTGAAACTAGAAGAAAAGATCAGGCTTCATGCTATTGATGCATCAAATCAAACAGAAAATAAAATAAACCCAGCAACTTTTAATTTAAAGAAGCTCGAGTTTAGGGCATTTAATTTTGTATATATTCCAACTTAAACCACTCCAACATCAAATAAAGACCACAACTCCTGATATTCTTGATATTTAATCTTGATTTGACTGGCTCTGCCTCTGTTGTCGGCATCAGTAGGATTTACTGTTCCATGTGAATCAGCATTGAATGATTAGCATGCTTAAGACTTGGTCTTGTGCTCAATCATACTGCACAATATCATAGCATAGTGGGACATTTTCATGGAATCTTCCCTGCCCCATTTTCCCAGAAGCTATAGGATAAGGCCTTAGATTTGCACTGATCAACTAACCAATAGGAAAACCTTGCAGTCAAGATTCGTCTTCGGGGGTGATTCGTTAGGCAGTCACAAATCTCTCAATTATCAGAGATTGATCTCTGCTTCTGTTTCAAGATTAAGGGTGTACTATCTGAATATATTTCTTATTCTTGGTGGAAGTCAGTCTTAAGACAGATTGGCCCGGACGGCGACCTTTTGTAGGGCCAATATAGCTGCCAAAGGGTACTGCTCTGTATATCAGAATAAAAAAGTAGCAGCTCTTAGAGTGGTATTTAATAGTAGAAATTAAGGATAAGGTTCGGATTTATACCTAACTATTGAGCTTCTTGATTACCCTACTTCTGGATTAAAGAATAAAAAGGTCATCTATCTTGTTGAATATCTTACCATTACTATTTCTTTTTTAATTTCCAAGTGACAGGTCAAGATCGGTTGTCTGGTAAGACTACAAAATGATTTCATTTTTTTATGAGATCAGCAGGGTGACAAAGCCCATGCCTTTCATTCCACGGCTTACAAGGTGTCAAGATTGAAGAAGAGAAGATGAAGGAAAAGGTATAAAAAAAAAAAAAAAATTCTAATCTAAGGGTTTGAGTTCAAAATAATTGGCGTTATGATGAATTTTAACCATTTTATTAGAAAATTTTTCATCTTTCTTCAATTCCACCCCTTCCCACCAAACATAGGTAGTAAAATTCAATATTGAAATAGCTCTTTTTACATCTACTTATTCTTTTGGACCATGATTGCTTTGATACTACCATATGCATGTGTGGTAGTCTAGGATTGCATGTATGCTAAGATAATTTTGTAATATTCAAAATCAAGAGTAGGGAAAACAAAGAAAGACTAAAGTTGTTGATATACAAACTACTAATCAATTTCCAACAAATAACTTTGTGCTTTATAAGATACTGATGCAGAAACAGGTGAGAGAAGATCCATCAACTGTTTTATCTGGATGACATGTTATTCCCCAATAATGGAAGAAGTGTGTGGTCAATTCATTCATGTCCCATTTGTTGGTGTGCCTGCTATTACTTGAGTCTTAAAATAAATTATGATTAACAAATCAATGGTTTAGAAGTTAAAAGATTGATTCTTGATATTGAAAATTTGAAAGTTTATTCTGTAATTACTATCTCTCTCTCTATTATATCTATGTGTGTATATATATATATATATATATATATATATATATATATATATATATATATATATATATATATTTTGTTTGGGAAATTCAAAAATTTCATCATCGTGTTTGAAATAATTTTTCATATAAATTTCAATATATGATATGAATAAGTTTTTATTAGAAAACAGGAAGATATAAAGGAGTAAATAAAGTGCTAATAATTTCTCCATCAACTAATTAAGAAAGAGATGTTATGGCATTGTTATAAAATTTGGATTTGATCTCTCTCAATTATAAATAAATAATTAAATGAAGCAATGCCTTGGGACATATGATAAAACAAAAGAAGGGATATTGCAACATCTGAACATCAGCCTAATATAACTAACTGGTGCCGACTAAAGTGGTGATGCAAAATACCTAATTATATAAATATTATCATTATCTGTGACATTTTAAATTTTATACGAATTTTTTAAAAATTTACTATTTATACTCTTATATTAATTTATTAATTTTTTTAATTTTATCAACCCCAATATTAAAAACTTCCTGGATAACGTGTGGGATAATTTATTTAATAAAAAACTGATTTTTTTTTATTTTATATATAATTTCAAATAGGGAATAGAAAGCAATGCATTCCCGAACTCTCTTCTGCCCTAGTTTGCCATTGAGGCACCATATATTTTACCGGTCACAGTCCAAAGTGCAGTCTGAGCTGTCATTGGTAATACAGTCCTCTCTGCCTACTTCTTTATTGTCTTCACAGTCCATGTCTCGCCCGCCATGGACATTCTCAATTACTGCCATATCAACTTCACAATTTCACAGTACTTTCCTATTGACTTGTGTTCATGATAGGTTAAATGTATCTTGACTTGGCGTGGCTCGTTTAAATTAGTTGATATTGTTACAGCAAGAGACAAGAAATTTGCCTAATAATTCTCCACGGCTTCTGACAAAATTTTCCTCTTTTGTCAAAGAAAATTAAATATAGAAGTTTTCCGTTTAATTTTCGAAATTTGTTAGACAATATATTAATCCACAAATGGTGAATAATTGTTTGTAATTATCACTGTTCATTGATTGATATCAAAACAACATATGATCGCATGCAAGATACTATTTATTTGACTAATTTTATCGAGTTAAGAAAAGATGGAACATTTTAATCTAATTTTTAAACTATCTCTCTTCTTTTATTTGTTTTATAAATACTGATTTAATAGCCAAAACGAATTAAAATTTAAAATTTTCATTTTAAAGACTCAATCTTAAAATGGGAATGCCCAAGTTTTATTGCTTAGAATCTTTTATTTGTTTTTTTTTTTTTTTTATAACAATAAGTATCATCATCTATTTTAATAATAATAATTTTAAATTTTAAATTTTATCTAAATACTAAAAAAAACAAATCTACTTTACTTTGCCGACTAAACAGAACTCTGCCGTTTCGGTGAAAGATCATTAAATAAAACTGAATAATTTAAGCACATGGTTAAAAATGTCATGTCCTCATCAGTCCAATCTTTGTAAATCTATATATTACAAAAATAATAATACAACTACTAGCTAGGTAGCTAGCTAGCATTGCAGCAGCAGCAGCTCTCTTTGATTAAGTAATTAAATTGAACGGCGAAAAGAGGCAGCAGATGGAAGAAGACAAGTGAAAGACGGCAACGGTGCCAACCCTGAATTTTTCCCTTTGCAGAAAATTTAGAGCTTGGACCCAATCTATCTGATTCCACAAATCTTTGTTTCATATAGTTTTGGTTTTGTAATAATTCAGAAGACGATGGGAATTTGTTGCCCATAGTAATAGTTTTATTTTACCGCCAATTGACAAGAAGAATAATAATTTTTTTTAAATATTTAGATAAAATTTAAATTTTAAAATCGTTTAATTTTAAAAAAGCAATTTTATCTTTTTATTATTTTGTTTTTTCTCAATTAATTGTTCGAATTAAAATAATAATATATATTTTATTTTAATTATTTTTTTATATTATATTAAAAATATGTATTATTATCTAAATTTTTTTATAATACTAAAAATTTTATTAATAGAATTTTTTTACTATTATATATATCAACTTTTAAAGGCTAGGTGCAGGTGTGTTAGTAGTCAATAATCAAAGAGATGGGTTGATGGGATTATAATAGAAAAATCAAAGAACCAATCATCACATTCCACATCTAGAAAATCATGGATTAAGCACTAATGATGGATTAATAAAATGATCCTCATTGACATTTGACAATGAAGAAAAGGTCGGTTCAATATAAATTTGCGGTTATGTGTTTAAGTACGTCTTTAAAATGGTTCGTTAGAAAATAATAATAATTTTAAATAAAAATTAAGAAAGATAAGAATATCTAATTTGCTATTTCCACAACATGGAACTTCAGTGCGTAGACGGAAAGTCACTCTCAATCCCCATCCACCTCTCCACCACCGACTTCTTTCGCTTCTCTTCTCTTCTCTTCTACTCTTCTTTCTCAACTTGGATCATCCACTTGCCTGCCTAGCTAAACCTCAAACATTATTATCCAACGACAAACAAAGTAAAATCCAGTTATTTCAGTTAGACAAAAACCAACTTTCTTTTTTTTTCATTATTATTAATGATATGAATTAACAAACATAGAATTATTTTGGTGGTTAGAATTTAATTTATGAAAAACTTTAACTAAAAAAAAAAGCATTTGATTATATTTTTTTATTTTCATTTTTATAATAAATAAATAAATAAAAATGACAACACCGAAGGATAAAGTCGTGAAGAGTTTGCGTGCTGGGAGCATAAAACAACTTCGGCCGATCACATGTTCTTACAAGCCGCTACGTGAGATATTCCGGTTTTGGTTAAATTACCAAACACCCTTTTATACTCAACAAGAGAAAGCAAGAGAGGATTTGGGTATATATACTTGGTTACGACTAATATATATATATATATATATATAATATATAAAAAAAAATTTATAGGCCTTATAATTATAATAGAAAGAGAAAGAGACGGAGCTGATGGATTATGTCGGCCAAATTTGGATTTAACTTTAAGGAAGATCAACGTGGCGGCCGTACCCAGACGACAGACTAGCAGCCAAGTGGGAAACTAATGCTTCTCGCCTCTGCATTCCCCTCCCTCTCTCTCTCTCTCTCACTCTTCATATACCATGGATCCTTTTCCATTTATATATATAATAGAGAATACAGCTTTTGAAGCAAAGGGTATTCATTGATTAAACGTAGCTGGAATCTTTTCTTCTTCTTCTTTTTGTTTTGGCTTACAAGTTTTAGTCTCCGGAAACAAGGGGGAAAATATTCCATAAAGGGTTTTTTTTTTTAGGTTTTAGTTTTTGGATTTCTGCCATGGAAGGTGATTGTTGTTCAACTTCGAGTTCGACGAGCGGGGAGAAGAGGAAGCAAAGGCAGCAGCAAAAGGAGAAACCATTCAGAGGGATAAGGATGAGGAAGTGGGGGAAGTGGGTTGCTGAAATCAGAGAACCAAACAAGAGGTCAAGGATTTGGCTCGGCTCTTACACCTCCCCTATAGCTGCTGCTCGAGCCTATGACACCGCCGTTTTCTACTTGCGTGGCCCCTCCGCTAGGCTCAACTTCCCTGACCTCATATTACAAGAAGACGACCTTCGGGAGATCTCAGCCGCTTCCATACGCAAGAAAGCAACAGAAGTTGGGGCTAAAGTCGACGCTTTACAAACATCGCTCCATCATGCTTCGTCATCAGAATCATCAAACCCTAGTCGAGTTTACCAAAAGCCTGATTTGAACAAGTACCCCGAAAGTTCTGATGAAGATTGAAACGATATAAAAGCACCGATGATCATGATCATAACCCCGAAAAGGAATCCAAAATCAACAACTGTTCATAGGCGCCACTCTTTTTTTTTTTTTGCCTCTTATGTCTTTTGATTCTCATCGAATAGCAAGTGCCCAGAGAATAGAATCAATACAAAAATAATAAAAAGGATTGATTCTGTTTGATAAGGTTATGTTTTACTTTGGGAACAAAATTTAGTTTATGGCTTGTAACATGTAACATGGATACTGATGAAACAGTGATGGCTAGCTAGTTAGCTGAGTTAGTGATTACTCTAATAATTTTCTCGATCAGCTTTGCTTTCTGTTTAGCTTATTTTATGCTTATATTCATATCTGTAGTATCGAGAGGATAGCTATGGAAAAAGAAAAACAAAGGCGATGCCGATGGCCTACCAGCGTCTGTCTCCATTGTTTGGTTTCTAAAACCAAACAAAGTAGATAAGGAGATAAGGGTGAGAATGAGATATACTTAGGAGACCAAGTACGGGTACATACGACTGCCTCTGGATACCACAAAGAGCAGCTACATTAGGGAGAAGCCCCACAAAGAGAGAGTGTGTGTGTGGTCCTGTGGATCAGCAAGGGAAGTTGTCACCGTCAGGAATGGTGGTAGCTTACGAAAGGGTTTGTTTGGTGGAAAGGAAGTTGATGATAGGTGATGAAAGATGGGCGGTGAGTGGGTTTTCTGTTTCTTTCTATATATATATATATTAACACTGATTATTATTTCTCTTAGGGTTTGATTATTTTGTTTTTCAAACGCGAGATGAGGGATTAATTAGGAGAATTTAAAATGTTTCTTGTTTATTGGGAGATAAAATGAGGAAGGCGATTAAAAAATTGAACTTAATTTTTTTAAGCAGTGATAATAAAAATTATTCTGTAATATCAATGAATAAAATCTCTTTATTTAGAAAATAATAGTAATAATAATTAAATTAAATCTCGTTAATCCAAACTTGGATTTTGATTTGTATTTAATGAGATCAAACACGAATGAACATGTTTACTGTTGACAAAGACCCTTTTTTTTCTTTTTTTTCTTTAATTTGGGATGGAGTTGATTTTCTATCTGTTCTTAGTTGTGACCATTTGCGGTTGTTGTTTGTTCCAACTGTCATCCAATCAGAATTTTGACTTTACAATGAAAAAGGCA
Source organism: Firmiana major (assembly GCA_033439115.1). Lineage (NCBI taxonomy): Eukaryota > Viridiplantae > Streptophyta > Magnoliopsida > Malvales > Malvaceae > Firmiana > Firmiana major. The sequence continues at coordinate 50,005,542 of CM065909.1, forward strand.
TGGCCAAACCAAAAAAAAAAAAAAAACACACATACACAAACATTTAAATAAGGCTACCATACTTTATGAATCTCTAACAAAACATGAAGCTCATGATCGTTTAAAAAGATGCAAAATGTTTGAATAATGTTACCACTGCCTGTATTAACAGTCATTAAAGTGAATACTTTAAGCTTCTTTTTTCATCAGTGATAACACATGGGAGCACAAATTGCGATAGAATTCATAATTTTTTTAATTAAAAACTATCACAAAATTTTTTTAAGAAAAATATCAAATCATAAATTAAAATATTTCATCACATGGATCAAATGTATACAACCAAAATTTTTTATTAAAAATACTTATAAAATTTTGATAATATATGATTTTTTTTAAAATATTAATTTTGTTTGATTTTCAACATAAATTTTTTATATGATAATATTTAATAGGAAACTTCACATAAAAAACCTCTAATCAGAGGAAAAAATCAATTAGCCAATAACAGATCAGTCGATGCCAGTAATAGAATGACTTGGATTATATTGTATGATTGGAACTTGTCCAAAAAGTCTATCAGCCGACCAATAGAACACAAATTAATAAAAGAAGAAATTATAAGATCAGTTATCAAACTATTATGCAAATACTGATTTGCCAGATAGTTATGACCACACCTGTGAGCTAGTCCCTAACATGTTTCTCATTTCCTTTTCCATTATTATTTTGGCTCCACAAAAAGTCCAATGTTAATAGGTGCAATCAATATAGCTCAGGTGGTAGGATATTTCCATCGGTAGAATATTTGAACTTCATCAAGGATAATATAAAATGTATAATTATCTTATATATTATTATTAGTAAAAAAATTTTGACTTCATGAGTAGAATCAAAATGATTATACAAATTCTTTAAAAATATTATAAAAATAAAAAAAATATCATCAATTTTAAATTTCATTTGTAAAGTCAAAAAATTTCATCAACAGTGTATAAATCATATGTACAGTCCAAAAGCAAAGTCCCAATCAGATCGACTAAGGCCAACTCAAGGCCACATGCTGGGTACACATTCTTTACAGGTAAATGTTTCTCAAAACCTCATCCGTCCAACCATGGTGTATGCTTATGGACCACCAACCACACTATCATATTAAATTACACCATTTTATCAGTAGTGATAATTATATGACCTAATCATCTTTGTCATCGATCTAGACCTAAAACTTCAACAAACCATCAGCACTAAGAATTACTAAATAGTAAATACTGTAGAATAAGAGAAAGGACGGCAAACATATACAAACGTTATATAGACACCTGAATAAATCCATCCTTTAAAAAATATTTAGTTAAGATTTCCGGCACAACATATTGACCTTCGAATTGGTTATATGATTGTATCAGTGCTTATTGCTTGTTCCTTCCCCTTTTATAATAATAAGGTTTCCCTTATCAAAAAATTAACATAATTTCACACTTGCAATAAAAGAAAGTTTTTTTTTTTTTTTTGTACATTATTGAGAGAGATTACTTGTCTGATTCTTCCTCAAAGTTCCTGTTTTATATACTTGTTAAGTAGAAGCAATTGACACTGTCTTGTCTTACCAATGCAATAGTAATTCTTATAGAAATATATATTATTTTTTATTAAAATTTATCTCGACATGTTTAATATAAATGAAAAGTTTTAAAATTAGCACAATATCTACATCGGAATGATAACCACAGAGCCTAATATTCATTCAGCTGATACATGAAATATGATTTGATCAATTACTTGAAGTTCATGATAAAATTGAATTTCGGTCGATAAACAAGTAGCTTAAACGAGAAAATAAAAGAAATCGTGTGAAGAAACGGGGAAAAAAAAACCAGAGAAAAAGAAAAGGTGAGGCGAAGGAGTGACGTTAGAGAAAACGGAAGAAAGGAAGCTTGCAGGAACCGCGGCGGTAGACAGTGGTGAAGCTAAGCAAGCGATTCCAGGGAGAGTAACGATGTGCTGAAAATTGCCGGGAAATAGACAAGTGATTGGGTTATTTCATTTGCACCGAAGTTGGGAGCCCAATTTGAATATTCTTAGTTTTGGGCTTTCAGATTTAAAAAAAAAAAAATTGAGTACGTCAGCCCAACACCCATACCTTCAGTATGTGATTTAACGGTAAGCATGAATTTCTTAGCGGAAAACTTGGAAATTAAAAATAAAATTGGCATGATCAAGCTCTTTTATAGCATAAAGTTTTCAAGATATGTACTATTGGACATCATTAAGACATGGGAAGAAATTTTTTGAATTTCAAACAAAAGTCAAGTTGAAAATATGGAAAATAGATTATAAGTAATAAAATTTGAATCCCAAATTTATTAAAAATCACTCGCTAAAAACATTTTATGGACGAATGAGATTAAATTTCAGGTTCACCTTTAACCCTAAATTCAAACTCAAATGTTTCATCTTATCTATGGAATATATGAGCCCAAGTATATATCAAATAGTCAAGGGTCTTATCACCTCAGACATTTCCAATAATCAAAATTTTCACAGTATAAAACAACAAGTATATCTCTGTTCCTTTCATGCAAAGTACTTAAGAATTATATTTAGCATAACCAAAACATTTTTTTCCCTTTTTTGTGTATTCTCTTTACTTTATTAGCTTGGACTTTGTTTTTTTAAGAAAAAAAAAAGTATATCTCTGTTCATAATATCATTTTTTATATTAAAAAGAATCTTACCTAAAGTAATTTTTTTTAAAAATACTTAAAAAATATTAAATAGTAAAAAAATTCATAATTGATACTTGAGACTATAATATTTTTTTTCTCAATCAAATGCATAAATATTATTGATGGGAAAAGGACACGGGAGAATCCTGAGGATACAAACATAAGAAAACAGAGAATCCCAATCAAAGAAACAAAGGGAAAAGCAGCAATTAAAGCCAATCATACACCATCTCGCTTTTGTTGAGATCCTGGCATAATTTGTCTTCGATCTCAGCATAGTATTTCCATTTTCTTTCTTTCGGGAGGGAAACCGGATTAATACTTCTTAGCTCACCAGTCTCAGATATATATGAGTCCGATACATCCCTGGTGGGCTGAGATTCATGCGAGCCCCCAATCACACCATTGCCCGCCCGTGGATTAGATTCAACAAAGGTTGGGTCGTTAAAAGGCCCATCACTCATGGGTGCCGTCTCCTTTTGAAGTACAGTAGCGTTGGACTGGATGGTTGAAGTCAGCCCTTTAGTGGTTGACAGATAAGAATCGCCCCCATTCACTTCGGGAACCACAAGAACGTTGGCGTCTCCTTCTATAATCTGAGCATGAGTCACTTCTCTGACACCGCCACCCTCATTGATAGCTGTTGCATTGAGACTAGGACATTGATCACTGTTCTCAAGGGGGGTTGACATTGACTTACCAGATGACGCCTCTTCATCTTCCATGCGACCATGACCAAGGTCGGAGCTGGAATTCTCGCCTGAACTGGCTGATTCTGAAGCAATCTTTGGATTGCATTGCACTTGGGTCTTCAGACAGCAAGGGAATAACGAAACTAGCTCAGGCTCGACTTCATAAACATGAACTTTGAAAATTTTATTCCCTACTTGAAGATCAACAACCGTATCGATTTTACAGAATGAGTTGCAGATGATTTGCATTGCACCTCTGTAGAATGAAGTCATCTTAAGAGTGTCGCCATCCATGCATACAAATTCGCCGAACATATTCGCGATGTTGATAAAAGTAGATAGACACCATGCGTGAATAGGAACGCCATAACATGTAATCCAGATTCTCCTACTAGTGAAAGTGATATCATTGGACCAGATACGAAAATCGTGGAACCATCTACTCAACCATGACCATCCTTCCTCCTTCATTCCTTCAAACAGAGACACATCTTCAAAAGAAATTAAAAACATCTTTCCTGAGATTCGTCTTATGATCAAACCACAAATCCCTTCCCTCCTTATATCTATTCACATATCATGCTTGCCTCCGTAAATCCATTGCAAGTGGCCACTACACTTCTCTCTAACCAATGAAGGTTCTCGCAGGCAACAACACCTAAACGGTTCTGATCCCCTACTCTGGTTCGATCTGAATTAGGAGAGAAAGAAACTTTGGCATTGGACGAACCATCCAGAAACACTTGAGCATAAGATTTTCTAAAGACATCATTGTTGAGATTGCGATCGTCCTGGTGAGAACAATTATCTGGAGCTGTGGAGGAGGTCGGAGCTAAACTGTTATTATCCAGTTTCTTCATATTATTATTGCTAATTTTCTTTCTCCAGAATTTTTCTCTAGGATGATACCTTGCGAGGTACTCCATTTTTCCTATCAAGCAACCAAACTCCACTAAGATTCTAGATGTCTCTTTTAGCTTCACCAAGAGTTTGAAATCTAACGAACCCAAATCTACGCCTTTGAAAATTTTTCTTTGGTGGAATGAATGTATCAATCACTCTTCCAAATCGCATGGAAATTGTCTTCAGCCAGCTCCAGTGAATTGATGTGGGCAAATTGTTAACAAAAACAGTCACCGCCATAGTTTTCTTCTGAGTTTGGGAGTGAGATTTTGTTTGATATATATGCAGGTGGAGTTCTGGATCTGTCTGGTACTGGCCCTCTTGGGCTACATCCCTGGTATCATTTATGCTATCTATGCCATCACCAAATAGTACTCATCCATCTTCTGTAAGCACCCTCTCCTTAATTCTCCCTTAACTGAAGGATGGGTTCAGTGACAAAGTAAAGGCAAATCATTTTCCTTTCCAAGCCCAAAAAAGAAAAACAGATCATACTCTTATTATAAAAAGACACGTTCTGATTAGGGATGTAAATAGGTAGTGTGTAAATGGGTACTCGGTATTATTCTCTCCGTTTAAGTCAGATTTGGGTACCGATAAACGGGTTTTAATCGGGTTAGGGTAGTAATTTCACTACCCGTGATGGGTTCGGGTAGGGTTCGGGTAGTACCCCTCGAATACCTGGTACCCGAACCTGATTAATGTAATCGGGTTATTAATCGGGTTCGGGTACCCGAACCCGGTACCCGAACCCGTTTATTTTTTGCTTACAAAATATAATTTTTAAGGTTGTGGGGACTTGAACATTTATCTTTTAATCTTTATACAATGAACTTGTCAAGTAAATCAAAACTTATATTTGACATAATGTGTTCTAAAAAATATTTATACAATAAAATTATGTGTCTAAAAAAAATTAGTAATTAGCATAATAAAAATAATTATGAAATTAAAATAATTGATTATACTTAAAATAATAAGTTTTAAAATTTTAAATATAATGTACTAAAATTAAATTTAAAAAAATTCATAATTAGTTAAAATACAATTCTTACACATTAATGATTAGTCATTTGCATATATGATATCAATTCATGGTATATTTATATGATACAAATTGTATTTAAAATTGTAATTTTCAATTTTAATAAAACATTGTTGGCTAAAAAAATTAATAAAAAATAATAATAAAATAAATAATTGTGAAATTAAATTGAGTTAATTATGCTTAAGATAATATGTCTTAAAATTTTAAATACGAGGTACTGAAATTGAAATAATAAAAGTTTCATATTTAGTTAAAATCAAATTCTTATATATATATATATATATATACGCACACTAATATAGTATTTGTATATAATATAAATTATACTTAAAATTGAAATTATCAATTTTAGTAAAACATTTTTTAGTCAAAAAATTAATGAAACATTATAATAAAATAATTATGAAATTAAATTAGTAAATTATGTTTAAGATAATAAGTATTTAAATTTTAAATATAAACTACTGAAATTAAAATGATAAAAGTTTCAAATTTGATTAAGATGTAATTTTTGCAAATTGACCATTTACATGTATTATATATGATACTGATATAGTACATGTATATGATACAAATTGTATTTAAAATTGAAATTATTAATTATAATAAAACATTGTTTACTCAAAAAAATCAATGATTCAAATTAAAATTTTAAGTATAAGATAAATTGATCACTTCATATTATAGTATATGATATTATAGTATAATTATAATATATGATCATTTTACATATATGATACTATAGTATATGTATATGATACAAATTGTAATGAAAATATTAATTATCAATTTAAGGTCTACATCTTTTTAATCATTTAATATTATTATCTTTGATTAAATTAATTTACATTACATAAATATATCATAACTTCATAAGAAATTAAATGTATCAAATTAAAAATACTATGGTATATATTATGCACTCATAATGGTTTCAAGTTACTTGTTGAACTATTAAAATTTGTTTAATTATGATGGAACATGTATGTTTTTATTTAATTTTATATTTTTGATTTTTGATGTTAGAATAATTTTTTTTTCATAGTCGGGTTGTAATGAAAATATTAATTATCAATTTAAGGTCTACATCTTTTTAATCATTTAATATTATTATCTTTGATTAAATTAATTTACATTACATAAATATATCATAACTTCATAAGAAATCAAATGTATCAAATTAGAAATACTATGGTATATATTATGCACTCATAATAGTTTCAAGTTACTTGTTGAACTATTAAAATTTATTTAATTATGATGGAACATGTATGTTTTTATTTAATTTTATGTTTTTGATTTTTGATGTTAGAATAATTTTTTTCATAGTCGGGTTTCGGGTTCGGGTTATTAAACGGGTTGTCAAAATATAAATTGAATAATCGAGTAATTACACGGGTTCGGGTATTTAACGGATAGTGCAAAATTTATTAGGGTAGGGTTCGGGTAATTGTTTCAAAAATTAATCGGGTAATTATAGGGTTCGGGGTCAGGTAGTCCAAAATTAACGGGTACCCGCCCCGTTTACATCCCTAGTGAGTAGTCATCGAAGAAGGCTTAATCCGAACACTTTGGAGGCATTGATGTGTTGCCAAAATTGGTTAAGGAGTGACGTAGGAGGTAAATAATTTATTTGTTATAACTCTTTTTATTTTATTTGTTTATTTTTCAAAAGTAGTCTATTATTATATATTAGGTCAAGACTAATATTTTATTTATTTTGTTTGTAGGAGCATCTACAACTATGGATTCAAGTGACATTTTTAATAATGATGAAGAATGAAAATTTATCATGATTCCAATAAACTTCAAATATGTTTTTTAATTTTTACTTAAATTATGTTTGTTTGTAGTTTCATAAATATGTTTTTATGATTTGTTTATTTGCTATGGTTTCAAGTGGTTTGTTGAATTATTAAAATTTGTTTAATTATGATAGAATATGTATGTTGTTGTTTAATTTTTATTTTTGATTTATACATAATTATATAACTTTTTTCGAGTTTCGGGTTCGGGTTACTAAACGGATTGTCAAATTATGGGTTGAATAATCGGGTAATTAAACGGGTTCGGGTAATTAACGGGTAGTATAAAATTTATTCGGGTAGGGTTCGGGTAGTATCTTAAAAAAATAATCGGATTTTAATAGGGTTCGGGTTTTATGATTGTTAATCGGGTTAGGGTTCGGGTACCTCAAAATTAACGGGTACCCGCCCCGTTGACATCCCTAGTTCTGATCACTTTGTTGGAAAGTAAATGCAAACATAATCAATTATATATTTATACTAATATGTACCAGCTAGCAATTTCTTTATCTATCTCTAACATTATCAAAATTAAATTGCAAATAAACTTATTTGGTGACAACCAAATTATTATAAGTCTCAAAAGAACGAACTTGATTTTTTTTTTTTTTAATTTCTTGTATTAGGGTTTAGGGTTGTAATCTGTAATTTTAAAGTCCACGCTCCATCCAATTTAATCTAAATTACAATAGTAGATCATATTTATAATATTTTTTATTATTATATTTATAAATAAGAAAAATCCAACCAAATATGATGAAAAGAGGATTAAAAAAGAAAGATGAAAAATTAGAGCATCAAAATAGTAGCTTTGTAATTTTAAAAATGTGTGGATTACGCCACCATTTACTTTAATCGAAAGTTTTCACACTTTTCTTTTTTATGTTATGCTATTATCAAAAGTTTTGTTTTTGTCTTGCACATTGTAACAGATGATGATCATCATCTGTTACATTGACCGACTTCATTATAGTGTATGGTGTTATTGTGAATGCACAGTTAATTATACATTTAGGATGATAGTGATCATGAGTCATCAACTCAAATTCATAAATCGTGGATCTGGACAAAAGGAGGAGGATGTGATCATGGATGGGTCCATCGGATGTGACCTGCTGGATTATAGTAGTTAATAAATTTGCTTCTGTTGGGATAAATCCTGATGAATTTTATAGAACAAAGATAAAGATGTTCTTAAGGTGGACTGTAACCTACTTTCTTTTCAATCTTTAATCACCACCTTTAAAAAATAATAATAATAAATTAGGATTTCTTTTCCTTTTCTGGGTACAATTTTTGGACCTAAAAGGCTAGGTAACAGTGAATTTTGTTGGCAAATAAGTCCATTTACAGGTGGAGACACATGAGAGGTGATTTGGTGTAGGATTTCTATTTCATTGCGTGTGTCGGTTGTACCATTCTTCTTCTTCTACTGCTGTCTTGGTGACTTCTTTTAATTTTTATTATTTTTTCAATATTTTGTTTGTCAGTTTGATTTATAGCTATGTTGGCCGGATTTTCATGATTATGGTGATGGATGGGGTTGTCAATTGTCTTACTATGTTAATTAGTCTGTCTGCTCTCCTCTCCTAGGCAATAATGTAATATTCCACATCCATTGTTTGTTCATCATACTCTGACGGAGTTACGGTTTTTTTATGGATGTGATGCGAATGAAACCAATATATTCTTCTCCTTTTCTTGTTACTCATGGTTTCCCTGCCCCTGACACAATTACGTGGATCATTCCATCAACCTCACATTCCATGGATCATTTTATCTTATTTTCCTTTCCTTTCTTTTCTTTTCTTTTCGAAGAATGCTTTGAACTTTCACTTTTTGAAGTTCATTTTGTAAAAATGTGAATTTAGCAAGATTATTATTAACTCAAAGCTTTTTATTTCGCAATGAAATAAAAACTAAAATAAAATGTGTGATGGAACAAAAACTAAAATAAAAGGAAGTAAAATGTTAAAAAAGGTAAATTTTTCATATAAAGAGCATTAAATATGCATTTTTAAAAAATAAATAAATAAAAGAAGGTAAAATGATACGATCAATTTAAAAAATTCAAGTAAATTAAGAGCACTAAATATACATTTTTGAATATGCAAAATCTAAACACCCACAAAATCTTAATATGCCATATATAAACAACAAAAAAAAAAACACATTTTATTACATTCCTTAATTGTTAGATTAATTAAGTTGGACAAGTATGCTAATATGGCAATATGTATATACCTAATATTTTTTCCCTTTTGGCACAAAGTAAAAGTATATATATGTATATATAATTATATATGCTATTATCTAATAATTAATCAATGTTTGTTAAAAATATTTTAAAATATTTTAAGTGATAATTAGAAAATTAAGCATGTGAACTAAAAAAATTAAGGATTTTTGTTTAGTACAAATATGTATAATGTCTGTGAGAAGAAACAGCTATCTTGACCATATATCTATATATGGATATTATCTATAATTACCAAAAATAGCAATAAGTGAATAACATCAAGCGTACAGAATGAATATACACAAAAAATAGCACTGTTAAAAAAGCAACAGTTACGATTCTATCATTATCTGTGTAAGAAAAGCAGAAGCAAAATCATATCAATTTAAAATAAATTACAGTTTTGATATCTTTAAACCAAGATCTCATCACATCCTATATTAATTCGCTCCCTTCATATGTATCTTTTGCCAATGTTAGATTGAATATCCACTGCATAAAAGCACTAGATTTGCATGCCTCCCCATATTTTTTCTTTCCTTTTAAATCACCATAATCTTGCAATAACAATCCTCTCTAATCTCTATATATAGCATAGCATAGACTCTTTGGGTAAAAAATACACAGGAATTAAGCTTTCAATTCCAATTCTTTGCTTGCTAAGCCATGACTAGAAAGAAGGTTAAGCTTGCCTACATTACCAATGATTCTGCAAGGAAAGCTACCTACAAGAAAAGAAAGAAGGGTCTGATGAAGAAGGTTAGTGAACTCAGTACTCTTTGTGGGGTAGAAGCTTGTGCAATTATCTACAGTCCTTATGAGTCTCAACCAGAGCTTTGGCCATCCCCTTTGGGAGTCCAACGCGTGCTCTCGGAGTTCAAGAAGTTGCCTGAGATGGAACAAAGCAAAAAGATGGTGAACCAAGAGAGTTTCCTTAGGCAAAGGATTGCAAAAACCAATGAACATCTCAAGAAACAGTGCAAAGACAATCGCGAAAAGGAGATGACACAAGTCATGTTTCAAAACCTGACTGGAAAAGGCTTGCACAATCTGAACATGATGGATTTGAATGACCTCGAGTGGTTGATTGACCAAAAACTGAAGGATATTCACAAGAGGGTTGATACGCTGAATAAAGCGTTTCATTCCCAAGGGTCCGCAGCAGCAGAAGCAACGCCAAAGAGTGGAGAGAATGTGAGGACAGGTCCTGAGGCGAACTTGGATACAATGCAGAGGCAACAATGGATCATGGACATGATGAACCCGGAAGACCACGTGGGATTTGGTGGCGATGAGGTGATGCTCCAATTTGGGGATAACAACCACAATGCTCTTTGGTCTAATGCCTTTTTCCCTTGGGAAAAATAGGTGTATGATGTATCACAGTCTCATTGTTCGCTTCTGTTATGTCCATGGGGTTTTATGTTATTCTCTACTAAGATTATAGTTTCCTTTTCTTGCTCACAATAACCCCTGAACCTATTGGACATAAATAAATTCCTTAGGGTTCAAACATTATGGTTATCATCTTCACATTAATTAATATGATGATTCTCTCCATTTCAAATTTCTGGTATCCAATTATCAGACTGCCCATGCAGCCGTATTTGCAGAGAAATTTCAGAGTTACAATCAAAAGTACTTGTATACTATATCCAATATAAAAGAATGATACAAACTCATATCACATATCCTGATCGAGTTTTGAACTGCTACAGATAGCATTTAGATTTTGGATTCAGCCAAATCACCCTAATTAAGATTACAGGCAAATTGCAATGTAATTCAGTAACGATAAGCATATTTAGTGTTATTCTTGCAGATAAGCAAAACTATTTTATCTCATCAACTATCACAGAGATGATGATATACCAAACATATCAGCACATCAAGAAAAATTTTGCTTCACTTGTGAATCTAAGTGAATAATATTTCATCATGCAAAGAGCATAACAAACCAAGTACCTGACAATTTCTTGCATATTTGGTTAAAAGTTAGAGCCTATTATAAATTTAATCATGGGATTCGAGAATTGTTACATTTTGCATAAATCTAAGTGAACAACTGATTCTTACCATTTGATTTTCTTTATAGTTATGCACAATTATTTTTGGATTTCTCAAGGATTTTGTCTCTAATGATATTACTAATGAGAGGCTGTTTATATAACCGAGCTTCATCATGATACAGATCAACTGATTTAATTTTGGGGATACGCAAATTTAATTACCATCTAGGTCAAGCCCAGACTGTAACAAACCAAGTTTCATTTCTTGGTCATTAACCACATATAGTCTGTCGATACGCTTGATACGATCAATGTTAGAAAATATACAAAACTGAAGAAGATGCTAATTATAGCTGCTTAAACGATTCAGATCAATAGTACTAACCATTTAATACTAACGCAGACTGTAGAAGCAAAGATTCATTTTCCTGGTCCTTATCCAAATATTTTCTGTTGATTACCTTTTATGAATATTGAAAAATATGCTAATGAATAAGATATTGCAGCTTAATAAGATATGGCTCACAGTCCAAAGAGAATAGCAAACCAAGATCCATTTCATGGCCATTATTAAACAAATCCATTACTTGAAACGTGACAGTCAAAAGAAATGATAGTAACCCTGATTGTGGAGTAACAGTGGCATGAATTGCAGGGTGTGTATGATAGATTAAAATTAAATTATGATAAAATTATGAGAATTTTAATAAATTTTATCAAAAAAATAAAGTGATCTATAACCTATGCCCTAAACTTTAACCCTAAATCAAATTAAAAACAATGCCTTCTGGTCCTAAATATATTTATCTCTCCTAGTGATGTACGGGTACCATATATTTATGATGCCACTATCATTTAACTAATCACCTCCCAAAGCAGGTGGGGATCTATTAGTTTTATTTTTATGGCAACTAATTGTATACATTAGTTTATTAAGGTTTTATTTTCTCCTCCACTACCTTTTGTGAGGATCTGCTTATCCACATTTATTTATTGACTGATAGCCTTTTCATGCTATTGACTTTCACCCCCGACCGAACCTCAGAGCTTTAGATTCTTTCATTACTTCAGAGTAGAAAAGTCAGTCTTGGGATGACCAACAGCAGAGAAAAAAACAAAACTAAACGAATAAGCCAAAGGATCACTCACAACTCACGATTTCCTCCGGCAGACAAGCAAATCTAATATCCACAAAGAGCAAAAAAGAAAGGTCGAAGAAAAACAGCTCTCCCCCACACTTGGATTTGTGATTTGAAACTACTGGAGTCTGGAGTCTGGTGTCACTCTCTCTTCCCATCTGTCCATGGGTATTGGCGGGAAAGCTAGATCAATGGCTGTGAAGTTCATGGGCCATGTTCAGGTAGACTTCAGACAAGACATGGACGTGGGACATTTTTCGGCACTTGAACCAAAGCTATCGGCAAAGTCAACCTCTATTTTGCTAATAAAACCCTAACTCTTCTCTTTCACTCAAACTCATCCTCAGCCTCGTTCTCGCACCGCTCCCGTTGCTGCTGCTGGCAGACGCCGTTTGCTGCTTGAAGAGCGCCTGCTTGCTACTCATTATTGCCTGTTATTTTTTTATTATAAATTTTCTTTGGTTAATCTTGTTTATTTTTCAAGCCTTTGAAGATAATTTATTGTATAATATATCTTATTTAACAATTTTTATGGTAAATTAAATTTCCCTCAAAGTAGTGAAATGCTGCGAAAAATTCTTTTTTTCCCCGTAAATGACAGATAAGATTTTTGTTTCATTTAAAGAGTAAAGGCCAGATCAGATCAAGTTCATGTAATACTTAATTAAATAAGATATTAAAGAACTGAAGTTGAGTCTAAATCCGGCTTAAATTTTTTATTAATTTCTAAATTTGTAAATTTAAATTTATTCAAATTCATCCCAATACTTTTAATTTAAAAATTAAAATAAAATTTAAAAATATAAAATATAATAATTAATATGTTATAACACAATAAATTCATACAAATTTTTATAAAAAAAATATATAATACATTTTTTACTATTTTGTAAAACTAGTAATTTTTTAGGATTAAATTTATGATTATATATAACGTAGGACAAGAATACAATGGAAAGGAAAGTGGATCAGTGGGAGGGGGAAAAGTTTGTATAGTGAGGATCTTTCAGTGCCATCAATTCAAATTAATTGTGTTTGGACTGTCATGCATTTACAATTCTATTGGAACCAAATCCCAAATCCCTTTCCCTGAACATTTGCACCCACTTTCCCTTACACGACATGACATTTTTCTCCGTGCGATCATGTTCCTCATCTATCCTTTTCTCTTTTCCCTTTTTTTCACTACTCTTTCTCGAGAAAAAAGAAAAGTAAAGGAGAAACAAACCATATAGAAAAGCAATGAGAATTATTACACTGTACAACCATAAAGTCATGAGCTCTAAGTTCATTAATAAAGAGATACCCCAATCTCTAAATCTAGTTGGGAATATATTTCAGTCTAAACAATGATGCTTTGCTGCTGCCCACATTCTCGCTTTATTAGGGGTTGGGTCAGTAAAACAAACAGTTTCAATCCATCCCTTTCTATCAATTCCCAAGCTGAAAAGGTTTCCAAGCAAATCGAAAACTAGAGAGTATAGAAATGTAAAGTTATTTGCAAAAGTGGGCGAAGATAACTCTTTTTCTACATTTCAATTTTCGTGATTTTGTTAATGAAATTTTGATATAGTAATAATAAAAAAATTCTGAATCAATATTTATAAATAAAAAAATCTCAAATTCAAATTTTATTAAATATATGAATTATATGTCTCATTATATACAGATTAAAAATATCGTTTTTGATTAAAAAAAAAAAGTGTAGTGATTCTAGTATATGTCACATGTCATGACTTTTCCGCTATATAAATATCTATGCACGCTGGAATTTCAGCTTTATGTTTGATTGTTTTAAGTGCTATACTATGATCCAGTATGTGGGTTTGAATCTTGAATTTTCATGAGATATGCTCTTTGATATTTTGTGAGAGCAAACCCCATTGAAGTGTAAAACCATCCCATGCATTGATTTTTTTTATGTATGTATTTAAGGGTAAACATTAGGATTATGTGTTTAGAGTGGGTGGGCTTTGAGAGAAACCGTCAGTGGGCTACAAGCCTAAAAGGCATGTACAGTTGAATGCTTGAAAAATTTAGAAAAAAAAATTACTCTCATTCTAATAGAATCTTGGCAATGGCAAAATGATTAGAAATATATGCGAGGCAAATCTTTTAAAATTGACACAAAGTCCTGTAATAATCTAGAATCATTATCATAATAATAACACTCTTAGTTGCTTAATAAAGATGGACAATCTACAAAACTCCAATATGAAAAATGCCCTGATGATAAGAAACTATGAAAACATGTTCGAATATATTTTAGGTGCAATTTTTTTTTTTAACAATTTTTATAGTAAAATTATCGTAAATATATATAATTAAGTATAAATTTAATATCGATATATATAAAATATATTAAATTTATTGATCCTACTATAAAATTTTCTCAGTTTTTCCTGTCAAGGACTCGGATGGATGCATAGGAGAGTGATAAATCATAAATGTAAGCTAGGGTTTTTAAAGCAGCAATATGTTTGAGTTCATGTATGAGTATACATGATCAACAAACTTACTTTTATGACGATGGAATTGGGTCCATTGACACGTGCAAATGATGGCATTGTCTTTCTAATGATGGATTCCCACCGCTTCTTCCACAATGTGGGATCCACTCCTATCATGCAAATTCTCCTTCACGAAGTTCTCTTTTTCTTTGACCGACACAAACACACACACAAACACGAAATCTCTCAGTTTATGAATTTCCACTGACACATCCATTTTTCTCAGCTTATGAAGAAAAATGTTTGTAAACTATGAACATTCCCCATGATCAATTTTGACTGGCCATTCATATCAGAACAAGTGTCCTACATCTGATCAGCGTTTTCCATATTTAGATCTTTCAAACCCCAGTCATCATGCATGTCATTTGGTGATTGGGTAATGCAACACTTATTCTCACGTAAGACAATGAATTTTTCTTCATTTGGAACCTGCAATTGCTGAGTCTTTGTTCGGTGGCTTCTGTTGAATCATTGCAAAGACCCCACTTTCATTTTTCAATGCCTTAACAATCCATTATCAACCATTAATTTAGCATAATTTTCTAATGCTAGCTTGATCATGCACAAAACAAATTCAGTAACCTCATTTTAACCTTCAACTTTTGTATGGTATGATATAAATGACAAGCAGACAAATTTGAAAACACTGTGATTCTCATCATACATACAACTATTTACTTCTTTCCTTATCATTGTTTAAGAATATCTTATTATATAGCATATATTTTTACTCAGCTTTACTGCTTAATCACAGGGGTTGTCTCAAGTAAAGTTACTTATTACTCTTTTATCTGATACACTTTTTCCATATAAAATAAAAGTTAATACTACAGAAAATCAGTCTTAGGATAGAGTGATATGGATCTTAATTAAGTTGAATATTAATCATATCTGGAGTACTTAAGAAAAGCTTAATTTGCCCATAACAGAAGCATTAAGCATAGAAAGTGTGAACAGCAAACAAGAGAAAAGCAAGGTAATCAGGCAGACATGTGATATAGATTGCAAAACAAAATATGATTAGGTATAGAATCATGGCTGCCTATGTAAGTAGGTGGAGAGTGGACGGAAAGATAAATGTGGGAAAATTTTCTTCTTAGAGTGTTTGTCGTGATTAAAGGAGATGGTGTAATCAGTTGTGGGAGCAGCTTACGTGAGGCCAAAAGCATGGGGCTCAACTCATAATCTAAGATGTCAACACTGAAATCATTATCCCAAGCATTGTCGTTATGCTAGAAATGACCACTTGGCCAATCGCAGATAGCCTCGAAACAGATCACCTTTTCCAAGTAATCTGTATCTTTTCAAGGAACAGGCGGATAGAAGGATTTTTTCACCAAGCATCTTTTTCATTTGACAGCTTAATTGTTAACTTAGTAAAATCCTTAAAGAAGCCGTTCTTTTTCTTTTTCCAACTTAGCCATGATTGTTAATGTTCTTTAATTACACATTTACTTATGTTTTAATTAACATGCCAAATTAATGTGGCCTCGAACATGTTTGCAGAACTAGAAAAAATAGATTAAACTTCAATTAGAACCAATTGACATTTTACAGGAAGGTGACTTTTTCATGATTTCACTATGTATAGTATATATGTGAAAAGTGTCTCCAACAAAGAACTTTGTTACATTCTTTTCACTATTACACTACTTTTTCCAAGTATTTTATCTTTTTTATTCTCTTACATTATACTACTAACTGTTGATAAAAAGTAAAACTTTGCCCTTTTTTAACTGTTTCTTGTCCTGCAGATCTTTTTAATTGGGTATTGGATGAAGATAATTATGATAGATTTTAATCTCAGCATTTTGATAATCTTTTTTTATGCATCAATTAACCATATCTTTACAACTCAAATGTGTTTTTCAATTTTTAGCAACCTAAATTTTAGGGGGAAAATGATCAAAAAACTCTGTCA
This sequence comes from Firmiana major, assembly GCA_033439115.1. Lineage (NCBI taxonomy): Eukaryota > Viridiplantae > Streptophyta > Magnoliopsida > Malvales > Malvaceae > Firmiana > Firmiana major. The sequence goes on from CM065909.1 coordinate 50,022,519, forward strand.
AATTCTTCTTAAAGCCATATTTTAGTATTTCATCGGATGAAAAAAATCTGAAATTTCGTTCGCTGGTAGTGGGTTTTGTTGCTTGGATGATAATCAAAAACAGATTCATGAAGCAAAGATTAAATGATTAGCACTTCATCAATTGACAATATTTCTATTCATTTTTTCCATGGCTTTCTAATTAATGTACAAGGATCAAGTCATTTTGGTTTATATGGGACAACTAAGGTACAAGGAAAAAGTTGTAGTAAAAGCTATATATATATATATATATATAATCAGTCCAAAGATAAGATCAAATCAGATATACAGCATCAAGATCCCAATTAATTTGTCACTCTTATGAGGTGAAAATCCATGTGGAGAGCTTAGAATGAGCTGTTTTGCAAAACCAACATTCCAAACAGTTGCAGGCAATTTTGTCAATGTCCGGATTCTCTTGGCAGTGCATGGCAAGTCCAAGTTCGGAAGAGAAGGAAAAAAGTCACGTCAGCCCGGCAACAAAATCTCCAATGTTGAATCTCTTATTTGACGATGGAAGGGGGCATCTATGGCAGTAGCTATGCATGCGAGTGAAATACAGCCATTGTTGTTAGGATTTTGGGATACATTTCACGCTTGAAGTTTTGCTGTTTTCTATTTCAAGAAAATGACATTTCCAATCCAATTATTTCTTTCTTTCTTTCTTTCCTATCAAAGTTTAACGTGTGGCCTCTTTCCTTTCTATTCTTCTAGAAAAATCATTGTTATATATATATATATTCTCAAGGAGGAAATGTTATTGGTTTGAACCCTTCCTATTTTCAACCCCGCAAAATCAGTGCAAGGATATATACCTATCAACTTTATTCATACAATTTCAATGATAAATTTGTAACAACATGCATTTTAGTCTGCTTTATTGAAACTTCTTTCATTTTTTTTTTATTTTAAAATGAAGAATTCTGATTTTGATAAAAATAATGTAGGTTGTGATAGAACGAATCTTTGATTTTCAATATTTTAAAGGTAAAATCCTAATCATTTAAATTAATATTCAAAATAAAGTCACTTTCATTTTGGTCTTTCCAATTATTATCCATAAATAACTTTGAAAATGAAAAATTAAAGAAAGGAGAAATCCGGAATTGTATATATAACTATTGACTTTCAAAAATTGGCCTTAAGCAAGCACGAAATAACAAGCAAAATTTCCTGTAAAAAGCATGAGAGTGACTACTAACTAATAGTGGAAACCCTCTTTTTCTTCTTTGTTTTTTTGTCTTTTGTTTTTACTTTTAAACAACCTTAAACAATATAGTTTTCGTACTAGTTAATATCAACCGCTAAAATGTGGGTAATTATAGTAAAAAATGTTGCTCAATATGGTAAATCGTTACATTATTAAACTATATATTTAATAATACTATTGTGAAACATATATATGATAGAGATTTAAAACTTGAATTTTAATCAATTTAAAACTTAAATAGTATAATTAACTGTTAAGTTAACTTTGGATTTTTATTTATTCATTCTTACCAACAATTTTTTTCTTTTTGTACGAGGAGAGAGAACGGAAAAGGGAATCAATTTTTGTACCTAATCCCTCGTTAAGGTAATAGTCATTAGATTAAATCAATTTTTCATTAGTTATTGAAAAAACACAATATTAGTGTAGTTTTAATGCATGTCTTGCTTTCTAATGTTGGGAATTCTAGATGATTAATTTATGCAGGCTACACTGAGTGCAATCAGTTGTCTTGAAGTTGGAGGAGAAACAAGTTCTCTGGACCTTACTTTTACCCTATTCTCAACCAATACAAAATAAATGTAAAATGTTTTGTTTTGACTCTTTTGTTGTTATATATAATGTTATTTTGACTCTTATAGAAACATTAAAAAACTTTTTTCACATTTTAACATTTTTATATAATTTTAGTGTAGTGAAATAACAAGAGAGAACTACACAAATAGTTAAACCTAAGAATCTTTCCCTCAATCAAAGGGGTTTGAGAGAACAACTCAACTCGATTAAGAAGAAAAAAAGTACCTTTAGGAAAGAAAAAAAAAAAAAGAGAGAAAATTTTACCATTACTGCTACCATGGCTACTTTTCTTCATCCTAGCATAGAAATGTTGGTATAATTGAAGCACATGTGCGGTTTGAGTGAGATGGGCAGTAAACACGTTCTGAACCCAATCAATTGGTTCGAAAGTATCCTGTGATTGTGGTCATAAAATCCAGTTCTATATTCAAAGCTCATCATACAAAGTGGAACATGCAATTATTATTTAGCACACATTAAATTTATATGCGGATAAATTTTTGGATTTCTTTAATATGTATATAAAGATATTGCATGTATGGTTGCATGGTAGGTACAAGACCCAAGAGACATTGCCCAAAATATACACAGAAAACGAACGTGGGGTTTGTTGGATTTTGAAGATTAGAATATAGAATTTGGGAAATTGAGAGCAACAATAACAGTTCCCAAAGTAGAGGGGGAAAGAGACTCTTTGGGAGAAATTAGGCCTGTTCACGCAGTTGCAGATGCTCCCGTCATGATTATAATATATCAAGACAAATTATAATTTAATAAAAATAATAGATATTTTTTTAATTGATTTGTTAATATAAATAAAAATACGAATTTATATTATATAGATACGAAATATAAATATAATCAAATTATTCTCGTGCATTTAAAAATAGGTTGTTTGGTATTTTTAACATTCGGTGCATGTTAATTAATGATAGATGGACGACGGCTTTCACTAGCTCCTTTCTCTCTCTCTCTCTCTCCTTAATTATCTTGGAAAGCAGAGAAATAAGGGTTCCATTTTGAGGTTTAGGGATTGGAGGAATCTTTTCTCATTCCTCTACCACAATCGAAATAAAGGTTTGAGAGAGAAGGAGCGAAAAAAGAGGCCACCGAAAAGCAAGAACACCTTATCATGAAAGCGAGAAAATTGAAACCCACCCGATTAGACTGGCCAACCCACACGCATTTACAAAACTCAACATTACATTACACGCACTCATTCACCCACACGCACATACCCTAAACCCTTTTTCTTTCCCTTCGGTTCTGTTTCCTCAATAATCTAAACCCTTCCATTTATCTCTCTGTTTCTTTTCATTTTTTATTTTTGTTGTTTTGGCTTTTTTAAATGTGGGAAATCACAAGTCAACCTCGCCTCATCATTTGGTCTTGGTTCTTCTAAGCACCACCTCATATCCCACTTTCTTTATTATTATTATTATTATTATTATTATTATTATTATTTTTATGGGTTTTGCTTTAAGCTTTTTTGTTTTTCTTATTCTTTCTCTCATCTTCTATATAATTCACCACTCTCCATCATTCCTCCTTCACCATGGGAAACATGAAGGTGCATCAGTTGGCACGTGGTTTCTGGGAGCACGAACCATCTCTCTCCCTTGGCTGCAAGCGCTTACGTCCTCTTGCTCCCAAGCTGCAGCCTACCTCTACTGATACCGTCTCCTCTTTCGACCTTAAGAGCTTCATTAGACCCGAAAGTGGCCCGAGAAAGCTTGTCCCTTCTGACGAGAAGCGAGATTCGCCTCAGGTACACTACACCTCGCTATTAATTGTCCTTACCTTCAGTCTTTTGTCTTACATCAAAATGCTTTACATTATTTCATGTACCTTTCGATCTTTCATGGCTGTCAACTTGTCTGAATATGACTCAGCAGCCCTTGCCTAGTTTGGGTTTCCGTCAAACTAGCTATACTCTATGAATCAACCACTCTGTCACTAACCTACATCCGTATATGTACAATTATGGGAATGGTACGATGAAACCCTTAATTCTTAAGATCTCCAGAATCCTGATCTTTTAGGATGTGGCGTAGTTACGAGTTTAAGCTATGTTCGATCACTATTAATAATGGAAGAACTTCAGCAAATAAAGAATATTGGAAGAACTTTTATGAAGCGGAAACTTTATCATGTAGGTGGAAACGCACCCAGGAGGTACGCGGTGGAATCCAACGCAAGAGCAGATAGGGATTTTGGAGATGCTGTATAGAGGCGGGATGCGAACTCCAAAAGAACAACAAATAGAACAAATCACGGCGCAGCTAGGAAAGTACGGCAAGATCGAAGGCAAAAACGTTTTCTACTGGTTCCAAAACCACAAAGCACGCGAGAGACAAAAGCTGAAGCGCAACAGCCTTGGCCTTAGCTATTGTTCGAGAAACTCAACCACCATAACTTTGGATACTTGCGTACGTCCAAACCCGATGATTGATTCTAGTTAATTAGTTTTGCTTCTTTTTTTTCTCTTTATGAACACGAAGCTTATGAAATTCAGCATGCATTCTTTTACAGGTGGATATAATGGAAAGAGATGAGGATAGTCCATACAAGAGGAAGTGCAGAAGCTGGTCATTTGAGTACTTGGAAGAGGAAACCAGATCGCCATGTAAAGAGGAGGAAAACAGAACTCTAGAGCTATTCCCATTGCACCCGGAGGGCAGATGAATGGGGTTTGAATAAAAAAAGAAAAGGAAATCCAAAAGGAAAAAACTGCTAGAAAACCAAAACTCCGTTCCCATTATGATCAGCTTTCATGATGACGATGCGCTAAAGCTTTTTCTTTCTTTTCTTTTGTTTCGGGAAAGAAGAAAGACAAAGTTGTCTCCCTGTACTCTACTGCTTATTATTCCTGATGACTTAAATCCAAAGCGGGTTTGTGTCACTCTTTTATTCGATCTCTCACTCTCTCTCTGATCAGCAGGTGAATTGTTATTTGGGTTTGTGTGATCCTTTTGACTACACGGAAGAAAATTGTTGAAATCAAGCTTTTAGGTTAAAAGCAATCCGCCATGGACACTGAAGTCCACGCACCTGCTTCTGTCATTCAATCCCTTAAGCCTACCACCCTTTGAATCTTTTAATTTTTTTCAAAATTGAAAAAAGAGATGTTCCCAAATCCCCTCGATGCCATAAACAAAAGTAGTTGGATGTTGCGTGAAATGCATGATCTTTATCATCTTGTATGATTCTAATGCTTGGAAGACTGCCATAAAGTTGCAACTATAACTCTGTCTACTTCTCTACTGGTGAGTTAATTGACCTGCATTTATTTTAAGCATTTAAAAACAAAAGATTGGTAGTGTTATGTGGGCCAGATATTGATGTCTACCCAACACTAGGTTGGGAATTGGGAGGGAAATTCAATGCAGTATCTAGAGAATATATTTCAAATGGAAATGGAGGGTTTTCTCTCGGTAGTCGGGAGTGAGTGTCGCTGATTTCTAAAGCCTGTACATGAGGGGAAAAAAAAAAAGATTTTATTGGCTTGGCTTAATTAGTTTTTAGGGATGAAGAATTAACTAGAAATCCATTTAATCGATTGCTTATGTGCATTTTCCATTTAATTGCCTTGGTTTAGTTGATTTTGGATATTAAAAATTATTAATCCAATTAATTGACTGAAAAAATAATTTTTTCAAATAATAATAAAAATAAATATATTAGAATGACAATTGTAATGATTTTATTTTAATTTGTTAAATTACATAAAAATATTTATAAAAAAAAAAGACAATCAGTTTTAACCAAATAAATAAAAAAAGAATTGATTTCCAATCCGAAGAGACAAAATCCAGTTTAATTTATTTGGTTAATTTATACCGATTCAATTTTTGTTTTTATTTTTATTTTTATTTTTTAATTCGAACCAATTGTAAAGATCCAATATTCTCCCCTAATAATCAACATATTTGTTTCTCAATTCTCGTCATAATTGTTAAAAAAAAAAAAAATCTCATGATCTTAATGAAGTTTGGAGGGGTCTGATTGCTGATAAAAAACTAGCTTCGTCCTAAGTTATATATATATATATATATATATATATATATATATATATATATATATATATATATATATATTGTATGTGCACATAAAGGATAAATACCGTCTATAAATGAGCCAGTTTTGAAGTGGAATATCAATCAATGATCAGCTTAGGCCTGCGTGGCTCAAGCCTCTGACTGCAAAAACAAGCCATAAACAATTGAAAATTGATCTAAACCAATCCCAACCTTTTGCAAGAGAACTAATAAAGCAAAAACTGTTTTTATGCATCAAAAGGGTCATACAACTTTATACTGCAGACGTAAAATTGAGTTGTTCTATTTAACAAAGGCCCATGAGTCCACCAGACAAAAATGACTTCATAATCTTTTAGAAGAAGAAACATTGTGCGACTTTGATTTTCTGCATTATATTTGGATTTGTTGTTACCTGAAACAATAGTAACGAATCGTTGATTTTTTTTTTGAATTTTCTGTCATGTGTTGTCGAGAATTTTTGCAAGAAATAAAAAGATCAGAGGAACGCATGGGTTTTTCTCTGTGTTTGCACTCCGATACTTAAGTCAGACCGAGAATTTGACAGAATTCTTGTAAATAAAATAAAGTTTCGTTTTTTCTTGATCATACCTGAGAGTATTTATAGATATCTCTGTGTAATTTCAATGAGCTCATGACTCATATTTGTATGGACCCTAAAATTTTATTATTTTGAACATTTTGTATTCTGAAACTCAGTTGCGCGACTGAATTAGGAGTAAACTACTTCTATTAGGATTATATCTAAGTAAGAGGCTAACAAAATGTATAACACTTGGAATACATCTAGTAGACCTGGATAAATATATAAAAGAAAAAAAATAATTTTCTACTAATTTATCTCACACTTTTAGCAATTTTTAAAATTTTTAACATTTTTTTATATTTTCCTTTGTTCAAATGCATTTTAAAATCTTAACATTAATATTTTTTTTATTTATAAATTTTGTCACATTAAAGTAAAATATGTAAGATTTTCTTATAATTCTCATACTTACATTACGTGTTGTCTATATTCATTCATTAAAATCACTATTAGTCGTTGAATTAAAGTTTTAGAAAAAAAAAGTTTTGAAAGTTATTATGTCAATGCTTTTTAGTTTAGTTTTGTAGGTTGCTCCAAACGTTATACATCCACCGCCTACTTATCGATTACATGGCTGCTTTACTCTGGCTGTGGTCTGACGAATCGAATTCCGTTGAAGGGTAAAGGCTCGAGAGAGCAAAATGGAATGTTTGCTGGATTTTAAGATCAATCTATTTAAATAAGTCCAAAAATATCATTTTTAAAGCTTTAAATGCATTTTTATAAAGTCAAATGTTATATAAGAATACATATTTAGCTCTTAAATCAATATTGAAAAAAACTGTAAAATTAACTATTGAAATATGATATTTATCTCTTTATAAACTTTTAAAATTTACCTTTACTAATCTTAAAAAGATTTTAATAAGTTAATATATAAGGATCTTATGAGTTAATATTTGATTTTTTTTTTCTTGATAAAGATAAAAACTAAATTACCTGTTTTAAATAAAATAAATTATTGTAGTCTCAAAATAATCAAATAAAATTTTGTGTATTAACAAAAGTTTTAAATAAAATAAAGCATAATAAAAAAAGATTTTGTAACAGAGAAATAAACTAAAGTTCTTAAAAAAAAGTATTTTTATTTTTTATTAATTAATGACACACGTCTAAAAAAAACTAATTCAAACGGTGACAATTAAATTAGTTAATGTAATGATAAAATTAAAATTAATGATAAATTTATATTTTCATTAAAAAACAGTAATGTAATAAAAAGGAAAATCATTATTAAAAATATTAAATTAAAATTTGTATAAAATAAAATTTATAATATATATTTTTTGATATAAACCAAGGTTTTACACAATTGATTCAACATTTTGGGTTAACTTATAATATATATTTAATATTTGTTAAATTAATAAATAACTAAAAATTACACAAATTATTTTTATCAAACAATATTTTTATTAAAAAACAATAATATATTTACATATCTCAAAATAAAAAATTATTAATATTTATTAATTAATTTATTAAAAAATATTCAAAATATATCAAATATGATAAAAAATAGAATCAAATATTATAAATGATGAAATATATTCATCCTCGACTATAAATTTAGAAATAAAAAAATCAAAATTGCTTTTATTTCATTGAACAAAATCTATAGAGAACCATTTTTACTTTATTGCACCAATCAAAAAAATAAAAAATAAAAAAGGAGAGAGAGGAACCCATGGAAGAAACTTCCTGTGACTGTTGACGGCTGACATGCGACGTGTCATTTAACCGCTCATTTGTCGCGCGAACAACTGAATTTGTCACACTCATCGGACCGCTGGAATTCTTTTCATCAAAAGATCGGACGGCGAGTATCGACTTTCCGAAACGATTTCTTCAAAGCTTTCTTACACACACAAAACGACAGAGTTACTTCGCTGCGGAGGCTGCCCACCCCTTCTTTAGTACTTAAAAAAAAAAAAGAAAATTCCAAAAAAATCCAAAACGACTTTCTCCGTCGTCGCTCCCGTCCGATCCTCTCCGGATCTCCGACGATTCTATCCCCAATTTACCCTTCCCTCTCCTCTTTTATCCCAAAACACCAAAAAGAAAATACTCCCACTTGTATTTATTTAGTTTTTAATTTTTTTTGTTCTGTAGTTTTGATTGAATAAGAAGAGGAGAGGGAAGCAGGGAAAATAAAGGCAAAAAAAAAAAAAAAAGACAAGGATCTAGAAGAGTTAGGGTTAGGGTATTTGTGGATGGCGCAGATTCAGCTTCAGCATCAGGCGCCGATTTCCGGGGTTGCTCCGGGACCCGGAGGAGCGCAGTTCATGCCGACATCGCTCTATGTTGGGGATCTTGATGTTACTGTTACCGATGATCAGCTCTTCCAAACTTTTAGCCAGGTGGCTGAGGTCGTCTCAGTAAGGGTTTGTCGGGACTTGGCGACTGGCCGCTCTCTCGGCTATGGTTACGTCAACTATAGCAATCTTCGAGATGGTTAGACTCCACTTGACTGTAAAATATTACTTTATTAAATTTAATAGTTTAAGGCTGTTTTTTAGTTAGTTTGACTGTGAATTTGGGATGTGAATATAGATTATTGATCAGTGAGAAATTTTATGATCATGTGGATATGTCAAAATTTTGAGGTATTGAGGAAGTGTAGATATTAATGAATTTACTTTAATTGGAAAGCTGTTCTAGCTGCTTTCTTTGTAATTGCAATTTTCATTGTATAATTGTATGAATGCAATTTTCTGATTTCCATTGAAAGTGAATTGGTAATGTTTTTAGTAATTATTAACATAGTTAAGTTGCAGTATCGATCTTAGATTCTATGCTTTGCTTTCAAATTGTGCATAATGTATGTTGTCTGTAAATATAAGAAAGTGTCGTTGCTATTTGCTGAAGATTTGAGTTTTGACAGTTTTGCAAATTTTGCCTCGCATTCTGGCCCAATAACCCAAAAGTTGGTGGAACTTTTGTGTTAGAAATTAACTCTAAAAAAATAAATGAAGCGTCACGATCCATTTCTTTATGTTCATGTCTTAGAAAATTATCATTTGGGAGAATAAAAGCTGTCTTCTGAATTGTTGAAGCTAATTAATATGCCTTGTTATTATTTTTGTCTGCAGCGGCTAGGGCAATGGATCTACTGAATTTCACTCCACTGAATAATAAGATCATCCGAGTCATGTATTCTCAGCGTGACCCTAGTCTTCGTAAGAGTGGTACTGCAAACATATTTATCAAGGTACTAATTGTCCCTTTAGTCTTTCCCAATTTTTTTTCTATCCTTTTTTTTTTTAAATTCCATTTTGATGTCTGTTTTACTCTTAAGGATTTTTCTCTTCTGAAATCAGAAAAATTGTTATTTTGGTTGGATGCTGTTAGGGCTTTCGGGCATTTTTTGCTCTTGCCTGGTCAAACTCCCCTTGTGCATACTCAATTTGTGCAAAATATATTTACAAATGATCCTTTCTTTGTCTTCCCCCTTTCTATTTGTTGCAACCATTCACATGCATGCATAATTTCTCCATTGAAAAAAATGATATAATTGGCGCTTTATGTTTACTTATACCTTTGATTTTTGTTTTGACTGCAGAATCTGGACAAGTCTATAGATCACAAAGCATTACATGATACATTTTCTTCATTTGGCAATATTCTTTCTTGCAAGATATCTACTGATGGTTTTGGTCAGTCCAAAGGCTATGGTTTTGTACAGTTTGACAACGAAGAATCTGCTCAAAATGCTATTGATAAATTAAATGGTATGTTGATTAATGACAAGCAGGTCTATGTTGGACATTTCCTTCGTAAGCAGGAAAGAGAGACTGCATTGAATAAGACCAAATTCAATAATGTATATGTGAAAAATCTTTCTGAGTCTACAACAGATGAAGACATAAAAACAATTTTTGGTGAGTATGGCGAAATTACTAGTGCTGTAGTTATGAGGGATGCTGATGGAAAGTCAAAGTGTTTTGGATTTGTCAACTTTGAAAATGCTGATGATGCTGTTGAAGCTGTTGAAGCTCTTAATGGAAAGAAATTTGAAGAAAAAGAGTGGTATGTTGGAAAAGCCCAGAAAAAATCTGAAAGAGAGCATGAGCTAAAAGCTCGATTTGAGCAAACTGTGAGGGAAGCTGCTGATAAATTTCAGGGTTTGAATTTATACGTTAAAAACTTAGATGATAGTATTGGTGATGAAAAGTTGAAGCAACTGTTTTCAGAGTTTGGTAACATTACTTCATGCAAGGTTTGCAAAATGCTTCTAGATTGTTTGATTGTTGATGCTGACTTAACATAATCTTTTTGCAGTTGATATTTATGTTATTGCCCTTTTTTACAGGTTATGTGTGACCCTAGTGGAATTAGTAAGGGCTCTGGGTTTGTTGCATTTTCAACGCCAGAAGAAACATCTCGTGCTGTAAGTTTGAGTTTTTTTCTTTAGGTGGTCATTTCAATCTGAGATCATAATCTAATACATGTTTCCATCCATCTACAGCTTTCTGAGATGAATGGTAAGATGGTTGTTAGCAAACCGCTTTATGTTGCTCTTGCACAAAGGAAAGAAGAGAGAAGAGCAAGGCTACATGTAATACAATTGAGGATAATTTCTTGGACCGTTTAATTTTTGTAGCATGCTTTATGCATATTTTCTTTTTGGCATTTGTCTTTAGTCCTGTTTATCAATTTAATCGAGGGATGCATGCCTGTTTTATTCTATTCAGGCTCAGTTTTCTCAAATGAGACCACTTGCTATCTCCTCAGTCTCTCCTCGAATGCCAATATACCCTTCTGGTGCTCCAGGTCTTGGCCAACAATTTTTATATGGGCAAGCACCTCCGGCTATTATTCCTCCACAAGTAATATATCTTTACTCCTTGTACATCCTCTTGACATGCTTGTTCTTTTGATTGTTTAGATGAATTGAATTTTTTTGAGAAGATGCTGTTCCCCCCCCCCCACCCCCCCCTCTCCCCCAACCTCATGAATAATTAGGATTGTGCAAGTATTATTTTCTTTCCGTGTCAAATTCCGAATATGTAACATGGTTTGCATCACCCCAAGGAGTTTTGAATTTTGAAAATGTTTGTTTCCTTATGTTATCTATACTAGGCTGGTTTTGGTTATCAGCAGCAACTGGTTCCTGGAATGAGGCCCGGGGGACCCCCTGTGCCAAATTTCTTTGTTCCCATGGTACAGCAGGGCCAGCGCCCAGGGGGACGACGAGGGGCAGGTCCAGTGCAACAGACTCAGCAACCAGTGCCATTGATGCAGCAGCCGGTAAGCTGTATGCACATGCGTGTACATGGCTGCATTTCATGCTTATGCATCGGCTGAAGTCTTTTGTTCTAATTTATCCAAGTTGTTCCAGATGATGCCCAGGGGACGTGTCTTTCGTTACCCGCCTGGTCGTAACATGCCTGAAGTTCCAATGTCAAGCATTGCAGGAGGCATGCTTTCTGTTCCATATGACATGGGTGGCATGCCCTTGCGAGATGCTGGCATCGGACAACCTATGCCAATACCAGCTTTGGCTACAGCTCTTGCAAATGCGGCACCTGAACAGCAAAGGATGGTGAGTCCTTTGTTGTTTTCTTTGACAATCAGTGTCTTATGTTTGAATTTAATCAGCTTCAATATCTTTATCATTTTCAATTTGTGACTGGTGCAGATGCTTGGTGAAAGCTTGTATCCCCTTGTGGAACGGCTGGAGCGTGATGCAGCGGCCAAGGTCACAGGCATGCTTCTGGAGATGGATCAAACTGAGGTTTTGCATCTGCTTGAATCACCAGAAGCTTTGAAGACTAAAGTAGCAGAGGCCTTAGAGGTCCTGAGGAGTGTTGCTGCTCAGCAACAGGCCAACACTCCAGCTGACCAATTGGCTTCACTTTCCCTGAATGATAACCTTGTCTCCTGAGTGACTGGAATTTGGGTCTAGTTTCTTAGCAGAAAAGTTGCTAGACCGTTCATCAAAACTGGGCTGAAGTTTGCAATCTTTATATATGCTTTGTTTTTGGCGATTATAGGGTTTCTAATACTGGCTAGCGCTGGACTTGGTTTGGGTTCTTAAGTTTTTTATTTACCGGCTTCTTTGATGTCACTGAAACTTTCTTTTAGATCAATGTTTCTGTTCTCAATACCATCTCGACATGTTGTCAATAATTTTGATCAGGTTCAAGTACCATTTTTATGAAGAAGATGCTATACATGCTTATTTTCAAAAAGTGTCGTTAGGAGCTAGTGATGATAAATTGTCGGAATTTTCACTTACAAAAAATTTATGGTTTAATTTCTTAATGCCGTTAAGTGCTAAAAAAGATCAATACAAGATGCCACCGTTAGCAATCTTTCAAGTTTTCGAGTCTGGGCCGGGAATGCCCCCCTCGAAGGCGTAGGGTAAGATGACTATTCCTTATGCACATGCGTTGCGGACTGTGACGGCCATGTGCTCAATTCAGCGACAGAAGTCGTAGGGACATCTGCCCTTTGAGCAGCCGGTCAAGCATTTAGCATCTTTTAGAGGAGAGCGAGGCCGAACTTTGTCCACCTTACGAAGGCTTATCTCTTATCTGTAGCAGCATTTACCTATCCATTTACCTGCGGACCATTTGAGTCAGCATGAAAGTAAGGGCTACTTGAGCCGTACACAGTAGCCTTAAATGCGCTATTCTCCGTATGGAAGAGAAAGAGATTACCGTCATATTTCAACAATTTTTTGGTTTATTATCCAAAATTCTGTTAATAAAATTTTTAAATTTTACCAAAAAAACTAAAATAACGTATACCTTTTAAAAATATATTAAATATCATTTTAATTTTATTTATTAAATTTAAAAATTTTATTAACAGTATATTAAATTATAATTCAAATTCTCTGCAAGATTTTTTAATGCAAGTTTGCATGTGGAAGTTTGTTTTTGGAAATCAAGGTGAAATTTTTTCGTAAACAAGAAACAGATTTCTTGCTTAATTATTTCGCAGTAACGTGAGCATTGGGATAAGGTACGTGTACCGTCCGTACTTAGATTGCTAAAAACATCTTGACACAACTTGCTATATTTCAGCTAATAATCAGGGGTGAAAAATATTGCAATCCTGACTGGATTCCAAGACAAAAAAATATTCTTCTATTATTATTGTTACTGAGGATTGCTTTCTGTTCGAAAGGGATTCTGAGACTGGTTTGGTACACAATCTGCACAACGAACATGGACTTTTATGTGCGACTGAGTCCCAATGTGAGTGGCTGAGAAAAGTTTCAACAACTACATAAACCCAAGCTGTGAATCCAAACTAGAAAGTGGTAACAAAGCGAAAATGAATACAACAATAGTTCGATGCATCTCAGAATGCTTTGTGAAACCACAGCATGTTTCTGAAGAATCAAAACAGCTTTTCTGTCTGACAACCTGGGATCTAGCCATGCTTTCTGTACGGTATATCCAAAAGGGTCTTCCCTATGCCAAACCTCCGCCAGAGGATTGTCCAAAAGACTTGATTAACAATATCTTGGACAAGCTGAAGAAATCTCTTTCTCACCCTTGTTCATTTCTATCCGCCTGCAGGTCGCCTGGCAACGAGAAGAGAGGAAAACCCACCTTCTTATTTTGTCTTTGTTGATTGCGACAGCGCTGGGGCCAAATTTATCCATGCAGAGTATCCGACATTCTTTCACCAACTTATGTGCCATTGGTTGTTCAATCATTCTTCGACCATGACAGTATCCGACATTCTTTCACCAACTTATGTGCCATTGGTTGTTCAATCATTCTTCGACCATGACAGAGCAATCAACCATGATGGTCACACCAGCCCTTTATTAGCTATTCAGGTCACAGAGCTGGTAGATCGGGTATTCATAGGGTGTTGGATGAACCATCCTATTGGGGATGGAACCTCCTTCTGGCATTTCTTCAACACATTGTCCGAAATATTTCAAGCAGAAGGAGATAATATAAAGATCTCACGCCTCCCTGTGCTGGAGAGGTGGTTTCCAGAGGGCCATGGCCCATTATTAAACCTTCCTTTCACTCACCAGGATGAGTTTATGAGCAGATTTGAAGCACACCAGCTTTCGGAGAGAATAAGTCCATTTCAAAACTCAAAGCAAGGGCCAGTTCAGAATACAACACGGGAGAAATCTCCTCCTTCCATTTCAAAACTCAAAGCAAGGTCCATAACAAAGGCGCTCCGTTTCCCAAGTGACCAAGTTACTGGTTGCAGGTTGGCTATAGACAACAGGTCAAGACTAGAACCACCATTGTCCCCAGTTTACTTTGGAAACTCAATTCAAACTATCAAAGCAGTTGCCACAGCTGGTCAACTGCTTGAACAGAATCTCGGATGGGCTGCTTGGCATTGCACCAAGCTGTGGTTAACCACACTGACATATCAGTGCGTGGTTTTGTTAACCATTGGCTTAGTTCACCAGATAAGTAAGCTTTTTGAACCACACAGTGTTATGATGGGAAGCTCACCAATGTTCAACAAGTATGGAAATGAGTTCGGGTTGGGGAAAGCACTGACACTTCGCAGTGGCTATGCTCAATGGGAAGGTTTCTTCGTATCCAGGACGCGAAGGTGAAGGAAGTGTAGACTTGGAGGTTTGCCTTCCAGCGCAATCAATGACTGCTCTTGAATCGGATGAGGAGTTCATGGCTGCTGTTTCTCCTCAATTTTAAACCTTGAATTTTGATTTCTGTCCCTTTATTTCATGTCTTACCTACAGGCATTAATTTGATTTTCCTTTATATACTTGTTTGTAAGCTTGGTCTACAATTCCACTAGTAAGAAGACGAAAGACTCTGATGGGATTTGCTTCTGAAAGGAAAAAGAAGTTTCAATTTTTTTTATGCCATTAATTCATTATAGGGAGAATATACTTATCTTTGGTTGAATGTGTGATTGATTGCACTACATTAATCAATTTAAAACATTCTGAATAATCATACGTCAAGAGGAAGATAATATATAATTTTTTCCTACGAAAGAAGAACGATTATTATATTTTGATAGATTATATGTCAATGTGGTGGACTTTTATAATATATAATCCTCGTATTGATTAAAAAAAAAAAAAAATCTTATTGACTTTTATTAGGTCCATAATTGATTGAGTCAAGTAGAGCATTGGACTCATACCCATTTAAAGAGTTCAAATTTAGATTTGATCAGGGAGCTTAATTTGTACGACTACGAGCCGTCTAATTTGCCGGAGAGTACGTGCTTTGTGCACGGATATCGAGGGAGGAAAAGGCACTGGTTTTGCTATACGGAGAGTAAAGAAGGGGGGTTGAGGAGAAGGGCAAAGGGAGGGTTTTGGAGGAAAGTAGGAAAAGTTAGGGATGTGCTTGATGGAGGAAATGCAGTGTTGGGAACTAGAACTAAATTTGTATTTTATGAGGCTGATTCAGTTAAGGCAGCAGTTAGGACTCCTTGGATTAGGTACGAATATTCCCAACTATACCATCTCAAGGTTAAAAATCAGTCTATTTTTTTTAGATTCCATTTTTAAAAAGGTTTTTCAGTTTATGTTTTGTTTTTAAATTTTGCATAATGTGTGTAGTCTGTAAATATAAGAGTGTCTTTGCTATTTGCTGAAGATTTGAGTTTTGACAGTTTTGTGAATTTTGCCTCGCATTGTCACCCAAAAGTTGCTTGAACTTTTGTGTTAGAAATTAAGACTAAAAAATAAATTCAGCGTCACCATTCACTTCTTTGAAGTTCGTGTTTTGGAAAATGATCATTTGGGAGAATCAATTCTTTCTTTCTTCTAAATTGTCGAAGTTAATTAATATGCCTTGTTATTATTCTTGTCTGCAGCGGCTAGGGCAGTGGATCTACTGATTGTCACTCCCCTGAATAATAAGACCATCCGAATCATGTATTCTCAGCGTGACCCTAGTCTTCGTAAGAGAGGTACTGCAAACATATTTATCACGGTGTTAATTGTCCTTTTAGTTTTTCCCTTTTTTTTTTTTTTTTTTCCATTTTGATGTCTGTTTTACTCTTAAGGATTTTTCTCTTCCGAAATCAGAAGAATTGTTATTTTGGTTGGATGCTGTTAGGGCTTTCAGGCTTTTATGGCTCTTGCCTGTTCAAACTCCCTTGTGCATGCTCAATTTTTGTGCAAATATATTCACAAATGATCCTTTCTTCGACTTGCCCCATTCTATTTGTTGCAACCGTTCACATGTATGCATAATTTCTCCATTGAAAAATGATATAATTGGCGTTCTATGTTTACTTATACCTTTGATTTTTGTTTTGACTGTAGAATCTGGACAAGTCTATTGATCACAAAGCATGAAATGATGCGTTTTCTTCATTTGGCAATATTCTTTCTTGCAAGATATCTACTGGTGGTTTTGGCCAGTCCAAAGGCTATGGTTTTTTACAGTTTGACAATGAAGAATCTGCTCAAAATGCAATTGATAAATTAAATGCCATGTTGATTAATGACAAGCTGGTCTATGTTGGACATTTCCTTTGTAAGCAGGAAAGAGAGACTGCATTGAATAAGACCAAACTTAATGATGTGTATGTGAAAAATCTTTCTGAGTCTACAACAGATGAAGACTTAAAAACAAGTTTTGGTGAGTATGTTGAAATTTCTTGTGCTTTAGTTATGAGGGATGCAGATGGGAAGTCAAGGTGTTTTGGATTTGTCAACTTTGAAAATGCTGATGATGCTGTTGAAGCTGTTGAAGCTCTTAATGGAAAGAAATTTGAAGAAAAAGAGTGTTATGTTGGAAAAGCCTAGAAAAAATCTGAAAGAGAGCATGAGAGCTAAAAGCTCAATTTAAGCAAACTATGAGGGAAGCTGCTGATAAATTTCAGGGTGTGAATTTATACGTTAAAAACTTAGATGATAGTATTGGTGATGAAAAGTTGAAGGAACTGTTTTCAGAGTTTGGTAACATTACTTCATGCAAGGTTTGCAAAATGCTTCTAGATTGTTTGATTGTTGATGCTGACTAGCATAATCTTTTTGCATTGGATATTTATGTTATTGCCCTTTTTTACAGGTTATATCTGACCCTAGTGGAATTAGTAAGGGCTCTGGGCTTGTTGCATTTTCAACGCCAGAAGAAGCTTCTGGGGCTGCAGGTTTGAATTATCTTTTTTTTTTTTGGGTGGACATTTAAATATGAGATCATAATCTAATACATGTTTCCATCCATCTACAGCTTTCTGAGATGAATGGTAAGATGGTTGTTAGCAAACCGCTTTATGTTGCTCTTGCACAAAGGAAAGAAGAGAGAAGAGCAAGGCTACAGGTAATACAATTGAGGATAATTTCTTGGACCGTTTAATTTATGTAGCATGCTTTATGCATATTTTCTTTTTGGCATTTGTCTTTAGTCCTGTTTATCAATTTAATCGAGGGATGTATGCCTGTTTTATTCTATTCAGGCTCAGTTTTCTTAAATGAGACCACTTGCTATCTCCTCAGTCTCTCCTCGAATGCCAATACACCCTTCTGGTGCTCCAGGTCTTGGCCAACAATTTTTATATGGGCAAGCACCTCCGGCTATTATTCCTCCACAAGTGATATATTTTTACTCCTTGTACATCCTCTTGACATGCTTGTTCTTTTGATTGTTTAGATGAATTGAATTTTTTTGAGAAGATTCCCCCCCCCCCCCCCCTCATGAATAATTAGGATTGTGTTAATATTATTTTCTGTGTCTAATTCCGAATAGGTAACATGGTTTTGGTTATCAGCAGCAACTGGTTCCTGGAATGAGGCCCGGGGGACTCCCTGTGCCATATTTCTTTGTTCCCATGGTACAGCAGGGCCAGCGCCCAGGGGGACGACGAAGGGCAGGTCCGGTGCAACAGACTCAGCAACCAGTGCCATTGTTTATATATGCTTCGTTTTTTTTTTTTTTTTTTTGTGGTTATAGGGTATCTAATACTTGCTAGCGCTAAAGATGGTTTAAGTTCTTAAGTTTTTTATTTACCGGCTTGTTTGATGTCATAACTATCTTATTGAAGGCTAATAATCGTTTTTTTATTTAGTCGTTGAAACGTTCTTTTTGATCAATTTTTCTGTTCTCAATACCTCTTCGACGTGTTTCCAAAGATTTTGGTTAGGTTCAAGTACCTTATTTATGAAGGGGATGTCATACATATTACCGAACGGTGTCGTAACAAGTCAGGTGATGACAAATTGCCACCACCAGCAATCTTTCGAGTTTCAGAGTCTGGCCCGTGAATCTCCGCCCTCAAAGGCGTGGGATAAGATGAATTTTCCATAATCACGTGCTTTGCGGAGTCTGATCGCCATGAAATCCATTCAGCGACAAAAGTTGTTGGGACAACAACAACTGCCCTTTGAAGAGGAGTTCAAGCATATAACATGACTAGGCCGAAAGCGAGGCCGAAGTTTGTTGTCCACCTTAAAGCCCAACAAAGGCTAATATCATATCTGTTGCAGCATTTACCTACCCATTCAGCTGCGGACCATTTCAGTCATCATGAAAGTAAGGGCTACCAGAGCTTAATAAATGGTCTAACGTTATGTGAATTATTATCTATTATATTATCAATACAGCTTTTAAACAAAATAAATAAAATTAAAATAATAATATTATGAAAAAAAAACATATATATCATAATCTCAATTTTATTTATAAAATTTGAAAAATTTATTGACAGTGTAATATATTGGATTATAATTAACAATTTTAATCCAAGATTTTCTTTTAAAGCAAGTTGGTATGTGGAATAGTTTGTTTTGGAAATCAAGGTGAAATTTCCTAGGAGCTTAGTGAACAAGAAGAAGGTGAAATTTCCTAGGAGCTTGGTGAACAAGAAACAGATTTCTTGCTTAATTATTCAGTCAACGTGAGAATTTGAATCTGGTTTCTGTTGTCTCTCTTGCGCCCGAATTGTCGGCTTTCGGATAGGGTACAATTACCGTCAGAACCTAGATTCCTACCAACATCTTTACACAACTTGCGATATTAAAACATAATGATGGTGAGTTTTGCTCTTTACAAGCATTTCAGCTAATAAACAAAGGTGAAAGATATTGCAATCCTAATAGGATTTGGCGACCAAAATATTCAACTATGATTATTTGTAATCGAGGATTGTTTTCTGTTCAAAAGGGGTACTAATGGACTTTTACGTGCGACTTAGTCCCAATGTGAGTAGTTGAGAAGAGATATTTTATTACTACAAGTCTACAACAGCTGACTGAGGAAGCTTACCTGCAATTGCAAGGTTCAACAACTACCTTATAAAGCCAAGCTGTGAATACAAACCAGAAAGT
This sequence comes from Firmiana major, assembly GCA_033439115.1. Lineage (NCBI taxonomy): Eukaryota > Viridiplantae > Streptophyta > Magnoliopsida > Malvales > Malvaceae > Firmiana > Firmiana major. Next base: position 50,042,222 of record CM065909.1, read on the forward strand.
GGTAACCAAGCGAAATAGATTTGCAACTTCCCTTGAGCAAGGAAAATGAATCCAGCAGAGGTTCGATGCATCTCAGAATGCTTTGTGAAGCCACAACATGTTTCTGAAGAATCAAAACAGCCTTCCTATTTGACAATCTGGGATCTGGCCATGCTTTCTGTGCAGTATATCCAAAAGGGTCTTCTCTATGCCAAACCTCCGCCAGAGGATTGTCCAAAAGACTTGATTAGCAATATCTTGGACAGGCTCAAGAAATCACTCTCTCTCGCCCTTGTTCATTTCTATCCGCTTGCAGGTCGCCTTGCAACGAGAAGAGAGGAAAACCCACCTTCTTATTCTGTCTTTGTCGATTGCAACAACAGTCCTGGGGCGAAATTTATCCACGCAGCTGTTGACATATCGGTATCCGACGTTCTCTCTCCAACTTATGTGCCATTGGTTGTTCAATCATTCTTCGACCATGACAGAGCAATCAACCATGATGGTCACACCAGCCCTTTGCTATCTATTCAGGTCACGGAGCTGGTAGATGGGGTATTCATAGGGTGTTCGATGAACCATGCTATTGGGGATGGAACCTCGTTCTGGCATTTCTTCAACACATTGTCCGAAATATTTCAAGCAGAAGGAGATAATATAAAGATCTCACGCCCCCCTGTGCTGGAGAGGTGGTTTCCAGAGGGCCATGGCCCATTGTTTAACCTTCCTTTCACTCACCAGGATGAGTTTATCAGCAGATTCGAAGCACCCCAGCTTTTGGAGAGAATCTTCCATTTCTCAGCGAAGTCCATTTCAAAACTCAAAGCAAGGGCCAATTCAGAATACAACACCGGCAAAATCTCCTCCTTCCAGTCTCTATCTGCTTTTGTCTGGAGGTCCATAACAAAGGCACGCCGTTTCCCAAGTGAACAAGTTACTGGTTGCAGGTTGGCTACAGACAACAGGTCAAGACTAGAACCACCATTGTCCCCAGATTACTTTGGAAACTCGATTCAAACTGTGAGAGCAGTGGCCACAGCTGGTCAACTGCTTGAACAGAATCTCGGATGGGCTGCTTGGCAATTGCACCAAGCTGTGGTTAACCACACTGACAAATCGGTGCGTGGTTTTGTTAACCAATGGGTTAGTTCACCTTTTATTTACCAGATTAGTCAGCTTTTTGACCCACAAAGTATAATGATGGGAAGCTCGCCAAGGTTCAACAAGTACGGAAATGAGTTTGGGTTGGGGAAAGCACTGACACTTCGCAGTGGCTATGCTCATAAGTTTGATGGGAAAGTTTCTTCGTATCCAGGACGCCAAGGTGGAGGAAGTGTAGACTTGGAGGTTTGCCTTCCAGCGCATTCAATGAATGCTCTTGAATTGGATGAGGAGTTCATGGCTGCTGTTTCTCCTCAATTTTAAACCTTGAATTTTTGTTTCAGTGCCTTAATATCAAGTCTTACCTACCACTGGCATTAGTTTTACTTTCCTTTATTTAATTTGTTTGTGAGATTGGTTTACAATTTCCACTATTAAGACAAAAGACTATGATGGGATTTGCTTCTGAATGGAAAAAAATATATTTAATTTTTTTCTACTATTAATTCATTATAGGGAGAATGAACTTTTCTTTGGTTGAATGTGTTACTTATTGCACTAAATTAATCACTTTAAAACATTATAAATAATCAAATATGAGGAAGATAATATTAATATTTTTCCTAGAAAGAAAATCGATTATTACATAGGTAGTGGACTTTTATAACATTTAATCCACTTATTGACTTTTAAAAATAAATTCCTATTGATTTTTATTAAGTTCATAACTGGTTGAAACAAATAGAATATTGAACTCATAATCCTTCAAAGAGTTCAAATCTTAATCATTTATATCCAATTTTTAATGACTACTACTTCAATGAATTTGAAATCTCGAGTTTTGCACCTTATAGAATAATGAGACTTAATATAGAGACAGTTGATACATAAGTATAAAGGGTGAACTTTACACAGAGACTCACTCTTCTCCGCAAGTCCACTAAGCTCTTTTGTTTTCCCTTTAAGCTCTAAGTTCTATGACACTTTTTTAATTTTTAAATATTGATTTAAACATAGAAAAACGTTTTAAAATCTTAACTCTGTTGGCTTTTAACTATGTTTTCTTCACCGGACTTGACCAGTCGGAACCATTAGCCAAAAACACCAAGTGAAACCAAACATAAAAGTCTAAATTTACTTGGAAATGAAACCTATCTCTGCCTTCAAAAGTTTTGATAGTTTGTTAAAATTTATTGTTGTTGTGGCTCTAAACAACAATGAAGCGATACTGAAGTGATCCTTTCCACGTGTCTTAAATATTCTGCAAAAACAATAAAAGTCAGAGAGGCGCAGGGATCTGTCCCTGCACACGCACTCCAATACTTAAGTCAGAAAACTATTTAAGCAGAGTTTATGTATGTGAAAAATAGAGATTAAGGTCCTTTTTTGATTATACCTGGTGTATTTATAGACATTTTTTAGAACCAAGTCGGGCTTCAAGTTCTTCCAGGACCTGAGCATATTTTAGGCCCATAACTATATGGCTCGGATCTGAGGCCCAGGCGCGTGTCTGGGTTACGACAGAGTTATTAGATACTCTGTCGCGACTCAGAGTTGGTCGGTTTACGGATGAGTTCAACATGCGGCAGAGTTACGTGAACCTATGCCGCAATCGGTGCGGTAGAGTTCTATTGCAGTCCTTGCGGTAGAGTTCTGTCGCGGTTCGTGCAGTGGAGTTCTGTCGCGACTCACTCTGTCGCATTCATACACTACTGCAGAGGTCTATCGCCTCTTGTTGCTGGATTTCATCGCAGAACTCTGTCGCATATATACTTTGCCGCATGGCTCTGTCGCCAAAAGACTCTCTCGCCTGGAGACTCTATCGCAGAGACTCTGCCGCGTTGTGACTCTATCGTCACCTTTCTTTATTTGCCACATGGCTTATTCTCTTGGTAATTGTGTTTGACATGTGGCTATCATCTGTTGGTCAGTGTTTGTACACGTGGACTCTAATGATATGACCATTATTAATTGCTCCCCACTCTTTGGTAGAAAAATTTCCTGCGAAAGAGTATAATTCTCTTTTTTGATGAATATTTGGTTTTCTGTTCCGGAGTGCGTGTGGCTTACCGTGCACGTGCGGATACAATCACGCCTATATATATAAGCTCTCTGCCATCGCGGTATCTGCTGAGTTCTCTCGCTTGGGACCAATTACTCTGTCGCAACTCTGTCGCTAGTCAACCGCAACTCTGTCGCCATTCTACCGCAACTCTATCGCGGCTTTGTTGATACTCTTCCGCAACTCTATCGCATAAAACCATCACCATTTCGCAACTCTGTCGCATGAACAAAAACTCTGTCGCTCCGTTCCTGTGTTGTTTGCCACACTTTTGTCGCAATCGCTCTAACGTTATAGTTCACTGTCTTCCTGCATCTTTGTTAGGTAAACTCTGTCGCCAGTAGTTTTTTCTTTGTGATTTTCTTTGAGTTTCAAAAATGGCTGGTCATGGTGTAGGGAAGCATATAGAGCTAGGAGTCAAATCGACTTTGAAGGCAGCTGACATTCAAGATCTTATGTCTAGGTTTCCTTTACCCAATGGATACTCCTATAGACTTCCAAACCCTCAAGAGAACGATATACGTAGTGTATCAGGCGGGATAGTTATTTTTAGGGCATCCTTAGAGTTAGGACTTCGTTTTCCAATATCTGATTTTGGGGCTTCTTTCCTTAGGACGCACAGGATTGCCCCTGAACAACTGCACCCTCACGCATGGATGCAATTAATAGGATTTACCGTGCATTGCTGACTAAGGGGCGTTTCTCCGTCTCTTCCCTTGATGCCTTTTTTAGGTTTCAAGGTAGCCCCAGTTTAGTTCCGTATTCTCTTCAGCGGGTGTATAAGCCTTGATTTGAAAACAGGCTATTCGAAAAACCCGTAAATAAGCTCCATGGATTTGAATCGGAGTGGCTTATTGTGGAGACGCCTGGGGGCCTGGATTTCCCTACTTGTTAGGAAACTAGACGTGAAATCCCTAAGGGTACCCGGGTTTCTTCACTTAGGGAACGGTTGTCTTTAGATGTTGGTAGGTTATTGGTTGATAATCCCATTAGTCTTGATAGTCTTCTATCAAATGAAAATTTAATATCTGCTGGCTGGGGTGTGGGTTCCGTTCCTGTTGTCGGCCCTTCTATTCCTCCCTCGAATCCTTCATCATCGATTCCCTCTGAGTTGAACCCTGAACATTTAAGGTCGCAAGAGGATATAGGGAGCACAAATAGAGAATCTAGTTCTGACAGTGAACCCTTAGCTGATCTGAACGACTAGGAAGGGTTTGGTTCAACTTTCATGGTTCTTCCTGATGATGATATGATAAATATAGAGTCCCTTCAGGAGCATTTTGATTCTCCTGATGGTAACTTTTCATGCTTTTTTATTGTTTGTTGGTTCTGTCCACGTTTTTGACCACTTATTTGTTCTTTTTCTTTTTTGTAGAAATAAGCCATTTTAGACGATCTTTGGCACGTCAAGGCTTGGAGGGAGGTTCGTCTAGTGACCCCACTAGAAAGAGGCCTCACTTGGTTGATGATGTTCCCAATGAGGTACCAGTTCCACCTCGATTGCCTCGGGCTCGGACCCCGACTCCTCCTAAACAAGAGATGCCTCCTCCTCCGAAATAAAGGGATCCTTCCCGGGATAGAGGGAAGGCTCCTTCCTCTTCAAGGAGGGCTTCCGATTCGTCTGGACGATCCCGATCTGAAGAGCGTACCGAGTGCAATATAATTTCGTCCCAACGAAAGAATCAAAGGCATTTGTATATCGAGCCGTCAATGGGGACTAGGCCAATTCTCCCGAGGATAGGTCCTGTTGATGAGAGATCCTACCCCATAGACGGTGGTTACATCATGAGGGGGTCTGAGTTTGGATTTACCCGGGAGTTTGCGACAACGATACCTTGAATTCTCTTGGGGTGGCGTCTCGACTGAGTTGGGCCACTATTCTCCCGAGGGACGAAGCTCGAATATTCAGGAATTATCCAGAGGGAGAAGACTTAGCTGATATGGAAGCGCTGAGGGTAATCTTCATGTTCTTTTTTCGTTTTAATTTCTTTTTGCTATACTTTGAGTTTGACTTTTTGTGTTTCTTTTCAGCTTGATCAGAGGACTGTGGCCAACAACGCTCAACACCGAGCCTATCGGGAGCGAGCTGATAAGGAGATCCGGAAGTTGAAGGACAAAGTCATGGAGTTGTCAAATACTGTTAACAACTTATCCGGGCTTCCAGACGTGGTACGAAACTTAGAAGATCAGCTCTCGAAGGCGCGCCAAGATTTGAATCAGGCCAAGGGGGATCTTACTGTCGAGACGGCTAGGTCTAACAAATTTCATGAAGATCTTCAACAGGCCCAAGCCGAACTGGACAGCATGCAGTCTAAATATGGGTCCTTAATTGATCGCAATCAGGAACTCGAGCAATATGTCACCGAACTAGAAAGTCGGGCTACTCCCTCTCTAAATCAAGTGGAGATTGATAGCATCAGGGCGGAAGCCGTGAAGGAGTACCGTCTTTCTAGGGATTGCTTGAGGCGAAAGGAGGATTTTTCGAACCCATATGTAAAATATGGATTTTACCTTGCTAGATCCTGGTTGGAGAAGTATAGGGAAGGCGAAGAATTCCCTGAGCTTCAATATACGCGTGAGGCGATGCTATTTGAGGCTCCTGATTGGACTAAGTATGAACCGGGGCTGAACCTCCTGATGAGCTTTTTAAGAGGACTGCGCAAGATGATCTTGCAAACCTTACCGGTCCTTGGGAGCCTGTGAGCCTGGACAATGCTCACGAATCTATTGGTGCCCTCGACGACTTGGATGGGGAAGATGGTCAGCAGTCTTTAGAGTGCGAGGGTCCGTCAGCGGTTGATCCCCAGCCTCCTCCTCATGCAGACTGAATTATTTTGCGTTTTCCTTTTTGAACATTCTGTTGTTTTGTTGATCTTTTTTGAACATTTTGTTGTTTTATTTTTGTTGGACGTACTTGTAAAGATTTTCTTAAATAAATAAAGTCAAAGTTCTGTTCATGCTTCGTATCGCTTTGCTATTTATCATTTATCTGTTTTTGTTGTTTTATTCGTATATTTATTTATTCGTATATGCTCCCCAATTCTTGATAGAAAGATATATTTTCAGAAAGAATTTCACATATAAACATACATTTTTCTGAGGCCTGACCACTATGACGTGAGTGCGTCTTCAGTTCTTACGACCATCCATTGTCTGGCCACAGTGACGCAATTGTGTCTCAGGCTCCTACGGCTATTTTGATTTTTACGCCTGGCCACAGTGACGTGATTGCTCCTCAGGCTCTTACGGCTCGTCTGATTTTTTACGCCCGATCACAGTGACGCTATTGCACCTCAGGCTCTTACGGCTCGTCTGATTTTTTACGCCCGACCACAGTGACGCTATTGTGCCTCAGGATCTTACGGCTCGTCTGATTTTTTACGCCCGACCACAGTGACGCTATTGCGCCTCAGGCTCTTACCGCTCGTCTGATTTTTTACGCCTGGCCACAGTGACGCTATTACGCCTCAGGCTCTTACGGCTCCTCTGACTTTTTACGCCCGGCCACAGTGACGCTATTGCGCCTCAGGTTCTTACTGCTCCTCTGACTTTTTACGCCCGACCACAGTGACGCTATTGCGCCTCAGGCTCTTACGGCTCCTCTGATTTTTTACGCCCGGCCACAGTGATGCTATTGAGCCTCAGGCTCTTACGGCTCATCTGATTTTTTACGCCCGGCCACAGTGACGCTATTGCGCCTCAGGCTCTTACGGCTCGTCTGACTTTTTACGCCCGGCCACAATGACGCTATTGCGCCTCAGGCTCTTACGGCTCGTCTGTATCCTGTCACAAGATTTAGATATATAAAAGCTGAAGATATAATAAAAGAACAATCTGCATAATGATTGGATAATAGTATATTGTGACAGTGTAAACAAATAACAATGATGTGAGAATACAAGGTTCAAGAAAGACAACATAATGGTTAATTCAAATACAATTTCAAGTGATTTGAGTTCCATGTTTTCCCTATTTTCTTCCATTGCAGAGTTTCCAGGATGCAGGTGTTGGGCCCAATCTTTCGTTTGATTCTGAATGGACCTTCCTAATTGGCTCTGAATTTTCCGTCTTCCCTCAAGGCATTCGTGATATGTGACTTTCTGAGCACCAAATCTCCCTCGAACATCGGTCTATCTTTCACCCGACTGTTATAGTAGTTGACCATCCTCTGATGATAGGATGCCAACCGAATAGCTGCGGCCTCTCTATGCTCATCAAGTAAATCTAGGCTTTCTATTAGTCCCTGTGAATTCTTTTCTTCCACTAAAGGCACCACCCTGGATGAAAGTGCTCCAATTTCCACGGGAATCAATGCTTCAGTGCCGTATACAAGGCTAAACGACGTTTTCCCAATCGATACCCGACTAGTGGTGCGATACGCCCATAAGACACTAGGCAATTCGTCCACCCATGCCCCTTAGCTTTGTCTAATCTGGTCTTCAACCCATGAAGGATAGTCCGATTACTGACTTCGGCCTGTCCATTAGCTTGAGGATATGATACAGAAGAAATCTTTAGCTGAATGTCAAGGCGCTTATAGAATTCACGGAAGGCGTCACAATCAAATTGCTTTTCGTGATCAGCATTTAAGATACGTAGGATTTTGAACCGGCAAATAATATCTTTTCACACCATCGCTTTCACTTTCTTCTTCGTGATTGTAGCTAAAGGCTCTGCTTCAATCCACTTTGTAAAGTAATCGGTGGCAACCAACATGAACTTTCTTTGACCCGTAGCTAATGGGAAAGGCCCCAGAATGTCCAATCCCTATTGTACAAAAGGAATTGGTTGTACCGTACTCTGGGAGGGAGTCACTGGGGCTGTTGTTATTGGTGCAAACCTTTGGAATTTGTCACACTTGCGGGCTTTGTCCATCTCATCTTTTTTTAATGTCGGCCAATAGAATCCCGATCGCAGTATCTTAGCACCAAGGGCTCTAGCTCCCAAGTGCTCACCACAAATTCCTTCATGCACCTCAGCTAGGACATAATTTGTTTGCTCTGACCCCAGGCACTTTAACAAAGGTGATGAATACCCCATTTTGTACAGTTCCCCGTTTATTAGCTTGAACTTCGCCCTTTGTATCCTTAAGCGACGAGCCTCGTCCTTATCTTGGGAGAGTGTACCTTCAGTGAGATACTGTTTGAATAGGGATCTCCAGTCATCTCCCATTTCAATGTCACACACTTCGACCTGGTACCCTCGAAATAGTCTCGGGGATCATGACTATTCTGTCTCCGTCGCTCCCCAGACCTGTGATCTTCAAATTCATGCCCCAACTTTGCTGAAGAAGTCCTGTGCCATGCGGGAGAACTCTGCCGCTTATGCTCTGCGGGAGAACTCTGTCGCCTATACTCTGCGGGAGAACTCTGTCGCCTGTGTCTTGTGGGCAAACTCTGCCGCCTATGCTCTGCGGGAGAACTCTGCCGCCTGTGTCTTGTGGGAGAACTCTGCCGCCTGTGCTCTGTGGGAGAACTCTGCCGCCTGTGTCCTGTGGGTGAATTCTGCCGCCTGTACTTTGCGGGAGAACTCTGTTGCCTATACGCTGCGGGGAGAACTCTGTCGCCTGCGCTCCGCGGGAGAGCTCTGCTCAGTCGGGTCTGTGGCAGTGTTCATTCCCCTCAGACCTGCGGCATTGTTCACTTCCCGTAACCCTGCTGCGGGGCGTTTCCTCTGAAATACGGTAGAGTTTACTCTCAAGGTCGCTGCAGGGTTATCCTCCAAACTTGCGGCAAGGTTCAGAATCAGTCCAGTGGCAGTATTCTGCGCTCCCTCTCCTTGTCTAGCATTCACCATGGTAGAGGGTTGACCAATCGTAAGTCTGCATCGGGATGTTTTCCCCCACCATCAGTTGCACTTCTGGGGGTAAGCTAAATTGCGGGAGAGCGTTTTTGAAGAAGTTTACCATAGCCCTCAACGATGTCGTAGTCTCCTCATTCTGACGCTTCAGAGCCTCAAATTCATCGAGAGAAATTGAGGCGACTCTGCCACCCTCTTCATTCTGCCCTTGTCCTTGCTCTGGTCTAACAGGGGGACTCACAGAATTCTCTTCCCCCAGATTTGCTGCTGTCGAACGTGTTCTCACCATTTTGATAGGGAATCTGACTTTTTGTTCTGATTCCCACGAACGACGTCAATTGTTGTGGCTCTAAACAACAATGAAGTGATGCTGATGTGATCCTTCCCACGTGTCTTGAATATTCTGCAAAAACAGTAAAAGTCAGAGAGGCACAGGGATCTGTCCCTGCACGCGCACTCCGATGCTTAAGTCAAAAAATTGTTTAAGCAGAGTTTCTGTATGTGAAAAATAGAGATTAGGGTCCTTTTTTTATCATACCTGGTGTATTTATAGACATTTTCTAGAACCAAGTCGGGCTTCATGTTCTTCCAGGGCCTGAGCATATTTTAGGCCCATAACTATAGGGTTCGGATCTGAGGCCCAGGCGCGTGTCTGGGCTGCGACAGAGTTATTAGATACTCTGTCGCGACTCAAAGTTGGTCGGTTTGCGGATGAGTTCAACATGCGGCAGAGTTACGTGAACCTATGCCGCAGTCGGTGCGGTAGAGTTCTATCGCAGTCCTTGCGGTAGAGTTCTGTCGCGGTTCGTGCGGTGGAGTTCTGTCGCGACTCACTCTGTCGTATTCATACACTACCACAGAGGTCTATCGCCTCTTGTTGTTGGATTTCATCGCAGAACTCTGTCGCATATATACTCTGCCGCATGACTCTGTCACCAAAAGACTCTCTCGCCTGGAGACTCTATCGCAGAAACTCTGCCGCGTTGTGACTCTATCGCCACCTTTCTTTATTTGCCACGTGACTTATTCTCTTGGTAATTATATTTGACACGTGACTATTTTTTATTGATCAATATTTATACACGTAGACTCTAATGATATGATCATTATCAATTGTAAATTATCAGTTTGGTCAAAAAATTTTGACACAGACAGACGGATTTAGAGCTGAACCATTTTTCTTGGGTACAGTTCAACAAGGAACCTGAATAGTATTAATTAAGGCGGCAGTAGACTGATCGAGAAGCTCTCTCCCAGTGCCTAAAATCTCTAACCGCATAAAATGGCTACCACTCTGTTTCTCACTACCTTGATCACTTTCCAAGCTTTTGAACTGGAATTAGCAATGATGAAAAGATCATTGGAATTTATGGCATTTTTTAAGACTAAACAAAATGATTAAGGATCAGAAAAGACATACCTGAGCCCAGCGGCTGTTCTGTTTGCTTCTCTGTGTGTATATATATATATTGTGGAACTTTAATTGAAGTTTACGGTCGTGGGCTAATACGGCTGGGCCTTGTTTGCGCCAGCCCATCTCTAAAAACACGTTTTAACTTAAAATTAAAAAAATAAATAAAAATCCCAGATTTCGGACGGCTGAGACATTTGCACCCCACTTTCGCGGCAGGTGTTTCTTTAGTCTCTCCTCGTATATGCGTGGAACAACTCAAAACTCGCTTTATTCTAAGTCCATCAGATTTGGAATATCCCAGGAGATCTGAAATATTACCATTTTTTCGTTCTACCTGACAAAACTCAATCATCTTCAATTGCCACCGAAGCAAACAAGTCGGATCTAACGGCCGACAGGTTAGAAATCAATGCGGGTTGGACCAACAAAAGTCACGGTAGTTTCCTTCCCAATGTTCCGTTTCTGACCAATCTTGGTCTTAGTGCACGCTTTCCGCCGTCACCGAGTTCACCTATGACAGCCAATGAAATTCCTCCACGTCACCGAAATTCCCCATTTCTCCCTCACCAACCAACAAACAAAACCGCAAAAATGTTTACATAGATAAGGAAAAGGTACACTTGAAGAGGATACTAACACAGTCACTTCCAAAGAAGCTTCAAGGGCACGCATTTGGTTTTTTTTTTTTAAATTTAATTTTTCTTTTTCCTACAAAAACCCGAAACCCCAACCGAGTCAAGCCCCCTTCTCTCGTTTCCTTTTTCTGTAAAATCGAATTACGAAACTCCCCCGAATAAGAAAAACCCTAGAAAAAAATCAGTTCTTTTTCTCATTCGATGGAAAAAATTCCCAAAATGTTAAGCAATCGAGGTTCGACTCTTGCGTTGATAGAAATAGAAGGAGGAGATTCATCCAGAACGAGATCGTTATATCATCTTCCAATAGGTTGCCGTTTCTACCCTTCCGAGCAGGAGCTTCTTAACCATTATCTTACTGGGAAAAACAGCTCCGTCTCCGCCGATCTCGCTGATATGTACGGCTACGATTTGATCAGGGAGCTTAATTTGTACGACTGCAAGCCGTCTAATTTGCCGGAGGGAACGTGCTTTGTGCATGGATATCGAGGGAGGAAAAGGCACTGGTTTTGCTATACGGAGAGTAAAGGAGGGGGGTTGAGGAGAAGGGCAAAGGGAGGGTTTTGGAGGAAAGTAGGAAAAGTCAGGGATGTGCTTGATGGAGGAAATGTAGTGTTGGGAACTAGAACTAAATTTGTATTTTATGAGGCTGATTCAGTTAAGGCAGCAGTTAGGACTCCTTGGATTATGTACGAATATTCCCAACTACACCATCTCAAGGTTAAAAATCAGTCTCTTTATTTTGTTTAGATTCCATTTTTAAAAAGGTTTTTATGGGGTAATATTTTGAGAAATTGCTTCTTGTTTTTGCTGTTTGGTAGGTAGTGATAAATTGGAACTGACAAATTTTGTATCTATTGCAGATTTAATCTTGTCCTCTCCAGTCTCCATCAAACCATCTTTTTTAGTTTATGTTTAATTCTTCTCTCTTTAATTTTCTAAAACCCCATTCCCTTTCTGATGCTTAAAAATTAACGATGAATCTTTTCATTGGCTATTTGCTGGGAGCCAAAAAGATTTTCAAAGCTAACTTGAAGTTTTCTAAAATTTAAGTGGGTTAATTCTGTCCCCACTTGTTTGTATGTGGATCTACATGGTTTTCTTGAAAATATGTATTGTTGTTTTTCTAAAATGCTTTACATGATGCATCATTTAGACTTTAGTGAATATAATGTTGGTTTCCTTTTAGTTGCTGAGGCCAATAGATGCTAATGGTTTGTTTTTTGGAATTGCCACATCAAAATTTTTGTTGTTTTTATACTCTGCCAATTGGAGAAAGTTTTACCCATGTAGATTGGAGTATTCTGTGTCCTCAATAAAGAAATTTCTTCCCAAATATTGTAGTGAAGCCTTAGTAAGTTCCAATTTTTACATGCCTGCTCTTTCAATTTTATGAGTTTTGTAATTAATTATGCTTGTTTGTGAGATATACTATGCCAACTCTGTGAACATATATTTAGATTGTTTTCAAGGGTGGGAGAGGGTCTGGACTGTTACTTCATGAAATTGATTACTCTGCCATCTGCAGGCTTCTTTTGTTCTATGCCGAGTATTTGTCAAATCTCGTGCTGGAAATAGTGTATCAGCCAATGTTTTAAGTTCTTGTGCAGAGGAAAGTGTTTCAGCTCTTCGTCACATTGGTACTCTACACGATGGATCTCTTACACCTGATACTCTTGAAGCTAATGGTGATGACTTCACCAAAGATCTGGATGATCCAATAGCAGCTAGACCTGTTTCTGTTGCCCGTTTTGAGTTTCCTTCAGGCTTCCCACCCGACCTGCCCAACGATCTGGTAAACATAGTTTGAGCATATTTTATTCTCAAGGAAGTTATATCACTGATTTTCTTTTTCATTTTGTAGATTCTTTTATTTTTGCTACCAAACATGGCTTTTGCGGTACTTTTTCCTTTTCTAGCAAAGCGTGCATGTACTTCAAATCTCAATTGCCTATCCTAGCTTCAATCTTTTGTCATGCATGTTCAGATAGGTCCTAAGTTCTTTTCATTACAAAAATTTGCAAAACTTTTATATGCTGTCAGCATTTTCAAGCTGTCTTCCTAACAGTAATAGGTATTCTGGATTATGAAGTAATTGTTCTCGCTGACACACTTGTTACTTTTTTTATATCATGGTTGAGCATTAAAAAGAAGGTGTTAATCCAATCTTTATAGTTTCTCACATCTTACAATCTAGATAATTCCACCAATATTTTCTTGTGTATATCTCTAGTGAAACTTTCACCATGTGAAGTCCAAACTCCTCAAATGTTAAGCATGTCTAACTATTCTTTTTTGGTGCATTCTTTCCTCAAATTGAACAAGTTTTTCTGTGCAATGGCTGTTATGCAGGTGGGATCTCAGCTAACTACCATTGAGTTACTGTCAATTGTAGAAGAAGATTTCATAGAGTTGAAAGATCTCGGGCAATGATTGTCCGTGATACACCATAAAGTAAATAGGAGCAGTTACCTCATTGGGGGTTTAAATACACAGAAATAGCAAAAGGATGATTTATATATTCAATAACCCATAAACAAGGCATTTTCAAATGTGATTTGAAGAAGCCCAATGGGAGGGTCACCCACCTTGTAAGGTCATTTCTCGTTCCTCATTTGTGGTGAGTCTTTCGACCGATAACATTCATGGAAGTTTTTGTGAATTTGTCTTTTGTTTCACCATGCAGGCTACACTCATGTGCCTGATATCAGCAATTTTGCTTCAGAAGAATTTAAGTTATCAAGAAGCTATGCTTCAAAAGAATCAAATTTTGAGGAAGTTTTACTTCCAAAGAATTAAGTGATTAGGCAGCCATGCTCGTGCCTAATATAAGGAGTTTTTGCTTCAGAAGAATTGAAGTTATCAAGCAGCTATATGCTTCAAAAGAATCAAACTATGAGGAAGTTTTCCTTCATTAGAATTCAGTGATCAGGCTACATTCATGTGCCTGATTTCAGGAAGTTTGCTTCAGAAGAATTTAAGTTTTCAAGGAGCTATGCTCCAAAAGAATTTAAGTTATCAAGAAGCTATGCTTCAAAAGAATCAAATTTTGAGGAAGTTTTACTTCCAAAGGAGCTATGCTCCAAAAGAATTTAAGTTATCAAGAAGCTATGCTTCAAAAGAATCAAATTTTGAGGAAGTTTTACTTCCAAAGAATTAAGTGATTAGGCTGTCATGCACGTGCCTAATATCAGGAATTTTTGCTTCAGAAGAATTGAAGTTATCAAGCAGCTATATGCTTCAAAAGAATCAAACTATGAGGAAGTTTTCCTTCATTAGAATTAAGTGATCAGGCTACATTCATGTGCCTGATTTCATGAAGTTTGCTTCAGAAGAATTTAAGTTTTCAGGGAGCTATGCTCCAAAAGAATCAACTTGCAAGGAAGTTTTCCTTAATTGATCAGAAATATTTCTTTCAGAAGAAGTATGTGGTACACTGGACAAGTGAGATAAATTTCGACATCTGGTGTTTCACCTGGCTTCCAAGTTCTCCTGTTTCTCTGACCATGATGGGTTTAGAAATTACTTCCGCTTGCATCTCAAATGCCTTCACTGGCATTGTTTTTCTTCTCCTAGCCTGTTTTACAGCGTGTTTCTGAGCTTTCTTGTTGCAGAGTTGTACAAAAATGTATAAATAATGCAGCAAATCTTCATGGCCTCCCTTATCGAGAAGCCTGCCTTTCTTTAGCCAGTTTGTAATGCACTTTGAACTCACTGCTATGGTAGATCATAAATTAACTAGACTGTTGGAGTCTTTAAATAAGTATGGAACAGTTTTCAGTTGTCTTTACTGTTATTTCTTTTCTGTTTGAGAGCTCTGAGAAAGTGCTGCTGCTATTATCTGAATCAATGACAGGAATATCATGTGGTCTTTGATGTTAGACTGTTTGCTTGAATCCGTCCGGAGATGCAGCCTGGTATTAATCGCCGGTAAGGAAAACTTATAGCTGCTTGATTTAGCAGTTGTGTTTCAGACTTGGTGCCACTGATTGAGCGTCCATAATGGTTATGTGGCTAATGAAAAGGTAAAACTTGAAAGCTGAAACATAATTTTTCATCTTTTTGGGTATAAAACCGTAATTTTTCATATTGCTTGCCAATAATTGTTGGGATGATCATCATTTCATCATTTTGAATTTCCATGGCAAAATTAGATATAAGATTTAAGGGTGCTTTTGTTTTTTTTTTTTTTAAAAAAAATCTTCTTTTTTGGTTGAAAATGCATAAGGTGAGAAAAAAACTCGAACATTAGTGATTATGGTTTGATTTAACGGTTTTTTTTTCAAAGGGATTAGATTTAAGATTTTTATTTTTGTGCATCTCTTTATGAAAATCTCAGTTTGAAAGCATCGGCTAGTGATTAATAGACATGAATGATGTTACACCGAAGGAAGGTGGTGATGTTTTAAATTGAAGTTGATCAGAATCTTTATCAGTTGTTAGATAGTAACCATAAATCTCTTTAAATAGATAATGACCTGGTAAATCTACTTTCAACTAAAACTATATAGCAATAAAGAATTAATAAGTTATATTTTATTCTAATGTAGAAGGATTGAGTATTATTACCCATTCAGTGCTCACTCTTTCTTTCTCTGATTACCAAGATGAGACGAAAGTAATTGCTAATTAATAAAGAATTTTAGTGCTTGCTTACGTAGTGTTTCTAGTTAAAACTTTTCTTTCATTGTTGAATAGAATTTGGATATACTTTGGCCATTTCATAGAAGCTGATTTCGTCCATCAAAATTATGCTCTGGACCCAACATTTCAACCTCTCCTGGCTGTCTGGCAATAACCCCAAGCCTTAGACCTCATCTTTTCCCTATTTGTTTTATGCTCTGGAATCAAGATGCGTGTTCATTTCACACTATAGAATTAGTACAAGAAGGAATCAGATTTTCTTCTACCAAGTTTCTATGCTACTTCATTTGCAAGTTCCTTCACATTTTTCAAACAACCATGTGATAAGCCTGTGGGCACGGCCATGTTTTAACTTCATTATCTTTCCATACGTGTCTTACCCCCTTTGTAATCTGTCCTCAAAAACAATGGAAACCACACAATCCATTATGTAGCCATTACCTAGCTTTGACAACACTTGCCATTGCCATGTGAATATTCATCATCACTGCATTCGACATCCCCAACCCTCTACACATACTGCCAGGGGTGGGTCACTTAGACCTTGTGTTCTTTCCAGGCACAAAAGAAACTTTGCTCTCCATGAATTAATTAATTCAATCAATCCCACCACCCACCATTCAGAAACAGGTTTTAAAGAGATAGATTGTCTCTGGGGTTAAATCACATAATTGCTAACGACTATACACACATCTGTCCTTGACTGACTCACTTTCCCTTCAAAATTTACAACCAGCCCACCATCCCAAACGCTAGCGTGTCCTCTTTTAACAAAAATCAAATCACCATCCTCTCATTTTAATTTTCTTCTCCCTTTATTTTTGATTTTTATATTACTTTTGGAATTAGTGCATAATGTCTATACCGTCCAAACTTTTAATGCATATTTAATTCCAAATATACGAAGTGAGTCTGTGTTGGCTTCATACGTAGGTGATAAGGGTCTTTCTATTTTGTCAAAACCATTGGCCAAGTTTCCATTCGATTTGAAAGAAGGTGAATCATCAATGGTTATCTTATTAATCAATTTTCGATGAAAGATATTACACAAAATGGTTGTGTAAGCTGTACCCGTATGTCCCAATGGACACATTAGTAGGGGGAAAAAAAGGGAAAAGCAAAGCAACCACCTTTGAATGATTCAGAGAGGAGAAGAAAAATCAATAATAATAAGAAAAAAAAAGGGTAGAAAAACAGTACAAGCTAAGAGTTGAGAGACCCCCCACGACGATTGTGATGTGAACGGCAAGAGACGAAATAATATTAAAGGAGCTTGGGGAGCAGGAACCTGCAAAAATACTCATCGGGGAAAAAAAGAGGGGACTGTTACTATAAATTTATTCACACACCTTCAAAGCAAAGCAATGATATTTCTGTGCATACGCCAATGAACATGTTCCACCTAAAATTATACCGAGAGAGAATTCATTTATACTAACAATTGATAAGTCCGGTGAAATTAGTTGTAAACCGCTTTAAATTTGATAAGGTCATTTTTATTTTGTAAAATTATTTTTTTACTTAATTTTATATTTTTAATTATTTTATTAAAAATATCTATTAATTTATTAATAGTTATTTTTTAAAATTTTTTTAATTTCAAAATTCATTCAAATTAATTTAAAAAAAATAAAATTTCTGGCATCCATGATGAAAAAAAGGGGTCAAGAGTAGGATTCCTAATAAAGCTATGCCACACCACAGCCACGTTTGTATTTAAACAGTTTTACGTGTCATGTTCACGTTCTCATGTACTATTTGGAAAAATAATTAGTCTTTAACTAAAATTATCTTGGGCTTTTTCACACAAAATAAGGGGTCCGAGGCTTAAGGGAAAGAAATGGGAGCGAAGGAGAGATGCATGTGAACGGGTAAAGCCGCCTAAAGGGAGTGGAGGGACAGGTGCAGGTGCTTGGCGTGAACGAGATGGAAACAAGGCAGAAACGAAACACAGGGGTTTAGTGTTTTGTGGGGCTTTTCCTACGGACCGCATTGGGAGACGGGTCTTAATTGTTTAATATTATTCCCATTTTACGTTTATGCTTGGAGTGGACAGATGGGTTGTTTTTTTTTTTTTTATCTTTTGCACATAGAGGAGAACAACAGGGAAGGGAAGAGTAACAAGGTAAAGAAAGATGGAGACGTGAAAGTCATTTGGTAAGCTGCCCAACAGGACACCTTTGCCTACTTCTTCTGCTTGTTTGTTGGGTTGTAATTAGTACTGTATTTGTTTTCAGGACCACGGGTATTTATAGGCACGATTTAAGAAATGTTAAAACTATCTTCGTTTTCCTTTTCTCTCTCTTCTCTTCAGGGTTATTTTGTAAATTTCAGGTTACTGTCCTCTTTTAGTCTCTCTTTGTTTCTTGTATAGAAGTATCTCATGTATTTCATTTTATCTTTCAAGGCCTTCTCTCACCCTTCCATCGCTCAAGTGGGTTTTTTTTTTTTTTTTGGTTTTCTTCTTTCTCTTTTCTCCTTTCCCTCTCTTTAGTTGAGAAAGGAGGGGAGTATAGCTCAAGGTAGCTTTTTTCATCCGTTTTTTGTGGTCTAATCCCTTGTTAAGATTCTTTTAGATCGATCAAGGTCTCCCATTTACACCCGTTAGGTGAGCACTTTGGGTGTTTTTCATGTTGATTTTTGCTTGATCGGTTGATGGTATGATGAGATTGAGGATATTCTCTCTGTTTTCTTCTTGAATTTTTTGGTTTTTTGGTTTAATAGGGTATTTTTTCCATTAAAGTTCTGATTTTTATGATTCTTTTGTATCCAAAATCTGCATATTTTTTGAGGTCTTTCCTGTTTGTGTTTAAAGTCTGTAATCTTTTGCTGTGTTTTCACTGGATGTTTGATTGTGGAGGCTTTCTCTTGTAATATCTGATTTGTATAGAGATGATGCTTATACTTGCCTTGTTTGACCTTAGATCCTTTTTTGCATTTTACGGTTGTGTTTGATTTAGTTATTTTTTCTGTCTTTCTTTTATATGGTGGCTTTGGGGACTGGGTTGGAATGCCGCTTTCTTGCTTATGTGTTCAGTTTATTTTCTATGTTTTTTTGCCTTTTGTTCTCTATGGTGAAGCCGGGAAGCTTTAACCTTATTTGATGTCTGCTTTCGGTTTGGTCCATAGTTGGATATCTGCAGCTAGTGGATGCTAATTATTGTTTGATTTTGATTCCCTTCAAATGTTTTAAAATTTCCAGATTTAGTTTCAGTTCCCTTTTGTGGTTCTATGCTTTGCTGACCGAGTTTAGTATGGCGGTTTCGAACCTTGTTGATATATAGAAATGTCTGAATACTACTGATTGCAGGTTGAGAGATCACTTGGCTTAATTAGTTACTGTTTTGCTCTTCTGTGACCTGGAGGTCATGGGGTCAAGCACAAACGGCATCTTTGTTTCTTCAGAGAGAAGGTTGCGTACACATTACCCTCTCCAGGCCCCAAAATGTGGGAGACTTGTGCATTGAGTTGCCCTATTGCTCCACTAGTTACCTCACTTTCCTATAGTTTCTGGCTGCTGTTTTGCTTCTGCAGCCTCACTTTTATCCTATTATTACTATTGGATATTTGATTTTAGATGCTGCTTCTTTTCCTTTTGATGTTCTCTGTTATGTTATTTGTTTACTTTGTATGCTTAGAAAGCAAGCATATCATTTGAATCGTGCATTATGGTTTTAAGTAACATTTGCATGGCATTTCTCACTCTGGTAATGGATTATTTGCAATAATTGGTTTCTCGATGTATGATAGGCAAAATGTCACTATTATGCAATATCAATCCTACTTAAAAGTACTCTCTTATTATTAGAAATCCGAAAATTGATTGAAACATATTTATAATACTTTTATTGTGTATTTTTATAATCTATTACTTTGTCTAAAATCATTTTAATGCCACCGCTTGTTGTGCCAATTGGTGACTTACAATTTGTATTGGAATATTCTTCAGGACTTGATAATTTGTTGGGAAGCTCATACAAGCCCTAATGCAGGGGCAAAGGGGTACTGTTGGTTCCTTGCCTGAAACCTTCTTTGATCATGGCTCTACGTCAAATAATGCTGCTATGGACCAGCAGGTTTGCTGGGATAATATTCGAAATCCTATAGAAAACAGATTGCCTGATTGTTTGCTGTCGCCTAATGACATGAACACTGGATATGTGAACTCTACTGGTATAGAGGACCCGGAACTGGGCAGATGGAGCTTGGCAGAGCCTAGCTCTAGTGGCACACAGAATGAGGTCTGCCCTAATGATCGAAAAACAGACCATGGATGGTCATCTTCTATGAGTGCTTCTGCAAATGCTGGTCCCAGGTTAGAAGAGCGGCAGTATGAACAGAACACTATGTTTGGAACTTCTTCTGATACAGTTCCCCAGAATCTAAGCTTAAATGCTGGCTTAGTGAGTCATGGTGATAATAACCTGCAAGTTATGGAACGGTCTAACCTCTACAAGCCTAGCGGATCGGATAACCGGAATTCACCTGGTGGTGGTCCTGAAGCTTTTCTACATTCTTCTGGAAGTGGTGGGTATGTTGTGAACGATAATGATAGCAGGTCTGGTTGCTCATATGAGGGTCGCCGTGCATCTTGCAAAAGAAAGGCCCTTGAAGGAAATGTTGAGCAGTCCTCTTCGAGTGGAAGTTCTAGCTATTTTCATCGTGCAGAAAGTAGTGCATGGCATGGAGTTTCTGCTAGCTATAGTGCAGGAAGCAGTGTGAATATACCTGCCCCCTCAAGACAGGTGCACCCCAGGCTTGGATTAGATGTAAGAGGATTAGTTTCAGACAGCATTCCTCAACCAGTTGTTTTACCAACTGCAGAGACCTCGCACAGGAATTTCCGGCTAAGAATAAATCCTTCAAGTGTACCAGAACCTATTGCTCCAACGTTTTCTACAGGTGATACAGCCAGGCAGTCTGTTGTTCCGTCTTCGCAGCAGTCATCGAGACTTCTTCCAACTGATCATTCTCTGGACTTAAGGTCAGCACCAGTGGTAGATAATGCAAGTCCTCAAAACCCCAATGTCGTAATTCATGTTCCAACTTTGCCCCGAAATGTGCAGACATATAGGTGGAATGGAGGTTCTGGATCAAGAACTGGCAGTTCATCAAGTTCTAATGTATCTGTGGCTAGAGATGCTGTACCACTTGAGGGGCATCAATCAAGGAGCATGTCTAGAAACCTATTAGATCGTCCTTTGCTGGTTCCCCCATCAGAGCTAAGAAGTTTGGTTAGAAATCCAACAAATCAAGGTCTAAGCAGTGGAAATATAGGTGTCCCTGGTAATGTTGCTTCTACATCTCGCACTGGCTCTAATTCTGGTGCCAATGCATCGTCTGCTTCTACATGGGTTCCTCATCCCAACCCCTCTTCACAATACCCACGAAGATTGTCAGAACTTGTTCGTCAATCATTGATGTCTTCCTTTGGTGAACCTGGTGGCCAGGGCAATCATTCTCTACCTTCTTCAGCGCCTACTACTCCGGAAGAGATGCTACTCTCCTCTGGAGTAGCTAATCAGGGACACCATCGTCTGTATCCTAGGTCAATGCCATGGTTGGAGAGACAGGATGCTGGTTCGCTTGGAGTTCCCCATTCATTGCGAACTTTAGCTGCAGCCACAGAAGGAAGAAGCAGACTTGCTGTGTCTGAGGTCTGCCCTATAACTGCTTCTTTTCTGATTGTGATAGTCTTCATCTTTCTTTCAATTTAATCATGATTCCCTTAACATTAATACTTAAAAATTTGCTGCCAATCTAATTGTTACTGTATATCACATACCTGGTAAGGGTATAGGAGAAACTCCTTTTCCTTGCATGATAGTGCAATGCTTATTGTAGAGAATAATAATCAGTCGTACATGTGTTGCACTTTATACTTTATTTTGATCACTCAAAAGTCAATGCCACTTGTCTTGTAATATCTTATTTTGCAAAATTTAATGGACTTAGAAAAGAACCATTCAACTGGATCTGACAGTGTGTTTATGGGCCAGATTCGCAATGTCTTGGATCTTATGCGTCGGGGTGAGAACTTGCGGTTTATGGTAAGATTTTTAATATTTATGGTGTAATTTGATGCAGCTCTATCTTCAACAATTGAAAAACACATAAGCATGAAACAATTGCTTTTATTATTATTATTATTATTATTATTATTATTATTATTATTATTTTGTACCTTTGTTCATACTGCTATATTGCAGGACCAAGTGTTGTTTTTTTTTTTTTGGTCATGAACCAAGTGTTGTTTATGGATAAGAATTTACTTCTGACTAAATAATTGACATTTGTACTTTCTAATTTTGCTTCTATGGTAGGATGTTATGATCCTTGATCAATCGGTACTTTTAGGGGTAGCTGATATTCCAGATAGGCATAGGGATATGCGACTCGATGTTGATAACATGTCATACGAGGTAGCATCTATATTCTTGGCATCTACTATCCTTTATGTGTTTCAAAATTCTCAAAATAGAATTGCTTTGTGGGCAATAGGAGTTATTGGCTCTGGAAGAACGCATTGGTAACGTAAACACAGGTTTGAGTGAAGAAACAATATTAAACCGTTTGAAACTACGGAAGCACACTACTGCACCAGGAGATCAGTTAGAGGCAGAACCATGTTGTATTTGTCGGGTATGAAATTTCTCATCACTGGTTTCTTCACTGATTCAATGAATCCTTTAAATAATTGTTTACAAACATGCAGGAAGAATATCAAGATGGAGAAGATCTTGGGACACTGGAATGCGGCCATGACTTCCATGCCGACTGCATTAAACTATGGTTGATGCACAAGAACGTGTGCCCTATTTGTAAAAAAATGGGTCTGCATAAATGAGATGACCAATTGCTGCCAGACAATTAGTTCTTCCTCAGGTCAGAGAAAGAGACCGGCAATGGAAGTTTGTGGCTTGGCTTCTGTAGTTCATCAAAACCTGATGCCTTCAACTTCAAGTGTGCCATATATGCAACCTTAACAGTTTTCATTCCGAGATAGTACATCTATGGCACTTCCAATTAAACTGTCGGAGGCATTTTCACTTCCAACTATGTCAAACAAAGCAAATCTTCTAGGTGGATGACACAAATGTCTGAAGCACTGGGAACGGAGAGCTAGTTTCTAAATTTTTCATTTTATCATTGCACTTTTAGTTTTATGTATGAATCTTGAGCCCATTGGCGACATAGACTATTGAATATCTTTACATTTTGATTTTTCTTTTTGTTTGAAAATATAAAATTAATATGAGTTAAAATTTAATAAAAATTGATTAATCAAACTACAGATTGGAACAAGGAAATTTGTCGGGGATAATGGTTTGACAGCAACCTTCAACTTGAATGAGTAATGCTCCGACACTGAAGAAGGTTTGAAAGCAAACCTCCATGATTAACAGAAGCTTGCAAGCAAACAAGTTTAATCTTTGATTGAAGTACCATTGGTGACCGTTCAATGGAGAAGATCAGACAAGCCAAAGCAAAGCCTTGGTTCAATGGTACAGTAAAGAATCTTTTGCTAAATCCCAGCAGAAACGGCAACCAACAAATTCTGCAGTGTCAAGTGTGAGCTTCGAGTAATCGATCAGTAATCCTAGAATCCCGTGGTGGATTGGGGGCGGAGCTTGTTGCTAGGCTAGCCTAGCACGCCATTAACAATGTGGCCTCGGGAATTGCAGGATTGTTAAGTCTTTTTCCCCATTAATGCTGCTTTCCGGCTTAGCTGAAGTTTGGTAGAATAAGACAGTGAAGGCTGAAACTTGTCTCCTTGATTTTCTTCCCCTTCTTTCTTTTGAAGTCTCAAGGCAAAGCAAATTACATCGAACCTCACCAGAAATACGGACAAACTAAAATAATCAAATCTACTTATTTTTTTAATAAAAAATAATTTTTACTTTATCTTTGGTTGAACAAATAATTAATTTTTTAGAAAGGATTTTAATTTAAAACAAAGTGACATTTTAAAAATAAAAAATATAATCATTCAAACAATACTCAAAATTATTAATTATTAAATCTTGATAAATATAAAGAATCTGAGGTCATTTGTTCTTTTCCTGTAACTATAGAACTTCATACATTTGACTTAAAAAATTTTTGGGTAAAAATAACAAAAAATCCAAAGAAGAAACTAAGCTTCAACAAGGAAACTACTAATTGGATTATTCCAATATTTGTAATTTTATCCATTAAAAAGCCCAAAAAGGTTAAATTCCCTTTTGCATTTGAAAGAAAAACCAAATAATTGTATCATAAATTATTGAGAAGTTATCAAAATTTGGTGGTAATTTTAAAATAAATTAAAAAATTGGGGTCCTAAAAGAAAATAATAAAAATATTGGACCGTCCGTTTAATTAGGGCGGGAGATTAATCAAAATTTGATTACCCAACTTTAGAAAAAATAGCTTCACTCTCTCTTTATTTCGGTAATCTTCATTTTCGAATCTGGTTTTAAATGAGCAAAGGAAGCCAACAAAATCAGCACAGAAAAAGAAAGTTGGAAAACCAATTCTCGATCAGAAACGTTTCTTCTTTTTTCCTGCGTTTCTGTTATCTTTAATTTTTCTGAAGTCTCAATTTTCATGGCGGATCTGTACGGAGTAGCTTCATCTTCAAACCTGGAACGCGAAGAAATCTCCACGTTCCTTGACCAACTCCTTCTCAATTCCTCTACTTCGTCATCTTCGTGCATGCAATTCAAGGCCAAGTGCATTCACTCTTTTCCATCTCAACTGCAGGAGTTTTCACTGCCGGCGACTAGTTCCATCGCTGGGATGGGAATTTCGGCTGAGGACCGGTACCGGGTTGTTGGATCGGCTGTTCGAGCCGATTCAGAGCCTCGAGTCAATTTCTCTGATCCTGAAACGTATTTTGGAACCAATGTTAAAGATAGCGCTGACAATGCTTTGTCTTCTGCCGGTGATTTCAGTTACGACAGCGAGGTAAAAGAATTGAAATGATTTTCTTTTAATTTTGAAAAATTGTTTTCCTTAAAAAAAAAAAAAAACGAAAGCTTAGCTTTTTTTTGGGTAATAGCGAAAGCTTAGATCAAGGTTACGTTTTAAATCTACAAGGTTCCGGAGGCACCGGAGAATCTGTCAGGTCAAGAGCGGCCACGAAGTTCATCGAAGCGAAGCAGAGCTGCCGAAGTCCATAATTTATCGGAAAAGGTTTGACTGTTTTAACAGGAATTTAAAAAAAATTGAAATATTTAAAAATTTTGATTGAATTTTTTTTTCTGTTTGTTTGGCAGCGGAGGAGGAGTAGGATTAATGAGAAAATGAAAGCGTTACAGAATCTAATCCCAAACTCTAACAAGGTACTTAAAAACTGCTGTAACCAAACAGGGCCTTCTCTTTCTTTTTCTTTCTAATAACTAATTTTTATCATTTTTGGAGTGATAGACCGATAAGGCTTCGATGCTTGACGAGGCGATCGAATATTTGAAGCAGCTTCAGCTTCAAGTTCAGGTGAGTGTTCTCTTATGCTTCTGCCATTTCTGTGTTGTTTTTTCTTTTCTTTTGGTGTATTAAATTGTGGTTTTCAATTTCAGTGTTAATTACCACATTTTAGATTTTGCTGTTTATTACTCATAAATTACGAAATTCCATTAATTAGTTGAGCTGCCCATGTGATTTAGAGATGGAACTTTTAATTAACTTTCCCTCCTCGGATTTAGGAAATGATAGGAGTTATCTATTTATTACTACATTGATCTTATTAATTTCATTTATGTTTTTGTATCTATGTCATGAATTTATAATGCTTTTTATTTTTTTTCTTAAGCTTAGTTCCTTAAGTTAATTCCTTGTATAAGATAAGATGAAGAGTGTCATTCAATATTTGATGATTATGAAGCAAGTCATGTGACTGACATCTACCTCACTCAAAAACTAGAAAAACAAAGAAGATAAACAAGAGAACAACCAAATTTATGGAAAAATACATATTAAAAATTAAATTAAAAAAAAAAAAGCACACTCTCATTTCTTATGAAATAAGGAACCTTACTAAAATTACTTCATATCCCTGTAAAATTTCCTACATTTTCCTCTCCTTTTGCATGCTCCTCTTCTCACAGGTTACTTCCTTCCTCCTGAACGGGAAGCATGAGGATGCCCCGCTTTCTTCTTCCTCTGTATCTCAGCATCACCATATATAACTCTTCTGCTACTACTCTGCCTCTTCGTGCCATTCTCAGAATCCCTGCCATCTCTGAATTCTATAAACATGCCTTGACTTTGGAAAGATCATCCAAAATACAATAATTACAGAGCAGATCAGCCACTCCATTTCAGTTGCCACCACCACTTCGTCCATAACTAAAGGTGGATGGCCTCTGCCCTGATCTCCTCCAATGTCTTCAACTAGGCTGAACGTGATACTGACATCAATCTTGCACTTCCAGCAGATGCTTTTGATTCTTTGTGCGTGCTAACTGCAAAGACTGCTTTTAAGCTCTGACGTTGTCTACTGTGCTGAAATGCTTGCCTTGCCACCTGTAACCTCATCACCAAGGTTGGTGGGCCTTTCTACACATTTTGCCTTGTTCACAACTATGGCCTTCTCTCCAAGGGTCTAGCGTTGAATGGTTGCGCTTATTGGTAGCCACTCTCTTTGATTCTCTCATTAAAAAGAGTTTGCTGATAGGCTTTACAGCTATAGCACAACTACACCAACCGGTTCCACATCTGTTGTCATTTAATGATGTAATGACACCATCTAAGATTGTGAACGTGATTACCAGAATTTACAGAGAGAATTGGAGGACAGTGCTTTATTAAATGACTCTAGGACAAATCAATTTTTGCAATTGTATGCTCCTAATCGGTCTGCATTTTTTCTATGATTTTGCACATGAAATGGAGAAGCTTAGTGTTTATGGTATCAAGACTGGGTGGGGGAGGAAAGGAGAGGTCACCAATGTGATTCTTTTAACTTTATTCGTACTTATATGACTTTGTTTTTGGTGATGGCCGAGGACATTATAGAAAGAGAAAGGGTTTTGTTTTTTGTTTTTGTTTTATACATATATTTGGTGTGATGCTGATAAGATCATTTGTTTGATTTGTTGCATTTGAACATGTTGGTATGGAAGTCAATAAACACTAAATGAAGATGAAATGATAAAAACTAAATTTGTTTTGATTAGTTTGATTTGTCTGAAGGTACGCAATACAAACTCAGCTAGAATCATGATAAAAAGTTGGTTTCATTTCTTGTCTTTGATTTTGCAGATGTTATCGATGAGAAATGGATTGAGTTTGTACCCAATGTGCTTAGCGGGAGTACTACAGCCAATGCAACTGACTCCCACAGGCATGGCTTATGACGAGGGAAATGGATTCTTCGGTCCCTACACTAGAGTAGGCACATTTTCTTCGAACGAAGAAAGCTTGATGAACACTCCTTTTAATCTTTCCAACTCATGCACCGTCTCAAATCAGCCAATTGTTGCACCTCCTTTAGCTAATATATCCAAATCGGAAGCTTCATTTGGTTTTGAATCGGCTGCTGACGCAAAGCATGGATCTTTCACCCACTCAACATCTTCAAAGGTAACTTTTGCATGAATACGTAATGAATCTGCAGAAAATTTCTCAGATTAATGCTAGCAATTTCTTTTTAATGTTAAGGAAATCTGTAAGGTAAGGCCGGTCTGGGAATAACTCTTCATCAGGCGTGTCTTAGCCAAGCAGAAATCCTCAAGAAACAGGATGTAAAAAACTGAGACCACCTTGTTTAACTCTTAAACACCATAGAAGCTGCAAATGAAATGCAAAACTGATGACCCTTTATACCTTGTTCAGGTTTATTATGTTAAAACAGATTGACATGCTAGTGGCATCATTATTCCTCTTTATTATATGTACATGAAAGTTCTTTATTACCCTTAACTTTACTCACATATACAAATCTGCCATTTCTGTTATTTATGACAATAAAAAAATCATTTGCATAGAAATACATAAAGTCAATATTTGATTTCATATGTAATTTCCATGAAAATGAATTTTTGCTGAATTAGAAGCAATATTTATTTTTTTATTAAAAAATATTTAATAATTGAGGATGAGGTGAATTTGTTTAGATTCTAATACAAACTTTATAATAAATCATAACTTTTTAATAATTACTCGATCAAGGAATTGTTGGTAAAGTAATATTTATTTATGTTTTTATTTTAAAAACAAGACATTCAATTTTTTTTAAAAATAAAAATACATTACCTCTCATTAAATTAAATGTTCAGGTATATTTCTATCATTTGTAGATATAAAAAAAAATTTCTAAAAGGAAATACAAGAAAATAGTTAAAGGTCAGTGTCGTAAATAAAGGGATGAAGAAGGTGAAAACTTCAAGTCTACAAGACCCGCACCCCACTTGAGATATCTTTTAAGTGAACACTGAACAAAAGAGCTTAGCTTCCGTTTTTGTATTGAAGTCAAAATGACGGCAGTCTCATGATTGTATTCTGTTCTTTTCCCTACAAGTTCGTCTCATTCCATCATCTTCTTTACTTATTTACACTATTGCCACATTTTTTCTTGAACATCCATTTTTAACCTTCCGTCGGCACAATAAACGAATGATATTATTTTTGTCAGTTAACAATAAAGAGTTATAACGAATTATAAATCCGACATTACAAACTTTATCTTCAAGATTAAACAACTTTAATCCTTATATATATATATATATATACATGATGTATTGATAAAATAAATATACTGTAAATACATTAAAAATTAACACTTCATTAATAAATGATGTAAAACAGTGTTTAATCTTTATGTTTTTCGTAGAAAGCAAGAATATGTGGATATATATGGTGTCAAATGACAGCACCTATGATCTCAACTGTTCAATCCTTAATCTGGAACAGGCGAACATACAGCAAAGACCTTCAGATTATCCAAACACTTAAAAAACAAAAGCTTGAGAAAGCAAGGGGTTCAACAATGGTTGATTATGACCAATCATCACATGGCAGGTCAAGCTCTTGAATCAAGGGAAACATCCTTCAACGATGACCACGGACCAACAAATAAATATCCGATGACCATCGTCTATCATGAGTAACCTGTAATTAATTGAATGTGATGAAGAATGAAGACGATGGAAGAAAACCCTGGTCCATGCTTCCATGGCGCAGTGAATAAAGATAAAAAAGACCGGAGGAAATGGTTCTTTATTCTTTTCTGTAAATTTTAGAAGACAGCTTACCATTGAAATTCCAAACGCCATGAATAAACAGTCGGTATGTAAGTGATGCGATTGTACGCTTTAAGAAACAGACTGTCTTGCTAAACTACTTTCCCTGACAATGTGGGGTTCTTTTACCTGGATTAGATTGCTGGAGCGTCTGAACAATTTTCAGAGGCACTGTCGGTGGAGGAGACATTTAAGCTAGCTGCAGGAGAGATCAACTTTTGGATCTTGTCATGTTAATCCGTACACAGGAACGTTCCGTTGAATTACTCAGGAATCCATGCAGGAAATTGAGGAAATTGATGCCGAGAGGAATTTTGACGATGTACATAAGACAAAAGGAGAATACTGAGTTCGATTTACCATTACTCAGTACTGTTTAATCGCCTAAATTTTATCATTTATTCTACTGATCGATTTGTTAGCCTGCAGATGGATTTGGGAATCCTGCCAATAAATTTTTCATTGAAATGGAAATCTAATTGAATTCCAGGGTTGAGGATTGTAATCACCAAAATGAACTGCTGTAAATAGAGGAAAAAAATTATTGAAGCTTGGCTGACCTCAAAATCCATGGACATTATTGATCTGAATCATTAATTTCTTTTCTTTCTCCTTTCCTTTTCCTCTTGCTGCATGCACAATAATGCGAAAACGACGCCATAAATCCATCCACCTGCATAAGGATTCTTGTGTATCAGGATGTATTAAGAAAACATATCGAATCTTCGTAAGCAATAGGAACAAAACCAACAGTTGATTCAAAGGGACGAAAATATATATTTTTTTTATAAGTATTTGAATAAAGTTTGAATTCAAAAATTATCACTATTGAATTCATTTTGATCCAAATAAAAATAATTTCGAATTATAAAACGGATGAAGATATTTACAGTTAAAAAACAAAAACACAAAAATAATCCAGAAAGCTTTGCTTCGCATTAACTGCCGTAGGCATTGAAATCAAGAGAAAAATGTCGACAGTCAATTTTTCATGATGGCCCCAACCATAAAGAAGTACATGTGAACGTTGTCGGAGTAATTTCGGTGCCAGCGGGGCAACCTGGCGGACCCTTCGATCAACCCTTCACTTGCATCTTAATCAGATGGCCTTGTTGCTTTGCCTTTCAAAGAGCTGTGACGTCTCTACCACGTGACAAATTGGTCGAAACATTCAACATCTCAAAGGGGAAGCCAAGGATTAGATTGCTTGCTTTAGATCATAACATTGACAGAAAATATTGGTGCACATTGCAGATCGGATGAAACAACTACGATAACTTACATCCTTGAAAAAACATTTGCATGTGCCCCGTGAAAAAGCATGCCAAAGTTTTATTTTTGTCCTATATATGCTTTTACATGATTGGTTTTCTTAAAATAACAACAGGTAAGAATTTGTGATTGTAATGCGTTGAATATAATATTTTAAATTTTTTATTATATTTATATATAATTTTTATTAAAATTTAATATTTAATATTTTTATTTAAATTATTATTTTTAATTATAAGTATGTTCATTCATTTTATAATTTAAGATCATATTTGAGGTAAATGTAATATTCAGATAAAATTTTTTTAATAATGAAAACTTCATATTTTAAGTTTTATTTAAATATTTGAAAAAAAAATTAACTTTTATTTTTTTAATTAACTATTAATTATTTAAATTATTTTCCAATAGTATAAAAAAAGTTATTTGAATTATTTTCATGTTCAAAATGATAGGTAAAGATGAAAAGATTGTTATTATTTTTTTTTTAATTTCTTGAAAAATGGGTAGATTGAGTGACAATGGACAGATGAAGAAACATTTCCTCGTATTTAACATTTGGTGATGGGCGTGGGCTGGCGGGAAGGACCCTTTTCAGGCAGTGGACCAAACAGAGCCCAAGTTGATGTTACCCTAATTGCAGGCATGTATGATGTATGACAATTGGCAAATAAGACAACATAAAAATTATATCGTTTTAATTTTATTTTTCATTTATAAAAAATGCTATGAAGAATGAGAATAATTCCATTGAGAAAGTTTAATGCCACAAGAAACCTAACCTCAAGACAGGTCTAAAAAGCATAATTAAAAGCAAATCATGAGGTCCACACACCAAAGTCAAAGACACTCACCTAGCCACCTTCCTTTCTACAAACAACCAAAAATTATTTATTTAAACCCTAAATACATTAAACCAAACAATCCTCCTTTCCTATATACTTTTATCTTTTGTTCCTCTCTCTTTTCTTCTTTCATTAATTTATTCACATGAATAACCCCAAAGATGCAAGCACCCACCAAACCCTAAAAGATCTAAAATCATCACCCCAAATCTCCCTTCATCATACACATCTAAGAATGAATATTTGATATTTAATATTTATATTATCCATTGTAACCATAAATATCTCTTTTGATTAAAGATTATACAATCATATACTGTAAAGATATATATATATATATATAATTTTGTTGAAATGTTTTGTATATTTTGTTATTTGCAATCTGATTTGTTTGAGAAAAAAGATAGTCAAAAAATGTAGTTAAACTCGAAACTATGTTACGAATTGAGAGTAACTGTGATAATTGGGAATAGTTATTGGTCATTAATGGAGCAGAATGTGTTAATTATTCATGGAATCAAAGAATATTAATGAATAAAAGTAAAAATGCTATATGTTAAAGTAAATATTCATATACTAATATGTTTATACTACATTAACTGTTGCTAGTAATGAGAATAGAATGTCTACGTGATCCACTCACAATAATTAGAATATAATAATATGACATGAAGACAAGCTTGACTATAGTAAATTCCACTATGGAAAAGCTAGGATTAGATCATTAAATTACACTAAAATCAAAGAAAAAAAAAACTTGAGTTGAGTGGGGGATTTCCCAATTTCCCTCTTGAAAAAATTCTAGAAGTCCCATCATGACAGCTGCTGCTGTCTTTTTCTTGTACTCACTTCTAAAATCCCACCCCTCTACTCGACTACGCCCACTGTATACAGTTTACACTGCTTTCTCTCTCTTCTCTGACCTCATATTCATCGTTCTTTCAACAATTCACCTCCTCATGTTCCTCTCTTTCTCTCTCTTTCCTCTTCTTCTTTTCTTGACAAAAAGAAAAACCTGAGTTTGACTCTTTTTAAACACGAAAGAAACAAAAATTAAGTGACTTGAAAGGAGGAAAAGAAAAGACAAGATAGATAATGTCTGATTATTCATTCTTGAACGATCAGCTCTCAAAACGCACCTCGATTTTTGGTTTGCGGTTATGGGTTGTCCTTGGAATCTGCGTTGGAGGTGCTATAGTCATTGTTCTCTTCCTTATATCCCTTTGGTTCACTTCTAAACGACAAAATAAAGCAACCAGCAACAGCAACAGCAACAGCAACAGCAACAACAATGTTAAGCCTACCCATAACTCTACCATCCCCATCGTTTCGAAAGAGATTCAGGAAATCCGGGTCGACCCATCTCGTCCGTCTAACCCTGACCTTAAGCTTCACCAAGCTTCAAACCCGGACCCACTTCCAGAATCCGAGCCTGTATTGGTTCTTCCTTCAGAAGAAGACAGCAGCCCTGTTTCTGGGCGCAACAGAATTCACATTGAGATAGGGAAGGATCATCGGATTGCATATCCGGAACGTGGAACCGGGTCGGGTCATGGGTCGGGTGAGGCCCGGTCTGGGGATCAGGGCATGGCGATTATGGCGGTTCCGGAAGTTTCCCACTTGGGTTGGGGACACTGGTATACTTTGAGGGAGCTTGAGGAGTCTACAAATGATTTCGCGGCTGAGAATGTGATTGGTGAAGGCGGTTATGGTATAGTTTACCGTGGCGTTTTCGAGGATAATACTAAAGTTGCTGTCAAGAATCTGCTAAATAATAGGTAAAAGAGGCTATCTTTTTTGGCAAATTTGATTTTACCTGGGTCTTGGGGATTTTTTTTTTTATGCATTTGTTGGATTAGTATAACTTTTTCAGAAATGACAGGGAGGCTGCTTTTTTTTTTTTTTTTTGGTTGCATGGAGCTTTATATTGGGGAAAATTGAGTTTTGTTTTGGGTTTTTCCTGTACTTTTCTTTAGGGGTCAAGCTGAAAAGGAGTTTAAGGTTGAAGTGGAAGCAATTGGACGTGTACGACATAAGAATTTGGTGAGGTTACTTGGTTATTGTGCGGAAGGAGCTCATAGGTACTTACTGACTCTCCTTTCTTTGTAGCATTTAAATCTTAATTTGCAGCGATGAAACTCTGGATTTTATGTTAATGCTTCCAACTTTTAAGAACTGCAAACTCTCAGCATCATGCAAGAATTTGCTAACATGCTGAGTTGGTGATTATAGGATGCTTGTTTATGAGTATGTTGACAATGGGAATTTAGAACAATGGCTTCATGGAGATGTTGGGCCTTGCAGCCCTCTGACATGGGAGATCCGTATGAATATAGTGCTTGGAACTGCAAAAGGGTAAGTTTTTTGTTGACTGAAAATGGTAATAGAGCTTGAATTGTCCTTGATTTTCTCCCGTGTTTGCTGACAGATGTTATTGTCTTCGAAAATTGTAATTTGATTTAGGTTGACATATCTGCATGAGGGACTTGAGCCTAAGGTTGTTCATCGCGATATCAAGTCAAGCAACATTTTGCTCGATAAGCAATGGAATGCCAAAGTATCTGACTTTGGCCTCGCAAAGCTCTTGGGCTCGGAGAGGAGTTATGTGACAACTCGAGTGATGGGAACATTTGGGTTAGTTGAACTCTGTGAAAACCTTCTCGGTTAATTAATGTGTTGATATGTTCATGGCTGATCATTTAGTACTGGCTCTGTTTTGTAGATATGTGGCTCCTGAATATGCTAGCACTGGCATGTTAAATGAGAGAAGTGATGTGTACAGCTTTGGCATTCTTCTTATGGAAATAATTTCTGGAAGAAATCCAGTGGATTACAGCCGGCCTCAAGGAGAGGTTTGTAGGCATTAAGTCAGTTGATAATGTTGTCCTATGATAAATTCTAGATGGCTTTTCTTGATCTTTTTGTTTTCAATTTATGTAAGTTTTTTCTACTTTTAGGTAAATCTGGTCGAGTGGCTTAAAACAATGGTTACCAATCGGAATGCAGAGGGTGTATTAGATCCAAGGTTACCAGAAAAGCCCTCTTCCAGATCACTAAAGCGAGCTCTTTTAGTAGCTTTACGTTGTGTGGACCCAAATGCTCAGAAAAGGCCAAAGATGGGGCATGTGATTCATATGCTTGAAGCTGATGAGTTCCCGTTTAGAGATGTAAGTTGACATTGATTATTGATGCATGTACCTTATGATGGTAGCATCATTATTTCCAAGATGCACATTCTTATTTTACTTTCTTACTGTTGCTACCGAGTTCTAACCATGTATATCCCCATGCTTCTGGTTGTCAAAAGTTAATGGAGGAGCACAAGCATTTCCTAGACAAACTAGTTTATGGTAGATTTTTTTCATACAATTTTGTCTTCCATGTGTTTTAATCAATTTAATGCAACAAATCATATTTCAAGACTACTTGGGTTAGCAAAAATGTATATTTATCATGTATACTCTGTCTCATTATTATTGTGGTTATTGATGAGAAAATCAAGAGAAGATTAGAAACTTTCAGTTTAACTTTAATTGGGACATGAAACATATTTTTACTAGGAGATAAGGTACTGATGTTCCTCTAGAATCTGTTGGATGGTATTTTGATCCAACCATATTAACAAAATGCTTTTACAAAATCACATTTCTTGAACATATAAATCATGCCTAAATGTGTAAATGTAACACTTCTTGCTGCATTTAAATTTCAGGACCGTCGAGCTGGACGGGAAAACATGCGCCCACTACGAGATGTTGTAAAGGATAGATTGACAGACAAACGTGTAAATGAATCAGGTGATAGTAGTGGGTACGAAAGTGGTGCCCAAACTACTAGATCATTATGGAGAAAACAAGAATATGAAGAGCATTAATAGCCTTGCAAACTCAGGATAAGCTGAATTGACACATCTTCTATAGATAATTACTTTCATCCAGAGACAGCTCAGGCAAACACCACTTCCACCTCTGTATATGTTATTCATAGTGTCTTTAATGCAATTGTCTTTGTAGATTATGTAGCATTTATGCCAAGCTCAGCATTTGCCAACTATTTAATAGATGCATGCAACAATGTTTCTTCCTATATTGTATCATATGTTGATATGATTTTATTAAGTTCTTGTCACCTAATCATTAAAATGATATGTCATGGTGCCATGTTACTGTTTTTAATGCTAAATACCAACTATTATGTTTTTCAGTTAATTAGTTGTTAGTTTCTCAAGTAAAGAAAATCCATGTTCATGCTTCTCAAGCTTGCCTCATGATAATAATAGTGTAGATATAATCTGATATTTCTTTATTGATGCTGGGATCACTGAATTGTTAGAATCAAAGTAGGAACCAAAGCAAAATACTATTTGTAAACATGAATCTACTGTTCATATCATTGTTATCTCAATTGCGACAGGTGATATCATAGATTTTTATAAGACATTTTTCTGGCTAGCGACATAAAATAGCAGGAAGATTTCATTAACATGAAAGAAACATGATTGACAGATTGAGTTATCAAATGCTTGAACTTTGAACACAAATCCCTTGATTAAAAATGATTGTAATGCAAAATACCTTTTGCATAAAGTTAGATAGGGATGAACATTAACATTTGGGTCCTACATTTCACATGCATCTCTATTGCATTGCCCTCCAGGCTTTAAAGGGTGTGGGGGCTTTGTATTCGACATGAGAAATCTTGACAGCTAAAGGTGTAGAAAAAAGGGCTTGGAATCATTGGACCTCTCCTCTTCTGTGG
Organism: Firmiana major; assembly: GCA_033439115.1. Lineage (NCBI taxonomy): Eukaryota > Viridiplantae > Streptophyta > Magnoliopsida > Malvales > Malvaceae > Firmiana > Firmiana major. Next base: position 50,077,954 of record CM065909.1, read on the forward strand.
TTTGTTTGTAGGGCTTGACCTCTTTGTTGGTTAGGTCTTTGGTTCCCCGCTAATAAGACCCACTTTAGGCGCCTCATATCCTGTTTTGCTGGCTTCAATTTTTATGATAACTCCTCTCTTTTTATACAATATCTTCAAATCTTGACTTCTTTGCCGGCCTATATACTTTATGAGATTTGCCTTGGCAATTGTTTATTAGCAGTCCCTTTCAGAAGTCCGAACATATGGGTATTTTAGGATTGGTAAATATGTTAAGCTTGGATATGTTAAGCTTATCGAGTTTTCTACCTAATATGGGTATTTTAGGATTGGTAAATATGTTAAGCTTGGATTTTGACCCATTTTTATCATTAATAGAAGAAAGTTCGCTTATGGTGTAAGAAATTTTTTTTGAAACAGTACATTACATAAGAAGTCATAAGTATTACATTTACAATTATCCCAACAATTATTTTTTCCCTTTTTGTCATGTTTGTTTGTGACTGAGTTGTAAGATTATTTATTTCAAATTTATGTTTCGATTAAAACTTTACATTACATACATACAAAAAAAAAAACCCTGAAATTACTTTGGTAATAAACAGACATTCATTTCCTGATTTATTGTGTGATGAATATATAGATATGTAGGTCTTCTTTACCTAGAAGTTGAGGACCACTAGTGGGCTTGATGCTTTGACATAACCAAAAGCCAACCGGGGAGCTTCTTCATCAATCTCTTCACTTGAATAAACTCAGCTTCTGATACTTCTCAGTGAATGTTAGAGTAGAAGGCTTTACTGTTACTGTCATTCCACTAGAAGTTGTTCACATTGCCTGATAAACGGATTTGTTGTCTCCTAAATTAGTCACGATCCTGGTAAAGTTCTTTACTTCGGCCTTTGGGTAGTTTAGTTCAGTTGTCTTGACTGCAATTCCAATGACTTCGTCATTGATAACAAGGTTTAGGCCTGCATGCTGTATCTCCTTTCTCTGAAGTTTCTTCTAGTTGTCTCCTTCTGCTCTTGGTTGTCAGGATTCATGAACGTTTACTTCAATTGCTTTTCTTAATCTGTCTTCCTATGAAATTTTGTCAGCTTGCATCTGTCAGTATCTCAATTAATACTTGCTTGTTAATTTATGTTTTTACCAGCATTAATGAACGTGCATTTGTTTCGGCCTCAGGTTTCATTTGTACCATGGGATTTCCTCATCTGGTTCTTAACCAATCAGTCTTCGCCTTTTTTTTGGCTTGCATTGATGAATGTAAAAGTCAAAATATCAGAAACGGTTTAGATGTAAATAAATTATCAAATCACATAAATGTTGTTATGTGATAATTTTTTTTTTTTTTAAAGTCCTTAATGAGTTCTATTTCTTTTTTTTTAAAAAAAAAAGAAGGTTAGGTTATATACAAGTTGTTTCCAGTGCACACAATTACAAGCAAACAAACCATTTCTTCAAGTGCATCGACCAGCGAAATGAGATTGGATGTAGAAAAGCAAAACGTCCTGAGCCTGCTTGATTGCATGTTTTATTATGCCAATTTAAACAGAACAGACACTAATAATAAAACGAAAAGAAACAATTAAATGTCACAATGGAGATGCAGCCCAAGAAAGGAAATTAGTGTTTAAATTGAAGGTTTTGGCCCATTATCTAAAGAGAAATACAAAATGAAGGTGACATTAATAAAAAATATGAAATTAATTTGATGACATAAAATAATGGTGACATTAATGAAAAATAGGAAATTGATTCGAGTTAGTAAAGATAATGACAAAAGACTACAAAAATAATTGATATGTTAATATAAATTTAGATATAAATTTTTTTATATTTTATATAATAAAAATACAATTTTACTTTATAGAAATTTGATTTATATTAAAGAATTGCCCGTCAACTTGACAGGAAAGGAAATTACGTGGTGCAAGCAACGTTTAAAAAGTTTGGACATTGTCTACCAAGACGTGACTTCGTTTTTCTTGCTGACAACCACTTGAAAATGGCATTCGGAATCGAGTATCCTTTAATCCTGGAGAGAAAAAATTGACATGATTAAATGGAAACCGAAAAAATTGACATGATTAAATGGAAACCGTCTTATTTGTTACTTGTATTTTCATCTTCTTTCTTTAACACTGTTTAGGACTAGCTTTCATTGATAACCTCACTCAGATGTTCACATCCATGTATAAATAAAGCAGAGCATTGATCTTGGTTGTCCAAGAAAAAATGGGTTTTCTTAATTGCAATTGTCATCTTAACTGTCTGCACTTTGTCTTCCTCACATCTCTTGTGTTCTCTCTCCATGTTCACTCTGCCTCTGTAGATACATATATTGTCCATATGGACAAGACCTTCATGCCCAAAATGTTTACCAATCACCATAGCTGGTATTCCTCCACAGTTGATTCTCTGAAATCAAGAAACAATGCCATTGCCTCATCGAACGAAATTCGATCCTCAGCTACTCTCCTATACTCTTATGATAGTGGAGCTCATGGTTTTAGTGCTGTTCTGTCCCCTGATGAGCTAGAAACATTAAAGAAGTCTCCAGGATTTGTCTCAGCTTACCCTGACAGGAGTGTCACTCTTGACACAACCCATACCCCTGAATTCTTGTCCCTCAACTCTTACTCCGGGCTATGGCCAGCTTCACAATATGGTGAAGATATCATCATTGGTGTTATCGACTCTGGTGTTTGGCCAGAGAGTGACAGCTACAAAGATGATGGGATGAATCCAATTCCACCCAGGTGGAAAGGTAAATGCGAGGAAGGACAGGAATTCAACTCCTCCATGTGTAACTCCAAGTTAATTGGAGCTAAGTACTTTAACAAGGGTGTGATTGCAGCAAATCCTGGAATCAACATAAGCATGAATTCTGCTAGAGATACTGATGGTCATGGAACACATACTTCCTCCACTGCAGGTGGGAACTATGTCAAAGATGGAGTCTCATTTTTCGGTTATGCTAAAGGTACGGCAAGAGGTATGGCCCCACGCTCCAGGTTGGCCATGTACAAGGTCCTATGGGATGAGGGGCGCTACTCAGTTGATGTTCTTGCTGGTATGGATGAGGCTATTGATGATGGTGTCGACGTGATATCAATATCTATGGGGTTTGATGGTGTGCCTTTGTACGAGGATCCTATTGCAATTGCTTCGTTTGCTGCTATGGAGAAAGGTGTGTTAGTCTCATCATCAGCAGGAAATGAAGGGCCAAAGTTAGGGACCTTGCACAATGGAATCCCCTGGGTCATGACAGTTGCAGCCGGCACCATAGATCGCTCTTTTGCTGGAATTGTGTCTCTAGGAAATGGAAAATCCATCACTGGATGGACCTTGTTTCCAGCTAGTGCTTTAATTAAAGACTTTCCATTGATTTACAACAAAAATTTATCAGCATGCAATTCAAGCCTATTGTTATCAGACGCCGCCCACGGGATAATCATATGTGACAATAAGGGTTCCCTCGACACTCAATTAAGTCGTGTCGCTGTGTCAAGAGTGCGTGGAGCAATATTTATTTCAGATGAACCTGAACTATTCAGTATGCCCTGTCCTGGAGTCGTGATCAGCACTGAGGATGCGCCTGCTCTAATCAAATATGCCACAAGTAGCAAGGATGCTACAGCTAGCATTAAGTTTCAACTGACAATTTTGGGGACAAAGCCTGCACCAGCCGTCGCCTCTTACACTTCAAGAGGTCCTTCACCAAGCTATCCTGGCATCTTAAAGCCAGATATAATGGCTCCTGGTTCTGCTGTTTTGGCTGCTTATAATCCTAACAACTATGCAGCTTCAATAGGGAATTATATAGTCTTATCCAATAACTTTGCTATGCTCTCTGGAACATCAATGGCTTGTCCGCATGCTTCTGGTATAGCCGCACTCTTAAAAGGTGCACACCCTGAATGGAGTGCAGCTGCTATAAGGTCTGCCTTGATGACGACTGCAAATCCATTAGATAACACTATGAAACCATTAAGGGACAATGGCGATGACAATTTGTCATTTGCTTCACCTTTAGCCATGGGAGCAGGCCAAATTGATCCAAATCAAGCACTTGATCCAGGTTTGATCTACGATGCAACCGCACAGGATTACGTAAATCTTTTGTGCTCCATGAAATTCACTCAGAAACAAATCTTGACCATCACAAGATCAAAGAGCTACAACTGCTCGAATCCATCTTCTGATCTTAACTACCCATCTTTTATTGCTTTATACAATACTAAGGTGACAAAAACTACCAGCAAAATATTCCTCAGGACCGTAACGAATGTGGGAGAAGGTGCTGCAACTTACAATGTTAAGATCATGAAGCCCGAGGGTTCAACCATTGCTGTTTCGCCAGAGACATTGGTCTTCGGGAATACATATGAGAAGCAAAGCTTCAGTGTGACTTTAAGTTACAGTAGTAACAAAAAGGGCAAAGTTTCATTTGGTGAACTTGTTTGGGTTGAAGAAAATGGAAAACACAAAGTTAGAAGTCCAGTTGTGGTGTCCCCTGTTGTCGGGCATTGAGGGTTTAGGCAGAAGGTTAATGTCTAAGTCTAACAACAAGTATTGAACCAGTTTCTGCAAAATCAAGTCCTGAATAATATGCTTTTACACAGTCCACATTCATAGTTAACACTTTCTCTTTGCTTCCTGTAAAAGGCCTAATTTCCAGTATTACTTGACTCCTAAGAGTTTAAGTTTGCATAATGAAGATAACCGCTGTGTTTCTAAAGAGATTCAGGAAATTCGGGTCGACCCATCTCGTCCTTTTAACAGTGACCTCAAGCTTCACCAAGCCTCAAACCCGGATCCATTTCCAGAATCCGAGCCTGTATTGGTTCTTCCTTCAGAAGAAGACGGTAATCCTGTTTCTGGGCGCAACAGAATTCACATTTAGATAGGGAAGAATCATCGGATTGCATATCCGGAACGTGGAACCGGGTCGGGTCATGGGTTGCGTGAGCCCTGGTCTGGTGATCAGGGCATGGTGATTATGGCGGTTCCGGAAGTTTCCTACTTGGGTTGAGGAAATTGCGCTTGCATGAAAAATGTTAAAATTTTATTTCATTTTAAAATAAAAATATTTAAAAATGTATTTAAAACTTTTTGAAAGAATTTCTAAATATTAAAATTTGATAAAATAAAAAATAATTATATTTTATATATAAATAAATAAATATAATTAAAATAATACATATTTTAATATTATATTTAATAGGAAATTATAAGGGGAAAAAATTTTAAAATATCATCTCAAATTTTCTCTTTTGATATCTCTCTTAAATTTTAAAAATTTTATCAAACATGTAAATTAAATTTTAAATTTTGAAATCTTTGAAATGAATTTTTCTCTCCAGATCCCTAGTTCAAACGCACAATGAGAGAGCTTGAGGAGTCTACAAATGATTTTGCGGCTGAGAATTTGATTGGTGAAGGCGGTTATGGTATTGTTTTGGCGTTTTGGAGGATAATACTAAAGTTGCTATCAAAAATCTGCTAAATAATAGGTAAAAGAGTCCATCTTTTTTTGTCAAAATTGAGATTACTTGGGTCTTGGGGATTTTTTTTTTTTGTTTTTTATGCATTTGTTGGATTACTGTAACTTTCTCGGAAATGACTGCCTTTGTTTTGTTGCATGGAGCTTTATATCGGGGGAAATTGAGTTTTATTTTGGGTTTTTCTTGTACTTTTCTTCAGGGGTCAAGCTCAAAAAGGAGTTTAAGGTTGAAGTGGAAGCAATTGGCGTGTACGACATAAGAATTTGGTGAGGTTTCTTGGTTATTGTGCGGAAGGAGCTCATGGGTACTTCCTGACTCTCCGTTCTTTGTAGCAATGAAACTTTGGATTTTATGTTGATGCTTCAAACTTTTACGAACTTGCAAAATTTCAGCATCATGCAAGGATTTGCTAACATGCTGAGTTGGTGGTTATAGGAGGCCTATTTATGAGTACGTTGACAATGGGAATTTAGAACAATGGCTTCATGGAGATGTTGGACCTTGCAGCCCTCTTACATCGGAGATCCGTATGAATATAGTGCTTGGAACTGCAAAAGGGTAAATTTTTTGATGGCTGAAAATGGTAACAGAGCTTGAATTGTCCTTGGTTTTCTCCCGTGTTTGCTGACAGAAATTATTGTCTGCGAAACTCGTAATTTGATTTAGGTTGACATATCTGCATGAGGGACTTGAGCCCTAGGTTGTTCATCGCGATATCAAGTCAAGCAACATTTTGCTCGATAAGCAATGGAATCCCAAGGTATCTGACTTTGGCCTCGCAAAGCTCTTGGGCTCAGAGAGGAGTTATGTGACAACTCGAGTGACGGGAACATTTGGGTTAGTTGAACTCTGTGAAAACCTTCTCGGTTAACTAATGTGTTGATATGTTCATGGCAGATCATTAGTACTGGCTCTGTTTTGTAGATATGTGGCTCCTGAATATGCTAGCACTGGAATGTTAAATGAGAGAAGTGATGTGTACAGCTTTGGCATTCTTCTTATGGAAATAATTTCTGGAAGAAATCCAGTGGATTACAGCCGGCCTCAAGGAGAGGTTTGTAGGCATTAAGTCAGTTGATAATGTTGTCCTATAATAAATTCTAGATGGCTTGTCTTGGTCTTTTTGTTTTCAATTTATGTAAGTTTTTTCTACTTTTAGGTAAATCTGGTCGAGTGGCTTAAAACAATGGTTACCAATCGGAATGCAGAGGGTGTATTAGATCCAAGGTTACCAGAAAAACCCTCTTCCAGATCACTGAAGCGAGCTCTTTTAGTAGCATTACGTTGTATGGACCCAAATGCTCAGAAAAGGCCAAAGATGGGGCATGTGATTCATATGCTTGAAGCTGATGAGTTCCCGTTTAGAGATGTAAGTTGACATTGATTATTGATGCATGTACCTTATGATGGTAGCATCATTATCTCCAAGATAGATGCACATTCTTATTTTACTTTCTTACTGTTGCTACCGAGTTCTAACCATGTATATCCCCATGATTCTGGTTGTCAAAAGTTAATGGAGGAGCACAAGCATTTCCTAGACAAACTAGTTTATGGTAGATTTTGTCATACAATTTTTTCTTGCAAGTGTTATAACAAGATGGTTCTTTTCTAAGGCCATGTGTTTTAATCAATTTAATGCAACAAATCATATTTCAAAATTACTTGGGTTAGCAAAAATGTATATTTATCATGTATACTCTGTCTCATTATTATTGTGGTTATTGATGGGAAAATCAAGACAAGATTAGAAACTTTCAGTTTAACTTTAATTGGGACACGAAACATATTTTAACTAGGAGATAAGGTACCGATGTTCCTCTAGAATCTGTTGGATGGTATTTTGATCCAACCATATTAACAACATGCTTTTACAAAATCACATTTCTTGAACATATAAATCATGCCTAAATGTGTAAATTTAACACTTCTTGCTGCATTTAAATTTCAGGACCGCCGAGCTGAATGGGAAAACATGCACCCACTACGAGATGGTGTAAAGGATAGATTGACAGACAAACGTGTAAATGAATCAGGTGATAGCAGTGGGTACGAAAGTGGTGCCCAAACTAATAGATCATTATGGAGAAAACAAGAACATGAAGAGCAATAATAGCCTTGCAAACTCAGGATAAGCTGAATTGACACATCCTCTATAGTTAATTACTTTCATCCAGAGACAGCTCAGGCAAACACCACTTCCACCTCTGTATATGTTTATTTCAAAGCGTCTCTGTTGCAATTGTTTTTGTAGATTATGTAGCATTCTATGCCAAGCTCAGCATTTTCCAACTATTTAATAGATGCATGGAACAGTTTTTCTTCCTATATTGTATCATACGTTTATATGATTTTATTAAGTTCTTGTCTTGTCACCTAAGCATTAAAATGATAGGTGCCATGTTACTGGCTAAATACCAACTATCATGTTTTTTTAGTTCATTAGTTGTTAGTTACTCAAGTAAAGAAAATCCATGTCTCATGCTTCTCAAGCTTGCTTCATGATAATTATAGTGTAGATATAATCTGATAATTCTTTATTGAAGCTGGGATCACTGAATTGTTAGAATCAAAGTAGGAACAAATGCAAAATCCTATTTGTAAACATGAATCTACTGTTCATATCATTGTTATCTCAATTACCGACAGGTGATATCATAGATTGTTATAAGACATTTTTCTGGCCAGCAACATAAAATAGCAGGAAGATTTCATTAACATGAAAGAAACATGATTGGCAGATTGAGTTATCCAATGCTTGAACTTTGAACACAAAAATCCCTTGATTAAAAATGATTGTATTGCAAAATACCTTTTGCATTAAGTTAGGTTGGGATGAAATTCAACATTTGGGTCCTACAATTCACATGCATCTCTATTGCATTGGCCTCCAGGCTTTAAAGTGTGTGGGGGCTTTGTTTGCGACAGGAGAAATCGCGACAGCTAAGGGTGTAGAACAGGGCTTGAAATCTTGCCCTCTTTCTTGGTAAGGTCTTGGGGTTCCCCACTAACGAGACCCATATTGGGCGCCTCATATCCTTTTCTGATAACTCTTCTTTTTTTACTATATCTTCAAATCTGGCCTATATACTTTATGAGATTTGCCTTGGCAATTTTTTTATTTAGAGTCCCTTTCAGAACATAAAGCACAATTGGATAGCTTATCGAGTTTTCTACCTAATATGGGCATTTGAGGATTGGCAAATATGTTAAGCCTGGATTTTGACCCATTTCTATCGTTAATCAAAGAAAGTTTGCTTTTGGTGTAAGAAGTATATTTTGAAGCAGTACATTACATAATAAGCTACACACATAATTAAATATTACACTTACAAAATTTGTAATCACATGAAAATCCTTTAGCTCAAGTAATTAAACTAGTAAATAATTAAATTTAAGCTTATACCATAAGATTTGAATTTTCTTGTCACTAAAAGTCTTATTGGCTTGGTGTAGGAATTATCCCCACAATTATTTTGCCCTTTTATTTTCCCCTTTTCTCATGTTTGTTTGTGACTGAGTTCTTGTAAGATTATTTGTTTCAATTTTATGTTTCGTCAAAGTTTTTCGTAATTAGCTGTTAGTGAAAAAAAGTGAAAGTGAATTTTTTTAGATATTTAGATAAAATTTAAATTTTAAAGTTGTCATTATTAATAGGATATTTGAACTTATTCTCAATTCTAATAGAATTAATCTGAGACAGTAAAGTGGTTAAAAAAAATAAACCCTAAATTACTATGATATATGGAAGCTCTTCTTTACCTAGAAGTTGAGGACCACTAGGGGGCTTGATGCTCTGACATAACCAAAAACCAACCGGGGAGCTTCTTCATCAATCTCTGCAATTGAATAAACTCAGCTTCTGATACTTCTCAGTGAATGTTAGAGTAGAAAGCTTTACTGCTTTTCTCATTCCACCAGAAGTTGTTCCCATTGCCTGATAAACGGATTTGTTGTCTCCTAATTTAGTCACGAACCTGAAAACGTTCTTCTTCAGTTTTCTTGACTGCAATTCAATTGACTTCGTTTAAGAACAGCTCTCATCTGCACGCCATTGTAGCCAAGATTTAGACCTGTATGCTGCTTCTCCTTTCTCTTAAGCTTCTTCTATTTGCCTCTTGCTGCTCTTGGTTGTCAGGATTCATGAACGTTGACTTCAACTGGTTTTCTTATTCTGTCTTCCTATCAATTTTGCCAGCTTGCATCTCTCAGTATCTCAATTAATACTTGCTTTTTAATTTATGTTTTTGGCTCTGACTTCTGCCAGCATTAATGAACATGCATCTGTTCCGGCCTCAGGCTTCATTTCTACCATGGGAATTCTTATTTGGTTCTTAACTAATCAGTCTTTGCCTTTTTCGGCTTGCATTGATGCATGTATGAGTCAAAATATCATAAAAAGGTTTACGGTACAAAGTTTCGATATTACATTAAGTTATCTTAATTCCGTTGTACTAAATTGTAATTTACAATGTTTCGAAAAAAATAATATACTTAATACAACTGTTATTGTATCTAAATTACGTCAGGCAAGCAACGTTTAAAGAGTTTGGGCCCCGTCTACCATGACGTGACTTCATTTTTCTTGCTGACAGCTAATTAAAAATGCCATTCGGAATACAGTATCATTGAATTCTAGTACTGGTGAGGACAAAATTGACATGATTAAGTGGAAACCGTTTTATTTGAAACTTGTGTTTTCGTTTTCTTTCTTCTTCAACAATGTTTAGAACTCTAGCTTTCATTAATAACCTCACTCAGATGTTCACATCCATGTATAAAAAAGCAGAGCATTGATCTTGGTTGTCCAAGAAAAAATGGGTTTTCTTAATTGCAATTGTCATCTAAACTGTCTGCACTTTGTCTTCCTCACATCTCTTGTGCTCTCCCTCCATGTTCATTCTGCGTCTGTAAATACATATATTGTCCATATGGACAAGACCTTCATGCCCAATGTGTTTACCAGTCACCATAGCTGGTATTCCTCCACAAGTGATTCTCTGAAATCAAGAAACAATACCATTGCCTCATCGAACAACCCTCGATCCTCAACTACTCTCCTATACTCTTATGATAGCGGAGCTCATGGTTTTAGTGCTGTTCTGTCGCCTGATGAGCTAGAAACATTAAAGAAGTCTCCAGGATTTGTCTCAGCTTATCCTGACAGGAGTGTCACTCTTGACACAACCCATACCCCTGAATTCTTGTCCCTCAACTCTTACTCCGGGCTATGGCCTGCTTCAAAATATGGTGAAGATACCATCATTGGTGTTATCGACTCCGGTGTTTGGCCAGAGAGTGACAGCTACAAGGATGATGGGATGACCCCAATTCCACCCAGGTGGAAAGGTAAATGCGAGGAAGGACAGGAATTCAACTCCTCCATGTGTAACTCCAAGTTAATTGGAGCTAAGTACTTCAACAAGGGTGTGATTGCAGCAAATCCTGGAATCAACATAAGCATGAATTCTGCTAGAGATACTGATGGTCATGGAACACATACTTCCGCCACTGCAGGTGGGAACTATGTCAAAGATGGAGTCTCATTTTTCGGTTATGCTAAAGGTACGGCAAGAGGTATGGCACCACGCTCCAGGTTGGCCGTGTACAAGGTCCTATGGCAAGAGGGGCGCTACTCATCTGATGTTCTTGCTGGTATGGACGAGGCTATTGGTGATGGTGTCGACGTGATATCAATATCTATGGGGTTTCGTGGAGTGCCTTTGTACGAGGATCCTATTGCAATTGCTTCGTTTGCTGCTATGGAGAAAGGTGTGTTAGTCTCATCATCAGCAGGAAATAGAGGGCCAGATTTAGGGACCTTGCACAATGGAATCCCATGGGTCATGACAGTTGCAGCAGGCACAATAGATCGTTCTTTTGCTGGAATTGTGTCTCTAGGAAATGGGAAATCCATCACTGGATGGACCTTGTTTCCAGCTAATGCTTTTGTTAAAGACTTGCAATTGATTTACAACAAAAGTTTATCAGCATGCAATTCAAGCCTATTGTTATCTGACCTCTCCCGTGTGATTATCATATGTGACAATATCGATTCTCTCGACGCTCAATTAAGTGAAGTCGCTGCGTCAAGAGTGCGAGGAGCAATATTTATTTCGGATGAACCTGAACTCGACAGTATGCCCTGTCCTGGTGTTGTGATCAGCACTGAGGATGCGCCTGCTCTTATCAAATATGCCACAAGCAGCAAGGAAGCTACAGCTAGCATTAAGTTTCAACAGACAATTTTAGGGACAAAGCCTGCACCAGCTGTCGCCTCTTACACTTCAAGAGGTCCTTCAAGAAGCTATGCTGGCATCTTGAAGCCAGATATAATGGCCCCTGGTTCTGTTGTTTTGGCTGCTTATAATCCGAACAATTATGCTGCTACCATAGGCAATTATATAGAGTTATCCAATAACTTTGTTATGCTCTCTGGAACATCAATGGCTTGTCCGCATGCTTCTGGTATAGCCGCACTCTTGAAAGGTGCACACCCTGAATGGAGTGCAGCTGCTATAAGGTCTGCCTTGATAACTACTGCAAATCCATTAGATAACACCATGAAACCAATAAGGGACAATGGCGATGACAATTTGTCTACTGCTTCACCTTTTGCCATGGGAGCAGGCCAAATTGATCCAAATCAAGCACTTGATCCAGGTTTGATCTACGATGCAACCCCACAGGACTACGTAAATCTTTTGTGCTCCATGAATTTCACTCGGAAACAAATCTTGACCATCACAAGATCAAAGAGCTACAACTGCTCGAATCCATCTTCTGATCTTAACTACCCATCTTTAATTGCTTTATACAAACCTGAGGAGACGAGAACTACAAGCAAAATATTCCTCAGGACCGTGACTAATGTGGGAGAAGGTGCTGCAACTTACAAGGTTAAGATAATGGAGCCCGAGGTTTCAACTATTGCTGTTTCGCCTGAGACATTGGTCTTCGGAAATACTCATGAGAAACAAAGCTTCAGCGTGACTATAAGTTACAGTAGTAACCAAACGGGCATAGTTTCATTTGGTGAACTTGAATGGGTTGAAGAAAACGGAAAACATAGAGTTAGAAGCCCTATTGTGGTGTCAACTCTTTTCAGCTTTTGGGTTTGAGGCAGAAGGGTAATGTCTAATTACAAGTATTGAACTAGTTTCTGCAAATACAAGTCCTGAATAATATGCTTTTACATAGTCCACATTCATAGTTAACAGTTTCTCTTGCTTTCTGTGATAGAATCAAAAGGCATGATTTCCAGTATTACCTAACTATTAAGAATTTAAGATTGCATAATGAAAATAACCGCTGTGTTTCTTCATTGTTTTCTTCCAAGGCCAATCATTCTAAGGATTCATTCAACTTCGATTACAAGCCATTTCTTTGACAACATAATCAATCTTCGATGCCTTTCAACAATGTGAAAAAATGGGCAAAATCAGTTACTGATGTTGATTTCTTGCAAGTTTTGCTTTGAAAGGACCCCATATGGACAATGATTTGAGGAACTTTACTGTCAAATTGCCAGCAACCCTGAAAGCACTTTGCTTTTAAAATGGGGGTTTTAATTGACCTTTTGTCAAAGCTTGACAGCATTTTTTCCCTATATATTTTTGATTGATTTGCCCATATTGCAACAATTATGGATTAAAAAATAAAAGAATTTCTGCCTTTGCTTAGCACACCAGCAAAGATTTCTTTTGAGGAAGTTTCTTCCAGGAAAGATATGTACATGCGTGTTAGAATCATTCTGTTTTCTTGGTTGAAAGCTCTTTTCGAATTCACTCACGCAAAGTCATGTACTGAAACATTTATCAAGAACAAGAGCTTCACCAGCTACCATTTTTCATCAGTAATATATTTTATGATCTTGTTCCTCAAGGAAAAAAAAAATCCCAGGGAAACCAATGCCCAATGATCTGTTTGCTTTGAGTGGTATATAAAGGGGGAAAAAATCAAAGTAAAAACAGAAAAGAAGGGTATTTAGCCTGTTTTATTTATACCCCAAATTAATCATGTGCTAAGTCAATCATAAATCTTTGTTATAAATAAACAGGTGAATTGTTTTTAAAAACACAACTACTGAGTATAGATGTTCAGAGAAAGGTCAAGCTAGCTCTCCATCAGAGTGCTGCAGGAACCGAAATACGTTGTGTCAGAGCAGCAAAAGCTTCCCCCGACACAAGCTGCTCGCCTGGTGTAACCCTCCAATCAAACATTGAGATATTGTGAGATTCTGCTATAACATATAAATGTATAAGCCTGGATCCTGGCAATGCTATATATAATGAATCTGTCTAAGTTAGAATAGACCAGAAATGCTGAATGATGCAAGTCTGATTCCACAATAGCAAATCCTCATTTCTTACTTAGGATGACATATTGTCTGTCAGCCAACGCTGGCTCCAATCTTCCTTTTCCTGTCCTGTCCAGCAAAAACCAAAAAACAATTGATTAATCTTTTTAAGAACAGACTTAGCAAGAATCAAAAGCCTGCACCGGTAGTTCTATAGATTAAACAAAACTGATTAAATGAGCTGAATCCTGCCTACATAAGATAAGTGTTTTGCTCCCCAACCATTGACTTAGGATGACATCAATGAGTATTATTCTTAGGGTTAATATTATTTTCTTGGTAAAGAAAATTACACTCTCAATTTGCAGGCAAGCTTTAAAAATTCATATATGGAATGTAATCACCATTACACTCCCACTTCTAAGGACCACAAGCAAAAGGTCTATCTGTTTTTGGCCAAATAAATGCAATGGAAAATGCCCACATTAAGCTTGGTGTTTGACCCTTTAACACCCACCACCTATCTAGAATAATTATCTAGATACTAGATGTCTATAGTTCACGCGTTAACCCCCACTTTAGGCAAATTAAATATGACCTTGGCGTCAATGATTTTGATTTTATCTTCAAATAACAAAAGAAGAAACCAAGATACCTAGTCTTATTATGTTATCATGAAGCCGTTTACTTCTGCTTTTGGAATTGAGTTTGGAATATGATTTTTCCATTGAACTAATTAATACAGAACCTGAAGTGACCCTTGGGGCAAATAATTGTCTTCAAGTCTCCATGATTAGCATAAACATTCACAAAAACTTGCGGTTTTGCTTCATCAGGTTGAGGTGGCTTCTTATCGCGTGCACCGCCTCCCAATTGACTTCTAACTTGGACATTCATTCACTAATCAAAGCTAGAAACGTTAGAGCGTCCGAGCAGGGGCGAGGCTAACTCCACGTGGATGATTGCCCATGATAAACCCCTGTAAAAGACTAAAGAGCTGACATTAGGGGCATTTGTTATGCAGAAAAAGAAAATTCCTTGAATAATACCCTGAGTTGTTCTGTTTTTACAAGAGAAAACTAAACTAGAGAAATTACATCAACAACTAAAACCAGACAAATTTAGCAGAACGAAATGTTTCTTTTTTCTCATATTTTACTGATGAGTAATTTATTGCAATTTGCAACTCACCTATTACGAGATAAGGTAATAAATGCCCAGCTTCCGAATAGGCCTTTCAATCTTTCTGATGGACAAAACAAACTCAATTGCCGTAACAAGTAAGGCTTATCTTGACTGATATAGGATTTGGTCCATTGTGAGCTCGCACATGGTGGGCTCTAGGACCTCCAATCAGTCTATTAATTTGTCCTTGATCACAGGCAGCCTTGGCGGATATCTTAAAATCTTACTCTTTCTAGCGGAGCAACTACGGCAGCCGTGTTACACGAAACATTCAGGAAGAAAGATGTCAACAGGGAAAGAGGCTCAATGTTGATTAACTTTTTGAGAATGCGGTGGTGTTTCGAAGAAACGAACAGTTTCGCATCAACATCTTCCTCTTTGTATTCATTAACAGTGCCAAGTGGTCCTTATAAAGGTTGTGTAGACAATAGGCAATGGAGAAGGAGCATCAACCTCAGTGCAAACTGGTTCACAGTAGAAAAAAATGTAGTGGAGAGTGGAGACTTTAGAGGTATCTTATTTGGATACCATTCGGACAAGTTGAAAGACTTTTATAGTGAGGAATAACTTCAAGTTCCCACGCCTCTCAATTCCCTATATAAGCTTACCAAATTCTTAATACTCCTCAAAAGAATATCGCTTGCCAAATTCCAGTTCTACCATGGCAGCTGGTCAGACTAAATTTCTGTACCTTTGGCTTTCCTTTAGTGTATCATTTATCTTTATCAAGCTAGTACCAGCTGAAAATTATATCGTCCATATGGACTTATCAGCCATGCCCAAAGCCTTCACCGGCCAGCAAAGCTGGTACTTGGCCACCCTTGCATCTTTATCAGGCAACCAGAGAGCTAACACCAATGCAACAATCTCCCCTTCTAAACTTATCTACAGTTATAACCACGTTATTCAAGGTTTTAGTGCAAGTCTCACACCGGCAGAGCTTGAGGCCTTGAAAAAGTCTCCAGGATATGTTTCTTGCGTCAGAGACAGAACTGTCAAGGTTGATACCACTCACTCCTTCAACTTTCTTGGCCTGAATTCTGAATCAGGTGCTTGGCCGGTGTCAAACTTTGGCAAAGATGTCATTATTGGGGTGATTGATACAGGGGTTTGGCCAGAAAGCGAAAGCTTTAATGATAATGGAATGACTGATGTTCCATCAAAATGGAAAGGAGAGTGTGAAAATGGCACCCAATTCCACTCCTCAGTGTGCAACAAAAAGCTCATTGGCGCGCGGTCTTTCAATAAAGGTCTGATTGCCCACGATCCCAATATCACCATCGCAATGAATTCTTCACGCGACACAGAAGGACACGGGACCCACACTTCATCGACTGCTGCTGGATCTTACGTGCAAGATGCTTCGTACTTTGGCTATGCCATGGGAACTGCCAGAGGAATGGCCCCAGGAGCTCGGGTGGCCATGTACAAAGCCCTCTGGGAAGAAGGAGCTTACACGACAGATATAATTGCTGCAATTGATCAAGCAATTACTGACGGCGTTGATGTTCTTTCCATGTCATTGGGCTTGGATGAGCTTGAGTTGTATGAAGACCCCATTGCAATTGCCACATTTTCCGCCATAGGGAAGAATATTTTCGTTTCTACGTCGGCAGGAAATGAAGGTTCAGACGTAGAGACCCTACACAATGGAACGCCTTGGGTTTTAACTGTCGCTGCTGGTACCATGGATCGAGACTTTGGCGCAACTTTAACACTCGGAAGCAAAGTTTCGGTCAATGGCCGGGCTCTCTATCCAGGGAATTTCTCGTCAAGCCAATTCCCAATTGTTTTCATGGACGCATGTGATAATATAAATGAACTGAGGAAAATTAAGCTAAAGATTGTTGTCTGCCAAGATCCAGGCAAGGAAGATTCCCTCAATGATCAGTTTAACAGCATTCAAGTTGCAGAAAATGCTGCCGGTGTCTTCATAACAAATAACAGTAACTTGGATGTATTCATCCAGAGCCCTTTTCCGGCCATCTTCTTGAAACAAAATGATGGCGACCAGGTCTTGGACTACATTAATAGCAACACTAACCCAAAAGCCAGTATTGAATTTAAAAGAACAATCCTGGGTATTAAACCTTCACCAGCTGTAACTAGCTACACTTCTAGAGGGCCATCCTACAGTTGTCCATCTGTTTTGAAGCCTGACATTATGGCTCCTGGTGACTTTGTCCTAGCTGCATGGCCTTCAAACATCGATGTGGCCCGTGTAAATGACGACCCTGTGTTTAGCAACTTCAATTTACTCTCGGGAACATCTATGGCATGCCCCCATGCTGCAGGGGTAGCAGCACTTCTGAAAGGAGCACATCCTGAATGGAGCCCGGCAGCCATCAGATCAGCCTTGATGACTACATCGGATAACATTGATAACACGGGCAGTCCTATCAAGGATATAGGTGACAATCTCCAACCTGCCAGTCCTTTAGCCATGGGAGCCGGCCATATCAATCCCAACAAAGCACTGGATCCTGGACTCGTGTACAATGCTACTATTGAAGATTACATCAATCTGCTTTGCGGGCTAAACTTTACAGCACAACAAATTAAAACCATCACAAAATCATCATCAAACAACTGTTCCAACCCGTCTTTAGATCTTAATTACCCTTCTTTTATTGCTTATTTCAATGACAGGAATGCAAAACCAGATTCGAAAACCGTGAAGGAATTTCAAAGAACGGTGACAAATGTTGGAGAAGGAAGCTCCACCTACAAAGCAACAGTAACACCAATCAAGGGAATTACGGCAACTGTCGAGCCAGACACGTTGATCTTCAAGGCAAAAAAAGAGAAGATAAGCTTCAAGCTGAGTTTAGAAGGTCCAAGACAGCTGGATGAGGCAGTGTCTTTTGGATATCTCACTTGGGAAGATAGCGGAGGGAAACATGTCGTCAGAAGTCCCATAGTCGCCACAAGCTACAGTATAGAAAAATGACAAACTAATTTTCTAAACATGTGATCTTCAAGTTTCTACGTTGAATAAGTAATTTACAATATTAACCAAAGCAAATGGTGGTCCTGTGAATTGTGTTTACACTTTCCAGTTGCAGCCTTGCAGGCTGCCACTGCCAGACAACTAAGGTTTCGTAAGGTTCCAATTCAATAGCTTTCACAGTCACAAACATATTTAATGAAAGAAATTGAAACAATTTCAAACTCTTAAAGACCTTTAATTATTAGTACTTAAGAAATCCTTTTTTTTTTTTCTTTTCTTAATCAAATTGTAATAGACTTGAAAGTTAAAACTGTTGACAAAAAGAAAAGTTAAACTTAAAATCAATACTTTATGGACAATAACTAATAGAACTGATCAGCTGGCTGTTGCTTGTCTGCAGGTGGCTCATCAGATTAATATTTGATCATATCCTGTTGGATATGGTAGTGATTAATTTCAGTATCTTTCCAGTAAGTTATGTAAAAGTAGATTAACCTATTGTATGTCTTGACATTAAATTTGTACAGGTACGCAGAAAACCAAAGTTATTAGGTATTTTCCATGAAATTGCTTGTTTTTTTCCCTTCTTTCAGGTTGTAATTATAATTTAAGAAACATGTCAGACAGAAAGCATTTAAAATCATACTAACAGGTAAAACTTTTCCAATGTGTATATTCTCACGCCACAAATATACAATAGAGCCCGTCTGCCGAAAATGACATGACCTAAAAAATAATAATTATAATTGTCCATGCAGAATACACAGAAGGAGAGACTGTGTGGCCAAAAGTACTTTACCATCGTTTTCGTTCAGAAGGAGGGATGGGGATGTGAAAATGTTGCAGCGAATAATGAATGCTTTCATACAAACACAAGCGACTAAGATGTCATAACCACCATTTTTGTTGAAACTTATTAATCATTATTATGATCAAGCACAATCATTGCATATATGCAAACAATTGGTCACATCTAGACGACAATTTCCCTGCTGCCTTCCTTTATGTTATGATATTTCACTTATACCTACTTACTGGAATTTATTTTCAGAATTGGAAAATTCCTATATGGTGCCTATTAATTGGAATCGATGGTTTGGATTGTATCTCAATCTGCAGAGTTGCTTATATAGAAAAATGTATGGTTTATAGTGAAATTCAACATATCTTATCAAGTGTCCTTAAATCTTAGTTTTTTCTTTCTTTTTCTCTTTTTGTTTGCATTATAACTTGGAAGTCACCATTAGGCACATAAGAGTGAAGATAAACATTCATCGATTTCCAGATTTGTGGAAGAAATTATTTTGAATCATTATTCTTATCAATCATCATGTAGGAAATGGTTGTTTTCTTGTTTTAGATAAAAATGAATTATTGTTTAGCAATTATCATGGAGTATATTATTGTTTTCTTAGCAAGCAAACAAACAACATGCTATCAAACCCGATCCCACATATCAATCTTACCAGAAAAAGGAATTAGAAAATGGAAAGGAAGGATATATTGCTCGTGTTGAATGCTAGGATCGAAACTCCAAATTCAGCTATGAGTAGGAAAACTTTTTTCCATGGGTCCAGTGTTTTCTGCTGATGATTTGGAGCCCATGCTTTCATGTTCAGAAGTTGAAAGAGAAAGCGTAAAAGATTGCAGTTTAACAGGATAGATGCTGCAAAACCCGTGAACATGTCAGTTAAAAATTATGAACCGAAACGTGGAGATATGAGATATCTTCCAGGCTTTCTGGTTTTCTTTTTTATCTGATCCAGTCAACCCGATAATCCTCGATCGTCATGTGGCCGACTGGTGAAGGGGAATCTTAGATTTGTTAATATGATGGGCTTTAGCTGGCAAATGTCAGAATATGAATGAAGGGGTGAAAGTGGATTGTTCTCATTCGATTTGAGGGCCCGTAAGGTATTGGATTGCTGAAGAAAAAGTCGGGTATTTGGACCAGTCAAAAATACCAGAGTATCCATGAGAAAATCTATCATGTTAGGAGGTCTGTGGTCCAATGATAATGGTCTTTACTGCCGAAAGACACTTTTTGGGCCAGAAACGATGAGCTTGGACAAGGTCCTCTTGGTAGGCTAGTTTTAAATTTACGAGCCTATTAGCTATTGGATCCTGGAAGTTTTAGATTTCAAGCCCTTCCAAGCCTCCCACTTCCCACAGGGCCATAGTTATCCTCCGCTCTCAATGAATCCTGACAAGTTTTCTTAGAAAACAATAGGCTAGTAATTCTTATTAGTGGAGATGAAATATTGGTGTTATCTCACTGTTAAATGTTGAGTTTAATTTAAGTTGAAATCTCGTCTATTTATCAAATGATTTTAGATTAAATGTCTTACATAACATCGGTGGAGTTGGTCTTAGGCTCCATCATCTTACATTTTCTGGTGTATTTGCTCCCAATTCTTTCTATTCGTAATCAAGCTTTCTGCCATACTTGTAAACACGAAAACAACCTTTATTATGTCCTGCTTCGATCTTCAGCTTGGGTTGAGAGGGATGCACAAGATTTCTTTAGCATTAATGAAGGTATCTAACTATCTTTTGTTATTTTGGCCAAAGTTATCTAAAAATCTGGCTAATCTAAACTATAAAGTAACAAAAATATCTGTCTAGAAAGAAAAATGAAAATTCACAACCATAACAAATGAAAATAGTAAAAGGGCCTTTGAACTATTGCAGTGTTGAGAGACATTCGTGGAGCAGGTATCTGTCCACATGGTTTATTGTGGAGCCCTCACCGACGAGCTTAAGATCCCCGCCGTTGATGAAAAGATTGCGAGTATGACCCACAAATCAACAATTGACATCTCTTAAACAGATCGTCAAAACCCACCGGCGGCATACTTTTTTTTTTTTATTGCCCTCGTGCTACCAAAGGAAAAATTATGAAGTTAAAAAAGAGAATTTCAAAGTAAAATTGGGTGAGAAGAACAAAACTCCATAGAGTATACGACCACCAAAATTTGAAGGGTCAGTCATTAACTAGATGCTGTGCTCGGTGCAATTAATCTAATCATGGTCATCTTTTTATAAGAAAATAAATAAATTTAAAGTTGGACCTTTCTTTTTATATACACACACACTAGCTTTCTCTGATAAAAACTATGTCCCCTTGCCATTTTCCATCAACCAGTAGGTTATTTGGTATGGGAATTTTGGATTTTTATCACTACTCCCGGATGCCGGACATTGGTTTTGAATATTATTAAATGGAGTTAGGAAGACTGTTGTCGTCTGATTCATTGATATCAGCAGGCAAATAGCTAGGTGGCGGAGTGAAAAATGAAAACAGAGTAAAAACTAATTACGGAAAAGAAAACTACAATAAAATAGTTTGGTCATAGGTAGTGCGGTGTCAAGCCAGGGCTGCCATGCCAACTGTAAAATGGTTGTCGGGTAATGAGTTCCTCGCTGCTTCCTTCCCCAAACAAAAGAACCCATCCCAAACTCAAAGCTCGCTAACAAAAGAACCACAACCACTCTCTTTTTTCTTCCTCTCCAACAGTCCCACTCACAAAAGCTAGATTAAAATTATATTCCACGCGGTACAGCAAATTACTTCTTCAATTTCACGCCCAGTTGACGAACAAACTCTTTCTTAAGTCACCATCAAACACTCGAGCAAATCCACAGAATAAAACATACCCAGAACTTGTAATAGCCACTACTACATAAGCTGACGCTAAAGACAGGTTCTTGGTAGGTGTTGGGTGGGAACTGAAGTAAGCGCCCCCGAAAATGCATGCCAAGACAGACTCAGAGGTTACAAGCCTCGCCCTATCATCGCCAACGAGGTCCCCGCGGCGTCCAGTTTACTACGTGCAGAGCCCTTCCCGTGATTCCCACGATGGAGAAAAGACGACAACGTCGTTCCATTCGACGCCGGTGCTCAGCCCCATGGGGTCACCACCGCACTCCCACTCCTCCGTGGGCCGCCACTCGCGTGAGTCCTCATCGAGTCGGTTTTCAGGGTCGCTTAAACCCGGATCCCGCAAGATCTCGCCTAACGACGCGTCGTCTAGGGGAGCACATAGGAAGGGACACAAGCAGTGGAAAGAATGTGATGTGATCGAAGAAGAAGGGCTCCTCGAAGATGAAGAGCGTGAGAAGGGACTCCCTCGAAGATGCTATATTCTAGCTTTTGTTCTCGGCTTCTTTATTCTGTTCTCTTTGTTTTCTTTGATTCTCTGGGGAGCTAGCAGGCCCCAGAAACCCAAGATCACAATGAAGGTAAGTTGCCCTCTCATTCGTTTCTTTCTTCTCATCATTCTTTTGAGCTTTTAAGATTGAATTACGAAATGGGTTATGATTGAACTGGTTTTATTTTACCTTTCAGAGTATAAAATTTGAGCATTTCAAGATCCAA
This sequence comes from Firmiana major, assembly GCA_033439115.1. NCBI lineage: Eukaryota > Viridiplantae > Streptophyta > Magnoliopsida > Malvales > Malvaceae > Firmiana > Firmiana major. The sequence continues at coordinate 50,100,255 of CM065909.1, forward strand.
GCTGGTTCAGATTTCACAGGTGTGGCAACTGATATGATCACCATGAATTCCACAGTGAAAATGATTTATCGTAACACTGGAACATTTTTCGGCGTTCATGTCACATCAACTCCTCTAGATCTGTCTTATTCTCAGATCAACATTGCTTCAGGAACCGTAAGTGCACTTCCAAAAAAAAAAAAAACTTGTAACATTTTCATTTCATTAAAATCTTAATTCTGTCATCTTAAATTTGTTGAACTTTGGTGTTTCAGATGAAGAAATTTTATCAATCAAGGAAGAGCCAAAGGTCTGTAACTGTAACAGTTATGGGAAACAAGGTTCCGTTGTACGGAAGTGGAGCGAGTTTGAGCAGTTCAACAGGCACAACGTCGCTTCCAGTTTCACTCAAACTGAACTTCGTTGTCCGTTCAAGAGCTTATGTCTTGGGCAAATTGGTTAAGCCAAAGTTCTACAAGAAAATCGAATGCGACATAACTTTCGATCCCAAGAAACTCAATGTTCCCATTTCACTCAAAAAATCTTGCACATACGATTGATTCAATCGATCGAATCACATGGAAAACACGTCAAAGATGCTTTTTCTCTTTTATTTTTCTTCTTTTTTTTTTAGTGTGTTGTTCATCTTTTGTTGAAAAGAAGTGAGAAATGAACGAGATACAGCTAAGCGGACAGGTCTGGAAGTGTCTGGGCATGGAGGAACGCGGTTGTGGACTTATCAGAGCTGCCTGCGTGCCCAATGACTTTTTTATTTTTTTAATGATATTTACTTAAATATAATTCATTCTTTTAGTAAATGTAGCGGTACAAAAGTTTATAATGGAATAATAGAACTTTAAACGTTTTAGGTAAATTTTCAACTGTTGGTTGAGTAAGTTTGTGTATGAAGGAATCAATTTAATTTCTTTTATTATTGCTGATATAATTTGATTAGCTAGAGCAGCTTTAATTCTCTTTCCGGAAAAATGGTTTAAAGCTCTTTTCGGGCCATTAATGATTTATATTTTATTGCAAAAGAATAAAGATCCTGACAGAAAGCCCAATGAAACTGAAACCATTAATTTATTGCGGTAAAACTCATTGGTCATGTGATTTGCAGCCAGGGAGTGTCCTAACAAGCACGTAATATATAATATGGGTCATTCATCATCTGTGAACATTATGAAAGACAAAGTGGAAGACAATCTTAAGGCATGTCTGGACCTCCTGTTCTGTTGTCTTGTGCACAAGCTCACTCTCAAGAACATGATTCAGTTTTATTAAAAGGACAAATGATCATTATCAGGATTCGGGGATCAATAATCAATTACTAAATGACCTCAAAATCAGTGATTAGAATCAATAATGGCTAATCTGTCTGCTTAAACAACTTTTGGTAGGATTTCTTTAACATTAAGGGGAAAAAAGTAGCAAAGCAACTGTCCTGTGATCACTTTTTTGTTATTTATTTTTTCACGTTTAGTATCTGCTTAAACTCCATGATAAGGTGAGTGATAACCTGCGAGGCTTGGCCTTCGAGAAAAATTAAGAGATATGTGGTTTGCAGGAGAAAAATTCTATCAATTTGTAGTTTTGTATCATCCTATGGTCATTCTTCTTAGATCTTATTATTTGCCATGTTATATCAGTTCTTGGATATATTATTTGGCAATCCTAGAGATAATAAGGTTATATAATACGGAAATGACATAAAAGTCACATAAGTTAAAATTAAGTAAAAATTATATATGAATATAGTAAAAATTAAAAATAAAATTTTATATTTTTCATATTGACATAAATTTTTATATGAAATTTTTGTATTTTATATTATACACGAACACGATTTTTACATGATACGAATATACATTATAAATAAGAATTATCATGTATTCAGCTGAAGATGAGCAGATGAGGCATAGATGTATAGCAGTTCATGCATTTTGATCTTATTTCATTGCTTAATCCTGCAAAAAGAATCCACCAGCTAAAGCCAGAGCAATTCACTTGATTTGGTAGTTGGAACAAATCACATACTCAGATCTATAAGATCTCAAAGCAGGTTCAGTTGAACAAGATGACACAGCTTCCTATTAATATAACAATGAGTGGAACAAAGAGTCATACAAAATCAAATGAAGCAATCAACAATGTTCTCCGGAAAATATAAAGGAGAGGATAAAGCTGCAAGCCTGAAACTCCTAAACACTCTTTTATCTCTGGAAAAGGGTGAATCTAGAGCAGCCTCTGATGCAGAGGTTAGAACTTAGCAGGCTCTCTGGCTTTGAAACAATTATGATTCTAGTAAGACCTTCCAGACCGAGGCAGGCATGGAATCTTGTTGGAAGAGAGTGCCGCATAAGAAATGTAATAGTGCATTACCTCCTATCACTGCCACCTTCCTCCTCTTCACTGGAACCCAACTCATTATACACTGAGTTCTGACATCCTCCACGGCTATTCAATTTCCTCACTCAAGAGCTGGAAGCTGTTATGATCAACCTGAGCATTGACAATGAGCAAGCAGCATTGAGATGATAAGAGGCACTTTGAGAAACGTGGGCTCCATTGATGTGATCATCCTTGTTGAGCTTTGGCCAAAATGGAAGAGACATTAGGTTTGGAAAGAGTTCATGTGTGTTAAATAGAGGATGAATTATGGAAGGTTGAACCATTTGTCGTGCGATAGTACAGTAGGCGACAGAAATCACATGTAAATTGATGGTGCATAAAGACCCTAACAACTGAGGGCACCACTGGCCTCTGCCCTGTTCGCCTGCATCGATTAACGCTGCCTCCTCTTTGCATGGTAAAACGACAACGGGATTACAACTTTCACGTATTCAGATTGCGCTAACGACAAAAAGGTGACGTCGATGCGATTTCTTCCACGTGTTCTTCGTATATTCTGCAAAAACAACAGTAATCAGAGGGCGCAGGGATTTGTCCCTGCACGCGCACTCCGATGATTAAGTTAGAAAACTAAAGTTTTGTATATAGGGGGAAGAGAATTGTGTTCTTCAGAATCAAGAGAGTCTTATTTTTTTTCTCCCTGTCTCTGAGAGCTCACCTGGGGTATTTATAAGTTTCTTCCGAGTCGGTTCGAACTGAGATCCAGGCACGTGTCTGGGCCGCGACAGAGTCATTGAGCACTCTGTCGCGTTTCGGGCTAGACAACATGCGGGTGAGTCTGGCAGGCGGCAGAGTTCATGTGTGGACCTCTACTGCGGTCCACGCGGTAGAGTTTTGTCGCAGTACTGGAGCAGAGGTCTGTCGCAGAGCTGGCGGCATAGGTCTGTCGCAGGATATGCGGTAGAGGTCTGTAGCAGAGTATGCGGTAGAGGTCTGTAGCGACATACAGTGCCGCACAAGCCTACGCGATAGAGTCTCTATCGCCTCGAGACTCTGTCGCATGTCAAGCAACTCTGCCGCATGGAGCTCTGTCGCTGTAACAGCCACGTGGCTTATCTTGTGTTTGACACATGGCGGTCTCTGGTTGGTCGATCTTTGTACACGCGGACTTTGATGATAGGACCACCATCAGCGTGTCTCTTGATTCCTCCACTTTGATTTGTTTCATTCAGATTTTTCTTTATGTAATCTGATTAAGTAATCCGTGAATGGGTTTATGCAGTCTGTAAACAGTAAATTTAGTCAAATTTCAAAAAATAATTATGTGAAAAGATTATTACGTATTAACATATATATATATATATATTTAAATCATGTTACGTAATTATATTAATAAAAAAATCAATTATTTATTACATATAATACCATAATTAAAAGATAAATATTTAATTCAAAAAATTCATTAATGATTTTGATAATATATAATTTATCTTTTTCAATAATACTTTTATGTAGTATGATTTAAAAAAAAAAGTGTTATATTTATAAATCAAGGTCTAAAAGGACATCAACAATGGTGATTATAATCAAATTAGGTTGTCGGAGAATTAATTAATTACAGCTATTTAGCATTAGACCAAACTTAACATGTTTAAAATAAGGAGCAATATCTATTTAATATATATATATATTTTTTTCATTTCAGCTTCAAAATGTGACTAAGGATCCTGTTGATCCAAGTTCCCTCTCCAGAAATTTGGAAGTTTCTGGGCTATGTGAAATGCCGAAAGCCATTTCTTTTGGTGCAAGGCTACTTAAGGGCTATACTTCTATACAGCTAAATGAAATTAAGCTACTAGCTAACTACCATGTTGTCTGTCTTCTACATTGATTTTGTCTTGACTTGATGAGTACTAAACTTTGACCACATAACTTTTCTATAATCACAAAATTCACTATGTAATCCGATTAAGCTCCAAATAAGATTACGATTTTAATTTAAAATATTAAAGAGTCTTTTAATTTTATTATTTTATTTAAATAAACTTTTTATATTTTTATTGTATTTAGTAAGCTTTTAAACTTTAATTTGTATTTAAATAAATCTTTCTAATAAAAGATTACATTTGAGTAAAAAATCCATTCAAATCAATTTAACCGATTGAAGTTCGATTAATTCGATTCATGCAAGTCAATTTCGAGTTTAAGTCATTTTTTTACGTTAGTTTATTTGATTATATCTAGATTTAATATTACGAATCGAACAAATTGAATTAATCGATTATTCTTAAAACATATTATATTTAATATAAATAATTAAATACTATATATATATATATATATATATATATATGTAATTGACTTTTTTATGCATGAAATTGAGTTTTAAAATCCATTTTAAAAATCAATCAATTGCTCACTCTCATAAAAAAAATTGATTTATTTAAAGATTCATTTAGGTACAAAATAAAAGTTAAAGACTTATTTAAATACTCAAATTAAAGTTTAAATGTTTATTTAAATACAAATTAAAAGTTAAGAGTTTATTTGAATGCAATAAAAATATAAGGGTTGAAATAAAATGATTAAGTTCAAGAATTTTTAATATTTTAGCTTATGTAACTGATATACCAAAATTTTAATAAATTTTAAGTTTAATTCAATTAATTCATATAATTCTTTGAGAAATTATTTTTAATAAGTGTAAAGCTTAAATCTCAATATTTATTTTTTCTCGAATTAAAATATTGTTGTACAAAGAAAAAAATAAAAGGATAATTTATGCTTTTGATTAAAAAAAATTTATTATCAGTTTTTTTTTTTTTTTATTGTGTACACATTATATATCAAAAGTTATTTTTCAATATATTTGTTTATGATGAATTATTACAAAGATATTTCAATTTGAAGAATTTCGAGACAATAAATTTGGAGAAAGATATGTCAATTAATGGTTATGGCTAATAGATATTGATACGAAGATAATTAAAAGTGTGAATGTGGTACTACTTTTTCTCTTCCTATTCTTATATAGATAATAGTATAGAAAAATATAAATTTTCAAAACATATTTGGAAAAATGCTTATATTATATATATATATATATATATATATATATAAATGTAAATCCAATAAATTGATTTCATGTCCAAGAATTCTTCCACATGGACTTTTTAGGCTAATGGATTGTGGTACTATTAGGACTAACAAATTAAAAATTTGTGACAATTTTGGGACACGTTTTGATATTTAAATTAATATATATTAAAAAATTAAAATTTAAAAAAAATAAGTAAAGAGTTCAAGGAAAGAGAATAAATAAGAGTCAATAATATCAATAACTTGAAGCTTAACTTTCAAGTCATCCAATGCATTTACAAATGTAATTAATAATATGTTTTTCTGGAGGAAATATTTTCATATATCATCACTTATTTTTATTTCACTTTTTTTTTATATATATTTTAAGTAAGGAAATAAAATCTCCACTTAATACATAAAAAAAAAAAATCATACTTATTAAATCTTTTCCCTCTCTAAATTGGTCTATTTTGCAAGAAACAAATCAAGAAGGGGTTTAAATTAAGTATGAGATTTTGACTTAAAGTATAAGAGTTTAATTTATTTGAAATTCAAGTTTCAATATTTAAATTTTTCATTTTCTTGAATCAAGGTTTTGGATTGAAAAAAATTAAATAAAAGGGGTGTTTTGACTAATTAAAGGAATTACAGTGGCTAATTGGAAAATAAAATAAATATCGAGGCCAAACTAGAGTTGAAAAAGAATATTCTCCATCGGCCACCTCGCCATTCTTTTCTCTCTCTATATGACAGCAAAACTCATTTCCATCTCTCTCTAGAGAGTTCATCTCGCCCCAAAATGGCTTTCCCTCAGCACCAGTTTCAACAACACTACCAACCTCAACAGCAGCAGCAGCAACAACAATCTAAAAGTTTAAGGTAAACATCTCAGACAATTTCAATCTTTTAATTCCTACAAAAAATCAATTTAATTTTCTGCTAAAAGAAACCAAAACCCCCCCAAAAAAATTATAATCTGTTTTTTTTTTTTCTATATTTGATCTCAGGAACTTATACTCTATCGACGGTCAGATTTCGACGCCACTCGCTTATTGCAATACGCCTAATTTACAAGATTCGTCTCAGCATCCTCCTTATATCCCTCCTTGTAATTCCTCTCTCTCTCTCTCTCTCTCTCTCTTTTTTTAATTTTAATTTTTTAATTTAATTGCTCTTTTATTTTCTATTTAATTTTGCTGAAGAATTATATGAAGAGAACTAAAGAATCAAACTTCCTTAGTGCTAGTTAGCTTGAAATCACCACATTATTATCTCTTTATTTATTTATTTATTTATTTATTTATTTATTTTACCTTTTAAGCGTCAAAATTGAAACTTTGTTGCTTTATATTTCTGGGGTTGTAGTATCATTCATGAAAGAAACTCTTATAACAACTGGGTATGTTGTATTTCATTTGTTTATTGTTTTTATTGGTTTAGTTCATGTTGTTGGGTTTGCACCGGCCCCGGTTCCGGTGACAGATGGGAGTGGTGGAGTAGCTGAGCTGCCATGGAATAATGGGGTTGAGCCGAAAAGGAAGAAACTAAAGGAACAAGATTTTTTGGAGAACAATTCACAGATATCTTCTGTTGATTTTTTTCAAGCACGGTCAGTCTCAACAGGGTTAGGTTTGTCACTAGATAATAATAATCGGATGGCTTCTTCGGGTGATTCGGCTTTGCTGTCACTCATTGGCGATGAGATTGATCGTGAGTTGCTGCAACAAGATGCAGAGATTGATAGATTCCTCAAAGTTCAGGTCTGGCATGTGGATTCTATTTTCTTGTTAAATATAGTTAAATGGAAATAAAACATGTTCATTAGCTTCCATGATTTTTGTAAAGATCAGTTTGTTGTTTTAGGATGTCATTTGTGCCATATGTGGATAATAATGGGTTTTATGGTCATTGAATGCATAAACATTTATCATGCTTTTACGCTTTCTTTTTTTTTGCTTTTAATGTTTATTTCAGATCTGTTTTTGGTAGTTTCTTTGTTTGGTTATTTTGTCCGTTAACTGTAGATAAGGCACTTTCCAAACTTAACATTTCATATATTTGGTTGTGAGTGTTGTTATCTAGCTGCAAATGCTCAAAGTGCCAATGAGATTGAGTCAAGCATTTGCATGTCCTGCATATGTTCATTTAGTTTTCATTTCAACTTTAACTTAAACTGTCGAACTTGATTGTTCTTCCCTGTATTTTAATCCTTTTGTAGAAGTTAGCAATGAAGTATCTTTAACCATCAGTATTTTCACCTTATCGCTAGTTATGAATTTCTTCATCATGTGCTTAGTTTTTCATTTTTTTCCCTGAAAATAACCCTATATAACTTAAAGAAATGAGGGTTAATTGTATCTGTGCTGGAAATTAAAGAAAATAATGCGGAATTGAATTAAATGCATTACTCTTTTTCCACAAGAAAGAATTCTTAAATTCATCAACTTTGGAGAATCTGTGGCACTGGATGATGTTGTAATTGGAGAATGTTTCTGTTCTCTGCACTTTGAATTAAGATCTTAATTGAAGATTATGTAGTATATCCACTTTTTTTTTTTTTCAAGGTTCTGATGGTAGTTGTGTGTGTATTTACTAATTACTCGAATGGTTGTAAGTGAAGGGACATAGTATGATTGTATGAGTATGGTGATATTCATGGTAGTGAAACCTATTTATCATTGTTTGTTTTAGCATTGACTTTCTATCCTTATCGTGTAATATATACTGGTCAACAATCAATTTTGAATTTTACATTTAGTGAAAGTGCTTCTAACCCCCTCATCTCTCCTCTCTAAATAGGGTGACCGATTACGGCAATCTGTGATGGAGAAGGTTCAGGCTAACCAACTTCAGACAATATCAATTGTGGAAGAGAAAGTTCTTCAGAAGCTTCGTGAGAAAGAAGCAGAAGTGGAGAATATTAACAAAAAGAATATGGAACTGGAAGAGCGAATGGAGCAATTGACTATGGAAGCAGGTGCCTGGCAGCAGCGTGCCAGATACAATGAGAACATGATTACTGCCCTCAAGTTTAATCTCCAGCAAGTTTATGCTCAAAGTAGAGACAGTAAAGAAGGATGTGGTGATAGTGAGGTTGATGATACTGCTTCATGCTGCAATGGCCGAGCCATTGATTTCCATTTGCTCTGCAAGGATAACAGTGATATGAAAGAGTTGATGACCTGTAAAATTTGCCGAGTGAATGAAGTCTGCATGCTTTTGTTACCTTGTAAGCATCTCTGCCTGTGTAAAGATTGTGAAAGTAAGCTTAGTTTTTGCCCCCTGTGTCAGTCATCTAAGTTTATTGGCATGGAGGTCTTTATGTAATGATTTACATTTGAAAGCTTTAAATATACTAAAGTTATATCCAGTATTCTTGTGAATTGATGGTTTGTTGTTGTTTGTGGGTTTGTTCTGAGGCCCTTTTTATATTTTTAACCTTTTAAAAAAACAGAAAGAAGAAATTTCTTGCATGTTAAAGATTCTGCATCATCACTTTCTTAAGTTGTTGAATGAGTGGTCATCGTCATTCACTTGTTCTTCATTCTGTTCTGGTAGATTTTATGTTTTCCCTGCTCAGTGCTTTCTGGTTTTATGTAGTTGAATTCATCTTGGACACCATATTATATGATTTATTCTTTGAAAGTGTGAGATCTTGTTAAATGGTTGGATAAGTTTTAGAACATGGGCAGATCAATACATATTTGAGGTTCATGGGGTCTTCGTTGTTTAGGTAGAAGCAGAAACATGCACTATGGGAGTTTAGAAAGAAAACATGCAAATCCCAGGACTATATGAAATGCTTCAAGCATAGTTAGGCAAGGGGTTCTCATCTAGCATTCGGAATACATGGCTTGGTTATGTAAAATATTTGAGGATCTTAATAACGCAGAAAGGATGTAAGATAGGGTTTTTTTTTTTTTTTTTCTTTAAATCACGAAGTGTTTTTATATCATATTAGGTATGAGATTAATCTTTATTCTTGCTTTGTGATAGGAGTTGACTTAATAAAATTTGACTTAGTGAAGATTTGAACATGAGATTTTTCATTATGGATTGTCCTAATTTAAGAATTCGGTAGATCACACACTATTGAGTCAATCCTTCGATAGTGTATTATCAGTGACTTTTGATACTTTCTGAGATAAATTGTTTACACTTGCTTTTGTTGGATGAAACTTTACCCAACTAAAATGATTATTAGATGATTGGTAGAGTGGGATTCAAAAACTGATCAGGTAGTAGACACTGAAACAACTAGAAAGAAGACGGAGGTTGGAGAACGAGTACCCAGTGTTGTAGTTTAGGATAGTCTACATGTATCCAGGAAAATATGCCGAATTCAACCCTGAGTAAGATTGAATTTGACAATTTTTAACTACAAGTTTATGCTTACTACTAAGTTTATCTTCCTTGTATTAATCTGAGCTGAAGATCGGTCAGGCGTCTTATTATAGCCTGGCTTGCACGACTCTTAAAGTTGCTTCTCTCCTTTCTTTGGAAACGTGCCTTCTTGAACTTAATCTCTCCATCCCAAGCCAAAAGAAGAAAGCAGTGAGCTGTAGAAACTAGGAATATGAATTCTATTCTAATACTGTAACAGGATAATGAGTGATGGAGAGGAAAGCAATTTAAGTTCAAGACGCCAAACATGCCATTAGCCATGGACTTCATATTCGTATCAGAGTTGCAGAAATAACCCTGAATTTCTTAGCTTGCAGAGTCAATATTTTGGGGCATCTACTTTTGAACCTTATACTTTTCTGCTTTACCCCGACACAGTCGCGGAATTCTTAGGGTGCAGCTTCTGAACAAGTGGCCTCTTGATTTTTCATTTGTCTTTGAGAATATGGACCTGCCCCCTGATTGGGCTAACCCACGGAGAGCCTTTTCTCTAAGAAGCAGGCTGCAGTTCAGTGAAGCTCGAAACCTCCCTTTCAAAAATGGATGCAGCTTGATTACAGTAACAGTCTGGCCCCATATACCACTCATACAAGATGGCTTCCAATGCTTAGTTTGCAGAAAACCAAAACTTTTGAAAGCAACAGAGATAAAGTGAGCCCAAGTGGGAGAGAGAGATATAAGTTAATGGAATATTGCTGTTTCTGACTGAAACCTGTTCCTAAAATCCAACTATTCAGCTTTATGATTGGCGTTCAAAGGAGCAGTTCTGAACAAGTTTATATCAAGTACTCCAGTAGTTGAACAGCCATTGTCACCTTTACCAAGCTGCATACTGAGAAAACTAAAGTTTGAAGCTGAGCCCATTATAAAACTCTAGAGCTCTTCAAGCTAGCTGGCCAGGCTGAGAAATGAATTCAATAATGTACAAAGTACAAAGCTAACTCCAAAACCCAAAACTTTTTTCTCTACTAATATTGTAATTAGTATATGTAGAAGTCTAGGGAAACAAGTGTTTATTATTTGTAGAATTGGACAAAAGTGGAGGGAAAGGAAGAGAATGCTTTTGTTCGAGGAGGGGTAGAAGATTGAAGAACTTTTTTCTAATCATGCCTTAGAAAGTGATGACAAAGAGGAAAGTGAATATGCTTCCCCCATGATTATAACTATCTGCTATCCATTATTGTTGGTATTATTATGGTTTATAATTATTCCATTTCCATTTCCACCTCCACTTCCACTTCCACCTCCCACCGCAAACCCCAGCCGATCTCAGTCCTGTCATTGCCCCCCCACCCTTTGCCTTTTTATTCCATTCCATTCTCTTTATTCCATTATTACAAAAACTAAAACAAAAATTAGAAAGAAAAAAAAAAAGATGGACTTTACTCCAGTTCAATCATCCAACCTCCTCCTTATTCCCTATAAAGCTGTTTTTTTCTTTGTGGGGTCTCTGGCTTATCTCTAATGGGCTTACCTCCACTTTGTTTTTCTCTTTTCTGCCTTTCTTTTTTCATCAGATGTTGTACATCCGTGAATTGTTTTTTGGGGACTCCAATGTGATCTTACACTGTCAAAGTTATTCCAATTTTAAACTGAACATGTATCTTGTGATACCCACAGCTTCTGCCTCGGGTACGAGGCTCTATACCTTACACCTTAAGGGGTCCCCAAATGTAAATGGAATATTTGTATTTGCATAGTTTCAAGTGTTGTCTTTCCTCGTTTGTCTGAAAAACTTGCTTGTTTTTGTACCATGTGCACTCCTTACACCAATTACCAGATGATTTTCTTGGCTATTATATAAACAATTAATGAAAACAGCGCCTTCTATGATTAAAGAAGATAAATTTTCTGTTGGTGTTTCAAATGAAATGTTTTGAAGCAGCCTCAACACATGCCAATGTAGCTGAATCTATGTATACAGCCAAAATTTGGGGTTTAGCTTGCAGAAACATCTGCTTCAGTCATCCAAATAGCAACTTTACTTCTTTGTTCCACCATTCAAAACCCTCAAGATTGTAATTATTGTCTTATTATCCTACTTTGTATGTATAGAAGGGAAATGAGCTTCTTGGTTCTGTACATGAAACGAAACCAAGAAAAAGAAAAGTCTTATCCTCATCTAGTGTGTTGGCAACAGTGGTCCTAGGCAGAGAAATCCTTGTCCAATAGTCCAAATCAGCTGTTATTATCCTTTTAGTTCCCTTAATCTCATGCGTGAGAGCCACTAGCATTGGAAAATGTCGTCTCCCCAATAATGACTGACCGCAACTTCTTTTAATCATTTTTGTAGTCCAATAGTGAAATATCATCCACTTTGTCATCAAAATTTCTGTTTTCTTTTCGCATTAACACTGAGATATTATTTTCGTGCTTAAATTTGTTAAATTTAAATTATAAAAAAGTAATTTTTATTGTCGCTGCGAAGAATATAATTATCTAATTAGCGTTGGTTTATGAAGCTAACAAAATTAACTTTGCAGGTAAATATTGAGAGAGGCGCGCGTGAGTCGAGCTACAGTGGGCAATGGAGGAATATCATTTTCATCTATGGAAGGTCAGTTTCGAGGAATGATCAAGACCAGAGTGACCTGCAAGCTTTTTGGTCGACATGATTGACCGGCATAGTGGATAATTAGGTGGCAATAATATCTGTATGATTATGATGAAAATATATGTAGTAGAAAAAGAATATAATAATTTAGTGAATATGAAAAGAAACTGTAAGGGAACTGGGGACTGGACTGCCCGGATCAACCCAACAAGGCAAATGATTCGAGGGTAACTGCATTTTCCCAGAACCCATCGATCATCATCCGATCAAGTTACAATAATTCAAGTCGAATTTCGATGAGGGCGAGAATCCTAAATTCCTCCAAGTTTTTATTATATCCTAAATTATTGGCTGTGAACAGGAAAACAATGGCACTTTTAAGCCTTTGCTTTGCCAATGCCAAGAGCTAAATAGAAAGTGAGAGTGTGGGACTTCGTATATATGCATGAAATGATGGTGAAGATGATGGAGGGACCCAGGCTTGGGTTGATCAACACAAAGAATCCCTTGGATTGAGGAGGAAGAGCAGCAGCAGCACAGCAGCCTTGAATTGTGGGTCCTTCTTTTTTTTTTTTTTTTAACGTTCATCAGCCACAGTATAAAAAGAAGAGAAGAGGAAGAAGAAAAAGAATGTGATGTGCATGTGATCCAACAGCCTTTATGTTCCCATCTTCTATCCGAATTATGCAGAAACCACCATTTTCTTTTCTTCTTCTAACTCTCTTTTTTGACATTCGGGTACTAATGCTTTTCTCGTTAATCATGTTTAGGTCATAAACATAGATTTATTTGTTAATTAAAAGGGCCCATGCATGCTTGGACATGCAAGGTCGGCCATGTTTTCATCATGGCACTGATTAAAAGCAATTTTTTTTTTCTTTCACTAGTGGAATTCAAAGACCACACCGCAAATCACATCAGCTAAGAGATTGTTGATATCTTTAAATCTTTCTTTTGTGTGGGAAAAAAGTGCTTTCTGAATCAATTTCTGATCTTCATCATCTGTAAAATATACTTACATGCCAATCTATATATTGTCCTTTGTAGTTTCTACATGACAGAGTTTCACACGTTTATAGTAGGGGAGAGCTTTTTCACGTAGAAGAAGTTGAAAATCCATGGCTTTAACAAAGGAATGAAGAAAAAGAATGGGAAAAAGGAGGAAAAAGAAAAGAGAAAATAAAAGGAAAGACATCTCTTGTTGTTCTCTCCTTTTAATGTAACTCTCTAAAGTGTTTGTTAAAATTAGCTTTTCTTTTAGTGATAAGAAACAACAGGCCATGCAAGTATAAAATTTGGATATGGAAACCCCCTTTGGACCCATTGCTAAAGAGATATTAGTAGCCAAGGAAGCTGCCTTTTAACGTCTTTTTTAGAGGGAAAATACGACTTTTGCATGGGAACCTAACCCTCTATTACTCTAATACCTTTAATAGACAGATTCCTTTATATCTAATCATCAATCAGAAGGAAAACAACTTTCTTTTCTCTTCTGTTCATCTTGGTCCATTTTGAATCCTACAAATTCAATTTGAAGAACATTCAACAACATAATAAAATTAATACATAAATAAAGCTTCCAAATATAAAATATATCTTCAAACTTCAAGTGGAAAGAACACAGAAATGGCTATGTTCTTACTTGTTAGGCAATTTCTTCTTTTCTGGCCGAATGGAGAGCGTGTTGGACCACAAGAATTCAACACGTAAAAGCAACATTTAAAGAATTGGAAGAAGATAACTCAGTTGAGGAAACAGAATCATGCATTGTATATGACACTTTGGACATGGCTAAGTTATGGAAAGATTTAATTTCATCTCATCCTTATTAATTAATCATCAACTTCATGCCTTGTTTGGGCAAGTTAGGTATCAATTACCCTCTTCATTAAAAAAAAAAAACTTTCATGAGCAAATTTCAATCAATAATTCAGAAACCACTAAATCAGTCTTTAATTTATTTTTTATCGAAAAGCATTGCTACGTTGCTACAATAAAAATGAAGGTTACTGAGAGCCTAATCGTCTTGGACGAGTCTACTCTGACCTGCAAAACAAGAACGGTGTGAAAGGGTGTCGGAGTAGCCTTCACCTTCATCGTTGAAGACATTAACAAGTATTAATCATGGTTAAGGAGGGAGGGGTAATTTAGGCAAAAAGAATAGCACGTTCTACATATTTGCATGCATTATTAGAGCAGCAGCAGGCAGGGTACCTCGCTTGTTCGTCTTGTGCAAATTTGGAAGAGAGTCGTCTAGAAGGATAGAGATGTCAATCACCCAGAAAAACACAACGGACAAACCCTGCCTACATATCTGCACTACCAAGACAATTACCTATCTTGTCTTCTCCATTTATATCACTCTGCCATTTCCTCGTGGGATCCCATAACCCCTCGTGACTTCCCCTTCCAAACCATTTCAATCCCATTTTTTCTCTTTGCTTTTCCCAACTTCTATTTTATTTATATACCAACTTTCTATCCTGGCCTCTGCACATGTTCTAAGTTCAACCTTGTTTGACCACAAATTTCCTGCAATTCACAGATTTGATGCTTTTCTGCATGTATAAAATAAATGAACGTATCAATAACACATATTGCTAGATTTTTTTTTTTTTAATCTAAGTTTCTAACATGTAATAATTTATTATGCAAATGCAAAATGGCAAATGGGGTTTGTCTTTGAATGTCTTCCATCTCTCTCCCCCTCGCTTCTGCTGAGGAAAAAAGACAGTGAAACAGACAAAAGAGGGTGCAAGAAGAGACAGAAGAAAGAACCTTGTAGCTTGACGTTGTCGTATAGAATACAGGTTTTGATTCTTTTTTTTTTTTTTCTTTCTTCAGAAGAGGATTGGAAGAAAATCAAATAAAATAACAATACTCCCTACCCGAAACCCAAAGTTCCTTTTTCTTTAATCTAACACTTAGTCATCAACCCTTTTTCTTTTCCCTTTAAATTATTCTTAGTAGTAGGGTTTTATTTTATCCGTATTCTCTCTGTGTTTTAAGTTGTCTCTCCTTGAAATCCCCATGTTCAAAGCTTGTTGTACACATTATTTGCATTGTTTACTGCAATCATTTAGAAGAAAAGAAAAAAATACACAAGTATGCAGTATTTTGGAAGGAATCGGCGGTGGTCATGTGAGTGTAGTGGGGTTCACTTTCACTGCGTTTGAGAAATTAGAATAGAATCTTCTTGGCTCCTCAAAGTGTAGACTGTAGAGTGGAAGTAGGCAAGAGAGAGAGGGTGTGTGGGATTTCGGTAGTGATGGTGGTGGGCTCGGTAGGATCTGTGTCTAAGTTGCTGACAACTTGTTGAGAGAAAGAGAAAAGGATCAGCCTTTCTTCTCTAGATTTCCATACTACATCGTGGGACCCTATCTCACTCTTATGCATGATGAATGTCTTAATGCAAACAAAAATCGATTTCCCAATAGAAAAAATAAATAAATTCAATTTTCACCTTCCTTTTCATCATCATTAAAAAACTGTTTCTTTGCTTCTGTTCCTTGTCCATAAACTGCTCATTTCCATCAATGTGATAGGACCCATTTTGTATTTCTTAATGGACCCACCATATCCCAATATCTCATGTTTTACCACATGGATTAATTACATGATTAGGTTAATCAAAGGTGGTAATTAATCTGCCATAATTTCTAGTTAACACTGAACTAATCATGGCCGTAAAAAACTTGATCCGTTGACAGTAAAAAAAAGATGAGAAAGCAGTACCAGCAGAGACCAATGTACTATTAATCTAAATTGGGTGAGTTTTAGTTTAATAATAAAGGTCATTTTTTAATAATTTTAGATCACAAATTTAAATCGAAAAAGCAATCCCTTTGTTTAAAGTCGAAAAAAATTACATAGTATGATTATCTCTATAAATATCACAATATGAAAAATGTGAATTTTGTGTATTAAATTTTTTTTTTATATGGGGAAACAATCTAGTGTTTTTGGTTAGTAGGGTATTGTTACAAAGGAAATTATTCCCAGAAACGTGCATGTAACATGAATGAGAAGAGTCATATATGGTGGTAATAAATAGTACTAGTATTATGTTATTAAGGAAAAGAACAAAACAGGAATCACGAGAATGGCAACTTACAAAGAACCATCTGCAAAAATAAACAAAAAAGACTGTCTCCTTGTCAGCTGCTGCAAAAAAAAAAAAAGGTACAGGTTTGCAGAAGGTCCCTGATGAGGTTTTGAACAATTTCAGGGTAGAATTAAGAAAGTTTGGAGAGGAAGGCTGAGAGAGAGAGAGAGATCAGACATTGAAGAGCAGCACGTTTTAGAAGGTGTTTTCTCAGACTTGAAGAAACATTTCCCATTGTAATCGGATATCGGGACTTGAAGCTGACATTGCTTCTGGTTACTGCTGCCATTGAATGTTCATATATTTTCATGGTCACATGCAAATATTTTTAATTTATTTTCTTGTAAATGATAGTATAGTAATTAATGAGCTAGCAAACAGTCAATAAGAAGATGAGAGGGTTAATTTTGGTCCTTCGCTATCCCAAAAAAAGAGGGATGAAATGAAAGGGATCAAAATCTAGTCTTTGAGTACGGAATTTACTTTGCACCGAATAATTATGGTCTTTTACCAAGTGAAATTTGTGCAGTATATTCTTCATTCTTAATGGCTTTTTCCTTTTACTCAGCAAATGATAAAAGGCAGTATCTCTCAACAGTTAGAATATGCCCTCAAATTGATCTCTTCTTTGCATCCTGGATACTAATTACTAGTAATAAGCAGTTTGAATATAAGTACAAATTCGAAATTATCACTACTTTTACCTTTTAAATTATTGATATTTTTATGTGGTGACAGATATTGTTTGAGATTGAGTCTATTAATTCAATTAGGTTTATATTTTAAAAGTTAATTCGGATAGACGGTTAGATTGATTTAAGAATAATGAAAAACTATTAAACATACAAAATGATAAAAAAATTTAAAATAAAAAACAAAAGAGTAAATTTACCCTGAAAATTTTTCATATTATATACTTGGAAGCCATGGCTTCCAAATTGAGCCTAAGTGTCTCATATGCTGTTTATCTTTCATGTTAAGTAAATTTAGAGAGTATCTCTCAATTGCCATTGTGAGAAATCCCAAACAATGTTAGTTTTCCCCTGTTCTGTTATTTGGGGAAAATGGAAAGGGACTGGATTTCTTAGTAAGATAGGATTACATTAACTTTTTCAAAGAAAAACTTTTATTGAAAATGGAAAGTAACCTCTTCACCCCAAAGCAAATGTAAGAGAGGAGTTATCAAAGGGTGTAAGGAAACTGGGACAGTCTTTAACTTTGTTTTCCCAACAATGGGAATCATGGGCATGATCAAAAATAAAATCAGCTGAGTATCTAAGTGAAATAATTAGTAATCATTTTTGTATTTTTTTTTTCTTTTCACTTTGGACCTCCCATTGCTGTCCCTACTGTCTGCTGCCTTCACTCATCACAAAATGAATCCATTTCTTACTTTTATAGGATCCCTCACTTTCCACTCATTGCTCTATGGTTTTCATGCAATCTTGTTTAAATTTCGACACTTGTTGTAGTAAAAAATCCCAGATAACCCTTTTTTTTACCTTATTTAGTATTATTTTTTACTGTATATTTTATTCCAAGATCGAATGTTTTGAGCCAAATTTTCATATTGATAGGGAGAGAGAAAAGACATATATAAAACAAATGTTTCTTGGAAGATTACAAGGGAGAGGAAGGAAAAGCTGTGATGGGTTTCGGTTATTCATGAAAACTTTTAGGCCAATAATTCAATCACCTGAGGGACACGTCAGCAAAGAAGAAAAGAAGCTTAGCCAAGAGCCAAAAGCCAAAAGCCAAAAGAAGAGCCAAAGCTTGGGGCTCGAAATAGAGCTATGGTTTAGTCAGTAAAGGTAGAGCCGTAGAGGGCATGTCTGGTTTTTTGATATTGAAGTTTGGAATATTACGAAAGCAAAGAAAGAAAAGAAAGAAGAAGAAGAAGTAGAAGAAGAAGAAATGTCGTCACCTAAAACAGGCTTTAAATCCCATCACGTAGTTCGATATATGCTTTACCTTATATCTCTGCTGGAGGAGTATAGAAAACTGATGGGATTTGAAATATGAGGGTATGTTGGGTTGGTGATATTAAACAACAGACGCTAAGCTACAAAATGAAAAAGAGGACACTCGTTTGACGTGAAGTGAAACCACCTTCTCTTCTCTTCTTTTCTTTTCTTCTTCTCCTTCTCTCTCTTTTTTTTTTTAATTATTCATGCATCACAAACATACAAGGTTTCCTTCTCTGACCATATTACCCCATCACCGTCATACACAGTTCTCTATCACTAATTATCAGTTGCATCAACAAAGCAACAGACCAAATGCAAGAAAGCAAGTTCGTAATGAACTCTTGACTTAAGATATTATAAAGACGTAAATTCATGTTTTTAGGTGTATTTTGCGAGATAAATTGTAAAATTTTAGAAAACAATGCTGGCAGATTAAATACGGATTTTCTTGATATTGGGAAGAGAGGGGAGGGGTTTGATTGTCAATTCCCAAGGGCAGATGACTGCAGCCATGCCCCTGTGCCTGATTGTAAGTGGGTGTGCGAGGGATCAATTGTCAGAGAAGAGAGAGATAGAGCGAAGGGGAGGAAGGGGGAGAGAGTCACGGGTTTGTCTTGAAAGGCCCTTATTTCACAGTTCTAGACAGACAGACACTTATTCTCTCTCACTACATAACCGAGGAGGGAAACAAAAAAATATACTAATACTACCTTAATAACACATTAAAATTGCAAAAACTAGAAAGCAAAGAAAAGAAAAGAGAAAGTTAAGCGGTGTCCACAGTAACAACAACCAACCAGCCCTCTCTGCCCAACATTTTTATCCCACCTCTCGCTCCAAACCCCTCTATATTCCCTCAGACCTCTCTCGTTCTCTACTTCACTCTCTTTCATTAAGGCACAAGTCCAGCAGTTCCTGTTCTGATCTTTCAATGGCTCTGATGCTCGACAATTGTGAAGGGATATTGCTATCACTAGATTCCCACAAATCAGTGCCAGCGCCATTTCTCACTAAAACTTACCAACTAGTCGATGATCCCACCACAGACCACGTAGTTTCATGGGGTGAAGATGACACTACCTTTGTAGTTTGGAGGCCTCCTGAGTTTGCTCGTGATCTTCTGCCAAATTACTTCAAGCACAATAATTTCTCTAGCTTTGTCAGACAACTCAATACTTATGTATAAAAACTCAACCTTTATCTCTTCTTAGAAATCTTCTATTGCTGATAAATCTGTGTCTTTTTTTCTTGTTTCTGAAATCCTTGTTTTTTTAGTTATTTTACTGATCTGGGTTTTGCATTTGCTTTTGCTTTTGTTAATGAAACTAGGGTTTTAGGAAGATTGTACCAGACAGATGGGAGTTTGCCAACGAGTTCTTCAAGAAGGGAGAAAAACATTTGCTTTGTGAGATCCATAGAAGAAAAACTGCGCAGCCACAAGTGGCTATAAACCATCATCACCACCCACATTCTCCTTTGCTTAATGCCCCGACTTTCTTTCCATTTTCAAGTCGAGTTAGCATCTCTCCAGCTGAGTCAGATGAACAAGCCAACTGGTGTGACTCACCACCACTTTCTTCACCGAGAGGAGGCACTGGAGTCTCAGTTGTTGGTGGCGGCGGGGGTGGAGGCTATAACAGCTCGGTCACAGCTTTGTCGGAGGATAATGAGAGGCTGAGAAGAAGCAACAATTTACTTATGTCTGAACTTGCCCATATGAGAAAGCTTTACAATGATATTATATATTTTGTTCAAAACCATGTTAAGCCTGTCACTCCTAGCAATTCATACTCTCCTTCTTTGCTTCTTTGTGGCCCTCCTTCATCTGTTGCTCCTTCTGGTAATACCAATACTGCATTATTGCAAAAGCCTTTGAACCAGCTACTTGGGTATAATAATTACCCAAATAGTCCAAAGCCCCAAGTTCAGGTTTTGAACTCTCCAAGTGCTACATCGCAGAGCTCCTTGACGATTGTGGAAGAACCAAACAGCAATAGTTGCAAAACAAAGCTCTTCGGTGTGCCTTTACAATCAAAGAAGAGGTTGCACCCGGAGTATGGTGCAGCTAACATGGAAACAAACAAGGCACGTTTGGTCTTGGAAAAAGATGATTTAGGGTTGAATCTTATGCCTCCTTCTACATGTTAGTTTCCCGTATCCATTCAAGAATATTCTAGCTCCCTTTTTGAACTTTTTTATTTTTATTTTTTATTTTCCTCTTTTAGTTTTCGTTTGATTGTCTTTGTTTATCTCTTAGAGTCTGATGATATTGTTGACGAAAACTGTCTGCGTGGGGTGTGTGGGTGTTTGTGACTGTGTATATAATTTTAGTCCCGGTAATATTTGCTTCCCCCCTAGCCACATGAATGCAGGTGGGTTTTGGTTAGAGTGAAGATTCAAAATCTCAGCACCAATCTTTTTCTTTCTTTGATGTTCTTCAGTTTTCCATTGGTACAATTTATTGCTCATACTCTCCCTTTTCTCTTTATTCATGATTCTGATGTCTGTATGTTTGAGTTACATATATACTTGCATTAATGCAGGAGAGAGAGAGGCAGACAGAGTCCTGATGACTTCCTTTCAGCTTCAATTGAGGAAAAAAAAAAGCTGAGGAAGTCTCTGGTTATAGCTAGCTGCCTCAGTCATTGACAATTTCTCCTGGGCTTTCTCTGATTAGTCCATTAATGGATGATACGTACAACAATGCTTTAATACCCTCGTCTGAATTCAAAAGATTTACTATAAAAATGGGGGGAAAACCAGCTGACATTCTTTTCACAATAATCTAATTATCAGTGTAATTATGATCATTATCATCCTAGTTATTGTCAAAAAAGAAGGTTATCATATCGTTTGATGAAGGTTAATTATAATCTCCATTATCATTTCTCCTTCCTATCAACTGTCAGTCAAGCAAGAAAAAAAAAAAAAAAGAATCCTGGGTTTGAAATCAAAGAATTGGATACTGTAAGAAAAAAAATACAAGGAGTAAGGTATTCGATGAAAGCGAAATATGAGAAACTGACTTAAAATGTTGTTTGAAATGTTCCTATCAAGGCTTCAATACTTCTTCTTCTTCTTCTTCTTCTTCTGATGAGCAGAAACCTTTGCCTTTTCCTACTTTAAGTATCTGATCAATGTCTTCAAAACCCATCTTTGGATCCCTCTCTTTTCACTAATTCCAATCTCTCTTTCCTCTTCTTCCAGACAGAAAACCCATAAAAAGATTAGTGAGAGAGAGAATATTAGACCTTAAGACAGACCCTTGACTGGTAGCTAAACAATGCACCCCCTTACTTTCTCTCCAAAAACCCCATTTCTCTTTCCGTGGCTTTTCCTTGTCCCTTTGTCCAAAATCCCAATACAAGTAAAGTTTCACATAAAGTTTGACTAGCCATTTCAACAGGTTGTTTGCTTTTTCTTGAATCCGGTTCTTCTGTATATTTTCATGCAGTTATTAATTACCTACCTAAGACAGAAAACTATGTAAGAAAGTGATGAAAGTAAGTTAAGAATCATCTATTTAAGTAGCCCGGAGACATAAAAGTATCAATATATTATTCTTACAATATCTTTGTCGTGCCCATGATTTCTTTTTCGTCTCATACCCAAATAAATAAAACAATTAAAAACAAAAAACACTCGCACCCTAAACCCTAATATCCTAGTTTGACACCATGTCTTTGGCTCTTAACCTTTTCTGGAGCCGTTGGGTTTGGCACCTGTGATGTAGAAGGATACGTCCAGTCCAAGAGAAATGAGAAGAACAAGTCTTAAAAGTGAAATACGGATCATTCGGTAAAGATGCTTTAAGAGGAAGGGAATTTTAATGCTTAACAGCCGTATTGGACCAGGAAATAAGTGTCTTTCTTCTCTTCTTCTTGTTTGCCCTTTTGAAATCCACTTTATTCACGTCTTCTTTTGATCACTTTATTGACAATTTAGCAAAAGACTATAAAATAGCATACAGCACAATACATGAAAAGTGTATAATGAGAGGATTAAAGAAAGTGTAAGGCTGCAAAGATACGAGTGTCACATTTTTGTTTTTCTAGCTACTTTTCTTCTCCACCCAATTTGTTGACCACATAATGTACTACATGATGTGAGCCTGTAGGAATTTTAACCTATGCAAAATTATTTTGTTCTTATCCTTCTTGAGTATTGATTCAAAAAGTCACTTTTTATTTTTAAAATATAAAAATTTGAAGTTCAAACTTCATCATATACATTTCAACTCTATATCTTATGTTTAATACTATATCAAAAGCATAGATGAATTGTAACCCAAAAGATCACTAAATTTGCTACAATTAATTTTGATAAAATTACGTATTGTAATATATATATATATATATATATATATATATATATATATATATATATATATATGAGATTGAATTACACAGATGAAAAATAATTTTTATTTTATTTCATAATCAAACCTCTCTCACCTTATCTATTTTAAAATTCGAAATTAAAACTTTCAAAAGAAAACCTTAAGTCTAGGTGTCCCATGGGACGCAATGAATTCATTCTAAGAAATCTAGTTTTGAAGCCATTGGTTGAAGCAAGATGGGTTAAACGTTGCCGTGATTTGGTTTAGTATGAATACCTATATTGAATAAGAATCCATAAATAATTTACAATGCAACTAACCACAAAGCTAATACGTGATTGATTCAAAGATTTGTCAGTAAAAAAAAAAAAAACTATATACAACAGAGCCCGGCGGTGGCACACATTAGCGTGCGCCAATGCACATGGCTAAGCACAGAAGCCCACATATATAGGTACAAATATTGACATCCCAAACTTTGTCCCTCGTGGTTACAGAGCATAGCCATGAGCCATCCCCACATGCAGTTCTGAATAAAATAACATAGGATTTCTTCTTTATGGACTGAGAAAGATTTGTTTAGACATCTGATTTGATTAATGTGGGTGCATTTGGTTCCTTAGGGTGGAATGATGGGAGGAAATTAAGCTTAAATTCTTTGGATTATTCGTTGGCATTGCAGGGGAAAGATGGTGATATTTAGATATTGTTAAAAAGGGTTGGTGGTCCAGAAGAGTGAGCTTTGAGGCCCATTTTTAGGTATTAGACTTTATTAGGCCCATGAAGGCCTTGAAAATCGAAAAAGTTCAGAATCTTCCAAAACCCTGATTCATGATGATTGAAGATATTGTCTTTTTAAAATATATAAAAAATGGAATCAATTAAATATTTTTATTTTTATTTTCAATTATTAAAAATAAAATCAAAATTCAAAGATCAATGCACTTAATATCTTTAATATCTTTATTGGATAAGTTAATTAAATAGGAAGGTTGTGAAAATAAAAATTACATATTCTATTTTTATTTTTTTGTGTTCTCATAATATATATACAAAGAATTTTTATGCTAAATTAGTAGAGATGCATATAACGTTCTAAAACATATTTAACAAAAATAATATATGATAAGATATTGTTTAGATTTTAGAGTTGAACGAGCAATATAAGATTGGCTTATAAAGAAAGAAAAAAAAAACGAGGACAGAGAGGTGAAACGACGTCGTAGAATCGAACAATCTCATCGCCCTTTTCGCCAGCCTTCCGCTGTAGCTAAACCCCTAGTAAAAACCGCAGTATTGTTACTCGTTGTCAAAGACTCAGAGCCCAATTCAAATAAATCCAAACCAAATTCAAAGTAAAGCAAATGAAAATAACTGACCAATAGCAATGAATGTAGTAATAGCATCTTCTTCAATCGATGGTGGCATTGGTTGCTGGGACCTACAAACAGGGGCGGAGTAACTCGTTACAAGACTTGCGCCTCTCCTCCACAAGAACTCGCCTCTGTAGGTTGCCGTTTCCTTGCCTCCTCTCAACTTCAAGACCCCTCAGCCGCCTCCGGCCACGTCCTTTATTGGTCTTGGTTCAAGGTTTACTCTCTTAACCATCTTAATTCTTCGATAGGCCCAAAATTGTTTTTTGTTTATTTATTTATTTTTTTTTCCATTTCACAGCCTCAAGCAGAAGTTAAAAGCTTTCCCGCGGAACCTGTCAAACCTCTTGCTGCTAATAGCGAAGGTAGTTACATTGTTGGAAGAGATTCATCTGGTGATATTTACCTTTGGGAGGTAAAATTCGATTCCTTTATTTAATTATTTATTTTTTAAGTCGTTGATTTGTTAATTAAAGCTAAGCTTTTTAGGTGGTGTAATTGTTTTAGGTTGCAGCGGGTAGGTTGTTAAAGAAATGGCACGCACATTATAGGCCAGTTACATGCTTGGTTTTCTCAGAGGATGATTCGCTTCTTGTTTCTGGATCAGAGGATGGATGCATTAGAGTTTGGTCACTTTTCATGTACATGCACCTTTTTATAATCCTTGTGTTTTCTATTACAATTGCATTTTTTATTGATTATTGTGGTTAATAATTGTAGTTAGTTTATGTTTTCGATGTTTATTGTAAATCAGGATATTTGATGATGTTAGAAGGCAGCAGGCAAGTCATCTCTATGAGTATGGTTTTACAGAACATACTCTGCGTGTGACTGATATCATTCGTGGTTATGGTGTAGGCAATGCAATTATAATGTCGGCTTCTGAGGACCGCACATGTAAGGTTTGTTGTGCTTTTAGTTAAAGCCCAAAATGCATGTAGTGTCTTCAGAGACTGGTAATCGGGGTGTTCTTCTGGATTATGCATTCGAATGAAAGGATGAAGACTTTAGGGGGCAAGTAATCGGCACCATTAGAACCTAATTGTAGTCTTTTTATTGGTAAATTCTGTTTTTGAATTGGTAATTGTGAAAGTAAGAAATGTTATCCTATCAAGGCTGTTTTTTTCTGATTGTGTGCTTGATGGTAAATGATGCTCCAAAAGATTTGCTTAGCCATGAATTGAAGAGTAATCGTGGTTGTAACTGTTCATGGCTTGCTTGAGCAATTAATGCATTTGGATCATACTGAAAAGAGATACTTTCTTAGAAGAAACTAATGGACGTTGTAATTATTCGCAATCTTTTTGTTTTATTATTTTTATGGCTAATCTATCATGCTGTAATATAACCTTATTTCATGGAATATCTTTTGACTTCTTTTTGTAGTCGATGTGTTGTGATGCAGTCTTTGTGAAAATATATGGCACTGACCGTTTGTTCTACTAGTTAGCTTGTGTGATTTAATGTGCATTGCTAATAGGTCTGGAGCTTATCCAGGGGAAGATTATTGAGAAACATTGTGTTTCCTTCCATTATTGATGCAGTTGCTCTAGACCCTGGTGGACATGTCTTCTATGCTGGCAGTCGAGATGGAAAAATCTATATTGCTGCACTTAATGCTGAAAGTTCCCCTAGCAAAAGTTATGGGTTGCATATCATCGGTTCACTATCTGATCACAGGTGTGTTTTTTTGGCTATGTTAAGGTCTTTTCAATATTTTCTTAAGTAATTCTGGCAGGGTAATCTATGATGGTTGGTGTTGTATCACCTTATACTTTCTTTTAGTCTTTAAAAAGCTGTTATGGTTGTACTCTTAGTTGTCGAAACTGTTTCATGGCCTGGCTTCTAATTCTATAATCATCCTCTAGATTGAATGTCTAGTTTATAAGTATTTCTGATTATTAAGCGTCAAAAAAGAAGAGAAGTTAAAAAATAAAAATAAAAATGAAAAGGTGCAATGCACACCAACATTAGGTTTATAATTCATAATTGATGATTAGCTACTAATATCGGTGAATGATCATTAATATTGCATGTCCCTACTAAAATTTTAAAAGGTTTCTTGTTATATCCCTCTTACCTTTTTTACTAACGGTTGACAATCTTATTTTTGGACAGTAAGCCTGTTACTTGCTTGGCATATATTGCAAAAGGAGATTTGCTACTATCTGGATCAGAGGATGGCTTGTTTCGAGTTTGGAATGTGAAAACCCATACCATCATTCATATGTTCAGACATGCCAAAGGTTTAGTTCAAACAACTAAAGATGTTTCTTGTTTTCTACAAGAGGCACTAATTAGATTGCATACTTTTAATTTTGGGATTTAAAATCTATTCACATCTTCCATTCGTTTCATCTTCTTTAAAACAATTCTCAAACGAAAAAGCATAAATTCTGTTCATCCCTTTTGTTATTTATTTTCTGTGTTGTACTCTAATCCATGCTGCAAGCATATATGTATTACTACTATCTTACAGGAGGGAATACAAAACACAGTTTATTGACAAGCAGTGAGACATTCTAAGAAAGAACATTCTTTTATAGTTCTTCATTCTTTTATTTGCTGGAATTATCTTTTTTCCTACTATACCTTGCATGATGTTCTCTATTATGCACTTGCAAATCATTTAACTGATGTTCAATTGTATTCAGGCCCCATAGACAATATTCTCATTGTTAGACGTCCACTCCCCCTTGGCCGAGCAGTGTCAAAAGCGCAAGCTTCTGCAATGCATGAACTATCATTCCCGCCTCCATTAGAAAAATATGCAAATTCAACAGATGAAGGCATGGTTAATAAGCCTATCATTACTCTCCCTGCTACTAGCAACCTCCCTTCATACCTCAGTTCTCAGCTAATTGATAATCACATCAAAGAGCTTCAGGTTTTCTTTGCTGCTTATTGCATGTTTATGGACCCTGCAATTATTGTGGTTTCCATTTCACTTACTCGTTAGTGCTATGTACCTGGCATCATGTTGGCCATCATAATTTTCTTAGCATTACTGAATTTTAATCATTTGCTATATATATTTTATATTTCATCATCTCGACACCTTTGTCTAAACTCATTTTCACCCTTGATATTTTATATACAGCAACAAGGATCTTCTGTTGGAAATGGAGAGACTGAAGCTTGATTGCAAAAGATCAATGCAGATGATTGAGAAAAGTTTATGACAACTTGCAGGAATTCTGCGTCAATGAGCTCTTAGATGGAGAACAAATGGGAGGATCTGAAGGGAACTCACTCTGAGATAGTTTGTACAAACAAACCACAAGTTTTCTTCTTGACCTCCCAAGAGAGGTATTAACCCACTTCTTTGCTCTAGTTCTTTGACTTTTTCTTTCTCATTTCTAATTTTCATTGGAGAATCATTTTATCTAGCTAGCTTCGTAAGGTTATGATAAACCACGGTAAAATTTCCGGTCATTCATTTACAAACAAGAATCCCATAGCAAATTTTTGATACCTTAATCATGAAGTGTATTCTAGAAAAGATTATGAAGATTCATGACAGATGTGCAAATGTTCACTTTTATGAGTAATGTTCCTGCTATTCAATCACATTCAGTTGGTCGGAATTGTCTTGGCAGCAAAACTACAATATTGTGAGAACATGCAATGCTAGTGTGACTGCAAAGTTAGTCTAAACTTCATTCCCATGGATTTAAAAAGTCTTGATGCATCACAGACATACAAGTATGAGATTTAATAAGATAAACTAAACATCTTACTTGTATGTCTTGGAATCTATTTTGGATGTAATACTTTATTATCTTTTCAATAATTGTTAGTGTTTGATATTCAAGTTCCTGCAAGAGAGTATAAGAATTATTTAATCATTTTCCATATATGATGAAGTTGGATTTCTGAAGACAGAATTATTAATTCACTGAATAATTAACAGTTTTCTGAGAAATCCTGGAATTGCAGATTTATGATTCCCATTTCCCTGAATCAAATTCAAGTGGTAGGCCTGCAGGAATCAAACACAGCATTTTGATGGGTCCAGCAATGGTGGCATGCCAATATTATACTAAGATAACTTCATTGTCTTCAATCCTCCTAATCATGAAGGGTCTATTAGCTACTTAATAATTATTATTATTTTTTTTTTTTTTGAGGCTTCTGGACTGTTTGTATAGAGGAAACCGTGAATCACATGCAGGAGAGGATGACGCAGCCCAATCAAAGTGCGTAGCCCAATATTTGCTATTTAAAGATTTGAAAACCAGCCCGTGAGATCACCACGCGTATCATGACGCACAGGCCATTCGCTGGCTCGCCACCAAACAAAGCAAAGTTTACCCGACTCTGAAGTAAACTTGTTGATTATGTTTCGGCCAGTGAAGAAGACTGATTTGGAGGAACTGCTTGGTCAAGCAGGCAAGAATCCATCAAAGTAAAAACAAAAAAATAATAGAGGCATAAGAATTTGAATTTGCGTTTAAATATCTGAAAAAGGAAAAGCAGGAAATCAAAAGAAGAAGAAAAAGCTCAAATGAAACTTCCCGAATGATGTAATGATTTCTACACGAAATTATTAATGTTAAGATTTAAATGTTAAACGTATCGGATAACATTAAAGCATAAAATGATTGTACGAATCATTTAACCTAAACCCGTGTCCAAGCCTGTTCTGTTTTTCCTTCCAGAGAGTAAGACTTTCGCTACTAATTTCTTTACTCTGACAACAGGTGAAAGATGCTTTTGACTGTCTGATTTGTGCAATTGGGCAACTAGAAAACGATCCCAAATTGAAAGTGTTGAAAATCATGTAGAAGTGGGACCATTTTTGATCGAATAAAAAAAGTATATTTCTTTGCTTCACTGAACCTGCTGACTCTGCAGTTCCCGATGAGGAAGGGGAAGAAGGAAAGTGGGAAGAGGTAAGAATTATTATAATAATGTTTTGTTTGCTATGCATCGTTGCCTGTTGGATTGATATTATATACTAAGATACAAAAGCATTATAAATGGGCTGTGGGGAATAGAAGATAAGGTGGTGCAACTGTGATATAATGCAAAGTAAAAGAAAGCAACCCAACAACAATATCTTTCTCCCCTAGACTCTTTTTATCCAATCCAACCTCTTCCTGCAGAGAACATGTCTCTTTATTCATGCCTTTTCTCAATATAATATAATATGATGAATATCAGCAAACACTTTATTTATTATATTAATGTTTACAGAGAGAAAGAGGGCAGCTTTTCTCTGCTTCAACAGTTGCTTTGAAATCAGGATGCTGAAGGGTTTTGTGTGTTTTGGATTGGTGGTGTTGTTGTTGCGGAAGAAAAGAAAAAAACACAAGCAACATTCAACGACCATGTTTCCCTTCCATTTTCTCTTTGTTTTTCGAAACCTTCTGCCTTTTTGCAGTCTTCAGCCTTCAGTTTCTGCCAGCTACAACTGTCGTCTTGATGACACGAATCCTCTGTCTATTTATGTTTCCTCAATCATTTTACCATTCTTTACCAGACCAATTAAACAGTTAAAACTCACTAATCATTAGAGAGAATGAAAACAATATTATTGCACTGAATATAAACAGAAATACATTTGCAATGATATCAGGAAATTTTTTAATAAAAAAATATTAATGTCCTTTTAGGTTGGTGAGGTGATCTATTACGTCAATATTTGTGTATATTTGCGCATCAATAATGCTCGGTCCGTTGCATTAGTAATAATGTTGTTTATGGAAATACAATTCAAACTTTTAAATAGAATTTAGGGTTAATCAAGAAAAATGATCTCGATCTTGATTACCAATCATGCTTTCTTTCTCAATATTATTGATCGTTGCATCAACAACTGCCAAAATCATCAATTACCTGATCATTAATCAATATGATCACATGAACTACAAAAACAAATAAAGTTAATTATATTAGAAGAATATAACGTAAGAGATAATCCCAGCAAAATTGTTTAAGATTTCAATCTTAAAATTATTATTTTTAAGAGGGTTTTATTTAGAATAAAATTAATCTTAGACACGAATAAAGATACATCTAATTGGTTGGAAAATATTGGTGCCAGCGTGGCCCCAAAGACACAGTAGCAACAAGCATTAGTTTGTATTTTTGTACTTTTTACGTGCATGGATTTCTCAAATCACTGTTCAGAATTTCAAACCCATTATGGAAAAACTGAATAACTAAGCTGCCAAGCCGATTAATTTACTGTGTTGTCTCTTACAAAAATGGCAAAATCAAACCTTTGTCGTTTGTAGGAAGGTTCTGGCTGTTAACCCTTGTTAATTCACTCCCCAGAGCTTTCATTATCGACGTCTACATCATATCATTGTGTGTCCACGAGGAGCCCCATGGAGAAGGATGATCGGAAACTTAAAACTAAAATAAGAATAAAAGAAAATGTAAGCTGTAAGCAACTAGAAACTGGTGCAGTATTAAATTCAAAGAAGTAGGCTAAATTTGTCAGCTTCATTTTTCACGTTATTGTCTTTCCATTTATTACAAACTGTGGGTTTTGAATGAAGATTTCCGACTTGTTTTATTTCCTTTTTGTATGAATAAATAATTAAATATAAATTTTTTTTATCAACTTGGTAGAGTGATCTGTGCAGAGAAAGCTGTACAGCATATGAATAATAATAATAATTAAAATACAGAGAAACAACGAAACGAAAACTTTCCAATTTTATATCGTTAATCATGAAACGATTTAATCTTATGTTTAAATATTATAAAATTTTATTGTAATACATAAATAAAAACTTAAATTAATCTTACAAAATACTTTTTATAAGATAGAATTATAAAATCTCCGAATTAAAATGAATAATGTACACAAATTAACCTGTTTCCAATTAAAGTTGGTTACCAATTCCGGCACATGAAGCAGGTTGGCGTCAGAAACCTGATCCATCTCGAAAAGCGTTCCGAGTGAAGAAGGCAAGGCTAAGGGAAAAGGAAAGGACCGGATCAACCATATCAAAGAAATTCAAGATAAACAAATAGCCAACATGTAGAATATTATTAATATTAATATTAATATTAATAATACAGTAACGCTGGGCCCCTACCACTGGAACATCGCCACGTGGGTATCTCCACTGTATCCCGTGGCACCCGATTCCCACACCGCCAAAACCAAACAGAACTCATTTAAAGGGGTCTCATCTCTTGTGGGATTTCTGACACCTGTCATACTGTCATGTGAGCGTGGGGTATTTTGGTTTTGGGTTCTTAGAAAAGACGGTAAATAATTTTAATTTTAAGCCCAAAGTTACGCCCCAACACTTCCCACATTTCAGTCTGCCTCTCTATTTTTTATTTTTTTAATAATTATAATACTTCAATCTTATATATTCATAGAAATTTTTTTTTTAATTTTTTTGTTTCATTACATTTTCTAATATATCTTTAAAAATGTGTATTATTATTTAATTAAGTTCACTGATAAAATATAAAAATTTTATTATAAAAAACAATATATCAAATAATTTCTCAAAAATCATACAATCTTATACCAATCTAATATATTGAAAATTTAAATCTGAAATTAATGCTTTTGATAGAAATTAAATAATTTGATCAGCCAAAAAGAAAAATTATCTCTTTAGTTTTTAAGATTTGTATAATTACTAGTATTTCTTTTATGCGAATTTGAGAGCAAAATAATGATTCATGCACCATTGAAAAGCAGTTATTGGATTTTCTGGAAGGACAGTTGTTAGATCTGAACCTTCCAAGTATTGGTGGAGCCACAAGCTTTGGTCATCCTCATTAGAGCTGGAGCATATATATATATATATATATATATATATATATTTTATCTTTTCTTTTTTCCCTTATTTTATGTTTACAGAAAACAGTCCTTTTCATTGTTGGCTTTACAGAATCGACTAATTCTGATTTCCTGAACTGTATCTTTTGTTTCTTTATCAATTAACATCCATCATTTTTTTTTTCTAACTCGATTCATTCTATAAACACTTCTTGCACTATTAATTAATTTAAATATTAAAATGGGTTTTGAAATAATACCTTGATTGTTTATATATTTCAAAAAAAAATTATGAAATATAATATAATTCTTCTTATTAAGTTCAGATTTTTGCCATAGATAATAGAATCTAGAAAACAGAACATTCTTGTCTTGTTATAATAAGAAAGGAAAATTTTTAATACAAAGGAAGATGGCAAGAATTAATTTTTAATTTTACCAGATGAAATGTGTCAATTAGAGCATGCTTCATGATGTTTTTCAGTGTTGCAATCGTCATAAATAGGATTGTCTATCTCTAAGCATGCAATCATATTGTTCCAAAAAATAGAAGGAAACAAACAAAAGCTCAACAGATTTGTGAATTTTTTTTTTTTTAAAGGAAAAAGATTTTTTTTATATATTTATTTTATATTCAACCACTTGTTATATATACTCATCCCACTAGAATGTTAGTCTGTTCCCAATATATCACTATTTTATTCTTTTTATTTTATTTTATTTTTCCTTTCTCATTACCCTCTGTTTCTTTTTCTTCACTGCACATTCTGATACAACTCCTAGTCTTACACTCTTCTCTTTTATCTTCTCCATCCCTCTGTCTATCAGTTTTTTTCTCAGTTCTACCTCTGCTCTTAAGTACTTTCTTTCCTAGATTCTGTTTTTTCTTTTTCTTTTTTACTGAGAGAGAAAGTGAAAGAAAAGGAAGAGTAGCCATGGAAACTGACCAGTTAAAGTCTGCAACAGAAGATCAGATGGAGATGATGATGATGATGATGCAGATGGATAAGCTCCCCGAGTTCTACGGGGCTTACAGCGACGTTGTAGAATTGCCCCCAGCTGAGCTCGCTGGTGCAAGCAGTGGTTCCAATAATAACATCAGTGCCGTGCCACATTTTGTTGAAAAGTATCCACAGGTTGGTTCACCGCCATTCATGAACCTGCCAAACACTATTTCATTCACTGGTTCAACTCCAACCCCGGTTCAGGAACCAGGAGGCTCGGGTTTCTTGTCTAGCCATGGCAGTAAAAGATGGAGAGGTGGTGCAGGGGGATTATCAGGTTGCGGAAAGAAGAATTCAATGGCTGCAATGAGGGAGATGATCTTCCGAATTGCAGCCATGCAACCGATTCATATAGACCCTGAATCAGTGAAGCCACCCAAGAGAAGGAATGTGAAGATATCAAAAGACCCTCAAAGTGTGGCAGCAAGGCACCGGAGGGAGAGGATAAGTGAGAGAATAAGGATACTTCAAAGACTTGTGCCTGGAGGAACCAAAATGGACACTGCATCGATGTTAGATGAGGCAATTCACTATGTCAAGTTTCTGAAGACTCAGGTGCAATCATTGGAAAGAGTTGCTGCTAACAGGCCAACTGGGATAGGTTTCCCTGTGGCAATGTCAAATGGGAGTTTTCAAGCTTATCAAACTACTCAAAATCTTCAGGAATTTGGAGATGCTTAGCTAGCTCAATAAAACAGGAGTCCTAGTATAAACTGATCATTTTAGACTTATTGGAATGTGAAGGAAAAAAAAAAACTTCCTTCTTCATCATCATGGATAATTGTTTGTTAATTCTCTTCATATTTAGCCATGTAATCCATGTTGTATTGCTATCAAATTCATATCCCAACTCTTCAAAGAACTAATCAAATTAATGATATTAATGGAATACATATTGTTCCATCCGTGCTATCAGAAATGATTAATTCTGCAGCACGCAAAAGAAGAACAAGTAGACAAACATAAAGGGCAGCGATATTTGCACATTGGCAAAGAGTTTCACGCTAAGCTTAATTTAAACCAAAAAACAATTATGGTAGTGGGTTGACAGGCTAAGTCTACGCCTAAGACTGTACCTTAATTTGGCCTTGGTAGCATGAAAATTCCATGCAATTGACATAAACTATGTACAGTCTTCTGCAAGTAAATTGTAACATGGGTTGAATCTAATATTAACCCATCATACGTGTCAAAGTGAAAATTGCAAGGTACCAAATTGGGTGGGATTTAAGGTGAGGTTATGGTTTATGAGTTTTCCAAGTCATTTTCGTGGGTAAAGATAGGGAGAGCGTAAATTGGAAGAGAAATGCATGGGGAAATCCACGTGAAAAACTGACAAAACCGGTGGGGTTTATCAAAGGCAATGCAGCAATTCGATGGCGTCGTTTTCCCTCGACACCTCTTCACGTGATACTCAAATTAATCTTACTTGGTCAACCAGCAATCCCTTCCTAATTAACAATCTCCTACCCTTTCAAATCTCACTTGCTCCTTCCCCCATTTCATTGACATTTTCTTCTTAAATTTATTTTTGAATAAATTTCCTCTTAAATCCTCCAATTTTAATTTTAATTTTAAATTTAAATTAATTCCATCCAAAATAATTTGATGTGATTTATTCATTTCCTCTATTTTTTCCTCAAGTTTGAGTTTGTGTTATATATAATATCGAAAATAATCATGGCTAATATACATCAAATCATGTGCATGTCTTTCACTTGACGAGCACATTCTATTTCAAAACAAAGCAGATTCGAATTGAAAAAATGTCGATGCTTCAAGGATCATGCTATTTATTCCTGGTTACCCTGAATCCCAATTCATTCTAACTCAATCTAGGAGATACAAAACTAAATTGAAAAAAAAAAAATAATTAAAGGGGCAGATATATAATAACAAGAAATGGTCAAACATGCTATCAGAAAACCCATGTGAGATATCCCACTAAGGTCCGACATCAGCACATCGAGGGATTACTGCATTTCAGCAAAGGGGAGCCCCCTTGTCCTGCAAACTTAAGGCATAAACTCAAGCAATCCCCAAGTGCACTGTATTTTTGAAGACATGCTTTTAATATCTTGAAATATCTTAGGGGATGATCGATGCATGAAAAAAATGTTACTACATGAATTCAAGACTGCAGAAATGGGAAATTTCAAGCAAGTTCAAGAAGGTTTGCTGAGCATATGGAAGCAGGTAACCATGAGAAAAGAACAAAACATTATAATATGTTTGTTGGTTGGTCGGATTAGATTTTAGTGAGGAAAAGGGTCCCCTCCTGTGGAACAAGGACACAGTCTAATCTCTTGGGACAATATATTCTATTCTCAATCTGTCCTATTTGAGGGGAGGGATGTATCATTGTAGAATCATGGAAGTTTTGTCCCAATGCTGCTCCTAGAATTTTGAAATGCTTAAGATGGAAGGAGGGGCATTTCTTCTAGGGGTTTGACACTGTAAAAAATTCAGTGACTGATAAAAGTATATATCCCTTCGAATTAGGAAAAAAAAAAAATCGTGAATCAAATTCAAAATTTAATTTAATCGATTTACACCCTTTTTTTAGATATAAATTTTAATGAATATAAAGTTTAAGATAGTGAATCAAATTGAAAGATCATTATATTCTAGGCAGCCTTACATGTTTTTGGGTTTCCAACTGTCCATTATGTGAACATATGACTCAGGCCCAAAAGTAAAAATATGACTACAAGAACAAGATGAAACATCCCAGGCCTTGTTGATGTAACCCATGGAGCCCTTCCATAATTTTCCCTAAGTAATCAAAATAAAATATTCTAAGGTTGGGTCACAGACCATATAATTTACCCTAATTATTAAGATGCTTATCATTTTTAACCTGTTATTTAATTAGATGAATGATTATCTAATATATAGTTTGTGAGTTTATAAACGAAATTAAGATGATAATATATATTTTGTAATAAATATTAAAAAAATAAAAAAATAAAGTGAGATATATGTAATTATCGTTTGTAAAGTTTAAAAATTTTACTAATAATATATTAGATAATTATCATTTAAAAAACGTTTTATAGTATATAGAGGTGATATTCGATAAAAAAATATATAAAAATTACAAATAGACGAATCGAGTCGGATTTGAATTGAATTATTTCGGATCAAATCGTTTTGAATAAAAAAATCAAATCATTTTAAATTTAGATAAAATTAAATTTAAATTAAAAAATGGAATCATTTTGAGTTCTTAATAATTTTGTACTCTCTCACCTCACATCTCACTTCTTGGAATAGATTTATATTACAAACCTTCTCTAAAAGTAGTGTAAACTCAAAGAAACTAATTCTCGTAGATCCCAATAATAGTGCATATTCAGATTTGTTACACAACACATAATTGCTTATATAACAAATCTTCTTGCTTTTAAGAGCAAATGTTTTCGTAGTGGAAAGTTAGGAAAACTCCAACTCAAAAACTGATCGCAATTAAGCAATTCTTTCAACCAATTCTTTGAAATTGCTTGCCAAAACTCGCCTCTAATCCTGGGTAGCGATCAAGACCAGAACTCTCCTCATTAGCAATGGCGGTAGTGCTGTGCTATCACAACATATTGGGATCGACCGATAATGCAGAAATCAAATAGAGATGGTGGTTCTCTTTGCGACGATCACGTAGATTCCATATTTAACAAATTCCATTATCGACTAAAGCCAGCAGGGAAGGTAGATTGTTAAGCATTTCTAATTCTATACTATGTAGTTTATAGTCCTTTTCTTTGTGTTAAAGGTCTTTAATTTCCATCCATTATAAATATAACAGCTCCTTTAATAATTCCCGCTAATTAGTATTCAGTTTTGAGACATTGACACAGCAACTCATTGTATTTTCATTTGCTCCCGAGCCATGGCTAGAGATGAGAATGGATTTTGCGACCATTATTTTCTACTCAACCCTGAAGAAGCAAGTTGCTTTGATCTTTTTACCCTACTTTTTTCCTCTGAATTGGAAAAAAGAAGATTCATTGACTGTCCAGGGCACCAATGTAATAATTTTCGTTGTAGATGGATCATCTTCGTCTCGGTTCTTGTTCAGAAACTCCTCATTTTAGGGACAGAACCTTTAGCCCTTGTGGGGAATGTGCAGGAGACGTGGCTAAATCTTTTATCAATCAACTGCGGATTATCCAAGCTCCTACTAAATCTCATAACAGGTTTCGTCTGCTTCTGTTTGTAGTACTCCTTTTTTCATGTATTAAGGAAAAAAAAAAAAAAAACAAGAGCTGCTTGAAAAGTATTTGCTTTAAGACAGAGTCGATCGTTTGCATGAAAACTCATTTTTGCATGATGATCGATTGTTTTGTCGCTAAAAATGTTTAAAGTACAACGTACGAGTAAGAGATGGGGTTTAATCGTGCAGGTAAATTAGTGTGGCCTGACAAATCATCGGCGACGTTCAGGTCGATGATGGGACACGTCGACACTCGCATTGAATTAGACAAGAACATTAAACCTGGTGACAACAAGTATATAGCATCGCTGTCTATGATGGCTTCGAAAATATCGTACGAGAATAAAGCCTTCATTAAAACCGTAATCAGAGAACATTGGAAGGTATGTTCTTTTGCATTCAAGGCAATATTTAAGATATAATTACTGATTACTTTGGAAATTATATGAACTAATTAATAAAATTACATTGACGATGATTGCTCTTACCTTTTTTTCAACCTTTTTGGAGCAGATGAAATTCTTGAAGTCTTATAATTTCTGGAACGGTACGTGAGATTCAAGCTTATGTAATCGTTTTCCAATGGCAAAATTATCTTGCACATATATATATATATAGACACACACCATTATTTATATGTTGAGATCTCTGTTTTTTTTTTTTTTTTTTGAGCATCATTAATTAAAATGGCAAGAAAGAGAGCTGCAGGGAAAGTGTTTCCGAAGATGTTTATTAACAGGATTATTATCCTATATTAGCTCCACAAGCAGGCCCCATGTTTTATTTTCTTTTTTAATTATTTTTTTATATTTTTTTAATATCCTCTCTAAAGTATGTATTACCTTTTAATTTACTCATAAAATTAAAAAATTTCATTGACAATAAATAGGAATGTAAACGAACAGAACGTTCGGTGAACCGTTCGTGAACCGTTTGGTTACTGTTCGTTTATGTTCGTTTATTAAGTTTAACAAACGAACACGAACAATATTTTTTGTGTTCGTTTATTAAACGAACGAATATGAATAGAGGTGTGGTTCGTTCGTTTATGTTCGTGAACAAACTCGTTTATGTTTGTTTATTATTCGTTCGTTTAAAATGTCATTTGTTGTTCGTTCGGTTATGTTCGTTTATTGTTCGTTTAATGTTCGTTTGTTGTTTGTTTGTAATTTATTAAAGTATTAAAATTGCTTATATTATATAATTATATAAGTTATATGTTATATAATTATAATATATACTAAAATATTAAAATCGTGTTTAGTGCATATTTTATTTATTTTATACTTTAAAATTTTTAGTATTAATTTTTGAACTTTTAATGTATTAATTCTTAAATTTCGTTGTGTTATATTTAAGAATTTTAATTGGATGATTTTAAATTGTATTATTGTTTATTTAAGATTTAGTATTTATGTAAGATTTTTAATATTTAATATTTAATTTTCAATTTGTATTAATATTTAACGTATTCACGAATGAAAACGAACAGTATTAAAAAATAAACGAACGAATACGAACGAACACCTTAACGAACACAAATGAACACGAACAACATTAAAAAATAAACAAACGAACATGAACATCAATCATTCGTTTGTGTTCGGTTCGTTTACAGCCCTAACAATAAATATAAATATGATAGCTTAAATAGAAATCATGTGAAAAGCCAAACGGCATCATCACGTATCCACGAATTACGTTGTTTTTTTTTTTTATTCTTGCATAAGCCAACTTGGTTTAATTATGACAAAATATTGTTGTTTGAAGTCAGTCTGATGATTTGGAGTTTATACTTACTAATATTTAAGACATATAACAATTCATATGCAGAGAATGTTGGTATTAAAAGATTTGATGTGGGGATTGAAGAACAGGAATTTTTTGAGTAAGGTTTAAGACTTGGAAAACAGGAAAAGAATTGAAAAGAAACAAAAATAAGAAAGAAAAAAAAACTTCGAATATTAATTATGCTCTTTATTTAAACCCTAATTCGGTCATTTTATTCGCAGATTTCGTGGAACATTTTTCAACCCAAGCCTACATGCTCCAAGACACACGGGCTAACCCTAACTTGATTGTGGTTGCATTTAGAGGCACCGATCCATTTGATGCCCATGACTGGCGATCCGACTTTGACATTTCCTGGTATGAGCTTCAAGACATGGGTAAGTCGAAGACCCACAGTGGTTTTATGAAAGCTCTGGGACTGCAAAAGAACCAGGGCTGGCCCAAGGAGATCCAACAAGGCAGTGACCAACGTCAATTTGCTTACTACACTCTCAGAGAAAAGCTGAGAGAGGTTTTGCAGGAGAATCCGGAAGCCAAGTTAGTATTGACAGGGCATAGCTTTGGTGGGGCATTAGCAGTTCTGTTTGTTGCTGTGCTAATGTCACATGAGGAGGAATGGTTGTTGGAGAGATTGGAAGGGATTTACACCTTTGGGCAGCCAAGGGTTGGGGACGAGAAGTTTGGGGAGTTCATGAAGGAGAAGCTGAGTAAATTTAATGTGAACTATTTCAGGTATGTTTACAACAATGACATGGTGCCTAGGATTCCCTTCGACGACAATAACCTCTTTTTCAAGCATTTTGGACCCTGCCTCTATTTCAATAGCTGCTATAAAGGGAAGGTAAGTTCCCCTTTACAGAGTTTAGTTTTGATTTGAAAACAATAGGGGTGGTTAATCGGCTTACTAATCCTTAACACGATAATACGACACAAGAAAAAATGAAAATAATACTAATATTTGGTAAAAACCAAAAATTATGTTTTGCATTTGACATGTCAATACAAATTTTACTCTGAAATATTCATGTTTTATGTGACATCATGAATCACTAGGTCTAGTTAATGGTTTTGAAAGTAAGATTTTGCAATGCAGATTTTGTCTGAGGAACCCAACAAGAACTACTTCTCTCTGCTATGGGTGTTACCAAAGATCATGACTGCAGTTTGGGAGCTTATAAGGAGTTTCATCATACCTTACAGGAAGGGTCCAGAGTACAGGGAAGGCTGGCTTCTGAGAATGTGGAGGATAACTGGATTAGTATTACCAGGAATATCAGCTCATTTACCCCATGATTATGTCAATTCTACTCGATTGGGAACCTTGCCCCTGGATCCTCAGTTTCCAGACCACCTACACGAACACGAACTGAAATAGATTGAAAATGATAATTCAATACTCACAGAGCTCGTTACTGGCAGAGCTGAATAACTAGAAGGATACATTTCATGATCATGTATGCAGAAATCAGAATAAATGTGTGAAAGTAGATTTTCTATTTATAATCATCCTGAAACTAAGCTGCATTTGTGGCATTTAGAAGTTGTAATGACAAAGTAGAAATGCTTTGCATCTATTTGTTCTCATCAATTCTATGGCTTGTTATGAGAAAAGAAGGTAAAAGAGAAAAATGATATTTCCATTTCCATGGCGAACTGTCATAGTAAGAAAAAACTTTTTACACACATACATGCATATAGGATTTTATTTGTCAAACATTCAGGAAATGTTGAAGTCCCGGGACATGGCAATTGGTGTTCTTGCACTAATCAGGAACCTTGATAGAGGTACTGGCGCTTCGTTCAAGCAAAACTGCGTGAGACCAATTTATCATCAGTATAATAGTTGCTTCATGTACAATATTCATCAGCTCACAGGTCTTCGATCCTCAAACTGGTAAGAGATAAGATGAAATAATGTAAGCACGTAACTTAATGACCAGGGAAATAAAGCTTTTGTGTTAAGTGGAGACATTTCCATTTTCTACATTCACTAAATTACATGCAAAAAAGTAAACAATCATGCAACTTGTTACTCATCGAGAGGAAGATGCACCTTAAAATGCCTAATAGTCAAAACATGAAGCAGCTTGTTTACATGGGATGTTGAAGTACCAGTTTAAAACGCAAAAATAATTACTGTGTTTGGCAAGTGCATTGACCTGCATCTGAGATGGAGCTTAGGGTGCCTCACCATTTTATATGAATGATACTGTATTTGTGTTACTCTCCATATCAAGGAACTCATTATTCCAACATGTAGATATTGTAAAATCTTAAAGCACAAGCATATAGAAATTCCTTCAGTAATTGTATGATACGTTATAACTGTCTAAACTAAGAATCAACTAATGATTCACATAAGTGCGAGCGAAGATCGAGGAGAAGAAAAATCCCTTGACCAGTTATGTAACATGTTTGCCAGAATGTCATGTTAATTCTCCTTGCCATCATACTTTTAATTTGAAAAAGTTTAGCGAAAAAATTGAAAAAAAACCACCATTCCAAGCAGAAGTTACCAGGCATTTCAGGACTGATTGAACCAGTAAATGATAGCTATGTGAGGCATCAGAATGCATGGCAAGAGAAGCAACCACTCAAAGAACCTATCTGGCGGGTTCTACTGAATGATATCGCCTTATCTGAGGTCCTTGTAACTTGATGGGCCTGGTTGGCTAACATCGAACTTCTCATTTCTTGGGCTCTTTTCTGAGCTGACCTCAGCTTATTCATTATTTTATCTATTGACGACGATCTCTTCTTTTCTAGCTTCATCTGAAATACATTGTTATGTCAGTAATGATGAGGATAGTAAGTTTTTGGGATGCTAGGTCTGTTGCATTTTCGCCACAGATTATTAAAATTTGCAGTCATGATTTCTCTTTTTTTACTAGTTTTATCTTAAAAAAGTATATTCTATTTAAGAAATATAACTAGAACCAAAACATTTTCCCAGAGAAAGAGCAAGTAACGCTATCTACAGATTTCCATTTCATCAAGATGTTACATGATAGCTTCAACAAAGGAAAGGAATATTAAAATCATACTGCTAGAGATATTTTATTTTTACCACATCAAGGTTGATCATTGACTTAAATATCTCTTTACGATTACTTCAATCGTGAATAGAAAAGTACTTAAGGAAAAAGCAACCTCTAGTTTCCTTATGGCTGCCTCAGCTTTTGCCTTCTGCAGGTTCTCCCACGCCGTGATTTTGGCTTCTTCCCTTTTAAGCCTGCAAAGGAGAAAGAAAGATGTTGAAAATATGAAAATCGATCAAATCTGTTCAGTAAACATTTCAATCTCTTCCAAAGTTCGCTTATATATCAACCTGAAGATAAAGATGAACATTTCAAAAAAACCTTTCACCTAACTAGGATAGGATTTGCTTGATTAGAGGAATAAGTTGGATGCAGTTTCTTAGGGCAGATCCATGAGTGACAAAGGCACTTCCACACAAAATAGCATCTCAAAA
Source organism: Firmiana major (assembly GCA_033439115.1). Lineage (NCBI taxonomy): Eukaryota > Viridiplantae > Streptophyta > Magnoliopsida > Malvales > Malvaceae > Firmiana > Firmiana major. Next base: position 50,142,645 of record CM065909.1, read on the forward strand.
CAGACATGAGGCTCATAATTTTTGCTAAATTAAGCCTTATATTGCAATCATTTAAAGCTAGTCTTTGAGGAAGAATGTCATTGGGGTTCAAACAGAGAACAAAAATGTTTGATTGGAAACTTTTAGCTTTAATTGAAGAGATCTTCCAGTGCTTGATAGATAGAGATATTGACTCCTTGTGTTAAGGCATTTTTATCAGTCAAATTTAGGCAGTCACTTCCAATGTTGTTGATCTAAATCCTACAAAACCGACACAACAGGACAAAAGAAATAGATGAGACGTAGTAGTAAAGTAGACATACTTGGAAATGTTCTTTGCTGTCTCTGTCACATCCCAGGTTGATGTACAAGTATCAACAGCTCTCTTTCTCCAGTGATCAACAATTTCAGAGCTCTTCCAAGTGTTTCGAGCTCTATGCTTCTTTGACCATCTAGTCATGGTGACTCTTTCATCTACCTGCACATCTCTCACTTCTGATTTAGAGGAATGAATGCTCTGCAGTTCCATGATAGGTAGAGAAGAGGGGGTGGAGGGAGAGAAAGAACGTCTTCCTTTCGGCGAAGAGTGGGTGCTACCCTGTGGGCTCATTTGGGTTGCCATGTCTCTTCTTGAAACGGTACGAGAAATATCAGTAGCTGCATCCTTGACCGCATCAAGATTTTCATCTACATCTTTGATGAAAAACCAATAGGAAAGATAAGATGTATGAAGGTACAATTGGCTTAAGAATAACCATAATAAAAACAACATATCTCCCGAAGTTAAGATTCGGAAAATGGCCTATATTGATACTCAGGGATCATCATATTATGAAAAAGAAACATAAAGTTCAATAATTTGACAAATGTAGAGAAATAAAAATCCTATAGTGCTCGTGTCTACTTGTCTCAACTTGAGGATTCTTTAATATTTAAATGGTTCGTATATCAAGAGGTGGGTTCTTTAATCATTATAGCACTTAATTAGTAACTTTTTTGGATAATTACATTAGTAACTCATAAAAAATAACATTTAATAAAAAGGGGTTTTAATTTAAGAATTTAAATCAAATGATCAGTTTTGATTTATCTGTAATGCATCAAATATAAAGTTTTAATCTAAGATTAGATTAATTAGGATGCCAAGACAATAAACATGGAGAAAAAAACTTTCATAATAGATTGTATAATATTTGAAATGCACTGTTCATGTGGAGATGATTTATGTAAGTCAAAGCTCATATTATCATCCAATTCAGAAGTTTTGTAAAAGATGGACATGTACCTTGAGAAGGCAACGATGGTGGATTGACTACCGCAGAGCATCCATGGACGCTAACAGAACGTGCCATGCAAGGCTCAGTCCGAACAGCAAATCCTCCACCATGACCACGAGAATTAATTGCCAAACCATCTGCTGCAATTACACCAGCTGAAAAAGGAGAACCAGCCATGGAATTCCCAGTGTGCCCTCCATCAAACATGTGCATCACAGGCGAGTACAACGAATAGTAAGCAATCCCAGGAGGACCAAGTGGACCACTCTTTGATTTCGGTCTTCTTTGTGGAGGCACGATGGATTGCCTCACACCACCATCCCCAGAAACAGGACTAAAAATCCACCTCTCAGCATCTTCCCACTTTGAAGGTAAAGTCTTTCCATTGTTAAAAGGCAACACCCCAGCAGCATTCCCCTGCCTCCTTCCACCATTGTTATGCAACGGCACACGCTCAGAACTCCAACCCTTCTGCATCCCAACACTCGAATGATGATGATGATGATGATGATGATGATAATTGGGAGTCCCGGGACTAGGAAATGCACTCGATTTCCTTGTCACAAGAGAGCTTTTCTTCATAGTCCCCAACCGTGGAGACGAAGCAGAGACATTATTTAGATCTAAAGAAGCCGGTCTTCGCCGATCAGGATTTTTCAACAAAGCTTCAGATCTAGTACTCCTATCCTGACACTCTATATTAGAAAAAAAAATCCAATTCACAATTATTACTTTTTCGAAAAAAATTAAGCTGGAAAAAACAACTTTAAAAAAGAAACTAAAGGTACCTTTAAGAGCACGAGAGAATGAGTTTCTAGCTGAATCTATGAGTTGAATTTCCTCCTCTATATGAGCTGCATCGTTTTCTTCTTTTTGAACTGCGTATTATTGCAGAAGGGAAAAGGGAGGGGTGGACAGTGACAATGAGTGAGTGAGTGAATTTGAAGTTTTTTGGGCTTATTCGTTGTTTTCTTTTTCCTTTTTTCGGTGCAGTTTCAATTTTAACTTTTTCAAGAGAATCTAATAATGAAAGAAAATATTGCGAGTACCTTTCACTTTTTCTCCTTTTCTGGAGAGACGACTGTGCTTATGGACTGTCATAGCTTTGTTTGGATCTGGATCTGGTCCACTCGAACTCTCATTCTGATCTCCTCCTTCATGTCCTGCCAAATGCTGCAAAAGTATTCACATTTCAAACATTAATTTCTTCTCCTCTTTTCAAAAAAATAATCGATAAGAAAAAAATGGCATGCAAATTTATCGACATTCAACAAGCATCGATCACAATGTAACACTGTTACAGCTTCCTCTTGTTATGCATTGCACTGAAAAATTGTTGAAAGATTGGAGAAGTTACTAAAGAGAGTTCGGAAGTGAGAGAATCGTGATCGTGAGCATCGGAAGCAAAAGAGCAGCGATCGACACTAGCGGAAGCCGAAGAGAAGAGGCTGAAATTCGATTCCAGAGTGAATATAACAGAGTCAGGGCTCGCATCTCGAGCTCTATAACCTGATCTCACTGAGTTTTGCTCGTGAAACCCTAGCTCCGCCATTTTTCTTCAAAGCTTTCGCTTCTCCACTTCTTCCTCAAACGTCGGCCATTTTCTGTCGCTTATTCTTGCATTATCGGGTTGAGTTAAAAGACGAAGGCCTTTTGTAAAACCTTTTGTAAGTAGCGGGTTTGCTGCTTTTACGCCCGTTTGTTATAATGAAAGTAAATATTTTGCGCTGCAATTTAATTGGGCGCAAAGTGATTACAATATTTATTATCAAGAAATTTGGATATAAAGTGATTGTAACTACAATCACTTTACATCCAAAAGCTGCAAAGTGATTGCAGTCCAAAGAGGCTGTAATCACTTTGCGACATTGACTGTAAAGTTAATTTTACTCAATTTTATCAAAATTACTCTTTTACAAAAAACACAAAAATACTTTTATGGATGTTATAGGTAATTATCATACATAAAAAATATTTTATAAGGACTAAAATAAATTATTATGACATTATTTAAAAATAATAGATGAATTAAAATTTAAATTAATAATACATGAATTTGTAAATTAATAAATTTGTAAATTTAAATTAATAAATGAATTTGTAATAATTTACTCATTAAAATTTAAATTAATAATTATGAAAATTTAAAATTACAAATAATGAGTAATATTAATAATATAATTTTATATCATTTACATTTTCATTTTAATTAATTTTTTCATTGCATTAAAATCGTTTTTTATAGTTATGGGTATTTTTGGAATTTGACACAACTTTCCCAACAAAGTGAATGCATACCAAACGTTGTAAAGTTACTTTCTCTACAATTTAAACATAACTTTACATTGCATACCAAACACTGCAAAGTTATTTTCTCAGTAATCACTTTCCCAGCAATCACTTTCCCAGCAATCACTTTACGCTGCAATCACTTTCCCTCTAAAATACCGAACGGCCCCTTAATGTAACGGGTTTTGGTTGTTTTGGACTAGTGATTTTGACTGACTTTAAATTGACTGAAAAGCCCTTTGATGTATGATTATTTAGGATTAATTATGAGGGTAATATCGACTTTGTGTTATTATTTTGTTAGAGAAATTACGGGGTTGCATGTTCCGATAGAATATTTTTTGATAAAAACGGATTTGATTATTCTCTTCGTGTAAGACAAATTATGGGCATTAAACGATGGTGTCCATTAGGAAAAAAACGGTACCGTTTCAGGAGATTTTGGAAAAGTAAAGTTGAAACAAAGAGGAAATTGAGATTGGGAGTGCGAGTATTTTTAATATTTAGTTCAAGTCATTTTATTTTTATAATATATAATTAAAAATTAATAAATTAAATATAATAAATTGAGTTCGAATCTATTAAATGAAATTAGAATGATTTAAATATTCTGTCACATTGAATTCGAATTTATTATTATATTATCTTACTTCAATTCGATTACATTTTTAATTAAGATTTAATAAAAACAATTATTCTTTCTTTAATAAATCCTAGTCTCGATGGAAATATGGAATTGGCGAGAAAACTATATTAAAATAAAATTTATTTTTTATTAAGAAATTTGAGAATAAAAAAAATACAGCAATTAGATTTATTGAATGTCTTATTTTAAAAGTATTTAGATGAATAATTTGCCTAGCTTCATATTATTATATGATTCAAAAAAAAAAAAATACTTTGATTATGCATCTAAGTCATGATAACTACTAATTGTTATACTCAAAATTAGACCCCACATGATGGAAATGGATTATTCTCCAAAGCTAATTCAACAAATTTTGAACTGTATAAAAACACGTTACCCGCAATTAACTCTATTAATCTTTAATCTTTAGCGTCTAAGTAAGTTGTGTTCATTGACTAATTTAAAATGTTGGGCCCAAATTTATGTTACAAAGTCAGACAAAAGCACATTTCCACCGAATTAATTGTTGTCCTTATTGAAGGTGCTAAGCCTAAAAACGATCTAATACTTTAAGCTTATAATCATACAGTAAAAAACAGTTGGCCTCAAGTATAACGTTCAAACATTTAAATTACACTTAACATGAAAGATGAACAATATATGATATTATATATGTTCTTCAATGCGATTTTGAAATTTTTTTAAACAGATAATGATCTTTCTTTATCACCCAAAAAATCGTTTTTATAATAATAATAATAATAAAACTGAATTGATGGTGGTCGTGTCACCAGGATCTAAGCGTACAACTGACCGCCAACCAGGAGTCTCCCGCACGGCCTGGGGCAGAGTCTCCCGCACGGCCTGGGGCAGAGTCTCTTGCACAGCATGGGGCAGAGTCTCCCGCACGGCCTGGGGCAGAGTCTCCCGCACAGCCTGGGGCAGAGTCTCTTGCACAGCATGGGGCAGAGTCTCCCGCACGGCCTGGGGCAGAGTCTCCCGCACAGCCTGGGGCAGAGTCTCCCGCACGGCCTGGGGCAGAGTCTCCCGCACGGCCTGGGACAAAGTCTCCCGCAAGGCCTGGGGCAGAGTCTCCCGCACAGCCTGGGGCAGAGTCTCTTGCACAGCATGGGGCAGAGTCTCCCGCATGGCCTGGGGCAGAGTCTCCCGCACAGCATGGGGCAGAGTCTCTTGCACAGCCTGCGGCAGAGTCTCCCGCACAGCCTGGGGCAGAGTCCCCCGCACGGCCTGGGGCAGAGTCTCCCGCACAGCTGCGGCAGAGGTCCCTCGCACAGCCTGCGACAGAGTCCCCCGCAGCTGCTTGGCCCGAAGCGCGACAGAGTGCTCTACCACTCTGTCGCGGCCTAGACACGCGCCTGGGTCTCAGCCCGAACCGACTCAGAAGCCTATAAATATGAGGTGAGCCCTCTGAGATCGGGGATCCAAGAATCGATCCAAAATTCAAGAAAAACAGGGAGAATACTTAAACACTCTGATTTAAGCCATAAACTCCCCTTTTCTTACATACACCAACTCCCGATCACTGACTTGATCGTCGGAGTGCGCGTGCAGGGAATAATCCCTGCCCCCTCTGATCCTTGTTGTTTTTACAGTACATACGAAGAACACGTGGAACGGATTGCATCGACATCACCTCCTCGTCAATAGTGCAATCGGATTACGTGAAAGGTAAATTACTGTTGCTGTCAGGTAGGCAACATCAATTGGCGCCGTCTGTGGGAATCTGGACAAAAAGTCAGGTTCTCTATCAAAATGGGGAGGACGCGTTCGGCAGCAGAGTTGACAGGAGGGCGGAATTCTGTAAGTCCCCCTGCCAGATCGGAACGAAGGAAGAGACACAGTGAAAGGGCTCAAGCAGAACCCTTAGTCTCCCTGGAAGAATTCGACGCCCTGAAGCGCAAAAATGAAGAGGCTACGACAGCCCTGAGAGCCATGGTGAGCTTCTTCAGAGAGGCTCTCCCCCAATTCAGCTTACCCCATGAAGTACAACAGTTAGTGGGGGAAAGCACTCCTAGGCAGACCTATGAGAGAGGTCAGCCTTCCAGCCTGGTAAACGCTGGACAAGAGGCAGGAACGCCACACAACGCTACTGCCGATCCAGCGAAACAGAGCATACCCTTAGCTCCCAGGCGACAGAGTCCACCCTCAGCTCCCAGGCGGCAGAGTTCGCCGATTGTGTGGCAGAGTTCCCCCGTAGCTCAACGACGACAGAACTCTCCCACGGACAACATGCGACAGAGGTATCCTACATCGCATGCGAGACGATGCACTCCCACTGCTTGTAGGCGGCAGAGTTCTCCTCTGCCCAATGTGCTGCAGACTTCTCCTATCGCGGCTCAGCGGCAGAGTTCTCCCGCAGTCCATAGGCGGCAGAGTTCACCTCTGCCCAATGTGCGGCAGACTTCCCCTCTGGCTGCCAGGCGACAGAGTTCTCCCGCAGCCCATAGGCGGCAGAGTTTTCATACCTGCCGCAGGTCATCCCCTGTGGAGTTGGAACATGACCTAAGGGCACATAGAGCTGGGGAGCAACGAAGACAAGGAGATTTTGACCCACAAGATATCAAGTCCCGTAGTCAGAGGTACTGGAAGAGGTATTTACCAATCGGACTCTTCTAGACCGGAAGGGACAGGACCTTACTCAGCTCGAGGGTCGGAGGACGTGGAGAAGGTCGTCCAAAGGATCCTCGAGAAGAAAAGGCTAGTGTCTCCGGAGGACGGACAAAGGAGGAGGATCCCATTCAGTCCGGAGATCATGAACAAACCCTTGCCGAAGAAGTTCAAAATGCCTTCTATGGCTACTTATACCGGCAAAGCGGATCCCTACGACCATATTCAGAGTTATGAATCCCTCATGCTGCTTCATGGATGGGAGGACGAAATCATGTGCAGAGCTTTTTCTCTCACATTGTCCGGGCACGCTCTGAAATGATTTAACGGGCTGAGCAAAGGTTCAATCTCCTCTTTCGACGAGTTGAGAAATGAGTTCCTCAAAGTGTTCATGATTCACAGCCAGAGGAAGAAAGACGCTACCTACCTACTCACGCTTAAACAAGGAAATAGAGAATCCTTGAAGAGCTATGTAGATCGCTTCCGAGATGCAACCTTGGAGGTGGAAGATCTACCAGTAGGGGTAGCCTTGGCTGCGATGCTGCAAGGGACAAGCTCAGAGAAGCTGCAAGAATCCCTCTCTCTTGATCAACCTCTGACGATCTCCGATCTTTTTGCTAGGGCTGATAAATACATGGCCCAAGAAGAGGTCATGAGAATGATACAGCCCAGGGAGGCTAAAGAAGGAAAGAAGAGAGAGAGGGACGCGCCTGAGAGAAGCTCCCAAAGACCCGTGAGAGTAGACAAAGCCCCCAGGCTCAGGTATGAAGGCTATACCAGACTGAACGAGCCTCGTACTGCAATACTGGCAGCAATTGAGGGGGCGGGACTACTGGAATTCCCCAAGAAGAAGATGGGAGATGTAGGCCAAAATCCTGAAGCCTACTGTGAATTCCATGGTGCTCACGGACACTCGACAGAGAGGTGTAAAGACTTGATGGACCAGTTAGAAAGACTGGCCAGAGAGGGCAAGATCAACCGCTTCCTATGGAGAAGCGAGAGACCCCGTTATCCTCCGCGTGACCAAAAGAAATGACCGTCTGCGGACCGGGGCAAATAATAACAATAGGCGGGATAGGCCAAGAAACGAAGCAGTTAGGTCTGCAATTCCCCGTGCTAATCCGCCAAACAACGAGCCATAAGAGCCTGAGGCGCTATGTGTCACTGTGGCCAGACGTAGTTCAACCGAGCCGTAAGAGCCTGAGACGCAAGGCTTCACTGTGGCCAGGCATAAAATATACGATTAACCACAAAGGCCTGAGGCGCTATGCGTCCCTGTGGCCAGGCGATAAAAATATCAAGGCTATAAAAACTAAAGACGCATACACGTCACAGTAATCAAGCCTTAAACAACTATACGCTCACACAAATACATTCAAAGACGCAAAAGAAAACCGTGAGGGCTGCCCTTGGTTCGGGCCCTGCGAACGCAGGCTGCCAACGGGCCAGAGCCAAAGCGCCCTTGGTTCGGGCCCTGCGAACGCAGGCTGCCAACGGGCCAGACCCAAAGCGCCCTTGGTTCGGGCCCTGCGAACGCAGGCTGCCAACGGGCTAGACCCAAAGCGGACAATTCGGTTGCGTGGCCACTGGCTGAGCTAAGACCACAGCATACACGAATACATTCGAACATGCAATTAACCAAGCCGTAAGAGCCTGAGACGCTCTGCGTCACTGTGGCCAGGCGTACAATTAACCAAGCCGTAAGAGCCTGAGACGCTCTGCGTCACTGTGGCCAGGCGTACAATTAACCAAGCCGTAAGAGCCTGAGGCGCTATACGTCACTGTGGCCAGGCATAAAAGATCTAATTAACTGAATCCTCTTTCGCAGGAAAAGTTCCTACCAAAGAGTGGGGAGCAATTGATGGTGGTCGTGTCACCAGGATCTAAGCGTACAACTGACCGCCAACCAGGAGTCTCCCGCACGGCCTGGGGCAGAGTCTCCCGCACAGCCTGGGGCAGAGTCTCTTGCACAGCCTGGGGCAGAGTCTCCCGCACGGCCTGGGGCAGAGTCTCCCGCACGGCCTGGGGCAGAGTCTCTTGCACAGCCTGGGGCAGAGTCTCTTGCACAGCATGGGGCAGAGTCTCCCGCACGGCCTGGGGCAGAGTCTCCCGCACAGCCTGGGGCAGAGTCTCTTGCACAGCATGAGGCAGAGTCTCCCGCACGGCCTGGGGCAGAGTCTCCCGCACGGCCTGGGGCAGAGTCTCCCGCACGGCCTGGGGCAGAGTCTCCCGCACGGCCTGGGGCAGAGTCTCCCGCACGGCCTGGGGCAGAGTCTCCCGCACAGCCTGGGGCAGAGTCTCTTGCACAGAATGGGGCAGAGTCTCCCGCACGGCCTGGGGCAGAGTCTCCCGCACAGCATGGGGCAGAGTCTCTTGCACAGCCTGGGGCAGAGTCCCCCGCACAGCCTGGGGCAGAGTCCCCCGCACGGCCTGGGGCAGAGTCTCCCGCACAGCTGCGGCAGAGGTCCCTCGCACAGCCTGCGACAGAGTCCCCCGCAGCTGCTTGGCCCGAAGCGCGACAGAGTGGTAGAGCACTCTGTCGCGGCCTAGACACGCGCCTGGGTCTCAGCCCGAACCGACTCAGAAGCCTATAAATATGAGGTGAGCCCTCTGAGATCGGGGATCCAAGAATCGATCCAAAATCCAAGAAAAACAGGGAGAATACTTAAACACTCTGATTTAAGCCATAAACTCCCCTTTTCTTACATACACCAACTCCCGATCACTGACTTGATCGTCGGAGTGCGCGTGCAGGGAATAATCCTTGCCCCCTCTGATCCTTGTTGTTTTTACAGTACATACGAAGAACACGTGGAACGGATTGCATCGACATCACCTCCTCGTCAATAGTGCAATCGGATTACGTGGAAGGTAAATTACTGTTGCTGTCAGGTAGGCAAGATCAAATACTAAACTCAATAATTAATACATGCTTCTTCTTGTACTGAAAGAGGTGAATTCGAGTTGTTTTGGATGGCCTATTATCAGAACAAGACAGTGTTTGGACGTGAAACATAAAAATAAGAAGGTAGTCAACGGGGAAATTGTTGTTGCAACGTGTTTTTCTTGTATCCTGATGCAACAGCTAGCCGAATGGAATTATGGGTGGCATCAAATCTTTATGTGCCCACCAAAGGTGCCGCGCTACGTGGAAGTATCATCTGCTTTCTTCCTACTCAGCTTCCATGGATATATGTCAACAGTTTCCATGGAAGCTTTCATTTTTATTTTTTATTTTTGCATGCATCATGCATGTGATCTATCAGACTTTCATGGGAATGGAATAATAAAACAAACTAAAGCAAAGCAGCTCCCCAAGCTCTTACTTCCTTTCTCTTCTTGGCAACTAACAGCACTCGTTGCTTCTCAAAGAATTTTGTGTAGGGAAAAGGCACTACTCAGCACTATATTTATTACGTAAATTGACGTATCGTAGCAGAAGAAAGTGAAATCCTGGAGAAAAGAAAGAATTCACCATCCCCATAATTTGTACTCTCGGTTGTCGACTGGACAGCCTGGAGCCATGCCCCGGTCAAATTATCGATTTACAGGGTCTCTCTAGTCTCTGGTCTACAGCCTCCAGTCTTAGTAACGAAAAGTAGATGTATAATTTTGATGACAAAAGATATGATGAAATGCTTCGGTAAGAGCAGCCCATGTTTGTAGGTTCCTCGGCGAGTTGGGTGTAACATCATAATCACGCCTAGACATTGAGAATCTACTATAGTATATATAGACTTGAAATTATATTTGTTACATCATGTTAATATATATAAGAGGATTTAGTTATATATGTATAAAATTAATTTAATTTTACACATTTTTTATTTATTTTTTTAATTCGATCATAAAATTTTATGTTGCATTTACAAATAACGCACGTAAAATTTCAAGTTAATTGAAGAAATCTAATTATTTGTTTATAATGATAAAGTTTTAACTGTTAATATGTATTAAAAAAATATCATTTTTGATTGATATGATAAGAATATTAAATCGATTTAAAAATTTATATGCTTAATAAATATAAATAAATTATTAAATTTAATGGTTGATTTACTAAAATATAAATTTTACGTAAAATTATAAAAATTGTGTAAAATAATTTATTTTACATGGGTAGTGTAATTAAATCCCTCAGGGATTTGATCAGTTTGGCTTGTGCTTCCCACGTGAGCTTGAGCAAATTAAGACATCAGAGTGTTGTTGTTGGTATTATGATTGGTCAGTCAGGTTAGGTTGGGTTGTTTTCATTCATCCAGGACTGGACCCAACTCCTTCTGGAATAAAAAGGATGGGGAGGAGCCGAGGAGGTTCAAGTGTCACTTTACTCAATTTTATTTTCGGATATACTTCACAGATTCTGATTTGATCGGATTTGCTTTTGTTTTTTTTTTTCTTTTGTTGGATCTCAAGGCAGTGACCCCAGTTTGATTTGCCTTTAAAATGATCTGTCTGGCTTCTTTTTATAACCCTTAAGAAATGAAAAACCAAGCTATTTTTCTATTGGAACCAACCTTTTGATAACAACAATGGCCACCATTTTATATTGTAATTGCTTTCTGCTGTTAACAAAGACATCTGGCTTTACAACTAGGTTATCTAGTTGTTGCAATTACATTCTCAACTGTGTTTTTAAACACTACATAGTACTTTATTCATACAACATAACTAAAATCCAACTGTCCAAACCTTCCTCAATACAAATATGTTGTCATAACTCAATCTCAGAACTAACAAGAGGGGGACCTCATCCAAACTTTTATAGTCAATGATCAATTATATAACGCAAATGACAAGTGACAATACAATGACATATGATATCTGAACATTTGATTCAATAACTAATGCATATATATCTTGTCCTCTTTCTCTAAAAAGTAGTGACACATGCCTAAATCATGCTTGCGCTTGCGCACGAGCACTTGGATGAAAAAAGTGGTGGTTGTAGAAGCATAACTCGAAGTTAAGGCGATTCCAAGAATATAATGCAAATGCAACCACTTCCGACTCACTGCCTTTATGCAGCATTGACAACACTCTGCTGCCCAAAAGAAGCGGAAGACATAAAAAAATAAAAAATAAAAAAGGCCAATTGTTACAATTAGCATGAAGAAAGAAGAGATGAAAACTTGCCCGCCTAACAATAAATCAGGTAGCCGACAAAGTTAAAATGGTTGGCACAATAGTTGGCGCAATTGTCATCCTATAACATATTACATTGAATTTTAGTTGTCCAAGGCAAAATTTCTCTACATCTTCCTAGATCTATTACCCCTCGATATAAATCAACCACTATTTCAGTCATAGTGTGAGAACTCTATGGCCTACAATATAATGAGATTAATTTTGCTTCAGTAAGAGAAAATCATAGCACTTACATTACTTTCATTAAAGCATAACCAAATTTGGGGTTGGGGTGAGAGGAATCCACAAAAGGCTGACCCCATTATCCTTCTAATTGTCATCTCCATGAAGTAAGCAGTTATTGCCTTCAACTTGCCATTCAAAAAGTTTTTCTCAACCTAAGATTATAGACATTTGCCTCTAGCTACAAGATAAAAAATCAACAGCAGAAAACAAGACTAGTTTACAAATTAAAGAGAGTACACATCTAGGCTACCTGAGAGGATAGCTCAGAAAAAGCAGAATTGAAAAGGAAAATGAGAACAATAGGTATAAATTCTCATTACTTGCATCTGAATCACAAAGAAAGCACCAATTGAAAAATCAATAAGAATTATCCCATTCACTACCCACTTGCTTAAAATCTATGGGCCCAATTTTATTCTTAGTGATTATTTCAAAAATTTGATCCTAAGAAACAACTGTAAGATTGTACTATTACAAACTGAGAATCATGATTTGAGCAAGGAGCTCTCGCTAACTTATCTAGCTTCCCAATGAGCACATTGAGAATATCTGTATCTTCCATGAATATTATGGATAAATGGTGATACCTACTAAGTATCTATATCAATAACGTTCATTGATGAATAAAAAGATTATCTCTAATGACCAAGGAGGCTGTGCAGATATAGATAACTCTGCCAATTGGCTGAGATCTACATTTCTAGGGAGAAACATGACAATTCTGCAGGTAATTTTCTTTGCAACATTAAACAGGAAATATCTGCAGAACTACAAACAAAATGGAATTAAGACAACTCATAAAAGGATAAAAAAAACAAAATCTAAATATTAGCAATGCGCAAAAGTTTTAGGTATCAGAAAAAGGAATACCCATCTCGGGGCCTAAGTACTGTCTTGAGGTCATATATCTTTAGTGTAAACTTTATGTTAAAAGCCAAAACATTGGATTTCATCAGTAAATAGGAAGGAAAAGAAAAATTGAATTACAAACCTTCGTCATCCTTACACAATTTCCTCTGAGCTTTGCAAGATCAAGGAGTGAAAGAACAATTAGAGAAAATCAAATGCAGATCTATGTTAAACCCCAAACTTACGTGAATTAGAATAAGGTACGTAATAACCAGCCAACATTTTCTGGAGCATCTGATATTACCTCCAATGTAAGTTCACCATCACAATACCACTGGTCACATAAAGTTCACCTGCAGGCTCAAAACTCATGCATACAGAAGTTCTCAAAGTAGAAGCAGCAGCAAGTCCAGTCCCATTGGAGAGCTCACCAGATAGTAGCTCTTTTACTCCACCATTACACGTACAGACTTCTGAATTAAGGATATCAAAATACTAGATTTTCCATGCGCGGAGTGGGTCCCATGTAGAAGCTTGAGTTTTGATATTATAAAAGTAGTTCCTAAATGTAGGCCTCAAATCACCAAAATCACCACCATATGTCTGGAGGTCATTACCATCGCAATCAAGCACATTTGAATTCGTTAAAAACAACTCAGAAACAGGTCCTGCAGAGTTCCATTTTAAGAAAAAACCTTCTCTCCTTTTTCAATGCAGTGAGCTCCAAAGGAACTTCAAAACATTCACTCTCCAAGAAGCTTCAATCAACTGTGTATTGCAAAGGTCAAGACCAGGTTCCATTAAACAGCATTCTGGTAAAAGTTCAGCAGCTAAACTAGATGAGCTCAATGAAATTTTCTCATCATCCTTAGACATAATACCAATCTGCTGTGCAAAGTCGTAATCCTGGCCGTCATTAGTTTTGTTAGGCCTGCTCTTCTAATGGGTTATTACCCAGCCTTAGGTGAATAGGCCAGCGCTTAGCTCAGTATATTCGCCAGGCCTATCATGCCGCATAAGCCTCTGGAGCCCAATCCGCTGAAGCAGCCCTGTCTCCTCACAGCAGACAGCCAGGACACCCGTCGACCTACCTATGGAGAAAGGACCCTCCTGCCACAGATTGAGGCACTTGAATACTGCCAAGAGATGTTCCCCCAATGCAAGTTGGCTTGGCAGATGCTAGACACAATTATAAAAGGTCAAGAGGAAAGGAAGAGAGACAGAGACCCTTACACTCACTTGACCTTTGGCTCTACAAGAGCCGGTAAACCTAAAACCCTAAACCCTTTCAATACCTTCACCGTTCTATCAAGAACTGATACTATCCTAGTTTTCTACTCTCTCACTCACCTTTCAGGTTGCCGGGAAGACATTTGCTGCCTCCTCAAGCCACCTTTTTTGACATTGTTGTAAGTCCCTCAACAAGTTTCAAGGTCAGAAATTCCATCACAATTTTGGTCCTAGCCGATTTTGCTAAATCTTATCGCTATGACCTGGCATAGGGATTCATTGACAACCACTGCAACATCATGGTAAGATGATTAACTTCGACCCAGCATTGACCTGCAGCATAAAGAGCTGCTCGAGTTATCACAAAAATAGAAGGAGATAGAATCTCCACTTACTCACATTTGGAAAATTCAGTGGTTTCTTCAGGGTATCAGAATGCTTCGGGCGTGCACCCATCTTTTTGCTGATGGTCATTCTACTCTTAGTCCACCAGAAGATTAAAATCATCAATAGAACTCTACAAAAGGAGTATTGACTGTTGTGGTAATTCAAATGAGGTATCTTTGATCTTATAGCAGATCAATACTTCAATGAAATTTCCTAAAACTTTAAATTATTCAAGCACACCCAACAATTTATCAGGGCTTGACAAAAATTATACTGGTTCAATATCTTTTTGCAACAAAATTTTCAGGAACAAATGTACTAGCGGATTTCAACTTACCTCCTTGTTAGTGTAGAATCAAAGAGGAAGGCTCAAAGCATCCATTTCTTTATCCAATAGCCAATTCAATACCCTCTGGTAAATTTTTGAAATCTGAACTAACAAGAAAAGGGGCTGAAAGAAAATAAAGCATTGAAACAATAAATCATTTGAGGTACACAGCAATCATCCCAATTATATTTCACCACCAATAACTTACAAATTAATTAAAACCAATAACGTACACTGGTCGCATGAAAAATGCTTGAGCGGCTCTTATACTTTTCGAGATGATTTCTGCATTCAAATAAACATGGGAAAGGGTAAAGAAAAAACAATTAAAAAAAAAAAGAAAAAGAAAAGAATTAGGCAAGGGAAATTACATTGCTTTCACTTTCACTTTCGCATAAGCCAGAAGATTGTCGAGTATCCTTAGAACCATCGTCCCTGGTTAAGCAAAAAGGTCTTGAGTTGAAGTTCACTAAACTGCTATTATTCTTTCACTAAAACTCAACTTCTCTAACTATCAGCAGGTAAAGATGGATAAAAGAAAGAGGGAGAGTGGAAGAGAACTTAGAAGTAACCAAATGGACTTCATTGGGCTTGAAGACCCAAAGCTATGATAGATGGGCTTCGCTTTGGTTTTCGACCGTGTCCATTTCGCTCAAGAATACAAACCCAGAGCCTCCCGCTTTTCATATCATCCAGACAACGACGAATCTCAAAGACAACGACTTTTTCCTCTTACAACACTATTGGGCTTGAAAAGTCAAAGCCCAATCTTGAAAACAGGCAAAACAAGAAAAAACGACAGCGTTTCGGGGCAAGAAGTCAAGAACATAGGAGGCCGCCGTTTTAATCTAATCGAACTGATGTCTGCTCGGGGATTGAAGCAGTAGCTAGAACTGAAGCAGAGCGCAACCGGTAAAAGGGAGGAAGAAGATGGAGGACGGAGAGATAGAGGAGGGAATGGTGGTGGAAGAGAGCTCACATTTACCAGCTCCGCCGCGTAAGCCTGAGAAATCTCCTTACGATATGCTTAAAGAAAGCAAAGCCTCGGTCGAGGAGATCGTCGCCAACATCCTCTCCATGAAAAAGGAAAACAAACCAAAATCCGAACTGAGAGAACAAGTCACCCAAATGTTTCTTCACTTTGTCACTCTCCGCCAGGTAACCTTCCTCTCTCTCTCTCTCTTGCATCTTATTTATCCGTTAAACATATAATTAAAAAAACAGAGAAATTGAAATCTAGGGTTTTGTTTTTATTTTGTTCCCAGGCGAATCGTAGTATATTGTTGGAGGAAGACAAAGTGAAAGCCGAGACGGAACGCGCGAAGGCGCCGGTGGATTTCACGACGCTGCAGCTTCACAATTTAATGTACGAGAAGAGTCATTATTTGAAAGCTATAAAAACTTGCAAGGATTTCAAATCTAAGTATCCTGATATCGAGCTTGTTCCGGAGGAGGAATTTTTTCATGACGCCCCTGAAGAAATTAAGGTTTCGAATTTGTCTGATGATAGCTCGCATAATTTAATGCTGAAAAGGCTTAACTATGAGCTTTTCCAGGTAATTTGCTAGTTAAATCGAAGTTTGATAAATAAATATACTATTTGTCTTATCTAATGTTTAATTTTATGGAAACTTTGAGTCTTCTCGAGACCATAATTGTGTTCAGAACAATGTATAATGTATTTTGAATTGAAGCAGACATCTTTGTCTTAATAGTATTTGAAGGACTTAGCAAAATGCTTCGGTAAGCTTACCTTTGGATATTATTTGTCTTAGCGGAAAGAGTTATGCAAACTTCTAGAAAAGTTGGAACAACGAAAGAGAAGTCTTTTGGAGATGATAGCGAATAGGAAGAAGTTTCTATCGAGCCTGCCTTCACACCTCAAGTCCCTTAAGAAAGCATCATTGCCAGTACAGAATCAATTGGGTGTTTTACATACAAAGAAACTGAAGCAACATCATTCAGCAGAACTGCTTGCACCTCCGCTCTACGTGATTTACTCTCAGTTCATGGCCCAGAAGGAAGCATTTGGTGAAGATATTGATATGGAGATCATAGGAAGTATGAAGGATGCTCAAGCATTTGCTCGCCAGAAAGCAAATAAGGACAATGGTGAGTGATGTTAGTCTTACTTCCTGGGTTGTCTGTAGTGCCATAGTTGATAACTCTTCAGATGTTACTTTAAAGTTATACACTGTACTCAGAGCAACAGAGAAGTAAGCTAGTACAAAACAGAGCTTGGCACTAAGAGTTTAGTGAGAGATGGTATGCACCATTTAAATTGAAGATATAGCTTCTAATAAAATTAACCTACTTGTCTTAGGTCAAACTCCTTGGAGGGTGAGTGTAATGAAACCTGTTTATTTCTACAAAGAATTTTCTTTAAGATGTATTATACATATTATACTTCAATTTATCTTGTTAAATTGGCCTCTAACACTCTATTGGCTTCTGGTAGTAGTAGCAGATGTTATGAAATTTTCTCTTTCAAAAAAAAAAATTGAATTAAGTACTGATATTGTTAATTACCAGGTTTATCTACCAGTGTAGAGAGCTCAAGGGTGGAAGATGATGTACCAGATGAGGAAGATGATGGCCAGAGAAGGAGAAAACGACCAAAGAGGGTTCCAAGCAAGGAGGCTATTGACCAAGCAGGAGTCTATCAAGTTCATCCTCTGAAAATTATCCTCCACATATACGATGATGAGGCATCTGATCCCAGATCCACAAAACTTATTACTTTGAAGTTTGAGTACTTAATAAAGTTAAATGTTGTTTGTGCTGGGATTGAAGGGTCAACTGAAGGACCTGAGTATAATATCCTTTGCAATTTATTTCCTGATGACACTGGCCTTGATCTGCCTCACCAGGTTTGTATCAGATAGTTATTATGTGCCTTGCATTCACCCTCTCCCTCTCATTCTTTGTAGAGTTTGTCCTTTCCATTTAATAATGACTGTTCTGAATGATATTGCAGTCGGCCAAGCTCTTCTTTGGTGATGCTGCTACATTTGATGAAAAGAGAACTTCACGTCCATACAAGTGGGCCCAGCATTTGGCAGGAATTGATTTCTTACCTGAGGTTTCACCTTTGCTTAATAGCCATGAAACTTTGAATAATGAAACCAAAAGTGAAGCTGTTATTTCTGGTCTTGCTTTTTATCGCCAGCAGAACCGAGTGCAGACTGTTGTGCAAAGAATCCGCTCACGGAAAAAGGCCGAGCTGGCTCTTGTGTGAGTCACTGCCCTGTATGTTTGGAGTTTGGATCTTCAAGAAATCAGTAGGAATGAAAATAGGAGTGAATACCACAATGTGGTCAAATCTGAATATTCAGTGCTAGGGTCCTTGTTGGCATCTTTATGGTTTAAAGTGCCCAATGTGGTTTTAGTACAAACTTTTATCTCTCTGCCTTAGTGTAACTTGTTTGTTTCTGCATCTTATGCATTGGAAGGTTTTTTAGTTCTATGTTGGAATACTCTTAAGCTTGTTTTATCTTCAGTATGGCATGTTTTTTTGTTGAAAATTTGGAATTCTTCTATTGAATTACAGGGAACAGCTTGATTCACTTATGAAGCTTAAATGGCCTTCTCTGAATTGTAAAAGTGTTCCGTGGGCCTTGCATACCCCTTTATGCAGTTTACATAGTTGGTCATTTGTAGGATCCAAAGTCAATGAGGCTTCGTCTCAACTTGTTACTGACACAGAACCAGTTCAAGAACCTATGGATGTTGATATGGATGGAAGATCTGGTACGTCGAAGGAAGAGCTGGAGGGTTTAAGGGAAGATGGGGAGCTTCCATCTTTGCTTTCAGTTCCATCTGCCACAAATGATGCTAAACTTACTCCATTAAAGGGATCTAGTCTTAACCATTCCAGGCAGTTGGCATTGATTTCAAAGAGCATTTTGTCCCCGGTCAGTAAGGGAAAATCACCAAGTTTCAAAAAACACGATGATGATTCTGATTTCATTCTGGATACTGATAGTGATCTGGATGAGCCCGCAGAGACAGAGACTGAAAACTCTGCTTCTACCCAGTTCTATGAAATAGCTGAAAAATCATGGGTGGACTATGGTATCAAGGAATTTATTCTTCTTTTAACAAGGAGAATGGACACAAGTGGGAGGAATATGAAACTAGAAGCTAAGGTGTCAATAATTACTTTATTTTGTTCTATTATGTTCATTAACGATGGAAACCTGACCCCAAATCGAACTTTTGCAGGTTAAAATCAGTATGGAATACCCGCTGAGGCCTCCTTTGTTTACAGTGAGTCTTTACTCTTCTCCTGGAGAAAATTCTTCTGAGAATGACTATACTGAGTGGCATAATGAAGTCCGAGCTATGGAAGCTGAAGTAAGCAACCCATAATTCAAAAGTAGCTTTCTCACATTAATGCATGGAGATTTTATAGAGTACTTTCTCTAGGCATAGAGACATGGAATGACATTACAAATAAAGCATAGTTAATTATGAGCTCATGCTTCTTATGATGAATCATGATGTTGGTAAATGATAATGGTTTCTCTTATTAAATGTAGAGTGGTTTTAACCCTTTTGTTCTAGTGGTAACAGTCATGTGCTCGCTAGTAGTTTCACCAATTTCTTAGTATTCTCTTAATTACTTGAAAGTGCATCTCCTCAGGACCTACTATTACTGTCCTTCCTAAGCATATGCAATAAATTCTCATTCTCTTCTTGCATCGTGTAGGTAAACCTTCATATGTTAAAGATGGTACCTCCAGATGGAGAAAACTATACATTATCACATCAAGTGTATTGTCTTGCTATGTTGTTTGACTATTACATGGATGAGGCAACTCCTTCTGAAAAGAGGAAGAGTAGCTCTGTGATTGATGTTGGTTTGTGTAAACCTGTTACTGGCAGGCTTCTCGCTAGATCATTCAGAGGGAGGGATCGTAGGAAAATGATATCCTGGAAGGACATGGAATGCACTACTGGCTATCCTTTTTAGAATTAAAGTTTCTTCTCTGAAAGTAGTGATGTTATTCTGCTGAGCTGCCAGATTGCTTGATGAGATTCAGAGGAAGTAACTTGAAGATGATACTTTGACCAGAGAAGGAATTAGGATGGACCTTTTCTGCAGTTAAACAGTGAATCTACTAGTGTACATGAGGTTGCTGTGGCAACTTGAAGGGAATTGTTTCAATATTGATCTGATTATCCGGAATTCCTAATCTAAAAGGAAAACGAAGAAAGCAAGGAGTTTCATTCACCCTTTGATTACTCAAGTCGCATTGCTATCAGTCGACGGCCTTGGGGGCTGGAGCCACTATGGTTATTATCAATTTGTTCTTTTTCTTAAACAATCACCATTGAGATGGAAAGGTATGTCTGCTAATATTTGTTGAACCTGGAATCTGTTTAATTTGTATAAAATTCAATATTATGAGCAGGCATATAAACATTATCTAAGTTGTATGCAGTTTTAACCCCTTTTTACCCTTGGTTTATTTATTTTCAATGGGCAATCAGTGCCTCCAATCACATAGATTGGGCATCTCACTGGTTATTTACAAGGCGACTGATGATTTGAATGGAAAATCATAAGCATGGCGCTGGCCTCACTACTGCATAAGCAGGGACTGATAAAATTAAAATATTGATATGCTCAATGCGCGTGGCTTGTGCGTTAGCTTTACTCTTTTTATCGATATGTTCAAGGGCTGTGTCACCTGGGACGCGGAATTTACGCCTGCAAGCTCTGTTTTGGTTAGTCACAGGGTGGCTACCGCAA
This sequence comes from Firmiana major, assembly GCA_033439115.1. Classification (NCBI taxonomy): domain Eukaryota; kingdom Viridiplantae; phylum Streptophyta; class Magnoliopsida; order Malvales; family Malvaceae; genus Firmiana; species Firmiana major. The sequence goes on from CM065909.1 coordinate 50,163,371, forward strand.
CCTTATAACAGAAGTAAAGGGTTTCCTCGGCCTTTCAAGGCCTGAGTATTAGACTTCCAAATTTTCTGCTGGTTTCCATTGCCATGCGTCAAATATAGAAATGAATTACGCATAACTCCATTGTATAATTCTCACTGCTGATATGAAGCAGTTGGGAAAAAGAAAAGAAAAATCAATGGACTGTTATCAGACCAAATGCAGAGTGCAGAAACAGAAAACTAATTCAATTAAGGAGAATAATAGGTTGAACTCTGACATGCTCTGAAATTTACATATATGGTGTAAACTAACTGATCCGTGTTGTCCATAAAAGAAACAGAGAAAAAAATACTACAACTATTGGACCATTTTTTAATCTACATCTCACTAACTCATCTTTCCTAATCTAAAGGAAGAAGAACGCCACTTGACTTAAATATGTACAACCAACTGCAATACATAATTTAACCAAGAGTCACAAGCACAATGCTTCTTCCACTTCACCATGGACCTGTCTGTGTTCTTCGCAAGCATCGCTTCTTAGTTCCTTGTTGCATATTCATCATCTCATTGACCTGTTGTTACCAACCAATTCAAACAAGATTATTGAAAACATGCAATGGTTGTCAAGTTCTAAGCATGTATTCTAATAATTAAAGTAAATTATAATTGCTAATAGGGGGAAAACTGGAGTTTACAGCACGTCTTTTCTTGAAATTTCTTTTCAATTGTTCACTCTGATAGGATTGTGCATCAAAGAATTCTTGAGAAGTGAACCAAGTACCTCAAATGATTTATGAATGGCAAAATCATAAATTGAGGGTGATAAAACAGTATCAGAAACCCATATCATACCAGTGAAGTGAAAACACAATCATGCTCTGTGGATGCATTGTGAACCCAACTTAACAACTCTGGAATTTTTAGAGAGGACACAATTTCTAATTCATAGAGTTATAAGAGCGAATGTTATGAATGGTGTAAAAAGAAGGATCAAGGTTGAGGGAAGATCGAAAAAAAACTTGAAAGGAAGTAATCCGAAAAGATATGATGAAACAGGAGTTAGAAAAACACATTATTTTAGATAGTAATGAGTGGTGGAAGAGGAGAATTCACGTTGACGACGTAGCGTAAGGTTATATATTGGTTTATTTAACATAACCCAGTAATTGGATGAAAGCTCTGATGATGATTATGATGATATAAGATGTGTTTTTGAAAGAATATGGAGGGTTCATGCCTATGGATGATGCTTCATGATATTTTGAGGAGGGAATAAATTTAAGTTGTGTTATCAAATAAAAACAGAAATGGCAACCTGATTTTTCTGCATTTCCGTGATTTCTGCCTGCAGCAACCAAAGTGCAGTCGATGAGAATGTAAGTATGAGGTTTCCATAGCGATACAATTGATAATAGTATGTGCAAAGGATGGTGGTACTGAAACAAAGAAGGGAAAGTACATACATGTTTCTTCCGCAATTCTTCGTTCTCCTGCTTTAGCTTTGCAACTTCAGCTTCTAAGTCCATTGTATAAGCCTGGCAGATTATAAAAGCAAAAACCATAAGAAACTTAATCAATGGTTCTATTGAGTCTTATATGATAGAGCTTCAAGCTTCTCATTTTAAACAAATGCTCCATTACCTTGTAACAATTCTCATGACCACTACCTCTCAAAACCTTTCATCTATTCTCAAATCAGATTGCTATCAAATTAACATATTGCAGCACAATCTTTCAGATGTGCAGACGGTAACACTTTCAGATATTCAGTTCACAGATGGTAACAATGCATATTCCAGATTGTCTACCTTTACGCTATGGTAAATGAAAGATTAGATGAATGAGTAAATTAAAAATATTTTCACCTGCTTGCGAGCTCGTGATCTTGCAGCTGATTCTCTGTTCTTTATCATTCTCCTTTGCCTCCTCTCAACAACCTTCTCCACAGCACTGCATTTCCTACCCCTCAAACTTCCATTAATCACATAAGGAACTGGCGAAACAGAGGAAGTGTCTCCACTACTCTTCCCAATCCCATCAGATGAAAGCTGGTTAGCAGGTGATCCAGCAGGAACACCAACTGGCCCTCCCAAACCAACCATCCCAATCCCTCCACCTTGCAGCGCACCACCCTGAATAAGACCATTACTTAGTCCTTGATCCCCAATCCCAGCAATTCCACCCCTCATTCCATGATTCCCCAACTGACCACCACTTTGTAAAGATATCTGAGCTCCATATCCTACAGCAGGTTGCTTAGGAAATATTAGTTGCTGGTGTTGATGCTGCTGCTGCCGGTGGTGCTGTTGAGTTTGCTGCTGAGCTAACTGGGGCTGGTTTGATCTGACTCCATTAACGTTCAAAGGCAAATTGGAAGCCTGAATACCAATTGGGGAATTTGGACCTCTACCACCTTGTTGAAACCCAATTCCAAACACAGTATCATTCCTGGACCGCGGTAATTCTGCAAAGAATCCTCCATTAACATTATTAACCTTCCCAGCCAACTGGATATCCTCTCTTATCACACCAGCTCTCGCCAGAAACTCCTCCAATGTCATCTCCCCTAAAGTCTGCTGCCTTTGTGGCATATTATTAGTCCCTGCAGCTCCAATACCGTCTTTCCCTATTGAATACTCCTTTGAAATATCTTTCCAAACTTCATCCACAGTTTTCTGGCTAAGTGTCCTGGGCAAAGTCAAAGACCCTTGCCTTTGTAACCCTCCATTTCCCTCTAACCCACCAGTGGAAGAAGCCATTGTTTGAGTTTCTTCAGCACTCCAAATGTTCTTCAACAACTCATCCATGTTCATTGACCCAAAATCTTTGCCTATTCCACCCATAGAGCTTTGAAACTCTTCAAAGGTAAGAGAATAGATTGATGGCTCTCTAGTTAACTGATTATTCCCCGAAGGGTTACTTCCAAAGTTCTTGAAATTCATGTTAGTCCCCATTAAAATCTGGATAAAACAGTGTCAAAAATTTTGTAGCAAAAAAAAAAAAAAATTTATAGTCCTTTACTACTCTACTTCAATGAAAGCAAAATAAATAAAATCCAATACAAAATTAAAGGTTTATATTTTTTTTTTTTCAATATTTGGGAAGTTCACGTTATCAATCAAACCTAAAATCAAGGATCAGATAAAAACAGAAACTCTCTATCAGTTTTAAGTCTACGAAAAACAATCAAACACGGAACATGTAGGAATTTAAAAGAAAAATAGACTGTAAAAATCAACTTTTAGCTCATTAAGTGCTAATAAAATCTAACATTTCGACGTGTTCAAGAAAATCTCTGTTTTCAGCAAACAGAGTTGAAGACATGAACCAACACAAAACATAAGCTTTTTAATTCATTAAAAAAAAAAAATACCCATCAAAATTAACATACCAAATAATTGAAAGAACACAGCAAAGATCAAAGCCAAACCAAACCCAAAACAAAAATACAAATAGAAAAAATTAGTTGATTAATTATCCAAAAGAACACCCATTTTTTTAAAAATAAAAAATTTAGAAAATAATTAAAGAAAGATATAAGACTGAGTATGGCAAGAATTAGAGAGATAGAGAAAGAAAAAAGGGCTAAAAACTAGAGACAGAAATTAAAAAATAGTAATATATTTTTTTACCTTTGTGTTTTATTTCTATTTTCCTTATTTTTTTTGTGTGTTTCTCGTTGCTCTTCGGACAGTGTCTGATTCCTTGTTCCACGCGAGTTAGGGCTTCCTCGAAGCGCCAAGTGTCTCTTCACCTTTTTCTCCTGTGCAACTCCTTTTAATAAGGTTCGTGGGCCAACTGGACTAAGATACGTGGGCCAATGGGAAGGGGTGGGTGGCTGTGATGTGAGATCTGATCAATCGAAGATCGAAAAGTTGGAGGATCTGGACCCTCCACGTTGCGTGTAAGGAACGGTGGTTTTAGGGTTGTATTGGCGCTATTAGTTGGATATGGCGACAAGAGATAAATAAATGCTAAAGAGAGCACGCGTGAATTAGGGGTATTTTGGTCTAAAGGGTATGTTTGTTTGATGTTTATCCGCTTTCGTACATGTGACAAAGCCCGTGATTTTAATTATTTACGTCAGCGGCCTCTGTAACCACGGGCTTTATACGGGTTCCATTTGACAAATATGCCCTTACTGCTTTATTTTTTCTTAAATGAAATTGAAGCAAACTTTCAACATTGAAAATTCTGGTAATTTAAAATTCGATATTAATATTTATATTTTCTCTTTTTGTCAATAGAAAACTTATAAAAAAATTATTTAAATTTAATATTTTTTATAACACATTCATTGATATATTGCTTGGGTTTTATATTTTTAAGACAAATTGAAGGGATTATTTTTTATAATTTAGTGTATTTAAAATTTTATTTTCGAAATAATCTTTCACAAAAATCAAATTATGATTAAAAAATCCTTCTCCAACTATGAAAAAAAAAAACACAAAATAAAACTTCAAAGATAGATAGAATTTAAAAAAAAAAAAAAGAAAAAGAAAAGAAAGAGAGTTGAATTTTCAATATCATTCCCCCTTTCTTACCAAATAAAAGAAAAATGAAAATTTCAATTTCTGATGTCAAATACAAGTTCTTATCTTGAACGTTGATCATACTTTTTCAACCATTTTCCTCTTCTTTTCTTCTTTGACTGGTGATTTGGTGAAGTAGAAACGAAGCCACCAACGACAGCCGTGACCCAAAAATATCTCTTTTTCTTTTTTTGGAGTTTCGGCCAATGGAATTACTGGCTTAAAATAACTCATCCACCTACCAAAGCAGTGCCGATGAGAAAATACATTGTCACATGGGAAAGAAAAAGAATCTCGTTAAATAGAATATCCAAAAGATTTTTTCAAAGGTCTGTTAAAGCGGTTTTTCACCTCATTTCTATATAGATGATAAAGGCTTTTCATACCAGATTTTAGTAAATAAATGATCAAGCTTTTAAATTAAAATATAATTATATGTTATTTATTATATTAATTTTACGATGGTATATTAAATTAATGTTGACATAATATATGTTTACATGAATTTATTTGTAAAAAAATATATAAAACCTTGTGTGAACATTTGCTAAAACACACTATTTGATATCGAATAATTAGTTATTAGTTGGCAGCTACATACCTACCTTAATTAAACAAATGATGGAATCAAGAAGATGTCACTCTTCACTTAATATCCTAATCACTACCTTTAATTATACAAGAGGTGTGAGGCATTATAGACTTGAGTTCACGGCATTTTGATCATGCTTAAATAATCTCAATTTTCACTTTAATTAAATTTAATAATTCTAAGAACGAATGATAATATTATATAAATAAAATATATAAAAATAAATAAATTTATATTTAATATGTCAACATAAATTTTAACATAAAATTTTTATATTTTTAAACTATATAAACAAAAATTATATTTATAAATTATCAAATTTATCTATATTTTTCATTTTAAAAAATGCTTATGGTGTGGATTCTTCTTGTGAGGCCAGAATAAAGAGTCGCTCTCAGTGAAGCTCCAAGAGGACCATAAAACCGAAAAGGCTGCAAATCTTTAAATGCATATGAAGTGGATTATTCAAAGGGAAGACAAAGGATGTGGGGTTTGGATTTCTAAAATGAAGCCAACATTAGAAAAAAGACGAACACTCTTTCACTGTCCTCTTTTTTCAAAAAGAAGCACACATTAGGAATTTATATTTTCTTTCGTTAACAACACTTACACGTGTCGATCTACCAAACACATGGCATGTACATCAAGCCGATTGTCAAAATTTTCGTTACCTTGGGATGGGATTTGTCTGGTTCGTTTCCAAAACCTATTGTTGTTCCGACACACCTAAATTAAAAGCAAAGAAAGAAGAGAGAAGTAGAATTCTTTGCATTAATTCTAATATGGCTGCATTGAAAATTTGGTCGTTTAATACATGATTTGAGATGTCGGCACAAATTTGAACCCCACCTAACGTTTGCACATGCACATGCACATGCACATGCACATGCACATGATTAGAATATTCCCAAAGAACATTAGGTCACTATTTATATTTATAGATGAACAGACTCATCGAATTGAGCTAAATCCATCCATATAATTAAATTCGATACAATGAATTCAACATTTAAAATTCAACTTGAATTTAAAAATTTTATTTTCTTAACTCCAACCATACTCAATATAAAAATTGAATCTCATTGTGACTTCAAATTCAATTGTTTATTTTTATATTCGAATCAAATTGACATATTTTATGAATATTAAAAATAAAATTATAGATTAATAATTATAAAAATCAACTAAGCTTGCCAACTATTCGTATCAAACACTACAATACTCAAACTAAATAACTTGCAGGTGCAAATATTTCATTTACACTAACAATTTTCCCAAACTCTTCTCTTTCCTCAATTTAAAAAGAAAAAAAATCGAAACGTGAAAATATCCTCGATTGAATTATAAAAATAAATAGTTAAATAAAATAAAGCAGACAGCCCTAACTCCTAAGCAGTGTTGTTGCAGTTTTGCAGTTAGAATAAGGACAAGCTTTGTTCTTAGCTATAGTGGAAATAGTGGAAAGGTTCACGAGTACGGGAAATACCATAATAATCCCTTGCGGAATTAAAACGAAAAGGGCATCGTCTTCCTAAATACGTGTCCAATTCCCCCAGCCCCATATAATTTGGGCTTTGGTGCCGACCAGACTTATCCTACTCCTGATCAATTATTGTTATTGTCCTACTGGTCTCCACACGTGATGAAGTGGTGCTTTCCCAATTGGCATCTGGCCTCATCTGGGTCTACAAGGTTGGATAGGGTATTGAGTGGATGAACGTTATGATAATAATTAAATAAATATTTTACATTTAACATTATATAAATTTTACTAAAATAATTTTCGTATTTTAACTACACGAACACGATTGGTTTAGCACAACACGTATGCAATTATCAAGTCCACCAAAATGAACGTGACGTCTCGGTCTTATGAAACAAACACCCTTGGCTACTGGGTGCCTGGACGTGGGTGACTTCACCCTTCAGCATCTCATTGTCCCTAGTTGCTACGCAAACTAACATTTATGCTTTTGTGGTCTTATTCGTAGCATTAATCAATAACTAACAATTCAAAGTAATCACAATCTCCCATCAATAAAAATTTATAAAAAGGAGAAAGAAAATAATCAACATTGAGGTGGGAAAACAATCAGCAATGGCTAGATAAAAGAAAACTAATCATAGTGAACAAGGAAATGGCACAGATATGCAATTCACTATTTCTGTTAGTTATTTAACAGCTAAGGCAACTGACATCTGTCTTCCATTTTTAGAAGGAAAAAAAGACAGCGCAGCTGTACTGACATCTGTCTTCCATTAATAGAATTAAAGAGTGTACCCTAACAAACAAGCGATTGACAATTCCTCATAATGAGAAGAAGAGTTCTTGACTTAGACAATCTAGATTCAGTTAAATTACCCTGACAAATTTCGACGTGATTTGTTGATGCAATTTGGTGGCCAAAGCAGCATGTATGTGTGCATGTGGGTATGTTTATGTTTGTTGAGAGAGGAAAATAGAGAAGTAGCAGAGTACCATAGAAAAATAGTGAAATCTTAATCCTTGCAGAAGTACCACGAATTAAGGATATACGCACATTTGGCCTTAAACCAGTTACCAGTCAAGCCATTCGGCAGAACTCAGAATAAGCTTTTAGGAATATGATTTTCTAGAAACTACATCCAGCATTTAAAAATTTTCACTAATTGCTTTTCATTTCTACAATGTTATTTGAGCTCATAAATATGATATATTACAAATAATAAGAACAAAATTCAAAAGATGCTTAAAGCATAATAATATAAAGTGGTTGACAAGTTCAGAGTATTACCCTCATGAAATCCGTCTACGCCGTCGGAAATGTCTGAGAATAAAGCTGTCTGCATATAGAGGATAGTTTTTTCTGATCAGGCCCTTGATACATTTCCAATAAGAAAAGTCAACCAGTTCTCCATCTTTTCGAACAATGAACAAACATCTTGAACCTACAAAGTCAGGATGGTAACCAACCTGTGAACCAAATATGAGAAGATTTATCATTTACTTAATCAACACAAGTTGACCAAACAGGCCATGGCACCATTAACTTGTGTAAATGCCAAAATCAAATTTTAATTACTTAAGAGGTTTCCTTTTGTTTAACCGTTTTCCACCTGAACTTGCAAGAACTTTCATTGATGTTATAGTTTAACCTCTTTTATATCAATTTGAAAACATTGAGTGGAAAGACCCCTCCATCATGAAGGAGTTTGTTGGTTGAGGTCGTGGTTTTTCTGTTAAGAGTTTGCTGTGAATAAGTCCTAGTTTTTAGGGATGTGATTTCATTTGAATTAGTTTGTTATTCATGTAGCTCAGTTGAGGCAACGTGAGCTGTTTTTTATGCTTTCTGTTTAGTTGTATTTTGGCTATAAAAAGCTAAGTTTCCTTTCAATAAAAATCAATTTTAATTCCAGTTTATTCAGCCTTCTTGTATACTGTCATTATTTTTAACAATCTGGTATCCAAGCCAGGTTGGGTTTGAGAGAGAGGACAACTTTGGCTTGCAAAACAGGAGAGTTTTTGAGAGAGATGACAAGTGAAGGAGCATTTGTTCAACCAGCTATCCCACGTTTCGATGGTCATTACGACCATTGGAGTATGCTTATGGAGAATTTCCTAAGGTCCAAGGAGTTTTGGAGCTTGGTCGAGACAGGTTTTGAGGAATTAGAAGTGGGAGCAGCTGTGACAGAGACGCAGCAATAGAAGCTTGAGGAGTTGAAACTTAAAGATCTTAAGGTAAAGAACTATCTTTTCCAGTCAATTGATAGAACTATTTTGGAGACTATATTGGACAAGAGTACTTCTAAGAAGATATGGGACTCGATGAAGAAGAAGTTCGAGGGGAGTGCTAGAGTGAAGCGCTCGATTCTTCAAGCTTTGAGGAGAGAATTTGAAACTCTGGAGATGAAGGGGAGAGAATTAATGAGTATTTTGCTCGTGTTATGACAGTGGCTAACAAGATGAGGGTGAATGGAGAACAAATAAAAGATGTCACCATTGTGGAGAAAATTCTTAGAACTTTGACAGACAAATTCAACTATGTAGTTGTCTCGATCGAGGAGTCTAAGGATATTGATGCTCTTACTATTGATGAATTGCAAAGTTCACTCATTGTGCATGAACAGAAGTTCAACAGGAGTAATGGAGAAGAGCAAGCTTTGAAAGTGACCATGGATGAGTGAAATGGTGGAAGAGGACGTGGCAGAGGTAGTTTCAGAGGGAGAGGCCGAGGAAAAGGGCGCCAAACATTCAACAACGCTACCATCGAATGCTATCGTTGTCATAAGCTTGGCCATTTTCAGAATGAGTGTCCTACGTGGGACAAAGAGGCCAATTATGCCGAATTAGATGAGCATGAGGAGATGTTGTTAATGGCTTACGTTGAAGAGCATGAGGCCAAACGTGATGAAGTATGGTTCTTAGACTCAGGTTGCTCAAATCACATGTGTGGAGATGCAATGATGTTTAGTGAGTTAGATAAAAGTTTCAGAGATCAAGTAAAGCTTGGGAATAATACCAAAATGATGGTACAAGGGAGAGGAAATGTCAGATTGCATGTGAATGGTCTCAATCATCTCATCACGGGAGTGTTTTATGTGCCAGAGTTGAAAAACAACCTTCTAAGTATAGGGCAACTACAAGAAAAAGGGCTTGCAATTCTCATCCAAGCAGGAATGTGCAAGATATATCACCCAGACAAAGGTTTGATTATCCAAACTGCTATGTCAACAAATCGAATGTTTATTTGATGGCTAAGACACAAGGAAAGAAGGCAGTATGTTTTCACATGAGTGCAAAAGATCTTTCTCACTTATGGCATCGGAGATATGGTCATTTAAGCCATAAAGGATTAACAACCTTGCAATCCAAAAATATGGTATGTGGTCTACCCCATCTTGCTCCCACCACAGAAGTATGTACAGATTGTTTGAGAGGGAAGCAACACCGAGAGTCCATTCCTAAGAAAAGTTCATGGAGAGCAACCCAGAAGCTACAGCTCATACATGTAGATATATGTGGTCCAGTGACTCCTATATCGAATAGCAAAAAGAGGTATGCCTTATGCTTTATTGATGATTTTAGTAGTAAAGCATGGGTTTACTTTCTAGCAGAAAAATCAGAAGCTTTAAACTCATTTAAATGTTTTAAGAGACTAGTTGAGAATGAGACAGATTTATACATCAAGTGCCTACGCACTAATAGAGGAGGTGAATTCAACTCAGACGAATTCAATGAGTTTTGTAAAGCTTGCGGCATCAAAAGGCAGCTGACTATTGCTTTCACTCCACAACAGAATGGAGTGGCCGAGAGAAAGAATCGGACAGTAATGAACCTGGTTCGTTCAATGCTCTCAGAAAAGAAGATTCCAAAAACCTTCTGGCCTGAGGCAGTGAACTAGATCATTTATGTTTTGAACAGAAGTCCCACAGTAGCTGTCATGAATGTCACTCCTGAAGAGGCATGGTCTGGTGTGAAGCCTTCAGTGGAGCATTTTCGAGTCTTTGGGTGTGTGGCACATGTTCATGTGCCAGATGCTAGGAGGACTAAACTTGAAGATAAGAGTTTTGAATTTGTTCTTCTAGGAGTTAGTGAAGAGTCAAAGGGCTACAGGTTGTATGATCCAATATCTAAAAAGGTGGTGACCAGCAGAGATGTGGTTTTTGAGGAAGATAAAGAATGGGAGTGGGGTGCAAGCTATGAAGAGCAGGTGTTGGTAGATCTTGAATGGGGTGATGATGAGAATAACATAGAAGAAGAACATGGATCAGAAACAGATGAAGAATCTAATGAAGGAGCTGAGGTTAGTGAAGAAGAATCTAGTGGAAGAGCAAGAAGAGCCAGACGAGTTCCCATTTGGATGGAGGACTATGTTGGGGGTGAGGGTCTATCCGAGGAAGAAAACGAGCTCAACATGGCCTTGATCACACCTGAAGATCCTATCAGTTATGAAGATGCTGTAAAGAGCTTAAAATGGAGGTTGGCAATGCACTCAGAAATCAACTCTATTGAGAAGAATCAAACTTGGGAGCTTACTGACTTGCCCGCTGGAGCTAAAACCATTGGAGTCAAATGGATCTATAAAACAAAGTTAAACGAGCATGGAGAAGTTGACAAATATAAAGCACGATTGGTGGCCAAAGGGTATTCTCAACAGCAAGGAGTAGATTTTACAGAAGTTTTTGCTCCGGTAGCTCGAATGGACACAGTAAGAATGATAGCTGCAATTGCAACGCAAAGAAGCTGGAAGATCTATCAACTGGATGTCAAATCAGCATTTCTTCATGGCAAACTCAGTGAGGATGTGTACGTGGAGCAGCCAAAAGGTTATGAGATGAAAGGAAGAGAGCATAAGGTGTATAAGTTACACAAGGCTTTATACGGACTAAAACAAGCACCACGAGCTTGGTTTAGTCGTATTGAGGCTTATTTCATTAATAAAGGGTTCCAGAAATGTCCAAATGAGCAAACTTTGTTTACCAAAAAGAGTAGTGAAGGTAAAGTATTGATAGTAAGTATTTATGTGGATGATTTAATTTATACTGGTGATGATAAAGATATGATGATCAATTTTAAGCATTCCATGATGAAAGTTTTTGACATGACTGACTTGGGAAAGATGAGGTTCTTCCTTGGTATTGAGGTGTTACAGGAATCTAATGGTATATTCCTTTGCCAAAGAAAGTATACCACTGAAGTATTAAAGCGTTTTGGGATGACTGAGAGCAATCCAGTAAGTAGTCCGATTGTGCCAGGGTCCAAGATGAGTAAAGATGATTATGGGGTCACAGTTGATGAAACTTATTTCAAACAGTTGGTGGGAAGTTTAATGTATCTCATTGCAACCCGTCCAGACATAATGTTTAGTGTTAATCTAATCAGCAGGTACATGGCTAGACCCACTGAACTTCACTTACAAGCTGCTAAAAGGATACTAAGGTACTTGAATGGCACTTCCAACTATGGGATTCTCTATAAGAAGGGAGGGAGAGATGAAGAATTGCTTGGTTTTACTGATAGCGATTATGCAGGAGATGTAGATGATCGTAAAAGCATATCCGGGTATGTGTTTCTCTTGAGCTCAGGAGCAGTTTCATGGTCATCCAAAAAAAGCCCATAGTTACTCTGTCTACCACCGAGGTAGAATTTGTGGTTGCTGCTGCTTGTGCTTGTCAAGCTGCATGCATGAGAAGGGTGTTAAAGAGGCTAAGTCATGCACAGGAAGGTTGCACTACTATTATGTGTGATAACAGCTCAACAATTAAGCTCTCACGGAATCCAGTCACGCATGGGAGAAGTAAGCACATCGATGTGCGATTTCATTTCTTAAGAGATCTTACAAAGAATGGTGAGGTTGAATTAGTCCATTGTGGAACACAAGACCAGGTGGCTGACTTGATGACAAAGCCGTTGAAGTTAGAAGCATTTGAGAAGCTCAGAAAGATGATGGGAGTATGTAAAGTTGCAGATGTAAACTAACTGTACTCTACAGTTAGTTTAAGGGAGGGAATGAAGGAGTTTGTCGGTTGAGGTCGTGGTTTTTCTGTTAAGAGTTTGCTGTGAATAAGTCCTAGTTTTTAGGGATGTGATTTCATTTGAATTAGTTTGTTATTCATGTAGCTCAGTTGAGGCAACGTGAGCTGTTTTTTATGCTTTCTGTTAAGTTGTATTTTGGCTATAAAAAGCTAAGTTTCCTTTCAATAAAAATCAATTTTAATTCCAGTTTATTCAGCCTTCTTGTATACTGCATTATTTTTAACACATCATCCCAATCCCCTAAAAGTATAAAACCCATTAAATTGGCAAAAATCTGAAGAGGTTGCACAGGCAGATGAAATTTCATGTCTGAAAGGTGAATTTAATGAGGCTTTTGGACCAAGGTGATCTATGCAATTTGCAATGCCAACCATATTAATGGTGAGATCCAGAGCAACTGAGCAAGTCTAAGAAAGAACTTTGGATGAGTAATATCAGGTCCCATCCCCTTGGTAAAATTATGACTATGTGCAGCATTGGCTGCAAAATGTTTTTACTACCTGGGATTTTATGTTGATGGGGCAAAGAATTTATTCAATACTAAGATACGAAATTCAATTCAATATTGTATAGGTTGTCACACTACATAATGGTGGTGAAAACAATTGTAATTGCACATTTTCACATTGCTGATCACCAGACAACTAATGAATAAGATATATCCTTGCATATAAATCAACCCAAAGTTAACTAACTCCAAAACAGACCCAAGCATGGTTTGATTGGCTGGGTTCACTACATGTAGCCCAGCCCATGATCACTTCTAGTCCACAAGTATCAAAACTTATAGATAACAAGAGTTTCTGCATGATCTCATCTAAAAATGAGAAGCACAAAGGCAAGGAGGAAATACAACTAGAAAAAATATTAGTTTAAGTGATGATCCTCCATAAACTTAAATTAGGCTGGAAAAGAGAGAGAGACTGAGAGACCAAAATAATGGAAAAAAGTAAAGCAGAAAGTTTAGTAGAACCCTTATCAGTAGAAAATGTCAATATCCAGAGTAGAAATTACAATGATAGATTAGCCTATAATCTTTCTAACTAAAACTAGGCATGAATCCATGAAATTTGTACAATTGAACAAGTATTTCAGCAAGTATAATTGTTGTCTATTTTGCCTCCACTATCTCTACAAGCTAAAAAGGCAAAGAGGGAGATCGATGACAGGGAGGCAATGGAGGACGGAAACGGGAATATTGCCACCAGTGCAATTCTAAACCTGCCAAAGTTCTCCAGCCTACTTCAGAATCCTCCAAGGCAGCAACTACTTCTTCTAGGTACGACTCTCACCTACATTTCTAGAAGCCTGCCTCTTCAGGTTACAGCATAAACTATATTTGAGCCCGAATCAATGCATTAGACATGTAATTCTTTTAAGACATATTTTCTCACAAAATATAACTAAAATTACATTCAAATATAAGTACTGGAATATCGAGACAAATTTACACTCATAGTGGATAATTTTATATTTATGCAACTTGATTTGGTCTAATCCTTTCAAAAAAGAGTTCACATTGGACTAAGACTAAATGTGCAGTTAAAATTAACAGAAATTCAAAAGAACAAAGAAAAATTTTCAGAATCCTCAAAAGATGTACCAGTATAACGTATTTAAATTGGTTAGTTCAAGCTTCCAATTATAATGAATTCCAGCTATCAAAATTCAAGAAAGAAAAAGAAACATACAGTAATGCAATCAATTCCACATCCAATTTTCTTCTGAGACTCTGGATGGTAAGGAAGCAACCTCTCGAGAATCATCTTTTCGTGCTCTGGACTCAATCTATCTCCACTTCCATATCTGCAATGAATTTACAACATTACATAAAAAAAGTGTTTTATATATATATATATGTAACTTGAAGGATTCGAATTAGATAAAATGAAAAGAAAAAAGCCAAGAAATTTAAATTTCTTACTTTCCAGAATGAAGAACCATTCTAACGAAGCCAACGAGAGGAACAGTGTCCTCTAAAATCCTGTCTTCCCAATCGGTCCATTCACCTCTATTTCTTTTTCCCTCACTGCCCTCCTCTGCTTCCGAAATTCCGCCACTTTCCTTCGCTGGCAATATACCTGGCTTCCTTAACAAATCAGCGCCGTAAGACTCCTGGCTCCAGATTCTCCCGCTTTCGGGCCCGGTCCTCAACGCGCAAAACCGAACTCGGAGCGACGTCGTTTGGTACAACGGAAAAGATAAGACAACTGAGGAGGAAGAGAAGGAGATAGGGATGAAGGTACGGTGAAAACAGGGCGGTGATGGCCTGAGAATCGAAGCCATGATGGGTTTACTGAGTTATTTAGTTTTTAAGTAGTTGAAGAAAGAATCGGAAGAGTTAACGGTCATATTATCAACGCCCCTGAAAAATATGAAGAGAAAAGCGTTTCGCCATTGGAAGGAAAAATCTTAGCTGATGAGACCGCCTCTTTGTCCAGCTAGGCGCCTTTTGTTTTTGCTTTTTTTTAAAAAAAATATTTTTTTATTTTGTTTATTTTCTTTGAGCCGGTAATAGACCTTGGGTTGATAGTTATGGGCCGTGAGGGCCCAATCTCTGGTTAAGACTTGAGCAGATTGATTTTTGGCATTATTTCTTTTAAATATATTTTTAGTTTGAGATGTTAAAATTGATTTTTTTATTTGGGATATCTCTAACTATTAGAACAATGAATAATGTAATACTATTATCCATAGCTTATTTTCATTTAAAATATTGAGCTCTATTTTTTTTTTTTTTGTAATTGTGCCGTGCTTGAAAAATAGAACCAAAATTAATAAAATGTTGAATTATGAATTTCAATAATTAAAATTCAATTTCTAACCATTCAAATATTGAAAAAAGTTTTTTTTTTCCCCTTAAACTACAAGCAGTTATCTCATTGATTAGAGTTAGACAGATTTTATATATATATAATCGAACTAAGATTTGATGAGACTATGGAATATGATATATATATATATATAGAATTACTATTCAATATATTATTAATGGAAATTTATATTCTACACATAAAATTAAAATTAAGATGTTAATATATACTTCATTTTATTTATTTTTACTTTTTAAATATTTCTAAAAGATAATGTGTTTAAAAATTCTATTAATTTGTAAAACTTCCATATTGAAGTTAATTTGTAAGGATAACACTGATTCTGGGTTTTTTTTTTTATTTATTTAAAAAGAATAATATTAATTCTAGTTCTATGTAGGGTTGAAGCACTATTTAGCATAAGCTATGAAGATTCGTAAGCCAGATTTTCTATTCTTCTACTTGTCATGGGGTACAACATTTCCTGAATTTGCTAGATTTTCCTGATCTTTCTCCTTCGAAAGGGTTTCTGAAGACTTAAACAGTGTGCCTGGGATCACATCTTTTTTCCTGCTTTTGTTATTAATAATGACAACAGTGGCTGAAGCCAACGGATCCGGAAAAGAAGATAGCTGCGCAATGAAAAGAGAGAGAATCAGGAGAATAGGTGGCGTTATTGACTACAACTCTCGTGCCGAGAAGGAGCAGAGAATAGCAATGGAAATGGCAATCCAGGATTTCCGTCGCTCATCTTGCTCAAACCAGCTGGTTTTGCGCTTCAAAGATTCACAGGGAAGCTCAGCTCGAGCGGTTTCTTCAGGTAATTCTAAAATGACATGAACATGTTAATACCTATTACCTAGCTTAAGAACAAAGTACCATGTAGTAGCATTATTATTTTAGCCATCTTGCAAACTGGTTTGCCGCTGGCAATTAACAAGATCAAAGAAAATAATGGCTTAATCAATTTTTTCCCATGTATATTACTGTCAACCTGAAGTTTCCCTTGTTGAATTTGCATCAGAGCCACCACGGCAACTAACACAATTTAAATCCTACAACATCTACTGCAGCAATGGAGCTCATTGGTAGTGAAAAAGTGCAAGCAATAATCGGAACAATTACTCTGCAAGAAGCAATTCTAGTTTCTGAGATCCAAAAGGCCACCAGGATTGTGCCTATTATTTCCCTAACCTCATCACCTGCCGCAGTACCAGCAGCATTGGGCAACCAATTGCCATTTTTCGTCCAGATGGCTAATGACATCAAACTCAGCGTAAAATGCATTGCTGCCATTGTTAACGACTTCCAGTGGCGAAAAGTGACTGTAATAAACGAAGACAACAATGGCTTTTCTGCTGATTCTGGATTCCTAACTCTGCTCTCTGACTCACTTAAAGTTATTGGTTTTTGCTTTCCCTCCTCTTTCATCACTCTCGTACCAAAATGGTACCATAGGAGAAAAGCTTAGGAAGCTGAGGAGCAAGAGCAACAGGGTCTCCATAGTAGTCCAATCCTCTATACGGTTCGCTGTCAAGCTCTTTGAGAAGGCTAAGCAAATGGCTATGATGGAACAAGGCTATGTATGGATTGTCACAGATGAAATTGCAAGCCTTCTTGATTCTATTGATAGTTCGGCTCTTTACAACATGCAAGGTGTGCTTGGCTTCAGAACCAATTTCATCGACTCTATCAAGTCTTTCAGACAGTTAAAAGCGAAATTTCGGAAGAACTATGGGATAAGATACGCTGAAGAAGAAGAGTATTCTAACCCAAGTATTTTTGCCCTGCATGCTTATGATGCAACTTGGACAATTACTCGAGCCATGGAGATATCACAAGCAAATGCCACATCCAAAGAATTGTTTAAACATATAGTATCAAGATTCGGAAATGCAACATTATTGCAACATCCAACCTTTCAGATCATTAATGTGGTGGGTAAAGGCTAAAGAGAGATAGCAGTTTGGTCACCAGAGTTCGGATTCACAGAAAAATCTAACAAACATGAAGGAGACAGGCCCATGAAAAGAACTAGGCCCCGTTTATTGGCCGGGCGGCTTACAGACTGTTCCAAAGGGATGGACTTCTGGAGAAGAAAACAAGCCACTGAAAATAGGGGTTCCTGCTAGGGGAGTCTTTAATCAATTTGTGAAAGTGAGTTATGACCAAGATAAGAATGGTTCATATGTCACAGGATTTTCCATAGAAGTGTTTGAAGCAGTTGTCAAGCGCCTTCCTTATGAAATTTCTTATGTGCTTGTCCCGTTTTATGGCTCTTATGACGATTTGGTGGAAGAAGTCTACAGCAAGGTCAGATTTCTTCTTGCTCTTTGCAAATTCTCAAATTGAACCATAACTGATAGATTAAGATTCATGTGAATTTAACAGGGATTAGATGCAGCAGTGGGAGATATAGAAATAATGGCGTATCGATATCAGTATGCAGAGTTTTCACAGCCATACGTTGAGTCTGGACTAAGGATGGTAGTGCCGGTAAAACCAGACAAATCAAAAGAACTGTGGATGTTCTTGGAGTCGTTTACGTCGAGAATGTGGCTGATAACTATAGCAATGCACTTTTTCGTAGGATTTTTCATTTGGCTAATCGAACATGGAGAGAACCCTGATCTGAAGAGGTTTGGGGCTGTCATTTGGTTCTCTATCACCATCATATTCTTTGCACAAAGTAAGCCTCAGTTTTGAATTTGATCCTTATAATATTTCCATGGCCTGTCGGAGAGAATTCTGAGAAATTATCACATGCGGGAGAACCATTAAGGAGTAATTTATCTCGATTTTGCTGGCACCATGGTTGTTTGTGATTCTGTTAGAAACAAAATACTTTTTTAAGAAGATAAGATGCACAAAAAAAAGGATAATTATTCACTTCAAACTACTGTATATATAGACAGTAGATACAAGATAACTTCAGCCAACTATATCAATAGTTGCTTAAAAATAAGAAACCGCTAACCCACTAGTCACTAACTCAGAACCACTAACCCACTAGCCACTAACTCAGAAACATCAACAATTTTAGTAGTTGCTTAAAAGCAAGGAGCAACTAACTTATTCAAATAAAGACTAATTCAACATAACACATAAATACTAACATTCCCTCCCTTAAACTGAAAGTTGTAAACATTCAGTTTAAAAGAAAATCATAAGACAACAAAGCTTCAAATTAGTTCCTCCAAACTGCAAACACCAAGAAGCTTTCTAAGTTTCAGAAATGTCACCAATTTGAGAGGCTTTGTTAGTATATCAGCAATTTGATCTTCACTCCTGCAGTAGACAAGATCAATTGTTCCATCTTCAACAAGGTCACGTAAAAAATGATATCTCACGTCTATGTGCTTGCTTCTCCAATGTAAAACTGGATTTTTTGAAAGTTTGATTACTGAACTGTTGTCACAGTAAACTGAAGTAGCTCCCTGTTGCTTGAACTGAAGTTTTTCAAGAACCTTCCTTAACCAAATTGCTTGACAAGCACATGAAGTAGCAGCCACAAACTCAGCTTCGGTGGTAGACAAAGTAACAATTGGCTGCTTCTTTGATGACCATGAAATAGCTCCTGAACCCATCATAAAAACATACTTGGAAGTGCTTTTCCTATCATCCATATCCCCAGCATAATCACTATCCGTGAAGCCAATCAATTCTGACTTGTCTCCGTTCTTGTAAAATACTCCAAAATCAACAGTTCCTTTCAAGTATCTAAGAATTTTCTTAGCTGTTAGCAAATGTAAGTCCTTTGGATGTTCCATAAACCTGTTAATAAGACTAACAGCATACATAATATCCGGTCGAGTTGTTGTTAAGTACATAAGACTACCCACAATCTGCTTGTAAAGTGTGCTATTAACCTTCCTCCCTCCCAGATCTTTCACAAGTTTCAAACTCCTGTCAATAGGAGTATTTACAGAATTGCAATTCTTCATTTGGAACCTATCTAGAACTTCTTGTACATATTTCTTTTGACAAATAAAAATTTCAGCGACATATTGTACAATCTCTATGCCAAGAAAGTAATGCATCATACCAAGATCACTCATATCAAATTCAAGCATCATGGATTCTTTGAATTTTTTTAGCATGCCAACATCATTTCCAGTATAAATCAAATCATCCACATATAATAAGCACACTATAAGCATTTTACCTCCATATTCAGTTTTTACGTAAATAGTATGCTCATAAGGATACCTCTGAAATCCTTCCTTCAAAAAATAAGTGTTTATGCGACTATACCAAGCTCTAGGGGCTTGTTTTAGTTCATATAAAACCCTTTTTAATTTATATACTTTATGCTCACTACCAACTTTCACATAACCGGGGGGTTGTTCAATAAATACCTGCTCTTGCAAGTCTGCTTGTAAGAAAGCTGATTTCACATCTAATTGGAAGATGGGCCATGAGTTTTGAGATGCCAAAGAAATCACCAACTTAACTGTATCTTGCCTAGCTACTGGAGCAAAAACTTCTTTGTAATCCACACCATACTCTTGCTTGTAACCTTTAGCTACGAGGCGCGCTTTGTACTTGTCAAGTTCACCATTCTCCATCAACTTTGTCTTATATATCCATTTAACACAAATAGCTTTCTGTCCTTTTGGAAGATCTGTTAACTCCCAGGTGTTATTCCTCTCAATGGCTGCGATTTCTTCATCCATAGCCTTCTTCCATTTTGGGTCTTTGACAGCAACATCAAAGGTTGTAGGATCAAAGTCTGTAAAAAGGGTAAAATGAGTTCGTGGATCCACGGATTCCTCAATTTCATCTACCTCATAATCTGACATCCATGTTGGCCTTTTCCTAATATGTTGAGTACAAGAACTAGCTCCAATTTCAGCGTTAGTTTTAGCTGGAACATTCGTAGCTGTTGGAGCTTGCACACTATCAACACTTTGCTATTTTTCTTCTTCTGCATTGACAAAATCTATTGGAATCTGCTGTGCACCATTCTTTTCTATCCATGACCAGATATTTTCTTCATCAAAAACAACATCACGGCTAATGACAATTTTCTTGGTAATAGGATCGTACAATTTGTAAGCTTTGGACTGATCACTAATGCCAAGAAAAATGCATTTTCTGCCTTTGCCATCTAATTTGCTCCTCTGCTGGTTTGGAACATGGGCATATGCAATACACCCAAAAATCCTAAAGTGATCAACAGTTGGTATTTGACCACTCCAAGCTTCTTCCGGTGTCATGTTTTGAACAGTAAGTGTAGGGCTTTTATTCAAAACATGAATACTCCAGTTAACTACTTCAGGCCAAAAACTTTTGGAAATGCCACTCCTTGTCAATAAGCTTCGCACCATATTCAAGATTGTGCGATTTTTCCTCTCACTCACACCGTTTTGTTGAGGTGTGTATGCTACTGTAAGTTGCCTTCTAATTCCATGTTCTTCACAATAATTTGCAAATTCTTGAGAATTGTATTCTCCACCACGATCTGTGCGAAGAACCTTTATAGGACAACCAACTTCTCTTTTAACCAGCACCTTATATTTCTTAAAAACTGTCAAAGTTTCTGATTTGTTCTGCAAGAAGTAAACCCAAGTTTTGCGACTAAAATCATCAATGAAGCTAATGAAATATTGTTTACCTCCATTAGATGCTGGATTTATAGGTTCACACAGGTCAGAATGAACCAATTCTAGCACCTTCTTTGCTCTCCAAGAGTTTCCTTTTGGAAAACTATCACGATGTTGTTTGCCGACAACACAATCTTCACAAACTTCTGAAGGAGCAGTAAACTGTGGAAGTCCTTCCACCATTTTCTTTTGTTGCAGAACTTTCAATCCACCAAAATTAAGATGCCCATATCGATAGTGCCATAGCCAAGATGTATCCTTTAATTTTGCAGAGAAACAAGAATGATTGATGCTTTGAAGATACAAAGAAAATATTCTATTTGCTGTCATGTTAACTTGTGCAATCAAGCCAAGTTTTGAATCTCGAACTTGGCAAACTCCATCCTTGATAACAATCTCACACCCTTTCTCTTGAAGCTGACTAACACTGAGCAAATTTGATTTTAATTCTGGAACAAACAAAACATCAGGAATTGAAAGAGTAAAATTTCTGTTGGTTTGAATCTCTACTTTTTCTTTTCCCTTAACCATAACTGTAGAGTTATTACCAAACTTTACAGTATTGTGATAAGACTCATCCAAATAAGTAAAAACAGACTTATCTCCACTCATATGATTGCTGCAGCCTGTATCTAAATACCATAAATTATTGTGAGTTTGTTCCGAGGTATGACATACCATAAGAAGGGAAATTTCTTCTTCTTGCTCAACAAAATTTGATTTCTCACCACGATCTTTATTCAAATTTGTTCAACATTCAGAACGGTAGTGACCATACCTGTGACACCGAAAGCATTCAACATTAGATTTGTCTACTGACTTGGACTTGAAATTATTTGCTTGTTGGTGCTTACGGCCTCTCCATTTTCTCTGATTCCCTGTAACTTGGCTCTCCTCCGATTTGTTATGTTTATTTTTGCCTTTCCAATTTCCCTTTCCACGACCAGTACCTTTTGGATTTGTTGCAGCCTACAATGCTTGCTCTTCGTTGTCCTGTTGATTCATCTTTTGCTCATGAACCAGCAAAGAACTCTGCAACTCATTAAGAGAAAGCTCATCAATATCTTTGGATTCCTCAATGGAACAGACAACATAATTGAATTTTGCTGTAATGGAGCAGAGAATCTTTTCAACAATTGTGACATCCTCCAATGCATCACCATGTATCCGCATCTTATTTGCGATTGCCATCGTCCTTGAGAAGTAATCTGTAACAGACTCTCCCACATTCATTTTTAAAGTTTCAAATTCACCACGAAGTGTTTGGAGCTGCATCCTTTTGGCCCTTACATTACCTTGATACTTCTTCTTCATGGAATCCCAAATCTGTTTGCAAGTATCTTTTTTGAGAATGGTTTCTAAAATTGAGCGATCAATGACTTGGAACAAGTAGTTTTTTGCCTTAAGATCTTTCAATTTTTGCCCGTCAATTTCTATCTTCTGTGCATCTGTCACTACTGTACCAGCTGCTGCTTCTATTATGCCAGTTTCTATAACCTGCCAATACTCTTTGGACCTTAAGAAATTCTCCATTAGCATGCTCCAATGGTCATAGTGATGACCATCAAAGCGGGGAATTGCTAGTTGCACAAAATTCTCAGAAGCCATAAAGAAAAAAATAAACTCACAGGTGAAAAGAAAGCAAGCTACTGCAAACACTCTCTAATTCACTCTTCTCTCGTGTTTGGGCTCTTTCAACCTGGCTCGGATACCAGATGTTAGAAACAAAATACTTTCTTAGGAAGATAAGATGCACAAAAAAAGATAATTATTCACTTCAAACTACTGTATATATAGATAGTAGATACAAGATAACTTCAGCCAACTATATCAATAGTTGCTTAAAAATAGGAAACCACTAACCCACTAGTCACTAACTCAGAACCACTAACCCACTAGCCACTAACTCAGAAACATCAATAATATTAGTAGTTGCTTAAAAGCAGGGAGCAACTAACTTATTCAAATAAAGACTAATTCAACATAACACATAAATACTAACAGATTCTAATCATATCAGCAAGCTTCACTGCTAGTCTAACCTCCGCGTTGACAATCTTACGCCTCCAACCATCTGTTTCAGATATTGAAACGCTTCTGAGAACAAATGCAGCTGTTGGATGTAATGGGAATTCATTTATTATGAGCTATTTAATCAAGGTCTTGGGTTTTATGCCAGAGAACATCAGGAAAATTGATTCCATTAACGGCTATCCTGAAGCCTTCGGGAATGAAGACATTCAAGCAGCTTTCTTAGTTGTCCCTCTTGCAAAAGTCTTCCTTGCAAAGTACTGTAAAGGGTACACCATGACAGGACCTACCTTCAAACCTGGTGGATTTAGCTTCGTAAATCCTAAATCTCTTAACTACTAAGATCTTTTGTCGACATATCCATCCATTTCCATTAATATTTAATTTTTTGAAAAATATTCAGGTGTTTCCAAAGGGTTCTCCGTTGGCATGTGACTTTTTGCAGGCAATCCTCAAGGCAACAGAAGATGGAGAAATGCCACGATTGGAAGATCACTTACTCTCCCCTTACAACTCGTGTTCCCCTTCTATCGGCATAGGCGACGACTCAAGTAGGTCCTCGCCCGTTCGCTGGCCTGTTTTTTATATCAGGTGGAGTCTCAGCCCTAGCTTTCTTAGTCACCGCCGTGCGTTTGGCAACGAGGGGCACGCACATTTCTCACTGAATGTTACCAAAATGTCACATTTTGGTTCTTCCAGGGAAATCCTATCCCGCGAACGAATGGTCAAGGCGGTATTTCAACGACATAGAATGAAGTTCATTGAGTTTGAACATGGATGATTATCTTATCGGAAACTTCATAAACAGAACTGTTAATAGGTGATTTTTTCTTGTCATTAAAAGCAGGATTAATATCCAATAATTTATCGTAAGTAGAGTTTTTTATTTTATAAATGAAATTAGGATAATAACATGTGTTATTTAAAAATATAAAAAAATTAAAAAATAAATAAAATAAAATATGTGTTATTATCCTAATTCTCACTTGTAAAGTAAAAAACTGTACTGATGATTTATTGAATAATTATCTATAAAAATAATTAATTGTAACACTCCAATTAGTACTTAGATATTGTAAAAATTTATTATATTATATATATAGAGATTTAAAACCATACATTTAATAAAATTATGAGATTACCGAATTAGACAACACTTTTCAAGTTGAATGCTGGTCTCATAGCATCTGAAAGAAAATAAACACCAAATAATTATAAAAAAAAAAAAGAAGAAGATAAAAGTAATATGATTTATTGGCCAACTTGATTAGGCACTTTGGACTTTCACTTCACAATGGGCTAAAATAATTAAATTTTAATATTTGGTTTTCTATTTTTTAAATTTAGTAATAACTTGATGATTTATTACAAAAATCAGACGAAAAATAAATGAATAGCATGCTAATTTGATAAAATTATATATATTTGATAAATTTTAATAAAAATTAATATATAATATTTTTATATTTTATGTGATTTATATAAAATAAATGTCACATAAATATACGAATTATTAAATCTAATTATATACTAATATTAAATCTAATTATAGTGACTCTGTAGTAAACTAGTTCAGAGCAGCCATGTAAATTGGGCCATCATAGATTTGCTAAGACATCAAAAATCTCGTTGCACACCATAATTTATGCCAATTATAATGCTAAAAATCCAATTCCTTGATTCCAAAACCATAAATTAAGCGTCAAAGCTTGCATAATTTCCTTGCTTGATTGCTAGAATTAGACCCCACATTAAGAAAACACGTGGCGTGTTGTCAAACTGAAGCATTTGGCGCACACAACATGAGACCAGACAGGGCCATGTTGGATGCCGAGTTGGGATCGTATCATCCCAAATTCAGCCCCCCTCCTCTTTCATTCCTTCCACTTGCCCAACCCACGCGCGACAAATCAATCTCCTTTGACGTCCAATCCACGCCAAAACTTTTCCCACCAAACCAAACCCTTTACGGTTTGTTCCAGGAAAACATCTCCACGCCACAATTTGTCAATTTTTCCCACCTTAAATTAATTTATACCAAAGCGCGTATCACTCACGCGGAAGAAAAGCGTAAAAACGCAGCGCGCCTTTCGCTCTTTTGGATCTCCACCAACACTGAAGAGTCGTCAGTTCATAAAATCTACATCAAATTGCGCGCACCAATTATCCAAATCCAGTTCATGCAACAAAAACGACGGCGTTTTAACCGAGAAAGACAATCGAATTGCCTGAACAGAAGGTAGCAACAGTAGCAGTTTTAACAGATAGACCGTCTCGAAATCCAAAGCCGTATGTAAATATCTATATTTATATTAATCTGGCGCGCGCCAAAGCACGGACTCACGCCTTAAACATTCGCCGGTTCATTTTTAATTTTGATTTGAGCTTCAAACTTGTTTTTTTATTTTTTATTTATTGGTTGCACATCTTTGAGTTATTTTCACAAACAACTAACAGGTGACAGCTCCTAGATCTCTCCTCAATACTGTGACACCGAACAAGCTTCGTTTATCAGCTTTTTTTTTTTCTTTGTATTTGAAATTGTTATTATTTTATTATTTTTATTAAAAGTAGTATTGTGGTGAAAAAGGAAAGCTTTGATTGGAATTTTTGTGAGGAAAAATGGAAGGTGGAGATGGGACGGTGAGATTAGGAGCTTTGAACTTGAAAGCGGATCGAGGTTTCGATTTGGATTCGGATGTCTCCGTTTCTTCGCCGGTAACCAGGCAAAAAGCTGCCGCCGCCAAACAGTTCATTGAGAATCATTACAAGAACTGCTTGCAAGGATTGCAAGAGCGTAAAGAAAGGTAGTTCTCGTGGTCAGCACTTTTGCTGCATTTATAATATCCACGTGCTTTTTTTTTTGGCCTTTTCTCTAGTTGGATTTATTTGTTTGACGTAGTTATTAGAATTATGATGTTAATAAATGGATATGGTTAGTTTAGATGGAATTTGCCGCGCGGTTTTTGAGATATGAAATGTAGTTTTATTGTATATCAACTGTTGTTTTTTAAGACGGCGAGCACTGCAAAGGAGAGCTGAGGAAGCTCAGATTTCCAGTGAGGAACGAGAGGAGATGATGAGGAACTTGGAAAGGAGAGAAACTGAATATATGAGGCTGCAAAGACGTAAAGTCGGAATTGATGATTTCGAACAATTAACTGTAATTGGGAAAGGTGCATTTGGCGAGGTATATTTCAAATGTTTGTTATGTTAACACTCTCGATCCTTGGTTAAAGTTTCTCTGACTTGACCTCGTTGGGGCTTTTTTGGCTTGTTGCCATTCTGCTGTAATAAAATTGCTAATGCATACAATTATATGGCTTGGAGCTTACCACTGTTTCGATGTGTCGAATGCAGGTAAGGTTATGTCGTGCTAAAAGTACGGGAGAGATTTTTGCCATGAAGAAGCTAAAGAAATCCGAGATGCTTAGTCGTGGACAGGTAACTCCCCAAAATAATACACTTTCAAAATAGTTTTACCTTTGTCAATTATATTGTTTTTTTATCACAGGCTTTGTTTTTCCTTCTGTACTTATTGTTTCAATTGCTGGTTTAACATATGATTGCAAAGGTTGCTCGATTTCCTGAAAATAATTGGTATCTTTCTTAGGGATGCCTTTGATGCAGGAAATATCTGCATGATCATTGCCTTACTTCCTTTCAATTCCCCTATTTATTTTGGCATTGAGGTATTATTGGATTCCAGTTCGCTGCATAGGCAGTTGGCAAATACTCACTTCAACTTAAAGTTCTTAATCCATTTGATTTGGAATAGTTAGGCTCTTTATGAAATCAACTCATGCATTTTCTTTGTTGATTATGACACAAACCCACATAATAAGTTTAAAGTGTTATCTTATTTTTCACTCTACTTTTCTTCAAGGTTGAGCATGTTCGTTCTGAGAGAAACTTACTTGCCGAGGTTGATAGCCGATGCATTGTAAAGCTGTTCTATTCTTTTCAAGATTCTGATTACTTGTACTTTATTATGGAATATTTACCTGGGGGTGACATCATGACACTACTGATGAGAGAAGATATCCTTTCTGAAGATGTTGCACGTTTCTATGTAGCAGAGAGCATTTTGGCTATTCATTCTATTCACCAGCACAATTATATTCATAGGTATTGCATTTTGTTAAAATGTTTCTAAAATTACTAGGTGGAGTTTCTCAATGTGAATTGGCTAGTGGCAGGACCTGGATTTTCCTGAATGTATGTGCATTTAGTCGAGGAGAGAGGATAGCCCTGATTAGCCACTA
This sequence comes from Firmiana major, assembly GCA_033439115.1. Taxonomy (NCBI): domain Eukaryota; kingdom Viridiplantae; phylum Streptophyta; class Magnoliopsida; order Malvales; family Malvaceae; genus Firmiana; species Firmiana major. The sequence continues at coordinate 50,190,711 of CM065909.1, forward strand.
TGTTGTCTTACATTGTGCTTGGCCTGGAGGAAACTACGTTGGGATAATTAGATATTTTAAATATTTGAAACTAGAATAGTTTCTTGCAGATATTTACTCTTTGTCATGTTTGTTTGTAGGGACATTAAACCAGATAACCTGATTCTAGATAGGAGTGGGCATTTGAAGCTCTCAGATTTTGGCTTGTGTAAACCCCTGGATGACAAATATTCAAAAATTTTGTTGGAAGATGAAGATTTAACTTCCAAGGAATCTACCAGAGAAGCTGAGGTCCAGCCAGGTTCTGAAAGAACCCCTTGGTTGATGCCGAAAGAACAGCTACAACAATGGAAACGTAATCGCCGTGCATTGGTATAGGCTTTATTCTACTTGCAGTTACCGGCATATAATCCTTCATGCGAATAACTTTTGCATTTTTCAGATTTTACATTTGTTACATTTCTCAATCGGGCATGTAATTTCATTCAGTAGCAGCTCATATCTGGCTTTTGCAGGCCTATTCAACTGTTGGAACTCTTGATTACATGGCTCCTGAAGTTCTATTAAAGAAGGGTTATGGGATGGAGTGTGATTGGTGGTCTCTAGGTGCAATCATGTATGAGATGCTCATAGGCTATCCTCCATTCTGTTCTGATGATCCTCGGATAACATGCCGCAAGGTGGCACCTAGTTTTTGGTTCTCAGTTATTCTGTTAGCCTCATTTGTTCACCAGATGGTAATCTTTCTCTCTTGCACAGATAATCCACTGGAGAACCTGCTTGAAATTCCCTGACGAACCAAAAGTATCTGATGAGGCTAAGGATTTAATTTGGCACCTGCTTTGTGATGTTGAAACCCGTCTGGGCACCAGAGGAGTAGAAGAATTGAAGGTAAATCTTTTCAATGATATATTAATGTTTCTTATCAGGAATATTATATATAAAGTTCAGAGAGTTTCGTTTATGTTTTTATTTCTGGTTTAGTTGCAATATAGTATTGGATTAATTTGTTTATTTTCTTGGTCTGAGCTTGTTAGTATTTTTTTTTTCTTTTAATTTTGAAGTCTTGAATATGTATTAGGCACATCCATGGTTCAAAGGTGTTCAATGGGAAAAGCTGTATGAAACCGACGCTGCATATAAGCCAATAGTCACTGGAGACTTGGACACTCAAAATTTTGAGAAGTTTCCTGAAGTGAGTACTTTGAATGCTAACGCATCTGATTCATACTCTTTAAATGGGGTAATAATGTTTTTACAACTCTTAAGACTCATGATACCCTTACTACCTTGGAGCACTTTTAACTCAATAAAGCCTCTTTCCCAATGGTGGATAGTAAGAGTTTCAATCAATTGATAGCCGTCTCCCTGTATTATGTTTGAAAGTTGGTATAACAGTCTTGACTAGTTTGGTTGTTGCTCCTTCAGAAACATTTTGCAACATAAGGTTTAAAGTGTTTTTGATGAAAGTTTGGAATTCTTCTTTTCTTTCTTTAAAGTTTTTGCTTCTTTTATACGTTTTCATTAAAACTGATTCTGCTATTTCTTGCTTTTTCCTAGATTGATGGCCCTCCCTCCACAATACCACAAGTGGGACCTTGGAGGAAGGTAAAGACCTTTGCTCCAATTTTTGTTTTCTTCTAGAAAGCTATTGTGGTATACTAGATTGATTCTGAAAATTTGAGATATGAGTTAGTTTATTTGATGGCACAGATGTTGGCATCAAAAGATACCAATTTCATGGGATTTACTTTTAAGAAATCAGACATCGTTAAATCACTTGAAAGTTCAGGTATACCTCTTGACACATACTTATGTGTTGTGTATTGGAATTGTCATGTAGTAACATATACAATTACATTGTGGAATCCTTATGATTAATGTAACTACATGCACTTCCCTTTGTACTGTTTAGCTTTAATGTTGTATCTTCAGTAAAGCTAAAGTTGCCTGCAGTTTGGTTCTACATGATGATGATGAGTGCAATTCTTTTTTTCTTCTTCTTCACGTCATGAGTTCAGAATAACTGTGAATGTCTTTCATTTGAGAAAGTCTGTCCATGACAAATTTTTGCCATCTTATTCTATTTGTACTGAACTACTATACATTAGTCGAGGATCTGGTTTGTGCTTGTATTGTCTTGTGACAAGTTCTTATACAGAAGTTATGGTACAATATAGAGAATTTTACTATAGCATCATGAGTTGACACACATGTTACCATCATGGATCTGGACTCAATTTACATACGCATTGCAGGTACTGACATGAGATCCAATGGACCTTCAAGAGCCCCATCTCTTATTTCCTTGCTAGGTATGATATTTTTCTTTTCTAAAAGATCTTCAGCTTCATAGAAAAGCTTGTTATGCTACTTTTGTGTTCGTCATCGGAGAATACTGAGACATTGATGAAATAAATTCGGTCTGAAATAAAGGAATGCTATTCCTGGGTTTATTGTTTCGGGTGTAGCTGATTTCTATTTGCTCTTTGATCCAAAGAATATCTTCACCAGAGTAATCACCATAATATGCCCCATTTAGCATTAAAAACACCTATTTACTTGAGACAAACTAAGTTCAGTTTATGAATCGATTGAAACTGAATTGTTAAATCTGTAATCTACACTTGTCAATGTCAATATACTTATTGTATGTTTGCATAAGCTGGAAAATACGATCTTCATTTGATTATTACTTCGTTTCCATTGATGCAGACCGGATAGATCTTCAAGAAACTGCAATATCGGAAGGTGAGCAGCAGAAGCCGGAAACTTGAATCTGAGCCTTTATCTCAGGTACAATCTGCGCAGCCCAAAGGGGTTATTCTATGGGATAGAATTTGTCGAGAACTGCTGTTTGGAGACATGAATAAGGTCCTTGTTCTTTGATTCTTTCTCCAAAAATTGTGGTGTAAAAAGAGCTACTGTGAAGCCAAAATTATGTTCGATCCATTTTGACTGTAATTTTGTTTCCGGAACTTAGTTTCCCTTCATACACGTCAAGTTACCAAAATTTTTCATTTCAAGAAAGAAAAAAAAAATCCAATGTATATCAAACTGTAAAAACAAATCTGTCTCAATTTTTTTAAGTTAAAAACGGGTTCTATTTGTTTCTGGTCACAAGTTCCATTTTGCTGTCTGAAATTCAGGATATTTGAATATTTTAGATTTGATTTTTTTAAGTCTTGACTTGCCTTTCCGATTACCCAATCATAACAAAAAATTTAGATTTATTATTTAAAGTAATATGATAATATGATATGAAAATTTAAAAAAAATATAAAAATAACACAAATTGAATTATTACAAAATTTATATATGAATTGGTAAAAATTGAAATAATTTTTTGGTTTACAGGAATATATAAAAAAATATATTAGAATTAAAAAAATTTAATGTTTGAAGTGTCCATAAAATAACTCTTATAATTTACAAATTTGATATATATATATATATATGCACAAATTGTCGAAAATTAAAGAAACACAAATATCAAGTTGCAATATTGCTCAATTGGTTTTACATATCCTTAACGTTATCGTTAAGTTTTCGAAGTGCCAAAATATCAGGAAAAGTTATCAGGTTATTTATTTGCAGTATCTTTAGTAAAATCATGTTATCATGAACTAACTATTAATTAGGAGTATTTCCGTTTCTACCGGCGTTGAAGATTAAAAAAAAATGCTCTTCACGTTTTTAATTAATTAATCACGTGTTTCCTTATAATTATGAATAAAATTGTTAACAGTTAATGGTTAAAATATAATTAAATAATCATAAAAAAAATTCAATAAATACAAAATTTTTTAATTACAATGAAAAAAAGAAAAATGAAAAAGTACGGCCACGTAATCTTATCTCTCAAGTTAATCAAAGAAAAAAGATTGGAGGTAGATAGATATTTTGAACAGTCCGACAAATATCTGGCGCTTTAGCTAACCCTAGCAAGTGACGTGGCAATGTGAAGTACCTTGACACGTGTAAAAGCGATGACAACTGTATCGTCCTTTTGTCCCCCTCAACATCTCCTTCTCATTACATCTCACCTGCCTTCTTCACTCCTCTCCTTTCTCTCTCAATTAGTATTTCTTTTTTCATTTAAAAAAAAAAAAATAATAAATTATATAATCTTCTAATCTTCTGAGTTCAATTATTTTTTTTTATTGTGTTTTCTGCATGGAGGGTTTCAGGAGAATTGAGTCTCGGACGAGTTCAGAGACCTCTGCCCCTGAGTTGACTCTTGAGAGGTCACCCGGGATTGCTCACCAAGAACAAGGTCCAAGCTTGGTATACCCTCTTCTTCTTCTTTTGATTTATGCATCAAGGAATTTTTGCCATGGGCTTTTTTTTTTCCCGGTTTAAAGGAAGTAAATTTGATATGGGTTTAGCTTGTAAAGCAGCTAAATTTCCGAACTTCACTTTAAAGCACCTTATGTACTAAGAAACCTATTTACATGGTAATTTCTTATCATTTTTAATCATGCATGTTCTTTTGATTTTCATTTATAACGTTTCTGTTGAGCATTAAAATAAAGTTTCAAAGAAAAAGCAAGTATTTATGATTATACGTTTCTAATTTTTGACTTGCTTTGATAGTTGGGTATTATTGAGGTTTTGTAATGTAGGTCTCATTATATTGTTTATCACTTCTGTAATCTGGTTGTACGGAATTATGTGTTTGCTTCGAAAAACTTTCTGATTATGTGTGTTACAACAGGATTCTCTGCTGACAGAATCTACCTCTATAGAATGGACAGATGAGAAGCACAGTTTATACCTTAAATCCATGGAAGCCTCATTTGTTAATCAGTTATATGATTCTATGAATTTTATTGGCTGGAACTCGCAGAAGGAGAAGTTGCCAGTATCAAAATCCTCAAGGCAAACAGATTGTACCCCTTCTGGCCAGGTTCAACACTGATATCTGATTCTTGATAATGTTGAGGTTGCCTTTCCTTTCCCTATGGAAAATCTTATTTACTGCTTGTTCCAATCTTTATTGCAGTTTAAAGTTCTTCGAAGTGGTAGCTGGAAGAAGATCAATTTTGAGAGACCTGGATTTCAACTAAATAAAAAGGATGATTGTTTTGTGGCAAGCCCTTGGATCCAGCACTTCAGATCTGGATCTAAGCCTCGTGTTTTAGCCTCCTGTAGTCTTCAAGATAGTGCTTCATCTAAAGGTAAAACAGGCAATTTAAATGTGAAGAAGGCAATTTTCTGTCTATCAGCTTAACACTTTCATGCTTATCATTCTCAAGATTGAGAAAATGACATTGGCATTTGGCAGTAAAACAGATGCCTATGGTGGTATTTCGGGTGTGTTCATGATGATTTCATCTAAAATACTATGTGTTTTGGGTGCCTGCAATGGTACCCGAGTTAACTCATCTGATCTTAGACTGCTCAACAATAATGATTTAGACTTGTATGGTTGATCTGTCAATGTTTCACTTGAAGTGCTCTAAGTTATGTTTTTCACCTCTACTTTAATCATGATTTCTATCTATATATGATAGGTATATAGCAAAATAAATTTTATTAATCAAGATTAACTGATGTATAATGTGTAGTATCCCTCTCTGTACAGTTCAAAATGTTACAAAGCTTAATTGCAATTAGTCTTTTACTTGTATGGTGTCTCATAATCATGCGCCTGCTGTTATATTTGATGCACTTTGGCTGGATTTTTATATTTGTAAGTGAGAATAACTTTGAATCATCTAGATATCAAAATAACTAAGTTCTAAGAGGTTGGTTTTTTTGGTTATTACAGAAATGTCAGATCAGAACTTTGTAGATGAGGAACAAGGTGAAAAGACAAGCAACGATTGTGGCTCCAAGAAGCTGAAAACTCTGGTAACCGATGCTTCATGCAATGACCAGGTAAAATTTATTAGCATTGATCATTTCATTATAACCAAGGCAATAACCAATCACTTGCTTTTAGTCCTTAGTGCTGGCATGTTTCTCATTTTGTTCTTAGGTTGTTCCATAGGATGAATCCTCCTTTAGCAGAGGTAGCTGAATGTGTACCGCCGCAGCTAGATAAAGGGCTTCAACTAGTGAGACTCATTTGGAAGAAGCAAATGGTTTGTCTTATTACAACCTGATGCTATTAGCAAACCAAAGGAAACTCGATAGATATTAATTTTCGGTGACTTCTGTAACCTAAATTTCTATTACTGACTGTTTGGTGTACCTGCATGTGCATATATACATGTATGCGACACTGACAGAGACCAAAACAGAGACAGAGAGATCGAAGTAGTTCATGTAGGGCTGTTTCTTATTGTAAATATAGCAAGTGTGGCATTAGCATTTAGTGCACAGGATTGGTTGGCATCACAACCGCCCTCCATTTCTGTTGATTTTGCAGTTGCAGATCTTTTTCAAGTGAATGTTCTTGCTAGTTGAGGCATTTTAGTGAAGCAGTGCAACTTTGGCTGCTTGATTCATTGCAAGAAAGAAGGATGAGAAGTAAATTTGGGATTTGCTTTCATGGTTGGGCTAATAGTTGAGCTACTATTCATCTTCTGGCCTTGAGGAGCTTGGCTAATCTTTGGTTACTGGTTGGTCAATGGAGAAGTAACTTCATGCAATGCTTGAAAATATATGCTTACTGGTTTTTTTTTTAGTTACATGATTAAGTTGAAGCTCCTCTTAAGTATATATTTTTTTCCTTCTATGTATAAAAATAAAAATAAATTGTTTTTTATTTTAAACACATGTAAATTATAAAAATTATGTATCATGTGTTACAAAAATTCATATTGATAATTTGAACTAAAAAACAGACATTTTAATAATTCAAACGTGAAATAAACTTATCTTAATTTTTATTTAATTTATTATATCTTTTAAAATTTTTTATGTCTTTACTTTTTATATGTAATGTCTAAATTTATTGGCTATTAATTTTTAATAAGAGAAAAAAAACTTATATTACTATTTCTTTCGTTTTTTAGAAAGAAATTAATAGTAATTCAGAAATTCATCCCTTATTAGTGTAAACACAAATAAATTTAAATTTATTAGAATTAAGTATAAAAATATAAAAATAAAATATAGACATATATTATAAGAAATATTATTATATCTTTATGTATATTAATTTTAATTTTATTAATTTAAGACAGTTTTAATATATCTTACATTTAATGATACGTATGTATCCTTGAACTTCGCTCAACTGTCCAACAAAAGACAACTCTGCTAAACTCTAAACTCAACTCGTCCATGATGTTCTGAAGGACGTCTCTTTTTTGTACCAGAAGAGAAAAGAAAAGGAAAGGAAAGCACGTTTCTTTTCCCTCTTTTGCGTGTCAACCTAGGGTTTACAATTTTCAAGCATTTTTCGAAATATCTCCTACCTTCTCTGTCTTAATCTTCACCATCTCGGTTTTATCAAGATTTTCTCCCTTCCATTTTCCAATTCGCGCCTAATTCTAAGAGTTGCAATGCCGCCATTTTTATCGACCTCGAAGGCGGTTGGTTCTGTAAGATCCCGTGGAAATGTGATTAATCATTTCGTTTGGCACTTCAAGAACAGAGGACGTTCCGGGAACTTCAATCAAATCCGATGTGTTTCTAGCATTTCTGGTGTCGATACGCGGTCGTTTCGCACATTTCTCGGTTCATGCAAGGCGGATTCTAATGTGTCATTAAACAATTTTTTCAATCATTACAATCTCCAAAGGAGACGATTTTTTGGCTGCGGTGACGGCGAAGAAGGCGGCGTTTTATCGAAAGTCTACGAGGAAAGGATCGTCATGGGGTAATTTTATCAAAATCTTTCTTTTGTCATAAAGATTGTTTTATTTTTGTTAAAGATTTAAGTTAGCATAAGTTTTCTTATTGGATTAAGGCCTGTCGAATACGCAAAAAGCAAATGATTTGTTGATAATTAGGTATTCGCCGGAGCAGTTATTTGATGTGGTTGCAGCTGTTGATTTGTATCATGGATTTGTTCCTTGGTGTCAGCGGTCTGATATAATTAAACGGCATTCGGATGGATCGTTTGATGCTGAATTAGAGATTGGTTTTAAGTTTCTTGTTGAGAGTTATGTTTCTCATGTAGAATTAAGTAGACCAAAATCTGTAAAGGTAATAATAAACCAATTACCCTTATCTTTAAAGCACCTGTTTTCCCATTGCTTGGTTCTTTTTTCGTTTTCTGTGAGTTGGTGATTAGCTATGTTTGTTTTATTAAGATATTGCATGTTGATGCTAGAAAATGTTGCAATGACCTTTTATCTTGCAATTAGTATAGAATTGAATTTGAATTTCAATAAGCTGATTACTCGTAAGCTTCTCTGCCTGTTGTCATTTCATGATATTGAAGATTGAGTGAGAACATATATCTTGTGCATGCTATAGTATATTACAATATAAACTTCATCAATCCCTGGATCAACTAATTGTAAATTGTTAAGCCTTCGTTATCCTAATGTTTTGGGAATAGAGTTGTTCTAAATGTAGATTTGTTTTCAGCCAAGGATCTGAGAACTGTAAACCAGTGACCATTTAGCTATTTTGCAACTGTGTGAGCATGTATTGGAATGCACTTAGGGGGGGGGGGGGGTTGAGGACTCAGATACCAAATTTTGGATTAGTTTGAAATAGAGACAATTGAGATGTAGTATTTCATATTTTTAACGTAAATTTCACTAAAAACAGGAATGAAGCAATTGTACAGCTGCACCCATCTTTGTCTCTCTCTCTGTGTTCCCGAACGTTGAATAAGAACTCATTGCTATGAAGCCTTAACTTAGAAAGAAAGCACCTTATTTCCAGTAAAAAACAAATTCAAGCTTAGGTTGCTTGAATGTTCTGGAGCAGCCACTTTGCCATTTCAATTATCTAATAGTGAGTTTTTGTTTGTTTGGCCTCCAAGCTTTTCGAGTATTTGTGTGATCTCTTTTGCACTTTGGGATTGAAATGACCGTTACTACATATTGATCATTTTTAACTAGGATTTACTGTTGGCTGGATGAATAAAAGGAAACTCTTTTGAGGCCCTGTTTATGCCATATACCAGTGATTATTTTGTACTTGTGACTTATAAGAAGGATATTGCTTGGCTTGTCGCTCCAAAGATGGTCCTCGTTGCTCCATGCATTTTAAATTTTTCCCCTTAACTTTTGCTGATGATCTGACTATATATTGTCCTTGCAGTCAACTGTGTCAGAAAGTAGCCTTTTCGATCATTTGATAAACATTTGGGAATTCAATCCTGGACCAGTTCCAGGAACTAGCAGCCTTTACTTTCTTGTGGACTTTAAGTTCCAGTCACCGCTTTACCGGCAGGTAATGGCTGCATAAGGGGTTTGTAGATCATTATGTATGCTATGCGTAACTACTGCATATTTATCATTCTTCTTAGTATCCACATTGCAGCTGTATTTTTTCCATGAACATGTTTAACAACCATTGATCATGACCTGTATGTTATTTGTAATTCACTTTCCTTCCCCTGATATGCATGTAACAATCACTCTGCTGTTATTCATTTCAATTATTTCTTCTTTTGTCCTTTGATGCCTTTTTATTTTTCTTCATTACCTGATTCTTCCTCACTTTTGTTCTTTTTAATAGAACTGCTACCCATATTGTCAGCTGTATGTCTTTTTAAAGCATTTTATTGCCTGAGACTGCATACCTTCGCACGTAAATGAATTCAGCTGAATATATAACTATTCAGGACTAACAGATTTCAACTCTTCTGAATTTAAGGGTTTGTATCTTTTTTTAAAAAAGAAAAAAGAAAAACACTTTTAGAACTTTCTTTGCTTATGGTTTATTTGGAGATGAAAAATCTGTCAGACGTTGCTTGAATCATTCTAATCTTGTTTCTAACAGGTCGCATCTATGTTTTTTAAGGAAGTAGTCTCTCGATTGGTCAGCTCATTTAGCGAACGTTGCCGATTGATATATGGCCCTGGGGTTCCAGTCCTCGAAAACTGTTATGGAGAAAGGACATGAATTATTTGTTTTTGGAAGCAGCCTTTGAAGAGCCGTGGAGTCCATTGGAATGGAAAGTATTCTCTCACCATGCTCACTGAGTAGTTTTTGTTTTCTGTACTGCCCTGCCTTAAAAAATTTGCCCCTACCCATATTAGATATTCCTTTAACCCTCTACCTTCACCCATTTTTTTCAAAGATCAGTTGATATGTCATTCAACCATTTCTCAGCTATGTAATTATTTGAACTTTTTATTTTTTTATTTGACTAATAAATTTTGTAGAAATTCAAAATCAATAAATGAAGATTTAATTGTTTAATAAAAAAATATAACATGCACTAAAACTTAAATCAGAGTTACTTTCTTGAAGTACTGTGTTATAGAGGTTTACATGCTCCTCCCTTTATTTTCACTTATTCTGAGCTTCTTATATCCAGTCCTTGGAACTAGGGGATGCTAGGAGGGGCTTTGGCTTCAGATTCTCATGTGTGTGTATATATATATATTATGATTTATATTTGATGCACTGATAAATTATAGCAATTATACATAAATGAATAAAGATAAAAAATATATAAATTATTAAAATTAAATGTTAACAAAATTTTTAGATTTATTTCAAGAACAAGCATATTTTTTAATTTTGTTCATTAATGAAACATATTATTTTGTGGTTGATTGATAATATATAGCTGTTATATATTATGAGTGTATCAAATATGAATTCATACTATTATATCACTACAAGTCTTTTATCTATAGGTGGTTGGAGTATTGGTGTAAGGTCAAAGTGAGCCATTTTGTTTGATTGTAATGTTCTAAAATTTGATTGTTGATTCAATTATTTAGGATTTTTGAGTAGTAAAGTGGCTGCATATATGAGTGGATATGATCATTTTCTCATCATAAATTTTAGGTGTACTTACTTCTTCCATCAAAATCTTGGCGTGGATCATTTTGGACTAGTAACTAACTTCGGGAGGAAATCAACCCAAAAATTTTAATATTGGGTGGGTTGTCCCAATTTCATGGTGTGACATCCCATTCCCAATCAAGCTTTCATGGATGCCTCTCACACGATGTAGCCATACACTGATCCTAACCAAGAAGATTATAGTTAAAATCAGCCACATTAAGATGATGTTGGGTTGTTGAGGAACACTTTTCCATCGGATTCAACAGAGTTGCCATCTGGTTTCAGCCACGTTCTTATTGTTGTCAGGAATTGAATTTTGATTACTAAAATTAAGAACCAAACATTCTACAAACAGAACATGCGACTGTTAACTTGTATATATATTTCTCTGTCAGTCATTAAGCTTGATTTTTAGGAAGAATCATAAAATCCAGCTGGGCTGGGTTATTATGAACATCTATACCTATCATTGTCGATGTTCAGGAAATCGATGTTAAAAAAGCTTTTACTTTCTTTAAGGTTTTCGCTTTTGCGTATACTTTTGAACTGGCTGATGTTTGTATTGGCCAACTTATTTTAGTTATGATCAACACTGACAAAAAGGATTGACACTCGCTTTGAGTACTGGGATCATAAATGTGGGCCATGGCTAGCATTCTTAGCGTCAATCAGTCATCTATGAATGAAGACATGCGCATCGTGCACCTTGTCATTTCTTTCTTTGCCTTGTAGCATTAATAAAGGATGTGGTGAAGAAGACAAGAGAAAGAAGCGGCCGAAGCGCGGTCATGGATGACAGGCCGAATCTATTCACGAAAACGACCGATGATAGGGAGCAAACCATAGTGAAAATAATGACGCCATGGAATTCGTCTTCTCCGAATATGATGCAAAGATAAGATTGGTCTTTTGAGATTAAAAAAAATACTACATACTAATTTTACAATATAAAAATTTTATGCATTGAATTTAATTTATTAAAACTTTTATGCTTAATTAATCGTATTTTGCCATGGCGATTAAAGAGGGTTTTATCAAACAGGGTCAGAGGGTTGAGTGGAGGGAAAAAGAGAAGATGATGATGATGATGAAAATGAGGGCTTACAAGCCTACATATTTTGACCATTCATGTACAAGTAATTGATGGAAAAGCCAAGTGGGTACTTTGGCAGTTTTGATGTTTTCTTTTTTATGTATACCCATTTTAAGATTCCCTGTTTACCGCAAACAAATAACCCCAAAGGGCAATAATTCATGCACTTTCGGAGATACTCGCCAGCTGGATCAACTGTTGATGTGGCTGCTTCAAAATTCCTGACCATGGGTCGTCCTTCGAAGATTCATGATTGGATATGGATATTCTGCGGTTTTCACCGTCAACCACAAATTCTCTTGACCATAAAATATGATGAACAGCTATAAAGAATCTGGCTTTAGTCTTTTCCACAGGCAATCCAATGCCCCATTTGCATATCTACCGTTTTTTACAAAGATTAAAGCATCCAATGACTTATCGTTCTTTTCTTATCCCTTTGTTTTCCAGGCAAAACAAAATTGTTTGTAGGGCAGGCAACCATGGCCCCCTCTCTAGCTGATAAAGAATTCACTTTCATTTCTCTTCATCTGTATGCTTCACTGATAGACGGAACCTAACTTTGTGCTTTAAAGCTTTCTCAAGTCTGCTTAATCGCCATACTTCAGACCTAGCTGGCAGCCATATTAAAATATCTGGATTGCTTGATTAGTTTAAGTGATAGAATTTTGACCCCATTTCTACCTCATCAAAATAAACATTTAATGGTGTTATTTTAGCAGTTATCGACTAACAAATGCCATTCTATTCTATTATGATTTGATAAACACCATTAATTTGTAAAAAAAAAAGTTATTAAATATCTTATTTCTTGAAATGCTACTTATTATCATTGTAATCTCATTCTTTTATCTTTCAATATACTATAATAAAACTGTTGTTTGCTCTTGATGAAGCAAACAAAATATTCATGGTGATATACACATGCTAGGATATCTTGGCGTTTTCGTTGCACTACAAAAATTCATATGGGTCGGCCGGCCTCATGAAACATTAAAAGTTCTTCTTCATCTTCGATACTTCCTCTCTATATAGCCAGCAACATGCTAATGTAGCGCAAATCCATAGCCTCCAACCTTTAGCGGACTATGCATTTCACATGAATCATGATTGACGATTCCTTACATGAATTTAATTCAGACATGCCTAGCTATTGCGTAAGAACTGTATAATTGGTTTAGCATTTTAAGTTCGGAGAGGACGTCTGACATCAATTGTATGAGTCTGCATACACAAATTTTGCTCGAAATATTGTTTTTCGAATCATAGAGCAGCATCTAACATTGTTTTTCTAATCATAGAGCAGCATCTAACATTATTTCTAGACATGGATTAAGATTAGGGTTTAAGATGCGGGTAGAGAGATGGTGAAAAAATACATTATTTAGTGGGATAATGCAACTTTCTCTTAATGTTTTAAATCTTTTCTTAAGAGCTATCTCACAATTAAGATGAATTTATTTCTTAAAATTGGGATATGGATAAAAAGAAATGGATTCCATCCTAATCACGAGTGATCATTTCTTGATGTTGGTATGTAAAGTTATAGTGCTTTTTTTTTTTTTTTTTTTACAAAAAAGTCATAGCCCAATGATAAAAAAGACAGTAAGGGTTAACATTTGAGTTTTAAGATCATGATAAGTACATAAGATAAAGTATAGAATTAGATGATCTAATCTTTTCTTATATTTGGTGTACACATAAAAAAGAAAGATTGGTTTATAAAAAGGATTAGCCATCCTTTTAATATAAAATGATTCATTCTTTTCAAAAAATAAAAATTATTTCTAATTCCACGTGATTAGTACTAAATATTTGTATTTTACTTCTAAAGTTCACATTTTAAAATTTAACTTAAACTTTAATAAGAAGACAATAGCCATTGATTAATTAGTTAATTTATTTTTTCTTTTTTCATTTTCCCTATTTTTTCTTCTTTCTTTCTTTACCTCTTTTTTTCTTTATTTATTTCCTTCTCTTTTTTTTTAAAATTTTTTCCTTTTAATAAAAAAATATAGTTTAGACAAAATAATAATTTTTAAAACAATTGATGTTTTCAAAATTATTTTTAAGAAAATAATTGATGTTTAAAGCCATTTTTTAAAATTAACTCATCAATATAAAATTTTATTATGAATTATTTTTTAATTTATATAATTTAACCTTTTAAATTTAGCTAATAAAAGAAATGAAAAGGAAAATACAAAAAAGAAAATAAAAAATAATATTTTTATTGAAAAAAAAGGCATTTTTAAACAATTATCTTAGTTGAAAATTCTATTTTTAAGATATTTATTTAACTTAAAATCATAAAATTTATTTTAAATTTAAATCATAGAAGGAAATAAAAAATGAAAAAGAAATAAAAAGAAAAAAGTAAAAAAATACAAAGAAATATTTATGATAAAAATATATTTTTTGAAAACATCTAATTTTAAAAATCAATATTTTATTGAAAAATTAACTTTAAAAAAAAAAAATCAACTCTGAACTCTAGAAATTATAATAATATAATTTTTAGTTAAAATCTTTGAATTGTATTTATTAGAAAAAAATATAAATATAAATTATATTTAATTTAAAGAATAGTATTTTGATCAATAACAAAAATGCATTTTGCCATACTCTTAAGTTTACACATAACAAATATAATGAAAAAATATGTAAAAATTATCTTAATCTTACTCTTAATTTTTGTACACATCTAGTATAAAATAGGATAATATCATTTAATTCAATCTAATCTTATTTATAATCTTATGTTATACTATCATAAACTTATTAAATACCATGAACCATTTGAGTTAAATTTAATGTTCTTCTTCTTTTACTTTTATACTTAAGATTGCATCTATGATACTTTGGATATCGATGTATATTCTCTTCTGTAGGAACTAGTATTTTTATTTATTTTTTAATGTAAGTATCTTGTTGTCCTGCCACGTTTTAATAGGTTAAATGAAAATTGGGAAAATGTAATATTTAATTTGAAAAAATTAATAAATTATTTTTAAATATTTTTCAACTGAAAGCAAAATGATTGGCATATTCTCTCAATCATATACTTTCGGTCATCAATGCAATGCAATTGACATGCCAATATTCCTTTTGATAAAATCTAAGCTTGATGTTATCACACTATTTCTAGAGTATTAACATGTAATCTATAGTTTTCCTTTTTCTTTTCAGTAAAGTGGGATTTTGAGGTAAATAGGCATTATCATTAAAGGTGCAAATCTCGGAACTTTTTGGAATTTAGCATGGGTCCATTTCCTAATGGTAATTGTTGTTGAACAGCACAACAGTGATGGATTGCTGATGTCAATACCTCGATCTTCCAGCCACGTCACTCTTCTGCAAAAATCAGAGTAGTCAAAGGAGCGCAGGGTCTTCCCTGCGTTAGCACTCCGATGCTTAAGTCAGAAAAAGATTTCGGCAGAGTTTCAGTGTATTCTAAAAGTAAAATCTCAATTAGGTCAAAAAGTCATACCTGAGCCCTATTTATAGGGAATAATTTAATCTTCAATGACGTATTTACCCAGTAATATTGACTGTAGGTATCTAGGGATAAAATTGTCCGGAGCTGAACTGTAGATACAGAGTCTATTTTCATCTGTATTTGATTTCAGCGTGACACGTGGCGCTTTATCTGAACGACACATCATATTATTATTTTTTATCTTATTTTGCCCATAACAATTGCTCCCCACTCTTTTGCGGATTATTAAACGCGGAAGAGTAACTGTTTTATCGTCGTCACTGGCGGCACATATATATAGCGTGAGAGTGGAAGCTCAGACTTCATTTTTCTCTCGAACTCGACGGATCTTAACGGTAAATTCTCTCGTTCTAGTCTCACGGCAAACTCCTGCGGCATAGTCTTGCGGCGAACTCCTGCGGCAATTTGATACTCACGGCAAGTGACTCTCCCACCTTTTAGACTCTCGCGGCACTTTTATCTTCACAGCACAAGACCCTCTTGGCATCTAGGATCCTTACGACAATTAGGACCCTCATGGCATCTAGGACCCTCACGGCATCCAGACCCTCACGGCACCTAGGACCCTCACGGCACAGGACCCTCACGGCCCCTAGGACCCTCACGGCATCCAGATCCTCGGGGCATTAGACGGCATCCAGACCCTCACGGCACTAGGATCCTCACGGCATTAAGGCCCTCACGGCACTATGGCCCTCACGGCACTAGGACCCTCACGGCACTAGGATCCTCACGGCATCCAGACCCTCACGGCACTAGGATCCTCGCGGCATTAGGACCCTCACGGCATTAAGGCCCTCACGGCACTAGGGCCCTCACGGCACTAGGACCTTCACGGCACTAGGACCCTCACGGCATCCAGACCCTCACGGCACTAGGATCCTCGCGGCATTAGGACCCTCACGGCATTAAGGCCCTCACGGAATTAAGGCCCTCACGGCACTAGGGCCCTCACGGCACTAGGACCCTCACGGCACTAGGACCCTCACGGTACTAGGACCCTCGCGGCATTAAGGCCCTCACGGCACTAGGACCCTCACGGCACTAGCTCTTCCTAATGGCTGGGCATGGTCGCGGAAAGGAAATAGTTTTAGATCCCTATTCTAGGCTTAGAGAGTCTGATCTTGAACAGTTTAGGAGTAATTTTCCTCTTCCGGAGGGTTATGTTTATAGGCTTCCAACTGCAACGGAGCGCGCTCCCCAATCGGTTAGTAGTGGTGTTCCTGTACATCGGGCTTCGTTGGAATTTGGGTTTCGTTTTCCTCTTCTCGAATTTGGAGTTGTTTTTCTTCGCCACTATGGCATAGTTCCCGCTCAACTTCACCCTAACGGGTGGGCCCAAGTAGTAGGGTTTACAGTCGTATGTCATAAACTTGGCGTCAGGCCTACTATCCCATTATTCAATTCTTTTTTCAGAGTCCGTAGTGTACGTAATTCGACCCGTTTTTGTATTCAAAAAGTCTCTGGAAGGGGTCAGAGTACTAAGCTTTTCGGGAAACCTCCCTCTAAGCTTCACAATTATGCTTCCGATTGGTTCGTCGTTGAAGTTCCCCCATCTTTGAATATTCCTACTCGGTGGAGTTATTACGGACCCAATAATCTTAGCCCGATTATTAACTTAAGAGACGCATATGGTCCCCTTATTTCTCAGCTTCAAGTAGAGGATGAGGGTGCCCTGTTGTCGGTATTAACCCCGGAGAACATAACTGCTGCGGGTTGGGGATGCGCTTCCGTTGACTCAGCTGGTACGCCCGGGCCCTCTTCTCCATCTGGTTTTCCCTTGGGAGGTCACGGCGTGGGTAATCCCACTGACCCTCCGGAGGTAGAGTCGCAAGAGGATCTAGATTGGGGCCAGGGCGAGGCATTTGGCAGCCCTTTTCTAGAATTGCCCACTGATGAGAGCTTAGCTAACATCCATCCTCTTAATGATTATTTAAATCCGGGTGATTTCATATCGCATTTCATTGCATAAATGTTTGTCCATCTTCCTTTTGTTTGTTTTAACTTTTGTTTTTTCTGTTTCTTTTCCAGGGATGGACCATCTTAGAGGCGCTTTTAGGAGACGCGGAGGTGATGAGGACGCTGCTAGAGTTACCCGTCCTTCCAAGCGTAGGCGCCAGCGAGATCAAACTCGTGAGTCCTGAAGCCATTCTCATGCTTCGGACCAAGATTCTCGAGGCGAGAGGTCGAGGACTCCTCAAGCTCCCCTTCCCACTCCTCTTGAGGGATCTGGTTCTCGCGATCGAGATAGGGGGAAACAGCCAGTCGTGGATCCCCAGCTTCCAGATCTTGAGATCGAGGAGCATCATCGGGTGAATCGGGCCGAGTGCAACACAACTCGTCCATCTCGAATTGGGAGACGATGTTTGTATATCGAGTCGTCCATGAGAGATACACCAGCGTTTCCCCCCGTTGCAGACCTTAACACTTCCAGATACGTGGTTGACTGTGGTGTGGCGGTTCACGGGCAAAATTTCGTGGTGTATCCGGGCGTCAATGACAACGACTCCGTTCACGACCCTGGCGTAGCAGCCCGGTTAGGCTGGTCGACCATACTCCCTAGAGACGAGGCGGAGTTGTTCAAGAGTTTTCCCCAATCCGAGGATCGAGCCGAATATTTGGCAATGATGGTATCTGTTTAACCCGTTTTCTTTTTTTGCTTTCCTCTTTTTATTCTTTGCGGTATTTCCTTGACTGATCTTTTGATTTTCCTTGTATTCTTAGACAGTTCAACAAGTGATTGCATGCAATGCACAATATCGAGCTTATAGGACTCGGGTTGATGCTGATCTTCAGCAATTGAGGGGTGAGAAGGCTGAGTGGCTTACCAAGAGAAACCAATACAGGAGGCTTCCCGAGCAGCTCGACCGACTGAAGAAGGAAAACGAGGATCTAAATCTCAGTCATGTTCGCCTTCAGGAGGATTTTACCAAGGAGCAAGAGAGGTCCAAGGAATACAAGGAGTCCTTAACCGTAACTCAAGAGGAACTGGACTCAGTTTTGCTGAAGCTCCAAGACCTCCAGACTAATTACGATGAGCTGAAGTCTGACAACATGCAGTTGAAGGAAGAGGTCTCGAGCTTACGTAGAGGGCCTTCGTCTTCCTCCGTTAGCCAAGACGCGAGGAACGAGATTCGTTTCGAAGCTGTACGGGAGTACCGTTTATCGCAAGACTGTTATGACAGGAAGATGTTATTTGCCACTGGCTTTGCGAAGTACGATTTTTATATGGCGCGTTCTTGGCTAGAGAAGGAGAGATCAGGGGAGACCTTTCCCGAGCTGCAGTGGTCGACGCGGTTGGAGGATTATACTGGCGAGTTTCGCGGTTGGGCAGAGTATGAGCCTGACAAGGAGGACTTCGAGACCTACCTTGAGAAGGGAGCCCATGACGATCTCTCCAACCTGTCGGGCCCTTGGGAGCCTCACCCGCAATCAGGAGTGATTGATGCTCTGGGTGATTTAGAAGGCGATGAATCCGATGCGTCGGGCGAAGGCAATCCTCCACCAGCTGACGAATAGTTTTAGTTATTTTTCTTTTTTCTTTTGTTGTTAGTGTTCTTTGTATTGGAGACTTTGATAGCTTCTCATGTATAAAGTTTTTACCAAATTTAATAAATCAATTTGCTTTACAATATTATGTTTTAAATTCTCATTATTGCTTATTTGTTGCATATTCTCTTTTTATATTGGGGGGCTTACCTCGCACATTTTTCGCTTCAAGCCCTTTATCCTGAGTGCGTGGCTTACCTTGCGCATTTTTCGCTTCAAGCCCTTGCACGTTTTCTTCATGGCTTGCCTCGTGCATTTTTCGTTTCAAGCCCTTTATCCTGAGTGCGTGGCTTACCTCGCGCATTTTTCGCTTCAAGCCCTTGCACGTTTTCTTCATGGCTTACCTCGAGCATTTTTCGCTTCAAGCCCTTTATCCTGAGTGCGTGGCTTACCTCGCGCATTTTTCGCTTCAAGCCCTTGCACGTTTTCTTCATGGCTTACCTCGCGCATTTTTCGCTTCAAGCCCTTTATCCTGAGTGCGTGGCTTACCTCGCGCATTTTTCACGTTTTCTTCATGGCTTACCTCGCGCATTTTTCGCTTCAAGCCTTTTATCCTGAGTGCGTGGCTTACCTCGCGCATTTTTCGCTTCAAGCCCTTGCACGTTTTCTTCATGGCTTACCTCGCGCATTTTTCGCTTCAAGCCCTTTATCCTGAGTGCGTGGCTTACCTCGCGCATTTTTCGCTTCAAGCCCTTGCACGTTTTCTTCATGGCTTACCTCGCGCATTTTTCGTTTCAAGCCCTTATATTGAATATAGCTGAAAAACTTTGAGAAAATTTAATAATTCATTATTCAATTTCAATTAATAGCTTTGATAATAGAATAAAAATGAAGATAAAAATAAACATTTCATTGCCAATATGGCTTTAGGTGATTAGCATTCCATGTCTTTGCTATTTTCTTGCCTAGCAAACTTTCCAAGATGCAGGTACTAGGCCCAATCATTCTCTTGATTCTGTAAAGTCCTTCATAATTTGCTCTGAACTTTCCGTCTTCTCTTGAGGCATTGGTGATGATTGACTTTTGTAGCACAAGATCTCATTCACGTAGGGGTCTATCTTTTATACGGGAGTTATAATAACGAGCGACCCTTTGCTGGTAAGTAGCTAGCCGTATAGCGGCAAGATCTCGCTGCTCGTCAAGCATATCCAAATTCTCTCATAACCCCTGAGAATTCACTTCTTGTACGTAGGGAATTAATCTTGGCGAGCCAGCTCCGATTTCTACAGGTATCAATGCTTCAGTTCCATATACCAATTTGAACGGTGTTTCCCCAGTCGGTACCCGACTCGTCATCCTATACGCCCATAGAATACTTGGCAGCTCGTCCACCCAGGCCCCTTTTGCTTTGTCCAGGCGAGTCTTGAGGCCGTGAAGTATGGTCCTATTACTGACTTCTGCTTGGCCATTAGCTTGCGGATATGCCACAGAGGATATCCTGAGTTGAATCTTCAATCCCTCACAGAAATTTCGGAATGCTTCGCAATCAAACTGTTTCCCATGGTCTACGTTCAAGATCCTTGGGACTCCAAATCGACAGATTATCTCCTTCCAAACCATCGCTTCGACTTTTTTCTCAGTTATTGTGGCCAGGGGCTCTGCTTCTACCCATTTGATAAAGTAATCCGTGGCTACCAACAAGTACTTTCGTTGACCCGTAGCCACTGAGAACGGTCCAAGTATATCCAAGCCCCATTGGGCAAACGGCGTGGGCTGGAATATACTTTGAAGGGCCGATACTGGGGTAGTCGTCAGGAGGGCGCACCTTTGACATTTGTCACATCTTCGTACCTTATCTAGTGCGTCTTGCTTGAGCGTGGGCCAATAGAATCCTGCCCTGAGTATTTTTGCTGCCAAAGATCGGGCTCCTAAGTGTTCTCCACATATTCCCTCGTGGACCTCAGCCAATGTGTAGTTGGCTTGTTCTGGACCTAAACACTTTAACAGCGGCATGGTATATCCCCTTTTATAAAGTTCCCCATTGATCAGAGTAAATTTTGCACTCTGAATCCTCATTTTTCGGGCTGCTTCTTTTTCACTAGGGAGCGTCCCCTCCATCAAATATTGTTTCATAGTCGTTCTCCAATCAGAACCGACATCAATCTCTAACACCCCTTCTTTTTCTTCAATGCTTGGCCTAACCAATCTTTCCACTTTCACGGCTCTCCCAGTAGCTTCTTTGGAGGATGCCAACTTAGATAGAGCGTCGGCATGGCCATTCTCAGATTGGTCAATTTGGGTTATCTGAAAATTGTCAAATAATTGAGCTAACCACCGAACCTTCTCTAAGTACGGAACAAGGGTAGATTCTCGCACTTCATACTGTCCCTTGAATTGGTTGACGACGAGTTGCGAATCGCTATGAGCTAGCAAATTCCGAACTTGGAGCTCCCTTGCGAGCTTCATGCCACAGATTAATGCTTCGTATTCGACCACATTGTTAGAACTAGGGAAATCGAAGCGTAGAGAGTATTCTATCATTTCTCCTTCAGGTGATATTAGCACGATGCCAGCTCCGCTCCCCCTGACACTTGACGCCCCGTCAACATATAGCTTCCACCAATTCAACTCTTCCTTCTTAGCATCATCTCGACACGTGCATTCAACGATGAAATCTGCCAGAGCTTGTGCTTTAATAGCTTGTCGAGGCTGAAAAGAAATATCGTATTCCCCGAGCTCAACTGCCTACTTTACCAACCTTTCGGAATGTTTCGGCCTTTGGAGTATCTGTCTCAGCGGCTGATCTGTTAATACAATTATAGAATGTGCCTGAAAATAGGGGCGTAGTTTTCGAGCTGCTACAACAAGTGCTAACGCAACTCTCTCAACCTGGGGATATCTCGTCTCCGCTTCCAAGAGCACTTTGCTTACATAATAAACAGGCCTATCTCCTTCTGCGGTTCTCCTCAGCAAAACTGCACTTACCGCTTTATCACCTATTTCGAGGTATACAAACAGCTGTTCCCCGGTTAGAGGCCTTGACAGTAATGGGAGCTCTTTCAAATACTCCTTCAATTCCTCAAAGGTTGTTTGACATTCCTCGGTCCACTGAAAGTTCTTTCCGCCTCGGAGTGTTTTGAAGAAAGGCAAGCTCCTTTCGGCTGATTTTGACAGGAAGCGATTTAGTGTAGCTATCCTCCCTGTCAACCTCTGTACCTCTTTAACTGTAACTGGAGGTTTCATATCTAGAATGGCTTGGACCTTCTCGGGATTGGCCTCGATCCCACGGTTGGTTATCATGAACCCCAAAAACTTCCCAGACTGGACTCCGAACGAACACTTGTTGGGATTCAGTCTCATTCCTTAGGACCGAGAAGACTTTGGATAGTTGCAAAGCATGAGATTCCCCTTCTTTACTTTTCACAATCATGTCGTCCACATAAGCTTCCATTGTAACTCCGAGTAAGTCCTTAAAAACTCTATTTACCATACGCTGGTATGTGGCACCTGCGTTTTTTAGTCCAAACGGCATCACTCTGTAACAGTAAGTTCCTTTATCAGTGATGAAAGACGTCTTCTCCTCGTCTTTTGGGTGCATTAAGATTTGATGGTAGCCGGAGAAAGCGTCCAAGAAGCTAAGAAACTCGTACCCCGAAGTTTCATCTACAAGTTTGTCTATCCGAGGTAGTGGATATGAGTCTTTCGAACATGCTTTATTCAGATCCGTAAAGTCTACACACATTCTCCATTTTTCGGTGGCTTTCTTCACCATCACCACATTTGCTAACCATTTCGGATACAGGACTTTCCGAATGAATCCAGCCTCAAGCAACTTGTCTATCTCTTCTTCAATGATTTGGTGCCTCTCGGGGGCAAAATTCCTTTTTTTCTGTTTGATTGGCTTAGCTCCGGGTAGCACGTTAAGTTCATGACAAATGACCTTCGGATCTATTCCAGGCATATCGGCGGGGGTCCATGCAAAAATATCAGCATTATCCCTCAAGCATTTTATTATTTCTTCCTGCATTTTTGGTTTCAATCGGCTTCCGATATACACCTTCTTCTCTTCGCCCTTAATCCCCAACTTCACTTCTTTCATTTCTTTAACCGGCTTTGGCTTCGATGGTTCCATGATAGTGAGGGTTTTCTTCCTCTGAATCCCCTTACATGTAGTCGATGCAACATTACATGTTCTTGCTCTCCTTTGGTCTCCTCTAACTTGTCCCACTCCTCTTGAAGTTGGGAACTTCATCAGCAAGTAACACGGGGAAAGTATGGCTCTCATATCGCTCAATAATGGACGCCTGAGGATAACGTTATAAGCTAGAGAGGTCGAACTGACCACCATAAATAGAACCTGTCTTGTAACACTCTTAGGTTCTTCACCCAGAGTAACAGGTAGTTCGACTGACCCTGCCACCTTAACCTTTTCTCCTGTGAAGCCAAAGAGGGGAGTAGTTACCGGCTTCAACCTGTCCTCGCTCAAATTTATTTTCTCAAAACAATTCCAATAGATAAGGTTCACCGAGCTCCCATTGTCTATCAGAATTTGCCCTATCGGATGCTTGGCCACTACCACTGATATAACCATTGGATCATCATGTGGAACGATAACATCTCCTTGATCAGCGGGCGTGAAAGTAATCGTCTCTTCGTCCTCAGCTACTTTCATTACCGAATGAACCTGGTATGCTTGTCTAGCATAAGCCTTCCATGAGGTAGATGAGGTGCCTACTGTGTACTCTCCTTCAGAGATGACATTAATTGCTGGTCCTGTAGGCTCATTATCAATCTGCTGATTCCTACGTTCCCCCTGTCTTGCCACATTTCCTCTCTCCTCGATCCTTCTTCTGTTGACTCTACCGTCATTACATCCATCCCGTGGTCTATTGTCCCTCTGACCATGAGCAGGATATTGATTCCTCTCAATTTTCTGAGTGTAGCGGTCCAACAGCCTTTCTCTAGCTAACTTCTCAAGTTGATTCATAAGATCGCGGCATCTTTCCGTTGAATGACCAAAGGCAGAGTGGAAACTACAATAGGATCTGAGATCTCCCCCCCAGGTTTTCCTCACCTCTTCTAGGGAATTGGAGCATACCGATTCTCTCGATCGCTGCTAGGATCGAAGCGCGTGGTTCAGAAAGTCGTGTGTAGCTTGCATATTTCAACTTTGGGGCTTTGTCGGATCTGTCTGATCTCCCCATATTCCTCTCGTCGAGGTCTCTCTCCCGCTTCTTTTCTTCCTTGGAATCTGCCATCAGAATTGATTTCATCACCTCCTCTTGGGTAATGTACTTGTTGGCTCGAGAGAATAAGTCTGAGACTGTCGTTGGCTGATCCAAGGACAATGATTTCTGGAGTTTTTCAGACCGTGTTCCCTGGAGCATGGCTGTCACTGCTATCCCCACTTGCAGATCACGCACCTCCAGAGTAACATCTCGAAATCGGTCTACATAGCTCTTCAGTGGTTCTTTGTTTCCTTGCTTTAGGGTGAGCAAATAGGTGGCCTCCTTTCTTCTCTGACTATTTATCCCAAAGGCTCTCAAAAATTCTCTTCTTAGCTGGTTGAAGGAAGAAATAGACCCTTCTGGCAAATTGTTAAACCATTTCAATGCATGACCTGCCAAGGTTAGAGAGAACGCCCTGCACATTATCTCATCCTCCCAGCCATGTAGTAGCATTAATGACTCATAGCTTTCTACATGATCGGAAGGGTCTGTTTTTCCTGCATACGCTGCTATTTGCGGCATTTTAAACTTTGGGGGTAGTGGTTTCCCCATGATTGCTGCGGTGAATGGGACCTTCCGTCTCTGGTTCTCTTCAGTTGGAACCAATCTCTTTTCTTCTAAAATTTGTTCAACTATTCTCTTCATGTCCATAGCATCTTGGATCTTTCCGACATTACATGAATCAGCTTGATCACAATCGACAGTCTCTTTTTCCTTGTTGTATATATTAGGGGCTTGATTCCTCTCGGTTCGAGATAAAAAGTTTGCTACTTCAGTAGGGGGTTCCATGTCGGATCTACCTCTGAGCCTCTCCTATCCATATGAGACCCCATCATCCCAGCACCTCCTATACCATCCATAGCGAGATTTTCAACATTCGGGCGTCGGAGACCCCTAACAATCTCCCGTGTCGCGCCTCTCGCCCCTGGACGCCTTGAACCTTCTCCAGTTTCTTGTGAGGGGTTCTCCATGCGTGCGGGGTCCTGTATACTCCGGCAACCCATTTCCCCGGTACCTTCCTCGATGCCCTGTAGTTCACTGCGGTCTCGCCCTCGTGTACCCTGGCGTATCAGATCACCACTCGGCTCTCGCGCATCCTTGCGGCAGACCTCCGGCGCACCATGGTGCACTAGTTTGTCCCCGAACTCTCGCGCACCCTGTCGGGGTGAGTCTCGAGCATTCTCACGAACTGAGTCTCTCGAAATCGGGATGCCAGCTTCTAGCGCGAATTGTCGCAGCAAATCCTCCATAGACCCTCGCGCATACTGGCGGCAGGGATCACGAACCGCGTCTCTCGTACCCTGGCGTAGGACCACCGAAGCACCCTGGCGCCCGACAGCTGGCCCACCCTGGCGCCCGACCACTGGCGCACCCTGGTGCCCGACCACTGGCGCACCCTGGCGTCCACCCACTGGCGCACCCTGGCGTTCGACCAATGGCGCAACATGATGCCCGACCACTGGCGCGCCCTGACGCACAATGGCTACAGTTTCTCGCGCACTCTGGCGCATTAATGCCAATATCGACTCTCGCGCACTCTGGTGCGCCACCCTGTCATCGGAGTCTCGCGAATCCTGGTGTACCATCCTCCCGTCCGACTCTCTCGCACCCTGGAGTAAGTCTCGCGGACCCTGGTGCACCATTCTTCCATCTGATCCTCTTGCACCCTGGAGGCAGTCTCGCGGATCCTGGCGAAGAGACTCTTGCGCTTCTTGGTGCTCCGCGGCTTCACGTATAAGGTCTTCTGCGACCTCGCACAACAGGTCTTCCGCAGCCATACGCACCGGAGTTTCAGCACCCTGACGCCCTAAGCCTTCCGCAGTCTCGCACCCAATCCTACCAGCCTCCGAAACATTCCTTCTCTGTATCCTTGGCTCGGCCAAGTTCTGGACAGCTGGTGGAAGATTTGTCTGCGGAAAGGTACCTTTGAACAGGTCTACCATCTCGCGTAGGGCTTGGGCAGTCTCCTCGCCCTGTTTCCTCATCGCCTTGAACTCTGCAACAGGGATAGTCATCATATGACTGTCCTCCCGAGCTTCTTCCCCACGGTCCAGCGGAGAACTGGCCGTGTCTTCATTCTCCGCATCTCCGATTGCCGTGGATCGTGTCTTCACCATCGTTGTAGAATCACAGCTTTTCTTTCGTTTCCCACAGACGGCGCCAATTGTTGTTGAACAGCACAACAGTGATGGATTGCTGACGTCAATACCTCGATCTTCCAGCTACGTCACTCTTCTGCAAAAATCAGAGTAGTCAAAGGAGCGCAGGGTCTTCCCTGTGTTAGCACTCCGATGCTTAAGTCAGAAAAAGATTTCGGCAGAGTTTCAGTGTATTCTAAAAGTAAAATCTCAATTAGGTCAAAAAGTCATACCTGAGCCCTATTTATAGGGAATAATTTAATCTTCAATGACGTATTTACCCAGTAATATTGACTGTAGATATTTAGGGATAAAATTGTCCGGAGCTGAGCTGTAGATACAGAGTCTATTTTCATCTGTATTTGATTTCAGCGTGACACGTGGCGCTTTATCTGAACGACACGTCATATTATTATTTTTTATCTTATTTTGCCCATAACAGGTAATATACACATCATATTTCCTATCCTAATTCCTATCATTGCTCTCTCTTCCAAATTCAAGATTTACTTGCTTCTTTTCTAAACTAGACTTGTTTCTCTTTGCATGTCAAATTTCACATAGCCTGTTGACCTGTTGAGCATGTTAACTTCCCAAAGGGGGAATGCATGCATGGCTTATCTATGAGAACATGTTCAGATTTTTTTTTTTTTTTTAAATTTGATAAAAAGAGATTCAAACCCTATTCTTTAAACAAAAAATTATGCTTTAAGCAATTGCACCAAATGCTCGAATGTGATTCCCATTAAAAGAGGATGGTGTTCTAACAACTAAAATGGAAGGTTGATTAATAATTATCACTAATTGTGCATTTTTTCTATACTAATTAAGTCAATGGTCAACTTAATTCCCCTATCACTGAATTTTGACAATCTTTATACTCAACTACACATGTATATATATACATAGACAAAACAGCCATGCTTTCTATACAGAAATATATGCATAGACAAAACAGCTATGCTTTCTATACACAGATATATACATAGGCAAAACAGCTATGCTTTCTATAAAGGTGCAATTGAATTAATTAGCTTTTATGGAAAGTTTACCGATCAGGGAGGTTACAAAATTATCGTTCAATGACAATGTTCCTCTAGTTTACACCAGATGTATCTTGAAGAATTAGCCAATGGACCTTTGACAACTGTGATGGACTCTCACATTTCTTACCATCTAAATTACAAACATACCCTTTTAAGGTTACATACCCTTTAAGGTTATGTGCTTCGCCTCCATTCATTCTGTCCCCACATTCACTCAAGTTGGCTGTAGGCAGCATAATTAACAGGAGATCTCATGAGTCTGATTTTTTGTTCCTCCTTGTCTTCTGAACCAGTCATTAATTTTACATTTAGACTACAAATTTAGATAAATCTAAATAAGATGTAAGCTAATTAAGGAATGAAGATATGGATAGGTTTGAATTGGGACAATATTAGCTTATATTATACCTGTTCAAAAATGAAAATTGTCTGCATGACTATGTCGAATGATTAATTCTGTTGGATTTCTATGATATCTTTCCTTGTAATAATTTGAAAAAACCTTGAATGACGTACACCGTCTTGTATCTATCCTTCTTTCAGTTTCTCTATATAAGTCAACCAAAATTTGCATCCGAGAACGAATCAGGTTAACAGAGAAATGGCTGGAACTCTTGTATATGCTATTATCTTTCTTATAACTGTAGTCTCGTACAGATTCTTAAGAAGACAAAGGAAAGAATCCCATGGAAGCGCTGAGACCAAGCTTCCTCCAGGATCAATGGGGTGGCCTTATATAGGAGAAACTCTCCAGCTGTATTCTCAAGACCCAAATGTGTTTTTCGCTACCAAACAGAAAAGGTTTTGAAACCCTCTTCGTTTTGATTTACTTTATAGGTTGTTTTCTTCTTTTCGTTTTGTGCTCTTTCACTGATCACTTCATTTGGAAAATTTAAAACATGGTCATTAAGGTATGGAGAGATTTTCAAAACTCATATTCTAGGCTGCCCTTCAGTGATGCTGGCTAGTCCCGAGGCTGCTCGCTTTGTGTTGGTAACTCAAGCTCACTTGTTTAAGCCCACGTACCCCAAAAGCAAGGAGCGTCTTGTTGGTCCAGCTGCGCTGTTTTTTCACCAAGGAGACTACCATACTCGTCTTCGGAAGCTGGTTCAAACTTCATTGTCTATCGAGGCTATTCGGAACTTGGTGCCTGATATTGATGCCCTAGCAGCCTCTGCCTTAGATTCTTGGCATGGGGGGCATGTTGTTCACACCTTTCATGAAATGAAAAAGGTTAGTTCGGTTCAATGTCGTCAAAACAAATGATTGGGTCAATATTTTTATATTTCTTTTCCACTTTAACAAAGTCTGACAAACAGTTTTGTACTCTGGTATTAATAATTTAGTCTTTTGAAAGTTGTCGTTCATATTGTCTTTGGATCTCCTGACTTGGGTTTGTCTCCGAATCATTGTAGCTTTCTTTTGAAGTTGGCATACTATTGATTTTTGGCTGTTTGGAGGCTCGATATAGAGAGGAGCTTAAGAAGAACTACTTCATTGTTGATAGAGGCTACAATTCCTTCCCTACAAACATCCCTGGAACCCCGTACAAAAAGGCAGTAGAGGTAGGCAGAACATCACTTCATAAGCAATCCCATTTCTGTTATCTAAAGTTGACTCTCAAGTTAACTGTGTGCTCTTTGCTATATTTCCTTTTAACGAATTCCATGCAGGCAAGAAAGAGGTTAAGTAAGATTCTGAGTGATATCATAAGTGAAAGGAAGGAGCAGAAGTTCAATGAAAAGGATCTCTTGGGTTGTTTATTGAATTCCAAGGGTGAAAAAGGAGAAGTCCTAACTGATGATCAAATCGCTGATAACATCATTGGAGCTCTTTTCGCTGCTCAGGACACCACGGCCAGCGTCATGACATGGCTTGTCAAGTACCTCCATGACAATCCCAAACTCCTAGAGGCAGTCAAGGTAGGCCTTTGTCATTGAAATTTTGTCCAGGGTCACCAGGCCAGAGTACAGCATAGTCTTATTCGCTAATGGTGAGGTTGTCTTTGTAGGCTGAACAGGTGACAATAAGAAGATTGAATGAAGAAAACAACCAGCCGCTGAGTTGGTCGCAGACAAGGAATATGCCAATCACACATAAGGTGAGAACTGTCACTAACAATGACTTACCTTATAAAAGCATCAAGTTACAGTGAGATTTGTTCTTTTGTAGAATTACCAAGTTGAATTTTTTCACACTCCAATTCTGGCTAACAGTGAAAGCATTTTAACTTAATTGGTCAGGTTGTACTAGAGACATTAAGAGTGGCAAGCATCATATCCTTCACTTTTAGAGAAGCAGTTTCTGATGTGGAATACAAGGGTAAGAATAAATTAATATTTTCAAACAATGACACAGTAACCCTTTAAAAACCGAAAACATGGAAGGTAATCCTTCCAGATTTAATCAGAGAATTCCATTCTTTGACTG
The DNA here is from genome assembly GCA_033439115.1 of Firmiana major. NCBI lineage: Eukaryota > Viridiplantae > Streptophyta > Magnoliopsida > Malvales > Malvaceae > Firmiana > Firmiana major. The sequence goes on from CM065909.1 coordinate 50,220,491, forward strand.
AGAATGCCATAGTCTAATGTCTGTAAGAAAATTGCTGACTATCAGATTGACAACAGGTTACCTCATTCCGAAAGGTTGGAAGGTATTGCCTTTGTTCAGAAACATTCATCACAATCCTGAGTTTTTTACTGATCCCCAGAACTTTGATCCTTCAAGGTTTGAGGTATGAATAGACTCTCTTTCGATTTTGGCATAACTTTTATGGTTTATGTGTAAAGATAGTTCTCTGGTTGTAGGCATATGATGAGTTATTCTCACTTTTTTTGTAGGTTGCCCCAAGACCCAACACTTTCATGCCGTTTGGCAGTGGAGGGCATTCCTGTCCTGGAAATGAGCTTGCAAAGCTGGAGATGCTTATACTGACTCACCACTTGGTTTCCAAGTTCAGGTATTTTTAAATAATCACCGTGCATATAATAAGTTATGCTCCTATCATACAAACAGCACACTGCCTTAACACCAACTTGGGCCATATTGATATTTTAACAGAGATTTCCTTTCTTGACACTGCAAAATAATCTTAATCAATCTTGAAGGGAATGTTCTACCATCAAGATATCTTAGACAATCCTTCAATGAGGTTCTTGTTTCTACGCATATAACTGCTGACAATAAAAACTTAAAATTTAACTCAAATGTTTGTGTCTTATGTTTAAATCCTAACGTCTGCAATCCCTTTTCTTATTCTATTCGAGTCACGGCGTCTGCTGAAAATAACAATTTGTTGGGTTTTGCAGGTGGGAAGTGGTAGGATCCCAAAATAGGATTCAATATAGCCCATTTCCAGTCCCTCTGCAAGGACTCCCCACCAGATTTTGGAAAGAATCTACAATGTAGAAAAGGCAGCATGGATATTGGATGTGGGTCATAATAATAGCAGTAATGCAATGCACCCCATTCACTAAATTATTCTGGGGATGTTAAGTTGTCTCCCATCCATTTCAGTTTAGTTCATTCTCATTGTCATTCAAAGCCCCTTATCTTTTTTCTGTTTCAGCGCAAGCAATGTGTAACAGCAAATTTGATATCTATGATAATTAAAATGTTTTATTTGCAAACAAGTGAACTTACAAGTTTCATGTTTATCTGCAAATCATTTTCAGAAAGGAATAACATCATGTTCTACTAAGTGCTCCATTTTGTTTTCTCGTCACAATCCACAAGATATATAAGTGCAATAAAAGGTGTGTACCAGTTGTGAGTGTGACCAAAAAAAAAAATGCATTTACTTTTTTTTCCACAATCATGATCATTAATACCATATTTAGATTTAATTATTCTGATACTATAATATGATATAAATAAATAATATAAAAAAATATCGATTAAAATTTGATAAAAATTAAAAATATTTAATATTTAATATATTAAAATAAAAATTTTAATACAAAGCGAAATCAAATTACCGTAATCTCCAAGTTTTTCATATTAGTAAAATTAAACATAATCACGACTCTATCCAAATATCCTTCCCGATCATTATTTGTTACATGGAGTCGCATATTTCCCTTATTTGTCTAAGCTAATTAGCATATAAATGTTTATTAACAATCAAACTCTTATGCTTAATTGATAATTAACATTAGTTATTAACTAAAACATCTAAATTGTTCTTTTCAATTCAACACATGTTAAGAGAAAGTTGTTTGTGAGATAAAAGGTGGATTATGAGACTTTTCAATTTTGTTAGTACGTTTCTTTAGGCAAATGCATGAAAAATAACTCTCTGAATTTATAATTTTTTATTTTGTAATTAAAAAAAAATGAGGTCCATTGAAAATAACATTGGATTAGCCGAATGATCAGAAAATCCCAAAGTCAAAGCCTAAAGGTTAAGGTCCAAAATATATTAACCTTTTAGCCCAGTAGAACATATCTTACCCATACCAAAAGTACTCGAAAAATCAATTAACCCAAATCCTACACAGAAAATCCACCTCGTGCTGGTACACAAATTAATAGTATTTAACAGTTAAATATATATATTTTTACAAAATAACATAAATCTTCCATTTATAAACTTTTCTTTTTTCAGTAAATTTTAATTTTTTAAAATAATATAGTTAAATAAAATAAATAAGAGGTTAAAAATTTTATAAACCTCATTTTTTTATTTTATTATAAAAATTTATAACAGAATTAATTTTACTTGTATTATTTTAAAAGAATAAAAATTTATACAATAAAATAAAGATTAAGGGTTTATTTTCACGTTAGGTAAAAAATTTTTTTTAATATTAAATTTAATAAATAAATCATTTCTGTAAATGATTAGCTGTTAATATTATCACATAAAGACTACTGATTCTGGTAAAGAGCTTGCCTTTTTTTTTTTTTTTTTTTTTTTTGAAGTTCAATTATTTGAAAGCTTGTTTTTAATTCTGGGTTTTGTTTATGACTTACAGAAAATTGGGTTTGATGAGGTTTCTTACATCGTTGATCTCAAGAAAGGAGATGTTATCAAAGGTTGACTACTCTCAATCTTGATCTTCTTCTTTGTTTTTCTTTTCTTGGTTAGGTTTATGTTGCTCTGCCACTTGATAAAATTTGCAGCTTTCTTTATTATATTGATTGATGGAATTGAGTTTGAAGTTTGTATCTTTTGCATTGTATAATCTGCAAAAGTTTTAGCTATAAAACACTAATTCAATGATTTCTTTTATGTTTTCTCTATTGAATATTTTTCTCGGTTATTCAACTCTCCCTAAGAAAATGGTAGCAGAGCAATCATTTGCTTCACCATCTTTCTTTGCCATGGTGCAAGTCCTATTAGTTCTTTATCAGCTTGCACTTCTATCCATTATTTGGTGTTCAATGTCAAAGTATTAATTTTTCACCCAACTAGCTGGTGAGGAAGCTTCCTAAAGCTCTTTAACATAGGCTGCTCTTCTTATGTTAAAGATAAAATTGGTAGCTATGAATGTTCTTCTCTTTGTATTTGTTTACTGTTCATTCATCTCAGTGACTTGCTCTTGGAGATTCAAGTACTATTACATTAATTCAGTTACATTGTTTCAAGACTTTTATTATAAAATTGTCCATTATCCATGACTCTGATATTTAGATCAATATAAAGGCGAAAAGCTTGAAGCTACATTTTCCTTTAAAGAATATAATTTTGTAAAAATTGTCACCGAAAATATGTAAGTCGATATTTCTTATATGAAATATAATTCTCCAATTTTTATTTCTTAAACCTTTATAGTAGGAAGTTGGGATCAAAATGTTTAGGCTATGCTTAGATTTGTCTAAGTCTAACCATTGCTATGGTCACATTGATGATGCAGGGGTGCAATTAAGATCTAAGGGGAGCTTGATTGCAGCTCAGAAATTCACACCTGACATTTTCCCAAAGCCTGCTAAGATGTGAGAGGAGGTGCTAATGTACTATTATTGTATTTGGTTCTTTTGTTGCAAAGCTCAATTTAGAGAAAGTATAAATCGAAGCCATCTATCAACTTCTTTCATTGATATAACACACTTTATCATTGCTTTGTGTAATGGTTATTAATAATTGTTAAGGATTTGGGTTGTAAAGCTCCCCAATCCTTCTTATTTGATCAATTAAAATATGTTGCTTTGTTTAATTAAAACTATATGCTTGTTGGAATTACAATTGTCTTTTTTTTTTTAATTGTTTCTTTTTATCGTTAAAACAAGTTTATAAGAAAACAATATTTTCCCTGTGTAGTATTGATTTATGACTATAATATAAATAACTTTAATCTCTTCTCACTATCCAATTATTAAAAAAAAAAATATTGATTTGTGAAAATGGATTCTATAATTATAAACTTAGTTTACAATGTTCAAATGCTTCAAAATTTTCAAGTTAGAGGATTAATGGCAGGACATAAGAATATATTTTTTTTTAGTTAAAAAAAAAAAAAGCACTGGAGCTGAGCATGGAATGAGAAAATGGATTGGGCTTTATATTATCCATATTACATTGGCATTGCTAATTAATTTTTTTTTTACGAAGAAAAAAAATTAAAAAAAATTAAATTAAAACCCTTAAGAAAAACTACACCTCTAACATCAACATCAAGTAGAGAACTTAAGAAATTTCAAAGCTCAGTAAGAATCTCAAAATCTTCATCAATTGCGCTAATTTCGCAAGCTGATACAGCAATAACATCACAAAAATTGCCTCAAGGCATTGTCCATGGAACTCTTCCTAAGTGTCTCGCAACCCGTTTGTTCGTACAGTAAGATTAATTCATATATATATATATATATATATATATATATATATAACACAAAAAAATAAAAAGTAAAATTATCTTTATATTGTTAATTTTAAAATTTATTTATTATTTTATTAAAATATATATTTAATATTTATTTTTTTAATCTCACGAACCCCACGATACGTCCAAATTAATTCTGACACTCAAAGTACAAGAGTTGTTATGGAGGGTCCCGCAACCACGAGATGTTCGTTTGAAATAGGAACCCACGTCCGAAATACTTCAGAAGACTCCAATTGTGAACCAAAAAAATTTCCCCTTTGATTTTTCTTCTTTGTTTTTTAGCCAAAGAAGTTTCCACTTCATTGTTTTTTTCTTTCAAATGTATAAATCGAATTTAAGACTGCAAAAATTAATCTAATTAATCTGATTAATCTAATCAATGTTGTTATTTTTATTTTCATTAAAATTAATCTCATCAATTGTTTAAATAAAGAATTAAATATAATATATATATATATATATATATATATGAAATTTATGCTAGATGTGCAATATTTTGAAAATGATTAATATCTAAGAAGGCAAATGTCTATAATTTAATATAGAAAATAAGGGAATTTATGAAAACAAAAATAAGGGAATTTTTTCTTTTGTTAATTAAATGCTTAATTATTGTTAAAATATAAGTTTAAATGGTATTAAGTTTAGGCCTCTAAGCCATCTTTTCCGCCCTCAATACGTAACTGACTTCAAGTCTACCGAGCATTATTATTATTTTTATTTTAATATATGAAAGAGAGGAAACCCTTAAGAGAAGGCAAAGAGATTGCACGTATTAAAATGTCTTTTCACACAAGTAATGGTATGAACAGTCTAACAATCAAAGACCTAATTTATTGTCTTTAAATATATTAAAAAATAAAAATAAAAAAATAAAATCTGTATTATTCTTTTAATCTTGTATATTGAAAAAAAAAATTATTGACAATTAATAAAATAATTATTTTTTTATTCATAAAAATTAAAAAATACCAATTATTATTTTATTTTTAAGATCAAAATAAATCATCAATATATTATTAAATTTTATATATTCATTAAATTTTTATCAATAGATTACTAAAAAAATTTGAATACGAAAACAATGCGCACAACATTCCAACTTTAACGAGTTGCGCGCCAGCCTCCATTTGTACCGAGCAACAATTCGCGCACGTCACAAAAATCACAACCAAGCAGATGATGCCTATAAAAAAGACAACCTAAACCTCTGCCCCAAAGACAAACAAAAGGCAAAAATGTTGACTCCACTTTGCTTCATCCCTCTCTTTCTCTTAGCCCTCCCTTCTTTTGCATCTTCTACCATATTGTTTCAGGTATGTCTCTTCTGCCCAACTCGCAGAGACTACTTCTGTTTTGGTTAAAACATGATTTTGATGTTTGAGGGTTTGAATTTGATGTTATTTCAGGGTTTCAACTGGGCATCATGCGACAAGGCAGGCGGATGGTACAACTTTCTCAAGAACTCAGTTTCTGATATTGCTGACGCTGGTGTTACTCATGTTTGGCTCCCACCACCCTCGCAGTCTGTTGCCCCCCAGGGTATTCTCCAGTTTAATTCTTCACTGATCATAGATATGTCATCATGAATGTTCTGATTAATCTGCCGAAGGATCCATTGCTATTTTCTCTTCTCTAGAATTCTGGGTTTGTATTTGTATGAATTATGAAATTGTCCTGAGCCTAGCAATTTTTTACTCTTACAGGATACATGCCAGGGAGGCTATATGATCTTGATGCATCAAAATATGGATCTCAGGCTGAATTGAAGTCCTTGATTGATGCTTTCCATCAGAAGGGCGTCAAATGTGTTGCTGACATAGTAATAAACCATAGAACAGCTGAGAGAAAAGATAACAGGGGCATATATTCCATTTTTGAAGGTGGAACTCCGGATGACCGTTTAGACTGGGGACCATCATTCATTTGCAAAGATGACACTGACTATTCTGATGGTACCGGGAATCCTGACACCGGACTAGACTTCAAGCCTGCCCCTGACATTGATCATCTCAATCCAAGGGTACAAAAGGAGTTATCAGATTGGATGAATTGGTTGAAAACTGAAATTGGTTTTGAAGGATGGCGTTTTGATTTTGTCAGAGGCTATGCCCCAAGCATTACCAAAATCTATATGGATCAAACTTCACCAGATTTTGCTGTTGGGGAAAACTGGCCGGATTTTTCTCTTGGACAAGAAGATTCAAATCGTGTTGCAATAAAAGATTGGGTTGAAGCTGCTGGTGGGGTTGTTAAAGCATTTGATTTCACTACAAAATTTGTTCTCAATACTGCAGTCCAAGGGCAGTTATGGCGGTTGAAGGATTCCAATGGAAAACCTCCTGGAATGATTGGAATTTTACCACAAAATGCTGTTACTTTCATCGACAATCATGACACAGGATCCCAAATGTTGGCGCCATTCCCATCTGATAAAGTAATGCTAGGATATGTTTACATTCTCACCCATCCTGGCATCCCCTCCATAGTAAGTTTACACTAACAGAAGCAATCAGCATTTTCTTCTTAATTTTCCCTCACTTTACAGGTTGCTACATTCTCAACCTAATGGAAACTTCTATTTCTTGCTCTGCAGTTTTATGATCATTTCTTTGATTTCGGCTTGAAAGGTCCGATTACGAAACTGGTGGCAATCAGGAATAGAAATGGGATTGATTCCACAAGCACAGTCAATATTCTGGCTGCTGAGTCCGACCTTTATATGGCATCAATTGACGAGAAGATCATTATGAAGATTGGGCCAAAGATGGACCTTGGAAACCTTCTTCCTCCCAATTACCAGGTTGCTACGGATGGAAAAGATTATGCAGTATGGGAAAAGAAGTGATAAATTGAAAAGTTACGAAACAGATTGGTCATTTGGAATTGTCATTTAAATTTAAAGTCAATAAGTGATGTTCTAATGATTGGTCATTCCTGTATCTTTTGTAACTTAAATAATAAAATTTTAAACAGATAATAAAGAAATATTGAGGCTAATGTCATGAACATGCCAAATTGGCCTTAGTGTCTTAAACTTTGTCATAACTCGGATGGAAACTCTAGCAATTGTGTTATGATAATTGATTAATTTGAGGCTAAATTCCGAATTATATCATCACTTTTTCTCTGTTCTGTAAAATCTCACTTCACCATTTTTTTTCTTTTTCGACCTAAACGGCTTAAAATTACTGCAAAAATTATGTAAAACAGCTCAATGATAGCAGATATGAACGGATTTTCTTTTCTTTAATTGAGACAAAAGTATAAAAACAAGATGCAAATCAAAGGGTTTTTTTTTTTTTTGGCCAAACTAGTAGCCTTTGATTATATTATTGTTCATATATATATATATATATATATGAAAAAGAACTAATAGCCAAACATATTTTCCTTTTTTTTTTCATAAAATGAATTTAAATCCTCGACATTTTATAACTTAAAAATAAATCATAAACTTTTATTTTATTGTAAATATACTCCAAACATTTTTTTTTAATAATTGAGGATTGTGTTGCTTGAATTTGAAACCAAGTATTTTAATATATGCCACTATTTTTTTTTTAACGATTCGGTTGAGAGGTTGTTGGCTACTCAAATTTTTTAAAATTATGCAATTAAATTCAAATATATTAAATACAACTAACTTCTATTTATATTACAAACATAATATGCTATGTGACAACCCATTAAACTATCAACATCAGCTATCATGTAAGATATATAAATGAAAAATAATGTTATTTAACATATTTGAACTTGATTGCTTAAGTTTCAAAGGTTTGAAGATTTATTTATAGTAAAATAAAAGTGCATAAACAAATTTACATGTGATAAAATGTTGAATTTTTATATTCAATTTGTGCAAAAAGTTGAAAATATATTTAATTATTAAGTTATGAAAAATGAAAGTAAGTATTTTTTTCTCATGATTTTCATTTACTAAAAACTGTTAATTCTCAGTCTAGAATTGGGTGAATGGAGCATGCATACATACATATTCTCGTGTGAATGAAGGTTAGCCGCAATTACATCTTATCTGCTATGTGATATGTTCCTTTGTTTAATTTCAATAGGATTCATTATTATATTAGATTGGGGAGGATTATTGTCGAACCTGATGATTGATGAAGTCACAATACATTTGCCAGAATCTATGTCTGCATTGAGTATCCGCAAAGTGTTCTGATGTAAACACTTCCCTAGTTATTCTCAGCAAAGTCCAACATCTTCGGCTATATGAGGATAACTGGATAAGATCCATTACAATAAGTCAATACAGATAACCCCTTTGTGAATCAAGACTGAAGCCGGATAAATATAATAAACAGAAATGATTAATTCAGAACATCTTTCTTAAGATTTTTCTTGTTTATTCTTATCCAGTCCACAGTTCACAACACAATCATTGCCTTTTATTTGTCGAATAAGCAATTCTTGTTCGTTTTTGCTGATTTGCTTTTGAGTTTCCCTAGTTTCAGTGTTCACAGTGTAAGAACCATATGTGAATCCTGAAACACTCACTGATGCCTGTATAAAGCCAGCAGCAGCATCCACGAAGCTCATCTCAAAAACATAAAAAGAATGAGTTCTCTCAGTTCACTAGGCTTTCTTTCTCTTTTCCTCTATATCTTTCCAGCTTTAACATCTCCAGCCTTATTATTTCAGGTATGCTTGCAGTCGTTTATTCCTCTCTCCTTTCTCCCCTCATAGATACACGATGCATGTGCATGTTACGTGAAACTCTGAGGCTAATTGTTGTTTAAAACTCTGATGACATATAGGGGTTCAACTGGGAGTCATGTAATAAGGCAGGAGGATGGTATAACTCTCTCAAGAACTCCATCCCTGACATTGCTAATGCTGGAGTTACTCACGTCTGGCTTCCTCCACCCTCCCAGTCTGTTGGACCGCAAGGTAAATGTTAAAATGACGTTATTTTATATCTATTAAATATTTTGTTCTCTCTATCATATTATATTCAAGTTAGATCTCTTCACCTTCACCTGTTGTCAATTAGTTTTAAATTAGATTAACATGATATCAAAGTCTTGATTATATTCTGTGATCTATTCTTTATTTCATGTTGCTATCTCTTGCAAGATTGTCAAGTGCTAAACCCTTCCACCTATTTTGGTTGGATGCTTAATTGACGCAAGGACTTCTATTAATTACTGTTCAAATGTTAAAAAAGGAAAAAATAGCGGCTTGATATACAGTTAAGATACTCTTTTTTGTTAGGATTCTCTCTCCTTTTCCTCTTTTTCTTCCCTTTTATTGAATAACTTTCAGTTTGCATTCTAGGAAACAAATAACAACCATTTCTTTATGTCTGCTGTCCCGTTAAAACCCAGGATATCTTCCAGGAAGGCTATATGATCTTGATGCATCAAAGTATGGATCTCAGGCTGAATTGAAGTCGCTAATTGCAGCTTTCCATCAAAAAGGAATCAAATGTTTAGCTGACGTTGTAATAAACCATAGAACAGCTGAGAGGAAAGATGGAAGAGGAATATACTGCATTTTTGAAGGCGGAACTCCAGATGATCACTTAGACTGGGGGCCATCCTTCATTTGCGGCAATGATAAGGAGTATTCGGATGGCACAGGCAATCCTGACACTGGACTGGATTACCAACCTGCTCCTGACATTGACCATCTCAATCCAAGGGTACAAAATGAGTTATCTGATTGGATGAATTGGTTAAAGACTGAAATCGGCTTTGATGGATGGAGATTTGACTTTGTAAGAGGTTATGCCCCAAGCATTACTAAAATCTATATGGAACGAACTTCACCAGATTTTGCAGTTGGGGAGAAGTGGGAAGATCTTTCCCTAGGACAAAATGAAGAATCACATCGTGCAGCTCTAAAAGATTGGGTTCAAGCTGCTGGTGGGGTTGTCAAAGCATTTGATTTTACAACCAAAGGCGTTCTTCAAGCTGCCGTGCAAGGTGAGTTATGGAGGTTGAAGGATTCAAACGGAAACCCACCCGGAATGATTGGACTTTTGCCTCAAAATGCTGTTACTTTCATTGATAATCATGACACAGGCTCTACTCAAAGGCTTTGGCCTTTCCCATCTGAGAAAGTCATGCAAGGATACGCTTATATTCTCACTCATCCTGGCACTCCATCAATAGTAAATTTCTGTCAACCTCATTTCTTATTCTCTTTTTTCACTATATTTCCAACCTAACGAGTATAGTTACATTTTCTGTTGTGTAGTTTTACGATCACTTTGTTGATTGGGGCTTAAAGGATGAGATTACTAAATTGGCAGCAATTCGGAGGAAGAATGGAATTAGTGCCACAAGCACAGTTAAAATTCTAGCCTGTGATTCTGATCTCTATGTTGCTGCAATTGATGGGAAAATCATTACGAAGATTGGCCCAAAGTTGGATCTTGGGAACCTTGTACCTTCCAACTACCAGCTTGCTACTTCGGGGAAAGACTACGCAGTATGGGCAAAGAAGTGAGACAGAAATCAATGCTCGAATGGAAGTGTCCCCGGAGGGTGTTTTCAAGGCTGATATCGGCTAAATTTCTCAGGAGTTCTGTTAAGTGAATGAATAAATGTCTAATACTAGTACTCTTTTAATTAACCCCAGAAGATATGCAGCATAATCTGCATGCATGCATGCCATCAAAAATTACATATAATATATATGTGTGTATGTATGTATTAGTGCCCTTTCTCCGCAGCTTTATTTAAGGTATTGGCTTGGTCAATAAATTAAATTTAAACGACGTCGTTATCAGCCTTCAAGCAGTCACTTGTTTTGAACTCTGAAGTCTGAACTCTGAAGAGCTGACGCGCCAAAACTCTGAGGGCTTCAGTTGGCCTCTGTTTCTTCCCTTCTTTACTGAAATGAAAGCTTGAAACCAAAATCCTGAAATCTCCGTTACTTATTTTCCGCCAATTACTACAATCGAATCTAAAATATCTCATTTCACTTTCTCTCTCCTCATCAAAGCGTCGGCTTTATCTTCCTCTGCTTCATATTCACTTAAACCGAAGCTAGAAGCCAATCAAATATTTACCCATTTACTCAAATTCGGTATTATTCAACTTGTTTACATTAAAACTGCTCTTCATAATTTGTTTGCGTACTTGGGTAAGTTGCATTAAATATGCTCGCTTTTTGCTTGAAGATATGCCTGGCAGAAATCTTGTTGTTTGGAACGCGTTGATTATTGGGTACTCAACATATGATTTTTATTATTTAATCGTTTCATTGAAATAATTAGAGAGGGTTTAGGCCTCAAGCAATGACGTTGGTTGGTTTGGTTCGGTCTTGTGGGATGCTTGAGTTAGAGTTTCAAGGTAAATCTATTCATGGATGTGGAGTTAAAGCTGGGTTATATAGGGATTCCGAGGTGAAGAATGTGCTTACTTAAATGTATGCGAATTGTGGTGATTTGGAAGGCGCTGAAATTTTGTTTGAAGAAATGGTAGAAAATGTGTTTCTTGGAAACGATGATTGGTGCTTTTGGACAAAATGGTTTGTTTGATGAAGAGATGATTGTATTTAAGAAAATGAGAGAGCAAGCTGTGGAAGCCAAATCGGTAACAGTATGAGCCTTCTATCAGCTAATGCTGATCATGAGAGTACTCATTGTTTTGTTATTAAAACCGGTATTGTCGATGATGCTTCTGTAATTACTTCTTTAGTTTGTGTATATGTAAGGTGTGTGACAGCGAATCAGCTGAATTGCTTCATAAGTGATTGCCCCAATAAAACTTGGTTTCCTTGACTGCTATTATCTCAAGCTATGCTGAGAAAGGAAACTTGGATATGGTGGTAGCATGTTTCGCTCAGAGTTGGCGACTAGATATGGAATTGGATGCAATTGTGATTGTTAGCATTCTCCATGACGTTAAAAATCCTGCTTACATTGATATTGGACTTGCTTTTCATGGTTATGAAATAAAGACTGGTCTGTGCATACAACGGTTGCAAATAGGCTAATTTGAAGTCCAATGACATAGAAGCTTGTTTTCAAGAATCAGGAAAAAACATTAATCCGTTGGAATTCAATAACTGGCTGCAGGCAGGCTGGCCATGGAGTTTTTTTGTCAAATGAAGATGTGCGGACATCATCCCGATGCCATCAAATTGCTAGTCTACTTTCTGGGTGTTCACAAATGGGTTATTTGCAGTTTGGTAAGAAGCTTCACAGTTTTGTCCACAGGAATAACTTCGAGGAGAGAAATTGCTTTTATAGACATGTATATCAAGTTTGGAAGCATTGAGCTAAGGAAAGAGTATTCAAGAGTATCAAAGAACCATGTTTGGTAACATGGAACATAATTATCGCGGGCTATGGTATGTGTGGATTTGGAAATAAAGCTCTTACTCTTTATGCTGAATTGCGAGAATGAGGGCTAAAACCTGATAAAATCACATTCTTGTGGGTTTTGGTTACTTGTATCGTGGTAGTGTTGATGAAGGAAGAAGGTACTTCCAGAGTAAGACATAAGAATTCAACACTGTGCAAGCATGGTTGAGATCCTTAGTCAGGCTGGCTTCTTCGAGGAAGCATTGTTATTTATCTGGAATATGGTTCCGACCCAGATTCTGCTGTGTGGGAGCTTTGATCAGGGCTTGTTGCATCCACCAAGAGGTCAAGCTTGGGGAATATTTAGGCAAGATATCGTATCTCTTGGATATCAGAAATGGTGACCTTTATGTGTTGATCAAATCTTTAAGCCATGTGGGATGATGTAGCAAGAGTGTGGCAAATAATGCACGCTGGAGGAGATTGCTTTTGTCACGGGCTGCCGACTTTAGTTGAGCAATGTGTGGACTTAGGCGAGACGTTTCAGGAGCTAGCCCGAACAATTCACAATCTTGCCATACCAGGCCACTCCACTCCAGCATATATTTTCGAACTGACAAGATCCAAAGAATTGGTCTGGGCGGGCCTTTATTGCAAGTTACAGCCCAAGTTCACCTGCTCCACAACACATCAAACTCTGTCTACCATACGGTCCAAAGTGCTGCTCCCGATAAAAGCCGGTAACCCGCAAAATAGCTTGCTGAGTAACCCACTCCCTATCCTTTTCGAAACTCTAATAAACGCGAAAAAGCCTGAAGACCAAAACTTTCCCAATTTCAAATTTCAAAATTGGGCGCTCTTTGCTAACCCATTGCCCTTCTCCTTCGATCCCGGAAAAGAAATCCATCTCCCCGATTCTCAATTCTCTTTCAGTAACAATGGGTGGTGCTCACAGTCGCGAGGAACTGATTTCAGACTCAGACGAAGAAGAATATGAAGAAGAAAACGAAGAAGAAGAAAATTACCAAGATTCCAAAGGCGAGACCCCGGAAAGATCTTCTTCGGGTCGTAGACCCAAAACGCCGTCCTCTCTCGACGAAGTGGAGGCTAAGCTCAAAGCCCTGAAACTCAAGTACCCATCAGTCAACACCCAAAACCCATCTCTCAAAAACGCCATAAAGCTCTACCTTCACATCGGCGGTAACACCCCTAAAGCCAAATGGGTCACTTCCGACAAGCTCACATCTTACTCTTTTATCAAGACGTCCAATATTAACGGTCAGGGTGAAGATGAAGATGAAGATGGTGAAGAGAGTGAAAACGAGGAACATGGGGAAGCTTGGTGGATTTTGAAGGTTGGTAACAAAATTAAAGTGAAAGTCGGGTCGGAAATGCAGTTGAAAACTTTTGGAGATCAACGTAGGGTTGATTTCGTGGCGAAGGGAGTTTGGGCAATGAAATTTTTTAGTGATGAAGAGCATAGGAACTTTGTTAGCAAGTTTAATGATTGTTTGTTTGAGAACACTTATAGGATGGAGTCGAATGATGCTAACAAGGTTAAGGTTTATGGTAAGGATTTTATTGGGTGGGCCAAACCTGAAGCAGCTGATGATTCTATTTGGGAAGATGCCGAGGATGCTTTGTTGAAAAGTCCTCAATCTGCAACTCCAGTGAGGGCAAACCAGGATCTGAGAGAGGAGTTTGAGGAGGCGGCAAATGGAGGGATACAAAGCTTGGCCTTGGGGGCATTAGATAATAGCTTCTTGGTCGGTGATTCAGGTATTCAAGTTGTTAGGAATTTTGCTCATGGGATTCATGGTAAAGGTGTTTATGTGAATTTTGATCGTGGGAATCAGAGGAATGCTTCAAATTTGGCTCATTCGGCACCGAAGAAGGCGCTTCTTATGAGAGCTGAGACGAATATGCTGCTCATGAGTCCCATGACTGAGGGGAAGCCTCATACAACAGGGCTTCATCAGCTGGATATTGAGACTGGGAAGATTGTTACTGAGTGGAAGTTCGGGAAGGATGGGACTGATATTACAATGAGGGATATTACGAATGATAGCAAGGGAGCGCAGTTGGATCCATCAGGAGCAACATTTTTAGGATTGGATGACAATAGGCTTTGCAGATGGGACATGCGAGACCGGAATGGGATGGTTCAGAATCTTGCTAGTAGTACTCCTGTTCTGAATTGGACACAAGGGCATCAGTTTTCAAGAGGAACTAACTTCCAGTGCTTTGCAACCACTGGAGATGGATCTATTGTTGTTGGGTCTCTTGATGGGAAGATCCGGTTGTATTCAATCAATTCTATGAGACAGGCAAAAACAGCTTTTCCAGGCCTTGGGTCGCCTATCACTCATGTTGATGTTACCTTTGATGGGAAGTGGATATTGGGTACAACTGATACCTATTTGATTCTTATCTGCACTCTTTTCACTGACAAGGATGGTAAGATGAAGACAGGTTTTAATGGGCGTATGGGGAACAGGATTGCAGCTCCGAGGTTGTTGAAGCTGACTCCACTGGATTCACATTTAGCTGGGGTTAATAACAAGTTCCGGAATGCTCAATTTTCTTGGGTAAGCATAATATCTTCTTATTCAAATTTAACTGCCTCTTGCTTGTGCTTTTAGATACTGAGGTTCATATGAATATACATGATGTGGATATGACTGACTGGCCATCCGATTTGGAATGAAGAGCTTAGTTGGCTGAACATAACCAGAGTTTTTTTGTTGATTTTGTAGTGGAGTTATTTGACATCCCTTTTTTTCTATTCTGGTGCCAAGGAAATTTTAATTCCTTTATATTGCATTACCTATTGACGCACTGGTTACAGAATCAAGGCAATCTAGCATTCTATTTGAACTCCTAGGTTTAGGATCTAAAACTGATAATGATTGGGGGATATTCCAGTTGCACATCTTGCCTTAATATCCTTGTCGCCTGCAAGAAATAGGATAGTAAATATTGCAGCACGTAGTTCTCTAATATGCTGATTTATTAACTTGATTCTTGAGGGTTCTCCTTCTAATGCCAGCAATAAAGGCTGGTGGATGACATGAGGTTAGTGGAAAAGAGTACAGAAAGACTCCATTGTTGCTTAATAGATAACTGACCAAAGTTACTACTGTGCTTGCCACACTTTTTACCCCTTTTTAAGACTAAGATAACTGTTCTTTCTGTGATCTTTTTAGTTCCACAAATAAAACTTTTAACCATGTGTGTTACTACATTACATAGGTCACGGAGAATGGAAAGCAGGAGCGCCATTTGGTTGCAACGGTAGGCAAGTTTAGTGTAATATGGAATTTCCGACAGGTGAAGAATGGGTCTCATGAATGCTACCATAATCAGGAGGGTCTGAAGAGCTGCTACTGTTACAAGATAGTCCTTAAGGATGACTCCATTGTTGATAGTCGTTTCATGCACGACAAGTTTGCGGTCACTGATTCTCCTGAAGCCCCACTGGTTATTGCCACTCCCCTAAAAGTCAGCTCATTCAGCATATCCAGCAGGCGGTGACACGCCTGGATACCACTCCAAATGTTATCAATGAAGTCACTACTGCATTTTTAGAGCTTCTAAAATTGCATTTCCTTGTTAGATTAGGTGTATTTACGAGTTTTATCTGGCATGATTGTTATTGTAATGATCCCCTACTTTCCAGGAGTTTCTCGTGGGTGACTCCTAGTGTTATCATTTATCACTGTTGTTTTACTTCTAACTGAAGCGGTTATTGCTTCCTATGCCTCAAAAGTGAGGCAAGACTTTGTCATGCTTTAGTATCGTGTATCTCCATCTTTCAAATCCTTTGTTGTGATTGAATCGAGCTGTCCACAGACCATGAATTTGCAGAAAACCAATCTTTTTCCCTTTTGCTTTAATCAATTTGTTCTTATTGGAGCATATCTTTTCAAGTTTCAAATGGTCCAACAATCCATACATCCAAATCCAATGGCTGGTAAGGCGCAAGTGGGCCTAGGTTATCATGTTTTTGACGTGGCGGCATTTTCTCTATATTTAACGGTAATAATTTTGATGGTAGTTATGTACGTGGACTCCATGTCTGCCTCCAATTAGGAATTGTTGATAGACAGAAACAGGAAATAAAAAAACCCAAGGAAGAAAAAAAGAAAATAAACAATGGCAGTTACAATTGGAAGAGGCTTCCTTGCTCAGCCTTGCTCTTCTTCATCCATATTTCCTAACAAAATATGCAAACCCTCATTGGGTGCAGGAAGCATATTTTGGTCTACTCCTGCCCCTGGACGCGGTGGACAAATTGCAGTTCAAGCTCAGCAGCGACCAACCTGGCTCCCTGGACTTGACCCTCCGCCCTATCTGGATGGAACGTGAGCCACTAGCCCATAGGAAAATTTCTTGACAGTAGAATTTGATAACTACATTAAAACTTTTTTGTCACTTTTTTCTTTTTATTTTATTTTATTTTATTTTTTTATTTTTCTAATCCAGTTTGGCTGGAGATTATGGGTTTGACCCACTTGGGCTAGGAGAAGACCCAGACAGCTTGAAGTGGTACGTTCAGGCAGAGTTGGTCCATGCTCGCTTTGCTATGGCTGGAGTTGCTGGAATTCTATTCACTGATGTAAGTAATTCCTAAACAATCTTCTAGGGCACCGAACCAGTTTTAGCGTCCATCACAAATTTTTGATGATTTGTTAGTACTTTACTGCAGTTACTACGCGTTACAGGGATCAGCAACTTACCAGTATGGTATGAAGCTGGTGCAGTGAAATTTGAGTTTGCCAGCACAAGAACTTTGATAGTTGTTCAGTTGCTTTTGATGGGGTAGAATACTATGGCGGAATTCTTTTTGTTTTGTCAATGGAAACCAAATCTACCAACTTCTTTAGATATGCAGAACTGTGCATTGTTGTTTGGATTAATTCCTTATCTTTTTTCTTGGCTTGCTGTTTATGCAAACAGGTTTGTTGAAACTAAAAGGTATATGGATTTCATTAGTCCAGGTTCTCAAGCCAAAGAGGGATCTTTCTTCGGATTGGAAGCTGCACTTGAAGGATTAGAACCTGGGTAAGTTCTCCATGGCTTAAAAAAGGATTCTTCCTATCCAACACTAGGAAGTTGTCATCCATTAGCTTGAAAATCTTTGAAGAAGACAGAAGGAAAATCATCTTCTTACTTCACAAAGATACAAGTAAATAAAATTTACTTTTTTGTTTTCATGCTTACCAGCTACCCTGGAGGTCCTCTGCTAAATCCTCTTGGACTGGCTAAAGATATTAAAAATGCTCATGAGTGGAAGCTTAAAGAGATAAAAAATGGTTTGTTTTGCTTAATTCATCCTTCAATGAGCATCATTTCCTTATTATTATTGTGATTTACTTGTACAAGTTCTGAGACCTAGTGTCTCATGCAGGACGACTGGCCATGATAGCCATGCTCGGCATCTTTGTGCAAGCTTATGTGACTCATGCAGGTCCAATTGATAACCTTGTGGAGCACCTTTCAAATCCATGGAAAAAAACTATTATTCAAACCCTTGCTAACTCCAGTTCTTGATGAAAAGGTGGGCCGTTTTCACCTTTTACATTGGCTTTAACAGGATGGAATATAAATCACCATATCGCCATATTTTGTTACTTTATTCTTTGTTCATCTGTTGTAAGCAACTGAAGATTTATGATTCACAGTTCAGAGCTGGTAAACAATGACATCAGCAACCCATTGAAATTTAAGCATCTATTCCGAATTTCATGCGTTCTTCAGAGAAACATGTTTGTTGTTTGACAAGAACGGACAGAGAGTAACTTGTATGGTAGTGCTAAACAAGCTAAGGTTCTATTCAGAATCTCAGCTTGCACCCACAGTCCCGTGAATTCCTGACAGTTCATTCTTCATTTCATTGCACAGATAAGAGTAGAAAGAATACCCTTGGAGCATCTACCATTGATTAGCCTTGACGCATAGCAACTACCACTATAAAGCATTTCCGAGATCTTGACCCTCTAGAAAAATGCTAATAGCCGTGACTTGAAGCCATCTTATTAGATCCTTCTTGTAGGTATGGTATTTCTCGAATATAATTTGTAGTTTTTAATATAAAACATAAATTTCATATCAACCCACCAAATCAAAGTTTTTTTAATATATTTTTTATAGTATTTATGTATCATTTTTATTATATTTTAATCTATATTATATTTGTGTTTTTTATTCGTATTTTTTTTTTTTTTTATGTATCACCATATCTGTGTCGTGTTTAAGATTGTAAGTCTAATTTATCTTCATCAGCTTAATTTTGCTCTCAAGGTTTGGGTGAATTGAGTGTGAAACAGATCGCCCACTGTCCATAGCAAGCAATTAACTTCTTCCGAATCATATGGCTTAAGAAATTGTTGTAAAGTTCACTTGTTTCATTGTTGATATCATTCGATTTCTGTTTCAAAGATTAGCTTTGAAATTTGTTGAAAAAAACATAAATAAGGCAAAGGAAACCGAGTTCTTTGATCATTACAAACTTCCATCACTTCTACAGGAGTTGACTCAAAGCTTTTCAAAGCCTATACAGAACCATCTTTACTACTTCCTCCAGATCGTCCAGCCATACAACCCTTCCACTCAGCAAAAATATATTCTCAACTTTATCATACATCAAATAATCACAATAATTTACAGTCGAGGGTAAAAATATGCCAAATCTTATCGAACATTTATGGCCACTGTGACAACCCAGAAAAAAAGGGAGGTAGAATCACAACAGCAAAGATAACACAGTGCTTCATCGATGACTTACTTGAACTTGGATGAATTTGACTTTTTCCTGGCCAAAAACATGAAAATCTTTGGGAACAGTGACTTTTTCTTTTTCTTTACAACCTTTACTTCCGGGGATGATTCAGTTTCTGTGTTATTCCCATGGACATATGCCTTTGGACTTGCTAGAGTGCGGGCAGGATCAGCAGGTACAGGAACAGGTTCAAAGTTCTTTGTTTCTTTCTTTCCCTCAAAACTTACCCTTGGAGGGTTTCCATCATGACTCAGTTCAGTAGCCTTTCGCCGCTGCTCATGTTCAGCCCTCCACCTTCTCAATTCCTGCTCTACACCTAACTTCCCTTCCTTGGCCTTCTCAGCCTTCTCCAAAGCAGCTTTTAGTGCTTCCTTTCTTTCAGCCATCTCTCGATTTACTTCTTCCAGCTTTTCTAAGCTTCTTGACTCAGATTGCTTAGCTACCTCTATTTGAGAAATAGCAGCTGCCACCTTCAAGTTAGCCTGTTCCTCTGCCTCATGTGCACGTTTACTGAGCTCATAGTACTCCTCTAAGGAAAGTGTTACACCTGAAGGTGAATCGACATTATCATTGTTTTGAGCTGATTCACTCTCTTGCAATGCATTGATAGCAGCTAAAGCTAGGTTCTCTGAAGCCTTCGCAGCCTCAATCTCTTTTTGAGCTGCAACTAATCTACTCTCCATGGTACTTGCTCCAGCCTTTGCTTGCTCCGCTTCTTCCTTTGCTTTGCGCAGCTCTTCACGAGCCAGTTGAGCAAGTGATTTGGCCTCGTCAGCCTCTTGTGCAGCCTGCTGCAGTAGTTTCGGCAGCTCCACCATTTTTTCTCTCGCCTCTTTCTCCTTCATCTGGACAACAGCAATTTCTGACCGAGTGTTGTCCAGCTCAGCTTCCAGAGAAGCAACGGCAATTGATGCCATTCCTTCTCTCTGCTTAATGGCGGCAAGAGCAGACTTTTCCTTTTCAAGTTCTGATTTCAATGAAACAGCAGCTACCTTCAAACAATCCACTTCTGCAGTTGCTTTTTCTATATTGAGTTTCACCTCTTCAAGTTCCTTCTTAGCTGAAGCAATTGCAACTTGTATATCAGTGTGAGTTCTTTTCTCTGATGTCTGTGACTCATCATTGGAGTGTCCATCAGTTTCCTCCTTAAGTTTGTATTCCATATAAGCAGTTAACTCAGCTTTCAAATTAAGTAGCAGGGCTGAAGCAGTGTCTAGCTTTAATTTCAGCTCCTTTGCTAAATGCATTTGCTGATTGAGTCTCTGGAGCTCCTCTTCAGCCTGCTTTAGTTCCTTCTCCCATTGGAGAGTATCTTGGTCTCGTGCCATGCCTGCTCCAATCCTTTTCTCTTCAGCCTCCAAATGGGCGGCATGTGCAGACTCTAAGGACTCCTTTGTGGCAATCAGCTCAATAGTCAATTCTTCCACTGTCTTCTCAACCTCTTTCGAAGCAGAAACAGCCTCTTCAGCCTTCTTAACAGCTACATCTCTCTCATTTATCAAAGAAGCATATTCCTTTCTCAGTGCTTCCAATTCTTCTTTAACAGATTTCAGCTCCGAAACTGCAGCTTCATGCCTGGCTTTAGCAACCTGAAGCTGTGCCTTTGCTGCAACACTAGCTTCGTCAGCAATTCCTTGTTCCATCTCCTCCACCCTGAGCTTAGCAAGTTCAGAGTCTTGTTTTGCCTGATTCTCTTCAGTTTGTGCTCTCTCCAGGCTTAGCTTTAGCTCTTCTATTAGTCTCTTTGTGCTTTCAAGCTCCTTTAATACCTGCGTCTTTGCCTCTTCAGCATCCTCTGACTGTTTCTTGTATTCAGGCATGTCCTCCTGTACTTTCTCAAGTTCTTGCTCTACAAGCTTGCGTCTCTATAGCCCAGAAAGAAATTGTAAGTTACATGTAGTAGACATAAACAACGTAGGCAGAGGAAAAGAAAAAAGAAAACTACAAACTACAATGGCCATTAAAGTCAGAACAAAATTCATGATAAACAGCATTCACTAGACATGACAAAAATCCTTTTGCAGCAGCATAGATTATACTGACACCATTATGAATGTATCTAACATACCTCCACAGCCTGCATTCTATGAGCTTTCCAATCAACAATGCCTCCAAACTTGGAAACAGCTTCTTTAACAGATTCGAAAGGTGCAGCTGTATCAATAAGGCCTCTATTTAAATCAACTTGCTTTGTGTGTTTTGGACTAATAGATTTTGGGGATTCAACAGTAGAACTGATAATCTTCTGATGAGGAAGAATAAGATCATTGATTTCGGATAAATGATCCCCATTTTTGGCATCTCCAGCCTTAGTGTCATTGACCTTGGGAGAGGAGGAAACGATGCCATCAAGCGGAACATGAGAACTGCTAAGAGAAGTTGCACCTTGATTCTGCTGTCCATTCAAAGTATCTTGTAATAACCCAGTAGCAACAATGGTGACCATAGGATAGGGTAGAGTAGAATCCTTGGGTGGTGTTATGTGGTGATTACTTTGGGAATCACAGGAAGCAGAATGAGTATTTTGAGATTGTTGTTCATCAGAAGTATCTTGAATGGATCCAACAGCAATGGTGCCAACCTCAGGAAGGGGCAAAGTAAGCTCACTCGATTTTACTTCATCGGAGGAAGCAGATGGCAAAATCATGTCATTGCCACCATTGACAACAGAAGAACTAACAATAGAATCAGCTTCTTGAGATTGCTGTCCACAAACAACATGTATAGAACCAGAAGCAACCCTACCGACATCTGTAGGGGGCAAAGAAAGCGCACTGGGAGATGCTACATGGTCATTTTCAGAATCTCCAATCTTTGGATTGGAAGCAGGAGGAACACTTATGTCTTCAATATGAACATGTGAAATGCCAACAGAGTCGGTATTTTGAGATAGCTGTTCATCAGAACTGTCATGTATTCCCCCCTTCCTAGAATCTTCCATCAGTCTACCCTGATGATCTGTCTTTGTTTGATCAATGACAAGTGATGAAGTTGAGGCTGCTCTATCTGTTGTATGGTCTTCTTGTCCTCTAATTGGGTCATTAGAAGCATTTTGTATAGAGGCCGGTTTAGAGCTCTCAATTACTGACAAATGACCGTCAGGTTGTTTTGTTCCATTACTAATTGAAATTGCCGGAACTTCACCAGAAATATGGTCAGTATCTACAGAGGACAAAGAAGATTCTGAATGAGGTATCTCTTCTGCTTTTACATTCTCCATGGGAGAAAATGGCAAGGAGTCCCTCCAAGGTATCTGAAACCAAGAAAACATAAACTGTGTAAGGTACAGAAAAAGAAAACTCCCAAGAAATCAATGCCAAATCCATCTAATTCCTAATAAAACGGCTGATTTAAAAATCAGCAATTATACTTCGAACATCATGAGAAAATTTCACAGAAAACAAATTAGTGTCTTAAAGAGTACTCATCTATGGTAGATCCTCAATTTAAGTTAAGCACCATCTAAGTTCCACATATTGAGGCAAATATGTGAGGTGGGAAACAAATTTTGACCAAAAAAAAAAATCAGAAATTCAAGATTAAACAAGCATTAAAAATCAAGCTGTGCAAGAAAAATGTCATCTCAAACTTGTTTTATCTCTATGTTTAAGCTCAAACTAGTTTAGTGTCCCATTTCTCATCAGCTCTAGATGTTTAAATAAAGACTTAATCAACAAACACTTCAACAATGGTCAAACACATCAAGGAATGAACCAAAAATAAAAAATAACATTAATGGAGGCAGATGTTCAACAGCTCATCAAATTTAATTTCATGCAAAAGCCACCTTTTCGGGTTAACTACATTCAAAATTTTCAATTAAATGGACCAAATATGTTAGAAATGTCAAAACCAGAACCCCACTAAATGTTGCAAGCTAAGTCCAGCCCCACGAATTAGAGGGTCTGCCAATGACACAAACTAGCATTTTAATCAGCAAACAAACGTTTCTTAGATCATTCATCTGCGAAGAACACACAATAAAAATTCCATATATCTAATAACAATACAAATTTCATTACTTTGAATGAAATTCGGTCTCAATCCTGAAAACTTCATAAATTAATTCGGAAACCCTACGATTCATTAAAATCTATTTCAGATTCAGAAATAGAAGCATCTCCATTTTCAATACCATTTATTTTCTTATCAGCAAACTGGCAGAACATAACTAAACATGATTAAATATTTTTGCCAGGATTTCCAAATAAAATTTCCTTCTTTCGAAAGAACCCATAACAGAACAACATTTTGAGATAAAATTTGCTAATCCTGAATTTAATTGCTAATTTTTTGCCAAAAAAATAAGTAAAAAAATAAATAAACGAAAGCTCAAAGAAGGGAAAGGAAAATAATCTATTAATTAAAAAGCCATAATCGATCAGAATTATCGATTGTTTGTGCAATTAGACACAGCAAAAATGGAAAATAAATCAAGAACGTTAGCTTGATTTGTCAAGTCAACGTTATAATGAACTCATCCAACTCGACCACCCCGCAAATTCAAAATTCTCAAGAGCTTCATTTACACAAAAACAAAAACAAACGATTTGCCGCTTAATTCATAATTAAAGCATTGATTAAACATAGATTAATAGAAAGCTAATTAATAAATACCAATTACAAAAAATAAAAAATAAAAATAAAAAAGACAGAGAAAAACGAAAGGAAAGGAAAGGAGCTTACCCGGGTTAACCAGAAACAAAGAGACCAAGAGTAGAACGGATGCAATTTATTAATGATCTCTGAAAATTTAAGACACGAAAATTAAGGGAGAAATAAATGAAAAATAATTATATTTTGTGCTAAAATTAGGGGAAAAAAAAAGGAGAGAACACACGCACACGTGCCTATCTCGCCTCCTCTTACTGACCAGATCCTTCTGTACTCTCTTCTCTTTCTCTCTTTCTGGATAGATTTTTCTTTTTCTTTTTTTTAAAAAAAAAAAATTAAATTCTGAAGTGAAAAATAAAATTAAAAAAGAAAAAAGGAATTGGTTTGATGGACAATGATTGTGCTTTGTTTAAGGGAATCTCATTCTCATGTGACCACAATTTGCGGCTAAGGCTAAAAGGCTCTGACGGCTTAGCTGATAGCTCAGCTCAGATGACTTTCAAAGTAAAAGTCACCGTCCACCATGTGTGTCGACCAAAACCATTGACGAGGAAAGACAAAGGAGAGAGAATGACGGAAGAGCCCCTGAAGCTTCAGGGTACCGTTCCCCGAGATATGACGTCAGAGAGAGAAAGCAAGGCTTGCCTGAGAGTTTGGAGTTGAATAGTTGATGATAGAAACTAAAAAAGCATGAATCCCGATGTTGTTGTGTCGAAGAGAGAGTTCTTGGCAGTGGCAGAAGAAAAGATAGAAAGAGAGAACCCTTGGGTAAACCAAAGAGAAGGGAGGGCTGCTTGGGAGTTCTGGAGGGGCAGCAGCATCATCAATTCATCATATTCATAGTCAGCACCCAAATCTTGCAAACAAGATTGGTTAATTTCGAGGTTTGTCTGCTTATGCATGGAATTTGAAGTCAGTAATTAACCTTGATTGATCCGAGTGAAAGAAATTCATTTTTGTTTAAATAAAATTTTAAATTTAAATTTTATTAATAAAAAAATTAATTTTTTTTTATGAGTTTCAATGACAATTTAATTTTAAATTAATAAAAATTTAACGTGATCATTATATATAAAAAAATTTAAATAAAAAAATTCCAATTGAGGAGTTGCAACGTCTTTCTTTCCAAATTAATTAATTAATTGATGATGTTTAATATAATATTAACTTAAGAAAAATAAACAATACCATCATGTCTGACACATTATTACAAAAATTTTCTACACGTAGATAATTCTTTATTTAAGTAATTAAAAAAATAGGATAAATAATTTTAATTCTCTAATTTAAGTATAAAAAAAGGGTCACGGGTGAGAGATAGATCATATTAACATGATCCTTATAACAATGAAAGAAGAGAATAGTGGAAAGTGATAGTTTAACTAATAATAAAGATGACAAATAGATTATGCTGTTCTGAGCATGATTTTTGACTTTTCTATCCGATTATGGAGAGATTAGTGGACATGATTAGACAATCGACAGACGAGTAAAACAACATATCTGTCTTGGGCGCTTGTTGCCGAAGGAAGCCCAACACCTGGCTCTCCCTATCTGCTACTATAGACTGTAGCTAACGCCTCCATTGACCTAACCCAAACTCATGTCCTCTTCAACTCGAGCTTCAATCCATTTGTGGGCTGGATCTCTACATATGTACGGCTTCGCTAGCCGTACTCTATTCAACCATATTTCTTAAACTAAATTCGTACGGTGGAAAATATAAAATTTTTATGTTGAAATTTGTATTTATAAATTGAATATAATTTTATTAAATTTATATCTAATTTTTATTAAATTGTAATTAATATTTTTTGTTATCTATTGTATCATTCTTAAACTTGTCTAAATCTATTATTTCTATCATTAATCACCGTCATCTCTAATAATCAAATTTGTTTGTTGAGATCCTGCATCCAGGACAATCTCTCAGGTGGTTGGGAGTAGCTATCAAAGAGAGTAAATTAACCAGAGCAGTTCGTTAGTGAAACGGACTTTATTTCAACTTATTTTTGCAGCAATTTATGGGATTTTGGCATTTAATTTCTTCTGTTGAATGGCTGAAAATTGCATGTTAAAGCAATCCCACTATTCATTTTCTTCCACCTATAGATGTTACCCTAATTGAACTTTATATGTGAACTTCTGTCTTTACATTCCATCACTGGTAAAAGTAGCCAATTGACAGAGATATGTAAGTGAAGAAATCAATCATCCAAAATGAAAATGTAGCCTTAAACCCTATGCATAGAGGATTAATATTTCATACTATGACAATAAAATTTATAAATTTTACAAATTGAATTAATAAGATAAGATGACACGTACCTTTTAAAAAATATTAACAATTATTTAAAAATGAAACATGTATCACACTATTAATTTTTTTGTGAAATTTAAAAAATTATTATTAGTATATAAGATAATAATCTATTGATAATTGTGAGAAAGGATTAAAGTTTTTTAGGAGTAAGACCATGTCATTTTTTTTTCCTTAGCAAGAGACCATGTCAATTATTACATGAATTTGGGTCAAAGTCTTATTTTTTAACTTATTTATGAGATAGAATAAAGTAGTTTGAAAAAATTGATAACAGCTTTATAACCTACTAAAAGCAAAAAAGCAAAATCCCAGGAAATGGGATAATTAAGAAAGGAGGATCAAGTAAATTTTCAATTGCAAATATTGTCCACAGTAATGAACCTGCAAGGTTGTAACCGATGTTTCGTATAATACTACATATGGTATAACTATCAAGATATAAATTATATGCAAAACATCTGGGAATTATATGTTCCTACGAAGGAAATTAACAAAAATATTCTTCAGGATAAGGAAATTGTAGGAAAGAAACATCACAAATTTCTAATTGATCAAGTTTTTTCGTCTTGGATCTGTAATATGAATCTTCCAATGCTGATCTTTGAGCCCTGCCTCTCTGGCCTTTTTTCTATCCCTATCCAAATCAGTCTTTCGTCGTTTTGTTAGCCCACAAAACTTCTGCAACTTCACATCCATGGCGTCGTGAAACTTCCACCATCTCTGATGGGCCACATCGCTGGCGAAAACACGGTGATCCCCTATGTTCCAGTTACAGTCATAATCCCTGTAACAAAGCCAAGGCTTCCATCCCAAGTAATGAATTGTATAAAGTTTGGGAGGGTCAGCTGCGAAAAGCTGGTTCTTTAAACCAGCTTCAACGGAGGTGTTGGACCAAAAATTCTTGAGGAAATTCACTCTCCTTGGCAAACGATGCCACCAAACGAACACTTCATTGAGAAAACCTTGGTCCCCTCCATTGTACGAGAATATTTCTTCACGTTTGTTCATTAAAACTTTAAACGTGCAATTTGATGGCTCAATCACCATAATACCCGAATTAAAAATCCAAATATCGTTGCCTGTTGCTGTCATTTGCGGGAAATGGAAAAGAACATCAAGGTTCCGTAAAACAATGATGTCTGCATCAATGAATACGACCTTGTCATAATCCGTCAGCTGCCATAGCCTGAACTTGCTATAGTTGTATTCATTATAGGAGCCTTTTTCAGCTCGGGGGTTTCGGATTCTTTTGATGAAGTGAAGCTGCCAGCCGGCTGCCTTGAGGGCGTCGCGTTTGGGTTCGGAAATGGACCCGTCTAGGAGAAGGATGAGGTCACGGTGGGTGCCGGATTTTAGGAGACTTTGGGCTAGGGTTATGGCACCGCAGACGTATGCTTCAGAAGAATGCAGCACCGTCGCATAGGCTTCACGCTTGGTTTTCCCGGTTGCCTGTTTGATCTTGGACGCATCAAACACTTCATTGTTTCCTGAAATTTAATTACCATTATAATTAATGGAATCACAAATTGCTTTGGACTGCTTAGCTTCGGTCAAAATAGAACAACATGACAATCTGACATTAACAGGAACAAAAGCATAACTACTACTAGTACTACATCCTGGACTTTGTCAGCAAGCAAAGTCAAATTTGTTTGGAAGTTGATAATTTTATCAACACCAACAACCAGCTACTCTCTATAATAAATCCTCCTAATTGCATTCTAATTTTTCAATCCTTCTTTTTTTGTCTACAACTTTCGTTTGTTCAACTACCTGCAGAAAGCTTAGTTACTATAATCTTTGAAAATTTTAACCCACTCTTGTTAATTATTCAGTAGTTAATAAAAAATCGAAATTGAATATTTTAATATTTGATTAGAGAGTTAAATGAGTCTATCGAAAATTTTTAATATATATTTTCATAATTTTATTATTAATTTATTATATCTTTATAACATGAGAATGAAAATTCACAAGTTAAACTTATCAAAATGAATTTAAATGTTGAAATAATTTAAGTATTTTTATTAAATTGTCTACTTGAATTTTAAAATCAAATTCAATTAAATTTGGATAAAATTTTAAATAATTTGAATTGAATTTGAATGATACTTTGGATTTGACATGATCACACCTAAAGGAAGTGAAGAAATTTTGAAAGGAAAAATAGGTATTGTATAGGGTAACCCTGCGGCGCCTGTAGCTCAGTGGATAGAGCGTCTGTTTCCTAAGCAGAAAGTCGTAGGTTCAACCCCTACCTGGCGCGGTCATTGTTGTCTACTTTTTCTTGCTTTCTGAATTTCCTATGTTTTTCTCGAGTAATGCAAGATAATTTTATAAACCAAAACAGAAACAGAACCAGGAATCAGGATCATACCTTGTCCCCATAATGGCAAAGCTAGCTGGCAGGAGCCAATGGGCAAAGAAACTTTTTGTTCCAGTCTTGCTACTTCCGGCTCATAGTACCACCACTCACCTTCCTGTTTCACCAAATCATCGCATCGAAACACCTCTAACATTGGCCTGCACTTGCTGAGAAGCACCACTTTGGTCCTCCGATTCCAATCCCTTTTCCCATTTTTAACTGCCAGATTTGCTGTTATCAGGTGAACCTGAAGCCTTAACACGTCCCTAGCCCATCCGTCCACTGGGTACTTGCATGGCAGTTTCGCCACTATCAAGTCCATTTTATGGTACTTACTGAAGTCTGGCGTTGGCATCTCAGGGCACCTTGGCCCATCAACTTCTTCCTCTTCATCAATCCATTCGGGAAACAGATGTTTCCATTGGAAAAGCTCGGAGGCTCGCTCGAAAAGGATTGGAATTGTTTCGCCATGTTTTTCCCACTCACTGTAATCCTCATCTTCGAAGTTCACCATCCCAATCTTCAATCCTCCTCCGAAACCATCAATGAAACTCGGCACCTCCAACAGGCTCAAAGTCAAATTTCTCTTAGGCTTTGGTTTCAGGGCCTCAGCATTTTCCAAAACTGCCTCCAACTTCACCCCTTTTTCCATCTGCTCACATTCACCAAACATGAAATATCAGATATCTATTGCACTGATAAAATAAAACGATGTTGCATTTCAGTAATCAGCTCACCTCACCTTGTGATGGCACTCAAGCAAGGAGCACCTAACAAGCGAAGCAGCATTCTCGAAATAAACCGAAGAAGATGGGCGCGAAAGAAGAGATGCATAGATAATCAGAAAGAAAGCAAGAAAAACCAGGTTGATTCTGATAACCAAAGCTTTTGAAGGAGCTGCCTTGATGATTTTCAGAAGACCAAGTCCTTCAGCCATCCTTAAGCTAAGGTTTCCTACCTCAATGTCAGCTCAATCCGTGTACATAAACACACATATATAATTATTATAACCATAACAACCCTTTATAGTTTATTATTAAAGTACAATAATGAGTCATAATGATTGAAATGCAAAGGATTTCAGGGCGTAGTTGTTAGAGAGAGCTTAACAAGCGAGAGTGAAATTTCGAGTAAAACTCAAAAGAAGTCTGACCATTGAGGAAGCTCCATCTGTCGTTTCCCTTGTATTGAGTTCTCTTCACTTGATGACAAAAAGGTCAGACCAAACAAAGCTTTATTACTTCTATAGTTCTATGGCTTCTATCCCAATCCCATGCTGTTGGTGCTAATATTTTTCTAGAACAATGACTTTCCCCTAACTTCCCAACATACCCTTTCTCCACACAATAAGTACAAAGTTGTACAGTAAATTCGTTGAAATGGTTGTTTTTCCTTCATTTTCTCTGTATTGTATTTGGAAATTTGAATTTGAAAGGAATATTTTTACTTTAATTTTCATATTTTTTAGGCAATTCATTTGTCATGTTTTTTCCTAACTATTATCATATGTAAATTCATATTTTCAGGGTTATGTAAAAGATTAAGTCAAAATTCATTGCCTTATTCAATATTTCTTACCAAATGGAGCATGGAAAATCATCTCAATTCCACCAATAAAAAGTGGCAACTACTTTCCAACTTTGTTCAGACTGCTCAAAAAATCATCTTTGTTCAAAAATTCAAAAAATTTTATACTACTAAATCAATTATTTTGATTAATTTATCTTTTTTAATGTCTCAATTTGAAGTTTTTTATGAAGTTGTGAAAAAGTATTTTTTTTTCCCATAAATCAATTAGGTATGATGTAAATATATTCGTTTGAATCAGTCCGAAAACATGAATGTATTTATTGGACGAAATTAAGAAATTTTTTATCACTTAACAACAAATAATAATAGTGGCATAAAAATATTTTATGAGAAATGAATTTTGTAATGGGTAGTTAAGCAGGCCTTCCAACAACTATTTGGTTGCCTGTCAACTTCCTACATGCAATTGGAAACGTCTCTTTTAGATGTTATAGAATATATGCCAGAGCCTACCAATAACTGCTTTCTCATATGCAGTTCGTCGCTTTCTAATTTATTTATTCAATAAATCACAAATATTATATAATGTTACGTGATCATCTAATCAGGATTTAGGTTGCCCATCGGTATTATCACAACTCATTCGAAATTATGCCAATGACATTATAGTACACGAGCAAAGCTAAAATGGAAGGTGAACCATCAAAATTTCGCCCGAAGTGTCGGCTTTTTGATAATTACAAACTAAGGTTGGAATTAGAAAAAATCCAATAATTCTAAACATGACATTCTTCTTTGTAGCATTCATGTTCTCTAGCATTCTTCTTGATCTTGATAGGTGACAAGTGCCCCTCTTGTCTAATGAAAGGTACTTGGGCTACCTTAAACAAGGTGGGCCTATTCATCTAGTGAGGCTTGCTCTTCACTGAGAGGCCTTTCCGTCACTATTGGGTTTTATGATTTGTGTCTTTGAGCTTGCATACTAACCTTATGGATATAGTCTAACAAAAAGGAAAAAAAAAAACATTTCTATTTTTTTTTTAACGCAAAGGAGACCACAACTTAAGGATAAGAGAAGGAAAAGTTAGTGTTAGGATTTGAACCTTGTAGTTATTGAAAACTGTTGATGCTAGAAAGGCGATGAGCTATTGATAATGAATCAACTTTTCTTCATTGGATAAATTTACGAAATAAAAGATATGTGATTTGCTTCGATATTTAAGTCAATAATGATACTTTGAGAATTTCGATATGAAATGAAAGAGTACAAAAGTATATAGACTGTTTATACATTTGTTTCTGTATAATATCTCCTTTGTAGGAGATGGTTTTTCTTTGCATGCCACGTCCCTCATATGGAAGGTATGCATGAATAGGCAATCTTTTGTAAGGATGGAGGCAACTTCTTACCAGTGTACCATTTAGTGGGTAAGTAAGTAGTTTTGTATTCACTCAACTCATGTTCCTCATTTAGAGGCATAGTGAACAAACCTAATTTACCTCAAGCGGTTCCAGGGCTTTGGTTCTAAGGCTTTCTTGAACTGTAACTTGGAAGGATCCATAATAATTTGATTGATCTATTTGCAATTAGGTAGTAATAAAAACTACTTTTTTAAGAAATGGCGTGAATTAGATTCCTTTAAATCAATTGAAATGATAAAAAATGAGTTAATTAGAATCATCCTCATTACTTGATGTTAGTATGATTGGAATTCCACTTGTATAGAATAAATTCACTCGCATTATTAGTAGCAAAAAGCAATCGATTAAAATTCAAAATACTTTTCGTCTTCGAAAAAAATAGTAACATATATATTATTATTTCTTTATCCATGAATATTATTTAGTAAATATTGTTTAATTTATATGGTAAGGAAGTTTTTCCTGATTTAGCTTGTAGAAGACCCATGCTTGACACGAAACCTAAATGAAAATTTATTGTTCAAAGTAAAGTTCATATATATATATATACACTCCAAGCAATTTGTCGAAATGACCAAGAAAGTTCCCTTTAGTCTTCCACCACCAAAGGAGAGAGATATTGGAGTTGGTTAAGATCCCTTCACAAGCCCTGCCTTCTTTTTGCACACTTTCTAATTCCTTTTCAACCGATATTGATATATAGCTTTTATTCTTTTCATTATCTGTTAACTAATAAAAAGAACTAAAACCTAGGTAATAGTAATTATTGATTATAACACAATAGATTGCTAATGAAAATTTTAATCTCTACAAATGAATTTAAAATGATAATATATATTCTATTTGTAATACTAAAAAATAAAAAATAAATAAAATAAGATATGTGTTATAATTTTAATTTTATTTATAAAATTTAAAAATTTCATTGATAATTTATCATATAATAATCCTAATAATAATGATAATGTATATTCTCAAGAGATTGCTAGGATTGGGTTTCAAGCAATTTTATCCACGGACGCCGGCCATCCACCCTTCATCTTCCATTATTCCTTTGAAGAACAAGCATAACATTACGCTTTTGTCCTTGGAGGAGCTATTTATTTTGATTCGAATCTTGCATAAATATTCTTCCCTATTTATACTTTGGTGCCTAGCCAAAGATTATTATATATGCATCATCTTCCTAATTACAAGTAAAAACAGATAAATTAGTCTAATTGAAGTTATTTATAAATTTATTAAAAATGATCTTATTAATTATTTCATATCCTTAACATAGGACCTAGCTATTATTGAAATTTTATACATATTCTTCTATTATAAACAAGAAAATTACAATTTGAATCTAAATTTTTACCTAATTTAAAACTCCATTTTTAATCAATAGAGCTTAACCCAATGTGACAAATTTTATATTAATTTATAGTAGCTATTATAATGTCAAATTGTAACTAGTAGAAGGAATAATTATAGTAACTAATTATTAATATTAACATAATTGAACTATTTTACTTCCTAAGTATTTAATTGAGGAAGGGATTAAATAAGATTTCAGCCACTTTGGGTGGACGGATATATATGCATACATGCATATATATGATAATGATTCATGGCTGTCTTCTTTAATCAGTTTCTCCCATGTAGCTCTATTTCCACTTATTCATTATGATAAGCATTTTCATTTTCTTAAAGGAATTGTTAGATAAAATGTATATGATATCTTGGTTTATATATAATCATGGTAAGAAAATTGATATACCCCTCGAAACTAGACCCAAAAAAAAAAAAAAACTAAAGCGATAATAACAAATACATTGAACAAGGAAGGATAAGATCAAATTTACAAAGAGAATATAATCCTCGAGAAGGTCAAGGAGAATATGAGATTTCCAACCCAAACAAGAAAAAGAAGCCTCATAAGTTCTAATTCTACCGACCATAGTACCAAATAGTTAGTTAAAGTAAGTATATTTGCCCTAGCTAGCTAAGACCAAGACTTGGAATTCTCACTTCAAACCCTTTATTAAAGGTGGCTATCCTGTCCTATGTATGTTTATGAGAGGGAAGTATACTAAAGATAAGGATTAATTCTTCATTATCCAATAATTAATCTTAGTTTCCCTATATATATAGAACTAAGCCAGCAGTTTCACTCTAGACTAAACTTTCTTATACTTTAATTATAACACACAGCAGCAAAATTAGAAGCAATGGCTGTATGGACAGCAAGAAGGACTCCAAGCTTACCCCTCTCAGAGGAGCAAGTGAGGGGCCTACTGAAGAGATATGATACTAATGGAGACGGTCGGCTGAGCAAGAATGAGCTAGAGGCGGCCTTCCGTAGCCTAGGCGTTCGTTTCAGTAGTTGGAGAGCTAGGAGAGCGATCCGCCATGCAGATGCCAATGGAGATGGATATATTAGTGATGAAGAGATGAACGAATTGGTCAGATACGCCACTAGGAGATGGGGATTTTACCTCAGCTAGCCAGTTTATTTGTTTCATGCATGGATAGGGCTAGCTAGCTGTTCACATGCAGCTTTATTTGTATTTCTTGTAATATTAGACTCTAATTAAGAAGATGACCTAAAATTAAAAGGGCAATAATAATTTGTACCTATCTAATTAAGCTAGCTACCATCTTTCTTTTATCATAAATTTGAGTAACAAATATCAAGAAATACTAGAGTTATTTGTGCGTAGTTGAATTAATAAACATGAATTCTCTTTTTCTATATATGCATATGTATATGTTTATATGATCGGGTAATATAAAACTCATTTAAATGGACGATATAAAGTTCACGTGTATGTATATATAAAAAGTAACGTGAGATCGGTAGAAAAGAGCCCAAACTATGGATGAAGCAATAAGGCACCATTAATATTTGATTAATGACCTTAAATATATATAATATATGTAAATGAGTTGTTGGTTAAATTAAGTGCTATAGATAATATAATGATTTTTGGATTAATGAGTTACCTAATTGGATTGTTAATGTATAAGTGAAATTCATCTCTTTCTTATTGAAGGGTCTTCTTTTAAAAGACAAACCGTGAGCCTCCGGATCTCCATAATGGATCAATTTTTGTGCATTAATAATGTTAATTCATTACATCAACATTGTACCGTCAGTAGAAATTCGTACCATCCCTTTGCGAACACAGTTCACACCTTTAAATAGAGGCTAATGTCGAGGGAAGATGATCTCAGGTTTAATAATCATGGATTGGACTGTAACTTTATGAGTAAATCCATCATTTTCTTGTCGAGACGTTTCTCTCAAAAAAACAAAACGGTAAATGTCATAAGTCTTTGAATCTCGAAAGAGGATAACAAATATATTTTCAATAATCCTTACACATCAACAATATTGACACAGTGCTTAAAGAATGGAAATGAATATCCATGCGACACCTCTCTGCTGTGCTGTGTTCTTCTTTTTTTTTTTTTAATCTTTGGCCCAAAGTATTTTAGGCCGAAAGACAACAAGTCAAGTATTATGTTCATGATCATTCAGGGTTCTACTCCCCTTAACTATCCATGATAAGTTTATGTCACTCTGTCATCCAATTGTTACGTTGATTATCTTAACGTTTGGAGTCACGTGCCTAATAAGTTTTGAGATTGAATATAGACAAACAAGTACGCAATGAACCCATCGAGAGAATTTCAGCTTTTGGGCTCTTCGCTTTCCTCTAATTGTAAACTCTCTTATTTTTCTCTTCCATTATCATTAAGACAACTACTCAATTATGCGTCCGAGTGCATTTTAGAGTGCCAACTCCAATGCTCCTAACCTTATCTTCTTCTTTTTTTATAGGAATCACGATCTCTCCAAAATTTATTAGCTCAAAGAACTATAATTGAGGCACCAAATAACTCTAACACTTAATTTCAAAGTTTAGCCTATTAATGTATGAG
Source organism: Firmiana major (assembly GCA_033439115.1). Classification (NCBI taxonomy): domain Eukaryota; kingdom Viridiplantae; phylum Streptophyta; class Magnoliopsida; order Malvales; family Malvaceae; genus Firmiana; species Firmiana major. Next base: position 50,255,993 of record CM065909.1, read on the forward strand.
TTTTTGGTTTTTGGGCATACTAATTATAAGTTCATAAAGATATAGTAATTAAAATATGGTATATATTTGAAGCTAGTGATAGATATTATTAGAATTGGTGTCGCTCGCTTTATGCATGTCTTGAATGCCTCAAAGCAATAGAAAAAAAAGGGCAATTATATGTACTACAATAGGTGGCACTCATGCTTTTCCAAATTAAAAGGTAGTCGACAAAGGGAACGATTCCTCGTGTGATTATAAAAGCTTGGGTATCATTTTGATTCATTATATATAGAGATTGTTAAATAAGAGAAAATGAGTAATAGCTAATTACAGTATAAAGGAAAAAGAATTAACTAATAAAGTTATAGCGAATGATTCATTAGCAATAATTAATTATCAATATATGTATCTTGGGATCAGCTTTGCCGAATGTTTTAATAAATGCTAATATGAACATTTAAATCTATTTATTTAGAATAGGCTGTAGGCGAATAGCAACTCAGCTTTGCTATACAAGAATTAAATATATATGCCAAGTCACACATTAACACAAATTATTTTTAATATAACTTGGGAAAACAATTCATACATAAATGCAAAAATTTTATTAAATTTCACTTTTTTTTAATGATAAAAAAATTAAATTTTACTCCGTACATTTTCATTTTGAATAAATCTAAATAAATTTATTTACAGCAAATTTTTTTTAAAAATCATTAAAAATGATTTCTTACTTAAGTAAAAAAGAAATATAACTATCCATAAAAATTGTGCGTGCCTTGTCAAAAGACAAATATATACATACATTAATTTAACCACGATTATGTTTAGATATATGATTATTAGAATTGAGATAGGTAAAGAAAGGAATCCAGGATTAATATTTCTCCTAATTTTAATTTTTAAATTTAGAATTATAATATATATTATATATTAGAATTAATTAATATCTAAAGCCCAAATCTTTGCTCTGGGGCCTAAAAGATTTGGCCCATACTCCAAGCAATTTTACCTTCAATACTGGAATTTGGATCCATTTCCATCCATTAGTGCTGATAAACAATAGAAATTAAATCTACCATATTATATAATATATATATATATATATATATATATATATGTACACTACTTTTTCTTGAGTAAAAAAGATACTTTCTCATCCTTTATTCCACACTTTATTCCTAAATTATTGTCTCAAGGCATCTGGACGGTAGTGTTATTTTCCGAGGACTATATGTATCTATATCCTGCCTTTTCATTCACAACGCAGAGAGCAAGAAGCCAACAAACAATAAATCTTCTTAGCCTTCCTTTTTCTTTCTGATTATTGCAACCTAATTAGTTTTCAATATGATCCACCTTCTTAACTCAATGACTTCAAACCAAAATAGCAAGGCCGCTTCTGTTCCTAAAAGCATAGACAAAGGTTGCCCAAGGTCTGCTTGGGCGCCGGCGCTGAGCACAGAAATAAAACGTGCAGCGGTGGCTGTTTCTGAGGATCAGGTGAGAGGTATCTTTACTCGCTATGACGCCGACAAAGATGGCCGTCTTACGAAGCAAGAGCTTAAAAACGCCTTTGCCAGCCTGGGTTCACGTATGCCTGGCGTGCGAGCGTGGCTAGCGCTAAATCATGCGGATATCAACGGTGATGGGTACATCACCGAGGATGAGTTTGAGAAGCTCGTGAAATATACTTTGAAACGTGGTTACATATTCAAATAGATCGATCAACAACTCACAGTTACAAGAGGTAAAATAGTTGATAGCTTCCTTGTAGACTAGACTATCTAGGTGGTGTTTGCTAGGTTTGGTTTTGGCCAGAAGAAAGGGAGGAAGATTTATAGGTACTTTATTTCTCCCCTAAGCTAAGCTAAGATGAGATGTAATATAATTTGTGTATATTCATCTTAGCCTGTTCTCTTTTATTTTCTGTTTTAGATGTTTTTGGTGTGGTGACTAGGTTGTGTATATATGTAATCTGCCACTGTGGTGTATCTGTAGTTCAATAGTATATATGTAAGTTTCAGCATGAGAAATATAGGGATGTAAGTAATATCTTTTTCTCCTTTTTTTTTCTTAATTGATATAAAGTGAAAAATAATACCCAAAAAAAAAAATAGTATAAATATTGTAAAAGGCGCCTTAAGTTTTTTTTTTTTTTCTAAAAAGACTAGAATTCCAAATATTTAGATTTTCAAATTGGAATAGAAAATGTTGTACATGATAAGAGAATAATAAAAATATGTCACGTGGTACATAAAAAATGTACCATGTTGCATACGAAGAAAACATATGAGAAGTGATACAAGCCCTGAGTAAAATAAAAAGGACAAAAATGTAATTAATGACAGAGTAAATCTCTATAAATAGGGGTCAGGTATGATTCGTTAACCTAATTCTGAAATTTCCTGCTGAATTCTCTGGTTGACTTAAGTATCGGAGTGTCAACGCAGAGAAGAACCCCTGCTTCCTCTGATCTCTCTCTTTTGCAGAGACATTCTAGAACACGTGATGCGAAGATCAATGTGAAAACGTCTGCAATTCGACATTATTGTAATCGAGCAACAACAGAAAAAAAATTGATACCCCAACGTTATCTCTTGTCCTCCAGATGTAAAAGTAACTCAGGAAAATTCTCACACTTTAAAAGTAAAATATAATTATTTGAGTTAAGATCAAAATCAACTCTTCGCATTTTTTGTAATATCTCAAAAAAAAAAAATCTTAGCTCCTATAAGATTAACCAATATTTCAAACTAAATTGGTTTGGCATTTGCTAGGCAAGAGAAAATGCTCCAAAATGAGGTGAAAAGAAATTGTAAAGACTGGAGGGAAAAGCAACAGCCAGAAGAATCTACTTCAGCTTAGCACTGTATCCCATCACAGTATTAGATCTATTTCCATTCATTAATTCTTGATCAACCATGGAAATTAATTAAAAAAGCCAATAACTTCTTGGTAGAATGATTAAAAAAGAGATGTGGGGATAATATTTAAATTCGAATCTAACAATTTCAATTATAAAAAAAAAATTAGAAAAGAAAGTAGATATTTTTTAACAATTATTGTTAAATTAAATCTACTATATACACTACTTTTCTTGAGTAAAGAAAAGAAAAGATATACTTTCTCATCTTTTATTCCATACTTTATTTCCTAAATTATTTTCTTAAGGCATCTGGACAGTAGAGTTAATTTCTAAGGACTACATATCTTTACAAAAGTAATTTATTTAGGATCAACCTAAAAAGTATATAATAACTTTTTTTTTTTTAAATTCAAGAAAAGATTTTATTGATAATAAAACATTACAACCATGCAGCTAAATATATAGGAGCTTACAATTTAAACTCTATTTATATATATATATATATATATATATATATATATATTTATATTTATATATCCTGCCTATTAATTCATTCACAGCACAGAGAGCAAGAGGCCAAGAAACAATAAATCTTCTTACTAGCCTTCTTTTTTCTTCCTGATTATTGTGATTTATTTAGTTTTTATTACGATCCACATCCCAAGTTCAATGGCTTCAATCCAAAACCAGTCTTCTGTACTTAAAAGCATAACTTTGCCGAAGGACTGGTTTGTTCTTTTCTGAGGCTCAGTTGAGGTGTATCTTTAATAAGTATGAAGCTAATAAAGATGGCCGTTTTACCAAGCAAGAGCTTGAAACCCCCTTTGCCTTCCTCGGTTCACGAATGCCTGGCGTGCGAACGTGGCTAGCTCTACATCATGCAGATACCAACGGTGATGGCTACATCAGTACTGAGGCAGAGATTGAGAAGCTTGTAAAATATACTTTGAAACGTGGTTACATCGTCAAATAGATCCATCAACAACTCATAGTTACAAGAGGTAAAATAGTTTTGGCAGCTAGCTTTACCAGCTTTGGCTTTGGCCGTATTTACTATAGCCCGTATAGGTATTTTATTTCTCCCCTAGGCTACGCTAAGATGAGAAGCAATTTAATTTGAGTATATTCATCTTAGCCTGGTCTCTTTTATTTTCTGTTTTTAGATGTTTTCTGGTGTGGTGAGTAGGTTTTGACTGTGTATATGTAATCTGCCACTGTAATGGATTTGTCAATATTATACATGTACATTTTAGCATGAGAAATAAGGATGGCAAGTATCTTTTTCTTAATTGATACGAAAAATTAGTATGAAATATAAAATTGTAAAAGGCTTAAGTGTTTTAAAAAAATGAAAAGAACTATAATTCCAAATATTTAGATTCTCAAATTGGAATAATAAGAGTTACTAATAACTCAATAATATCACTGCTGAAAAATTAACTTAAAGAAAAAATATAAATGTTAAAATTCGAATTTTTACAGAATTTTTACATCTTAAAAGGTTGGGATATAACAATTTGAATCAATATTTAATATCAACTCTCTGCAATTTTTTGTTTTTGTCTTTTTTTTTTTTATAAGCAAGGATTTCATAAATAGAAAATATCCCAGGAAAAGGGACTAATACAAACAGAGAGAATAAAACCAGCAATAAGTCCAAGAACATACAGCAAAAGCATGTTAATTTTTTGTTGATATATCGTAATATGCACCAGAAAAGATTAACCAATATTCAAGCTAAATTGGTTTGGCATTAGCTAGGCCAGAGAAAATGGTCAAGAATGGGGACAAAAGAAATTGTAAAGACTAGTGCGAAATGCAACAGCCAGAAGAATCTACTTCAGCTTATAGCACTGTCTGTGGTCAGGGAGATCTTTTTTTGCGGGATGAGATCTAAAAGGGAGTAGAATCTGATCACTTTGCATGTGAAATTGTCTCTTAATACTTTACTCCCTCTATATAACAACATCTTTACAACTTGATCGCCAACTTGTCCGATGGAGTTGATACTCAACATGCAATAATGTTGGATGAAATTGTGGCAGCACTTAAAAGAAATTGATCTTCTTCCCAAAGATGCTCCATCACTCTCCTTTCACAGCAAGCCACCGACCATTCCCGCCCCACCACATCACCAGATAAGCTTAATTCAGGATGAAATAATCATCCATATCCATTTGAGTTGGGCAAAGATGAGCAGGTTTACACGTTCTTATCATTTCCATGTCGCTGGCCGAAATGTTAGGTTCGGATGCGAGGTTAACTAACGCTTTTGGAACTGAAAATAATGCAAAAGTTATTCTTTGCAAACGCATCTTTTAATCTAAATTAAGATATATACTTTGCTTTACTAAAATCCCATCCAATGAATATGCTTATCTTCGTGCATGTCTCAATAGAGTGAAACTCTCACTACTGTAATTAAAGTAAATTCCCAAATCTTTGGACTGCATCTGTGGACCACTCTTTAACCGCTTTATTCACCATAAAGCATCCTCTTTTCCAAGAAGAAAAAAGAGAGAGGCTTCTTAATTAGACACTAAGTTTTGCTTGGTGGAAAGCATGGAAGAGGTAAGATAGAAAAATTCATTAATCCAATGATTAAGTTTTTGTAACGACATTTTTATTTTATAGTTTAATCATTGGATTAATAAATTTTCTTTTCTCATCCACCTTGTTACCAAGCAAAGCTTTAAGCTTTCTTTTAAACATCACAAACATCAAGAGATGCCTAATTTGATCAGATTCTCTCCATGAGTAGTCCTTTATATTCCCCTGGTCTTCCACTTGCTACTGTTAGTATATTTGGCTTTTGTGTCCTCTGATGATATTTTATAATCAGTCTGTCTCTACTTCCCTGGTATCTGCTATATATCACATTGTTTGTTCCAAAGATATCAAGCTTACAGATTGAAGATTGGATTGCTTTTTATCTCCTTCCATTCGACAAAGCATTAACGTTTCATCACTACATTCTAACAGCACTATAGTTAGACTTTGAATTTTCCAAGTCTATCATGCATGAATTTTCCAAAAATTCCATGTTAGACTTTGAAATTTCCAAGTCTAGCAGGCAAGAACTGAGGATTCTGTTCAAATATGCACATGTTAGAAATTGATTGTAAAGAATATAATTCCCAGTTCCAATATGCTTAATCCATTAAAAAAAATGGCACATTGGAATAATACCCAATTCTTTAACTTATGTTCCTGTTCCTTTAAGCCCACTTGGGCTCCTGTATTGACTCAAGTGCAGAAAGATGCAGTGGAAATTTCAATTCTGAATTCCCTATATAAACACTTCACTTATTTAAGCTTTTGTGTACCACAAAACAAGCTTTCTTTCCTCTATACCACCAATATATTTCACTTGAAAACATTCATTGTTCATTAGATTGTCCAAGGATTAAAGACTAAATGAGTTGCAGTAATTGCAAGAACAAAAGGTCTAATGGCTGCAGGATTAAGTGTGCACCTGTGCCTTTGACGAAGGAGCAATTGAAAGGTATACTTGATACCTTTGACAGAGACAGAGATTTCCGCCTTAGCAAGCAAGAGCTTAAGAATGCCTTCGATTACATTGGGTCGCATTTCCCCAACTGGCGAGCTAGCCGAGCGCTCAGCTGTGCTGATGACAATAAAGATGGGTACATAAGCGAGGACGAGATGGACGGTCTTGTCGAATACGTTTGGCAATGTGGTTACACCATTTCCTGAATAATTTGATGGCATTTCACTACCAATTTCATAGTCTTTTTGATTTCTTTAACTATTGTAGTAATTTCTGCACTTGAAAGCTGCAGCAAGAGCCCGGAAGGACGCCGGCCCTCTGCAGGATGTATCTTTGCCTTCATAAATATAAGAGAAAGAATGTATAATTTGTTTGGTATCATCTCTTTTTCATTAACATGGGGTATGAGGTACATTAAAGAATTAAGTCAATGTAAATTCAATCAATGAATTAAAAGAAAATAAATTTTAAATGATAAGTTTGCAATTTTCCGCTAATTAAGCACATAATACAATTAATATTACAATATATATTTGTTTATTTCTAGTCCTATGAGATTAGACACTTGAAGTATTGTAAGAAATTATGTATAATGATTAACTATATAATCTATGATCAAATCGATGAGAAAAATCTCTTAAATTGACAAAAATGAATATTATTGTTTATTATATCTTTGATTTATCAATAAAAAAAATTTATAATATTTAATATATATCAAATTGACTATTAAGATATAAACCAACTGCTATAAACAACAATTTAACTAAAAGATTATCAGATTAATTAACTTATTATAAACCCAATTTTTAAAAAATTAAACTTTGGCTTAACTTTACATTTCTATTTCATAAAAATAAAAAAATAATTCAATTTATCTATCAATATTAAAATTTGAAGTTTTAATCCCGCAAGTTTTATAATACTACTCTGCTTTATCAAATGTACACTATTAAGTTAGACTAATTTTTTTTTCGCTAATCAAACTTTTTGATTAAGAAAATAGATGTTTGTGGTAAATCCAGGACCATTCAAAGGGATCACAATAAGAAATGTCAGTTAGACTAAACGACTGTGGTTTAGTTCACGTTTTTTATTCTTATATTAATTATTTTAGATCTTTTTATTATTTTTATGGCAAAATTAAGGCTAGATATATATTATAAAATAAAAAAAATATTTAAATTTATATATCATTATTATATTTAGAAGTTTTAATCCAACAAGTTTTATATTATTATATCTACTTAATATAGTTAATATCATCATTAATTATTATAAAAAATACTTTACATGAATTGTGAAACCCGATATTTATAAATTCTGTTTCTGCAAATTTTTTTTTCTTTTATTATATTTAATTGTACTTTCAGTTAGGTTGTAAACGAATTAAATACAAACAAACGAACTAATGTTCATATTCGTTCGTTTATTTTTAGTGTTATTCGTATTCGTTAAGGTATTTATTCGTATTTGTTCGTTTATTTTTTAATATTATTCATTTTCGTTCACGAACATATTCATTTACATGATCACAAATAAGTGTTCGTGAACTTGTTCATTTACGTGTTTGCGAACAAATGTTCAAGAATCGTTCGCGAACACGTTAAATATTAATACAAATTAAAAATTAAATATTAAAAATCTTACGTAAAGATTAAATCCTACATAAATAATAATACAATTTGAAATCATCTAACTAAAATTCTTAAATATAATACAACGAATATAACCGAACGAACAACAAATAACATTTTAAACGAACGAATAATAAACGAAAATAAACGAATTTTTCGCGAATATAAACAAACGAATCATATCTCTGTTCATGTTCATTTATTTAATAAATGAATACAAAAAATATTATTCGTTTTTGTTTGTTAAATTTAATAAATAAATAATAACCAATAATTTACAAACGATTACAAAGTTTTGCTCGTTTACACCCTCCTGCAGTAAATAGTTCACGTCCAATATGTCATGAAGCTGACCTGAAAGCTTGAGGTAATTCGCTGACAGCAAAACAAAATTATTCTCTTACGTTGTAAAATGATGCGACCCTATTTTAATGGAGTGGCTGATCCCTTGGGAAAGTTAAACTCACACACCATAATGAACATGTGGATTGTCATCGAGTCATCATGAACATCGATTAGCATCGATGTACATGAAAAATTCTTATGCATACATGCTCTTTAATTAATAAATCAAATAAAATATATGCTAAAAGTTGCAGAATGGGTTTCAATATAAACAAACGTCGTAGCCATTTTAAACTTAAACCCAGAAAACAGATAGCCTTTCAAATAGATAGCCTTTCTCAGCTCTGATCTCTCCCTTTTGTTTGCTGCAATTAGAGAAATATGGTTTTTTTCTTCTGTAAGAAAAAGGTGGTTAATGAAAAAAAGGTTCCAGACTCTCTGAAAGAGGATTATGATCAGATAATGAGTTTATTCAAGCGTTGCGATGTCAACAGGGATGGAAAGCTCAGCTGGGAAGAGGTGAAGGCAGGTTTCCAAAAGCTTCAATCACGCTTTCCCTATTATAGAGCTCAGCGTGCGTTTCAGATTGCTGACAAAAACGGCGATGGGTACATCAATGAGGAAGAGCTCGACAAGCTTGTTACATATGCCTTGGAGTGTTACCAAGACAGCAACGTAAAACTTAGATTGTTATAAATCTCTCTATTCTATACCATACTACTAATATGAAATTAAGCAGTAGTTTTCCTTTGCATCTGATAGCCAAACGCAGCTGCAGAGCTTTGAGTGTGTGTACTTTATCTGTGTATTTCATACGTACGTATAATACAAAATACAGTGGGTATTGATTTGAAGAGAAATTGTTTCTGAGTTTCCCTACCGAGTTTCCCTAGCTCCATGTAAGCATGCCAGAAATAGGAAAATCATTTCTCAAAAGATTCCTTTCATCTTAAGAATGTTGGCAAAGAAAACAATTTGCTGAAAAAAAAGGCAGAGTAAAAGAGAATGAACAAAGACCCGTTATTAGAAACTGAATTACACTTAACGATTTCAATGACAGCTTTTAAATATGTTTATAAAACAATCAAATTAAATAATAAATAAAAACAATTCTACAAGCAAAACATGACCAACTCTTGAAATATTGACAGACTCAATTTAATTAACTAATAATTAAATAAATACAAACTTCTAAATATCAAGAACAAACAAACGTGAGAATATTGAATCACTCTTCAATAAAAAATTCATTAGAAAAATCATCATCTCCGTCAGGACAATCTAATTTACAGAATTACAGTGTTTATTTCTAAACTTTTTAGCTTGAACATCTCATACAAAATACTAAGGAAACTAATCAAAATCATACAGAGCAATAATTTGAACAGTTTAGATTCCTTTACTCTTTTTACCGTGCTTTTTGTATTACCTATAACACAGAATTTGAAATAAGTGAGAACCTAAGAACTTGTGGTTAGTTTGCTGATATCAAAACAAAATTATTCTTTTACATTAAAAGATGACGTTAACCCCATTTCAATGGAATTCTTTATAGAAAAAGTATCCGGTTCCTTCCGCAACATGCTGGGTAAAGATAAGCTCGGAAACAGTACACGAACAATGCTACTGTAAAAGGACATCTTGATTGATGTAACAGAAAAAAATTCCTCCTGGCTCATATGAATAAATTAACAGATAAATATGCCAAACGATGAGGAATGGCTTTCTATATAAAGCTGCTGATGTTCTTGCCATAAACTTATACTCAGAAAATAACGTTTTGGCATTCTCTCCTTTCCTTTATTGCAAGAGAAAATGGTTTTTTTCTTCCAGAATAAAGATAAAAAGTTACCAGAGTCTTTGAAAGACGATTATGCTGAGGTAATGAGCCTATTCAAGCGTTGTGACACCAACAAGGATCGTAGGCTTAGCAAGGATGAGGTGAAGGCAGGTTTCCGAGCGCTTCAATCGCGTTGGCCCGCTTACAGAGCTCATCGTGCGTTTCAGATGGCTGATAAAAACGGCGATGGCTACATCAGCGAGGCAGAGCTGGATGAGCTTGTTAAGTATGCCTTGGACCGTTCCAAAGGCAAACGTAAAAATTAGATCAATAAGTACTTAGAAATATCTACCGCATATGTAATTATGTACTACTAGTGGTGTGTAATTGTTCTGTAGTTTGCCTTTGCATCCGTAGCGAAAAGCAGGTTCAGAGCTTTGATTGTGTATTTCAGGTATAATAAACTATATTAGGAATTGTTTTGGGAAGAAAAGGTTTCTTTCTGTAAAGTTTAATATCTTCAAGTTTCTCATTAGAAAAAGTTTCCGAATTTAAGCAGGCAAGAAAGGGGGAAAACTTTTCTGAAATGATTCATTCTTCTTAACAATTCCTTATAGAAATTAAGATTCCAGGGTTTCTATTTCTGAAACTTTTAACTCCACATTCACCTTGGAAAAAGGGTGCTACTCTTTTCTGTAGGGTAAGGCATGTTCAGAACTTGAATAGAAAGCCTTTTATTCAGTTATTATCATGCTTTAATATGGAAAGAAACCCAGGTTGGAACTTGAGAATTCATAAACAAGAACAGAAAGTCTTTTCTTCAGGTGTTTCTTTTCTTTCTTTTGTCTTTCAGGTGTTACCTTTCTTTCAGCAGGATTTTCTGTTTTGTTACCCCACAATGCTAAATTACCAATAAATTTAGGTCTGCCTTAGCCAAATAAATTTCATAATCCACATTCGATTTGAACTTTGAATTGCATACAAATTGGAAAGACAGTAAGAATGAGAGTTAGTTGAAATTATCCCTTGCAAAACGCCTGATTAAAATATAGTCCAAAAGAACCCATTAAGACTAGAGAATTTATTCTTGCACATGGCTTTCAAGTGCTTTCATTGTCGCATGTAAAATTCCTTTTGGATCAAAATTATCAGGAGTTAAGACATGAATTCCAACTAACCATGGTTACATCCTTTTCCAGGAACACTTTTTTCTCAAAGTCTGAGTGGTCTTTCGGTTCACTCTTCTTCTTTCAATCAACCGGTCATGTTGCTCAGAAAAGACAAATTTTCTTCCATTAATAATAGGAAAGAATATCAGTCAACGGTCTAAAAGGGTAAAGTAAAAGAGGTCCAGAATCAGTTCAAGATTGCTCGACTGATGTTTATCTGTTAAGAATCATACCAGCAGTTTTTAATATCCAAAGATTCATTTTATGAAGATATCCAACAATTCAATGTTAGGTCTAAATTTTCTTCATCAAAAAAGGTTTGCAATGAAATAGTTTATAGATTTTCATGTAATTTGCAGAAGCCACTAAAAAAGAACCACCTGGGACCCAAATTCAGCCTTCAAAATCACCTTGTATTATTTCCTAGGATAGCCACTGTGTGTGGCATGGCTTTGTTTTCTGCACAGAATTGCAAGAAATTTCTCCAAACAGTTGAGCTCGGGTCAGAAAATTTTAGTCCTCAGCTTTTCAAATGGACAGATTCTTACTCAGCTGCCCCATGATAGGATTCGACTGATCTTCACCTCCAAACTTGTCCTTTCAAATTTGAAATGGGAATCTGACAATCGCTGAAATAAGCATATATATATATATATATATATATATATATATATGTTCACAGATGATTTGATCTGAGAATATATAGCAGGCACAAAATCGGTGTTTGATTTCTTCTCCTGCCACTATAAAACTGAAACTTTTAATAAACAAATGGTATTATGACACCTTTAATGAAGCCCAAAACAAAACCTACACTTGCACTTCTTTTTTACAAAGTTGGAAACTTGAGCATCAAGTAACCAACTATGCATCTATGCTCAAGTTATTTTATTCACCACGTTGGCGAGCTGGACGAGAGACTCATCAAGCTGACGGTAATGGAGATGGATATGTAAGCGATGACGAGCTGGATGATCTTGTTAAATACGCTTTGAAATACATGACCACCTAATTGCTCATGATCTGCCATGAATTGTTGTATTTGGTGGCTTTTGAAGAGAGGAAATAGAAGAGTAGCTCCTCTGTAAACCTATAATGTATAATCATTTCTCTTTCATTACTTTGTCTAATTTCATCTCTCTCTCGATAGTTATACTGCCACCAATTTGATAAAACTAAGCAGTCTTTCATTGGATTAAACTTACAGCTCTAGTAGTTTCATAGCATACCAAAAGGGTAAACAAAAGCCTTGCTTCTTCCCCCCCCCCCACCCTTTTTTTTTTTTGTGCGAAGAGAAATTTAAGAGTAAATTAATATAATCTAAAATTTCGAATAAACGATACTTTCAGTGGATTTATTAACAAAAGGGCCTGATTTTGCTAATGCATGCATCTAGTTAAAAAATTTCTTTCTTTAAATAGTATGCTAATAATAGAACCTCATAGTTTATCAATAAGATCTCTAGATCTCAATCTATTTTGTTGTTTGAGAATAATATACGCGGTTGATCAACGTTTATTAATTGAAAATAACTTAAGTTTGTTTGAACTTGATGGTGGTCCTATCACCAAAGTCCACGTGTACAATAACCTACCAACCAGGGACCGACACGTGTCAAACGCGAGATAAGCCACGTGGCTGTTACTGCGACGGAGTCTCCACGCGACACAGCAGCTTGGTAGGTGACAGAGTCTCTAGGCGATAGAGACTCTGTCGCGTAGGTTCCGTGCGGCACAGTATGTCGCGACAGACCTCTACCGCCTAGAGCTGCGACAGACCTCTACAGCATAGGCCGTAGCAGAGGTTCACACATATACTCTGCCGCCCACCGAACTCACCCGCAAAGTCGTCCAGTTCCGAACCGCGACAGAGTACCAAACGACTCTGTCGCGGCCCAGACACGCTCCTGGGCCTCAGCCCGAACCGACCCGGGAGAAACCTATAAATACCCCAGGTGAGTACTCAGAAGGGAGGGAAAGGAGAAAAAAAAAGGGAACTCTCTTGATTTTGAAGAAATTGATTCTCTTCCCCCTACATACAGAAACTCAGCTTTCTAACTTAATCATCGGAGTGCGCGTGCAGGGACAAATCCCTGCGCCCTCTGATTTTTGTTATTTTTGCAGAATATACGGAGCACACGTGGAAGAAATCGCATCAACAGCATCTCTTTGTCGTTAGCGCAACTTGAATACGTGAAAATCATCACCCCGTTGTCATAAGACGAGGCAACATCAATTGGCGCCGTCTGTGGGAATCAGAACAAAAAGTCAGATTCCCTATCAAAATGGTGAGGACACGTTCTACGGTAGAAGGGACAGGGGAGCAAAATTCTATGAGTCCCCCTGTCAGGTCAGAACAAGGACGAAGACAGAGTGAAAGGGATGACAGAGGAGCCTTGGTTTCTCTAGAGGAATTTGAGACCCTGAAACGTCAAAATGAGGAGACGACGACAGCGTTGAAAGCTATGGTGAGCTTTTTCAGAAACGCTCTCCCACAATTTAGCTTCACCCTGAAGTGCAGCAGTTGGTGGGGGAAAACATCCCAAGGCAGACCTACGAGAGAGGTCAACCCTCCACCCTGATGAGTGCTGGACAAGGGGCAGGAGCGCAAAATAATGCCACTGGATTGACCCCAAACTCTACTGCATTTCAAAGGAATCATCATGTGGCAGAGTTATGGGAAGTGAATGCTACTGCAGACCCAGCAAGACAGAGTTCTCCCGCAGATCACGGGCGGCCGAGCTCATTTGCGGACTGCAGGCGGCAGAGTTCACCCGCTACACCCGCAGACCTCAAGCGGCAAAGTTCGCCAGCAGCACCTGTGCGGCAGAGCTCACTCGCGGACCTCATGCGGCAGAGGTCTCCCGCAGCAGGTAGACCGCAGAGCTCACCGGTGGACCGCAGGCTGCAGAGTTCACCCGTAGCAGATAGGCGGCAGAGCTCACCCGCGGACAACATGCGGCAGAGGTCTCCCGCAACACGTATGCGACGGAGTTCTCCCGCAGCCTATAGGCGGCAGAGTTCCCCCGCGGCCTATAGGCGGCAGAGTTCTCCCACATGGCACGGCACTTCTCCCGTGGAGTTGGAGCATGAGTTAGGAGAACATAGGTCCGAGGAGCGACGAAAACAGAGGAGTTCTGACCCCCGAGACTGTCTCGAAATGTCAAGTCCCGGAATGGGAGATGCTGGAAGGGGTGCTTACCAATCCGACTCTTCTAGTCCCGAAAGGAGGCGAGCATACTCGGTTCAAGGGTCAAAAAACGTGGAGAAAGTTGTCGAGAGGGTTTTGGAAAAAAGAAAACTAGTGTCTCTGGATGATCGTCAAAGGAGGAGAATTCCATTCGGTCCGGAGATCATGAACAAGCCCTTGCCGAAGAAGTTTAAGATGCCTTCTATGGCCACTTACACAGGCAAAGCCGACCCCTACGACCACATACAGAGTTATGAGTCCCTCATGTTGCTGTATGGATGGGAAGACGAAATTATATGCAGAGCCTTTTCGCTTACATTGTCCGGGCACTCGTTGAAATGGTTCAATGGGTTGAGCGAAGGTTCCATCTCATCCTTCGACTAGTTGCGAAACGAATTTCTGAAAGTCTTCATGATCCACAGCTACAGAAAGAAGGATGCTACTTACCTACTCACTCTTAAGTAAGGGAATAAAGAATCCTTGAAGAGCTACGTAGATCGTTTCCGAGATGCAACCTTAGAGGTTGAAGATCTACCGGTAGGGGTAGCCATGGCTGTAATGTTGCAAGGGACGAGGTCCAAAAAGTTACAAGAATCCCTCTCCCTTGATCAGCCGATGATACTCTCCGATCTCTTTGCTAGAGCCAATAAATATGTGACCCAAGAAGAGGTGATGAAGATGATACAGCCTCGGGAGGCAAAGGAGGGAAAAAAGAGGGAGAAAGATGTACCCGAGAGAAGCTCTCTAAGACCAGTTAGATTAGACAAGGCCCCTAGGCTCAGATATGAAGATTATACCAGATTGAATGAGCCTCGCACCGCGATACTAGCAGCTATCGAAGGGGCAGGGTTGTTGGAGTTCCCCAAGAAGAAGATTGGAGATGTAGGGCGAAACTCTGATGCCTACTGTGAATTCCATTCTGCTCACGGTCATCCCACGGAAAGGTGTAGAGACCTGATGGATCAGCCAGAAAGACTAGCTAGAGAGGGGAAAATCAACCGCTTTCTGTGGAGAAGTGAAAGACCCCGTTATCCTCCGCGCGATCGAAGGAATGACCGTCCGCGAAATGTGCCAAATAATGATAACGGAGGGAATAGGCCAAGGAATGAAGCATTTAGGCCTATCCCTCGAGGCAATCAGCAAAACAACGAACCTACCGCCCCGACAATAAATGTTATTGCAGGAGGGGAATCGATGGCGGGAAGCTCCTCTGCTTCCCGTAATAGCTACGCAAGGCAAGCGTATCAGGTTAATGTGGTAATGGAAGAGAAAGCGGATGAAGAACCCATCATGTTCACTCCGGCTGACAAAGGTGACATTGTCATGCCCCATGATGACCCCATGGTGATATCCGCAGTAGTGGCAAAACATCCAGTAAGCAGAATCCTGGTCGATAACGGGAGTTCGGTGAACCTAATCTATTAGAATTGCTTTGAAAAAATGAGCGTATCTGAAGATAGGTTAAGGCCTATTATGACGCCACTATACGGATTCACGGGTGAGAGAGTGAAGGTGGTCGGGTCCATAGAGTTGCCTGTGACTCTCGGAGAAAACCCAAAAGATGTGACCCGGCAAGTATTATTCATGGTAGTAAGGTCAACCTCCGCTGCTTACAACATGATCCTGGGTAGACCCGTGCTGAACGATATGAGGGCGGTGATATCCTCTTGTTATCTGTTAATGAAGTTCCCCACTCCCAACGGAGTCGGGCAAGTACGAGGAGATCAAAGGAGTGCCCGTACTTGTTATATCGCTTCTACCGCTAACAAAGGAGCACAGAGAAAAGAGACCTTGTGTATAGATGATCCGCCCAAGCCTCAGCCTGTAGAGGAAACAGAAGCCATCGAGCTAATCAGGGAGGATGGAGAGAAGAAGGCATTCATCGGGACTCAACTGAACGAACAAGTAAGGAGGGAGATAGTTGAATGCCTGAGGAAAAACTCGGATGTTTTCGCTTGGACCCCGATGGACATGCCCGGGATTAATCTCGAAGTAATCTGCCACGAGCTGAACGTCTCACCCGGGCACAGACCTGTCAAGCAGAAAAAGAGGAATTTTGCCCCGAAAAGACAAAAGGCAATCACTGAAGAAGTGAATAAACTCCTGGGCACCGGATTCATCCGAGAGGTCTACTACCCTGAGTGGCTAGCCAACGTGGTAATGGTAAAGAAATCTAGTGGGAAGTGGTGAATGTGTGTGGATTTCACCGATCTGAATAAAGCCTGCCCTAAAGATTCATACCCCTTACCCCGGATAGACAGACTAGTGGATGAAACATCCGGATATGAACTCCTCAGCTTCTTGGACGCTTTCTTCGGATATCATCAAATCATACTTCACCCAGAAGACGAAGAGAAGATTTCTTTTATAACCGACGATGAAACATATTGCTACCGGGTAATGCCGTTCGGTTTAAAGAATGCTGGAGCCACCTATCAGCGAATAGTGAGCAAAGTGTTCAAAGATCTTCTGGGGAATACCATGGAAGCCTACGTGGATGATATGATCATCGAGAGCCGGGTAGGAGAGTCTCACGCTCATCAGATGTCCAGGGTATTCGAGGTACTGAGGAAATTCAATATGAAGCTGAATCCCGAAAAGTGCTCATTCGGGGTGAGATCAGGGAAGTTCTTAGGCTTCATGATCACTAACAGGGGCATTGAGGTAAATCCTAAAAAGGTACAGGCAGTCATTGACGTGAAACCCCCAACCACCGTAAGAGATGTCCAAATATTAATAGGCAGAATAGCAGCTCTGAATCGCTTTTTGTCAAAGTCAGCAGAAAGGAGCTTGTCATTCTTCAAAACTCTGCGGGGAGGAAAGAATTTCGAATGGACGGGAGATTGTCAAAAGGCTTTTGAGGACCTCAAAGAATACTTGAAACAGTTACCTTTATTGACAATGCCCCTGGAAGGGGAACAACTGTATATGTACTTGGAAATCGGTGATTTCGCCGTCAGTGCGATGCTACTAAAGAAGGATGAAATGGTGTACCGCCCCATCTACTATGTGAGCAAAGTACTGTTAGATCCGGAGACCCGTTATCCGCTGGCCGAGAAGCTAGCATTGGCTCTTTTGATGGCCACGCGTAAGTTGCGTCCTTATTTTCAGGCACACCCCATCACTGTCCTGACGGATCAACCGTTAAGATAAATCCTTCAGAAGCCTGAACACTCAGGGAGACTAGTCAAATGGGCAGTGGAACTTGGAGGATATGATATCACGTTTCAACCCAGGCAGACTTGTCACGACCCGAATTACCTAAAAATCAGAGTAAATTTTTCGTTTTTTCATTTATTATTTAATTCTTAACTTTCTCTCGTCGTGACCATCCTACAACACAGTTGGGCTATGATTCGGTGTTAGTCACCTCACACTATTTAACATTTCATTCCCATAATCATATATCAGAGTCTACTATCCTTTTGACTTTAAATAAACACATACCAAATGGTATTTACATGACTCTACATCCCCGACATCATATCCATTTACAGTACTGTGCATTACATATTTAGATACAAAATCATACAAATGTGTATACCTGTCTCTCGATGGGAAGCAGCAAGCAGCGGATATTAAGCATGCAAGTCCTCAGCCGCTCAATAACTATTTCAAGTGCTCTGAAAAGATGGGAAAATAAGGGGGTGAGCAAACCACACGCTCAGTAAGGCAATTATGCAAGTAAGTAGATAGCTCCACTATCTACATGCTCATAATGCCATGCCCTTAAATCCATTTCTTTTCATTAAAATCATCAAGCACAAAGTCATGCATATTCAATGCCATAGTTCATCCAAAACTATTTGTGCATATATAAATCATGTAACTCATGCATTCAAAGCATTTTATGTGACATCATTAAATCATATTAAGCATGAATTTAATCAAGATCATGCAATCTTTCATACCATGTAAGACAAAACATGGATTTCAAATGAAAGCATGGAAAAACACATCATGCCTCTGCATTTAAATCAATTCATTTAAAACGCAGTATAAAATAACCCCTCTAGGTCAATCATCTCAAAACTCATAAAACAATTCGTTATATTTCATTATAAAACTTGAGTTATAAAACCACCCTTCTTTCAGGGTCACATATCATAAAATCATCTGAAATCATCAAATCATCAAATCGGGGGCCTGACCCCTCCTTCGGGTCTACCCTGGTCTAACAGACCACAAGTTATATCATGTGAGACAATAAGGTAATTATCAGTAACATCGAGGACTATGGCCATATCCTAGTGATCCCTGGCAACACGGTACCTAGTGTGCGGGGTATCACACCTGAAACGGGAGGTGGGTCGTCCTACCCGCCAGAACAGCATAACACCAGGATTGCGAGGGCAAGGCTTGCTGCCTCGTGGCTAATGCCACTCCACTCCAACAATCCCCACGGTACAGCGTACTCCGCGTGACATACACGGTACAAAGTACTCCGTGAACCCAAGCTCAGTCAGGGGTGCCTGTAATAGGTCTTATCCACCCATATCATCTCTGTCTCAGAATGCACGTGTGAGCATATCATCTCACTGTGACACACAGTCTACAGGAGGCTCCAACACGGCTATATGCATGTAATATAAATCCCTGTGCGAGCGAAGCTCAAGCACGGCTCCATGCATATTCATGATATCTGAAAACCTCGTGCGAGCGAAGCTCTAGCACGGTTTCATAAAAATCAGTGAAATCTACGTACGAGCAGCGCTCCAGTACGACTTAAACTGATTATAATTTCATGTAAATTCCACGTACGAGCAACGCTCTAGTACGGATATGTATATAAATTCAGTGAAAACCTCGTACGAGAAAAACTCCAGTACGACATTCAAATGAATTATGAAAACCATGTAAAACTTTGTGCGAGCAATGCTCCAGCACAAATGAATGCTCAAGTAAATCAAATCTCGTGCGAGTTATACTCCAGCACGGCTTTATGCATAACTAAATCAAATCTCGTGCGAGTTACACTCCAGCACGGCTTTTATGCATAATTAAATCAAAACAGGATGCGAGCTAAGCTCCAGCATCTCTCATGCATGTCAAATCATTAAAAGTAGTGCGAGTAATCGCTCCAGCACTATTTTATGCATACCACGTCAAAACAAATCAAAACATGTCAAAACATGTCAAAACAGAGTGCGAGCTAGGCTCCAGCAGCTCTCATTTCACAATATTAAAAATCAGTGCGAGCACCATGCTCTAGCACATTTCATGCATATGATGTCACAAGTCGGTGCGAGCAACTGCTCAAGCACATTTATGCACATTCACAAACGCAGATATAGTGCGAACTACGTGTCGGCACTATCTGTTTCCATATAAACTTGATAGTTGGCCGTTTTCCAAAGAAATTTCCATTTAATTATTAATAACACCTACGTAGTGTTATTTTGTGAAATTAAACAATTTCTGGCCAATCTATTGCTTTGCTTTGATTAAAACCAATAAAATTTCTTAATCATCAAAAATCCTTAAATCATGCATTTCATGCATGTCATGCTTTCACCATCCTTAGGTGAACTTCCCTCAATAGGGGTAAAATAGACATTTCACCTATTTCGATCCTTAAAATCATTCAAACCATTTTTAGGATCATTATACAATATCCATGTATACATACATACTCAGTGTACAGAAAAACTATTAAAATATGCGTAGCTACCTCTAGCTACTCACACAATTCCCTTACCTCATTTTTCTGTACAGTCTGACCTTTCCCACTGATGTCTTGTCACGCAGTCCGATTTGCTCCGAATCCAAATCAAATCTCCGGAACTGCGGATACACATTCATCAGGTCAAATACAATACAATTTAATGTATTTCATAATTTTCTGGGCTTAATTTTAAATCATTGGGCCCGTTTCTCATATTGGGCCCGATTGCACCTTAATGGGCCTTAATCGACCTTAAGCCCTTTTACCACACTTTATCGAGGCCTATTGGGCTCATTGGACCCATCAATATTTATTTAGCCTCGTTCTAAATTCTCAGATAGCTTATGAATTATTTACGACAATTTATCCCAATTTCTAGAATTTAATTCATTTATGCGGAAATTAAATCCATAATTCATGCGTTAAATGTCAATCACGCATAACGATATAAAATTGTCGTAAATAAGGGTCACTTACCCGTTATTCCATGATCATACACAAATCGAGGCTGTCTCGAGCTCTCAATGGATGCCAATTGTCGAGCTACACAATTAAATATATTTTCGGGTAAACTTTCAGTCGATTATTTATCAAATTAAATATTCCAAAAATTAAATCGATCAATTTGACCGCTTACCGACTTACCCGAAGCTCGATTGCATCACAGGAATTTTCTCCAATTTTTTCTCTTTTTCTTTTTCCCTTTTTCTTCCTTTTTTCCCTCTCTTTTTGGCTGAACCGGTCCGGTCCGGTTCAACCCGGTTCGGACCGCCGGTTCAGCTCGGGTCCGGTTCGGTTCAACTTGGCCGGTTCAGTCCGGTTCGGCCGGTTCAGGGAACAATTGGTCGTGCCGGCGCCGTCCGGCCGGTTCCCGGCGTGATTCCGCCACCAATCGACGCGCCACGGCCTGGGCTTCTCAAATCTGGCCTCGGTTTGTCTCGAATCGACGCCATCGCCGGCGAATCGCGGTTTTCTTCCCCGCGGCTCTCCTCCGTCGATCTGGCTTTTTCCGGCGACTTCAGGGCGCGTGGGTGTGCGGGTCGGCTTCCTCGGGTGCCGATCGACCTTCGCCAGTCGCCTCCTCGCGTCGTCCGCCGGTGGTTGCGTCGAATCGGACGTTCTCCTCTTTCTCGATCTCGGCTTCCTTTCTTCCCCATTCGGCCGCCGTTTGTCGCCGTTCGTCAGCCTGTTCGGGTTGCTGGTGGCTCGGCTGGCCTCGCCTCGAGTTTGGGCCTCCGCCGATCGCCGGTGATCGGTGAGGCAGAGGGGGCTCCCTCTGTTTCAGCTTCCGTTTCCTGTTTCTCTTCGCGTTTTCGCGAATTTTTTTTTTTTTTTTTTTTTTTTTTCAGATTTTATTTATTTATAATTTATTTTTAATATTATTTTAATCAATAAAATAATATTAAAATACACAAATATCTTTTTAAAAAAATATATTTTATTCATCTAATCTGTAAATAATTTTCTCAGTCCGATTTTACCTTTTCGGTATATTTTTCGATTATTTTCGGGATTATTTTTCGATGCGAAAATCCCGATTTATCCCAAGAAATTCATATCTTGATCAATTTAACCCGAAATTTAATTATTTCTTCATCATTGATCAAGATTTCTCATTCTCATATTTTTAATTAAATTTTCTTGTCCCGATAAATACCGAATTTTGGTCTTTTGACCATTTTGCCCCTGCACGTATTCGGGAATGCCATTTAAGTCCTTTTGCATTTTTTAAATGCACTCAAAAATATCGGGTCTTACAATCTCCCCCACTTAAGAAATTTGGTCCTCCAAATTAGAACCAAGTAATATGAGTCCATAACAACTCCGGGTATATCTATCGTATCATATACTGTCATCCTCAAGTGACTTTCTCCGGAGTGTAATATTACCATCATACTTAACTAGGGAGATTATCTTAAACCTCAACACTTTCTCCTTCCGTCTAATATCCGAATCGATTTCCAATCATATGTTATACTTTCATTGAGCTAAACCGTTGAAGCTCATATCCGATTACATATATCGGGTTTGGATAATATTTTCGAAACATCATAAGATAGGACACATAGTGGATGCCTGTTTATTCAAGTGGAAATGTCAACCTACAGGTCTTATCTTCCACTTTGTCCAATCTCTATCCGAATGTCGTCATGTCCTTAAGACAAGTAACTGCCAATAATACTAATTCACCCTCGGTGAATTCCAATAGTTTCTGTCTCTTGTCAGCATAGTTTCCTATCTGCTCTGAGGTGTTCTTAATCTCTCACAAATCAACTGAATATCCTCAGAGGTTTGTCTTACCAATTCGGGAACAATTTTCTATCTGTCACCCACTTCTCTTATCAAAGTCAGGGAATAACTCCCTACTGTCATACAATGCCACATATAATCTCATCCCGATACTCAAGTGACAACTGTCATCACTGGCGAATTTGATTAGTAGCAACTGATCATCCCAGGAGCTCATAAAATCAATTGCACACGCTCTCATCACATCCTCCAGAACCTGTACAGTCCTCTCTGACTGACTATCTGTCTGAGGGTGGAAGCTGTGCTAACACACAATCAGGGTCCCATAGCTTCCAAAA
The DNA here is from genome assembly GCA_033439115.1 of Firmiana major. Classification (NCBI taxonomy): domain Eukaryota; kingdom Viridiplantae; phylum Streptophyta; class Magnoliopsida; order Malvales; family Malvaceae; genus Firmiana; species Firmiana major. Next base: position 50,278,728 of record CM065909.1, read on the forward strand.
ACATATTCCCAGAAGTGGAAAGTGAAGCGGGAATCCCTATCTGATACCATGCTCACTGGAACGCTACACAATGTTTCACAATATTCCACACACATAAATCCGCCTATACACTTAGAGTATCTAGGGATTTTCATAACCAGAAGGTGGGTAACTAAATCAATCTATCAACTATCACCTAGATATCCTCGAGATTCATTCGGGTCCTCTATAACCCATCACAATATTCATGGTAACTTGTTTCCATTTCCGTGTCAATATAGGTAGAGGCTGCAATAACTCTGCAGACTTCTAGTACTCTACCTTACTCTGCTGACATACGAGACACTTGCTATACAATCTCTACAATATCACTTTTCAAACCTGACCACCAATACCATTTTCAGAGATCTCGATATATTTATTATTTCTCGGATACACTGTATATCTCGAAGAGTGAGCTTCTGACAATAACACTATATCATCAACTGTGGTCCTGGGGAGCACTTATACTGTCTCTGAACCTCTGCAAGTTATCATCACTCACTGTGACCTCTGTCACTGTCCCCTTCTGAATCTGACCCATACTATCGACACCAAGCCGATCATCACGCTAAGCCTGGCAAATCCGGTCACACAAATCCGGTTCTAACCTCAGGCTAGCTGTCACACAATCACCGTCATCATCAGAAGGGATCACATCACTACTGAGGTTCACAACTGCTCTAGCAGCTCTCGCTCCCTGACCATCTTATGTGATACCATCCCGAGGCTCTTTCTGCTCAAGGCATCAACCATTACATTAGCCTTTCCTGGGTGGTACAATGTTCACAATCATAATCCTTAGAAGCTCTAACCCTCTTGGTTATCTCATATTCTACTCTTTCTGTGAAAACAGATACTCGGGGTTTTTACGATCAGTGCATACTCGAAATTTCTTACCGTATAAGTGGTAGCGCCATACTTTCAGTGTAATCGCTACGGCTGCCAACTCTAAATAATGGGTCAGATAGTTTCTCTCACGTTCCTTGAATTGTCTGGATCCATAAACGACTATCTTCCCATTTTACATCAATACATAGCTCAATCCTTATTTGGAGGTATCCATTCACACTGAAACCTCTTGAGCTGTTAGTCATGGTGAGAATACTTACTGTGGTCAGTTCATTACTTCAATATACCAAAACTCACGAAAGCCATTTTCATACTTATCATACATCTCGTACGAAATCTTTTTCCAAACGAGACGTGTCAACTGAGCAGCCCATTTCAAGAAACTCATAACACCTTGTTTGTAAGACAGTTTCCTGTTGCTACTCATACTCTTCCCTGGACTTCGAATACATCATAATATCATCATTAAAAACGATAACCAATCGGTCCAGGTAAGCTTTAAATACCATATCATAGTTGAGTTCCACTCATTATTCAATCACCAATATCCTTGACCTATGTACGCATAAATGTATAAAGTCGTTTTGAAATAGCTTCTGGTCAAGCTACTAACCCGCGTCATTTCCTTTTATTCCAATTTATCTCGTATGCAGGATCTATCACATCTCCAATCTTATCTCCTTTAATATTTACTTATAGCAAACTCTTTCCTTACTTGTCAAGTTACAATACACTTTTCAGTGATATTTTCACTCCTATTTTCAACTTACAATCCCTATACTCATATTCAGTTAGTGAAAATCAACTAACTATCATCCTCTTGCCTAAGGGTACAGGCTTCACATTTTTCACTAACTTATAAGCAACTGAAGGCGGTATGAATAAATGCGTGGCACCAGGATCAATTAAAATAATTATTTCATTATTCACAACCAGTGTGGTATCTTCCACCACATCCAATGAAATATCAGTAGTGTCCTGGTCCAAGGCATACACTCGCCCTCGTCCAACATCTTATTTTCGTGATAACTACCACACATCTTACACTGTTCACACTGCTACTCTGTTATACTGTTTACAATGCTCCGTAGCAGGTTGCGGTCCTCAAATCATAATACCCCTCATAAGTATTAAAATTAGATATACTGGGGTTTATCAATCAACTTACCCCGTGACTCAACAGCTCAAAGCCTTTACCAAACTACCTTTTTCCCGTTCTGACATTCTTGTCATTCTCTATTCTCTTTTGTCTCTATTTTGGCCCTTACTACCTTTCTCAATCTCAGAGGCGCGCAATTTATAATCTTATTTACACAACTGTAGTCTGCGCACTGCCTCGGCATAGGTAGTGATGTCTAACAGACAAATCGGACTCTAATTGATAATCTGAGTCCTTCCATGAACTTTCAGACATCTCGACTCTCACTGTTTATCGTGTCCGAGTCACATCTGCCCAGGAATATAAACTGAGTATTATACTCGTCAATCAACATGTTCCTCTGGGTCAGAGTAAATAATTTCATCTGTAATTTTCTTTAAAACAATATCCGGGATATTCTGTCATCGGAATACATATATAATTTTTTTCCATGTCCATTCTGGACGTCTAACTCTTCAAATGGGTCGAGCGAACTTCAATTAATGCTCCAACTCGCCCTCAAATATCATACATATTCTGAGTAATTAGCTCTCAAAATATTCTCCCCCTTCGCTCCAACCTTGCGAAGCGTATCTCATTACTGTCTGATCTCTCTGTCAGACTCTATCCGATCTCTCTATCGGACTCTGTGGGGCATGATCAACATCAGCCTCCCCGTCAATCTCATCACGAGTATCATGTGGCGACTCAGTACAACTCTCGTGCCTATCTCTACGGCCTCGAGCTCGTGTACTCGCCTCTCAACCATAGCGGCTATCAGTTAATGAGTCTATTCTTGCATTTAAAACCAAATTCTTAGCTGCACTTCCATCTCGATATACACAATTGTATCTAAGCAATGCACAGTACATGGGGATGTAAACTTCTTAACCACTAACACCGACTCATATCAGGCCAACTCAAGCTCTGATACCAATAAACCTGTCACGACCCGAATTACCTAAAAATCAGAGTAAATTTTTCGTTTTTTCATTTATTATTTAATTCTTAACTTTCTCTCGTCGTGACCATCCTACAACACAGTTGGGCTATGATTCGGTGTTAGTCACCTCACACTATTTAACATTTCATTCCCATAATCATATATCAGAGTCTACTATCCTTTTGACTTTAAATAAACACATACCAAATGGTATTTACATGACTCTACATCCCCGACATCATATCCATTTACAGTACTGTGCATTACATATTTAGATACAAAATCATACAAATGTGTATACCTGTCTCTCGATGGGAAGCAGCAAGCAGCGGATATTAAGCATGCAAGTCCTCAGCCGCTCAATAACTATTTCAAGTGCTCTGAAAAGATGGGAAAATAAGGGGGTGAGCAAACCACACGCTCAGTAAGGCAATTATGCAAGTAAGTAGATAGCTCCACTATCTACATGCTCATAATGCCATGCCCTTAAATCCATTTCTTTTCATTAAAATCATCAAGCACAAAGTCATGCATATTCAATGCCATAGTTCATCCAAAACTATTTGTGCATATATAAATCATGTAACTCATGCATTCAAAGCATTTTATGTGACATCATTAAATCATATTAAGCATGAATTTAATCAAGATCATGCAATCTTTCATACCATGTAAGACAAAACATGGATTTCAAATGAAAGCATGGAAAAACACATCATGCCTCTGCATTTAAATCAATTCATTTAAAACGCAGTATAAAATAACCCCTCTAGGTCAATCATCTCAAAACTCATAAAACAATTCGTTATATTTCATTATAAAACTTGAGTTATAAAACCACCCTTCTTTCAGGGTCACATATCATAAAATCATCTGAAATCATCAAATCATCAAATCGGGGGCCTGACCCCTCCTTCGGGTCTACCCTTGTCTAACAGACCACAAGTTATATCATGTGAGACAATAAGGTAATTATCAGTAACATCGAGGACTATGGCCATATCCTAGTGATCCCTGGCAACACGGTACCTAGTGTGCGGGGTATCACACCTGAAACGGGAGGTGGGTCGTCCTACCCGCCAGAACAGCATAACACCAGGATTGCGAGGGCAAGGCTTGCTGCCTCGTGGCTAATGCCACTCCACTCCAACAATCCCCACGGTACAGCGTACTCCGCGTGACATACACGGTACAAAGTACTCCGTGAACCCAAGCTCAGTCAGGGGTGCCTGTAATAGGTCTTATCCACCCATATCATCTCTGTCTCAGAATGCACGTGTGAGCATATCATCTCACTGTGACACACAGTCTACAGGAGGCTCCAACACGGCTATATGCATGTAATATAAATCCCTGTGCGAGCGAAGCTCAAGCACGGCTCCATGCATATTCATGATATCTGAAAACCTCGTGCGAGCGAAGCTCTAGCACGGTTTCATAAAAATCAGTGAAATCTACGTACGAGCAGCGCTCCAGTACGACTTAAACTGATTATAATTTCATGTAAATTCCACGTACGAGCAACGCTCTAGTACGGATATGTATATAAATTCAGTGAAAACCTCGTACGAGAAAAACTCCAGTACGACATTCAAATGAATTATGAAAACCATGTAAAACTTTGTGCGAGCAATGCTCCAGCACAAATGAATGCTCAAGTAAATCAAATCTCGTGCGAGTTATACTCCAGCACGGCTTTATGCATAACTAAATCAAATCTCGTGCGAGTTACACTCCAGCACGGCTTTTATGCATAATTAAATCAAAACAGGATGCGAGCTAAGCTCCAGCATCTCTCATGCATGTCAAATCATTAAAAGTAGTGCGAGTAATCGCTCCAGCACTATTTTATGCATACCACGTCAAAACAAATCAAAACATGTCAAAACATGTCAAAACAGAGTGCGAGCTAGGCTCCAGCAGCTCTCATTTCACAATATTAAAAATCAGTGCGAGCACCATGCTCTAGCACATTTCATGCATATGATGTCACAAGTCGGTGCGAGCAACTGCTCAAGCACATTTATGCACATTCACAAACGCAGATATAGTGCGAACTACGTGTCGGCACTATCTGTTTCCATATAAACTTGATAGTTGGCCGTTTTCCAAAGAAATTTCCATTTAATTATTAATAACACCTACGTAGTGTTATTTTGTGAAATTAAACAATTTCTGGCCAATCTATTGCTTTGCTTTGATTAAAACCAATAAAATTTCTTAATCATCAAAAATCCTTAAATCATGCATTTCATGCATGTCATGCTTTCACCATCCTTAGGTGAACTTCCCTCAATAGGGGTAAAATAGACATTTCACCTATTTCGATCCTTAAAATCATTCAAACCATTTTTAGGATCATTATACAATATCCATGTATACATACATACTCAGTGTACAGAAAAACTATTAAAATATGCGTAGCTACCTCTAGCTACTCACACAATTCCCTTACCTCATTTTTCTGTACAGTCTGACCTTTCCCACTGATGTCTTGTCACGCAGTCCGATTTGCTCCGAATCCAAATCAAATCTCCGGAACTGCGGATACACATTCATCAGGTCAAATACAATACAATTTAATGTATTTCATAATTTTCTGGGCTTAATTTTAAATCATTGGGCCCGTTTCTCATATTGGGCCCGATTGCACCTTAATGGGCCTTAATCGACCTTAAGCCCTTTTACCACACTTTATCGAGGCCTATTGGGCTCATTGGACCCATCAATATTTATTTAGCCTCGTTCTAAATTCTCAGATAGCTTATGAATTATTTACGACAATTTATCCCAATTTCTAGAATTTAATTCATTTATGCGGAAATTAAATCCATAATTCATGCGTTAAATGTCAATCACGCATAACGATATAAAATTGTCGTAAATAAGGGTCACTTACCCGTTATTCCATGATCATACACAAATCGAGGCTGTCTCGAGCTCTCAATGGATGCCAATTGTCGAGCTACACAATTAAATATATTTTCGGGTAAACTTTCAGTCGATTATTTATCAAATTAAATATTCCAAAAATTAAATCGATCAATTTGACCGCTTACCGACTTACCCGAAGCTCGATTGCATCACAGGAATTTTCTCCAATTTTTTCTCTTTTTCTTTTTCCCTTTTTCTTCCTTTTTTCCCTCTCTTTTTGGCTGAACCGGTCCGGTCCGGTTCAACCCGGTTCGGACCGCCGGTTCAGCTCGGGTCCGGTTCGGTTCAACTTGGCCGGTTCAGTCCGGTTCGGCCGGTTCAGGGAACAATTGGTCGTGCCGGCGCCGTCCGGCCGGTTCCCGGCGTGATTCCGCCACCAATCGACGCGCCACGGCCTGGGCTTCTCAAATCTGGCCTCGGTTTGTCTCGAATCGACGCCATCGCCGGCGAATCGCGGTTTTCTTCCCCGCGGCTCTCCTCCGTCGATCTGGCTTTTTCCGGCGACTTCAGGGCGCGTGGGTGTGCGGGTCGGCTTCCTCGGGTGCCGATCGACCTTCGCCAGTCGCCTCCTCGCGTCGTCCGCCGGTGGTTGCGTCGAATCGGACGTTCTCCTCTTTCTCGATCTCGGCTTCCTTTCTTCCCCATTCGGCCGCCGTTTGTCGCCGTTCGTCAGCCTGTTCGGGTTGCTGGTGGCTCGGCTGGCCTCGCCTCTGGTTTGGGCCTCCGCCGATCGCCGGTGATCGGTGAGGCAGAGGGGGCTCCTTCTGTTTCAGCTTCCGTTTCCTGTTTCTCTTCGCGTTTTCGCGAATTTTCTTTTTTTTTTCAAATTTTATTTATTTATAATTTATTTTTAATATTATTTTAATCAATAAAATAATATTAAAATACACAAATATCTTTTTAAAAAAATATATTTTATTCATCTAATCTGTAAATAATTTTCTCAGTCCGATTTTACCTTTTCGGTATATTTTTCGATTATTTTCGGGATTATTTTTCGATGCGAAAATCCCGATTTATCCCAAGAAATTCATATCTTGATCAATTTAACCCGAAATTTAATTATTTCTTCATCATTGATCAAGATTTCTCATTCTCATATTTTTAATTAAATTTTCTTGTCCCGATAAATACCGAATTTTGGTCTTTTGACCATTTTGCCCCTGCACGTATTCGGGAATGCCATTTAAGTCCTTTTGCATTTTTTAAATGCACTCAAAAATATCGGGTCTTACAAGACTATTAAAGGCCAAGCTCTGGCAGACTTTATAGTAGAATGCACAAGCCCGAGCGACAGCAACGAAAGGGAAACTCAACCATGGTTGCTATATGTCGACGGGGCATCGAGTGCAAACGGAAGCGGAGCGGGTGTGGTCTTGGTATTGCCAGAAGGGAAATCCCTGGAATATTCCTTAAGGTTTGGGTTCCCCAGCTCGAACAACATAGCGGAGTATGAGGCTTTGATAGCCGGGATGAGACTGGCAGAAAAGCTGCAGGTCCACCGCTTGGTAGCACATAGTGACTCTCAATTGGTGGTAAACCAGTTTAACGGGCAATATAAAGTTCGAGAACCAACTTTGGCCCCCTACCTGAAGAAAGTTCAATCTCTGGCTCAGACTTTTAAGAGCTTCCAGCTAATACAAATTAACCAGTCCGAAAACACACACGCTGATTCATTGTCCAAGTTAGCCTCTTCCAATGAGACAAGAGGAAGGATAGTGAAGGTGGAGAGGCTCGAACGGCCTAGTATTGAAGAGGTCGAAGTGTGTGACATTGAAATGAGAGATGACTGGAGATCCCCATTCAAGCAGTATCTTACTGAGGGTACACTCCCCCAAGATAAGGACAAAGCTCGTCGCTTAAGGATACAAGGGGCGAAGTTCACACTAATCAACGGGGAACTGTACAAAAGGGGATATTCGTCACCCTTGTTAAAGTGTCTGGGGTCGGAGCAAGCAAATTATGTCCTAGCCGAAGTGCATGAAGGAATTTGCGGTGAACACTTAGGAGCTAGAGCCCTTGCTGCTAAGGTACTGCGATCGGGATTCTACTGGTCGACATTAAAAAAAGATGCAATGGACAAAGCCCGTAGGTGCGACAAATGCTAAAGGTTTGCGCCGATCACAACAGCCCCAGTGACTCCCTCCCAGGGTACGATACAGCCGGTTCCTTTCGCACAATGGGGTTTGGACATTCTAGGGCCTTTTCCATTAGCCACGGGCCAAAAAAAATTCCTGTTAGTTGCCACCGACTACTTTACAAAGTGGATTGAAGTAGAGTCTTTAGCTACAATCACGGAGAAGAAAGTCGAGGAAATGGTATGGAAAGACATTATCTGTCGATTCGAAATCCCACGCATCTTGAATGCCGACCATGGAAAGCAATTCGATTGTAATGCCTTCTGTGAATTTTGTAAACGCCTCAACATTCAGCTAAGGATTTCTTCTGTGTCATATCGTCAAGCTAATGGACAGGCCGAAGTCAGTAATCGAACTATTCTTTACGGGCTGAAGAGCAGGTTAGACAAAGCTAAAGGGGCGTGGGTGGACGAATTGCCTAGTGTTTTATGGGCATATCGTACCACTAGTCGGGTATCGACCGGAGAAACACCATTCAGTCTTATGTACGGCGCTGAAGCATTGATCCCCGTGGAAATTGGAGCATTGTCACCCAGGATGGTGCCCTTAGTAGAAGAAGAGAATTCACAAGCACTAAGGGAAAGCCTGGATCTCCTTGATGAACATAGAGAAACCGCCGCTATTCGATTGGCATCCTATCATCAGAGGGTGGCCAACTACTATAATAGCCGGGTGAGAGATAGACCAATGTCCGAAGGAGATTTGGTGCTCAGGAAGTCGCATATCACGAACGCCTTGAAAGAAGATGGAAAATTCAGAGCTAATTAGGAAAGTCCATGTGAAACCCGAGAATTTCTTAATAATTTCATGTATGATCATGAAATGATGTTTATAAATGAAAACTAAGGTATTGGAAGTGAAAAAAAAATTAGTAAGGTTTGGGTTTTACAATAAACCGAGCAAATGGGCTCGAAATTAGAAATAAATTCGGATTAAATACATAAAATTCACGAAAATTATTTCGAGGCCATAGAAAATTTATATAAGGTGAAATTGACTTGAGAAATCAAAATCAAGTGGAAATATAGAGGTTTCGGGGATCAAATTAATTTTTAAGGTAAATTGAAAACTTTAAGCTATTTTGCTCGGTATTGACCAAACCGCGCAAAATGGACTCAATCGAGAAATTTTTCTTAAACAAGTGACCCCCAAATTTTTATGAAACATACTAGGGACATATTATAACACTTGAGAAGTGGAAATTTGGAGAAAATAAGACTAGAATGATTTTTTTTTTTGGAATTTTCCAAAGGAGAACAAAAATCTGTCCTGCTTCAGATTTCTGACCAACTCCCACATTTTGTCAACTTTGAAGACCTTCCGGTATTCAATTTGAGCCAAGTTTTTCAAGTCCGAAATTAGACTTATAGAGCTTCAAATGGGCATAAAAATCAACCCCATCAGACTTCTAGGCCGAGAGCAATCAATCCTCCAAGTTGCTCCAGGCGTCCTCCCTTTACCCTCCTTGTGAGATTTTTCTGGCCACCTTCCTGCTAGATTCATGTGTCGGCCAAGAAGGATGAAATATTCCTCATTCAGTTCTATATAACATATAAAAAATTCAGCTACAAAGAAGTTCATTTACTAGGTGAAAAACGCAAAAGAAAAACAGTCGATGAATCTGCCCTGTTTTTGGTAAGTGAGGAATTTAAGATTTTTCATTCTTTGATCGGTTTTTGAGCTAGTTTTTCATGGTTTTGAGCTATATATACATGTTGAATTTCAGTTGAGGATCAATTTTGTGGAAGAAAAATGTGGTCAACCTTGGTCAAACCCGAGGTAAAATTGATGGATGATGATAAAATTCATGTATGTTGTTATTTGATGTTTTTGGAAGGTTTTTAGTTAAGTGGAATTGGATTATTTAATTTATATGAAGGATTTGAGATCTGGACAGAATAGTGTTGATGTGTTTGTGGTGAAATTTGATGGATCTAAGGTTGTTAACGGTTAAATTTATACCGAGAAAGCCCGATTTATAGCTTAACTCAGTGTAAAATCAAAAAGTGAAAGAATTAAAAATTTGGCAAAGTGACCAACATGATTTATGGACTTGAATGAGTCATAAGGTTAATGAAGTAATGAAATGAGAAATTAAAATAATGAAATTGGCCAAAAACGGAACTTAAATCGGTAAAACCGAGAAAATCGAAAAAGTTGACCGAAAAGTCAAAATTGATCAAACTTCGAGAAGATAAATTAAAATTGAGTATGTTAAGATGAAATTGATCAATATATGATGAATTGGTATCGTTTTGGGAAGCTCAGGAATTTGACACGCAAATCGAGGTAATCCTGAGACCCGACGATTTTGCACTGCCCTAAGGTTTACGAGGTAAGGGGTGTAATTTAGCTTAATTCTGACCTATTTATGTTCATGAAATGATTTATAAAATATAATTATGTTCATGAAATGATTTATAAAGCATAATTATATTTATGAAATAATTTATGAAGTATATTCAGATTTATGAATGATTTACAAAGCATATTTATGCTCATGAAACGATTTGATGAAGTATGTTTCATTTTATGAAATGATTTATAGAGTATGAAACACATGAATATTTTATAGTTTTCTATATGACTTTATATTCATGTTTCAACGGAAATTTTGATGTTTTCCGAAAGTATTTAAGAAAAGAAAAAGAGATTTTGAGACTAGAAGGCTATTTATATGCATGGAAACTACTCGTGGCGCTCCGGCTCCGCCACTTGAGATGCCGATACGTAGGACCCTTATAGCGCTTGTCTTCACCTGTGTGGTGGTTGACTCGCTACTCGTGGTCTATGATGATGATTTCTGGTAGTATCTCGTGCCGCGCAGCACGCAAGAATGTTTCCCGCACGGCGAGTGTCATCGGTGCCCGTGCCCTAGCTATGTGCTAGTATATGATAACAATGAGAAGATACTACCCATGTTTATGATTATGATTGCTGTACGACCCTGATCCAGTCTACAGCCCCAACCATGGCCATCGGTATGATTATGACCCTCTACGGAGGATGACGTATATTGCATGACTCAGATATAGCCTAGTCTCCATGTTTTAATGATGAGTCTTTATGAAAGAAAGTATGATGATGATTATGAAAGAAAGAATGATGATGTTCTTATGAAAGAAAGTATGATGATGTTTTCATGAAAGAAAACATGTTTTACGTTTTCAGATGAAAATATCTATATGATGATTTTACGAAATGAATTATGTATGATGAATATTTCATGAAAGAAAACTATGCATGATGATGTTTTCATGAAAGAAAGTATGATTTTTGCTTTCAGATAAAGATTTACATGATGATTTAGTGAAAGAAAACATGTTTTATGTTTTCAGATGAAAAGACATTCATGGTATTAAAAAGGAAAGTATATGCATTTATGATATTTTCCTGTATGAATGTTTTACGTACGAAATAGAATTTATACGTACGATTGAATGATTATTTTTCAAGTAAGTTTATGATTTGATTTTCAGAAGTAAAGTATGAAAGTATACTTGCAAGATTTTTCACATGCTTTATATAGTTAGAATTATTCTAAACATATTCCTTACAGAGCTTTTCCCCAGAAGCTCACCCCCTTTTTCTCCATCTCAGATATCCTGCAGTAAGTGTTACGCAGCTATCTACGAAGTACTTGTTCAGGTATAATAACAGATGTTTATTTCCAGACATGTATAATGTACAGATATGTGGGTGTATAATTATTACGGGATGTAATCACTGTTTTTATGGATTAGTAGGTAAACGTTCAAGAAACAATTAATATGTAGATGTTACTTACTATTTAACGCATGAGGTGGTTGGAATATACGAAAACTAGAAAATAAATAAAGAAAGAAAGAAGTATCCTACACTGTACAGGAATACAACCTGAGTAGAAAAAAAAATTGCCCTATTTTTCGCGCTTCCGGGGCGTTACAGTCCATTCAGAATCAAACATAAGATTGGACCTAACACCTGCATCCTGGAAACTCTACAAGGGAAGAAAATAGGGAAAACATGGAATTCAAATCACTTAAAATTGTATTTGAACTAATCGTTATATTTTCTTTCTTAAACGTTATATTCTCACATTACTGTCATTTGTTTACACTGTCACAAGATATTATTACCCAATCATTATGCGGATTGTTCTTTTGTTATATATCTGCAGCTTTTATATATCTAAATCTTGTGACAGGATACAGACGAGCCGTAAGAGCCTGAGGCGTTATGCCTCACTGTGGCCAGGCGTGAACAATCAGACGAGCTGTAAGAGCCTGAGGCGCTATGCGTCACTATGGCCAGGCGTGAACAATCAGAGGAGCCGTAAGAGCCTGAGGCGCTATGCGTCACTGCGGCCAGGCGTACAATCAGAAGAGCCGTAAGAGCCTGAGGCGCTATGCATCACTGTGGCCAGGCGTACAATCAGAAGAGCCGTGAGAGCCTGAGGCGCTATGCGTCACTGTGGCCAGGCGTGAAAGATCAGAAGAGCCGTAAGAGCCTGAGGCGCTATGCGTCACTGTGGCCAGGCGTGAAAGATCAAAAGAGCCGTAAGAGCCTGAGGCGCTATGCGTCACTGTGGCCAGGCGTAAAAGATCCGACTAGCCATAAGAGCCTGAGGTGCTATGCGTCACTGTGGCCAGGCAATAAAAATATAAAGGCCGTAAAAACTGAGGACGCACTCACGTCATGGTAATCAGGCCTCAGAAAACGATATGTTTATACGAAAAATTCTTTCTGAAAATATATCTTTCTATCAAGAATTGGGGAGCATACACGAATACATTCAAAACAAATATTCAAAACAAATAGAGAAGAGAGAACTAATAAGATACGAAGCATGAATAAAACTTGGATTCCATTTCATTCAAAAAATTTTACAAGTACATCTTTACGAGTACATTTAACAAAAGCAAAAAATCAAAACAAAACGACAGAATACTCGAAAAGAAAAACAAAAAACAAAAACAACTATCTAATCTTCAGGAAGAGGCTGGGGATCAGCTACAGACGGACCCTCGCTCCCTAAGGACTGCTGACCCTCCTCCCCGTCCAAATCAAGGAGAGCGCCAATAGGCTCGGGAGCACCGTCTAGGTCCACAGGCTCCCAAGGACCGGTGAGGTTAGCGAGATCATCTTAGGCGGTCCTCTTGAAAAGCTCGTCCGCAGGTTTAGCCCCGGGTTCGTACTTAGTCCAGTCAGGGGCCTCGAACAGCATCGCCTCGTCCGTGTACTGGAGCTTGGGAATTCCTCGCCTTCCCTATGCTTCTCTAACCATGATCGAGCAAGGTAAAATCCGTATTTCACATAGGGATTCGAGAAATCTTCCTTCCGCTTCAAGCAATCCTTGGAAAGGCGGTACTCCTTCACGGCTTCCGCCCTGATCCTATCAATCTCTACTCGAGTCAGCGAAGGATTAGCCCGACTTTCCAACTCGGTGACGTAATGCTCGAGCTCCTGATTACGGTTAAGTAAGGACCCGTAGTTGGACTGCATACGGTCCAGTTCGACGTGGGCCTCCTGAAGATCTTTATGGAATTTACTGGATCGGGCCGCCTCGACGGTAAGATCCCCCTTGGCCTGGTCCAAGTCTTGGCGAGCCTTCGAGAGCTACTCTTCCAAGTTCCGTACCACATCGGGAAGTTTGGACAAGTTGTTAACAGTGTTCGATAGCTCCATGACCTTGTCCTTTAACTCCCGAATTTCCTTATCAGCTCGCTCCCGATAGGCCCGGTATTGAGCGTTATTGGCCACGGTCCTCTGAGCTAGCTGCAAAGAAATACAAAAAGTTAAACTCAAAAGTACAGCAAAAAGAAGTTAAATGAATAAAAATGCGAAAATTACCCTTAGCGCCTCCATGTCGGCCAAGTCTTCTCCCTCCGGGTAATTTCAAAATATTCTGGCTTCGTCCCGAGGAACGATAGTGGCCCAACTCAGTCGAGATGCCACTCCGGGAGAGTTCAACATATCATTGTCACGGACTCCCGGATAAACCCAAAATTTGACCCCCCTCATGATAAAATCGCCGTCCACAGGGTAGGACCTCTCATCAGCAGGGCCTATCCTCGGGAGAATAGGCCTAGTCCCCATCGACGGCTCGATATATAAGTGCCTCCGGTTCTTTCGCTGGGACGGTATGATGTTGCATTCAGCACGCTCTTCAGAACGGGATCGTCCAGATGAACCGGAAGTCCCTCGCGAAGATGAAGGGACTCTCCCCCTATCCCGAGAGGGGTCCCTTTGTTTTGGAAGGGGAGGAGGCATCGCTTACCGGGAAACGGGAGGTGTCCGAGCCCGAGGCAACTGAGGCGGGACCGGTGCCTCTCTACGAACATCGTCAGCTAAACGACGCCTCTTTCTAGTGGGATCACTAGATGGACCGGCCTCTGAAATTTGACGCGCCAGGGATCGTCGAAAGTGGCTCATTTCTGCAAAAAAGAAAGAAAACAAATAAGTGGTCAAAAAATATGATCCAAACCAGCAAGCAGTAAAAAAAGAATAAAAAGTTACCATCAGGAGAATCAAAATGCTCCTGAAGGGACTCTATATTTATTGTATCGTCGTCAGGGAGCACCATGAAAGTTGAGCCGAACCCTTCCCAGCCGGTCAGGTCAGCTAAGGGTTCGCTGTCAGTACTAGACTCTACGTTGGTGCTCCCTATATCTTCTTGTGGCCTTAGAGGTTCGGGATTCAACTCGGGGAAAACTGAAGGTAGAGGATCCGAAGAAGGAACAGAAGGCCCGACAATAGGGATAGGACCCACACCCCAGCCAGCTGATATCAAATTTTCATTTGATATAAGGCTGTCAAGGCTAATGGGACGATCAACTAGCAATCTATTGACGTCCGAGGATAACTGCTCCCTAAGTGTGAAAATCCTGGGGCCCTTAGGGATTTCGCGTCTAGTCTCCCAACGAGTGGGGAAATCCAGGCCCCCGGACGTTTTCAGAACAAGCCACTCCGATTCAAAACCGTGAAGCTTATTGGCAGGTTTTTCGAATAGCCTGTTTTCAAATCCAGGCATATACACCCGCTGAAGTGAATAAGGGACTAGATCGGGAGTGCCTCGAAACCTGAAAAAGACATCGAGAAGGGGAAGAGACGGAGAAACGCCCCTTAGGTGGCAGTGTATGGTAAACCCTATTAATTGCATCCATGCGTGAGGATGCAATTGTACAGGGGCAATCCTATGCATCCTAAGGAAAGAAGCCCCAAAATTGGATAACGGAAAGCGGAGTCCTAACTCTAAGGATGCCCTAAAAATCACTATCCCGTCGGACACACGACGTATGTCACTTTCTGGAGGGTTTGGAAGCCTGTAAGAGTATCCCTCGGGCAAAGGGAACCTAGATATAAGATCTTGGATGTCGGCTTCTTTTAAGGTTGACTTGACTCCTAGATCTATATGTTTCCCTACACCGTGTCCAGCCATTTTTCGAAGTTCGGGGGAAATCAAAAATAAACTATAGGCGACGAAATTTACCTAAACAAAGAAAGACAGCAAAACAGCACGGGCGACAGAGTTTATGGACTTGCGGCAGACTTGCGACACAGTAACGATGTAGCGGCAGAGTGACGACAGAGATGCGGCAGAGTTGCGGTAGAGTGTTGAGAGAATCTGCGGCAGAGTAGTCTTGGCGAGAGAACTCAGTAGCGACAATGACAGCAGGGACCCAGTATATATAGTTGCGCGGCTGCGTTGACACACGCGCGGGGATCCACCCCGACCCAAAAAAAGCAAATCCGGACCCGGATCCTCTTTCGCAGGAAAAATTCCTACCAAAGAGTGGGGAGCAATTGATGGTGGTCCTATCACCAAAGTCCACGTGTACAATGACCTACCAACCAGGGATCGACACGTGTCAAACGCGAGATAAGCCACGTGGCTGTTACTGCGACGGAGTCTCCACGCGACACAGCAGCTTGGTAGGCGACAGAGTCTCTAGGCGATAGAGACTCTGTCGCGTAGGTTCCGTGCTGCACAGTATGTTGCGACAGACCTCTACCGCCTAGAGCTGCGACAGACCTCTTTCGCATAGGCCGCAGCAAAGGTTCACACATATACTCTGCCGCCCACCGAACTCACCCGTAAAGTCGTCCAGTTCCGAACCGCGACAGAGTACCAAACGACTCTGTCGTGGCCCAGACACGCGTCTGGGTCTCAGCCCGAACCGACCCAAGAGAAATCTATGAATACCCCAGGTGAGTACTCAGAAGGGAGGGAAATGAGAAAAAAAGGGAACTCTCTTGATTTTGAAGAAATTGATTCTCTTCCCCCTATATACAGAAACTCAGCTTTCTAACTTAATCATCGGAGTGCGCGTGCAGGGACAAATCCCTGCGCCCTCTGATTTCCGTTATTTTTGCAGAATATACGGAGCACACGTGGAAGAAATCGCATCAACAGCATCTCTTTGTCGTTAGCGCAACTTGAATACGTGAAAATCATCACCCCGTTGTCGTAAGATTAGGTAACATCAGAACTAATTTTTACGTAAAATTGCATAAATTAATCAACAACCAATCCCAAATTCTCAGCAACATATCATTTATTTATATATGTAAGCATGATGATATCATATTTTTAACGGTGTTAAGATTATGAAATTGTTAATGAATTTTTGGATTGGTAAGTGTTAAGACTAGAGATTAATTGGTTAAATGTTGATGAAAACCTATCAAAAACTAAAAACCAATCAACAAATATCAAATTTGGATTTCGAGAGGCATATCCACGTTTAAATCAATAATATATCAGAGAGGGAGAGAAGGTAAGGTAATTAAGAGAGTTTGAGGGCTACATTCAAACTGAGCCAATTACATCGATCTTTTCTCAACAAAACCTTTCCAATAAGTCTTGATGGTTGGGCCAAGTTCATCCAATAGGATAGCAGACCAACCCAAGATGAGCATTACATGTATAGCAGATCGCTGACTACCCACTCTCATATAAAACATTGGGTTAGACTGGCCCATGTTTGTTTTTCCCACCTTCATATTCTTAAAAAAAAAAAAAAAAAAAAAAAACCCTGTTAGAGGTAAGTTTATACCGACTTATGGTGTATTATTAAGAGTTTAATATTTAAATATATCTTTAATATCTATAAAAAAAATAAAATTAAATTTTTGACATTTAATTATATAAAAATAAATCTATTAGGTTTTATTTTAAGTAATTAAAATATATATATATTTCAAAATAACTTAATTAATTATATTTCTATTAAATTCTTCTAATTACGGTTATCCTTACACAAATAGCAGTTGATATGGTTTGTCACATGGTCAGATAAATTAAAGTTTTTTGTCGCATGTAACATTTACTAAGGTAAATATATATAATTTTTTTCAAAATTAATTTTTTCAAAATTATCTTTTTACTTCTAAAAAACTCTGAAAAACCCTTAAAAATGTAATTTAAAAAAAATTAATTTTGAAAATAATTATATATTTATATCAACAAATATTATAAGTAACAAAAAATTTCACGTAACAAATTAAACTGTATCAACATCTTTGTCAATACTAAATATATAAAAATAACAATAGTTAAAAAGATATAATCAAAATATACTATTATTTTGAAAATTTTAAATTTTAATTGTTGAAAATAAAATTTAATAAATTTTATATACAATTAAATATCGATGATTTAATTTTATTTTTTTTATAACCACGGTAGCCAATCCTGCTAAGATTTTTTCACTCTTTTACCATCAAAGATAAAATCTCACCCGTTTCTTAAATTCTGTTCAAAAAAAAAAAAGTTCATCGGAAATTGGAAAGTTCCAACTTTTTCCTTATTAGAGAATTTTATGGTAAAAGAAAGGGAGTAGAACATGCAAAGCTCCAAATACACAAATAAAAAACCACAACTAAGTATTGTAGCCACACTTTCCATATATAGGATTCTTTTTCTTTTTATTTTTATGATTGAAACTGTAACATTTCAATTCTATATCGGTATATTACAAAAATTTTCATTGACATTAATATATACATACATACATATATATATATATATATATATATATATATATATATATATATATATATATGCAAAGATTTAAAAATCGTATTTGTAAAGTTTTTTTAAGATAAAAACATTAGATCTTTGATTTAAAAACGAATATTAACTCACCACGTAAATGCACTACAAATACTATAAAAACCAAAATTAAGATTCTAAAACCTGTGGGTTATATGGACCAACCACTTTTCATTCATATTTTAATAGAATAGGTTAATACTGACGCTTTATTCATCACCTGAAACTTTAATGAGATCACATATTGACATTTGATAATTTTAAAAATACTTCATAGATTGAAAGAGAGTGCATCAAATATTTTTCATGAAAATTATTTAAAATTTAAATGAAAAAAATGGTAATTTTCAAACAAATGATATGGAAAAATGTAAACGTATAGGGTGACATGTTAGTGATAACTATTTGACGAAATAATTAATACTAATATATTAATTCAATGGAAAGTACTTAATCATAAACTACCATGCATGCATTTGCCTATCGTATGTTTCATTCAACAAAAGACAAACGTACATATAAAATATTACGCTATAATGTATGGACCAAAAACCATTCAAGAACATCAAAGAATATAGTAACACGTTTAGAATTGTTTTCTTGTCTTTTTGGATGAAAAAGAATATATAAAAGTGGAGAATCGGATTCCTTCTCTACCTGCATTTACACCAATAACGTTCCCGGTTAAAAGCGTGTGTCAACTTGAAGCATGAGATTCCAGTCGAATTCTTTACGCAACTTCTCTTTCCCAGAAGGAACGGTGACTTTTTAGGGCAAGAACTCCATATATTAAACCATGGCTTCCCATAAACCCTATATCCCCGAGAAATTTAGTTTTTTGACGAAACCGAAAGCGAAAACTCAGCAAAAGAGTCTTGTTGAATCTTGTCATTAGCCTTAATTCATTAATCCAAAAAACCCACACATCGGAAGATCAAACATGGGGAGATCATTGGTTGGTTCATCATCATCGAAAGACAAGAAGGAGTTGAAGAGAGTATTCGAGCTATATGGCGAGAAGTGTGTCGGTGGTCAAGTCTTACTCAGAAAGCAACATCTGAAGAATGCGTTTGAGCACCTGGGTGCTCTTATGCCAGGTTACAAAGCTGCCTCTGCCCTCAGATACATCGATACCGATAACAGTGGATACATCAAGGGCGAAGAACTTGATGCTCTTATTGAATATGCTTACGGCACCGGGTACCGTTAAGTACTTGTAGTCTGCCTCACTGCTCGAAAATCCGTACTATACTCATATTCGTGTGTTCTTATTGCTCCAGAAAATAATATGGTTTCTTGCAATAATAATGGCTTTCTTATCTGTACCATGCAAGTACTTGTTCAACATTGGGCATGTAAATGCAATTTGAAGTATTTTTAGTATGATGTTTGTACAAGAAAAGAGGAGTATTGTTAATCCCTCTTTTTTATTTACATATATATTGTAATATTATTTGCTTTTATTTCAGTTTCAATATTGATTTTTTTTTTTGTTTCTTTTTACAAAGAAAACGAAATCGGCAGGGAAGGGTTATTGTCTTTCCAAAACAGAGACCATAACAAGTACCACAGCACAAAAACAAAGATGAATTTTCAGAAAATTAACATGGTTGAAAGACAAAATTAAATTTCTCTGTCGTGCAAAGGGACCATAAAGGGGGATGCCCCGTTGAGAGTTAGAGAAAAGATTGCGAAAGTTAAGATTTAAACTAAGACTTATTGAATATTATCTTTTAATTAAAAATATATAAATTAAATAATTAAAATTTAATCTAATCACTGTTATTTTTTTATAAAGAATGTTATCTTTTTTTTTTTAAATAATTAAATTCAAGATTGGAATTTCTGTTCTACTTTAACAGTTAAGGAATAAGGAGTCATTATTATTGGCAACAAGTCAAAAAAAAATTTTTAATATTGGTAATTCCTAAACAGCATGGTGAGGTTGGGTAAGGTGGAATCCAAGTTTTGGAACATACAGTCAACAACCCTAAGATGCCAACATGTTAGACTAATGTGGCTGGAGATGTTCACCATGGGCCAACAACAAGCCTGGTCCATTTTTAAAGTCAGTTTGATGCTTAGTTTGGGTGATTTTGTGGCTTTCAATGCGGGTCAGTGGGAAGAAAGGAATAAATTTGTGGAGGAAAAAATTATTCTTTTTATTTATATGTTTTAATTTTTTATTATTTTATTAAAAATATATATTTTTTTAATAGTTATTTTATTATTTTCAATTTTATCTGAGTTAATTTTACTATTCATCTAAATTAGTTCTTAAATTATAATTTTTTTTTTTTTACTTGACTCAATTCCGGAATGGTTATATAAATTTTTAAATGATATTTAACTTACTTATTCATATGTGAATCTTATTACCTTACATACACATATATATATATATATATATATATATATATATTATAATTGATATTTATGTTGAAGAAATAAATATAGGCTAACTCTTGGAGACCTGAACAGATTAACCCCATCAAGGACAACTCTAATCGTGGCCATGAAATATTGTAAAAATAGCATTATTTCATGTGCAAGACGATTTCCTAATGAACATCACATTCATTGAGACCGAAGGATTAAATTCTTACACACATTTCACCGAAAGTGAAAGGAATAATCCTACATCCCATTTTGAAATGCAATTCTATCACCATTTAGTCTTGTTCTTTTCTCAGAATGACAATTGGACAAATGGATTTTCAGACAAAAGAAAGATGCTAATCTTCAGTCTTGAAAGTGAGCATAAAAAGATGCTGCAACTTGATCTAGCTGATCGCTTCAAAGTTGATTTGACATTGGGAGGATGCCAAATACAGCAGCTGCAACCGGATGAACGTACGTCTAACGTTATGTAAGTATTGTAAGTATTTCGGATAATATCTGTTAATTCAAGCTTTAATTGCATAATCTTAGTTAGAATTAAGATACCGAGTGTGGATAATCAAATAGAGAATCTTCGCAAACAAGACTCATTCTGATCGATGAGAACAATAATCGGAGCCGGCATTGGTCCGTGGAGGTCTATGAAAACCCATGACCTTATACTCACTAGATCATACAAGTCCAGTAGGCCAGCAAAAGTGGAAGAGCTCTGCAGCCAGCGCCGGCCGACCTAAAAATCCTTAGACAAACATGGTTCTGAAAGGTGCGGACTTGTCACACAGTAAGGCTAGTAAGCAGCTACGGAAAGTATTCCTGGATTGTGATGTAGATCATCACCGTGTCCTGACGAAGGAAGAGATAAAGAATGCGTTTGATCGATTCGGTGCCCTCTTCCGTGATTTCAGAGCTTGGAAATCACTCCGACGTGCAGATAAAAATAAGGATGGATGCCTCAGCATGGAGGAGCTTGATGACCTCATACAATACGCCTATCAACGTGGATACATCAACATTAATTAGTTCGAAAATCAGTGCAGTCCTCAGTAGTAGTATTTCGAATAACTCGTCTGCATAATTGATGTAAAAATATTCCCGATGGGCAGCTAGCTAGCTAGCTTGCACGTTTCAGGCTTTAAGCTTCTGATCTTATGCAATCGCTATTAATTATTGGTCTTTAAAATCCCACTTTTTAAAATAATCTTAATATAATAAAAGAAAGAGAAGAAAAAAAAGAATAGTGAAATTCAATTCCGAGTTCTCGATGCAATTATCGAATTATATTGCTACAACTATAAGCTTTAACTAAAATATTTGAAAGACTGCTTGACTGTTGAAGCCTTGAGGTGCTGGTAAATAAGATGATGGACTAAGGATGCTTGACATCAATATCCACTAACAATCCTAAATGTAACAGGCTAAGAAAGCGATTGCTTAGAATCTTTATCTTCTTCATTTCCATAATCTTTGAATGGAATCTATAGATTGCTATCTGCTACAATAGAATTCCACTTTTCCACTGCTTCATGGAATTTAAATACTCTGTGATAAAAGTTGGAGATGAATTTTAGCTCTTCATCTCCTTTGGATAATCAATCTAAGCAGTACAATTGGCATTGATAAATGGTATCCTGCAATAAGTGTTGGCTTTCTTTTCACGATTTTGTGGATTAAAGAGCCGTTTGATGGCCACTTGTCATGGCACGATTATCATATATTTTTATTTTTATTGTGATGTTATTATTTTTAAAAATATTTCGTTTAATAATTTATTTTTGTGATTTTTATTTTATCAAAATAAATTGTACTGATCAATCAAAATAATCTTAAAATATTCAATTCAACGCTTATCCAAAATTTCGGATTCTAACGGCTTGCTTCTTTTTTCCTTATATTATTCTTCCACCTTTTATAGTAACCTTTAGATTGTCATAGAAACCACAGTCCCAAGCTCCCAATATTTTAAAGCAATTCAGAATTTTTATCTGTTTAATGTTTGAATAAGAACGAAGAACAGATCGAACCTCTCAAAATCATATCTCTAACGAACATTATAATGCAAATAAAAAGTATCAATCATATTCTACGTAATACAACATACAAAATAAACAATAAAAAAAGAATTAAAGCAAAACAGCACACAAAACAATTATAATTAACACCCTCAAAAAACTCAAATAAAATAAAAAAAATAGATCTCAAAAAAAATTCTATATACTATTAACTTTATCAGATTTATCACATCGCAAATCTTTCGGTTCAAATCAAATAGAATTTGAATCACAAACAACAAAGGATAAAAATAAGTGAGCATCTATCAAGTATTACTAGCATATGGAGTAACATGAAAAATGAAGTGAAGACATCAAACTTCAGATTCCGCACCAATATGGGGCTCTACCCAGATCCTTCTTGATAAGTAGGAATAAAGTAACATGGCTTGTAAATACGTACAAAATGCGGGACCAAGTCGGGATCTATATAAGCCAGCCCCCCATACTTGCTAGGATCATACACTCGCACAACCCAAAATCCTCGGAAACTGCTATAGTGTAACATGTTTCTTTTCCATAACAGGGAAACAGATCAAAATCCTGTAAAGAAAATGCCATTTTATTGCCAAACCACTGGAAAACATGCACCAATCAACTATAACCCGGAGCAGATTCAGAAAATTTTCCTTGATTGCGACATCGATGGCAACAAAGTCCTGAACAAGGATGAGATAAAGTGTGCATTTGATCGGTTGGGTGCCTTACTCCCTGGTTATAGAGCATGGAGAGGACTCCACCATGCTGATGCAAACAACGATGGATGCATCAGTATGGAGGAGCTCGATGAGCTTGTTCGATATGCTTATGGACTTGGGTACAAAATCAAGTAGAATTTACAACATTTTTAGTCTTTGATGTACTATACTAGCTAGTGTTTTATGTGTCTCCATGCTTCAAGTTTCAGATTCTCTCCTAATGATCCAGACCTGTAGCCCTCTTGCCTGTAATGCTTGAAATGCAAAATAAGATGTTTACGAACTCGATCTAATTCCTATATTAAAAGTAACCGTGATCTTCTGAGCATGGAGCTAATATTTCTATATGTTAAGCCTAGGTAGTGATCAAAATGATTAATTTGAAATAAACTACAAGCCGTAACCAATGGATTGTAATAATTTGTTGTCCTACTTAATCACTAGAAGAATAAAATGTCTTTTACTTATAAAAACATTCTTTAATTTGGGTACTTGAGGAGCAAATTTTATCAAAGGAAAGAGTAGCAGGACAAAATGTGGTATAGGAAGCGATTGCTTAGAATCTTTATTCTCTTCGTTTTCATAATCTTCGAATGGAAGCTATAGATTGGTATCTGCTACAATAAATTTCCACTTTTCCATTGTTTCTTCAATTGTACAATTGGTACTGATAAAACTTGGGTTCCTTTCCACGATTTTGTGGATTACAAATATCTGAAATATTTGATTTAACACTTATCCAAACTTTCAAATTTTAATTGTGTTATTCTTTTTCCTTTTATTCTTCCACCTTTTATAACAATCTCTAGATTCAATCATAGAAACCATAGTCCCAATTTTTATAAGCAACTCAGAATTCTTATCTGTTTAATGTTTAACTAGGAGTGAAGAACAAGTCAAGCCTCTCAAAATCACACCTCTTACAAACACCATAATGCAAATAAAGAGTAAGAATCATATTCTACATAATACAAGTGTTAAGATCACTCAATGCCATAAGTAAAAGAAACAGAATGAAAGCAAAATAGCAAACAAAACAATTTAACAAGAAAAGCCCAAAGATAGAAAAAAATTGAATACAAACAAATATTTCAAGATATATATATATATATATATATATAACACCTTTAAAAAGCTATACAAAGTATAGAAAAAAAAATCTCGAAAAATTCTATATTAGCATCTTCATATATTTATTCTATTGCGAGCTTTTGAGATTAGATTAAGCAGAATTCGACTCAAAAATAATAATAGATAAATATCTATAAAGTATTAGTAGTGTGTGGTGTAGCATGAAAATGAAGACATCAAACTTTAGATTCCTCAATAATTAATATCTGGCTCTACCCAAATCCTTCTTGGTAAGTAGGAATAAAGCATAAGCTTATAAAATACGTACAAATACAGGATCAAGCCAGGATCTATATAAGCTTATAAAAAAAAAAATTTATTGTGTTGTTATTATTTTTTAAAAATATATATTTTTAATAATTTTTTTTATTATTTTAATTTTATCTGAATAAATTTTATTGTCTATTTAAATTAATCCTAAAATATATCAAATATTCAATTCAACGCTTATCCAAAGTTTCGGATTCTAACTGTTTTCTTCTTTTTTCCTTATATTATTCTTCTACCTTTTATAACAACTTTTAGATAGCAATCATAGAAACCACAGTCCCAAGCTCCCAATTTTTTAAAGCAACCCATAATTCTTATCTGTTTAATTTTTGACTAAGAACGAAGAACAAGTCGAGTCTCTCAAAATTATATATCTAACGAACACTGTAATGTAAATAAAGAGTAACAATCATATTCTACATAATACAATATACGAAATAAACAATAAAAAAAGAATTAAAACAAAACAGCACACAAAACAATTATAATTAACACCTTTAAGAAACTCAAACAAAATAAAAAAATAGGTCTCAAGAAAAATTCTATATACTAATAACTTTATCACTTTTTTCGCATTTCGAACCACAAACAAAGGACAAAATAAAGGTGAGTATCTATCAAGCATATGGAGTGACATGAAAAATGAAGTGAAGACATCAAACTTCAGATTCCGCACCAATATCGGCCTCTACCCAGATCCTTCTTGATAAGTAGGAATAAAGTAACATGGCTTGTAAATACGTACAAAATGCGGGACCAAGTCGGGATCTATATAAGCCAGCCCCCCATACTTGCTAGGATCATACACTCGCACAACCCAAAATCCTCGGAAACTGCTATAGTGTAACATTTTTCTTTTCCATAACAGGGAAACAGATCAAAATCCTGTAAAGAAAATGCTATTTTATTGCGAAACCACTGAAAAACCTGTACCAATCAACTATAACCCGGAGCAGATTCGGAAAATTTTGCTTGATTGCGACATCGATGGCAACAAAGTCCTGAACAAGGATGAGATAAAGTGTGCATTTGATCGGTTGGGTGCCTTACTCCCTGGTTATAGAGCATGGAGAGGACTCCACCATGCTGATGCAAACAACGATGGATGCATCAGTATGGAGGAGCTCGATGAGCTTGTTCGATATGCTTATGGACTTGGGTACAAAATCAAGTAGAATTTACAACATTTTTAGTCTTTGATGTACTATACTAGCTAGTGTTTTATGTGTCTCCATGCTTCAAGTTTCAGATTCTCTCCTAATGATCCAGACCTGTAGCCCTCTTGCCTGTAATGCTTGAAATGCAAAATAAGATGTTTACGAACTCGATCTAATTCCTATATTAAAAGTAACCGTGATCTTCTGAGCATGGAGCTAATATTTCTATATGTTAAGCCTAGGTAGTGATCAAAATGATTAATTTGAAATAAACTACAAGCCTTAACCAATGGATTGTAATAATTTGTTCTCCTACTTAATCACTAGAAGAATAAAATGTCTTTTACTTATAAAAACATTCTTTAATTTGGGTACTTGAGGAGCAAATTTTATCAAAGGAAAGAGTAGCAGGACAAAACGCGGTATAAGAAGCGATTGCTTAGAATCCTTATTCTCTTCGTTTTCTTAATCTTCGAATGGAAGCTATAGATTGGTATCTGCTACAATAAATTTCCACTTTTCCATTGTTGCTTCAATTGTACAATTGGTACTGATAAAACTTGGGTTCCTTTCGACAATTTTGTGGATTACAATATCTGAAATATTCGATTCAACACTTACCCAAACTTTCAAATTCTAACTGTATTCTTCTTTTTCCTTTTATTCTTCCACCTTTTATAACAATCTCTAGATTCAATCATAGAAACCATAGTCCCAATTTTTATAAGCAACTCAGAATTCTTATCTGTTTAATGTTTAACTAGGAGTGAAGAACAAGTCAAGCCTCTCAAAAATCACACCTCTTACAAACATCATAATGCAAATAAAGAGTGAGAATCATATTCTACATAATACAAGTGTTAAGATCACTCAATGCCATAAGTAAAAGAAAAAGAATGAAAGCAAAATAGCAAACAAAACAATTTAACAAGAAAAGCCCAAAGATAGAAAAAAATTGAATACAAACAAATATTTCAAGATATATATATATATATCTTGAAATATTTGTTTGTATTCAATTTTTTTCTATCTTTGGGCTTTTCTTGTTAAATTGATATATATATATATATATATATATATATATATATATATATAAAACACCTTTAAAAAGCTATACAAAGTATAGAAAAAAAAAAATCTCAAGGAAAATTCTATATTAGCATCTTCATCATATTTATTCTATTGTGAGTTTTTGAGATCAGATTAAGCAGAATTCGACTCAAAAATAATAATAGGTAAATATCTATAAAGTATTAGTAGCGTGTGGTGTAGCATGAAAACGAAGACATCAAACTTTAGATTCCTCAATAATTAATATCTGGCTCTACCCAAATCCTTCTTGGTAAGTAGGAATAAAGCATAAGCTTATAAAATACGTACAAATATAGGATCAAGCCAGGATCTATATAAGCTTATAAAAAAATATTTTTATTGTGTTGTTATTATTTTTTAAAAATATATATTTTTAATAATTTTTTTTCTTATTTTAATTTTATCTGAATAAATTTTATTGTCTATTTAAATTAACCCTAAAATATATCAAATATTCAATTCAAGGCTTATCCAAAGTTTCGGATTCTAACTGTTTTCTTCTTGTTTCCTTATATTATTCTTCTACCTTTTATAACAACTTTTAGATAGCAATCATAGAAACCACAGTCCCAAGCTCCCAATTTTTTAAAGCAACCCATAATTCTTATCTGTTTAATTTTTGACTAAGAACGAACAACAAGTCGAGTATCTCAAAATTATATATCTAACGAACATTGTAATGTAAATAAAGAGTAACAATCATATTCTACATAATACAATATACGAAATAAACAATAAAAAAAGAATTAAAACAAAACAGCACACAAAACAATTATAATTAACACCCTTAAAAAACTCAAACAAAATAAAAAAAAATAGGTCTCAAGAAAAATACTATATACTAATAACTTTATCACTTTTTTCGCATTTCGAACCACAAACAAAGGACAAAAAAAAGGTGAGTATCTATCAAGCATATGGAGTGACATGAAAAATGAAGTGAAGACATCAAACTTCAGATTCCGCACCAATATCGGGCTCTACCCAAATCCTTCTTGATAAGTAGGAATAAAGTATCATGGCTTGTAAATACGTACAAAATGCAGACCAAGTCGGGATCTATACAAGCCAGCCCCCCATACTTGCTAGGATCATACACTCGCACTACCCAAAATCCTAGGAAACAGCTATAATTATTTCATGTTTCGTTTCCAATAACAAGGGAACAGATCGAAATCCTGCAAAGGAAATGCCATGTCATTACATTAATGATGTGGAGCAGATTCGAAAAATTTTCCTCGGTTACGACATTGATGGCAACAATGTAATGAGCAAGGATGAGATAAAGCACGCATTTGATCGGTTGGGTGCCCTAATCCCTAGTTATAGAGCATGGAGAGGACTCAAGCATGCTGATGCAAACAACAATGGATGCATCAGTAGGGATGAGCTGAACGACCTTGTTGGATATGCCGCTCGACTTGGGTACAGAATCAAGCAGAATCGACAGCATTAAAATTTTGATATACTAATAGCTAGTATTTTATGTCTATTCATGTTTCAAGTTTCAGATTCTCTCCTAATGATCCTGGCCTGTAGCCCTCTTGCCTCTAATGCTTGAAATATAAACATAATATGTTTACGAACTCGATCTTAAACAATGATCTCTCTTAACGTTGAGATTATATTTCAACATGTTTTAGTCTAGGTAATCATCAAAATGATTAATTTGAGTTTAAATACAAACCTTAACCAATGGATTGTAATAATTTGTTCTTTCTACTTAATCACTAGGAAGAAAATAATAAATTTTCTCTGATTTGGATACTTGTGAGCAAATTTTATCAATACGTGGTCCAACATAATTCTAAGGGCTCAACATAAGCGGTCAAGGGCTTAAGCTTGAGCCTTTGGACGGATTACATGCTTAACAGTTAAGTGATCCAAGAATACTTTTGGGCCTAAGAGACTTGTTGGGATTATTAATTTATTTTATTTGTAAATCAGGGTTATCGCATAACTTCTTAATGTGTTTGTAGCAATCAGCGGATTAAGTAAATTTTCTATTGTAAATTTATTAAAAAGAAAAAGAAAAAGAAAAAAATCACATGTAAAAAATATGGAAGAAAGTAGTACCAGTAACAAAGAGATATCATCAAAGATAAATTTAATTTTTGGCCCCTAACCAAAAGTTTCTGATAAGTAGGAATAAAATAATGCAAGCACTCTTGCAACCGTAGATGTTTTTTCTTAGCACTTGTGAATATATTATATTATTCTTGTTAACATGCGCAAAATGACATCAACAATTCTTTAAATTTTTGTTGGCTTATGTGACCTAAGCATCTCAAAAGTAATATCGATATATTGTTAAGATAATTAAGAAGATTCATATTTAACTTATAAGATATTTTTAGATTTAATTCAAAATTTTTATACTTTTATTTAAAAGAAACTCATTATAAATATTAATTTAAATTCTTATTTATATATTATAATAAATTTTCACAATATATATTGATGTGGAATTGAGATGTTATAATAATGTATTAATAAAAATATAAAAAGAAATCTCAAATAAGAAAAAGAAAGAGAGACAAGAATATATAGGAGAAAGTGGTCAACTGTGGTAATTAATCAGAAGAATTCTATATAAATCGATGGGTCTAGTAGCCGTTTTGATCATATAGCAAACCAAAATAGCTAGTGTCTTTCATATACCCAGAGCCAAACCTCTGTGCGCTTTGCCAACATGCCTCTTTACGTGCCAAAATCCATAAATCTTACCCTAAATGAAGAGCAATTGAAGGCTATCTTCAAAGAACATGACATAAACGGGGACGGTTATCTGAGCAAGGAGGAGTTGTCGAAAGCTTTTCAAAAACTGGGTTCTCGCTTCGCTGGCTGGCGAGTCAATCGTTCACTGCATTATGCCGACGCGAACGGAGATGGATTCATCAGCTTCGAGGAGCTGGAAGAGCTTGTGAAATATGCAGTCAAACTAGGATATTCCTTAAACTAGGGTCATCTTTGCATACATAAATATATACACTTATGTTCGTTATACAACAAAATGGTGTATGAAAGGTACCTATGTATGTGTTTGCTTGTTGTATGCTTGCTACAGCAGTTTCGTATTAGCTGATTGCTGAAAGAGCACGTTTCTTTCTGTTTGTATCCGCCCTAAGAGTCGTACTGGTCATAACAACAATGGATTGCAATTTTTTTTTTTGGTCAAGAACTTCCCTCTTTCTTTCGTTTTTTTTCCTTTCTTTCTTTTTTTTTTTTCCTTTCTTTCTTTCTTCCTGTCTTCGGAATGAATTGAAAAAAAAAATGGTTGTGTGATCTGATTTCTTTGACTATTATTTCTCAAGTGGTTGTTTCATAAATCCATAATGTCAATAATTATCCATGAAGATACCATAATTTGATCAACAAATTGTATAACTTGCTCTTATATTTTAAATTTAATTCGATTGTTCATGTCTTTAGAGAAATTAATTTTTTGACGGATTCTTAGATAAATCCGATGTTAACAGATTTATTGATTTTGTAGCTTGATTATAACCTCATTATTAAATGCTTTAATCTTAAAAAAAAAAAAATCATATTGTTAAGTAGGAAACAAGAAATGAAACAAAAGTAAAAATATTTAGGTGAACTTCAAAAATGAAAAAATTCATGAACGAAAAAGAAAGTTTCATTAAATAAAAAAACTAAATACAAAAATATATTTCAAGATATATATATTTATATATATAGTGCCCTTGAAAACCTAACAAAGTAAAAAAATGATGAAAATTTTATATTAGTCCTTTTATCACATTTGTCTCATCACAAATTCTTCGGATCAAACCGGCTTCTTATCAAAATAAATTTTGTAAATGATATTTTCTATATATCAAATGTTAGAAGCTCGAAAATGACTTCAAAAAAATTATATATTTATGTCTTTTCTGAACCAACATATATACAGCAAAGAAATTAAAGTATCAATGACTACATATCATGATTTTCATTAACCAGCGTATAATTAATGGTTTCTTTTGTAAACCTTTTTAATTATGAGGGTATCAAGTTCTGAAAAAAAAAAAGTATCAGTTGTCAATTCTCACAATTTGATAAAAAGCTAAATATTTTCGAATGCCGCTATAATTTGTAACCAAATGTCATAAAGACATACTCTCACATATGTACATATAGCTTGGCTTTCAAGTTCTCTTTTTATCTTTTCGATATCACATCAAAATATTGCGAAAATTTACCAAGTATATTATATTTATAAAGATCTAAAATCATATTTATAAGATATTTTTTGTAAGAAAAAATCGAGACATATTCAAATAAAAACAGACAATATTTTATAAGTTGGATGTGAATCTTCATGTTCCTTGCAAAATTACACTTGCTCCATGTATGCATTTCGCATACATGAGAAACATGTCAAAATTACTTATTCAACTTAAAATTAATATTTAACAGCATAGAGTTAAGATGCTACTATTATTAGGAAAAGCCTAACAATTCGATCAGAATCACCATTTCATCACTTTAAGAAAGGCCCATTGGATTCAGCTTTCTTCCTTGGCAATTTTGGTATGAGAATAAGTGACCACTGTGCATTTTTTTTGTCTCACTGAATCAACAGAACTGTTAAAACTAACTCCACCATGTGCTTATGCTTATAGAACTGGATTCCTCACTGAAAAGAAGATGGATTCCACTTGTAAATCCGATTCATGTTCATTATTTTGGTGTTTTGATTACTGCTTTGTCTCACAACTACTAGTTACTTGCGGGAGGCTTTTCTTTTTCATTTTAGTTTTGGGTTACTTTTATGCAATTCTCTAGCCTTTTTTCCTATCCTCTACCGTCCTTGTCAAGAAATCATTTGCATATATTCCAGCTTCCCAAATTTGATTACAAGGAAATGATCTGCCAAGTTCTCAAAATGCCTTATTCAACCATTGGCCACCACTGCTGGTTATTTCTGAAGAAACAAGGGTTGTGTTTCACATGGGGAGAAGTGAATGTTGTTGTTCTTTTTCTTGACGAATTTGCTTGTTTATTATTTGGTAATATTGGCCTGATTTCATCCATTTTCAAAGTTTCAACTTTCAAACCACTCAAAGGGCAAGTCTATCCTGTAACACGTGATATATGGGGATGTTATATCGGTGAAATAAAAGTGAGGTTCTTATTCTAGAACCAAAAAGGCAGAAAGTTATATTCTATAATCTTAATTTAAGTATCAACCATCTAAAAAGAGAGCAATGGGTTAGAAAATAGGTAGAAAAGTAGTATAAATTGAAGGTGAACCTGCATAAAAAGGGACTTTCTCACCTTCTGTGAGCATTGAAAATAAATAGTAAATTATAGTTGCTGTGATATTATGGCCATCAAGACTAAGAGCATCTCCGTGGATGGAAAACGTATCATGACGCTGGAGGAGTTCAAGCAGTGGTTGAAGAAGTTTGATGCAGACAAAGATGGCCGGATCAGCAAAGAAGAACTCCGGAATGCGATTTACGAAACCGGGGGACGATTTGGCCGATGGAAGTGCAGGCGTGGTTTACGATCAGCAGATGCCGATGGTAATGGCTTTATTGATGAAAATGAGGTCGCCAACCTCGTTGAGTTTGCAGACAAATATTTGAGTCTCAAAGTTCTTAACATGTAATAATATTATGCTCAGTGAAAGAGGGTGTTACTGTTACTTCCTATCTCTTGTGTGCTAAAGCCTGCCATGTAGAGCTGGTAAAAGTTGGCCCGAGCCCGAAAATCCATCCGAGACCGAATCCTAGACCGGATCGAATTGACCAAAAAGTCAAAGGTCCGAGTCCGAGAAAAGCTGTGAGATTTAAGAATTTTAGATATATTTCAATGATGTAATAAGAACTTGGAGTGTAAATTATTGAGCTAGATAAATTGTGGGAATTATAATTGGAGATTTATATGTTAAGTGTGTAAAATAAGCATGAAGTATGAGGACAGATCGATCTCCAATGGAAGAGATCGATCTCCAAATGATTCTGTTTGAGAAAGGATCGATCTCATGAGGAAGAGATCGATCTCCAAATGATTCTGTTTGGGAGAAGATCGATCTCCTTAGGAGCAGATCGATCTCATAAAACCATAAAGAGATCGATCTCACCCCTCGACAGATCGATCTCCTAGGCATAAAATTGCCCAGATCGTCCCCAAAATTCAAATGCAGATCGATCTCACCCCTCGACAGATCGATCTCCTACCCTCAGCCTATATAAGGAACCCCTGTTTTTCTCCTGCAAACTCACTTTCTCTCTCTTCCAACCCCATTTCCACCGAAAACCTAACTTTCTCACTCATCCAAAACACCCATTTCCGGCCAAATCAAGAGTTGTGGTAAGAAGGAAAGTTGTTCCTCATCAAAGGGAGAACAACATACTTGGAAATCGAAGGACGAATCGAATCGAGGCGTGGGTTGTGCGTCTCACAAGCTTTGGGTAATTTCTAAACCTCGATCTTGATATTTGAGATGATTTTGATGATATTGGTGGTTGTCATTGTGTTGTAATAGCTGAGAAATGATTAGGGATTGATGAAATTGCAATGTGGTTTGAGTGATAATGATATTTAGCAATTTTGGTAATTTTAGGAATTTTGAGCTATAAATGGAAATTTAGACAAATGTGGTGAATTAGCATAGATAATTGGTATTAGAGATGTAGAACGTCGAGATGTTGTGAATGAGAGTGTAGTTTGGGGTAGAGTTACGAGAATCAAGGGATTTGAGGAGTTATGAGCAATTATGCTCGATTTTGAGAATTGAGGTTGATGAGATAATTGAGTATTGATGTTTTAACATCGTTTGGACAGCTCGGGAGTTCCAGAGTGGAATGCGAGGCTAGTCCGTGATACGGGGAAAACGATTGCACTATACGAGGTGCAAAGAGGTAAGGGAAATCTAAACCATTTGTGTATGTGATTTGTAAACTATTATAGCATGATTTGTGGTTTATAAAACAAGCATGTTGAGTGTTGTGTTGAGATTTAATTGCACACGATTTTTATAGCCGGTTGGAGCCCATAATTTTATGAGTTTATAAGCTGAGTGTGAAATTGCTTTATAAACCGTTGAATTTTGTGTGAGTAATAATTTGGGCTCTACGTTAGGCAATATCGAGATTTGAGAAATGTGTGCGTGTTTTGCTTGTTGGAACTCGGTTTTATTACGTTTTGTGTTGAGTACAAAACGGTTTTCAATTGAGTTTTATGAGTGAAAAACCCCTATGAGTTCTACGTGAAGGCAAACCAGTCTTATGTGATAAGACTTAGGTGTGTAGTGATGAGTACACACCGGGCATTGCTCTGGTAGCATGTAAGCCCGATTTCTTCTCCGTTCTGGTAACGTGAGAATAACCTATTCTGTGGCTATGCCACATATACTTGGTGGCCGTTGCCACATGAGAAACTCCATTGGTGGCCGTTGCCACGTGATACCCCATTTGGTGGCCGTTGCCACGTGAGAAACCCCATTGGTGGCCGTTGCCACGTGAAACCCCATTGGTGGCCGTTGCCACGTGATACCCCATTTGGTGACCGTTGCCACGTGAGAAACCCAATTTGGTGGCCGTTGCCACGTGAAACCCTATTCTGTGGCTGTGCCACGTGTGAATTTAAATCAGTGGCTCTGCCACGTGAGATAGTGGCTGTGCCACGTGTGAAATTAAATCAGTGGCTATGCCACGTGTGTTTAGTGGCTATGCCACGAGTGAAATTAAATCAGTGGCTATGCCACGTGTGTTTAGTGGCCATGCCACGAGTGATTTTAAATCAGTGGCCATGCCACGTGTGTTTTGTGGCTATGCCACGTGTGAATTCAAATCAGTGGCAATGCCACGTGTGTTTAGTGGCTGTGCCACGTGCATTACTATTTCAGTGATTTTATTCACGTGCATTGAGAAAGCGTTTAACGCATTATTTTCACTTGCTTTGTTATTGCTCTAGAGTGAGCCTTTTTACTTCATGTTTTCACATGACTTGAGACATGAGAATGTCGTTTTGAGTACTTTCATGCTAAGGTTTTCAAATGAGTTTCACATACAAATAAACATTTTGTGATGTTCATTTTGGTTTATGAAATGAGTTCCTTACCCCCTTTACTGAGCGATTTAGAAGCTCACCCTGTTTTCTTTTCCCCCCAGATTTCTTCAAGTGAAAAGGGTTTCCCTGCGACGTACGGAGTAGTGGCTAGTGGAGGACTTGAGCTCCAGGCTATATATTGTATTTTAAGGTATCTTTTATCTTTTCATGTACCCAGACAATTACTGTAATTGCAGACACTTGATGTATAACATTATATGGGATGTATTAGGATTAATTAACTTGAGATGGATTAATGTATTGGATATGATATATAAATTCTAGTGATGAGATCCTGAGGAATGATAATTATGATGATGTATGACACTGCACAGGAATGCACCTTTAATTGTGAATTAACGAGTAAAAAGTTTTAAATTAGCCATATTTTCCGCATTTTCAGGGCGTGACAAAAGCCCTACCCAAAAAAGTCCGAGCCCGAAAAAGCCCGAACCCGAAACCGACCCGATCCGAAACCCGAGAAAACTCGAATTTATAACCCGAAAAAGCCCGAATTATAATTATATAATTATTATATTAAAAAATAATTAAATAAATAAATAATAATACACTTTTTCTAATTAAAATTTATAAAATTTTAAAATAATCATTATTTATTTATTACATAATTATATCAATAATTTATTATCAACAAAATAAATATTAAATATTCACATTCAATTATTAAATAAAATTATTTTAAAACACAATATAAATATAATATTCAATATCAAATAATTTTCAATATTATGCTTATTATATTTGTAATAATAAATAATAAATATATTATTAAATATAACGTTTGATTTTATTATAAAAATAATTATTATACTATTTTATTATATTTATTTCATATTAAAATTTTAATTTTAATACAATAATAAATCAAATATATATATAAATCATTATATAATTGTAACATTTATTTAAATTTGATATTTCATATAAAATATTAAATACATTATTAACAAAATTATAATTTAAATTCTGACTTCTATAATCGTAAATAGAAAAATAGTAATTTGTTTTTAAATGGTGATTATACTGAAAATAAGAATTGAAAGTTAAAAAAGGGGATCATACCCTTTAAAAAGTTGTAATAACTTTTTCACTGCAAAAAAAGATTCAAACTCAACTATGACATGTTTGCATCCAAATTCTCATACCATTAACAAGTCAATGATTGTTATGTTCTAAATTAGTCCAATATAGTAAAAAACAAACCAACAAAGAAAACATCAAACACTTAAAGTTATGACATGTGATATTACAAGAACAATAAAATAGAAAACATACAATCATTCTCATACACAGCCACCTAGTCATGGAGAAACCAATCTCTAGTCATACATTGCATGATTAACAAAACAGGAAAATACAATCATTCCATTCAACGCTAACGGCTTGATGAATAACATACTCGAAAAGATTGTAAATGCAGGAAACAACTAAACTCTCCAAGAGCGACACTATCTTCAAATAAGATTAATGAGGCAATGATCAATCATAATTACTCTTAATAAAAAAATTTAATTTTTTAACAATATAAATAGTAAGAAATAAAATATCAACATACGTTACAATTAGAAATCTGCATCCTCATCCATAAACCAACTAGTTCAATTTAATCTAACTTTCCTTCCAAATCTCATTGTTTCATCTTCTTCATCTAATAAAATATATAAAAATAATCATATCAGAATTTAAATAATAAAAAATTAATAAAATAATAATGACACTAAAATCTTACCATCTTTATCTATATCATATCCATACAGCCAATTACGAGTGGTAATCAAAATTTCTGCATTATGTGTTATGACACAATTTCTCCATTTGTTGATAACTCTACCACCCATACTAAATGTTGATTCATATGCAACTGTGGTAATTGGAATACTCAATATATCATTAGCCATAAGTGAAAGTACAGGGTATCGAAATTGATTTTTCTTCCAATAATCAAGAACATCAATTTGAATCTCATAATCTTCTCTTGGTTTATTCAAATATACATTTAACTCTGATCTATATAAAAGAGATCCAGAATTGAAGTTTCTAAATCCCTACAATAACAAAATAAGTTCATATATGAAATTGTAATAACAAATGTAAATTAAAACTCAAAAAAGAATTACTTAATATAAAAAAAATATTAATTTAATAAGTTACTAAAACAATTTATATTAAACTTTGAACAAAAAATTTATATAAATATGTTATCATATTAACAATAAATATTTATATGTTTCAAATTTTATTTCTAACTAGGAAATTTAAGTTTTTGCCATGTCTTATCTTTTGTATAAATTTTATTACTAAATTATATAATTTTTTTCCTCTTTAATTCAAATTTCATCATTTTAATTATATTTTGTCTTATAATCATTATGATTAAATTATATCAGCCTTTTGGTTTACCTATTTTATTTAAACTTCTATATTATATTTAATAATTTTCCCAAACTTAAACTAATTGCATCTATCAATTGATAATTTAGCTACAATTATAGAACTTTAATTAGGTGTAATTTTGTTAAGCATATATGATTATTTATTTATTTGCCTACCTTATCGGTTCATATCTATACCAGTCCACTAAAATAATATCAATAGATATTTTTTCTTGTGCATTATGCAACGTGACGATCAAGACAAACATGCATCATTACTTGATTGTGCAAAAATGATTATTTTAAGTTAATTTTTTTATTTAAATTATGTAACTAATTTATTAAAAATTAAAAATTTGTTATACTTATATATGATAACTAATTAGTAAATATTTATTTTAATAATTATTTTGATAATAAATAATTAATTTTTTAACCATGTTATTATATAATATGATAATTCTGTTTGAAAATTATTAAATTAATTATATATATACATTAACGTGCAATATTTATTTTATTCCATTTTATACAATAATTTAATAATTTATCATGAAATCATATCCTTTCTTTTCTTATTCTTTGAAAGCCTATCAACAATTTCAATTATTCTATAAATAGATTATATTTGTAGTCCAGTCAGATTTTTTATACTTTTCAATTTTTCTTGGCCAAGACCAAAGAAATAAGTATATATTTAATAATTTTATTTAAACTTCTATATTATATTTAATAATTTTCTCAAACTTAAACTAATTGCATCTATCAATTGAGAATTTAGCTACAATTATAAAACTTTAATTAGGTATAATTTTGTTAAGTATATATGATTATTTATTTATTTGCCTATCTTATCGGTTCATATCTATACCAGTACACTAAAATAATATCAGTAGATATTTTTTCTTGTGCATTATGCAACGTGACGATCAAGACAAACATGCATCATTATTTGATTGAGCAAAAATGATTATTTTAAGTTAATTTTTTTATTTAAATTATGTAACTAATTTATTAAAAATTAAAAATTTGTTATACTTATATATGATAACTAATTAGTAAATATTTATTTTAATAATTATTTTGATAATAAATAATTAATTTTTTAACCATGTTATTATATAATATGATAATTCTGTTTGAAAATTATTAAATTAATTATATATATACATTAACGTGCACTATTTATTTTATTCCATTTTATACAATAATTTAATAATTTATCATAAAATCATATCCTTTCTTTTCTTATTCTTTGAAAGCCTATCAACAATTTCAATTATTCTATAGATAGATTATATTTGTAGTCCAGTCAGATTTTTTATGCTCTTCAATTTTTCTTGGCCAAGGCCAAAGAAATAAGTAAAACATTCATTTAAAAAAGAAGTAAAGAAGATAATATCTAGAAGTTGGAGGAAATCTGTAAAACTAAAAACAAACTAACAGAGGAAATAAAAAAAATATTATGAAACTTTTATTAATCTAATTTTAGTGACTTCTGTTTAAAATTTAAAAATTTATTATTTTAATCATAATTATCTACTTTAATTTCATAATTATTTATATTATGCTTTTTTTAAGCTCACAAAGTTTTTTTGTATAAATATATTTTTTTACTGTATTATATCAACTAAAAAATATCAATAATATGGTAGTGTATAATTATATATGATATAATTATATCAACTATTAAAAATATATAATTTTTTAATTTAATATTCTAAATTTTTAATGAGACATTTGATTAATTAATGTGAACGATTATATTTAATGCAATAATATTAATTATGATTTATGTACAAATAAAAAACAAATTAGAAATAAAATAGAGCTAATTAATTGATCATTTATTCATATTAAGCATTTTTTTGGTAAATGATAATATTAATTGGTACTTTTCTTCCTATAATATCTATATGTAATATTTTCTTTTGCATTTAATGAATATAATTATATCTACCATTTTATAATAAATATTGTAAGAAATTAAAAAAGAGTAAATTATTTTTGTCAAATAATAAATATTAAAATATAGAAATTTGTTTTTATATAAATATTTATTAAAATATAAAACCATATAAAAATTAAATTAATTATCGCATTCAAATATTTTTTTTTAAAAAATTATAACTAATAAAATTTCAAAATATTTCAAGCCGGCCCGATAAACCCGCCCGATTAGAACCGGGACCGAACCCGAAGAAGCCCGAACCCGAAAAAACCCGAACCCGAAGAAGCCCGAACCCGAAAAAATCCGAACCCGAAAAAACCGAATCTGAAAAAATCCGAACCTAAAAAAACCCAAACCGAACCCGTCCAAGCCCGCCCGTTTGCCACCTCTACTGCCATGGGCAATGGTGTAAGTGTTGCTTTGACCAAAAACTGTACCTTTGGAATTAAAGGTTCTTATGTTATGCTATCTGGTTTGCAATTTAATAATATTTTAGACAAAAATGTCAAGCTTGATTAAGAACTACTATTTCCCAGATGGTGTTGAAGTGGATTTTGGTGGGATTGTGATCAATCAAGTAAAATTTTCATGTGAAAAGGTAGCTATAAAACTCCAATATTAGATTTGCAGATTTTTAGTTCATAATTAAACAAGAAACAAACACAACAATAAAGCTACTAAATCTATCAATCATAATAAGCAGGATGTGAATCTCTTTCACCTCCCTTTGATTCTTTGCAATGTCAGAAATTAGCCTAGAATCATCCATGTTCAAGGTTGGAAAAGATCAATTGTATCCAATTATACACATTGACAATTCAGGGACAAAATGGTTCTAAACCGGCAGAGCAATTGAGCTGTGTCATATATATGTAGCAGACTACACAGAATTATCTGAAATTCATCAAGGTTATATGATATTCAACATTGAAAGCAAATGTAAAGAGAGAAAGCTTGCAAAAAAATGAGCCTGACAACTGGAAAATTGTTATACTTCTTTTGAAGAGATTCGATGTTGGTTTTTTAATCCTCTTACTGCTTGTCGGTGCTTGGCCTAATCTTCCTTTGGGTCCCTTAACCTCACAATCTGAAATCCGATAACCTAACAGATCTCTATTTCAAAGAAAAGCCGTCAGGGATCTACCTGTTAAATGCATTTGGTACGGTTTTTGCTCATCTCCATTTTTAATGACCCTTTCCGAGGATACAAACTCGGTGCAGCGGCAAAAACAAACAGAATGTTATAGATTAATCACAACTTGTCGTCCATGGTTCCTTGGATTTAGACAAGCATGAAATGTCTACAACTTAATCATAACCTTCTCTCTAACTTTTTCGGCTCTATGGGGTTTGTTTATGTTAACTTAAGAGGGAATAAAAGAATATTAGGCAACATTTGCAAAAAAGCTACTGAAAAATCGAGTTTTCTTTGACTCTCAAGCAATAAAGGCCCTTTGTTTTGTTTTCAATACGCGTCTGCATGTTTTAATTGTGCCAATAATCCAATTCTCATGTTGGAAGGGATGGTATAAATTTGAGAAACCTTCGAACACTTCTGCATTGGGAAGCTAGCAAGCAGGCAAAAACAGTGTGCAAGGAGCAGACTTTCAGGGCTTTGATTATCAGAAATGGCTATTAAAACTCGTACGTACTCCGTTGATGGCAAGCGTGAAATGACGATTGATGAGTTCACACGATGGTTAAAGAAATTTGATGACGATAAAGATGGAAGGATAAGCAAAGATGAGCTTGCAGATGCTATAAGAGTCTCCGGAGGATGGTTTGCTAGGAGGAAGAGCAAGCATGGAATACGATCTGTTGATGCCAATGGCAATGGCTTTATTGATGACAATGAGATCAAAAACCTCGCAGAGTTTGCAGAAAAGCACTTAAATGTGAGAATTTTGTATTTGTAAAGTGTTCATAATTTCAGTCACTTCACACCCCTTTATTCCCTTGTTCTTGCTTGATAATCCTCATCTGTCTGTTGAATTGTTGATTCTGACAAGTTAATAATCCGAAATGGCTCATTGTTTACAAGTTGAATACTTCATTTTTGTCAGAAATGGCTTAAAGTACATCTTTTTCAATTTCCAGTTTTCATGTTAATATTTATCAGCAATCACCATTATCAGAAGATAGGGAAACCTAAACCAGTAGCAGCTAGAATGAAATACAGCCCTTTATAAAGTGTCCACCGAAAAAGATGAGCAATGCGTTCAAAGGCTCGGAAATGGTGCCATGATTTGTCAATATATAGATGAAGAAGAGAAGAATCTGTATAAACTTAGCCTTAAAATCCCATCACTGAAAGAAACAATTGGTAAGTTGCCAAATGCTTGTTCTGATAACTATACTTACATACGCCTGTTAGAATTCCATCAAAGGAAAATACTTTTCAATTATATACATTCATCTTATATCAGCTTTCTGATATATGTTCTACAGTAAACTGGGTAGAATGAATACAATCTCCTTTGAACTAATGATGAAGATTGGATTTTTTAAGAGCAATAATAAAAAATTGACACTACCCTTTCTACCCCGAGAGTTTTAATGAATGTTTACACGTTTAATTGTTCATGGAATCACATGAATTCACTATACAAAATTACAAATCGAACTACCCTGAAGCTGAGTACAACCAAGATGAACCAACCTTTTGTTTCTATGCAAATTAAATTACTTTGGACAACTGAATGTCAGCCAGCTCTGCACTTTTAAGAGAATGGTGGAAGTTCTGCCAACAGCCATGGTCTTATATAACCTGTAATTTGCCATTGCAATCTTGTTATTATAAGCAGGGATTTAAATTGCGGTTGCGGTCACGTTTTCGGTTACGTTGCGTTTATTGCGGTTTCGGACATAACGGAGATTATTGCGGTCATAACGGTCATCGCGGTCGTGAATTTTTTTTAATATCGCATAATTTTTTTAACGGACGATAGCGACAATAACGATCGATTGCGGTAATAACGACCCTCGATAACGGTAATAACAGTCGATAACGGTAATAACGGTCCTCGATAACGGTAATAACGGATCAATTAGGTCATTGCGGGTGTGACACCTGTTATTTCACGTATAGCGGTAACGGCCACTACCGCTACCGCTATATAGCGGCCGCTATCTCGGATAGCGGCCACTATTTAAAACCATGATTATAAGTTTGAAAATTTTCACGCCGAAGCTTTAATGGTGATAGCTGGTTGAATCTCAGAAGTGCAGGCAACGAGATGGAAGGTCTCTGCCTCGACTGCTATATGTCTAATATTGACTTCCTTATGGGTGAAATAAACCAATTGACACAACTCAACAGTTCTAACAATAACAAATATACAAAACTGGCATCAAAATATACCTATTACCTGGACCACTCCAGAATGATCGCAGACATCATCCATCATCTCAGTATCAGAATGCTCAAGCGATATATTCTAGCTGACAACTTCATATATCAATTACAGGAAGCGGCAGTTTCCAGAAATTCCATGAATTATAATCTTCCTGTAATCAACAGAAATAAAGAAGTGGAGCACAAAAAGTTGAGACACCCCAAAAAGGATAAAATAAAACTCGAGAACTTAAGACACAATATGTCAACTAAGTGAAGGATAGAAAATCTAGAAGAAAGCAGAAAACAATTGAATCTCTTTCCATAAAAGAGTTAAAACAAAACTCAGCCTAGCTGCCTTTGCAACCATGTTTTCGAACAGAAATACCACAAGAGGCCTAAGAATACTGAGTTTGAAGTCATAATGAGTTATAAATGGAAAAGAAAAGTAACAAAACCTGCTCAGAGGAGGCCATTGCTGGAAACATGCCATGAACAAGAGCATGAAGGGAACTATAAGATTTTGTGTTAACACGGCGATTCACAGCAACCTCACCCTGCAAACTTGAAACCATTAGAACAGAAGTTTGATGCAGTATCATTAGAAGCATTTAATCGCCTTTCTTTAAGCATGATAGCCCTACATGGTTAGATTACCTTTGGATTAATAATGAAGATTTTCCCCCTTGGGATGCCGACCTTAAGATAGCTGATTTCATCGGTGTCTCTATTCCCAAAACCAGCATAGAACGGATTGCAATCACATGGAAACAATGCCTTGATATCCTATAAGTCAATTTATATAAAAGAACATTAAAATGTTCCTAACTTAAGACATAACTATCATCTACCTATCTAGACTGGAAATCTTTTAAATCTCTATGTATATACAAGGATATAATGAATCTAATCTAAAAGTTGTGATGCATATTATTAAGACACATTGAAATCACAAGGAATGATGTGTTTTGAGCTAAGAACTAATTCGAGAGTTGTAATAATATGAAAATTTTGTTTTATAATTCAACAATTAAAATCTCATTTTGTTAAGAAGTGGAATAAAATGAAGGTTTAATAGTCAAATATACCCTCAACGTTTTGTACAAAATGAAAATAAACCATCAACCTTTAATTTTACTGTATAAACCCCTAACGTCTTAAAATAATGTAATTAAATCCAAACTAATTATAAATTTTTCAAGTAAAATAAAAAGGTTGAGGGCTTATAAAACCTTAAGCTCCTATTTGTTTTCCTTAATTGCATTATTTTGAAAGGTTGAAGGCTTATTTTATAGTAAAATAAAAGTTTATGGACTTTTACAATAAATTTAAAGATTGAGGTTTATGTCCATTTTGTTTAGAAGGTTGATGGTATATTTGATTATTAAGCCTAAAATAAAACATCTCTCAAGACGTTGTAAATTCTATCGTACTTGCATGCAACCCATTCAACTGATTTGATTACCCATTGGGATACACATAAAAACTTGAAATGCAAGAAATGATCACGATTTATTTAACAGCACAAATACCATATCATAAGTATGTCAGAGCAGAGAACTCACCTCTAAGCACGCAATCTTGAACTCATGAGGAGCTCTTCTAAAACTGCAAAATATATAGGATGTTTCAGTCCAATTAATGTGGTTTAGAGATTTCTTCTGGGGCGGGAGAGGAAGAGACAGATAAGAACAGATATCGAGAAAACTCCAATATGCTAGCAAGGTTAAAAGCATATGCTCCAAATCAGTAGCAAAAACATATTAACTACAAATGTGAAGCCCGGTTAACCTTCAATATGGTCATGCATAGTAGGCTTCTAATTTCTATAACTAAAGGCACACAATAGGAAACAGAAACAATATAGAATAGAACAAGCTTTGATTTAATTATAGCAGCTCAAAGTGATAGAACTAAACTTTGATTTCTCGTGTTGTAATTGAATATGTCATGCATCTATTTCAAAAGGTACAGCTGTTGCTTCTCA
This sequence comes from Firmiana major, assembly GCA_033439115.1. Classification (NCBI taxonomy): domain Eukaryota; kingdom Viridiplantae; phylum Streptophyta; class Magnoliopsida; order Malvales; family Malvaceae; genus Firmiana; species Firmiana major. Next base: position 50,323,312 of record CM065909.1, read on the forward strand.
TCTTAGTTATTCCAGAAATGTCGTAAATCTCTCATTTACAGCCTCAAGATAATGCACCCTGTTCTCATCGATACAATGTAAGCGAATGTAAGAGAAAAAAGGCTTTTTCCTTAACCTGCACGGGGTTGGCAATTTAGATGCTCTTTTGCCACATTTTTTTAATTTAATGTACTAGAAGAACATAACTAATGGCAATTCAGAAACAACCTCTCCATTGATGCAGTGGGAAGGTTATGTATATATGAACCTCCCCAGAACCCATAATATGTGAGCTTTGTGAACTGTATTTGTCAATATAACTAATGTCCTAATTAGAATATGTAATGCATAATTCATGCAACCAAAACAAAAGGATAAAAAAGGATAGAAGCAGGGATTTAAATTGAGGTTGCGGTCACGTTTTCGGTTGCGTTGCGTTTATTGCGGTTTCGGACATAACAGAGATTATTGCGGTCATAACGGTCATCGCGGTCGTGAATTTTTTTTAATATCGCATAACTTTTTTAACGGACAATAGCGACAATAACGGTCGATTGCGGTAATAACGACCCTCGATAGCGGTAATAACAGTCGATAACGGTAATAACGGTCCTCAATAACGGTAATAACGGATCAATTAGATCATTGCGGGTGTGATGACCGTTATTTCACGCATAACGGTAACGGCAATGGCCGCTACCGCAATATAGCGGCCGCTATCTCGGATAGCGGCCGCTATTTAAAACCATGGATAGAAGCAATTTAGAACGGTACATGTTGCATAAGAAAAGCAAGAAAATTAATGCATAATTCGTGTTGCATAAGAAAAGCAATTTAGAATGGTACATGTTGAAAATAAAATTTAATAAATTTTTTTATATAATTAAACGTGGATAATTTTATTTATTTTTTTATAAACGTTAAATATATATTTAAGTATTAAATCAATTATTAAGTTACGAAAATCGTACTTTTCCTTTTAGATGTACGGTCTGTGCATATCAAATAGCATTAATTCACGGTAGCCAATCCTGCTAAGATTTTTTCACTCTTTTACCATTAAAGATAAAATCTCACCCGTTTCTTAAATTCTGTTCAAAAAAAAAAAAAAATAGGTCATCGGAAATTGGAAAGTTCAACTTTTTCCTTATTAGAGAATTTTATGGTAAAAGAAAGGGAGTAGAACAAGCAAAGCTCCAAATACACAAATAAAAAACCACAACTAAGTATTGTAGCCACACTTTCCATATATAGGATTTTTTTCTTTTTATTTTTATGATTGAAACTGTAACATTTCAATTCTATATCGGTATATTACAAAAATTTTCATTGACATTAATATACACATATATATATATATATGCAAAGATTTAAAAATCGTATTTGTAAAGTTTTTCTTAAGATAAAAACATTAGATCTTTGATTTAAAAACGAATATTAACTCACCACGTAAATGCACTACAAATACTATAAAAATCGAAATTAAGATTCTAAAACCTGTGGGTTATATGGATCAATCACTTTCCATTAATATTTTAATAGAACAGGTTAATACTGACGCATTATTCATCACTTGAAACTTTAATGAGATCACATATTAACGTTTGATAATTTTAAAAATACTTCATAGATTGAAAGAGAGTGCATCAAATATTTTTCATGAAAATTATTTAAAATTTAAATGAAAAAAAATGGTAATTTTCAAACAAATGATATGGAAAAATGTAAACGTATAGGTGACATTGTTAGTGATAACTATTTGACGAAATAATTAATACTAATATATTAATTCAATGGAAAGTACTTAATCATAAAGTAGCATGCATGCATTTACCTATAGTATGTTTCATTCAACAAAATACAAACGTACGTATAAAATATTACGCTATAATGCATGGACCAAAAACCATTCAAGAACATCAAAGAATATAGTAACACGTTTAGAATTGTTTTCTTGTCTTTTTGGATGAAAAAGAATATATAAAAGTGGAGAATCGGATTCCTTCTCTACCTGCATTTACACCAATAACGTTCCCGGTTAAAAGCGTGTGTCAACTTGAAGCATGAGATTCCAGTCGAATTCTTTACGCAACTTCTCTTTCCCAGAAGGAACGGTGACTTTTTAGGGCAAGAACTCCATATATTAAACCATGGCTTCCCATAAACCCTATATCCCCGAGAAATTTAGTTTTTTGACGAAACCGAAAGCGAAAACTCAGCAAAAGAGTCTTGTTGAATCTTGTCATTAGCCTTAATTCATTAATCCAAAAAACCCGCACATCGGAAGATCAAACATGGGGAGATCATTGGTTGGTTCATCATCATCGAAAGACAAGAAGGAGTTGAAGAGAGTATTCGAGCTATATGGCGAGAAGGGTGTCGGTGGTCAAGTCTTACTCAGAAAGCAACATCTGAAGAATGCGTTTGAGCACCTGGGTGCTCTTATGCCAGGTTACAAAGCTGCCTCTGCCCTCAGATACATCGATACCGATAACAGTGGATACATCAAGGGCGACGAACTTGATGCTCTTATTGAATATGCTTACGGCACCGGGTACCGTTAAGTACTTGTAGTCTGCCACACTGCTCGAAAAATCCGTACTATACTCATATTCGTGTGTTCTTATTGCTCCAGAAAATAATATGGTTTCTTGCAATAATAATGGCTTTCTTTGTACCATGCAAGTACTTGTTCAACATTGGGCATGTAAATGCTATTTGAAGTATTTTTAGTATGATGTTTGTACAAGAAAAGAGGAGTATTGTTAATCCCTCTTTTTTATTTACATATATATTGTAATATTATTTGCTTTTATTTCAGTTTCAATATTGATTTTTTTTTTGTTTCTTTTTACAAAGAAAACGAAATCGGCAGGGAAGGGTTATTGTCTTTCCAAAACAGAGACCATAACAAGTACCACAGCACAAAAACAAAGATGAATTTTCAGAAAATTAAGATTTAAACTAAGACTTATTGAATATTATCTTTTAATTAAAAATATATAAAATAATTAAAATTTAATCTAACCACTGTTATTTTTTTTATAAAGAATGTTATCTTTTTTTTTTTTTAAATAATTAAATTCAAGATTGGACTTTCTGTTCTACTTTAACAATTAAGGAATAAGGAGTCATTATTATTGGCAACAAGTCAAAAAAAATTTAATATTAGTAATTCCTAAACAGCATGGTGAGGTTGGGTAAGGTGGAATCCTAGTTTTGGAACATACAGTCAACAGTAAGATGCCAACATGCTAGACTAATGTGGCTGGAGATGTTCACCATGGGCCAACAACAAGTCTGGTCCATTTTTAAAGTCAGTTTGATGCTTAGTTTGGGTGATTTTGTGGCTTTCAATGCGGGTCAGTGGGAAGAAAGGAATAAATTTGTGGAGGAAAAAATTATTCTCTTTATCTATATGTTTTAATTTTTTATTATTTTATTAAAAAATATATTTTTAATAGTTATTTAATTATTTTCAATTTTATCTGAGTTAATTTTACTGTTTATCTAAATTAATTCTTAAATTATAATTTTTTTTTTACTCGACTCAATTCCGAGATGGTTATATAAATTTTTAAATGATATTTATCTCACTTTTTCATATGTGAATCTAATTGCCTTACATATATATATATATATATATATATATATATATTATAATTGATATTTATGTTGAAGAAATAAATATAGGCTAACTCTTGGAGACCTGAACAGATTAACCCCATCAAGGACAACTCTAATCTTGGCCATGAAATATTGTAAAAATAGCATTATTTCATGTGCAAGACGATTTCCTAATGAACATCACACTCATTGAGACCGAAGGATTAAATTCTTACACACATTTCACCGAAAGTGAAAGGAATAATCCTACATCCCATTTTCAAATGCAATTCTATCACCATTTATTCTTGTTCTTTTCTCAGAATGACAATTGGACAAATGGATTTTCAGACAAAAGAAAGATGCTAATCTTCAGTCTTGAAAGTGAGCATAAAAAGATGCTGCAACTTGATCTAGCTGATCGCTTCAAAGTTGATTTGACATTGGGAGGATGCCAAATACAGCAGCTGCAACCGGATGAACGTACGTCAAACGTTATGTAAGTATTGTAAGTATTTCGGATAATATCAGTTAATTCAAGCTTTAATTGTTAATTGCATAATCTTATTTAGAATTAAGATACCGAACAAGACTCATTCTGATCGATAAGAACAATAATCGGAGCCAGCATTGGTCCGTGGAGGTCTATGAAAACCCATGACCTCATACTCACTAGATCATACAAGTCCAGTAGGACAGCAAAAGAGGAAGAGCTCTGCAGCCAGCGCCGGCCGACCTAAAAATCCTTCTAGACAAACATGGTTCTGAAAGGCGCGGACTTGTCACACAGTAAGGCTAGTAAGCAGCAGCTACGGAAAATATTCCTGGATTGTGATGTAGATCATAACCGTGTCCTGACGAAGGAAGAGATAAAGAATGCGTTTGACCCATTCGGTGCCCTCTTCCCTGATTTCAGAGCTTGGAAAGCACTCAGACGTGCAGATAAAAATAAGGATGGAAGCGTCAGCATGGGAGAGCTTGATGACCTTATAGAATACGCCTATCAACGTGGATACATCAACATTAATTAGTTCGAAAATCAGTGCAGTCCTCAGTAGTAGTATTTCCAATAACTCGTCTACATAATTGATGTAAAAATATTCCCGATAGGCAGCTAGCTAGCTAGCTTGCACGTTTCAGGCTTTAAGCTTCTGATCTTATGCAATTGCTATTAATTATTGGTCTTTAAAATCTCACTTTTTAAAATAATCTTAATATAATAAAAGAAAGAAAAAAAAATAGTCTTGACTGTTGAAATTCAATTCCGAGTTCTCGATGCAATTATCGAATTATATTGCTACAACTATAAGCTTTAACTAAAATATTTGAGATACTGCTCGACTGTTGAAGCCTTGAGGTGCTGGTAAATAAGATGTTGGACTAAGGATGCTTGACATCAATATCCACTAACAATCCTAAATGTAACAGGCTAAGAAAGCAATTGCTTAGAATCTTTATCTTCTTCATTTCCATAATCTTTGAATGGAATCTATAGATTGGTATCTGCTACACTAGAATTCCACTTTTCCACTGCTTCATGGAATTTAAATACTCTGTGATAAAAGTTGGAGATGAATTTTAGCTCTTCATCTCCTTTGGATAATCAATCTAAGCCGTACAATTGGCATTGATAAATGGTATCCTGCAATAAGTGTTGGCTTTCTTTTCACGATTTTGTGATTAAAGAGCCGTTTGATGGCCACTTGTCATGGCACGATTATCATATATTTTTTATTTTTATTGTGATATTATTTTTAAAAATATTTTTTTTAATAATTTATTTTTGTGATTTTAATTTTATCGGAGTAAATTTTACTTATCAATCAAAATAATTTTAAAATATCTAAAATATTCAATTCAACGCTTATCCAAAATTTCGGATTCTAACGGCTTGCTTCTTTTTTCCTTATATTATTCTTCCACCTTTTATAATAACATTTAGATTGTCATAGAAACCTCGGTCCCAAGCTCTCAATATTTTAAAGCAATTCAGAATTCTTATCTGTTTAATGTTTGAATAAGAACGAAGAACAGATCGAGACTCTCAAAATCATATCTCTAACGAAGATTGTAATGCAAATAAAAAGTAATAATCATATTTTACGTAATACAATATACAAAATAAACAATAAAAAAAGAATTAAAGTAAAACAGTACATAAAACAATTATAATTAACACCCTCAAAAAACTCAAATAAAGTAAAAAAAATAGATGTCAAGAAAAACTCTATATAGTAATAGTTTTATCAGATTTATCACATCACAAATCTTTTAATTCAAATCAAATAGAATTCGAATCACAAACAACAAAGGATAAAAATAAGTTAGTATCTATCAAGTATTACTAGCATATGGAGTAACATGAAAAATGAGGTGAAGACATCAAACTTCAGATTCCGCACCAATATCGGGCTCTACCCAGATCCTTCTTGATAAGTTGGAATAAAGTAACATGGCTTGTAAATACGTACAAAATGCGGGACCAAGTCGGGATCTATATAAGCCAGCCCCCCATACCTGCTAGGATCATACACTCGCACAACCCAAAATCCTCGGAAACTGCTATAGTGTAACAGTTTCTTTTCCATAACAGGGAAACAGATCAAAATCCTGTAAAGAAAATGCCATTTCATTGCCGAACCACTATAAAACCTGCACCATTCAACTATAACCCGGAGCAGATTCGGAAAATTTTCCTTGATTGCGACATCGATGGCAACAAAGTCCTGAACAAGGATGAGATAAAGCGTGCATTTGATCGGTTGGGTGCCTTACTCCCTGGTTATAGAGCACGGAGAGGACTCCACCATGCTGATGCAAACAACGATGGATGCATCAGTATGGAGGAGCTCGATGAGCTTGTTCGATATGCTTATGGACTTGGGTACAAAATCAAGTAGAATTTACAACATTTTTAGTCTTTGATGTACTATACTAGCTAGTGTTTTATGTGTCTCCATGCTTCAAGTTTCAGATTCTCTCCTAATGATCCAGACCTGTAGCCCTCTTGCCTGTAATGCTTGAAATGCAAAATAAGATGTTTATGAACTCGATCTAATTCATATATTAAAAGTAACTGTGATCTTCTGAGCATGGAGCTAATATTTCAATATGTTAAGCCTATGTAGTGATCAAAATGATTAATTTGAAATAAACTACAAGCCTTAATCAATAGATTGTAATAATTTGTTCTCCTACTTAATCACTAGAAGAATAAAATGTCTTTTACTTATAAAAACATTCTTTAATTTGGCTACTTGAGGAGCAAATTTTATCAAAGGAAAGAGTAGCAGGACAAAATGCGGTATAAGAAGCGATTGCTTAGAATCTTTATTCTCTTCGTTTTCATAATCTTCGAATGGAAGCTATAGATTGGTATCTGCTACAATAAATTTCCACTTTTCCATTGTAGCTTCAATTGTACAATTGGTACTGATAAAACTTGGATTCCTTTCGACAATTTTGTGGATTACAATATCTGAAATATTCGATTCAACACTTACCCAAACTTTCAAATTCTAACTGTGTTCTTCTTTTTCCTTTTATTCTTCCACCTTTTATAACAATCTCTAGATTCAATCATAGAAACCATAGTCCCAATTTTTATAAGCAACTCAGAATTCTTATCTGTTTAATGTTTAACTAGGAGTGAAAAACAAGTCAAGCCTCTCAAAAATCACACCTCTTACAAACACCATAATGCAAATAAAGAGTGAGAATCATATTCTACATAATACAAGTGTTAAGATCACTCAATGCCATAAGTAAAAGAAAAAGAATGAAAGCAAAATAGCAAACAAAACAGTTTAACAAGAAAAGCCCAAAGATAGAAAAAAATTGAATACAAACAAATATTTCAAGATATATATATATATATATATATATATAAACACCTTTAAAAGCTATACAAAGTATAGAAAAAACAATATCAAGGAAAATTCTATATTAGCATCTTCATCATATTTATTCTATTGCGAGCTTTTGAGATCAGATTAAGCAGAATTCGACTCAAAAATAATAATAGATAAATATCTATAAAGTATTAGTAGCGTGTGGTGTAGCATGAAAACGAAGACATCAAACTTTAGATTCCTCAATAATTAATATCTGGCTCTACCCAAATCCTTCTTGGTAAGTAGGAATAAAGCATAAGCTTATAAAATACGTACAAATACAGGATCAAGTCAGGATCTATATAAGCTTATAAAAAATATATTTTTATTGTGTTGTTATTATTTATTAAAAATATATATTTTTAATAATTTTTTTATTATTTTAACTTTATCAGAATAAATTTTATTGTCTATTTAAATTAATCCTAAAATATATCAAATATTCAATTCAACGCTTATCCAAAGTTTCGGATTCTAACTGTTTTCTTCTTTTTTCCTTATATTATTCTTCTACCTTTTATAACAACTTTTAGATAGCAATCATAGAAACCACAGTCCCAAGCTCCCAATTTTTTAAAGCAACCCAGAATTCTTATCTGTTTAATGTTTGATTAAGAACGAAGAACAGACCGAATCTCTCAAAATCATATCTCTAACGAATACTGTAATGCAAATAAAGAGTAACAATCATATTTTACATAATACAACATACGAAATAAACAATAGAAAAAGATTTAAAGCAAAACAGCACACAAAACAATTATAATTACCACTCTCAAGAAACTCAAACAAAGTAAAAGAATAAATCTCAAGAAAAATTTTATATACTAATAACTTTATCACATTTGTCGCATTGTAAATCTTTCGGTTCAAGTAAAAAATAGAACTCGAATTACAAACAGCGAATAACAAAAAAAAGTGAGTATCTATCAAGTATTACTAGCATTGGAGTAACATAAAAAATGAAGACATCAAACTTCAGATTCCGCACCAATATCGGGCTCTACCCAGATCCTTCTTGATAAGTAGGAATAAAGTATCATGGCTTGTAAATACGTACTAAATGCAGGACCAAGTCGGGATCTATACAAGCCAGCCCCCCATACTTGCTAGGATCATACACTCGCACTACCCAAAATCCTAGGAGACAGCTTTAATTATTTCATGTTTCGTTTCCAATAACAAGGGAACAGATCGAAATCCTGCAAAGGAAATGCCATGTCATTACATTAATGATGTGGAGCAGATTCGGAAAATTTTCCTCGGTTACGACATTGATGGCAACAATGTAATGAGCAAGGATGAGATAAAGCACGCATTTGATCGGTTGGGTGCCCTAATCCCTAGTTATAGAGCATGGAGAGGACTCAAGCATGCTGATGCAAACAACAATGGATGCATCAGTAGGGATGAGCTGAACGACCTTGTTGGATATGCCGCTCGACTTGGGTACAGAATCAAGCAGAATCGACAGCATTAAAATTTTGATATACTAATAGCTAGTATTTTATGTCTATTCATGTTTCAAGTTTCAGATTCTCTCCTAATGATCCTGGCCTGTAGCCCTCTTGCCTCTAATGCTTGAAATATAAACATAATATGTTTACGAACTCGATCTTAAACAATGATCTTTCTTAACGTTGAGATTATATTTCAACATGTTTTAGTCTAGGTAATCATCAAAATGATTAATTTGAGTTTAAATACAAACCTTAACCAATGGATTGTAATAATTTGTTCTTTCTACTTAATCACTAGGAAGAAAATAATAAATTTTCTCTGATTTGGATACTTGTGAGCAAATTTTATCAATACGTGGTCCAACATAATTCTAAGGGCTCAACATAAGCGGTCAAGGGCTTAAGCTTGAGCCTTTGGACCGATTACATGCTTGACAGTCAAGTGATCCAAGAATACTTTGGGGCCTAAGAGACTTGTTAGGATTATTAATTTATTTTATTAATAAATCAGGGTTATTGCATAACTTCTTAATGTGTTTGTCGCAATCAGCGGATTAAGTAAATTTTGTATTGTAAATTTATTAAAAACAAAAAGAAAAAGAAAAAAATCACATGTAAAAAATATGGAAGAAAGTAGTACCAGTAACAAAGAGATATCATCAAAGATAAATTTAATTTTTGGCCCCTAACCAAAAGTTTCTGATAAGTAGGAATAAAATAATGCAAGCACTCTTGCAACCGTAGATGCTTTTTCTTAGCACTTGCGAATATATTATATTATTCTTGTTAACATGCGCAAAATGACATCAACAATTCTTTAAATTTTTGTTGGCTTATGTGACCTAAGCATCTCAAAAGTAATATCGATATATTGTTAAGATAATTAAGAAGATTCATATTTAACTTATAAGATATTTTTAGATTTAATTCAAAAAATTTATAATTTTATTTAAAAGAAACTCATTATAAATATTAATTTAAATTCTTATTTATATATTATAATAAATTTTCACAATATATATTGATGTGGAATTGAGATGTTATAATAGTGTATTAATATAAAAAGAAATCTCAAATAAGAAAAAGAAAGAGAGACAAGAATATATAGGAGAAAGTGGTTAACTGTGGTAATTAATCAGAAGAATTCTATATAAATCGATGGGTCTAGTAGCCGTTTTGATCATATAGCAAACCAAAATAGCTAGTGTCTTTCATATACCCAGAGCCAAACCTCTGTGCGCTTTGCCAACATGCCTCTTTACGTGCCAAAATCCATAAATCTTACCCTAAATGAAGAGCAATTGAAGGCTATCTTCAAAGAACATGACATAAACGGGGACGGTTATCTGAGCAAGGAGGAGTTGTCGAAAGCTTTTCAAAAACTGGGTTCTCGCTTCGCTGGCTTGCGAGTCAATCGTTCACTGCATTATGCCGACGCGAACGGAGATGGATTCATCAGCTTCGAGGAGCTGGAAGAGCTTGTGAAATATGCAGTCAAACTAGGATATTCCTTAAACTAGGGTCATCTTTGCATACATAAATATATACACTTATGTTCGTTAGACAATAAAATGGTGTAAGAAAGGTACCTATGTATGTGTTTGCTTGTTGTATGCTTGCTACAGCAGTTTCGTATTAGCTGATTGCTGAAAGAAGCACGTTTCTTTCTGTTTGTATCCGCCCTAAGAGTCGTACTGGTCATAACAACAATGGATTGCAATGTTTTTTTTTTTTGTCAAGAACTCCCTCTTTCTTTCGTTTTTTTCCTTTCTTTCTTTCTTCATGTCTTCGGAATGAATTGAAAAAAAAAAAAAGGTTGTGTCATCTGATTTCTTTGACTATTATTTCTCAAGTGATTGTTTCGTGAGTCCATAATGTCAATAATTATTCGTGAAGATATCATAATTTGATCAACAAACTATGTAACTTGCTCTCATATTTTAAATTTAGTTCGATTGTTTATGTCTTTAGAAAAATTAATTTTTTGACGAATTTTTTTAACTAAATCTGATGTTAACAAAATTACTGATTTTGTAACTTGATTATAACCTCATTAATAAATGCTTTAATCTTAAAAAAAAAAAATATCATATTGTTAAGTAGAAAACAAGAAATGAAATAAAAGTAAAAATATTTAGGTGAACTTAAAAAATGAAAAAAATCATGAACGAAAAAGAAAGTTTCATTAAATAAAAAAAACTTAATACAAAAATATATTTCAAGATATATATATATATATATATATATATATATATATATATATTGCCCTTGAAAAACCCAACAAAGTAAAAAAATGATGAAAACTTTATATTAGTCCTTTTCTCACATTTGTCTCATCACAAATTCTTCGGATCAAACCGGCTTCTTATCAAAATAAATTTTGTAAATGATATTTTCTATATATCAAATGTTAGAAGCTCGAAAATGACTTCAAAAAAATTATATATTTATGTCTTTTCTGAACCAACATATATACACCAAAGAAATTAAAGTATCAATGACTACATATCATGATTTTCATTAACCAGCGTATAATTAATGATTTATTTTGTAAACCTTTTTAATTATGAGGGTATCAAGTTCTGAAAAAAAAAAAAAGTATCAGTTGTCAATTCTCACAATTTGATAAAAGGCTAAATATATTCGAATGCCGCTATAATTTGTAACCAAATGTCATAAAGACATACTCACACATATGTACATATAGCTTGGCTTTCAAGTTCTCTCTCTATCTTTTCGATATCACATCAAAATATTACGAAAATTTATCAAGTATACTATATTTATAAAGATCTAAAGTCATATTTATAAGATATTTTTTGTGATAAAAAATCGAGACATATTCAAATAAAAACAGACAATATTTTATAAGTTCGATGTGAATCTTCATGTTCCTTACTAGATTATCAGACGCTTGCTCCATGTATGCATTTCGCATACATGAGAAACATGTCAAAATTACTTATTCAACTTAAAATTAATATTTAACAGCATAGAGTTAAGATGCTACTATTATTAGGAAAAGCCTAACAATTCGATCAGAATCACCATTTCCATCACTTTAAGAAAGGCCCATTGGATTCAGCTCTCTTCCTTGGCAATTTTGGTATGAGAATAAGTGACCACTGTGCATTTTTTTTGTCTCACTGAATCAACAGAACTGTTAAAACTAACTCCACCATGTGCTTATGCTTATAGAACTGGATTCCTCACTGAAAAGACGTTGGATTCCACTTGTAAATCCGATTCATGTTCATTATTTTGGTGTTTTTGATTACTGATTTGTCTCACAACTACTAGTTACTTGCGGGAGGCTTTTCTTTTTCATTTTAGTTTTGGGTTACTTTTATGCAATTCTCTAGCTTTTTTTCCTATCCTCTACCGTCCTTGTCAATAAATCATTTGTAGATATTCCAGCTTCCCAAATTTGATTACAAGGAAATGATCTGCCAAGTTCTCAAAATGCCTTATTCAACCATTGGCCACCACTGCTGGTTATATCTGAAGAAACAAGGGTTGTGTTTCACATGGGGAGAAGTGAATGTTGTTCTTCTTTTCCTTGACGAATTTGCTTGTTTATTATTTGGTAATATTGGCCTGATTTCATCCATTTTCAAAGTTTCAACTTTCAAACCACTCAAAGGGCAAGTCTATCCTGTAACACGTGATATATGGGGATGTTATATCCGTGAAATAAAAGTGAGGTTCTTATTCTAGAACCAAAAAGGCAGAGATTTATATTCTATAATCTTAATTTAAGTATCAACCATCTAAAAAGAGAGCAATGGGTTAGAAAATAGGTAGAAAAGTAGTATAAATTGAAGGTGAACCTGCATAAAAAGGGACTTTCTCACCTTCTGTGAGCATTGAAAATAAATAGTAAATTATAGTTGCTGTGATAGTATGGCCATCAAGACTAAGAGCATCTCCGTGGATGGAAAACGTATCATGACGCTGGAGGAGTTCAAGCAGTGGTTGAAGAAGTTTGATGCAGACAAAGATGGCCGGATCAGCAAAGAAGAACTCCGGAATGCGATTTACGAAACCGGGGGACGATTTGGCCGATGGAAGTGCAGGCGTGGTTTACGATCAGCAGATGCCGATGGTAATGGCTTTATTGATGAAAATGAGGTCGCCAACCTCGTTGAGTTTGCAGACAAATATTTGGGTCTCAAAGTTCTTAACATGTAATAATATTATGCTAAGTGAAAGAGGGTGTTACTGTTACTTCCTATCACTTGTGTGCTAAAGCCTGCCATGGGCAATGGTGTAAGTGTTGCTTTGACCAAAAACTGTACCTTTGGAATTAAAGGTTCTTATGTTATGCTATCTGGTTTGCAATTTAATAATATTTTAGTCAAAAATGTCAAGCTTGATTAAGAACTACTATTTCCCAGATGGTGTTGAAGTGGATTTTGGTGGGATTGTGATCAATCAAGTAAAATTTTCATGTGAAAAGGTAGCTATAAAACTCCAATATTAGATTTGCAGATTTTTAGTTTATAATTAAACAAGAAACAAACAAAACAATTAAGCTACTAAATCTATCAATCATAATAAGCAGGATTTGAATCTCTTTCACCTCCCTTTGATTCTTTGCAATGTCAGAAATTAGCCTAGAATCATCCATGTTCAAGGTTGGAAAAGATCAATTGTATCCAATTATACACATTGACAATTCAGGGAAAAAATGGTTCTAAACCGGCAGAGCAATTAAGCTGTGTCATATATATGTAGCAGATTACACAAAATTATCTGAAATTCATCAAGGTTTTATGATATTCAACATTGAAAGCAAATGTAAAGAGAGAGAGCTTGCAAAACAATGAGCCTGACAATTGGAAAATTGGTATACTCTTTCTTTTGAAGAGATTCGATGTTGGTTTTTTAATCCTCTTACTCCTTGTTGGTGCATGGCCTAATCTTCCTTTGGGTCCCTTAACCTCGCAATCTGAAATCCGATAACCTAACTTATCACTATTTCAAAGAAAAGCCGTCAGGGATCTACCTGTTAAATGCATTTGGTACGGTTTTTGCTTATCTCCATTTTTAATGACCCTTTCCGAGGATACCAACTCGGTGCAGCGGCAAAAACAAACAGAATGTTATAGATTAATCACAACTTGTCGCCCACGGTTCCGTGGATTTAGACAAGCATGAAATGTCTACAACTTAATCATAACCTTCTCTCTAACTTTTTCGGCTCTATGGGGTTTGTTTATGTTAACTTAAGAGGGAATAAAAGAATATTAGGCAACATTTGCAAAAAAGCTACTGATAAATCGAGTTTTCTTTGACTCTTAGGCAATAAAGGCCCTTTGTTTTGTTTTCAATACGCGTCTGCATGTTTTAATTGTGCCAATAATCCAATTCTCATGTTGGAAGCGATGGTATAAATTTGAGAAGCCTTCGAACACTTCTGCACTAGCAGGCAAAAACAGTGTGCAAGGAGCAGATTTTCAGGGCTTTGATTATCAGAAATGGCTATTAAAACTCGTACGTACTCCGTTGATGGCAAGCGTGAAATGACGATTGATGAGTTCACAAGATGGTTAAAGAAATTTGATGACGATAAAGATGGAAGGATAAGCAAAGATGAGCTTGCAGATGCTATAAGAGTCTCGGGAGGATGGTTTGCTAGGAGGCAGAGCAAGCATGGAATACGATCTGTTGATGCCAATGGCAATGGCTTTATTGATGACAATGAGATCAAAAACCTCGCAGAGTTTGCAGAAAAGCACTTAAATGTGAGAATTTTGTATTTGTAAAGTGTTCATAATTTCTGTCACTTCACATCCCTTTATTCTTGCTTGATAATCCTCATCTGTCCGTTGAATTGTTGATTCTGACAAGTTAATAATCCGAAATGGCTCATTGTTTACAAGTTGAATACTTCATTTTTGTCAGAAATGGCTTAAAGTACATCTTTTTCAATTTCCAGTTTTCAAGTTAATATTTATCAGCAATGACCATTATCAGAAGATAGGGAAACCTAAACCACTAGCAGCTAGTATGAAATACAGCCCTATATAAAGTGTCCACTGAAAAAGATGAGCAATGCGTTCAAAGGCTCGGAAATGGTGCCATGATTTGTCAATATATAGATGAAGAAGAGAAGAATCTGTATAAACTTAGCCTTAAAATCCCATCACTGAAAGAAACAATTGGTAAGTTGCCAAATGCTTGTTCTGATAACTATACTTACATACGCCTGTTAGAATTCCATCAAAGGAAAATACTTTTCAATTATATACATTCATCTTATATCAGCTTTCTGATATATGTTCTACAGTAAACTGGGTAGAATGAATACAATCTCCTTTGAACTAATGATGAAGATTGGATTTTTTAAGAGCAATAATAAAAAATTGACACTACCCTTTCTACCCCGAGAGTTTTAATGAATGTTTACACGTTTAACTGTTCATGGAATCACATGAATTCACTATACAAAATTACAAATCGAACTACCCTGAAGCTGAGTACAACTGAGATGAACCAACCTTTTGTTTCTATGCAAATTAAATTACTTTGGACAACTGAATGTCAGCCAGCTCTGCACTTTTAAGAGAATGGTGGAATTTCTGCCAACAGCCATGGTCTTATATAACCTGTAATTTGCCATTGCAATCTTGTTATTATAAGTTTGTAAATTTTCACGCCGAAGCTTTAATGGTGATAGCTGGTTGAATCTCAGAAGTGCAGGCAACGAGATGGAAGGTCTCTGCCTCGACTGCTATATGTCTAATATTGACTTCCTTATGGGTGAAATAAACCAATTGACACAACTCAACAGTTCTAACAATAACAAATATACAAAACTGGCATCAAAATATACCTGGACCACTCCAGAATGATCGCAGACATCATCCATCATCTCAGTATCAGAATGCTCAAGCGATATATTCTAGCTGACAACTTCATATATCAATTACAGGAAGCGGCAGTTTCCAGAAATTCCATGAATTATAATCTTCCTGTAATCAATAGAAATAAAGTGGAGCACAAAAAGTTGAGACACCCCAAAAAGGATAAAATAAAACTCGAGAACTTAGACACAATATGTCAACTAAGTGAAGGATAGAAAATCTAGAAGAAAGCAGAAAACAATTGAATCTCTTTCCATAAAAGAGTTAAAACAAAACTCAGCCTAGCTGCCTTTGCAACCATGTTTTTGAACAGAAATATCCACAAGTGGCCTAAGAATACTGAGTTTGAAGTCATAATGAGTTATAAATGGAAAAGAAAAGTAACAAAACCTGCTCAGAGGAGGCCATTGGTGGAAACATGCCATGAACAAGAGCATGAAGGGAACTATAAGATTTTGTGTCAACACGGCGATTCACAGCAACCTCACCCTGCAAACTTGAAACCATTAGAACAGAAGTTTGGTGCAGTATCATTAGAAGCATTTAATCGCCTTTCTTTAAGCATGATAGCCCTACATAGTTAGATTACCTTTGGATTAATAATGAAGATTTTCCCCTTTGGGATGCCGACCTTAAGATAGCTGATTTCATCGGTGTCTCTATTCCCAAAACCAGCATAGAATGGATTGCAATCACATGGAAACAATGCCTTGATATCCTATAAGTCAATTTATATAAAAGAACATTAAAATGTTCCTAACTTAAGACATAACTATCATCTACCTATCTAGACTGGAAATCTTTTAAATCTCTATGTATATACAAGGATATAATGAATCTAATCTAAAAGTTGTGATGCATGTTATTAAGACACATTGAAATCACAAAGAATGATGTGTTTTGAGCTAAGAACTAATTCGAGAGTTGTAATAATATGAAAATTTTTTGTTTTATAATTCAACAATTAAAATCTCATTTTGTTAAGAAGTGGAATAAAATGAAGGTTTAATAGTACCCTCAACGTTTTGTACAGAATGAAAATAAACCCTCAACCTTTAATTTTACTGTATAAACCCCTAACGTTTTAAAATAATGCAATTAAATTCAAACTAATTATAAATTTTTCAAGTAAAATAAAAAGGTTGAGGGCTTATTTTATAGTAAAATAAAAGTTTATGGACTTTTACAATAAATTTAAAGATTGAGGGTTTATGTCCATTTTGTTTAAAAATTTGATGGTATATTTGGCTATTAAGCCTAAAATAAAACATCACTCAAGACGTTGTAAATTCTATCGTACTTGCATGCAACCCATTCAACTGATTTGATTACCCATTGGGATATACATAAAAACTTGAAATGCAAGAAATGATCACGATTTATTTAACAGCAAAAATACCATATCAAAGAAGTTCTACATATCATAAGTATGTCAGAGCAGAGAACTCACCTCTAAGCACGCAATCTTGAACTCATGAGGAGCTCTTCTAATAACTGCAAAATATATAGGATGTTTCAGTCCAATTAATGTGGTTTAGAGATATCTTCTGGGGCGGAAGAGGAAGAGACAGATAAGAACAGATATCGAGAAAACTCCAATATGCTAGCAAGGTTAAAAGCATATGCTCCAAATCAGTAGCAAAAACATATTAACTACAAATGTGAAGCCCGGTTAACCTTCAATATGGTCATGCATAGTAGGCTTCTAATTTCTAACATTAAAGGCACACAATAGGAAACAGAAACAATATAGAATAGAACAAGCTTTGATTTAATTATAGCAGCTCAAAGTGATAGAACTAAACTTTGATTTCTCGTGTTGTAATTGAATATGTCATGCATCTATTTCAAAGGGTACAGCTATTGCTTCTCATCTTAGTTATTCCAGAAATGTCTTAAATCTCTCATTTACAGCCTCAAGATAATGCACCCTGTTCTCATCGATACAATGTAAGCGAATGTAAGAGAAAAAAGGCTTTTTCCTTAACCTGCGCGGGGTTGGCAATTTAGATGCTCTTTTGCCACATTTTTTTAATTTAATGTACTTGAAGAACATAACTAATGGCAATTCAGAAACAGCCTCTCCATTGATGCAGTGGGAAGGTTATGTATATATGAACCTCTCCAGAACCCATAATATGTGAGCTTTGTGAACTGTATTTGTCAATATAACTAATGTCCTAATTAGAATATGTAATGCATAATTCATGCAACAAAACCAAAAGGATAAAAAAGGATAGAAGCAATTTAGAATGGTACATGTTGCATAAGAAAAGCAAGACTAGAACAACAATCACATATCTTGCACATGAAAAGCAATCCCAGAAGATTGTTTTATTAAGCCCCTGAAATGGGAAAAGATTACCTTCTCGATATAGGGATGGAAAAAGCCCATCAGGGGAAATAACAATCGGCCCATCTGGTAAAGCCTTACCATCCTACAGATATGAAGATATGTTTGTTAAACAATTTCTCCATTTTTTTTAATGAGCAACATTGGTAAGTTAAACAAACAATAAGAGCAATGAGAACAAGAATATTTGAATTTCTTGATTCTCATTTTATAGTTAGACATAAGAAAAGCATCAAACTAGCACAGATCACCTGCTTAAGGTTGATTAAAAATTGTCTGGTGAGATATGCCTGGGATATTGCACGTGCACTTAGAAAAAGTAATT
This sequence comes from Firmiana major, assembly GCA_033439115.1. Taxonomy (NCBI): domain Eukaryota; kingdom Viridiplantae; phylum Streptophyta; class Magnoliopsida; order Malvales; family Malvaceae; genus Firmiana; species Firmiana major. Next base: position 50,341,797 of record CM065909.1, read on the forward strand.
GATACCCATTTTCCTGCAATATAAAAGAAGAATTTTGATCCATTAATGCATTAGAGTCCGTAGGAAATCTAGAAATGTTTTTCTTTCTACGATCTCAATGAAGGAAATAAGAAAACGATTGTATGCAAAGCGTTCACTACAACTGTACATGGTTCACAAACCAATGGGTTTTATGGTTGTGCAAGTAGGAATAAAGTATCATGACCTGAAAAATTAAAACGTAAGATGAAAAGTAACTTACCTTAATAGCTGAAAATAAATGTGCAACGCCTGTTTGTGACCAATCCATCCCAACCAAAGGCATGAACTGACCTAGAACATCGGATCTGTAATAAAAACATATAATTAGGGAAGCTAGAAATGACCAGAAGAAACCTTGTTTGTAGCAATTAAGAACTTAGGAAAGAAGCAGATTATAAAAGAAACCTACTGTAAAAATTTCAAGGTGCAATTCAGGTTATGTAATGCTAGCTGTCTCCACTACTTTGTGGGCCAAGAGTAGAACTATGAAAAACAAGAAGAATTCAATTTGAGAAAAGACATTTACGAATTTTGAGCCCAAGATTAAGATTTGAAGACAAAACAAAAGTATTACTCAGGTTATCCAAAGGTTATTGCTACCGCTGCATATAATAAAAAATAAAAAGGCTTGACTGAAACAAAGAACTATAGAAAAATGCAGCAGCCATAAAGCTCGAACTCCTAGCAAGTATATTTCAAATGACTGAAATGCCAGAAGTATGGACAGCCTGAAATCTAAACCATGGCCAGTTTCTTGGGCTATCAAAATCTAGCATTCTGCGAAAGGTTTTTCCTATGCACCAAATCCTTGTTATATCTTATAACTAAATCATCAAATCCTTGTTCTCTGTTTCATCCTGTCCAACAGATTAGCATCCATATCTATGTTTTGTTCTTTCTATTACATGCATCTGTTTCTCATGCAATTAACCCAAACTCAGCCCATTGATAGGATGGCTCAATTTGGATGGAGATTAACCTAAATCAACTGTGACCAAGCTTTACCACCTATGCTGAGCAACAGCTCTCAAAGCTAATTAAATTTTATCACCAATTTATTATTAAAGCCATTACACTATGAAGCATATATTTAATTATCATTTGCAACATGTGGCTGTTATCTAAAACTGACACTTAATTGCAAGAAAGAAAGCTTGATAAAGTAGAATTGAACTTTAATCAGTAGTCAATCTAAAACATGATGAAGTAGCATAACAGGGTGTTCTGCACCAGCAAATCAAAGAAAAATCCTTACTTTGTAATTGTTCCGTCAACATCTGATATTACTATACGAGTGTTCCATTTCCACAAATAGATTCTGGCATCAACCTGTCTAGTACATGAATCTGAGTGAGCACATCCAGACTACAAAAAGGATATGTAACTTCCGAAAGAATATGTAACTTCAAGTAAGAATTCAGAAAAAAAGGACCTGCTGCTTCCCTAGCATAGTGGTGGAAAATGTGAAGGTTATATGATTCATCCCATCCTTTAGATTCAATGATGCCAGCTGTTCAGAGGTTGGAGTGATTGCCCTGATCATCTTCTTCACCTGCTTGGGTATAAGCAAATTTTTATCATCACTAGCAACAGTAATGTCAGCAGCATTCTCAGCATCCAAACCTCTGGTATCAGCTGGAGCCAGTTGCACAGCCTTCCTAGACCTTGATCTTTTCAAAGAAAAAGGCCAAAGCCTCCAGCTTCCACTACGGGAGACTATGGCTTTTGATGGATCCCCCTCAATGGGATTCTCCACTTTGTCAACAGGTATCATGCCTCTCGGTTCAACTATTTCTTCACTTCCAAATGCAACCATCCCTAAAAGAATAGGGGCTGCTGCATCCCACGGAAAGTAACGGCCACCAATTCGAATAACAAGCCTATCATTCTTCACAACAGACGGACCTAAAGAACTAAATTTCTTGCTATCCAGTTTTTCAGCATCAAAAGCTTGACAGGCAGCTTCAGCTCCCATCCCTTCATATAACAAGTGTTTGCAAAGAGATATTTCTGCACAAATCACAATGCATGTCACTTCCACAATTTACAGCCTAAAGAGCAGTTCCACTTCACCAGAAAGACAGAATATTCCCTCTATGTTTAATTAAAATCATAACAAATAGTATGTTGTACTTCAGCACAACTCTATGGACTTATCCATCATGTAAAATAATTAATTTTTTGAATGGTTTTCCACTCTCTTTTTGCATAATATAAGACTAAGAAATATACTTCAATTCAGGGCATTCCGCAAAATGTAAAAAAGCAATGTAAAGTATAAACTCAACAAGCGTAAGAATACATGAGAACCAAGTTCTCTTGTTTATCAAAGAAAGAAGAAGAGAAAAAGAAAACCAAGTTCTCTTACCAACAGCAAGATTGTAAAGAGTATTTTTCAGCTTCACCGAAGTCTCACTCTCCTCACTACTAGACCTTTCATGTGCTAATGGCTGTTTCTCATTGGCATCTGACCTTGAATCATCTTTCCTGAGCGATGTCCACTTCATGGTTTCAGAATTTAAGTCCAGAGAACGGCTTACAGGACGATGGTTATTTGCATCAAACTTGGCAACAGGAGACCACATATTAGGAAGTGATTCCACCTGCCACCCGATTTTCTCACCAGCTACTCTATGATTTCTAGAAATACTAATAGGATTAGAGATAATCCTTGACTTTTCTACAGAGTTTTCCAGATCAGTTGATGGATTCTCCTGAACAAACTTGTCAGGATTTAAATATGACTCATTATTCACATTACATAAACCATTTACTGCTTCATTTTCAGTACAAATTGAAGGATAAAGATCTTTATTTACACAATCTGGCTCACGGAGTTTGAGTTCATCAAGGTCACTGAAAAGGAAATGTTCATCTTCTGAACTCTCTGACGGTGGAACACTTCTCTTTGGGTCACTATCACCATAGGAGTTGTGAGAATCACCAACAGACTCCAAAGAAGGATGGAGAACATCCCTAGTATTTTTCTCATTTTCAAATTGATCAACTAAATCACTGGCTGTGGAAGTGGTGTGATTGCCCTGTGACTTCTTTTCTTCCAAACCAATTACAGGGTCAACACTGACCATTTGACAGTAGGATTCTGACATTGTTAATGCCCCTCCAGAATCCAACTCCATGTCCTCCACTAGGTTGAGAACTGTAACCTGATGAAAACCATCTAATACATCAGTTCAGCAAGATCTTTTAAAATATTATTCAAAGAAAAAACTTAGGTTCAATATCGTTTTAATGTAGTTCAAAGCAGTTTTGTTCCTTAAAAAGTGTATGCATCATAAATAAGTTGGAAAAATACTCTTATCCTTAAAATTATAGTTTGTTTAAAATGTCTCTTGCAACTAAATAAAAACGTGTTGGATGAGAGTTCACTCTTCACCTCAGGAACTAGCTCTGTTGTAACCAGTGTTTCAGCATGAATATGTACTTTTTCATTTTCTACTTCAGAAAGGGACAGTGTTTGATGAGTTAGTTCACCGGAACCATCCGATGTTATTACTGAGCTTTCGGATGTTTCGCTGTAAACAAAAGATTGAAGACCGTCCAAAATATTCTCCTTATTGGAAATTCCAGAGACTGGTGAAACAATATTCCTTCCATTATCAGACAGTTCTTGATCAAACGGCTTGTCCGTACACGCTTCTGGCTTATATTGACTTCGTAGATCAGGACCACTCATCCCTGAGATAGCACCAATCTCATTCTCATTGGTCCCAACACTATGATCATCAATAGTTCCTGAAATATTGGCTGTTTCTTTGCACTCATCTTGCATAGAACCTTCACTTAATGAGGAGGTTTCAACAATCTGTTGGTCCGTGCTTTCACAAGACACTTGTAGGCTAGCTTCCTCAACACAATACTCAGGGTTCTCAAGGCCAGAATGAGAACAGCTGATCTTCTGCTTGTTGCTGAAGTCAGTTTCCTCTAGTAATGTCTGGTGAACAATACTATTTTCCTCCTTATCATGTAAAGAAGATTGAAACTGGTTTTCTTCATCATTATTCTTTTCCTCCTTATCATGTACAGAAGAGTGAAAATGGTTTTGTTCATCATTAATCTGTGTATCCTCTTCAGAAACTTTATTGTCCAATGCATCTTTTGCAGAAGAATATCGGGAATAATTATTATTTGATCTATTAGAGGCGAGATTGGTGGACCACTTCACCTCCAACAGGTCAGCAGCAATCTCAGCACGTTCCAATGAATCTAACCTCATTACACCAGCACCATCAACACCCTCCCCGTAATCATCCTCCTTTGTTGACCTCTGTCCAAAAACAAGCCCAAATATCCGTGACCTTCGGGAACTAGTCCTAGCCACAACCTTCCCATTGCTCACATCAACTTGACCCATGGAGTTTGATTTACCAGCAGCATAGTTGCAACTTTTGGACTTCATTGGCCTCCTATTACCGGGGGATGGCTCATCTGTCTCATCACCAGAAGAAAAAGGAAATGGAACAGCTTCAGATTCCCCTTCTTCACCATCCACCTCCCTGAGAAAGTAGGCTTCCCCTTTATGATCAAGAAACATGTGGAAATTCGCTTCAACGCCATTAACACAGATGCTAACCACTTTTTCCCTAGTCTTTAAAACCCCTTGAAACTTACCAAATCGAACATACCAAGGCGATGATTTGAAGCTCCCATCGGGTTGCTCCACTACAATTATATCCACAGCACCACCAAAAGGATGAAAGGGACCAGAAACAGTATATACACCGCGAGAGATATAGCTTCCTAGCCTCCCCACCGCGTACATCCTCCTGACTTTGAATTTCTAAAACCACCCAGATCTCATATACTTAAATATCAACCATAATCCAAAATCCTGATAGATAGATAGCCCTTGACAAGTGGGATTCAGGAAATCTCACTGGAAAAGTCTAGAGCTTTGAAATCTGCAAAAACCCAGATTATAAAATCTCAAATCTCAATACATAATTAAAGAATCCCAATCAATCGAAAGAGAAAACACTGATGTTTTTTCAGCTTAAGAAACAAGAACGCACCACTTAGAAAGAGACAAAACCTCTTTATAAAAGATAAATGTAAACTACAGATAGACACAAAAACGTATAGATTTGGGAATTGTTCAATGTACAGTAACTAAAAAATAAGAAGCAAACAAGAAAAGCATTAATCAAACCAAACTAGAAAAAACAGCTGAGAAACTCTCTCTTACTCTTGTTTATGAGCGTGTTCCTCTGCCTCAGTTGTAAATTCAACGCAAATAACAAAGGGAAAAGGAAACAAGAAAACAAAAAAGAGACGTGACCAAGCAAACTAAATAAAAAAATCAACCGCTAAAAAGATAAGGGCAGTTAAATGGAATTAAAGCATATTCGTTTTGGAATGTACCCATAGTTTAGTGGCAAGTTATTTATCGTTAAATTCCCAATTTATTTCTCTCAAAAACTAACAACATGGAACAGATAATGAAATACACCTGGGAAAAGAGAAAGATTTAAGCTTGAGAAAGAGGGAGAGAGAAACAGCCAAGAGAGACCAACAGTATCGCGATCTTGACAGAGAGAGATTTTGTTTAGTGTTCGCTTCGGAAATGTCGAGATCGAGAGAGAGAGAGAGAGAGAGAGAGAAAGAAAGAAGAGAGATGACATGTCAGTAAGAGGTTTGAGTTAGGTTACGTGTAAAGAGTGTTACAGTACTTTCTGTCCACACAACATTCCAAACGTAAAACATGTCATGGATGGATTCATGGATGAAGATAACGTCCTTTAAAAAAAAAAAAAATTAAAAAATCGAGCTTGAAAAAGATGAGGAAGTCGGTTTGGGTGGTTTGGACCGAACTCCTAGAAGCTATTCCTTTGCAAGAAATGGGATAATCGCAATTTCACAATAGAATCAAAATCCAGGGAAAATGTTAACTCTTGTGATTAACCAAAAAAAGAAGTTTCAGAGTGGAAGATGAGGTGTATCGCAGTTGGTCCATTAGTTGTCGGGACCTCTGATTTTATTTCAATTAATTAATCATAATAAATTTATCTGTTGCATGTACCTTTGTTATTAACGAAAATGGACGTTCACATTACTAATGTCCTAGCACATTAGGTTTAGTTGGCTGTGTTACTTGGTCTTTTTTTGAACCTTTAAAATTTTTTTTAAACAATTACATGAAAAATTATAATTATAATAGAATATTATATTTATAATACTTATAAATATATAAAAGTTGCTTTAACTCAACTAATTAAATTAAAAAATAATTATATTCATTAATTAAAATCAGAGGAATTAAATCTAAAATATCAAAATTTCAAAATTTTATCTTTATCACAAAGTTCCATTGGTTGCACCTTTATAAGTTAAGATTATTTATTATTGGGAGGATGAGTTGGTGCTTTTAATTATTATCCTAAGTAGGAATGAGGTATGCCAAATTTTACTTTTAATATGTTAAATCAAAAAAAAAAATTAGTTTATTCAGTTATGTTTATAAAGTAACATTTGACATATTTGAAGTTCAAATTCTGTACGTAACATTTCTCTAATTTACGGCTTCATTTTTTTTTATAAAAATTTGTTGGTATGCTAGCTCCTCCTAATTATGCATACAATATATAGTAATCAAAAAAGTCCTTGGAAAATAGAGGAAAAAGCATACAAATAGGACATGGGTCCATCCTGATTAATTTTATCAATACAATCTTACAAAATATTTCAAAAATAAAATTTTAAATATATCAAACTTACGTTTAAAAAAAAAGTTTAATTTACGTGTAAATATAAAGTTTAGGATAATCACGGATCAAATCTTTTCAATGATTAGTAGATACTAGAAGCATTAGACATTGCTGGCTGTCGCTGGCCAAACTTTTGCAAACTGCTTCCTTTGTCTCGCCCTTTTAAGGATTGACGATGGATTAACAAGTTGGCTTAGTTTGTCCAAAATTGGCAGCTAAGACGAAAAGTGTGAAAGCAAAGTATTTTATGTAAGATTTATTTTAAGGATTTTATGTGAAAATTAGGTCTTCAATACATACAATAATAATCGATAAACGTATATTTTTCAGCTGACATAGTTGAAACTTGAGTTGATGACATGATTGACAAGTATTCCTCTTCTACTCCTCTCCACAGGTGGCTCTCAATGGGTAGATATCGAACGAACAGAAACGATGAGGAAACTTAGCCATATATTTATAATAACCCTTTACTAAAACCTTAATGACCCCCCATGAAGGGCTTATAGAGTTTTAAGGCTTACATAACCACTTTGTCACATTAACCCAATAAGATGTGTAAAACTCATATTTAACATGATCACAATAGCTTGAATTGAGTTTACTTGCATGTTTCATACCAAGACTAAACTACCAGCCCATTTTTATTAAAACATAAAATTGTCAATTAATATTAGTCCACAGCAGAATATTTCTAACATTCTCCCACTTTGACAATATTAATTGGGGTTATTTAATTTTAAAAAAAAATTAATTTTGAAAACAAGACTCTAAGCTGATTGACTTTATTTTGATGTGGTCACGATTTTAAGAACCATGTAGTCCTTGAAACATTATCTTAAAGATCTCGTTTGATATGACCAACTAATATCGAATTATGACTGTGATTGCGCCCTTTACTGACGCAAGACCAATTCATGGTTACAGATATCAGTGATCATATCAATAATGGACTCAGTGTAACTGTATAGTAAGAAAATAATATCCATGGTGATTACATTAATTTGTGTTATTTTCTTGTCAATCCTCAAAGATTTCTCCAATCTTGCCGAAAAACTTAATGGCAAGTCGACAAGAAGAAATCTCCATGGTACTTGGATCCGCCCAAAACTTAATGGCATCCAGATTTCGTATGTCTCATCATCCTCGAGATTTTCATAATGGTATCATTTACCGAGACATACATTCAATATAAGGATTAACTATACAAAATCCTCAAATATACATGTACAAAAATTCATCATAACAATACATTATACAAAACAATAATAACACTCAATTAATATATCAAGCAAAATATCATGTAAGTGTTCTAAACATGAAAGTAAATATAAGTGTTCAAACGTTGATCACACCCACTGAACTAGTATATCAAAAGACTCTAAAATACTCATGTTCTCAACATGCTTACTAAACACAGCAAGTCTTAATCCCTTAGTTAAAGGATCAACAATCATGTTATTTGTGTCAATATGCTCAACAAGAATGTCACTATTTTTCACTAGATCTCTAACGTTAAGATATTTTTAGTGAACAAGACAATAGACCTATTGTTACAATAGATCTTAAGTGGTCTAGAGATGGAGTCAACAATTTTGAGTCTTGAGATGAGGTTTTTAAGCCAAATAGTCTGCGTAGCAACCCCATAACATGCAACAAATTCAGTATGCATAGTAGAAGATGTCAAAAGTGTCTGCTTGACACTTTTTCAAGACAGCTCCACCAGCCAACAAAAAGACATACCCAAAAGTGGACCTTAAGTCATCTTGGCATCCAACAAAATCAAAATCTGTATACCCAACTATTTCAAGATTATCAACTTTTCTATATACTAACATGTGATTATTCATTTTCTAACTGATATCTCATGACCTTCTTAGTAGCAACCTAATGATTCATACCGAGATTAGATAGATATATACCAAGAACACCGACTACAAAGGTATGTCTGGTCTAGTGCAAACCTGTGCATACATGAGACTCTCAATTGCACTAGAATAAGGTATCTTCTTCACGGATTCTCTCTCTAAATGATTCTTTGGACACTGACTGTGATTAATTATGTTACCTTTCACCACATGCGTGTTTCCAGCTTTACAATCCTACATATTAATTCTTCTGAGCACACGATCAATGTAAACTCTTTGACAAAGTCCCAATAAATTTCGAGATCTATCCCTGTGAGTCCCAATGAAGATTTTCCAAGATCTTTCATATCAAAAGCTTTGGATAACAGTTGTTTAGTCTCATACAACAATCTCACATTGTTACATGCTAGCAAAATGTCATCCATATATAAAATAAGAAATATGTACTTACTCCCACTGATCTTGAGGTATATGCATTCATCTACTTTGTTATTTTCAAAACCTATGGAAATAACTATCTCATCAAATTTTATGAACTACTGTCAAGATGCTTGCTTAAGGCTATAAATGGATTTCTTAAGCCGGCACACCAAATGTTCTTTCCTTGGCTCCCAAAAACCTTCAGACTGCTGCATATAAACTTCTTCTTCAAAATCACCATTCAAGAAGGTTGTTTTCACGTCTATTTGGTGAAGCTTCAAGTCAAAGTGTGCAACCAAAGCCATGATGACTCTAAAGGAATTCTTAGAAGAAACTGGTGAGAAGGTTTCATTATAATACACACATTCCCTTTGATTAAATCCCTTAGCCATCGATCTAGCTTTAAATCTTTCAATGTTGCCCTTAGAGTCTTTATTGGTCTTGTACACCCATTTACAGCCAATCGGCTTACATCCCTTCGAAAGCTCAACAACTTCTCAAACTCCATTTTATGCCATCGAATTCATCTCATCTCTCATTGCATCAACCACATGTGGGATTGAGGACAACTTATAGCATCATCATAAATCATAGGATTCATCACGTGCCCTATCATAATCATTTTCCCCAAAGTAAACAATATAATCATTTGAAACAACAAATCTCCTTTGCCTAGTGGATATTCTTATAGGCACTCCAATTTCAACACTTTGATCTTGAGGAATATAAGCAGGATTCACAGGATTCATACCTTACTCCCGATTGTTAGCTACAACATCAACATTACATGTATCATCACTATGAGAAGCAGGTAGAGGAATGATAACATGCTCAACAGGCTCACTTTCACCAAAATTTTGAACTGTAACATCATTATCAGGGATATCAAACTCTATAAATTTGGTCATTTGTGACTCCACAATTTTAGTTCCACGTGTAGAGCAGAAAAATCGATATCCTTTAGAATATGTTGGGTACCCTATGAAATAGCAACTAGTACTCCTAAGTTCAGTCTTTCTTTTAGTGGGGTTATAAATTCTAACCTCAGCAGGACAACCCCAGACTTTGAAATAGTTTAAACTAGGTTTCCTATCAGTCCACAACTTAAATGATGTTTTAGGAACAAATTTAGATGAGATTCTGTTTATGATGTACGAAGCAGTTTTAATAGCTTCACCCCAAAGTGACTCGGGAAGTTTAGTCCTACTCATCATGCTTCTCATCATATCCTTTAGGGTGTGATTCCATCTTTTGACCACGCCATTTTGTTCAGGACTACCGAGCATGGTATACTGAGCAACAATACCACATTCCTGTAGGTACTTGAAAAACGGTCTCATATATTGTCCAGTTGTGTCATGCTTGTCATAGTACTCACCACCTCTATCAGACATAACAATCTTGATGACTTTATCTAATTGTTTCTCAACTTCAGTTTTGAAAATTTTAAGTTTCTCAAGTGCATCAGATATTTCGACAATTAGGTATATGTAACCATAACGAGAGAAGTCATCAATAAATGTAACAAAATACTTGTTACTACACAAAGTAGAGGTATGAGGTCCACAAACATCAGTGTGAATGATCTCTAGAAGTTCAGAACTATGTGTTGCACTAGTCTTTTTGGTTTTAGTCAATTTACCCCTTATACAATCAACACATGTGTCTAAATCACTAAAATCTAGAGGGGGTAATATTTCATCTTTTATTAATCTATTAACTCTTTCATTTGAGACATGGCCTAACCTTTTAACCCACAATAAGGAAGATTTCTCTTTGATGAACGACTTTTTAGACACTGTATTTTCCACATTCATGCAACTATATTCCTTAGTAAAAGTCAAACATAATCTATATAGATTATCAATTAATATAAAATTTCTCATAATTTTAGAGTTCAAATATAAATCAACCTTTCCATTTCCAATGCCAAACTAATAACCTAATTTGTCCAAAACAGAAATATAAATTAAGTTTCGTCTAAACGACGGTACATAGAAAACGTTTTCTAAAACAAACTGAAAACCTGACTTCAAGTTTAAACTAACTATTCCTACAAATTTAACTTCTACTTTAGCATTGTTTCCTGCTCTAACCTTTGACTTTTTTTTACTTGGCTTCCATTTGTTTATGACCTTACAACGTAATAGTAACATGAATAGTTGTACCAGTATTAAGCCACCACGTATTAGGTGGAGCACTAACAAAATAGGATTCAAAACAAACAAGGGCAAGCGAATTACTTTCTTGACTTTTTTTTTCTAGTTTAGATTTGAGCTTATTACAATTACGTTTCATGTGACCCTTCTTCTTGCAATAGAAACACTTGATATCTTTCTTAATGACAACATTGGGACCTCTACCTTCTTGGTTTGATTACTACCATGCCTTTTATGATACTAGACTCTATTAGAAACATTGGACTTGAAATTCTCAAGTCTCTTAGGAGTTTTGGCAAAGCGTGGTTTGGAATGGATGGTTAACATGTCACTCTCACTCTTTTCTTTCTTGAGTTTTTTTCTTCCTTAGAAACACATTTAGAAATAAGATCATTAATGTTCCAGAGGTCATTCATAGTATTATAAGCTGTTTTGATTTAGGTAAACTCAGTAGGTAAGATATTCAGGATATGGTGGACTATGAATTTGTCAGGGAGGATTATGTCATGGGATTTAAGTTTGGATTGAATGTAAACCATCTTCATGATAAAATTTCTAACCCCAACAACACTGTCATACCTGATACTCATTAACTCGTTCATAAGGTTCTCAGTCTTAGACTTGCTTGATATCTTCTATAACATTATAAAGCTTCTTGTCATTTTCAATAGTATCCAAACCACTCAACAGGTGCTCAGAGACAGTCCTCTTATGGTGTACAGACACATGTGATTCGCTCTATCCCACTTTTTCATAAAATTTCTTTTGTTCAATGGTGCTTTCGTCAGATAGAGGAGCAAACTCATCAACACGCAGGGCTATGTCAATCTCAACCATCACCAAGGGATAATGCAAATCCTCATCCCATTTCTTAAAATTGGATCCATTTAGAACCTCGATAATAGCTAGAGATTTATCTACGGTGACAGTCACAATTTCAAAATAAAATGCAACAATCATACATTAATGGGCAATTATGGGATAAGCAAACAACATAATTCATTATATTTCAACTATAATTGAAAAGTCCAGGTATATCACTACAAACTCCCTTTTGGGCAGAGAATGTAACATACTAATTGATACTTTTTTCATAAAGCTAATACAAGGATATCCAAGTTTTAAAAGCCTATCCCCTTTGGGCAGATAAACTTTTTAAACTAATATATAAATCATCTTAATACTTTATGTGTATCTGAAATTACTTTATACAACTACCCGTTTAGGCAGGCAATTGCATAAAATAATTCATAACAATTTCGTATCCTTTATGATCAAGTAAATAATTTCATTAATATCAACAAATGAGCCACTTTGACAGTCAACCACTTATATCAATTAATGAAAAATTTAATCAATCCGAGAATATTGTAATTACCCAAATCAGTGCTTGCATACTTAGTTGAATGTATGCAAAAAATTATTCCAAAAATGAAATACTAGATCCAGATATATTTCATTAGATCCAAAACAATATGTGTTGCATTATAATTGAGGGCTCTAAGTCTTAACAAAAATTCTATTGTCATTATTATTATTTATTTTTTATGGATTGATATAAGCTGAGAGTACAAAATCTAACCATCTATCTAGGAAGAGTACATACTTCCTAAAGGTTCAGAACAATCCCTTATATTTTGTTATACAATAAAATCACAGAAAATTTGTGCACAACATTTAATAATTCATTAAATAAATACTAACATAAATAACAAATATTTAACATTATTAAAAAATTACAAAAATATCATGAAAATTTATAAAATAAAATTACAAGCATAATAGAGAAAAATGGTGGCCGAAAACTCCATCTGCCACAAGTGCCACTACTAGCACGTGGGGCTTGCGACTCACTGTATAGTGACCTACTTCCTTTTGTTGGGTCTGTTTGACTCGACTGCTATGTTATTTAACCCAAACGGGTTTGTAAGATATTCCAACCTTTTTTTTATACGATTTTTCATGTGTCTTCAACAAATTAAGATTACCTAAATTTAATTAAAGTTATTTCCTACCAAGCCCATGTCAAAAACATAATGAAACCTTAAAAAAAAAAATAGCAAACAATATCATCAAAAGTTTATGATATAAGAGCCGTTGTTAACCCGTTTTGTTTTCTTTTAAAATTGATCAATTACAACTGAGATTAACATAACCAGAACACATTAACTCATTCTAATTCTTTCATAATCAGGTTTCATAATTGGGTCAAGTTTTTAATTATTTTTATCACTAATCACCTAATTTACAGAATAAATTTACTTAGATTTGGGGTCCTAAATTCACATAAACCAAGCTCTGATATCAAATGTAAGATTTATTTTAAGGATTTTATGTGAAAATTAGGTCATCAATACACACAATAATAATCGATAAACGTACATTTTTCAGCAAATATGGTTGAAACTTGAGTTGACAACATGATTGGCAAGTCTTCCTCTTCTACTTCTCTAGATGTGGTTCTCAATGAGTAGATACCGAACTAACAGAAGCGAATAAAAAACTTAGCTATATATTTATAATAACCCTTTACTAAAACTCTAATGGTCTATCCATCAAAGATTTATAGAGTTCTAAGGCCTACAAAACTACCTTGTCACATTGACCTAATAGGATATGCAAAACCCACATCTAACATGATCATAATAACTTAAATTAAACTTACTTGCATGTGTCATTTCAAAACTAAACTATCAATCCATTTTTATTAAAATATAAAATTGTCAATTAAGATAAGAGTGTGAAAGCAAAGTACTTTATGCATGAATGGTGTTAGGCGAGTCATTGTCTTGTTCCATCTACTTGTCAAATGTCAGGATTTTTAAAGTGGTAGGTTAATTCCTAATGCATATGCACGTACCAGTATTCAAATTGCTTCATCGAAGCTTCAAAGTTAAACATTTTCCCGTGGAGGCTACTGTATATACTTGAATATATTCATACCAATTACTCCTATTTTCAACAATTATGAGCAAATATTAAAAGGAAATTAAGTTGAGTTTCTAGATTTGATTTAGACTATGCCTTACACGGTCAGTATTCAAATCTTGACTCGAAATATTTTTTTCATTATCATGAAAAAAAGGTCATTGATTAAGCAGACAAAAACAATCAAGTCAACGTGTAGGATAATATAAATATAAGATGTTACCCTTTATTAAAATTTTAATTTCTAATGATTTTTGGTAAGGTAATATTTGTTTTATACCTTACAAAATACTAACAATTTTTAAAGTTCAAAGTTTGGAAAAAAGCATTATTAATCTTAACAATTTAAAAATAAGAGTAATAAACTCAGAAACCATGTAATTTTTTTAAAGAATATTAATCCGAATACTTTATTTCAATAATCAAAATTTAAACCCTACCCATCTCAAATATTAATATTAAAAAATGGCTTGTGAATTTTGGGTTTCGCCCAACCCAGCCAGTTCATAAGTAGCTGGCTCCTTTGACCTCTTAACACCAACAGTATTGAAGCTAAAGCCCAACTAAAAACATAGCTTTGAGCCCAAGATAGCCTTGGTCAGCCTAGCTAGCCTGAATACAAGCACTCAAAAAAAGCATGGAAATATGGAACTTTCACTGTTGGTGATACCGATACATATACTTTGAATTTTTTTTTTCCGAGATCATAAGTTCCTAAGTCTTAAAATCGATTTCAACAAGTAAAAGTAAATTTTTTTAAATATTTAAATAAAATTTAAATTTTAAAATCTTCATTATTAAAATTGATTTACTTAATTATCATTTTTAATATGAATAAAATTAATTTTAAACCATAAAATGACAAAAATACTAACAAAAAAAAAAAAGTTGTCTAAGCCTTTAGCTCCATGTAAACATTGTAAACCAAAGATGGTGGTTCGATGGAGCTTTGGATTGTTGTGGGTTTTTGTATCTTGTGCTTCAACTCATCAGTTTTGAAATCTGTGGTCGACAGCTATTGTTATTTTCTGATGTGAAGGCCTTGCAATAATTAAAGCGTCCCACCCTTTTTCTTGGTATCAACTGCTATGTCAGAAAGTTTTCATTTCTTCTAATGTGTTTATCAGAGAACACAAACACAAAGAGAAAATTTTTTCTGATCTTTACAAAGATTGAAATACAAGAAGAAAAGAAAGAAGGGTTGAGGAAATGCAAGAGAATAAAGGTTGAATAAAAAGAAATAGTTAAGAAGAATTTGCTTGGTCAAATGGAAATCTTCCATGAAATTTTCTCGAACACTTGTTTAAAAGATTTTTGAAGATATGGAATTTTCTGTTGGTCCAATGAAATAGACACATCATAAGATCACAGCAATCTCAATGTCTCTTTCAGTACCCTTATAATTGATGGGAAATTATACCACACACAATCAGGTGCTAGCTCCTTTGCTCTTATTTGATTCAGGTTCATTGAATTTTGTTACAATAACTTTCTTCTGGAAAATTAAAATGTAACAGAAAATCCAGGAAACATTAGAGACAATCTGATTTTGTTTTGTTTCTACTTCTTTTGTTGGCTGTTTTTCCAGCTTTGTGTTCAGGAAAAGAAGCCACATTGCATGGAATAGAATGCATGGTATAATTTTATATGCCAGCTGTGGAAGATATCATGATTGTTTAGAATTCCAATCATGGGAGTTTATTTCTTTTTTCTTGAGCCCTGCAGCTATCACCTTCTTGTGGGGCTTTTTTTTTCTTCCTGTTTGAGAAAAGGAATTCCTGGCATGGTCAATTCCATGATTTCAGATAATCATCCTGTATCTAAAATCTCAGCCATAAAATAATAGTTTTAACTAATTTAAGCAATGCATTGCATGTGTGTAAACTCATGCACACATACTCCAAAAAGATTATCTTCTCCCTGGAAGACCTTAGCCACCTTTTTCTGCCTTTCTAGACTGTGTAGCTTTGGCGTGATGATGGAAATTAACCAACATGGAAAAGCACTTCCATTTCCATATATGAGTGCGTTTTGATCACCTGGTGGATAGAAATATATCATATAAAGATGGCCCTGGAAAAGAAAAAAGGGAACTCAGTCAATGGCTGCCATCATTACAATCTATCATCGTCTGCATCATCATCATCATGGGTTTTTAATTGTAAGACTGCAGGCTGTAGCACTCAAATGAATCATGTCTTTGATGTTAAGCTCCACATTGTTGATAGCATATATGCAAATGGCATTGTACTTGGTACTTTTGTGAAATTCTGAAGCTGTCAAGTCCCAAGTCCCAAGTCCCAAGTCCCTCAGGCCTTTTCAAACCCCCATTGATACCACTTCTTTCTTTGGCACCTACAACCAGAAATGGCTTTTGTTCACTTTTGATTGCCTTTTCTTGTAGGGACTGAAGATTGAAAGTCACCGTGCTCTTTTTAGCTTTACTCCTTCCCCTACTTGCAGCAGATACTAACTTTGCCTTTTCATGTGAGCACTTACAAACACTGTTTGTTTCTACTGAAAGTGTTAAAGAAAGAAAATTTTCAAGGAAATGAACAAATGAAAAATGGTAGGTTTGGTGATGATATGTTCATCTTTCTAGTATAAATTTTGTCACCTTCGGTCTGTGCTGAGGTTTTATCATTCTAGGTTTTTGGTTGAAAAGTACATGACTCGGCATTTCAGTAGAAACAAGAAGAGCTTACCAATAATCACAATGTTTGAATCGATCATAAAATGGATTATGAAATGTATTAAATACTAATTTAAGAGTACTCACTGAAATGCTCTACTACACTTTATTAATTTAATGCAGCTAATGAATCATGTGAACAGATCTTTGAATCCTCATCAAATCTTTGACATTCAAATTGTTACTTGTCACCAAACTATGACATACTGCACAGTAAAGACAAGAAATGCACCAGTTTTTCATTTTAAGTTTAGAAATCTGTTAAAGAAATCTTCATTTTTTTAAAACTAATTTCATACTCCTTTACATGTACCATTTTTGTACACTAGCAAATGTAACTATATATGTAGTAAAAGAGTAATATAACTTGTAGAAGTTGAATAATATGAAAAACAAAAATTAGCTGCCTAGCAGTTAAGTTTGTCTTCCCCTCTAATGGAATTCTTGCAATGAGCAATTGCAGCTTGAATTGCAGCCTGCAACTCTTCCATGGTGCTGTCACTGGTTGAAGAAGGAAAACCTGTGTTGGCAACAAGAAGACCACTATTTGTAGGAGATGTCCTCATTGAAGCAGGAGCTGAATATTCTCCTCTCCTTCCTCTCAACTGTTGCTTTTTGTTTCTCAGACTTAAGTTACCTGAAAATGAATAAGCTTGACGGTGGAGATGTAGATTCTCTCTCCTTCCTCTGAAGAACAACAATGGCCGAACCATCCTGACGTACCTCTTTACCACATGACTTACGTCGAATCTCATCTTTTTCTTGTGCTTCTGTTTTTCTTCTGTTTCTCTAACGTCACGCCCTTTTTGCCATCTTGGTAAACCGAATAAAGAGAAAGACTTGGACTTGTGCCTGCCTTTTGCTTCAATGTTGCTAACCTTGTCATGGTTCTTGTTGCTGCTGATGTTGCTTCTGATATTGCTGTCGCTTTTGCTACAATTGCTGATGCATTTTTCAGATTTTTGGTCATCTAACAACTCTCTCCCGGGAAGGGTGAAGCTGTCCAATGAAGTTGTAGAGGAACGTGGAGATACAGGGAGGTGAGAAAGGAGGTGGAGGGGGAGCAAGTGGCCATGGAAGAAAATGTCATCTGCTGGAGACAAATCGATGGCAATTGAAGGTGGGGTTTTGTTTTTATCGGGGATTGTATTGGAGGAAGAGTGGACAGAGATTGCGAAAGAGAATTCATGAGAAGGAGAGGAAGATGCTGAAGGAGGTGAAGCAGGGGATATTGATGACTGCTGCTTATCTGCTGAGCCTTCTCTATTGCCATCTTCAAGTTTCCTGTCTGCAACTTTCTCCCTGGTCTTCTGCTGCTGATAACCATCCATGATTGTAATCAAGCTACCTTCAAGGACTGATTCCGTATCTGGAATTCTCTTATTTTTCTTTCCTTTTGGGTTGGTTTGATTCTAAATTACCAAAAACTTTTTGAGAGAGTTGAGGATAAGAAGATTTGAAGGCAGTGGGGAGAGAGAGACTGTTGGTATTTTGGACAAAATGCGACATATATTTGGTTACTTTTTTGCATTATTCTTCAGTAGAGAAAAAGGGCGTGGTGTGGTGTGGTGGCCTGGTGAGATGATACATTTAGCAGTATGTGTCAAAAGGGTTGGTGGGTCCTTGTCAAATCCAACAGCTTCTGAAACTGCTGATTGAAAGAAATTTAGATCACAAACATCCAAATTTGCCCACAACAGGCAGATTGGAAATTGGAATGGCAATGCAAAACTTTATTCTTGGCTATGTGTCTCTCTCCCGCACTCTACATATTTACGCGAGTTGCTTGTTCTGCCAATGAGAAAGCCGAGGAGGCAAAAAAAAGTGGCCATGTTAACATGATGCACAGAAATATGTGCATTCATTTCAAGAGGAATCTTAGAAAGCTGGGATTGGAATATATTTAACCTAACACTTTTAACCTTTCATTGTTGCCTGAAATAAGAATAACCTATCAGTATCTTCTCTTTTGCACTCAAAGTTACCGTGGGAAGGTTTTTTGAGTTACAGGAGATTTAAACATGCTCATCTTGACGAGGAAATGATGTCATTCAACGAATTGAAAGGTCTGAGCCGAGGCTTCACGCCCAGGGGCTGTGGAGTTAAAAGCTTTTTCAAGTCTTAAATGTTTAAGTCCGAGTCTACTTCCCTTTCTTAATCATGTTTACCTACATCTATACAAGATTTTTCTCTTTGAATGGACCCGATTTGACACACCACTTTCAATATTTTAAGCTTATTTTGATCATTTATCGGTTTGGGTTTACCAACCAATGAGATGGGACTGGTGTCATAATCCATAATTGGAGTTGAGAGTTGAATTCTTAATCCTCGTGTAGGTTTGGTTTGAAGAATTTAAATGTACTGTGTGGTCTAGTTCTGTAAAAATGCAAATGATTTCAATGTTGGGGAGGGAGAAGACGACCCCACCATTGACGTTTGATCATGTACTCAATTAGCTATGACAGGCAAATTGCAAAGCAAAGCAGCGTTCGTACAACTACAAACTGCAAAGGTTTTTATTCATCAGTCTATTTGAGAATATAGACTAGGGAGAGGAAGAACCATGTGCTGATGGGTCTATTTGATGTTGTGACAACGAGTTAGAAGCGTCGGATTAAAGATCAGAGGGTGTTGAATGTGGTGTAATCAGAAAGATGGATTGTGGGGAGAGATGGAATGGAAGAAAAAACTTTCACGGTTAGGTGAGAGTGTAGACCCACACACACGTGTAGAAAGTGGTCCTTCCAGCACAGACTGCCAGTGCCCATGAAGGAATTTTGTTCATTTAGTTAAGGTCAACATCTCAATCATGGAGGCATTATTTTGGTGGACTGACTCACCTTCGCCACTTGAGCCACTCAAAATCTTACTCTATTTCTCCAAAGATAAGAAGGAAACGAAGGCAGAAGAAAACAGGACATAAAACAAAGATTTCACCTTCAAAACCCATATAAGATCCTTGAGTGGGGAAGCTCTCCCTTTTTCTGCTTTTGCCGCTGGCCACTCAATCTCCTTCGAAGACACAAACAGTCAACACTTCCCAACTCTCTCCCTCTCTCTATGCATATATGGATTTTCTATATCTTATTATCAAATAATGCGATCCTTCGGATTTTTTTCTCTATGCAAAGTTTTCATTTTGAAATCCTTATTGTTTTACATACATACATACATACTTTTATATATATATATATATATATATATATTATCAAACAAACCGTGCAACCAAGTTAGAGATCATGCGTTGTGATCCTTCAAAAACTCCCTATTGTTTTACATATATGATCACTAATCTCCCTCTATTTCTCTTCTTTTCTCTCTTTCCCTTATTTTTGCTTATGTGTGTATATATATATATATTGATTTCTAAATTCTAATGTGAATAATGAGGGAAGTTGGGAACTTGCCTTCTTAAAGAACTTGGATGGTACAGAGACAAGAGGACATGGATAGCGAGTTCACGTGTATCTTGACTAGAGTCAACATCCTCCAGCCAAGGAAGTGCCTACTCGTCCCCACAGCAAGCAAAGCTGGTCCCGTGCACAACATATCTAACCTCAGACACGGCAAGATCCAGCTACTAGGTATCATAAAAGAGATTAAGACATATATAGAGATAGAACTAAGCATGTGTATGCTATTTAAAATAAGTTTATCAAAACAGTAGAAAATAGAATTGAAATTGAACCAGACATTCTTGGGCTAATGTATCGCAATGGGGAAGCCTATAGTTAAGAAAGAATGGAATGCATTGCTTAAAAAATAATGGAATTGCAAACTCAGTTCCAGAGATCACCTTCCTGCTTATCAATGGAAGGAACAAATATCACTGGTAAATGAACAAATTTCATTCAGCAAGCTAATCACAAGAGTTTTTTCCTAACTTCTGACAAATGTGTATTGCGTACTTATCAAACCCCCTATATATTATAAATTACACTCAAGTCCACTATCATTTAGTGTTAGCTCTAAGAATTGGAGCACCTGGTATACAATGGGTCGAACACAGATGAAAAACAAAAAAGAAAGAATTACCTCCGAGCATGCCACTATGCACTGCCAAGTCTATGAAACCCTTCGGACTATCTATTCTCATTTTTTCATCTTTTCTTTTTCCATTTTCACTTTAGGTAAACACAAGTATTCTCAATCCTGAAGCCCGGAAACAGAAATCTAAACACAAATTCGAACTCCGATCTGACTTGAAATATAGATCCAAATGGAGCCCCAGTTGCAAATGGACCAGAATGCTCGATGCCCCCCAATAAGAAATTGAAGGGAGTTACTGTACTGAGAATCCAACGTCTTCCTGATAACCTCCGAAACAATTGTTAGTGCCCACAAAATGCAACAGTAACTGGAGAGATCTAGCTAGTCACTTTCACTACTATGTCTATCTGAAAACAGGAAAAACAAGGGTCCTTTAGTAACATAAATTTGCAATGAAGAGAGAGAGAGAGAGAAAGGGAGTGGGAGAGTTCTGTCATTACCTCCTGATGGTCTTTTCCCTTCCATGGCTTCTTTCTTCCACTGGCAACTAGAGCAAAGGAAAGGACCATCCCATGGACGCAACTTTACCGAATTAGATGCGCCAGCATGAATTGAAATACCCTCCCCAGGTTTCATCTCTAATTGACAGACTGCACACATGAACAGCTTAAACACGTTGCACAGTGGATATTTTGTATCCAACCTGCATCCAACACAAGCGTTCCTCATGAGAGAAAAGTACAAACTATTTTATCCAGTCCTTGTTCAGAGCAAGCTATGCCCCAAAGAACGGACAGAAACAAAAGATATATAAATCTGATATTTGAAGTTCAAATTTCATATTTCAACAAATAGATAATTCTCATAAGCACAAACCTTTCTGAAAGCATAGCAGATCCCTCCTCAAATAATTCCTCCACCACATCTGGCTCCATGTATTCTTTATCAACATGAGAAGATGATTCAGAAGGCTTCTTGCGAAACATGGCCTTGAGCATGCCTTTTACTGGCTTCTTTGGTGGTGGCAAGGGAGCAGCTGGCTTCTCTTGGGGTAAGATATCAACAACAATGCAGGTTGTATCATCTCGAAGACCCTTTGCCTGTATAGCTTCCTGTGCATTGGAGACCAAGGAGTCAGAAGACATATGAAGAACCGCAACTGATAGTAACATATTGCAAAGCCAGAATGGCAAAGTGCTCCCAGAAGCAACATTTTAAGGGCATAGTGTAAAGTAATTCAGGAGTGTACTTTCACAATCTGTGCAGCTGCTGCATCTGGTGGCATTCCGCGACAACAATCAAGAACTTCTTCAGCCGATAAAGCATCCCAAACACCATCACTAGAGATAATCATCCTACCACCAGCCATAGACAACTGCAGAAAATAAACTAGTGGGTAAAGTAAACTATTAATAACAAAAATAATAAAATAAAAAACACTAGCGTGGTCAAACAGTTAGCAACCTTAGCAAATAAAACTGATTAAGGTAAAAAAATTGAGAAAAACCCAAATGCAAAAGCTCTTCAATGTGTGAGTATCGGACACATGAGGACAAGAAATTAATGGCTCTACTATGTCCTTCAACTATCATGAATTCAGAAAAGATATTGGTCCCAAGTTCAACGAAGTCCATTACAGCCAAGTACATACCCAATTTCTTAGCACAGTTGCATATGGAAAAAAATAAATTAAGGTGCTATTAAAGGAAACATAAAAAACAATACTTAAGCACAAAGTTAAATCAAGACAGGCCAACTCAGAGATATCAAATGCAGTGTGCAGGTACAGTATGAAAGACAAACCTTTACTTGTTTTACATATGGAACAGGAACAATGAACTCCCCAACATCCATATCTCCAATGGATCGTGAAAGACACAAGCCCCCAGGCCAACATCTCAAAGGACCAACCTATAAAATAACTTTACCGTTAGGTCACCAGCTTTGATCCACACAATTAGTCAAATACAGTTTTGTCTTTGACAGTAGATACTGAAATCTCTACATAGAACCAATCTATCATCCTTAACAAGCATATGAAATCATCATGTTTTTATAATCCGCATCTAAACAAGATAGATACAGAAAAGTTGTTGCAAATTACAATTTTACAGCTATAATTAGTAAGTTTTACAAAGGTGTCCTCTAATTAACATCAATTATCGAATAGGTTTTATTTGTCTTTTTGGTACACATTTCCATAGAGTCATGTAATATCTGAAACTAGCTTCTATATATTGTTTTCCAAGTATTCACATCCATTTACATGATTACATCTCGAGGGTGTTAATTTTCACTGCAGGAAAGAAAAGGCTAAGAATCTAGAGAAAATTTGTTAAAGCAATAAAAAACAACAAGATGCACAATTGTAATGGAAGAGGAGATACCTCAGCACCACCACCAGTATTTAACCGACCAACCTCACCCCCACTTGCAGTGATTCGTTCCCTCCTAATAAGAAGAAAATAGATAGCAAGAACTCAATATTTAGGAGACACTTTCAAATCCAGAAATACTATGTCATTAACTTACTCCACTTCATTGCATTCAAGCCTATGATCAGCTGACAAGTAATATATTCCACCTTCAGCTGATTCAAATATACAGCGGGAATCACCAACAGATGCAACTGTTACGACCCATCCTTCTATTATCACAAAGGTTACAGTTGTTCCTGACATTTGTGCTGGAAAGAAAACCATAATCTTTATATCAAATGCTAAACAGGGGAGATAAAACCAGAGAAGTTATTAGCCAAAACTTAAGAAATTACAAGAAAAAAACTGCCTAATTAAAAATACGTTTTCTCTTCTTTATCCCAATTCCCACCCAATGGGTGAGAGAAATTATGTGCTTATGTACGTAAGCTTATATTCTTAAGTGAAATCATCACAAGGGAAAATAATTAGTTAATGAAACTTCCTGGTGAGTGTTTGTTGGTATAGGTGGCAAAAGTATCAAGTTGGACACTGATTGGTGGTGCCAACTTGACTATATATAGAGTTATAGACCAATTCAAGTTTACATCAAAAGCACTATAAGTTAACTACAGAGAAAATAGTCATAAACTAAAAGCCTTCCACAATAAGATCATACAAATTTGGGACAAGCTGATCCACAGAAAAACATCTGCTAATCTGCTATCCCCTTTTTGTAGAACAAGGGAAAGCACTACAGCTCCAAGATAGCATCCATAACCAAACAGTCACCCCACGTAGCTCCCGAGTAACCATGCAGTGCAAATCAGTATCACAAGACAATACCCATCAACTTCTAAACCGCAACTCTTCCTACATATAAGCATGTTTTCTCCATGGAGATTCTAAATGATAAACCACTAAAACTCTATATTGTACATGGACCTCACATAAAGCAAAAAGAAGCACCAAAAAAATGAATTGATAGGGAGAAAATTAGACAGTCAGTTGAGTGAAATAGGGTAAGTTCTACCATAGAGGAGCACATGAAAGAGATGCAATTCGCATAGTAATAACAGCCACTCCAAAAGTAAGTGTATAATTCTAAAAAATAAAAAAAACAAAACTCATACCTCTCTCTTGAAAATCTTTATCTGTTTTAACAAATCCAGCAACCAAAGCCCTTGGCAGTGCTGCAACCCATTCATCTCTATTAAGATCCGTCGGAATAGCATTTAGGACATTATTAAGGAGATTCTCCTTGGTGTATATAGCAGCAGCAGAGCCATTATGCCCATCAAAGAGCTGCAAAAAGCAAAAAAAAAAAAAAAAAAAAAATAGCAAACCAACCAATAAAAAGAGAGAAGTAAAAAACAATAAAGAACATCAAGGATCCATCACATTGGAGATGTTCTTTCCAAGTATTTCCAAAAGCAAATAGATGATGTCGAGTATATATTTCCGTGAAACCAAACATATTGCACTGATAATTACACCAATATGCCTAACAGACAAGAGTTTCTGAATCTTCATATTTTAGTGATGCAAATTGCAGGTTTTTATGGCGAAATAGGCAACTTCTTGCGTGATCATATAGTATATGATTAGCATTGATTCAGTTAGACTGAGAGGTGAAAATTCATACCCCGAAAACTGAGAATGTGGTGACACCATCTCCCATTGCTCTTTGACATTCAGTTTTAAGAAACGTAAAGTCTTCGCCTTTCTTGCTCTGGCTAGCTTGTCCGTGTACAATCTCCGGTTTTTCGATCTTTTCGTTTGCTAATTCTCGTTTCAGTAGAACCGACAGCGGCACCGTTCGATGTACGCCTTTCGAGGACATTGTTCCAGATTTCCAAATCCAAACAACACAGCAGTAGCTAAAACTCCTCCTTCTAAAACAATGCCTCTATCTCTCCATTAATTACGCTAAAAAATCCTGAAAGATACACAATGCAGATTTCAATAATCAAATCTCATCGCAAAATAATCGAAAAAAAAAATGAATCGATCAATGTCATCTGTTATATATAAAAGAGATTAGACAGCAATGGCTAGGGCAAAGACATCGAGATCTTCGACAAATAATTACAAAATCTAATTTATATAAAATTTGAACGGTCAGATTTTTACATCAAAACCGAAAAAAAAAAAACTAAATAAATAAATAAAAAAGAATCCGAGTCAATGTAGACAATAACACATTACAGATATTCCTACAAATCTGTTAATCACAACATAAAAAAAAGAACGAATCTCGATGCAGACAAAGAAATGGAAATGAATATATATATATATATATAATCCAGGAAAAGGGAAAGAGAAAATTACAGTGTGAAGAAAGAGAAGAGAAGGAGGAGGAGGAAGAGAAATTGGTTGATAGCAGCTGAAGGAGGAGATTACGCGCGAAGAGAATGAAAAGACGACGCGATGAACTGGATTTGTCGCTGCGATCGAGAAACGCGGATCCCGGCGTCCTGCAGAAATTCCATTCTTATTGAAAAACTTTTTTTTAGAGAGCAAAATAAACGGAAAAAAACAACACTCCTTTTATGATGCGGAAATGAAGCAGCTTTCTTTTCCCTTCGCCTTTTAATATCTGACGTGGCAAAAACGGCGCGCTTCTACTTCACTCGGCTGCGCCGAAAAAGAAAATAACTTTCAAGCCGCTGTGTCTAGTTATGCTGTATTGACCTTTGAGTCATACCACGGGCTCGGGAGATTTTTAGACCGTCCGATCAAGGATGATTAAGAATCAAAAGATCATTAGGAAAAGGTGCTTTCCTGGACTCTGGCCCACAACGAGATATATTCGTGGGCCACACGTTTACCCATTTTCTTTTTTGTTTTTTTTGGTGCAAACATAAAGTATTTTCTTTTCTTTTCTTCTTTTTTTCGAAGCCGAATTTGATTTAATGATTTTGTTTTTTTAATAATTAGTAATAATTGAGTAATTTAGGATGGCTGGCGGCCTGGCGTCGATTAAACGAAAAGACGCGTAGGCGCATGATAGCAGAAATTATGAAGGGGCTAAGTCAATCCATACGAGACGGGGGAAGCATGCAAAAAAAGAAATATATATTTAAATTTAAAATTAAAAAAATAATAATTTTCGCCGGTTAATCTCAGGTAGTTGTGAGTTTAGTGTGGGCTAGTCAGGGCCTCTAGCCCATGGGCCCACATAATTTAGGCACCAATTTTCCTGTCTTTGCCAACCTAACCCTTTGACCTCCATCTGGAGGACCGCGAAAGTCTCGGCGCCAATTTTGTCCCTCCAATTAACAATCCAATCACACATGCAATCAGATATCGAGCAGAACGGATAAAGTTATAAGTTTGAATAACTCAGAAATTCAATTCGAATTCATTCACTTTTATTTTTTTAATTCAAAATAAAAATTACATTTCCTAACTAATTTGATCAAATCAAATAAAAAAATTTGATTTTTATATATAACTTTAAGTTTGATTTCGTGTTTAAATTCAAATAAATTTGTAAAATAATTAAAATATATATTAAAATATAAAAATTTGATTATATTACAAATACTTCTATTCAGATATTAAAACATTTAATTTTAATATATTTGAATAACATAGAGAAACGAATGTCTCATTTACACTTTAATATCTAACAAGAGTAGTTGAGAAAAATTGGAAGTCAAAATAATGTAAAAAAGTAAGAGATTTTACAATGGCGGTGAATGAAGGGCAAAGGCGCGTTGAGTTCGGAGACTGTATTAAAATGATAATAGTTATCAAGGGGACTCCGCGTGATAAAGAAAAGAGGATCATATTCATGTCAATGACAGGATTTGTTTCTTGGCATTGTTTTGATTCGTGGAAGCTGAGAAGTATTGCCAGCTGGAAAGGCTGAGCTGCGGGGGGGTGCAGTGCAGCTTTTGGTTTTCTTTGCCCCCCAAGCGTTGCGATCAACAACAACAGCACATCTCACCACATCCTCTTTTTTTTTTTTTTGGATAAATAAAGCTCACAACCTGTGGAAAACGGGATTCAAAGAATAAAAGAATTAAATCCAATATGCAATATGCTCTTCCCAGCTTCAACATGCTCTCCAACAGCTGCAGCATGCTGCAGATAAATGAGATGACATATCCAACCAAATTTAGATATTTTAATATTATATTTGAATTCAATTTGATTTGAAAATTTAAATTTTAAAATTTAAATTGAGATCAATTCGATTTTATAAGTTTAATTTAAGATTTTCAAATTTTAATCATATATGATGAATATAAAATGATAAATTAATAATTAAATACTAAATAAAAAAAATTCAATACACAAAACTCTCATATTATAAAATTCGAGGAAAGTTATTATTATGCTATCTTTAATTTAAATTAATAGAAAAATTGTTTCTACTAAATGTTAAATGAAAACATATTAAAAATTCAATTAAATCCGCAAAACCATTCAAAAAAGCAAGTAGACAAATTAAAACATTAATTTGAGGTCGGACTCAATTTAAAAATAAATAAATTAAACTCAAATAATTACGAAATCAAGCTAAAACCCTTATTTGCGCCGCTGTTTGCTAGACAAAGCTAAGAGACTGATGTTAGGAATGCTTTGTATCATAGAGAAGCCTGCCATCAAGTATTAATTAGGGCTGCCTTGTTCCAACTAAACATAAGAAGAATGACATTAGCTGGAACAAGTATTAATTAGGACTTGGAAGTTGGAACTGACATCAAAGAGGGGCCGCAGTAATAACTTAATACATAGTTGTTAAATTAGTTTAAAGTTGGAACAGTTAATGTGTTTGCAGGGTCCTGGGGTTAAGTAAATCTATGAACAAGGCAAGTACTCTCTCAACCAAATATGGTTTGACAAAATTTAAAGGCACTATAATGGCAGTTCCTTTGAACGTGTTTACCTGCAACAATGAAAATAAAAAAACAAGTGAATCCAATGTTGACTAAAGAAATAACTGTGGGAACATAGGATTGGGAGGCTTCAAAGTAGATGCAAAAACAATAGATAAAGAATATTGACAGCAGGTAAGTAGTCGCCAGTCGGCATCTTCTTGCTCCACAAGTTTATGCCACAATCTCAGCCTTATCCAACTTGTCTTGCTAAACAAGCTTAGTTGAGGTTTGAAATGGAAGTATTCAAACCATGTGCCATACTTAAAATGTCAATAGAGTGAGAGACAAGGTGAAAAAGTCTCCTTCCTATGAACTTTAGAGGCCATGGCCAGAGTTCAAGTAGGTCCCAATCCTAGAAGACTAGCAAAGGATGCAACAATTTGCACGTTTTGTAAGTTATAAGAAAAAGATTTGGATTCCAAAGTGGATGTCTTCATCAAGATGGTAGTGCACGTAGTTTGTAAGTTATAAGAAAAAGTTTGTAAGTTAGTGCACGTAGTCTAAATATATGTTTGATGGTAGTCATTACCTAACATAGCATTAATCAAGAGAACAGAAAATTTCAATGATTATCTAACTTTAGCAGGACTTCATCCAAAATGATTGCCCAAGCTGACTCTGCTGGTATGTAGCTCCAACATCCGAATTGTTCAAAGCTTGTTTTCAGGACCTTTCACTCTTATAATGTACACCTACAAAATAAAAAAAGAAAAGTGAGCATTGCTCCTTGAAAACATCAAAGCATAAAAATATAGAAATGTTGTTGCCAGAATAATTCCCTAGAGAAGCTCATCCATCATAGAAAAAAGGTGCGTTTACAAATTTAGAACACAAAGTATGATTACATTGTTGAAAAGAAAGGATAGTACTAGGTAATGGGTAATAATTTCAGAAAAAAGAAAAGGAGGAATCAATGAGCGCATATGAGTATGAACAAGAATATTTAAGTTGATGAATCACCTTAAACGCTGTAGGTCGAACTAACTGAAAAACTAATGCGTCCCCATCTACCAACTCGTGAGCAACCGCAAACCCTTTCCATCCACCACTAAGTCCAGTTTTTCTAGCCAAATATATGGTTTTATACTCATGACCTTCTTCATCTATCAAAGTCATAACCTCATCACGCTTTGGAAGATTTCTCTTGCAGAAGTGGACTGGAAGACCCTGCCACCATGTTTTAGTAAATATTAAGAGACCATTTCATCATTGATAAATTAACACAATCTTTAATATGCAAAGGAACAGACTCCTTTCCCCTCTTCTTTTTTTCATTTTCTTTCTTATTTCTTTCTTAAGACCAACCGATGAATGTCACATGAAACCAAAATTATGAACCAATCAGTTATTTTGGGATGAAAACGTGTAGATATCATCACTACCAGCAGAAATTATCAATCTCAAATCCTATGTGGTAATCACAAACCAACTCAGCTTACCACTAACTTTACCTATAAAAATAGGAAAACTTTTCAAAACTCAAAGGTTCCAAATAGTATCACATCATTTCCTGAACTAACAAAGGGTTCTTATTAAAATTACTAAAGTTTACACTCCATAAGACTTTGTGAGCAAATGAAACAAGAAGAGAAAAATGACACATATCTTCAAAGATTATGCCTTTAGCAGGAGAAGTGTTCAAATAACACAAGAGAAAGTCATTATTCTAATATTGGATGTGGAAGCAGTTCATAAGAGCAAACAGATTTTAGCAAACAAATACAGTCTACCAAATTTTGATCCATAATATCACATCATTTCCTGAACTAACAAAGGGTTCTTATTAAAATTACTAAAGTTTACACTCCATAAGACTTTGTGAGCAAATGAAACAAGAAGAGAAAAATGACACATATCTTCAAAGATCATGCCTTTAGCAGGAGAAGTGTTCAAATAACACAAGAGAAAGTCATTATTCTAATATTGGATGTGGAAGCAGTTCATAAGAGCAAACAGATTTTAGCAAACAAATACAGTCTACCAAATTTTGATCCATAATATACTTTCTAAGCTACTGTTATCAGCTAGTTAATACATTTTTTTTACTTAATTTCAGCACAAAGAATAGGCAAGTTCTACCCTAAACATAGTTTTGTTTTCAAAATCCAATTTTGCTGAACAAGAACAAGACTACTCTAGTCACAAGTATTGGCATGAAGAGGAGAGCTGGAAGTCCAAATTTCTTCAAAAACATCCATTAACAGTAAAACAAGACCTGAACCACTAAAAATCTATGATGCTGCTATCCAGTTATCATCTATGGAGAGAATAAACAACAACGAAAAAAGCAAATAAACCATGGATTAAATTGATAGACAAACCAGCCAAAATCCACCAGTAACATGTGATTGAAGCATGGACTTTATGAAGACAGGAAAATCAGGCTCTAAACCAGATTCCAACTTTTCTGCTTTCTCCAAAGCCTCTGCCCTGGCTTCATCCGAAGCATACGCCCGGTTCAACAAATCCCTATGCTTAGATATCCTACATTTACCACAAACCTCATTAACTATGGTACCATGTTTTAAGCACTAACTAAATTAAACATACAAAAAACTCCAACCCATACCTTCTAGATATGGTCACTTTGTCCACAAGAACCTATTAAAAGAGAATAAAGTAAAATAAATGCCAAATTCTTTAATTTTAACTAAAACCATTAAACAGAATTAATGAAATCACTGACTTCTTGGTAGACAGGGGCGGGTTTGTTAGCGACACGACCCGATCTCCTAACCACAACCAATTGTTTTTCGACTGTCCGAGGCTTCATCTGTTTTTTCTGCGAGTTGGGGAATAAACAAACTCACCAAAGTAAGCTTCAGATTAGTACAATGTCAAAATTTGAAGAAATTGCAGAGGTCAAACCGGAGAGAGTTTGAAGGACGGGGTACGAAGAGCTTGAGAGAGCTGGGGGAGATTGAGAGCTTCCATTCTTTTCTTGTTTTCTTCGACTCGTTTCCGGCGACATTCCTCGTAGGACAACTTCTGCTTGGCTAACACCATTCTTGTCGAGAATCAGACACAAATTTGTCAGGGAGTACGAACAGAGAAACAGCTATTTGCAGTGATTAAAAACAACCCATTCGACCGTTGGATTCCTCGATGGAACCGCCGGGTTCAATCGAATTCAAAACCAAAATTTTAAATGAATGACAGCTCTGACAATTTCCCCATTTTCCTCTCCTCTTTTTTACAATTAAATCCATTATTTAAGATTTTTATTTCTTGCATTATTAGCAGATATTAATAATTTGATAAATTAGAATTCTTTTGTAGCATAAACACACAATATAAACACTTAATTAGACTACCGGAAAACCATCATTAAAACAAACTGAATTCGCTTGATACAAATGAGTTTTTCGTATATAATTTATGGTATTTCATTTACGATACATTCCATATATTTGGAAAAGTGAAAATGCTATAAACATCGTACATCACTGGTACTTATTAACATAAAGAACTAAGCCAAGTTTCTTATTGACGCCATGACCAGCTAATGATCCAGACAAGATTTGTATGTGTCATTAGTTTGGGTTTTAGTATTTTATCACACCCAAGCTCTTCAACCAGGGGAGCATTTCTTCTAGCCCATCTTTCAAGCTTCGAGGTCTGTAATCCAACTCCATTTTGGCCTTGTCACAAGTATATGCCCATTGATGTCTTAAAACATGCGCAGTCTGCTCCAAAATATATATATATATATATAGGGATTTTGTTAAAAGGCTATGCAAAACTAAGAATATGAAGAGCAAAGACAAAAGATTAGCAAGATTGTAGGCAGAATATCGAGTTTTAACCGATTAGGACAGCATGGGATAAAAGAAAATGAATATGTCAATCAAAAATTAAGATCAGAACTAGGACTATATACTAGTAACACTTAACTATTGGTGAACTACTAAACTTAACTTTAACTAGTTTATTTTCGATTTAAATTTGAATTTTCTAAATAATGAATCGAACTTTTTTTGAGTGTTTTAATACTCAATTTAATCGATTTGTTAGTCTAATCGAATTTTTTAATATATATTTTTATCTTTTATATTAATTTATCATTTTTTTCTTCATAAAATATAGAAAAAAAAATGACAAATCAATTCTACTAAATCAAGTTCAAACTTATCGAAATGAAATCCTAAATCAAGCATTTTGTTATGTCAAGTTTTAATTTAAAAAAGTAAACTCAATAAAACTCAAAACAAATTTTGAACCTTTAAGTTTATAGTAAAACCAAGCTCTCGGCTCGATTACACTCATAATCAGAAATAGAAGCAACAGAGCAGAGCATACCGGGGGGCTAATGAGAGGAAGCTTTCCTGTGATTCGAGCAAAGAGGACAGAAATCCACCCATAAACTTCAAT
Organism: Firmiana major; assembly: GCA_033439115.1. Taxonomy (NCBI): domain Eukaryota; kingdom Viridiplantae; phylum Streptophyta; class Magnoliopsida; order Malvales; family Malvaceae; genus Firmiana; species Firmiana major. The sequence continues at coordinate 50,374,283 of CM065909.1, forward strand.
AAGTCCTAGAGGGATGTTGAACTTAGGCCTGGAAGTTCCAGTTAGAACAGCAGCTATATCAAAAACATGCCTGAATGATGCATTATCTCCGGTAAGTAAGTATCTTTCCCCAGTTCGACCCTTTTCCATTGCTGCAATATGACCCTCTACTACATCATCGACATGACTAAAAGAAAATCTATCGTTTCCACGGCCTATGTAACCGGGTAATCGCCAATTAAAACGTTCAATTATCTGCAGAGTATAATAATTCAGGATTTTCAATCCATAGAATTAACATTTATTATGAAGAAATGCATTAACTGGAAGAAATCTTACTAATTGAGCAACAACATTGCCCGTGGTAAGCTTGCCAGGGCCGTATATTACACCAGGATAAACCGGAACAAGCGGCATCCCCTCAGCTATAGCTTGCAAAGCAATCTTGTCGGCGGCCGCCTTTGATTTCTCGTACTCCGTGCAGAAGAACTTCTCCGGGTGTGTCTGTCAATCAGAATTTAGAAAATCAGATACGAATTTCTTTTTTTTTTATTGAATTTTTAATCGGGGGGTTTACTGTTGTTCTTTTACTTGATTCTCATTGGCAATATAACCATCCGTAGGACCAACGGCGAAGAACGACGATGTATATATGATCTTTTTGATTGTCTTTGTCGCCTTAGCTGCTTGAAGCAGGTTCTTCAGACCACCAACGTTGACCTTTTATCAAACAGATTTGACTACTAAATGTCAGTACACAAGTTAATGGAGGAGTTATTAAGCTGGAAGAGACTGGTGAGGTTTAATTTAGCTTACGGAGAAGAATCTAGAAGGATCGGGAAGCCAGGGTTCGACGAGGGCAGCGGCGTGGAAGACGACATCGCAGCCAGAGCAGGCATCTAGAAGGGATGGGTAGTCGGTGATGTCGCCGTATGCGAGTTCCAGAGAGTCGCCATTGATGGATGAAGGAGAAGGAAGTCCAGAGAGGTCGCTGGTGCGCCGGACCAAGGCTCGGACGGAGTGACCGCGGCTCACCAGAGCGTGACACAGCCTCCCTCCTAGATAACCCGATGCCCCAGTTACCAATATCTTCATTTTTTAGTTGCTTCCAAGTCAAATATCGCTGAGGATTTCCGAATCAAAGAGTGTTCAACAAAGCCCTTATATAAGAACATTCATGACACAATCATGCTGTATTATTCTAGAGATTTGGGAGATCCACAAATCTATCTGTAAACTAATAAATAGTTATTTTATCAATATTTAAACGAATAAAGATCTCTTGGAGGGGAAAAAGATTAAGAGAAAAGCAATGATCCAGATCTATTCTCTGCTAGAATTGTTGGCTTATTATTTTTCATTACGATGGTGATGATTCTGACAAACTCCATAGCCAGTTAGAGCTTTTTCAAGTAATCACTATACATTTCATGTTAGAAACAGAGGTTTATCAGCTGAAATCATGGCAGTGATCTTATATTGTCCAACAACAATACAGATAATTAGAAACGCCATTCCTAGATACTGCTCTTCTTATTCCTTCAGGTGTTTCATTTTGCTATGGCCCAGGTTGCAAAACATATGCAGCCGGAAAAGGAAGGCGGGTTCTGCAAATTGATGGACAAGCCTCTTCTAAAAGTGGTCAGCAAAATATGTTATAGCCTGGATCGACGAATGCATTTGATTGGATTGAAATGAGAATTTCTCCGTGAAGTATATGGGCGTCTGCTTGAGGAATCTAATGACTTTATATCCCAACCTTCAACATTCTTGGGAACACAGACATCGAAAAGTACTTGACCAAGAACCCCATGGACGTTAATGCTTGGTGGGTGAGAGAAACGGATCAAACTTTCCTTGCGTTCATCTTGAACAGACCCAAAATCTCTACCCTCGTAATAATCTATTGAAGTAGGCAAGAGTAAATGATCGCTTTGCACCAGAGGAGTTCGCTGAAAACTCCGGATTGGGCTCAAGGTTGATTTGCTGATATCGGAGATTGGATCAGAGATTTCATCATGTGCTGCATCTGCTGATCCCATTCTTTCACCCTCAAGTTGTTGAATTCTTCGGGAATACAAGGCAACTGCCTTACCCAGAAGCTCAGTCACAGCAGCCTTGTAATCAACTGGATAATGTAGATAATGACCTGTAAAGAACATTGAGACAAGTTGAATATGGATCTAGATCAGAACATTTTTCTTTCAAACATGTAAAGATATTATCCTTCAGGTTTACTTATTTAAGCATAAGCAAAAAAATAAAAAGAAGAAGAAGAAGACAGCAAATTTTTATGCTGTCTGGGTTTGCGAAAACAAAAACCATATACTTCATAATGTCCACTGAAACAGGAAAAAATGATGGCTAGAGACAGGATGCAAGATTGAAGATAAATGATCGACTACCAGTATAGTTGTAAGGCTCCTACAATCCACCCTTTTGTTTCAGTTTCAGTATGATATTACTGCACTATCAAACCCTGATTAACACATTATCTACGATATGACAATGTCTTAATAGAAGCAACTTTTCATAAGTTTAGAAACTGACCTACATGCGGAGAACCATTCCACTTCACAAGTTTCACATCACCCCCAAGTTGTTGTATTCTTTGAGCAAAATTGCAGATAATTTGATAAGGAGCAAGATCATCAGTTTCAGAGCATAATATGAGATATGGGGCCCCCATACTCTGCATAAGATTGATAGTGAGAAAACCGTAATCAGTAAATATAAAAAACGGAAGCAGTAACTTAAACAACATTACTTATTGTATACTTACAACAGAGGCATATAGAGTCTGCCAATACTCAGCACGATGTGATTCAAACCTGCTGAGGAAGAGAACATCAAGACCAGAAGCAATGCCATTTGCTATCCATGATGCTATTCTTGGTGGATGAGACATTTTAAGAACTGTTGGGTGAACTACAAATCGGGCACCCAAATCACTAGTAAAATCCACTGGACTAGAATCAAAAATATGGCCCGAAAAGCACTCCTTCACCAATTGGAGGTCATCCTTCACAAGAAGGAAATAATAATAATAATAATAATAATAATAATAATAATAATAATAATAATAATTAGAAAAGTAAAAATTAAATGTCAGAAATAATGTTAATAAACCATATTGATTAATATTCCAGGAAACATTTTTCCCAAAATGCAATTATACCAACAAGAAGTTGATTTTTACATCATATGGGAATTGGGAAACAATGATTTCCAGGATTGATGTGGTAATAGCTTCATACCAAAAAAAAAATGTGTTTTATCCTTTCAAAAATAATAAAAAAGGGAAAGAATGATATCGGATATACAATAGCATGATTTAAGAAGTTATGATCTTGACAGAGAGATAACATACTGAATTTACTCGCACATCACAAAATCCTTCAATCATCTGCAGCGAAGAAACCATAAAGCTATATCACCACAGAAACAAACTGTAAAAGATATTTTAACATATAAGTAAAAAATGGGATTTCAAAGTTTTGAAAGAATTACCTGAAGAATCTTGTACATGCAGGCCTTAGGACCACCAGAAAAAGATGCCAAGACCACAGGACATGGCCTAATCTTTAGCTCCTACATACAACAAAAAAGAGAAAAACCCACTCAATGTACTAATGCATAAAATTTCACATTAGGGGATTACAGAAGAAGTGAAGACTGAAAAATGGGGGAAATTTGAGAGAATTGGGAGAAAACTCCTCTTCCCATCAACATCTATGCTCCAATCTAGAAACATTTGAGCCAGATTACGGATATTAAAATCGAGATTGTGTTCAGAGGAAACCATTTGAACTGAAACTTTCCCCTTTTGTATATATTGATTGAGTGAATTGAATTACCTCAACAAGTTCCTTAAGAAGATCAAGAGCTAATGCTGCAGCCTTCTCAGGAAAGAACCTCCACAGATTACAATCATCAAAATCAAAGTCAGTCGCGTTAAGCAGATGCTCATCAATTTCAGCTCAAAAGTATCAAACAAAGGCATTTGCGAATATGCAGCGATTCTAACCAGAAATGTTAAATCATTACAGAAATTCAAGATCAAGCATTAAAAGAAAAAGGATCAAGGATTCTGATTCCCACTATCAAGAATGAACCAATTTAAAGCACAGGAAATCGAATACTACAGTAAGTCAAAAGCATCATCCAACCAACATAATAACTATAAAACAGAGATTAAACAAACGTAAATCAAAGCCGATATTAGCTAAAATCCATACATGTTTAAGAACTCTGAGTGGCAAACGAGAGAATCCCAACCCAAAGAAGCGTAAAGCTGAACGTAGTTCTTCAAGTGCTTCTCTTGAATCGACATCCAAGCAAACACTACAACAATCCCTCCTCTTCCTCTCTCTTTCCTTCTTTCCACCCTTTCCTTTCTCCGCCAATAATATCTCCCCCCAAATCCCCACATTCTCTCTTCCTTTACTCCTTGCACTCGGAATTCGAAGCAGTCGTATTCCGTACAGTTCAAGAGGGAAAAAAGGAGAAATTGCAGAGAATTCGATTCGATCTATGGACGAACATGCAAATAAATAAAATAAAACTAATAATGCAACTGCGATTCTTTTGTTCAGAATTTTATAAGGAGACAGAGGACGAAGAGTACATCGGATTTCCTGCGGTCGTTTGTATCATTTAGAACCTGCAACCGCCAGCTTTCATAGATCGAGTTGACTCTGTACATTTTATATGACCAAAGTAACCCCTTCTGGTTTGTCGTATCAATGAACAATTGGATGATATTGATACCAGCTAAGTGAGCATTTGGTTAACTCAGTTAAAAATAGATTAAATTGAATTTTCAAAAAATTCAAATAAAAAATTGATCAACTCAAATGAAATTTAATTAATTCAATTTGGTTTGAATTAAATTAATTTGTCATCGGTTTTAATATATTATTAATATTTATATATTATTTATTTAAAATTTTATTTTAACATATATTACTTTCATATTATTTTAAAATTATTTATTTAAATTATTATATAAAAAATCATTTTTTTATTAATTCAATTTGTAATTTTAAACATTAATAATCGATCAAATTAATTGAATTTAAAAATTATTTAATATTAAAATTAATTAAATTGAATTAATTAAATAAAAAATTAATCAATTTAAGCAATATTAACCGATTTAATATTTCCCATCCTCAACAATAAAATCATGTCAATTGCAGCTTCACAAAGGGCTGAAGTGGCCGACCGTATGAGAACACCTCCACTTTCGCTTTTATTTTCAGTCTTTAAATATTTCCTCTATTTTTTTAATTGAATAATCGATTAATGGAGGAGATTGCATTATTAATGTTGTCGTTACGCTAGGAAGGGAAGGGAGTCCATGTCCATCCAACAGGTGAGTGACCATAGCAAAGTTGTGGCTTTGATAGCTGACATTACCGAAACATATCTCTTCTTCTTCTTTCTAAATTATGATTTTTTTTTTCATATTATATTAGATAATAAATTAATTTTTTTCACATTACGTTGTTGATTTTGACTCGATAAAACTTGATAAGATTTGATTATAAATGTCATAACTTATCATCACTTAAAAATTTAATGAAATTTTATGCTATCAACTTAAGTTTTTAGATTACTAAAACATATCTCTAACTTTTATTATCGAAATTTGTGATCATTAATATTATTTTTTAAATTAAATAGTTAAAAGAAAAGAAACGTGACATGTGATTACCATAAATTTATATTTAATCAATTTTAATATAATGTATTTGATATTATTACATTTATTTGTTTTATATAAAATTAAAACGTTAATTTTTTATATTTATATTTATCAATAATCATGATTGTTTTTAAAAAATGTAGAATCAAAATTATAGCTTTAAAATTGTTTGAATATAAACAAATGTCACTTTTATAAATCTGCTAAGTCTATTAATTGTTTGTGTAGGAATAATATAAAAAATTAATTGTCTTTAACAAAGTAACCGACTAGTAATTGTAAATTTTAAAGTAATGTTGAAATCTTAAAATTTTTTACTATTGAACTTTTTTATCTATAATTAATTGATATTCGGCTTTTAGATGAAAGTTTATTAAGATAGTATTATTTTATATTAATTAAAATTTAAATTTTACTAATTTTTTATTAAAATTAATTCAGTTCAGACTGATTTTACATTAATTATTTAATATGAGGAGTCGCAAAACAATAATTTTAACTGTTCAATCACGCGATTAATGGGAGAGAAATTATTTAATTTCATTGGATTTGATTAAATCGGTAAATGCGTGAAGTTTGGAGCAAGATAAGATGCAAAAAGAGTATTTACCTAATTTATGGATAAAGACGTTGTATGGTTTGGAGTGGTCGACACGTGTTTGCCTTTACGCTATTCCATTCCTTCAATTATATTCTACTTCAAGGATATCAATAGATCACATTTTTTCCTTTTTTTTTTTTCCATTGTTAATATGGGCAAAATAGAGAACTTGGTGACCAAACGATCAAGCCTTGACTCCGCCATAAAATAAAATCTCTAACTTTTTTTTTTCTTATACCCCCTTACAAAACAAAAATATATAGTTTTTATAAAACCAAAAAAAAAAAGAGAACATACTAACCGTAACACCCCAAATTATTCCTAACAACTGCGAAAACTTAAATTTATGACCAATTATCTTCATATATATATATATATATATATATATAGACCTTAATTTCAAAACAGTTTGTATATGTAGCGTAAACAACAACTAACAATATGCAACAATTAACAATATCAACTTACTTATCAACACCAACATCATAATGCAAAATAATTCCAAAAGGTCTCTGTGACCATTACATATATAGACCTTAATTTCAAAACAGTTTGTATGTGTAGCGTAAACAGCAACTAACAATATGCAGCAATCAACAAATCAACTTACTTAACAACACCAACACCATAATGCAAAATAATTTCAAAAGGTGTATGTGACCATTAATGCAAGATATCATCAAATAGTCATACCAAAATCTCACATTTACATCTCAACATATATCTATAACCACTGTGTCAACTAACAATATCTATATATTGAACTGTCAAATAATGCCTTAATTGGCAACCGCAAAATGCTCGAGGAGACGAGAACTTGTCAAAACTACAATTTACTCAAAAGACTTATCTGTGAGGTGGAAAAAGAAATGGATGAGTTTGGCCCAATAAGTGAATATGAGAACACAACTAAAGAAAATAAAGTTAGAAAAACTTACATATCAAAGATAAGAGGTCATCAAATACGATTTAAAGAGTCAATGCAACTAAACATTAAAGATTAGATTTCCAAAAATACATTTCCAAAAGCATGCATATACTATAAACTCGTATTTATCATAAAGTGAACCATATTTCAAAAGTTCGCTATATCGAACTAAGGTTTCACAAAAAATACTGTAGCTATCAGTGCATCACACTCCCTAGTGGGACACTATCTATGATCATAGACTTACAACCAATCTCATTGATCAGATAAGATCGATATCTATCAACGTAATTCTGAACAGGCCAAAATGCTTCTTCTGATATGAAGCATAAATTGGGTGAACCTGATAATATATATTTTGTAGCTCACAAATTCTCAAATCAAATACATAACATCTAGTCAAATCTAAGGAGAAACCAATTCACACAATTCAAATCACAAGGTATAGTTGAGCGGTCCACAAAATATATTATGTCTTAATAATTAAAATAAGTTTTCAAATATGAATATTTAAAAGCCCATTTTAGCATTGTAGATACAAATTAATTTGGATGAAGCATAAATTGTATACAAGATCAACCATGTAAATGTAAAAATAAATTTAAAACATGCTTGAGAATCATATATACATGTATATGTATCAAAAACAAAGATCAGAAGGTGATGCAAACTTTAACAACCAAAGGTTATACCATAATTATGCATATTCATGAAATTTCAAGATTTTCAATTACAAAGAGTTTACACTGTTCAAAAAAACTTCAAAAATAGTATTCTCATAATTCACTTACTGTCACTCAAAAAAGGTAATCAAACCGCTGAATCCACATCGATTCGTAAAGTTAAAAATACTTCGATTTATTTTACTTCTCAAAGTACACCTGGCATTAAGGACCAAAACAAGGTTATTCCTTGGAATTTAATGAAGTTAATATCCACAATGATAAATTTAATTTGATCAATGTCTCAATTGTTTCGAGCTTAAGCTTATTATTCCTCTAGATTCCTATCTTGATAAAGGCCGATCTCAAATTCATTTAATCTGTTTCTTATCTAATACAATGACAATCGAAAATTAACCAATAATAATAATAATTTTTTTTTTCCTTTTCACAATTCACATTCCTTCTTACCATCAAAATGGTAAACCGAGGACCCTTGTTTACACTAACTTATAGCCCTTGAACACCTCTTCCTTTGTCAACCCATGAACCCCTGCTCATCTCTTGATTCCAACAACATCAATATCACTCGACACAGCCTTTACAACTACTGCTTCTTATTGTTTGAGACTTCAATGGCCAATTTTCTTTAGCCTTGAACACCACTATTTTTATTTTATTTTTTTTTTTTGCTCCAAACGGTCGTTAAGCACAAGTAGGGCTGTAAACGAACCGAACACGAATGAACGATTGATGTTCATGTTCGTTCGTTTATTTTTTAGTGTTGTTTGTGTTCGTTTGTGTTCGTTAAGGTGTTCGTTCGTTTATTTTTTAATACTGTTCGTTTTCGTTCGTGAACATGTTCGCGAACATGTTCGTTTACGTGTTCGCGAACATGCTCGTTTAAGCGTTCGCGAACATGTTCGTTTACGTGTTCGCGAACACGTTAAATATTAATACAAATTGAAAATTAAATATTAAATATTAAAAATCTTACATAAATACTAAATCTTACATAAACAATAATACAATTTGAAATCATCCAATTAAAATTCTTAAATATAACACAACGAAATTTAAGAATTAATACATTAAAAGTTCAAAAATTAATACTAAAAATTTTAAAGTATAAAATAAATAAAATATGCATCAAACACGACTTTAATATTTTAGTATATATTATAATTATATAACATATAACTTATATAATTATATAATATAAGCAATTTTAATACTTTAATAAATTACAAACGAACAATAAACGAACACTAAACGAACAACAAACGAACATAACCGAACGAACAACAAATGACACTTTAAACGAACGAATAATAAACGAACATAAACGAGCTTGTTCGTGAACATAAACGAACGAACCACACCTCTGTTCATGTTCGTTCGTTTAATAAACGAACACAAAAAATGTTGTTCGTGTTCGTTTGTTAAGCTTAATAAACGAACATAAACGAACAGTAACCGAACGGTTCACGAACGGTTCACCGAACGTTCTGTTCGTTTACACCCCTAAGCACAACCCTTGAAGAACCCAAAAATTCACCCCTGAAACAACGCCTTTCCTCTATTTCCTGCTGCTTATCGGTTCCAGCACAACCCTTCAATTTTTTTTCTTACCCTTTGTCGCAGCCTCAATAATTTCCTAGGTCTCTAACCCTTGTAAATAAAACCTCGTAAGTTTGATAAATGGCCGACTGGCCTTATCCTTCATGTTCCAATTCACCAAGCCTTGCCCTTGCCTTCCTCTCCTCTGTTACAGGGCGTTTCGGGAATGGGTGTCAACATGTAAGACCCATTCACAGTTTTCCTAGGTTGGCCGATTCAATTTTGTCTTGCCCCAACTTCTCCTTCCGATCCTCCTTCGATTGGTGGCAGAGTAGGCGATGGCGTGAGTCGCGTCGGCACAAGGAGGTGACGACGTGAATCGCGGCACAGGGGATGGCGACGACTCTTTCTTTTTCCTTCTTTCCTCTCTCGTTGAGCCCTTCTCTTTTACTCCTTCATTGCCGACACTCTCTTCTTTCGTCTTCTCTTCCGTCCGACGACCAATCTCTTTTCTCTTTCTCTCTTTTTTTTTTTCCTTTTTTTTGTTTTGTTTCCATGATGTCTTCAGAAATGTGGAATCGATCTGCTTTCGTTTCTCTTTTTTTTTAATAATATTATTATTATTATATTTATTTATTTATTTATTTAAGATTAAGTTATTACGTAACCAAAAGTTTGAGTATAATCAAATCAAATTATTCATGAGTTATTTGAATTCGATTTTATAATTACTCAAATTCAAATCGTTTATTTTTGAGTCGAAGTCGGACTTCTAAATACTTAGTTTGAAAGTCTAATCGAACTTTTTTAAAATATTTTTTAATATTTTATTATAATTTACAATTTTACTCTCATAATATATAGTTGAAAAATGATAAATTGAGTCTAACAAATCAAGTTCAAGCCTATAGAGTCGAGTTCGAATTGTTCGAATATTTTGTTAAGTCAAACGCAAGTTTCAAAAATTAAGTTTGATCGAGTTCGAATCAAACTTCGAGTTTAAAGTTTCTGAATCGAACCGAATTCGAACATAATACTAAATTATCCCAACTCGACTTGATTACACCCTTTCTAAAATTAGAATTATATTATATGTAAAGTATTTTAATTTAATTTCCAACATGATTAAATTCAAATTCAAATTATTCAAACAATCAAATAAATTTTAAATATTTTAATATACAATTTAAGCTATTTATTTGTTTTACTTTTAAATCTTTAATTATTAATCTATTATATTATTTGTACAATATGTAATTAATAAATAATAAAATAAATTTAAATAATTTAAATATTTTATCAATCTTACCTTTAATTTTAAAAATTAAATTTGATACTTGTAAGTTCATCTCAATGTCACTATCTGCCGATGACCCACACTACTTATAATGAATATGTGACAGTGGTTACACGTGATGTTTGCGGGTGAAATAGTGAATAAGGAAAGGTCGAGGCAAACCGAGAAGGTAAGTGAAGTCGGCGTCTCACCTCACCCAATGCTTCGTGTTTTGTGCACCGCGGGTTCATAAATATGCAATGCGGATTAACGATTTCCAAAATGATTGTTTTTTCTTGGAGAACCGCAGCATAAATGCATGGATAAGATATTAAACATGCATTTTTATCTTTCAAACTCAATAATTCATGAAAAAATAGAAGGTTAAAATATTAAAAAAAAATTAAACTATTTGATTTTTTTTTGTAATAAATCTTTATATTTTATTCTATTCAAATAATTTTTTATTTTTATTTGTATTTAAATAATTTTTATTCAAATAAAAAAATTATATATGAATAAATATTTGATTCAAATCAATTTAATCGATTAAAATTTAATTAATTTAATTTAAATAAATTAAATTTTTACTCTAAATCAATTGTTTAGATCGATATATTTAATTAAATGTATATTTAAAATCACTAATTATATGGATTAAATTAATTAATCATTTTAAAATATTTTAGATATAACCTAAATAATTAAATATTATATAATATATCATACAAAATAGACTTTTTACGTAAGAAGTTAGGTTTTGAGGCTTTTAAAAAAAATCGTTTGATTGTTCACCATTATAATTTATAAAAGATAGATTTATTTTAAGAGCTCACTAATATATAAAATAAATGCTAAGGGTTTATTTAGGTATTCAAATAAAAGTTTAAAAATTTATTTAAAATTTAAAAGTATATTTAGATGCAAGAAAAAAAATAAAAACTTATTTAAGTAAAGTGGTATAATTTAGAAGTATTTATTTTTTATTTTAGTTAATACAGAATAAAAAAGGCTTTTGCTTTACTTAACGAGAAAAGGTCAATTCCATTTCATTACTTATATTGAATTAGAGCGGCAGATAAATTATAAGTGTAGACATTATATAATTTTAAAATGCTTAAATTCTCTACTTAAAAATTAATTTTATAAAAAGTAACTAATTTGATAAACAAGATAAATAATAATTCTATATACATTAAAAAAATTATAAAAAATTACGAAAGGGGAATATGAGCTGATATTTTGATTTAATTTGTCACTATAAAATTTTTGTGTTTTTTTTTTTTATATGAAGGGAAATAATATGAAGACCGATATGTTAACTCTAAGCGCACGCTAGCATAGCCTTAAAGTGCACGTTAGCACAAGGAGGGCAACACCAGGCAAAAATCACTTCTCCAAATCACTTTTAATAAAAGGTTCCCAAGAAAAAAAAAACAGTTAAAATTGTTAATCACTTTTATTTTATTTTTTTGGATATTCATAGTTAAAATTGCTAAATTTAATCACGAAACGGCAGCTCTGCAAGCAACAAACATTCCACGCAAAAATTAAAAAGCAGAAACCCAAAGGCAACAGTTCACTGGTCCGGGGTGCCTCCATTTTTCGGTTGCTTGGAAAGTGAAAAGATCAAAGGAAGGAAGCTTGGTTGATTGGTGCGATCTGGTAAATCCCATTTGATCGATCTGTTTGGGGAGGGAAAGCAAAAAAAAGAAAGGAGGGATATGGTGGGATGAAGGAGTGGAGGAAGCAAGGAAAACGGAGAAGGAGATGGCTAGGGAAGGCAGAGCTAAATGGGGCGGTTTTGGTTTGAGTCCGGGTCATTGTTCGTATAAAAGAATCACTCTCATTGTTTGCTCCGTTAACATTGTTATTGCTCTCTATGTTCTCCGTTCTCTTTATTCTTCTCTCTACATTTATTCCAATGAAGATAATGGTAAGTTTCTTTCAGCTTTGCCCTACTTTTTTTAAATTTCCGATTGATTAGTGTTTTGATTTTCTGGGGTTGTTTTGTGTTTTTGTAGTTGTAAAGTATACACCAGATCAGATTAGGAAAATGGAAGAATCGATTAAGATTCGAAAAGCCAGTGAACCTATAGAGCTTGCTAAATTGGTATGCGAATTACCATCTTTCCTTTTATTTTATACCTTTCATTTTGTTGGTGATAATTACCATCTTTCCTTTCAACTGTTGATGTCTGCAAATAAAGGTAAAGCGATTGAAGCATGAATTTTGGAGGGAAGAATCAGTGGATGAACTGCCACAGGCTCTAAAGAATAAGATAACTGATGAGATCCTGCAGAGATTGAGAAGTTCGAGACCAAATACCAATATCAGCGAGCAGCAAGGTTGGTGTCTGCCTTACTTTTAGTTTTTGACTGTGTTGTTCAGTTATCTTACAGTTTATAGTAAACATGATGTTGTATTCCTATTTATTCTTATTTAGTAAGTAGTATTTTATTTTTGATGTAGTTATACATAGATTGAGCATTTATGATGTATGGGAATAGGATTGTTAGGCATTTGTAAAAGCTGGCAACCAGGAATTTTACAAGTTAATATATAATCTACTAGCTCATAAATCACAGTCTTAACTGCATTCTTATTATGGAAACATGCAGATCTATGATTAGCTGGTTTAGCATGTAGGAGATCTAAGAAATGCAATAATGACATTGCAATTTTTGTGTATGCAAAATTAATTGGGTGGATATTTAGTTTTTGATTATTCTGGTTTTCACCCTGAAATAGTATCTGAATATTGTACACAATTTTCAGTAGAAAGATTATGGATGCTGGAAAATGAGCTTCTTAGGGATCATATTCTCAAAGGAAAATGTAAATCTCCATTAATTCTTGAAGAAATCCATTTGAAACTTCATTCCCGTCATCGTGATGTGTGTTTGTGATCTTTCCCTAAGAAGAATACATCAAAAAGTTCTATAAAAATAGGAAAGTTCAATTCTTAAGTACATCTAGGCTCTAGGTTGACATCGCTTAATTTCCAATAGGTATCACATGTTATTCTTTCACTTCCTTTCTTACATCTTTCCAAGGGCCATAATATTGATCTAATATCATTCAATAGTCCAAAGGTGGACCTGCTTTATAATGCAATATATAGCAATTGATGGCATAGATCAATTCTATAGTATTTCTAAGATACTTGAATTTAGGGCTAACTCTGAATCATAATTTGCAGAAGATCGTGTTAATTGACTGATTGCATTAAGATGAAATGCACATTTGTGTTCTGTGGTGCTGAGTCATAAGTGTCGAGATTCTTTTCTTCCTTTTTTTTGATCGATTAAAAAATTATTATTAGCCTATCCCAATATTGGGATAAAGACTCTTATGATGATGAAGAATTAAAAAGCATATCATGCATCACGATTCTTGATTGAAGAAGGGTTTCAATTCATTGGTTAGGATATATTTCTAACAATAAGTTTAAAGAAGCAAGGAGGTTTTTTTTTTTTTTTTTCCTTCTTGGTGTCACTCATTAAATTCTCCTTCTGAATTTTGTGTAATACCAACAATATTTCAGCATATAATGGTTATTTTATCACATCCTGCTTTTACTTCTGTGACATGTTTTCCCCTTGGATCGTATTCCTTTATGATATACATTAGATCTGAGTGCTTGATTACATGGTGCCTGAGAGTCCTATGCATGTTCCATGGATCTAATTTCCTAGAAGCCAAATATCCGCTGTTCTCCTTACTTTGAAGAACACAACTGAAGTACCTTTTCATCTCTTGTCATGGCAATAAGCCATGCACTTCTTTTGTTGGTATAACTTTTAGAAAAAAATTATTTGTTACTTAGAGGAGTAGTTATATGGTTACTTCTGGTGCTTTTGGTAGCCACTTGTCTTTTTGTTCCCTTTTCTCTTGGTGTAGACAGGACTGAGCTTTTTACGTTCTGGTTTTGGTTTTGATTTGTACTTCATTTATGGGCTCCTGTTGACTTTTAGGAATGTAAAATAGGTATAAAATAGCTTAACACTCAAGAAATAGTCTTAATGATGCACAGTATAAATTATGTTAGGAAGTGCGAGTTTCAACGATAGGAAATTGACCAAATTGAATTTGTATGGGTCGATTGACAATTTCTAAAACTATTGTGTGCCAGAATCCTTTATGATTTTTAATTTTTAGCAGGCAATTATTTTGCTGCTGCATGCTAATAATCTCTAAATCTAAAGATCTTTACAATTTGACAGAAATGGAAACTTTGATATCCTCTAAGTGAGGATGTTTCCAAAATATCTGGAAGCTGCTTTTAACCGAGGGATTTAATAGATTCTTATAGACACTATGTCTTTTGAATTCCTCAAGAAACCTCCCAATTCTATATGCAAACCCAATTAAACAATTAGGTAAGAGTTATTGCACAAGTATTGCCATGTCTTAGAAGAGTTCTTTGGAAAGAGTCAGCAATGTAGGTCTCATGTTTGAGGATACCTAATTAGCTATGACTTTGTCATGGTTGTTATTTCATTATAAATTGCTAAATTTTTTTGTTAATATTCTTCTTGGGTTAACAGAAGTGGTTGAAACCTGGCGCAAGGAGAAAATCAAAGAAGCCAAAAAGTTGGCCCTTGGTGGACAGGGGTTGAATTCAACTCTTCTGCAAGAGGAAGCAGGTACTCATAATCTGAAATGTGGTATATTTTGGTACTTAGTTTATTCGTTGAGATAAAAGGCTTAAGCATTTATTACTTGCTGCAGAATATTAAGCTCACCAGTCTGACTTACTATTTTGTAGAGATGTTAGTAAAAGTCTTGGAGTCCAAGTGGGCTGTGCTGTCAGAAGACATTGGCCTTTGGCTTCCTACTGAAATCAACAATCAAGAACATGATGATAAGCCTGAGGGTGTGGAAGATACAGGTAAGTGTTCCATTTCTCCAGTTGATCAAAGCCATCTGTCTCTGTTGTTAAGGCAACTTAGCAGATTTCAGTTGGTATTCTTATCTAGTTTTGGGAATAGGGGTTTGAACTTGGAACCTCTTCTTCAAAGGAGAAGTTTGAAAAATTGTGGTGAGAAATGTCTGTCACTAAGGTGTAATTCTTTTATACAGAAGATGAGAATCAAATTTTAGCTGGGAGGCCCCTTCCACCAGAATGTCGTGCCGAACTTCATACAGATTATGCTGGTGCTGCAGTTAGATGGGGTCTTACCCACCACAAAGAAAGTGCAGCTGATTGCTGCCAGGCTTGCTTAGATCAGGCGAAACATGCAAAGCCAGGTGAAAAGAAATGCAACATATGGGTTTATTGTCCATCTGAGACTGGTTGCTTTTCCCCAGATATATATGAACACAAACACATGGAGTGCTGGCTGAAATTTGTAAGTGTCCTTTTGTAGCCGATTTTCATTTCATTGTTCTTTTGCATCTAACAGAAGTTGTTTGCATCTTAAAGCTAATCAAAATTTTATAAAAAATTTGCAGTCGGAGAAGCCGAGACTGAACTTCAAAGACAGATATTCTGAAGCATATAGAAACAGCCACCCGGCAGCGCCTGTTATTGTTCCTTGGGTAGCTGGTGTTATTAGTGTATGACTGAATTTTGATCAACATGAAGCGGTCAATTCAAGATCGAGCTGACACTATTTCTACTGAAATCTTTATGATGCCCCATTCACATCTGATCAAAAAATCAGACCTTTGCTTATTATAATATCATAGTCTCATTGGTTTTGGAACATAGGGGACACTGGAAAGGGTGGCAGTGGGTAGTTCCACTCTACTTTTGACAACTAGAAATTTTTTTGTACCAAGAAAGGTAAATTGGTTGATCTTGGCACTGAGATTTTATTAAGATGCGAAAGTCGTAGTGCTGGTTGCAGAAGTTGAGATTAATTAATTTCAATGTGAAAAATGGACCTCTTGTCTTGGGGAGTAGGATTGGATGATGACCAAATTTATATGCTGTAATTGGATGCCAAAAAATTTTAATTTAATGCTTGAGTTTTAATCATCAGGACCAATGCAGATTTCATATTCCAGACACTAATTGTTTCTTCAATGTAAGTTAAGGTGATATTAAAGAAAGGTTACTGTTGCATATTTTTGTAATGAATCTTTTAAGTCCTATAAATGAGATTAGGATGGTAATAATATATATATATTTTAAAAATATTAAAATCAAAAATGGAGTATGTATCATATTTTAATTTTATTTGTAAAATTTAAAAATTATTCATTTAAGAAAATTATCTTTTATATTGTTATGGGGAAATTTTTAAATTTCTTGCTTTTTGCTGATTAGGGTTTTGAATGAATGAACATAGAAGGATATTACAGTTTTCATGGGCCGCCCAATCAAATGGTATGGATGGGCCTAGCGCGAAACTCATCTATGGCAATTTCATTATCCAAAACGACAACGTTCAACAGTTCTCTTATCGTTGCCTAGGGCGGAGCGCCTCCAAGACGCTAAAGCGAAGGCGAGGAAGAATTCGCGTCAACGACTCTTTATGTGCGTACGGGGTTTATGATCAAACCGGGCATATCGTTAATATAAACTGATTTTGGTTCGATTTCTTCTTCTTATTCTTCTTCTTCATCACTGTTTATTGGTTAATATATGTGATTTTGGTAATTAGCTTTGTTATTTCGATCTCTAAATAGCTGGCTGTTGTTTCATCCATCATGCTCAATTTGACGCAAAATTATGCTTTTTAGGGCTTCTTTTCCTTGGAGGACTATTCATTCATAATTAAAGTCGTTTTATGTTTAAGATTATCATTGAGAATCAGACATAAGTTTCAGTTAAAAGAATCTCAGGCAGTGGTTCAATAATGGGAATAAGGCGTGTTGGTGAAATTTCTCTCTTTCCAGTCTCTTTCATTTGATTGTAAATTTTGAAGGTCTGGATTTGGGAAGTAATTATGACGTATTATGAACTAACTAATAATCTTTGGATACCGCCCTCAATGCTTTTCATAGGGGAAGCAGATGTGGGAGGTTCCATGCTGCAAAAAGCAATCCATTACAAGTGTTTAGTACATCGAAAAACATGAAGTCCACTTTTTAAATTGTTAAGTTATAGTTTCTACTAAGGTTTCTTTTCAATGAATTTAATGTAAATAACCTTCTGCGAAATCTATTTTTTTGTATTTGCAGTGATGTCGCTCTTGTAACAAGTGGTGATGAACCATGACTCTTGGTAGTAACTCCATCCGAGAAACCCACTATGATGTTCTGTCTGTGAAGGAAGATGCAAGCTATGAAGAAATTCGTACAAGTTATCGAACTGCTATCCTTAATTCTCATCCAGATAAAGTACATTCTGATCATGAGTCAGGAGATAGATTTTTAAGAGTACAGAAGGCTTGGGAAGTCCTTAGTGACCCCAAGTCACGCGCAGTCTATGATAACGAGCTGCGAGAGTCAAGACAGGATGTGGTGGCCTCTGAAGATATCGGCCTAGATGATATGATGATTGAAGATACAGGCAAAGTCATGGAGCTCTTTTACCAGTGCCGATGTGGCGATCACTTCTCAGTGGATTCTTTGGAGTTGGGTAAAATGGGGTACACTTTGTCAAGAGATGGGACTGAGATATTTGTAAGGACCCCTGATGCTTTACCAGCATCAGTTGTTCTTCCTTGTGGTTCTTGTTCATTGCTTGTTCGTCTGATGATAAATCCAGATATTAAAGTTCCAACTGATGGTTGTTTCTGATTTGTTTTCCATTTTCACTTCCATTGATGTTAAGTTATTCTTTTAGATTTTCATAGGAAAGCTTTAGATTCTATGGCAGCCATAGGGGGCACTTGAAGATTTTCTTTGTTGTAAAACATTATACTGAGTGAACAAGCACGAGGAAACTTTCCTTGATGATTTTGAGAAAACCTTTACCAGAATATGATTATGTTGGTACTGTTCTATTGGAAAATCAGACATGTTTGCTCTGACCAAGCAGGATGGAAATTGTAACATAGCATTTGATACAGACTCCCATTAGCGAATGGATATGAATCGTTCTTTGACTTTGAGCAGAGAATTTAAGTCCTTGCTGACTGCATTCTCCACCATGTAGTGCCTCCGTGGCTTGTGGGTTGCCCTGGATTTGGTAACTTTCCAAAGAACTGTAAGCGACCAAACCAAGAGCTCTAGAAAAAGCAGCAAAAGAGGATCCTCTGATCCCAAAGGACAGAATTTCTCTACTCTAAAAACCAATTTTCGTACTTAAACCTAGTTTTTTGTTTAATGAATTATTAGTTCTTAACTTGGAACGTAAACAAGTGGAAATGTAGGACCATTGGAAATTAGAATTTAATGGGATTTAATATGTGATGAAGAATTGTTGGAAAAAAAGGGAAGTGAAAAATAAGTACGAGGAAAGTAGAAAGATCTACTCCACATCTCGATTCTTCGACATGTTCGATGAACCCAGATCTTGGCTTTAACCTTTTTCTTTCTCCAGCTATTTGAGGCAAAGCTGAAAGACAGATTTCATCTTTTAAGGTTAGTGTTTCTGTTTCTTGTGTTTCCTCTTCGAACATGATTAGGTTCCAGTTCAAGCTTGATATTATTGTCTTCTTTCAAAGATTAACGGGTTCCAGAACTTGTCTCGTTTTTGTTAAAATAAACGATACAGATTGTTAATTCTTTAATTTGGGTTTTTGCAGGATTGAAGATTACTAAGAGCAGATCAAAATGGAACGACGAACCCAGGTCATTGACTAAAGAACCCTTGGAAGCAGATGGGTTCTGGGGAAGGAAATTCTTATTTCAGTGTCTTTGATGGAGTGAAGACTTTTCCATTGACACCAGAAGCTCTCATGGCTGAGATCAACACAGCTATTACTAATCTTGAATATGCACGTGCTACAGCTCTTCTTGACTCCCCATCTTCATCTTTGTCGAGAAACAAGGGTCAAGAGTCGCCTAAGTATGATGCCCGAATGGCTGATGAGGCTTATAAAGCAGGATGTGCTGCATTGGCTGCTGGCAAGATTGATGAGGCTTTTCATTCTTTGAATGTTTCTCTCTCCAAATGCCCACCTGAGAAAGCCTCTGCTGTTGCCAAACTTCAGTCTCTTATCTCTCTCACTTCTCAGCAACTCCAAAAATCATCTGTTTCAAACTAATCACTATTGGTATGGAATTTTTTGACTTAATTTTCAGTGTTTCAATCAAATTCAGTTAAAGGATTGCTTTAGTACTAATTCATCAGTTGTTTTTAGATGTTTTTGCAATTCTGCAACCAAGTATGAGGTTCTTTCTCGCCAAGTAAAAACAGTATA
This sequence comes from Firmiana major, assembly GCA_033439115.1. NCBI lineage: Eukaryota > Viridiplantae > Streptophyta > Magnoliopsida > Malvales > Malvaceae > Firmiana > Firmiana major. Next base: position 50,394,263 of record CM065909.1, read on the forward strand.
TGGCTATCTATAGTTGAATTTAGGTCAATTAATTCATCAAGATAACATAATTCAGTTTATGTGTGAAAAGCTTTGAATGAATACTGGGATAAAATCAGAATTACATGACTTTGCTGTACAGATATTACAGAGTTAGTGATAGACTGATCTGTGATTTAGGTCTTCCATAGTTCTTTCACTCCTTGGGTGTTAGTAAGCAACAAGATTATCTTCTGATTAGCGGACAGGAAAAAGGGAAAGCTGCTTCTTAATAGATATGCTATAGCTGAATAGGTGATACTCAACTTTCATATCCATTCAAATTTGGGCTGCTGTATTAATTCTTGCTAAGTTTCTTCTAAGTGTGCTTGTGCCCCTGTATTGTGCCAAGACAATTCAAAAGACTGTTATTGCTTGGTAAAGTTATATGGCATCAATTGATGCTAAGCCAAAAAATTGTAAACTCTTGTGCCAAGATAGTTCAAAAGATTGTTATGATGTTTACCATGGGTTGTAGACTTGTAATTGAGTTAAATTGTTTTGATACAACCCTCCTGCTTGAGGCGAATTTCTTACTTTCAGTTGTTCAAGGTGGATTAATACATAAACCATAACCACTTACTGTAACTTTGTAAGAAGTATCAAAAAAACGTCATAAACACACAACTCAATCACCAAGTTTGTTTTTATTGCATAATCTTAGGGGAATTATTTTTGGAGACACAACAAACATTAAACATTGGGTTCTAACATTCAAAGGTAGAGGAAATGATTTCACTTGTTAGCATTTTATTATTTATTTATTTATGTTCTAATTGGCCGTCTGCTTCTAAATTAGGTGGCACTGGACAAAGCTAGTCATTATTGGTTGCTTTCGTCTCTATCATGTCGCCTTTTCCATTCAATAAAGTTTGTCTGAGGTTGGAAATGATTTTCTCTCGTACTTTTGTCTTGAACAAGTGCAATAGTTGGGCTGTCATAATTTCCTGAACAGCCTGTACAGTTGATCGGAGAATCTTCTCGGTGATTCGCATCTGAGGGAAAAGACGGCAGAGTTGCAACCTTCTCACGTCTGTAACTTTTACATTGTAAAAGAAATCATTGTTAATTCTTCTGTTTTTCCATGAAAACTTTAACCAAAGGTATTGCTGAGCAAGAACATATTTTACCAATGTTGGTGGTTATGTAAAGCTCCTTATTCAGAAAGAATTAGGCTTTAGGGTGTGGATACCTGTATCTGAAACTTCAAAGATGATCAATTGGAACTGCCTACCTTCTGGTTTTATCAGTGTATCCATTTTTCTTTCTTGAAAGAATTTAGATTTCACATTTGGTAATTACCAGTTTTATTTTTAACGCTCCATCCCGGCCTTTCAAGTCAAACAAGAAGCTGAGAGAGGGATTAGTTTAGCCTAACCGGATCGATAACTTTAGATTTTAATACCGTCTCAAGCATTGATGAGAATGGCCACTGATTACAGCTGTGTAACTGTTGAAACTATCATCACAGTTGGCTATAATACCCCACTTACGGGCAGACACTCATTGGATTCTGTCAAGCTTTTTGTTCTCTGTTAGCTTTATCAAATCCACGCATGGTAAGGAGACCAGTTCTTTCCAGGAGGTGCCATTAAGAAATCCATGGAGTTGCTTTAAAACCCACTCATCCTGTAGTTCTGGTTCTGTCCCGTGACAGATATAAATTAACATGGTTCTGATTACTTATCCACCACCAACCTTCCATTAAAATGGCCAAAAAATAACGCCTTGTGATGAGTTCTTTTCCTAGTACAGTTAATGCCGCTTGACCATTGTCATGAGTGTCATGCCAACTTCACCGGCTTAGACTGCCATTTGCTGTCTGGGATTGAAAGGAAACGATATAAAACTCGGTTACTGCTAGATCTTGATCAAGTTTCCCATGTGTAATACTGTTGTCATATCTGGTTGTTCATGAAAAGACTGCTGCACTCTCAACCAAATCCTTTACAGGTTCGATTCAGGTACTTTCTTTTTCTATTTCATGATTCGACTATAATCTGCAGTTGCTTACAATCATTTTGATTCAGAATCAAGAAAGGCCACGCTCTGTTTCTTCTATATTGCCTTGAAAAAACTTTAAAACGACAAAGTAATCTTTGATGTCAAATTTGTCCGATGCTTACCGTCAATGTTTGGTACCATGTCTCAGTTTTCACCATGACTTCAGCTCGAAGTGAAACTTGTATATTACTCTTAAGGAACTATCCATGGGAAAATGAAAAGAAATATAACCCAGTTTTTTAGCCCAGTTGATGAGCATCAGACGGCAATCTGAAGCTGAAAAGTGGGTTTTGAGTGTCATTTGTTAATCTGTCTAACCCTTTTTTAACTTAGTCTTTACCCCAAAGGCTAGAGTGCCTGTATTTTCAGGAAGCTGCGATGGCACTATCAACACAAGAATAGCTGTGACAATCAATGTTCTATAAGAATATCTGTAACATAAAGTCAGTGTCTTACAGATCAATTTGCCACTTCCAGACAGCAGCTTTCTCCAATATGGGCGTCTTTTACCAGGAAGAGCAGCCTCGTCAATCTAAGAGATGCAAGTTCCTAGCTACAGTTCTGAAGGAAGCATTTTCCAATTGCCATACATTCAATGGACCGCTTTCGAAATCAGGTCCGGAGGAAGAATATTCAGCAAGTGACATCGATGATGAATCAGAAGTACTAACTAGTAACTAGCAGCAAAGAATTTGTTTGATCCCTTTTGCAGTTTCTCTTATTGTTTGTGATGTTCTTTGCAGGTAGTTGTTTCTGAAATTCGAAGTCGAGCAATGGAAAAGATGAAGCGCAGGCCTAGCGTAATGTCCGAAAGCTTTTCCTGGGTATTATCTCCATCGACAGGGGAGCTTTATATAACCTCAAAGTATGCCAAACGACGGGACAAGGATAATGAAGATGATGGGGAGGAATTCTTTTCTGTTGGGAGTTGTTTCTCCTTCTGTTCGAGTGCTGTGAGCAGGGAAGCATTTCTGTCGGCGAAGGCAAACTTTTCCCGATGTTCAAGCTTAAACAAGATTGATTTCCCAGACATTTGGAAATTTGATTTGCAGGATTTCCGAAGGCGATCAATCATTCAGGAATTCTGTCATTGCGAGGGGTGGCCATTTGGACTCTGCAGGAAGGCTGTTTTACTCCCACCTCTGCCTAAATCCCCTTCGGAGTCTTGGTCTTGGAGTAAAGGCACGAGATTAGCTAAGATGCCATATATTTAAACATAGCCTAATCTCCCAGTTTGTGATCCCCACTCACTTCTGTTCTCGAGTTTCGCTCTTTCTGTCTCCTTTTTCCTCTTTGATCTTGGCAGTGGCAGCAACTTGTTTCCTCTTCTAAGAACTATAAGCATACAAAAGAGTAACTAGTCAAAGAATAAAAACGTTAATTATGGACATAAGTTGTCTCACCATCTCTCCAAACTCAGACAGGGAGCATGTCTCTCTCAACTCCCTTGTTTATGTTATTACTTCAGGGACGTTTATACATATTCAATCCCGGTAAAATAATTGGTTTCAAGGCCCTGCCATGGTGAGAATCCGTTTTGTTTAACTTTGATGATCGTTTAAAAAATTTCCAACATTGCTAAACACTGTTGAATCTAATGAAAGCATCAAAACATGCATGTTTTGAAAAGGACAGATTGGCAACTCTTCCTAACAAGAAAAAGATCATCTTAGATCGGTCCATTTGGAGAAGCAGAAGCCTCTGTTTTCCCTGGTAATTATGTCATTCTTCATCCATGTTGCTATGGTACTGATGCTTTTGTTTTTGTGAGATGGGACTGTTGATAGCTTCATAGCTCTCTCAGGAAAGAAATAAGGTGGAGAAAATTTTCCCATAAAAAAGCAGAAGAAACAAGATGTTACACTTAGATTTACTGTTGTTGACAAAAAATAATCCTTTTATTTAGCTGCCAAGCAACTCAAACCTCAAAGGTTCGGAGAACTACACCAAACTGTCTCCAAATATTCATAAACATGACTTAAAAACAAAAGTTCACAGTGATATTGAACTCTCTCAACACTACAGTTAAGCTCTGTGCTCCACATAAGATCCAGAAAGTCCAGAGGTTCCAAGAACAGTAATCTGCAATGAAAGCCACCAAAAATGTCAAACAAAATTGCCATTACTTAATAGTTCCCAAAATACTTGTATAAGAATACAAAAGAAAATAAACATCAGAATTTACACAGTAATTACGTAATGATGAGTGCCATTGTCAAATACTATAAATGCAGCAAAGAAAAACTATGTGCCAATGCATCTATTCACTTCCTTGCTTCCCTAATAAATTTTGGTGGATGATGATGGATTGAAATGGTTACTGCAGACTGTAAGTTCTAAACAGGCTAATCTTTGGCCCAGGGCTCTGCTTGGAGTTCCAGAACACCAGATGGTTAGGATCTTATTTTTTCTCACATCTTACTCACCATTATGGCAAGTTAACTCCGATCCTAATTCTCATGTGTCACATAGAATCATGAATCACATAAAAATGAAACAAAGTACATGAATTGCTAAAACCATGTCAATGTCCTAAACCCTCGAGGTAGAACATGCCCTCATAACTGAGTTTATAAATAAGGTGCAAATTGTTCTAGTACCTTTCCCCACTCAGAACCAAGACCACTACATCTCATCTTTAGGTAGATCATCTTTGATCCCAATTCTGTCTCTACCTTCTTTCGCAAATAGGTTTCATCAGGTCCAAATGCATCCAAGTAAGTTGTATATCGTTGAAAAACTGTTTTAAGTGCATCTGCAAACTCACTTGACAGAGGCTTTACATTCTACCAAAAAAAAAAAGATTCAAATTCATCAAAACAAGAAGACTTGGTGATAACGGGACAGAAAAAAAAAATCATCAGGCCCTTCTGGATTATAATACCTCTCCACTCGCTCCAATGCTGTCATCAAGTTCCATTTTCATGCTAATTAAAATACCACCAAACTCTTCAACTGCTTCAGCAGCGCGGAAGACGTTTTTTAAAACTTCCTGGCCAGCTTTGTCATCAGTATCTTTGGACAAAGCTTTCTTTGCATCCTGTACAACTGAATAGGGAAGCTCATCCCAGCTTGCAGCCATTAAATCCTTAAAAACATTCTCAATTTCGGGGTCTTTTATGACAGGAATATGAGTTACATCTTCACTAAAATGGCGCATGCTTCCCAACCTCAATGCCAAGGAAGACCTGCCACCTGCGTATTTCCAATAATGAATAAAATGCGAGGAACTTAATACAAGTTGGTCATAAAAAGTTCCAACACGCTACAGAATTCACTAGCAGTTGGCAATAGTTGTTCTAAAAATAATAGTAATAATATGAAGATGAAGCAATTGAAAATATTAGTCTAACACACAAGTATAGTTTCACTACAATAGCACCCTGCAATTTTATACACTAATTTACATACTCATTGGATATATAAAATGCAGTCTGCAAATAAAATTTGTTAGTGAAATTTATGTGAGAAATGAACGTGTTTCATGGTGAAAAGAACAAAAAAAAAGCCAATAATTCCAACACAAGTACACAACCAATGCACGACAAGAACTATCAAATTCTATGTTAACACAACATCACAACCCTAAGGGTGTTGTAAGGAACTTAAATTCAACTTATAAGGAGTAAAGTTCAAATCTTGGACAGGTACTAAAATTTTGAAACCCCAAAATACAATAATAAAGTAATCATTAGAAGCCTCAGTTAACATTTACTGTGCAAATCGGATGAAAGTAAAACTCACCCAAGAAAAAAAAACACAAAGGCCACGATCAATATTGTCACTAAATCCAATTCAATAAACGGAGCGATTCCAGAGATAATTGAAAACGAGAAATGAGTAATCAAACAAGGATCCAAAAGGATAGAAAAGTACCGGAAGGGAGGTTTCTGGGTGGATTAGAGGCGGAAGGTGATGACACAGAGAAGAAACTCCGGGAACCCAAGTGGCAGTTGTGGTTGGCAGCGGCGGCGGCGGTGGCAAAACGGGAAGATCTGAAACAAGCTGCTCTGTATACGGATCTCAACACGGCCATCTTCTCCATTTCTGCGAGACTTCTAGGCTCAACCAAATTGGCAGAAAGCAAAAACTGGAAAGAAAAAGCAGAATCACCTGAGTAGCCCAAAACCAGGAAGCACGTGTAATTGAAGCGAGAAAGCGTTTCAAAGGAAGATCCTTTTTCACAACAATTCTGGGCTGTGCTTTGGGCTACGTATTGGGATAAACAGAATATCTAAAGACTTAAATGGGCTATTTCTTTCTTCTTGTAGTATGCTCTGATGGGCTGAATGAGAAAATAAAAGGGAAGTGACAAAGGTTACTATGCTAAGTATTTATAAAATAATTTAATGCTTTTATAAAATTAGTATATAAGTTTTGTTTTTCGTAGGAAGAAAAAAAAAAAGGTGAGAAAAAAATGGTCAATCTAATAATTAAATTACAAAATAAAAAAATGATTATAAAATCTAATAATTGAAATAATAAAATTTCAATAGTCATCTCTTTTTATCCTTTCTATTAAGTAAAGCATAAGTTTTGTCCCAAATTTTACTAGGAATTAACGAAACTTTATGCATTAATCGGCCTCAACCCAACTTCTCCATTTAAGTTTTCATTGAGGTATTATCAAGAGTATTGCTCTAGAATCTAACTACCAATCAGAAGCAATTTTATGAGAAGTTCAATGGAATTCGAGCTGTAAGAGATTTTGGGTTTTGAAATTGGTTCCAACTCATCTCAATTAAGCTAAAAGCATTGCCAATGCAACCAATCTTTTAGGGCCGCCTTGTCCGCAGGTCAAATCAGAGAAGGACAGTATGCAAGTGTGCTTTTGCCATGTGCTATCTATCTGTAAATGTAAGGAGGAGACTTTTGATAGCCTCTGACTGAAATATATCTCTCTTTCCTCTTCTTTCTTGTTATGGATTCAAGCAAACAAGAACTGGTTACCGAGTTCCCAGGTATTATCAGAGTCTACAAGGATGGCCGAGTTGAGAGACTTATTGAAACTGACTTTGTGCCGCCATCAACTGATCCGCAAACCGGAGTTTCATCCAAAGACATAGTGATAATCCCTGAATCCAACGTTTCTGCTCGTCTCTTCCTTCCAAAACTCACCAACCCTAACCAAAAGTTACCTCTCCTTGTCTATTTCCATGGTGGAGCCTTCTGTGTCTCATCACCATTTACTCCAAAGTACAGCAGCTACCTGAACGCTTTGGTGGCTGAAGCTAAAGTGATTGCAGTTTCTGTGAACTACAGAAAAGCTCCTGAACACCCTATCCCTACAGCTTATGAGGATTCTTGGGCTGCTCTTCAATGGGTAGTTTCACATAGTAACAGCCAAGGGCCTGAGGTTTGGCTAAATGGCCATGCCAACTTCGAAAGAGTGTTCTTAGGTGGAGAAAGCGCTGGTGCCAACATTGCTCACAACTTGGCTATGTTTGCTGGAAACCCTGAGTTTGGGTTAAACGCCAACGTGCAGCTTCTCGGGATTGCTTTGGTGCACCCATTTTTCCGGGGATCGGATCCAATTGGTTCAGAGGCATTATTGGACCCGGAGAAAAAGGCTCTTGTGGATAGGTTATGGCCATTTCTCTGCCCATCGAACCCGGATAACAATGACCCAAGGGTCAACCCAGTAAGCATCGATGGTCCAAGCCTGGTGGGGCTTGGGTGCAAGAGGGTTTTGGTGTGTGTGGCTGAGAACGATTTGCTAAGAGAGAGAGGGCGCATTTACTACGAGGCTTTGGGCCGGTGTGGTTGGATGGGCGTAGCGGAAATCATGGAGACAGAAGGGGAGGATCATGGGTTTCATTTGTCTGATTTGGAGTGTGAGAAAGCCAAGGAATTGATCACCAGGTTGGCTGCTTTTTACAGTAGGGATATGCCTCATTTCTTCGCATGATTATTATCGGATTCCTAGCCCAAATCATGACTTGTTTTAATTCCCATTTTAATAATAGTCTCAATTTACTTCTATTATAAATTTTATTTTATTTTGTCAAAACGTTTTTTTTTAATGTTATTTTATGGTTTAATCTAAAATGTTTTTTTTGACTTTTTAGAATAATAATTAAGAGTTAGTTTTGATAGACGGTACGATTATTTGTTTATGATCGAGTGAGATTGAAAACAACGATAACGATGAAATTTATATCAAATGATGATGAGTTTGGATTTAATCGTAATGATAGTAGTGTAATGAATAATAAAATTATCATTAAAAATATTATATTAAAATTAAAATATAAATAAGAATAAAATTATAAATATTGTGCGGTAAAAATTTCAACGTATTTATTTAAAATTATCATTAAAAATATTATATTAAAATTACATCGAAATTGTGTTTGTTTTCAAATGCTGTCTAATTAAAAATAGCTCAACTTTGCATATAATTTTCTCTTTTTGTTTTGGTGAAAATCAAATTCATTAATACCAAAATATCTCATACAACATGATACATCATTACGAGTAATCTCGTAACTCTATTTAATTAGAGTTTGTCTAAGCAAAATAGGGAATAATCCATCCAATAATCTTTTTGCCCAGTCGAACAACTTAAACACTGATAAGCAGCTAAAAAGTCTGTCTTTACCAAAATATACACTAATGAAAATGGGAAAAAATTAACTTAATTTATCAAATACATCTCCTTTTTCGTAAGCGGGCATGTGAGTGACTTTATTTGATAATTTCTATCTCATTGTCAAATTCATTATTCAAATTGGGCGGCAGCCATGGTGAGCTGGGTTCACAGTTTTCTTAATTCACCACCGCTTCTTTCAACTTTCACTAATTTAAATTAGTTTATAAGAAAGAATTGACCTGAATTCATGTGCTCTTTGAATTCAAGGGATTTCAAATTTCAAATTTTAGCATTAGTAACCCTAAACTATAATATCTCTTACGAAAATAAAAGCTTGTGGGGAAGAATTGTTCCCCGAATCTTATCAAATGTGGTAAAAAATTACAAACTTTGATTAGTCAAAAGCAACAAAAGTTAATTAAGATTATAAAGTTTTAAACCTTAAAACTGTTTGAAGATTATCTAATTAAGAACAAAATAGAATACATCATCTGATTATAACAGTATATTTGATACTTTTATTAGCTTCGGTTCTTGGTTTTTGAAAATTTTTAGTAGAATTTGTATCATTATTCCATGTTTTATATGCATGTAAATTACGGTGAAATGTGTTTCGTAATTGGTGTTATTCAAAAAGATTTGATTTGATTAGAATTTAAATACAAATTTTTTTATTATTAATCGTTTTTTCTCAAAAATTTAGTGAGAAGTTACATCATTGATCAAACATTTTAGATTAGGTATAAGAAAATTTTGTGTCTATATAATCTAAACAAGAAATTACTCATATGTATGAAAAATTAGGAACTAAAGAAAAAGAAAAATGCCGCAGGGATAACTAAGTTTGAATTCATATACTATAAGTAAAAATGTTAAATTTCACTAATTAAATTAATAAAAAATATATATATTCTTTTAAATATATTAAAAAAATAAAAATATGTAACATTACAAAATTTTACTGTATAACAAAAACTAAGATCACAAAGAATTACAGTCGTAGTCCAAATAAACAGTATACTAATTAATAAATAAGTGTGACTTTATGCAATGTGTGGGGCGACATTGCGCAAAGTAAAGACTAATTTGGACGACTTTTCATCGCCAAAGATCGGGAAATCCAGATAACAATGAGTCATTAATGTGGAAAATATAAAAAAAATAATATTTTATTGATTTGAAATTGGGTTAATGATAAATGTGTCGGTTTCAAAAAGTTTGCTTTGAACAGCAAGCGAGTATACAGCACAAAGATTATATATTATATTATTCTAAAGATTAACTTAAGCAAACGGCTCTCAACAACTTCATTCCTTAGAGTCGACTTTAATATTTCTAGAAAAAATTACAAAATGAAACAAAGCACTTTCTTCTTCTTAATTATATAAAGGAGCCAATACAAATAGGCACGCTTACTTTTTTTATACTCCATAAATATATATATTTCTTTAGCTTGCTTCCCCATCAATTGAAGTTCAGCATTCCAGACTGCTTTAGAGTTAGCGGAAGTTGGTTAATTCCTTTAATTAAGTTAATTAAAGTTAATTTGGATAGATGGTAGAATTAATTTTGGTAAAATTAAAAATGATAAAAAGTTTATTAAGGATATATGCTTTTTAATATATAAAATAAAGTGTATATATGATGTAATAATAATGTATAGCTTTCATACACCGTCAGTATACTCAAAATTGACATCTCATCAATAAATTTTTACGAGTAAATTGAATAAAATATAATTTTATTTATTTTTAAAAGTTTGACATTTTCTTATTTACATATTAATAAGGTATCAATGTTTAATACATTTATAATATATAAAAATTATATATTATCAATTTATCGTGTGTATGTGTATATATATATAAACCCGATAAAATAATAAAAAAATAAATATCACGGGTAAAAAATAATTCATCTATACAGAAATTTGCCTTTTAATGAATTGTGGGTTACCGCACTGTATCAGTAACTCAAACGGCCCTTTGGTGAAAAAAAAAAATAAAACAATAAAATAAAAAGCAAGTAAAGTTTCTAGAACTAGAGTTCAGATGGTAATAAAACATTTTGGGTCAGTTTAGTTTCAAACTGAAAACAGTGTGAATTTATAATTGTGTCATATTTATAATTTTTTCATATTTTTTTTTAATATTATATTTTTAATGATTATTTTATCATTTATTTTATCATTATTATTATTAATAAATCTAAATAAATTATCGTTTAATATCAATCTCATCGAGATTAATCATAATAAATCACACTTTTTATTCGGATTAACTCTTAATTAAGCTAAACTTTGTGGTTATAATTTTATACTCAAATTACATCTAAATTTTATGATTTTTGAGATTGAAGTTAGTGAGGATCAAATAAAAACAGATTATGAGCTATGATTAAGAGTACACTTGAATGGTTTAAAGTAATAAAAAAAATTTTCAATATTAAATTTTTTAGTGTCAACAACATAATGTATTACTCAATGTAACATGAAATCTTGTGGTTTGCATTAAAAATTAACTATTATTGCTAAACCTAATGGTGGATAAAGAAGCTTGCCATGAAGATATTTTTCTTGTAGGTGTGTATATTCATGGCAAATGATTCAATTGCCTAAGCAATAAATCCCCCGTACATCATAGCAGCAGACAGTTGAATGTGTTAGAAATACTGTAATTACATAATAATTATATTCAGGATTTCATGTTCAATTATCAAGAAAATTAGAATACGGAAGCGTATCTGGATCTATTGAAATTGATCAATTGGTTAGCAGTCTTTCAGTATAAACCTTTTATTTATGAGAGAAAACCTTAACTCACTCACTGATGGGATATGAGAATGAGAAAAATTATATTTAGACTGGAGACCATAACCTATTTATAACTGAAGTATATTTTATTATATTTTGACCCATCATTAAAATAGAATAAAATATCAAATCTTTACACATTGTAAAGTATATACCAATTGAGATGCACTGAAGTCGAATAACTTTATTTGATCACTTTTAAATGAACTAAAATAAATTAAATAATCTATAATATATAATAAATTAATATATGTAGATCCGAACAAATAATTTTTCAATAGAATATCCACGAAAAAGATAATTATTTTTTCGGTTACACTCTGAAAAAAGAATTGTATAATTTATATCTTGGTCCTGTGGTCATTGGCAATGTACTCCAAAATCGGTGGTTGAATTTGAATGAATTAAAATAATCGTATAAAATCAAAGTTTGTAATTCCGGTCCACGGTGAACTTCCACGAGATACAAAAGAAGTCGGGTTTTTCTTTTTTTTTTTTTGCCTTAAAAAAAAGCTTGTGGCCCCCAATCCCTCTCTAGAAACTGTGCATAATAAGGTTAGTATCTCTGTCTTCTTAAAAAGTGTTAGCTGGCTTTAGCTGATGCAAACTGCTCTAGTTGTTTTGTGTAAGCATTTCCTCTTGTCTCTCTCCTTCGTCTTCCTGTCTTAATTAGTTAGGTTTCCCGGTTGTTCATTTCTTCTCTCTGACACACAAGGACATGAGTTCTAGCGATTCAGAAGTTGCTCTTGATTTGTTTCCCTACCTTAAAGTATACAAAGATGGAACCCTTGAGAGAATCGCCGGAGTTGAAAGAGTTCCCCCTGGACTTGATCCTGAAACCATCGTTTTATCCAAAGACATATTTATCATACCCGAAACCGGCGTCTCAGCCAGGATTTACCGACCCAACTTGGCTAGTAAAGATCAAAAGCTACCTCTTGTAGTTTATTTTCATGGCGGAGCCTTTTGTGTTGCATCGCCAGCCTTTCCGAGCTACCATACCAGCCTCAACAAGCTGGTTGCTGAGGCTAACATTGTAGCTCTTTCAGTCGATTACAGGTTAGTCCCAGAGCATCCTCTTCCTATTGCGTACGAAGATTCATGGGCTGCGCTTCAATGGATAGCTTCCCATAAGGAGGAAGATGGCAACCACGAGGCTTGGATCAAGGAAAGCGTGGACCTTGACCAGGTGCTTTTGGCTGGTGATAGTGCTGGTGCAAATATTGCACACCATTTGGCTTTACGGATCAAGGATTCGGATCTGGGTGAGAACCTGAAGATTCTTGGTATTGGTATGGTTCACCCTTACTTTTGGGGAGCAAACCCGATAGGATCAGAGTTGACTGATATGTTCAGGAAAGAACTAGTCGATAAGTGGTGGTTGTACGTTTGTCCATCGGATAAAGGCTGCGATGACCCGCTTATCAACCCGTTTGTGGATGGATCCCCTGATCTTGCAGGCTTGGCATGCGATAGAATCCTTGTTATCGTTGCGGAGAAGGATATACTCAAGGATAGAGGGAGGTCTTATTATGATAAATTGGTGAAATCTGGGTGGAAGGGGAAGGCAGAGATCATGGAGACTGAAGGTGAGGATCATGTTTTCCATATCTTCAACCCTGACTGCGACAAGGCCAAGAGACTGACGAAACGCTTGGCTTATTTCCTAAGCCAAGGGAAGGCTTCTGTTGAGTGAGTGTGAACAACGTGGGGTTGCTTGTTTTGTAATCAAATAAAGTTAAAAGTACTATTGTTATATACCTAGATTTCTTTTTTCCCTAGGTCTCGATCAATGTACTTTTCTAAAAGTCCTGTTTACTTTATGTCATTCAACATGATTTTACGTTCCCTCTTTTTTTTTTTTTTCAAAGATACGATTTGCCAGTTCTAGAATGATCTGATTGGCATTCATGATCATCAATCATAAGCATAGTAAACCTGTTAAGTGTTAACCCATCATGGCATGAGTTCATATTAACAGAATTTGAACTTAGCTCAGACAACAGGAACTTGTTTAGCTTGCCTTCTGTTTTGTAAGATAGTTTTTTAACATCTGAACCTTCAAATAAAGAATCTCAAAACACTGTCAATAATTATAAACACATTAAAAACAAGCTAAACTGCCGAATGAAGACTGTTGGAACTGCCGAAACGCAAGTTTAAACAAGCTTAAAATAACATCCTCACACACCCACGTACGCGAGAGAGAGAGAGAGAGAGAGAGAGAGAGAGAGAGAAGAGAAGCAGACATCACAAATTTAATGAGGCAACTTGACAGTCACCTAAAATTTTTCACAATTAACAATACAGTGCGCTTGACCAACAATCAACGGTATCAATGTCGATGCAATCCCTGAACTTGGAAAGAGTATACAGAGCTAAGAGTCTAGACTCTAGATTCTAGAACACGACAGTGTCCAGCATAGTTCCCAAAGTCTGAACTATGTTTGAGGACATCAAATTGGAGACATGTTCCTCTAAGTGCTTCTTGGCATCTTGTCGCCCAACATTTGCAATTGCCAACTTCTCCGGAGGCAATTCATCTTCCTCCTGTACAGCCTTATTGTATTTTATAGCTAAATTGAGCATTTCCTGCAACAAATTAATTATACCAACATCATAACTTTTCCTTATGGAAGATTGTTTTCATTATTTAAGGAAATAAATTTATTTGGCATTCATATTTGAACTCTTTGAGCAACACATACCAAATGCAACTTTTATAACTAAAAAGTATTGACTAATTAGAAACATATAGCCCATATACTTGAGAATCCAGTCTTTTTCTGATAGGCATTCTTAAATTGACTCATTGCAAGGGAAGTTATCACTTATTAATGGTTTTCTCCCCTTCCAAACCGAAGGTTTTCAAGCATCTCCATTAATGAGGGATAACGTAAAGTTGTAAATACCTTATCAATATGCAATCAACAGTTCAACACCATACATAGAGTATGGTGATAAATTAAGCCTCCTGAAAACCTTCACTCACCTGAACAGTCTGTTCATTGGTTTTGGAATGAGTATCAAAACGTCTAAGTGTCAAACCATCCGTCCACTTCTTCTTATGAAGATTCAACAGCATCTTTTCCTCAAGTTCATTCTTCCTGTAGTTAATGGCTATAGAGTAATAATGTCTATTTAGCCCATGGATCAAAGCCTGACAATGGAAAATAATGAGTTGAGATCATTCCCCATATAAACGAAGCTGCTTGAAAACAATCAGACGGTACTCTTTTGGCACTCACTTGGATAGATGGCTTATTCAGATGACCAAGATTGGATGTTGTTTGACGTGGTTCTTGGCCAAGCATCATGGTTTGTGGGTTGATCAAACGGAATGCATCAATCACCACTTTCCCTTTAACACTCTGAATTGGGTCCACCACCACTGCTACAGCCCTTTGATTCAAAGCTTCAAAACTCTGCAAGCAGTGACAGATGTTAACAACAGATATGCCAGCTTTCATTAATCAGAATAGTTAAATGAAAACAAAACAATATAAACCATAGAAATGATCTTCACCTATAAAGATCAAAATGGAAAACATAAACTAACTGACAGAGGATAGACAAAAAAAGCCAAGTATCAAAATTTTTTCAACCTTGTACATGTATTCTACTATATTCAATAAACTACATTTACGTTTCCAGATTTTTATGATATCTATAAACTGTGACATACTCAAAAATCTTTGACACGTTGTACAAAGCATGGTTTCCAGCAGCCATGTCTGTATCAAACCTGATTATTAATAAGCACTGAAAATAGTAGCAGATCTACATTTTTTTGAGAGAGAGAGGTTAAACTACCATGAATCACGATTAATAGTGCAGTGTCCAAAATGATGCCTTTCCTATCCATTACATGAATGGAACCATTGTGCCCTAATAGTAGTATCAATTAAGGACAGAATTGTCAAGCAATCCCCATATCCTTGAGCCACCCCACCCCACCAAAAAAAAAAAAAAAGACTAGAAAAGTACAGCAATAAGAATCCTATCAAACAAATAATATCAGGAAAGTAAATTTACAAGCTAGATAACTAGAATGCTCCTATTTCTTTGTAAGAAAAGAAAGATGCAACCAACAAGTTGTATATTAAAACCAACCAAAGACATTAAAGCTCATGATAGACAAGAATATCTTCCAAGGAATAGTAACATAGCAAGTTAACTAGCATGTGTATGATGCAGCACTATGGAAGAAGGTTAAAGACCACCTGCTGTGTGTTTATGTCCACACCAGAAAGCCAACAGCCAAATCCAGGATGTGAATGGTACCAACCCACCACCATCTCTGGCCTGCAACACCAAAGGAAAAAGTCAGCTCGCAATCTAGAGAAATAGTCATCAGGGAGTACAAACCATCTAATCATTGTCATACAAATACTATCTCTTCAATTCTTGAGTTATTTCCAACAAATATAAGTTAGACTAGAGAATAACTAATACCTTCCTGTTTGTTTGAGCATATCAAGCATATTTGTTTGAAAAACATGATCCACAGCTTCAACACTAACACCAGTACCGCTCTGTGGCATTGCAAAGACATCCACGACACGCACAGTGTACTCATCAACGAACTCTCCCAACATCAAACCCATAACTTCCATGGGAACTCCAGCTCTTCCTATAAAATATTCAAATCAACCAAAGACAGAAACATAATTACAACACCCCCGATAAGTTTAAACTCTTTAACCCTAAATTTGAAATTGAAACAGCTCATGTTTCTCATAGGCAAATACATGGAAAGCAGATCAGAAAATGACAACACTATAAGGCAGCGAAACCCTAATCAGCTAAGCAAACGAAAGAAAACCGAAAAAACTGTAAATAAGTAGATGTTATGAAGAAAGGAGAAAGAGAATTACCGTGCTTGAGCATTTTGAGGAGGGCGAGAGAAGAGATGTAGACCTGCTCGGACGAATCGAGAGTCGGGGAATCCGGTGGCGGGTGACCCAACGCCCCTCCTGCACCGGCGAACATCCGCTGTAATCTCTCCATGCCTGACATTGTCGATCGAACTTTCGGAAACTTTTCTTTGGTAGCAAGACAAATATAAACTTCCACTTGGGTCATCTACCCGTAAGGGCTTATTATATATAGCTCCTCATGTCGGTCGGGTCCGGTCCGGTCCAACTTAAAGAAATAGTCGGTTGATTCGATCCAGTGGGCTTGATCTATCTTAATGAGCCCAGTCCACATTTTCTCTTTGCTGTTTGGACTTAGATTGGGTGGTCCCCTTGGTCCAGTATCTGCCCAACAAGGCAGATCATTACAATTTTGAATAAAAAAAATTATTTTACATCTATATATATTTTATTTATTCAATTCAAATCATATCAAGTAAAAATATTATAAAAATAATTAATTATTAATTATAAAAATTACTAATAAATTTATTAAAATAAATATTATTAATTTAATTATAATATGTAATGATACAAAATCGAACAAAGGATTCAACCCATAAACATACATAAATAAATTATTTATTTCATAAATGACCAAAACCATTTACATACATCATGAATTGTTTCTTAAAATCGAGGGTTTGGTACATTTCCTTATACCGTCCATGCCCCTAGTGTTACTTATCCAAGCCAGTTGCTTCAAACCGATGGCTGTCCACCATGATTGTGAATCTTGAGAAGGAAAACACTAGTATAATATATTAAATCTGATCCATTACTCATTGGTTGAAGTTTTTTTCTAGAAAGGGGAATGAACCCTAAATCTTTATCCAAATTGTTCAAACCTACAAGTCTTCTTTTCTCCGTTGCCCAGAAAATAGAGTTCGAATTTTCAATATCTACCACAATTCAGAATTTTGTAGGATCCATTAAGATTTTGTACAGAGCCCACCCAGCAAATGATGGATCCTTTATATATATTTTTTGTTGGGATTGGATTAGATTTATCAATTTGTGTATATAATTTTTTTATATTATATAATTATATTCATTTCATTTAAAATATAAAAAATTTGTATTAAAATTTATATCGGCACACTAAACATAATTTTTTTTAATTTGTGTCATACTTATATTATAATTTTTTATTAAATTTTAACTCATATCACATTTATATCATTTTGGTGTTATGTTATTAAATTGTATATAAAATTTTTAAGTTTAAATTGAACTAATATTGAAGGATTATAATACAAAGAATTATAGATGAAATGCTCCCTAACACGATTGGGAGTTGGAATAGGTACATGAATTTGGATTGAAAGTTTGAAATTTGAAGAGATTGGCAGTTGGAAACTTAGATAAATACCCAAGACTTTCAAGTCTCAAGTGTGCATCAAACATATCAGCCTAGCTAACAACTTACTCCTAATGGAAAGCATTGCAAAACATATAATTCCCAAATACAATTTCTTTACGGACAGTCCAAGATCACCCCTTCAACTCCCCACATATGGGAATTTGATTACTGTTCTTAGCATTGACGGAGGAGGCATCAGAGGGCTGATTCCAGGAACTATACTTGCCTTTTTGGAGTCTCAACTTCAGGTAGCTAGCCTAGAATTGCTTTTTATTTCTTGTTTGGTAGCATGGCCTCTCAATCCCTGATTAAGGGATAGGATTTTGATCAAATGACTTGCTTTAATTAACCCTTTTTCTTATGTTGGCCATGAATAGAAGCTGGATGGTGAGCAAGCAAGATTGGCAGATTATTTCGATGTCATTGCTGGGACTAGCACAGGTGGCCTCGTGACTGCCATGCTAACTACCCCGAATCCGAATGAAGGAAATCGCCCGCTTTTTGCTGCCAAAGATATCAATAATTTCTACCTGGAACACTGTCCTAAAATCTTTCCCCAAGAGAGGTAATCAATTTTCTCCAAGATGAATATCATTTCTGAAGCAGTTTCTGAGAAATTGAGATTATTCTCTTGTTACATGGCAGTTCTCCCTTTGCACCAGCCGCAAATCTGGTCAAATCTCTAATGGGACCCAAATATGACGGCAAATATCTCCATGGTATTGTGAGGGAAATGCTGGGAGAAACTAGATTGCACCAGACCCTGACAAATGTTGTGATCCCAACTTTTGATATCAAGCAACTCCAGCCAAAAATCTTCTCAAGCTATGAGGTTTATTAGTTATTACCTCTTACAGATTTATATACCTGCATTTTTCTTAATGGAAGTGCAAGAAAATGATTTTCTTTTCTACTTTGGCTGTTGTCATGAATTACAATCATGTAGATGAAGAAAGATCCTAGCAAAGATGCTTTGCTCTCGGATATATGCATTGGAACTTCTGCGGCTCCAACTTATCTTCCTGCCCATCATTTTCAAACCGAATATAAAGAATTCAATCTTATTGATGGAGGAGTTGCAGCTAATAATCCGGTATATATCAGTATTTTTGTCATTAACATAATGGAATTTGCATTAGAATCCCGGTGAATGAAATTCTGAAACGTATTGTTTCTTTCAGGCTTTAGTTGCTATAAACGAAGTGACCAAAGAAATCCTTCGTGGGAATCCTGACTTTTTCCCAATAAAGCCAGCTGACTACACTCGGTTCCTGGTTCTATCTCTGGGGACTGGTTCACCAAAATCTGAAGAGAAGTACCATGCTAGCCTAGCGGCCAAATGGGGTCTTCTGGGATGGTTGACCAGCGAGCACTCTACTCCACTGGTGGATATTTTCATGCAAGCACTCAGTGACATGGTCGACTTTCACGTTGCTACAGTTTTTCAAGCCCTTAAATCTGAAAATAGTTATCTCCGAATTCAGGTATAAATTTTCTCTAGAAAACGGCATTTACAGATACAAAACTCAAAGTTAAAAATCATGCAGGATGATACACTCCCCCAGCAAATATCATCTGTGGATATTGCTACGAAGGAGAACTTGGAAAATCTGGTAAAAGCTGGGGAAGAATTGCTAAAGAAGCCAATTTCCGGAGTGAATTTGGAGAGTGGCCAATTTGAGCCAGCTGGTAAGGTAACAAATGAACAGGCTCTCATCAGGTATTGCTTGTAATTGTTTGTATCTTATATAACACACAATCATCCATACATATGTTGCTAATTTGGCTTATTTCTGCTTCACTAATCTACAGATTCGCAGAAGTTCTTTCCAAGGAGAAGCGGCTTCGTGACATTAGATCACCGCATGGAAACCTTGCCACAAAGAAAAATTAAGAATCCACTCAGAATAATATTACTAGTTAATAAAAATTTTGCTTCCTTATTTCTTCTATGATTTCTGGTTGTCGTAGAATAAAATTGCTCATCATTAAATATTCTACCTATACTTAGTTTGGATCTCATAGCACTTTCAGTACAATGAGATTCTATCAATTTAACGATCACATCCAATTACTTAATAAATTCACTATTATAATTACTTTTAATTTCATCAAAATTAATATTATCGTTCATCCGCATTAACCTTTTAAATTTTAATTTAATTTTAAAAATTTACGTGCTTTGATTATTTTCAATTGTTTTTTATTTTAAGAAACAGATATGTAGAATTGTTAGTACCAATCACAATCGGAGTTGACCGGTAGACATTGATCTATATCAAGACCCCTCTAAGTCAAGTAATATTATATAGTCAAATGGAAAGCACTGGAGCAGCAATGTCCATCGTTCTTCAACGCAGACATAATGTGCTATTTGATTTAAAACACCAAAATGATGAACAACAGACCAAGTAGAAGAATCAATTCGTTTGCTTCTGTCATGATCCAAACATCGATCAAACATCCTAGTTATCATTGTTACAAAGTTGGATAGCCGTTTTTGCTGGTGCAATAGAACTGAACATGATAGTACATCAGAGAAGCGTGCTTGGTGGTGGAATACTTAATATGGGGGGACCGTTTCTATTTAATCACAGCACATGATCAATAAATTGCAGTACAATGTTTGGCGAAAGTGTTAATGAGGCAAACACCAAGACAGTTAATCAAGAAATAGGACAAAGTCAACTGAAGCCCGAAGAGAAATTTTGCATTTTTGTTAGCTGTTGCATGTTCTCTTACTGTCAGAAAACAGGACCCAAACAAAACAATGAAATCAAAGGTTTCTACAAGAAAAATAACCTTCATGTTACTGGCATGAATGTCAGAAGAACATCCAACATTCGAACAGAATAAAAAGAGAAAGGCAATGAGGTTTACGTTTGCTCCTTCATTGTTCACATACGGACTTGGATGGTTCCTGGGCTCTACGGGCTTGGCCTTTCAGACTTCATTGAAGCCCATATATAGGTTGGAACTTTGGAGTTGTAGGCCTTGAAAACCCAACAAGAAAAGTGAGCCGAAGTATGCAGACAGAAATCATTCCCGTGGAAAGAGATTAAGAACCCATTTGGATTGAAATGGGATCATGGGTGCGGCTCAATGAAGGAAAAAGTACACCAATCGTGTTATTTTGTTTGTTTCGTTATTGCACCACGATGTATTACGTTGCATTCTAATTTTCCATTGGATCTTTTAGATAAGTGCCTTCTCTCTTAAAATGTTTTCCCAAATTGCTTTTTTTTTTTTCAAATTTAGTTGTAACATCATCATCATTTCCAAAACCTTTATCCTACTATTGGTATTAGTTATATCAACTCATATTTGAACTCATACTAAATTATCTTAATGAATTATTTTTCTCCACTCATTTCTCTTTAAAAAAATATATACTTTTAATTCTCATACTGTTACATCTTTACAAATAATTTTTTAGTCTTTTTTGATCTTCTTTTAAATTTGATATTTTTTATCATTTATAATCTTCATTCCTAACAACATTC
Organism: Firmiana major; assembly: GCA_033439115.1. Taxonomy (NCBI): domain Eukaryota; kingdom Viridiplantae; phylum Streptophyta; class Magnoliopsida; order Malvales; family Malvaceae; genus Firmiana; species Firmiana major. The sequence continues at coordinate 50,415,471 of CM065909.1, forward strand.
ACATGTCTACTGTTGGCTCTACCGAGAGGGGGGTGAATCAGTTTTCTAACGTTAATGACAAATTTTAATTTAATCAAATTTCAATCAGCAAATGATAATGAGCAATATAATAAAATAAAACAATTTAATGCAAGATAGGGAAGAAAGAAACAAACACAATCGTTTATAGAGGTTCGGCCAAACTCTTGCCTACGTTCTCTTTCCTTGACCTTCTTGTCAAGTGCTTTCTTACTCTCCTTCAACAGAAGTTACAATGTTTCTTTTTCAGGTTAAGGAATAACCTCTCTACCCTTTGCAATACAAAAATGTATTCAACCTTTTACAATTTTATCTCACTAAGGAACAATCCTCTTCTCTCTTAAGGTAGGAATGAATACAAAATGAAGCTTTAATGTGGGTAGGACAAATACAGCTTTTGCTCTTAAAGCTTATACAATAGATCTCAATAAATGAAGAATGAAGACACAAGGAATGAAAGTATTGAAAGCTTGAGAATGTAAGAAATGTGCAGCAATAATGTCTCTGTTCTCATTGTCTTCAATGCTTGGTTAAATACTGAAGGATTGGTAGTTGGAGCATTAAATGCTATTTTTCCCGTTGAGATTTTGCAGAAACTAGCCGTTGGGTACCTCCAGTAGAGTGCCAGATCGATCTGCCATCTTGGCCAGATCGATCTCTTAGTTATAAATCCTGCAAGATCAAAGCACAATAACACAAGGAGATCGATCTCATAGGTTAGCAGATCGATCTCTTAATTTGAAAAATGATAGGGGAGATCGATCTGTCGAATAGGCAGATCGATCTTCCAATCTCTCTGTTTGAGGCAAGATCGATCTTCAGATCGATCTGCCATGCAATCTCGTAGTGGGAGATCGATCTCTCAATACCCCAGATCGATCTCCTTAGCTTTCTGACTTTGAGGAGATCGATCTCTTCCTTACCAGATCGATCTCATAAGCTCTCTGTTTGAGTGTGGATCGATCTTACAGATCGATCTACAGTCTATGCTTTAAGGGAGATCGATCTCTTCCTAGATCAGATCGATCCCTCAACTCCAGTATTAGGCAGATCGATCTCTTAACCCTTATAGATCGATCTCACTCTTCCTTAATACCTTTGTGCAAGTTCAAAGCTTGGCAGATCGATCTCATGCCTTCCTGAGATCGATCTCTCATCCAAGATAAACCTAGGAGATCGATCTCTCATAACCCAGATCAATCTCTTATCTATAGAAAACCCAGGAGATCGATCTCTCATCAACAGAACTTTAAGTTCTGGTACTGATAACCTCTAAACATGTTTTTGTATCATCTTTATATTATTGAATTTACTTGTTTTGTCATTTCAAAATACATTAACTCAACAATCTTCCCCTTTTTGATATGACAAAACTTATTCAATCAACATGTTTAGTTAATTTGCAGAAGCTCCCCCATTTTGTGAGTTCCCCCTTTTTTTTAGCTTTTGACCTTGTTACTATCTTAACTCCCCCTCATTTTAATCATTCTTTTAAAACTTTAGAGATGTTTCTTATTAACCATATGTTCTCTTTTTTTCTCCCCCTTTTTGTCATATCAATGGCAAGAAAGAAGTAATATTCATGTCATTTCAAATTAACATTTTCATTAAAACTCAGTCAACAATAAGACAAATGGCAGTTCATTCAAGCAATTTCATTGCAAAACAACAACGAGTAATGGAAAACATATAACAGAACTAAATCTAGCAACTAAGTCCTATGGTGAAGGAGGGACGCAATCCATGAGATCCTCAATGTGTGTGCGAGCGACCTGAAGCTCATCATACATTGCCTCCTGAGTCTCATGAAGATTTGCATAACCTTCATCCACTTTGCGGTTTAGCTCTTCGAACATCCGCTGCTGAGTTGCATGAAGGTTTGCAAAGCCTTCATCGATCTTCTTGTTGAGGTCACTCATCATCGTCATAATGAGCTCCATACCAGCAGGTGAGGGTGCAGGTGCAGTGGGCTGAGTAGGTGGAGATGGTGGACGCGCAGTCGGTGCAGCTGGTGGATCGACAAGCTCATCAAGGAGATCTTCCTCCATAGCTGCTGCAGAAGGCTGTTCCCACTTCTTCTTCCAGTCGCCCCGGAAGTCTTTGTAGTAGCCCATGTGATGGAGTGTCCCAATGTTGAGGACGCTCTTCGGAGAGGGCATTTCACAGGTTTCGCAACTGCTATCTATTCTGAGTCGTTGGAGAAAGTACGCCAGGGGTTGCGGAAACACGATCGTTGTGGCTTGACCTCGTACGATCTTCAACCAGTCTTGATAGATAAAGTGGATGATGTTGGGTTTTTGACTGGTGGAATGAATGTGGTGAAGCCAGAACCTATCTAACCGTCTAAGGGTGGAGTGACGGGTACCAAAAGGATGAAGGTTCCAAGAAATGATGAGGTGGAGTAACCGGGGGTGCATTGGGAGGTCACTCGCCTTATCCCCGGGAATATCAAACTCCATAGGGACTTCCTCATCTTCGTTTATCAAGCCTTCATCGCGTAAGTGAAACGCTTGGGCAAGGACTTCAGTGTCTATGGTAATGGATTTTCCCATGATATACGTTGTAAACCCGAGAATATTACAAGTGTCATTGGGATCAAAAGTGAGTTCGGCATTGGAAAAGAATGCACGAACGATATTTGGAGGTACGGGAGTATTTATTTTTAGAAAAGGCATCCAACCAAAATCTTCAAATTTAGACAAATACGAAAAATCAATTCGGTTTAGAAAAGAGAAATCGATTGTGCGCCAATGTTTAATTGGCATGGTTGAAAAGTATTCTTCATATCGCTTCCTTTTGGCAGGTGTTTTAAAACACCTGTTGAAGGTAGCGACTGAAGAGGGAGGAATGGATTGGGAGGATGACCCGGGTTCTACATTGGATCGGGGAGGTTTTTGGCCTACTCTCTTAAGGCGAGGCATGGTTCTAGATACTGTATTGACTCTAAGACAGGTTCACAAGCACAAAATCAATGAAACAGTGACTAGATTTGCCCTAGAGTGAAATATAACACAAATCTTAAGAAAATTTTGAAAAAACAATGAGAAATGTGGGTTACTATACCAGTAAACGAAGAAGAGAAGCAATGAAGACCGTACCGAGATCGATCTGAGGACGAATCGAGAGAGAAGGTGCGACAGGAGCTTTAGGGATTTGGGATTTGGAGTTTTGAAATTTGGGGATTTTTCGCCAGTATTTATAGTCCAGGGCACAGGAGATCGATCTGTCGAGACGACAGATCGATCTGTCATTTCCAGAAGCCCAAGCAGATCGATCTGTCGTATGCACAGATCGATCTGTTGTCGAACAGAGGCTAGAGGAGATCGATCTACCAGATACATAGATCGATCTTCAGAGGACAGAGGCTTGAGGAGATCGATCTGTCGTATGCACAGATCGATCTTAGGATACAGAGGCTAGAGGAGATCGATCTGTCGTATGCACAAATCGATCTGTTATCGAACAGAGGCTTAAGGAGATCGATCTTATGGATAGAAGATCGATCTGCCTAGTTAACCTTAATGCTTTAGGCTTATTTGAGGTATGGAGATCGATCTATATGAATAGGAGATCGATCTCTCATACTTGTTGCCCAGAAAACTCATTTGAAAATCACTTTTAAGTCAATTTGAAATCAAGATTTTGAAGCACACGCATCTTAGGGAACATTCATAAGTCCTAATTCACCTCTAAGAATGCAAAACCTATCTCTATCAAGGGGTTTGGTGAATATATCAGCTATTTGATGTACCGTGTCAATGTACTCTAGAATTATATCCCCCTTTTGCACATGGTCTCTAAGGAAGTGATGCCTAATTTCTATGTGCTTGGTTCTAGAGTGTTGAATAGGATTTTTAGATAGATTAATGGCACTGGTATTATCACATTTAATAGAGACTTGTTTCATGTCAATACCATAATCTTTCATTTGTTGTTTAATCCACAACACTTGAGCACTACAACTACCTGCTGCTAAGTATTCAGCTTCAGTTGTGGACTGAGCCACACTGTTTTGTTTCTTGGAGAACCAAGAGATTAGTCTATTTCCTAAGAATTGGCAAGTACCTGAAGTACTTTTCCTATCTATTTTGTATCCCTCAAAATCTGCATCTGAAAATGCATGAAGTGCAAAGGTAGAGTCATTGGGGTACCAAAGTCCTAGATAGGGAGTGTCCTTAAGGTATCTAAAGATCCTTTTAGTGGCTAATAAATGTGATTCCCTAGGAGAGGATTGAAATCTAGCACAAAGGCATACACTAAACAAAATATCTGGTCTACTTGCAGTTAAATAAAGCAATGAGCCAATCATAGACCTATAGAGTTTAGTATCTATACACTTACCTCTCTCATCTTTATCAAGCTTGATGTTGGTGCCCATAGGAGTTGCTTGAGGTTTGCAATTGTCCATTCCAAATAGCTTGAGCAAATCCTTAGTATACTTTGCTTGATTGATAAGGTTCCATCTTTTGTTTGCTTTACTTGAAGTCCCAAGAAGAATGTGAGTTCTCCCATCATGCTCATTTCAAACTCACCTTGCATGATCTTAGCAAACTCTTGACATAAAGACTCATTAGTTGATCCAAAAATAATATCATCTACATACACTTGTACAACTAATAAATCCTTATTTTTATTTTTGATGAATAAAGTGGTATCCACTTTTCCTCTTGAAAATCCCTTTTCTATTAAAAATTTTGACAACCTTTCATACCAAACTCTAGGAGCTTGTTTCAAGCCATAGAGTGCCTTAGATAATTTAAAAACATGTTCAGAAAATTCATGATTTTCAAAGCCGGGAGGTTGCTCAACATAGACTTCTTCATTAATGAAACCATTTAAGAATGCACTCTTTACATCCATTTGATACAATTTGAAGTTTTTATAACATGCAAAGGCAAGTAACATTCTTATTGCCTCTAGTCTAGCTACCGGTGCATAGGTTTCATCATAATCTATACCTTCTTCTTGTCTATAGCCTTGTGCAACTAACCTAGCCTTATTCCTTATGATCACACTATTTTCATCCATCTTGTTCTTGAATATCCATTTAGTTCCAATTATAGAGTGATCACTAGGCCTAGGAACTAGTTTCCATACTTTGCTTCTCTCAAATTGATTTAATTCTTCTTGCATTGCTAGGAACCAATTATTGTCAGCTAAAGCTTCATTGACATTCCTAGGTTCTATTTGAGATACAAAGGCTATATATTGACCCATATTTCTTAGAGATGATCTAGTTCTAACTCCAAGAGTTGGATCTCCTACTATTTCACAATCTTTTACATATCCTAACTCTCTTGGTGCTCTAGACTCTCTCTCTAATATCTCTATTTCTTCTTCATCTTCTTTATTCAAGTTAAGTTTTTCTAATAAATCATCTTCTAAGTTTGGAATTTCCTCCAAGTTTTCATCAAATATTCCAACATCCTCATCACTGGTTGAATCTTTAGATACATCATTTGACTCATCAAATATAACATGAATAGATTCCTCAACCATTAATGTTCTTTTGTTATATACTCTATAAGCCTTTGAATTCAATGAGTACCCTAGAAAGATTCCTTTATCACTTTTGGCATCAAATTTTCCTAGATTATCTTTCCCATTATTTAAGACAAAACATTTGCAGCCAAAGGGATGGAAGTAACTAATGTTAGGCTTTTTACCTTTGTAGAGCTCATAAGGAGTTTTCTTAAGCATGGGTCTAATCATAGCTCTATTGATTATATAGCAAGATGTGTTTATAGCTTCAGCCCAAAAATACTTTGGCAAATTATTCTCACACAACATGGTTCTAGCCATTTCTTCCAAGGTTCTATTTCTTCTTGCAACTACTCCATTTTGTTGTGGTGTCCTAGGGGCTGAGAAGTTATGACTAATTCCTTGATCATTGCAATACTCGTCAAATCCTATGTTTTCGAATTCCTTGCCATGATCACTTCTAATGCTAGTTATTGTATACCCTTTTTCATTTTGAGTAATTTTTGTATAGGCTATGAATTTTTCTAAGGCTTCATTTTTTACTCTTAAAAAGAACACCCATGTGAACCTAGTGTAATCATCAACTATTACAAATCCATAATGTTTCCCACCTAGGCTAGTTGTTCTAGTTGGTCTAAATAAATCTAAGTGAAGTAATTGAAGAGGCCTAGTGGTGGATACAACATTCTTAGGCTTAAATGTTGTCCTTTTGTGTTTTCCTTTAACACAAGCTTCACATATTTCTTCATAATCAAAGGATAGCTTGGGTAAACCTATGACTAGATCCTTTCTAGCTAACTTAGATAGCACATGCATGCTAGCATGACCTAGTCTTCTATGCCATAACCAAGATTCCTTTTTATTGTCTACCATTAGACATATATTTTCATTTTTGAGTTCATTAAGATAGACAATATATATTACCTTACCTATGACCTAGAAAAAGTACCTTGTTTGACTTAGGATCTACAACATGACATTTCATGCAATCAAAAATTACTTTGTAACCTTTGTCACAAAGTTGACTTATGCTTAGTAAGTTATGCTTTAGACCCCTAACAAGTAATACCTTTTCTAATGAAAAATAGTCATTACCTATTGAGCCACTTCCTTCAACTTGGCCTTTGGAGTTGTCCCCAAATGTGACCTCTCCACCAACCTTTGATTTAAAAGAGTTGAAGTGGCTTCTATCTCCCGTCATGTGCCTTGAGCATCCACTATCCAAGTACCTTGCTTCATTTGTTTTAGCTTTGTGGCCATGCTCAATTACCTACAAAAAGATTCCAGCTCAAGTCTTAGGTACCCAAATTCTCTTGGGTCCTTTGAGGTTAGTGAATGCAATTCTTGATCCCTTTGGGATCCATTTAGCTAATGCATTAATATTTTTAGAGTGAATTACTTCTTTTGGAATCCATATCCTTTTTACTATTTTTCCTTTAAGAGATCTCATTTTTATATTGCAATTATGTGATGCATGTCCCTTCCTATTGCAATATGAACAAGAAGTTGATAGTTTATTTATACTATTTCTAGCAACAAAGCTTTTAAGATGAGTCTCTCTACTTTTTGCATTATATCCTAACCCATTTTTGTCAAAGAATGCCCTTTGGGTTTCTAGCATGCTATCCAACTTTTGTTGACCCATGTGAAACCTATTAAAGGAATTATGTAGATTGCCATTTTTCTCTTTAAGATCACAAATTTCACAATTTGAAATTTCTAATTTCTTTTCGCATTCTAATTTGTCCCTTAGCATCAACTCATTTTCTTTTCTTAATTTGGATATTATCTTTTTATATTTCATGCTCATGCATTCATACTCTAATGCAAGATCATCAAATGCATCTTGCAATTCATCAAAGGAATAATCTTTGAGGTTTGAAGTTACCTTTTCATCCTCAATAGCCATGAAGCACAAGTTAGCAATGTCCTCATTTGATTCATCATCAGAGCAGTCACTGTCGCTCCATGTTGCCACCATTGCTTTCTTTTTATGGAACCTATCATTGGACCTTTTAAGAATAGGGCAGTTAAATTTTATGTGTCCTGGTTTTTTACATTCATAACACACAATTGAATCTTTTCTACCTACTTCTTCTTGATCTCTCTTATTGTTTCTCCTATTACTACCACTAGCTCTCATCCTCATGAACTTGTTAAATCTTTTGGCAAACATTGCCATCTCAAGGTCCTCTTCACTACCACTCTCATTCCTAATCTCCTCTTGAGCAGTGAATTTTAGAGCAACTCCCACTTTCTTGGGTGACTCTTCATTTCTTCTCAATTTCATCTCATAAGTGAGTAGAGATCCTATTAATTCATCTAAAGACAATGTGTGAGGATCCTTAGATTCCTCAATTTCAGTCACTTTAGCTTCCCATGATTTAGGTAAGCTATTTAATATTTTCTTGACCATTTCAATATTAGAGTATATCTTTCCTAAGGACTTTAATCCATTAATAACATCTGTGAATCTAGTGAATATATCACTAATTGATTCTCCTTCCTTCATCCTAAAAAGCTCATAATCATGTGTGAGCATCCCTACCTTAGTCTCCTTTACTTGGGTAGTACCCTCATGAGTTATTGTCAATTTGTCCCAAATTTGTTTGGCATTATCACACCCGGAGACTCTATTATATTCATTTGGACCTAAGGCACAAAATAATGTGTGCATAGCTTTAGCATTTAGCTGAGCACATTTAATATCATTTGAATCCCATTCATCTTATTATTTAGGGATATCTCTTCCCTCTATTCTCTTTGTAGGGATTTGAGGTCCTTTAATTATGATCCTCCACACCTCATAGTCATTTGCTTGAATGAACAACATCATCCTAGTCTTCCAGTAAGCATAATGTTCTCCATTGAACATAGGAGGTCTAACCGTAGAGTGCCCCTCTCCTACCAAACTAGATGCTACATTGTTGTGAGCCATTTGATCGTTTCTAACTCTTAGGAAGTTGTTCCTATGTGATTAAAGAGTCCTAGCTCTGATACCAATTGTTGGCTCTACCGAGAGGGGGGGTGAATCGGTTTTCTAACGTTAATGGCAAATTTTAATTTAATCCAATTTCAATCAGCAAATGATAATGAGCAATATAATAAAATTAAACAATTTAATGCAAGATAGGGAAGAGAGAAACAAACACAATCGTTTATAGAGGTTCGGCCAAACTCTTGCCTACGTCCTCTCTCATTGACCTTCTTGTCAAGTGCTTTCTTACTCTCCTTCAACAGAAGTTACAATGTTCCTTTTTCAGGTTAAGGAATAACCTCTCTACCCTTTGCAATAAAAAAATGTATTCAACCTTTTACAATTTTATCTCACTGAGGAACAATCCTCTTCTCTCTTAAGGTAGGAATGAATACAAAATGAAGCTTTAATGTGGGTAGGACAAATACAGCTTTTGCTCTTAAGCTTATACAATAGATCTCAATAAATGAGGAATGAAGACACAAGGAATGAAAGTATTGAAAGCTTGAGAATGTAAGAAATGTGCAGCAATAGTGTCTCTGTTCTCATTGTCTTCAATGCTTGGTTAAATACTGAAGGATTGGTAGTTGGAGCATTAAATGCTATTTTTCCCGTTGAGATTTTGCAGAAACTAGCCGTTGGGTACCTCCAGTAGAGTGCCAGATCAATCTGCCATCTTGGCCAGATCGATCTCTTAGTTATAAATCCTGTAAGATCAAAGCACAATAACACAAGGAGATCGATCTCATAGGTTAGCAGATCGATCTCTTAATTTGAAAAATGATAGGAGAGATCGATCTGTCGAATAGGCAGATCGATCTTCCAATCTCTCTGTTTGAGGCAAGATCGATCTTCAGATCAATCTGCCATGCAATCTCGTAGTGGGAGATCGATCTCTCAATACCCCAGATCGATCTCCTTAGCTCTCTGACTTTGAGGAGATCGATCTCTTCCTTACCAGATCGATCTCATAAGCTCTCTGTTTGAGTGTGGATCGATCTTACAGATTGATCTACAGTCTATGCTTTAAGGGAGATCGATCTCTTCCTAGATCAGATCGATCCCTCAACTCCAGTATTAGGCAGATCGATCTCTTAACCCTTATAGATCGATCTCACTCTTCCTTAATACCTTTGTGCAGGTTCAAAGCTTGGCAGATCGATCTCATGTCTTCCTGAGATCGATCTCTCATCCAAGATAAACCCAGGAGATCGATCTCTCATAACCCAGATCGATCTCTTATCTATAGAAAACCCAGGAGATCGATCTCTCATAACCCAGATCGATCTCTCATCAACAGAACTTTAAGTTCTGGTACTGATAACCTCTAAACATGTTTTTGTATCATCTTTATATTATTGAATTTACTTGTTTTGTCATTTCAAAATACATTAACTCAACATCTACATTATATGTCTAATCAACGTAAATAATTTTAACTCGTCTCATTTTTAATAGATGTCATTTTAATCTTTTTACAAATGTTTCATTTTTATTCTTTCTTTTCCCTTATATCCATATATCTACTACAACATTTGTATTTATGTTACACCGATCATCTTTTGTGCATATATGCATTTAGTCTCCCAACATTCACTATCATATAAAAAATATTACTCTAATAAATATCCTATAGAATTTACCTTCCACTCATATAAGAATTTCTTTACCACATTTTTAATTTAATACTTATAGTAAAAAATGTCATTGCCAACTTTTTTATGTTCATTTAAAATTCTTAAATAACATTATTAATTTAATATAATAAATAACAATTTTATTTTTTATATAATAAATATTTAAAAATTAAATAAATGCATAAATAAATAATATAATTCTATTATTTCATGAATATAATTTAAAATTTTTTAATTATTTATTAATTTTATAAGCATTTTATTATATATAAATTTTAATATAATGTTTGTTAATAGTAATTTGTTTCTTACCAATAAATATTACTTCACCTTCATCATTATATTTGTTTCCCAACAAACATTTCACAACTTAACGTCCACTCAAATAGACTCTAAAATCCAAAAGATATATCCTTTTCCAGCATCGATCTACCACTGTTTTCCACGCATGAAAAGAAAAATCAATAAATACTGACCAATTTGTGTTTCTAAGGCATCCATGCATCACATCCAAGTTGCCGCTGTAATAATACGTTAAAGAATGGTAGTACTGACTAATGAATGAGTGGCTTTTATCCGAAGTCTCCACGCGGTTCATTTATTTCACCAGAAATACAGGAATGTACTTTAATTGGCAAAGAAAAGAAACCTTCAGCAATATCACAAATTAAATTTCTACTGCAATTGTTCTGAAATTTCTTATTTCCATGTTCGTTTGACAATGCAAACGCAAAGTTATTACTGATGGTCGATGGCTACACCAGTGAAACTGAACATTGGCCAGTGACGCATAGGGTCGACTTGGAAAAGTATAGTCAACATTGATGACTTTCTCACTTTATTTCCCTCTCGAAAAGTTTCCTCCATGAATTATTCCATCTCAAGAATTGCTTACTAATTCTTCAACCCCAAGGCTTATTTACTATATCTGCTTGAGTGTGTGCACTGCCCAATTAGATGGCGACAACCGCATAGCTGTTGCTTGAATGGAAGATTGTCCATGAATCTGGCAAGAAAAAAATTTGCTATTTAACATTATTAATTACTCGGTCGCGTCCCAAGTGTTTAAGATTCAAATCGAAATATTTTTGGATTTACTCTTTCAGAACTGATTAATCCCAACAATTCAAACCAACAAGTCTTCTTAAAGGTTCAAAATTTTCAATTGTTCACTTGGACACGGGTGCACAGCTAAGTTATGCTCCGCTTGAGATTTGAGTCCAGGCTTCGCCGAAGTATCCAAGAAACATAGATTTCCTTTGCATGGAGATGGTAAGCAATGTTGAAAGTTTCAACATTGACGAGAGAATTGGAAGTCTATAAATATCCATGACATGCGTTCCTCAAGAGCATCAAACAAACCAAAGCTTGGAAATCTTATTCTTGTTCTCGATCAACACTCTTGTTAATTTATTAAGATCCTCAAACCTAACAAACTCTCGATCTCTCATAATGGGAAGTATCCCAGAAGACAGTTTTGCTATGGCCAGTCCAAAATCACCCCTTCAAGCTCCCACCTGTGGAAACTTAATTACTGTTCTTAGTATTGATGGAGGTGGAATTAGGGGGCTGATCCCTGGAACTATTCTTGCCTTCTTAGAGTCTCAACTTCAGGTAGCTAGAATTTTTTTTTTAATATATTCATTGATATTTGGATTTTACAAGGGCTTTAAACGTTACGGAAAGACTAATGTCATGGCCATTTACAGAAGCTGGATGGTGAGGAGGCTAGACTGGCTGATTATTTTGATGTCATTGCTGGGACTAGTACTGGTGGGCTCGTGACTGCCATGCTAACCACCCAAACCCTAAGGAGGGCAATCGTCCTCTTTTTTGATCCTTTATATATTTTTTTTGTTGGGATTGGATTAGATTTATAAACGTAAAATCATATTTATTTTATTTAAAATATAAAAATTTTGTATTAAAATTTATATCGACACACCGAACATAATTTTTTTTAATTTATGTCACACATAATATAATTTTTATTAAATTTAACTCATATCATATTTATATTATTTTTGTGTCGTGTTATTATATTGTATATAAATTTTTTAAGTTTAAATTAAACTAATATTGAATGATTATAATAAAAAGAATTATAGATGAAATGCTACCTAAAACGATTGGGAGTTGGAATAGGTACATGAATTTGGATTACAATATTGTAGTTGAAAGTTTGTGTTGTGCATGATATTAAGAATAAAAAAAAGTGCTCCAAGTGACGTACGAAGAAAACATGTATAAGCATGAGAGAATTTGACATTTAATGAAAATGATATATGCGTAATTAATGACAGAGAAAAACCCCTATAAATAGAGGTCATATATGATTCATAAACCAGATCTGAAAACTTCATACAAAAACTATGTCAAACTCCCTGTCTGATTTAAGTATCGGAGTGCAAACGCAGGGGAGAACCCCTGCGTTCCTCTGATCTTCTTCTTTTTTGCAAAAGCTCTCGGCAACACGTGGCAGTGAACCCGAAGAGAAGACGTCAGTGATTCGTCACCATTGTTTCAGGTAACAACAATTGACGCCGTCTGTGGGAATTGAAAGAAAAAAAGTTATGGTACGGACACGTTCGGGAGGGACTAGAACCGATGAATAATACAAAAAAATCAAAATTCGAAGCCAAAATGACGTTTTTTGAGGAAAAATCTCAGACAAATCGCCTTTGGCTATTTGCTATCACGTAGATCCTGAAAAGTTACATGGATTCAAAAAAAAATCACCTCAATCGGACCACGGAGGACAAAGTTATGGCCTTCCAAAGTTTCGAACACAGGGAAAGACTATCGCCACTCTATCGCGCACTCTGCCGCAACTCTGTCGCCTCTGTTGCCACTCTGCCGCCCACACTGTTGCCACTCTGCCGTGCACTCTGTCGCCCCCTATCAACACTCTGTCGTGCACTCTACCGCAACTCTGTCGCCTCTGTTGCCACTCTGTCGCGCACACTGTTGCCACTCTGCCGCGCACTCTGTCGCCCCCTATCAACACTCTGTCGTGAACTCTGCCGCAACTCTGTCGCCTGTGTTGCCACTCTACCGCTCACACTGTTGCCACTCTGTCGCCCCCTATCAACACTCTGTCGCGCACCATATCGCACACTCTGCCGTCACTCTATCGAGCACTCTATCGCGCAACTGTCGCGCATCAGGTCGTTCACCTTGCCGCGCACCCTATCTTGCACCCCTTTCGCGCACCTTGCCGAGCACCCTATCGCACACCTTGTCGAGCACTCTGTCGGGTACCCCTGTCGCGCATCCTGTCGAGCACCCTCTCGCGCAAGACCTTGACGCACAGATTCAAAACCCTACCACCAGGTTGAGTGAGTTAAACTTTGCCGCAGAGATCGGGAGGCAAACCTCTGTCGCAGAGTTTGGTCGAAATAATTTTAAAATTTATTGGTTTGGGGAGCAGGGGAGACAGAGCCCTCCCTCAACAACTAGAAGGCAGCAGGCTAGTGGTCAGAACAGTCTTAACTCCTTAGACCATTTCGAAGGTTCAAGGCAAAATCATAGAATGAGAGGTGTTGGAAGAAAGCATCTAGTGTAAAGACACGAGAGAAGGAGCTTTCATTCAAATAACTCGGACTCTTCTAGTACCGAGGAAAGAAGAGCACATTCGACCCGAGAATCGGAGAAGAACATGAAAAAAGTCATAGAAAGGATTCTGGAGAAGAAAAAGCTGGTGTCTTCAGAAGGCAGCCAAAGGAGGAGAATCCCATATTGTCTTGAGATCATGGACAAGCTATTGCCAAAGAAGTTCAAGATGCCCTATATGGCTACTTATGCTGACAAAACCGACCCGTATGACTATATGCAAAATTACGAGTCTCCCTTGATACTCCATGGATGTGAGGATGAAATAATGTGTAGAGCCTTTTCGCTCACGCTAACGGGGCATACCTTGAAATGGTTGAATGGGCAAAAAGAAGGTTTCATCTCGTCTTTTGATCAGTTACGAAGTGAGTTTTTGAAAGCCTTCATGATCAATACCCAGCGGAAAAAGGACGTGACCTACTTGCTTACACTCAAGCAAGGAAACAAGGAGTTGTTGAAAAGTTATGTTGATCATTTTCGGGATACGACTCTAAAGGTGAAAGATCTACAAGTTGGAGTAGCTATGGCAGCAATGCTACAAGGAACAAAAGTTGAAATGCTATAAGAGTCTGTGTCCCTTGATCAACCCACAACCATCTTAGATTAATGTGCTCGAGCAAATAAGTATGTAGCCCAAGAGGATGTAATGATGATGATACAGTCACGAGAAGTGAAGGAAGAAAGAAAAAGAGAGAGATGTACCTGAAAGGAGCTCTTCTAGACCTGATAGATTGGATAAAGCTCTCAGGCTTAGGTACGAAAGCTATGCTAAGCTAAATGAGCCCTGTGCTGATATTGAAGGGACTGGACTGTTAGAATTACCGAAAAAGAAAGTAGGAAATGGAAAGGTACAGAGAACTGATGGACCAGTTGAAAAGGTTCGCGAGGGGAAGATTAATCGTTTCCTTTGGAGAAACGAAAGAGCTCATTACCCTCCCCAAGATCGAAGGGATAATCGCCCACAAAATAGGCAAAACAGGCCAAGAAATGAGAAAGAAGCTAGACCTAATCCCAGAAGGTAACTAACAATATAATGAACCAACTGGACCAGCTATAAATGTCATAGCAAGTAGAAAATCAATGGCGAAAAATTCCTCTACCTCTCGTAAAACTTACGCAAGGCAAGCGTATCAAGTTCATGCTGTTATGGAGGAGATAGTGGATGAAGAGCCTATTATGTTCACCCCAGCAGATCGGGGAGATAATATCATCCCTCACGATGATCCCATGGTTATCTCAACAGTGGTGCTGAAATAGTTAATTAAATCTTGGTAGACAACAAAAGTTTAGGGAATAGGTAAAGGTAGTCGAGAAAGCCCAAAACATGTAACTCGACAAGTGTTATTTATGGTCGTAAAGTCAACTTCGACTGTTTATAACATGATTCAGGGAAGACCTCTATTGAATGCCATGAGGGTTGTCATCTCTCCTTGCTACCTGTTAATAAAGTTTCATACCCCCAATGGAGTTGAACAAGTGCGAGGGGATCAAAAGAAGGCTCATACATGTTATATCGCTTCCACTATATGTAAAGGAATAGAGAGAAATGAGGAGTTATCTATAGCTGACCTTCCAAAACCCCAACTTGTCGAAGATCTGGTGCTGAAAAAGTCGCACATAACCTATGCTCTGAAAGAGAATGAAATTCAGAGCTAATCGAGAAAGTCACATTAAATCAGACGGATGATTGGGCCCAACACTCGTAACCTTAAAATTTTGCAGGGAGGACATGGATTTCAAGTCACTTGAAATTATACTGGAATTACCCATTTACATTATGTTTCCTTTATATATTTTTGCATCTTCACATTATTATCTGTTTATTTTGAATATGTTGTCACGAGATGCTTTGAATAGATGGAATTTCTCTATTCTTATATTTATCTTATTGATACTCATAAATATGGATCTTGTGACAGACGAGCCGTCAGAGCCTGAGGCGCAATAGCGTCACTATGGCCAGACGTGAAAAACAGACGAGCCGTAAGAACCTGAGGCGCAATAGCGTCACTGTGGCCAAGCGTGAAAAAAAGACGAGCCGTAAGAGCCTGAAGCGCAATAGCGTCACTGTGGTCAGGCGTGAAAAACAGATGAGCCGTAAGAGCCTGAGGCGCAATAGCGTCACTGTGGCCAGGCGTAAAAGGTAGATGAACCGTAAGAGCCTGAGGCGTAATAACATCACTGTGGCCAGGCGTGAAAAATAGACAAGCCGTAAGAGCCTGAGGCTCAATAGCGTCACTGTGGCCAGGCGTGAAAAAAAAGACGAGCCGTAAGAGCCTGAGGCGCAATAGCGTCACTGTGGCTAGGCGTGAAAAAAAAGATGAGCCGTAAGAGCCTGAAGCGCAATAGCGTCATTGTGGCCAGGCGTGAAAAACAGACGAGCCGTAAGAGCCTGAGGCGCAATAGCGTCACTGTGACCAGGTTTGAAAAACAGAAGAAGTCATAAGAGCCTGAGGCGCTATAGCGTCACTGTGGCCAGGCATTGGAAATGAACAAGTCGTAAGAGCCTGAGGCGCGATAGCGTCACTGTGGCCAGGCGTTGGAAACGAATAAGCCATAAGAGCTTGAGGCGCGATAGCGTCACAGTGGCCAGGCATTGAAGACAAATAAGCCGTAAGAGCCTGAGGCGCGATTACGTCACGGTGGCCAGGCGTTGAAGACAACTAAGCCGTAAGAATCAAAGGTGTGATAGCGTCACGATGACCAGGCATCTGGAAAAACTTGCTGTAAGAGCCAGAGGCGCAATGGCGTCATGACGGCCAGACATTTGAAAACAAGCAGGTCATAGTGCCAGAGGCGCGAATGGGTAGCGACGGCCAGACATTAGAAAAATATGTGTCATGGTACGAGAGACGCGAATGCGTCACGGCGGCTCACCATCAGGAAAAGATTTATATAAAAGGGCTTGAAACGAAAAATGCGCGAGCTAAGCCACGAAGAAAAAGTGCAAAAGTTTGAAGCAAAAAATGCGCGAACTAAGCTAAGCACTCAAATAAAGGCTTGAAGCAAAAAATGCGCGAGGTAAACTAAACACATCGATGAAAATTCGACTTCAGAATCTAATGTAAGGACTTGACGTGAGGTTACGACTTACGATGAGAACATCTGTACTCTTTCGCAAGGTTATACTTAGCGAAAGAGTGAGGAGCAATTGTTGTGCATGATATTAAGAATAAAAAAAAGTGCTCCAAGTGACGCACAAAGAAAACATGTATAAACATGAGAGAATCTGACATTTAATGAAAATGGCATATGCGTAATTAATGACAGAGAAAAACCCCTATAAATAAAGACCATGTATGATTCATAAACCAGATCTGAGAACTTCATACAAAAACTATGTCAAACTCTCTGTCTGACTTAAGCATCGGAGTGCAAATGCAGGGAGAACCCCTGCGTTCCTCTAATCTTCTTCTTTTTTGCAGAAGCTCTCGGTAACACGTGGCAGGGAACCCGAAGAGAAGACGTCAGAGATTCGTCACCATTGTTTTGGGTAACAACAATTGGCGTCGTCTGTGGGAATCAAAAGAAAAAAGTTATGGTACAGACACGTTCGGGAGGGACTAGAACCGATGAATAATATAAAAAAATCAAAATTCGAAGCAAAATGATGTTTTTTGGGAAAAAATCTTGGACAAACCGCCTTCAATTGCTTGCTATCACGTAGATCTTGAAAAGTTACATGGATTAAAAAAAATTCACCTCAATCGGACCACGGAGGACAAAGTTATGGCCTTCCAAAGTTTTGAACACATGGATCCTGTATATATATTTTTTGTTGGGATTGGATTAGATGTAGCAAGTTGTGTGTATAATTTTCGTTTATATTATGTAAAATTATATTTATTTCATTTAAAATATAAAAATTTTGTATTAAAATTTATATCGACACACCGAACATAATTTTTTAATTTATGTCTACATATAATATAATTTTTATTAAATTTTAACTCATATCACATTTATATTATTTTTGTATTGTATTATTATATTGTATATAAATTTTTTAAGTTTAGACTAAACTAATATTGAATGATTATAATAAAAAGAATTATAGATGAAAAGCTACCTAAAACGATTGGGAGTTGAAATAGGTACATGAATTTGGTTTACAATAATGTAGTTGAAAGTTTGAAACTTGAAGAGATTGGCAGTTGGAAACTTAGATAAATACCCAAGACTTTCATGTCTCAAGTGTGCATCAAACATATCAGCCTAGCTAACAACTTACTCCTCTCAATCTCCCTAAATGGAAAGCATTGCAAAACATATAATTCCCAATTACAATTTCTATACGGACAGTCCAAGATCACCCCTTCAACCTCCCACATATGGGAATTTGATTACTGTTCTTAGCATTGACGGAGGAGGCATTAGAGGGCTGATTCCAGGAACTATACTTGCCTTTTTGGAGTCTCAACTTCAGGTAGCTAGCCTAGAATTGCTTTTTATTTCTTGTTTAGTAGCATGGCCTCTCAATCCCTGATTAAGGGACAGGATTTTGATCTAATGACTTGCTTTAGTTAACCCTTTTTCTTATGTTGGCCATGAATAGAAGCTGGATGGTGAGCAAGCAAGATTGGCAGATTATTTCGATGTCATTGCTGGGACTAGCACTGGTGGCCTCGTGACTGCCATGCTAACTACCCCGAATCCGAATGAAGGGAATCGCCCGCTTTTTGCTGCCAAAGACATCAATAATTTCTACCTGGAACACTGTCCTAAAATCTTTCCCCAAGACAGGTAATCAATTTTCTCCAAGATGAATATCATTTCTGAAGCAGTTTCTGAGAAATTGAGATTATTCTGTTTTGTTACATGGCAGTTCTCCCTTTGCACCAGCTGCAAATCTGGTCAAATCTCTAATGGGACCCAAATATGACGGTAAATATCTCCATGATATTGTGAGGGAAAAGCTGGGAGAAACTAGATTGCACCAGACCCTGACAAATGTTGTGATCCCAACTTTTGATATCAAGCAACTCCAGCCAAAAATCTTCTCAAGCTATGAGGTTTATTAGTTATTACCTCTTACAGATTTATATACCTGCAATTTTCTTAATGGAAGTGCAAGAAAATGATTTTCTTTTCTACTTTGGCTGTTGTCATGAATTACAATCATGTAGGTGAAGAAAGATCCTAGCAAAGATGCTTTGCTCTCGGATATATGCATTGGAACTTCTGCGGCTCCAACTTATCTTCCTGCCCATCATTTTCAAACCGAATATAAAGAATTCAATCTTATTGATGGCGGAGTTGCAGCTAATAATCCGGTATATATCAGTATTTTTGTCATTAACATAATGGAATTTGCATTAGAATCCCGGTGAATGAAATTCTGAAACGTATTGTTTCTTTCAGGCTTTAGTTGCTATAAACGAAGTGACCAAAGAAATCCTTCGCGGGAATCCTGACTTTTTCCCAATAAAACCAACTGACTACACTCGGTTCCTGGTTCTATCTCTGGGGACTGGTTCACCAAAATCTGAAGAGAAGTACCATGCTAGCCTAGCAGCCAAATGGGGTCTTCTGGGATGGTTGACCAGCGAGCACTCTACTCCACTGGTGGATATTTTCATGCAAGCACTCAGTGACATGGTCGACTTTCACATTGCTACAATTTTTCAAGCCCTTAAATCTGAAAATAGTTATCTCCGAATTCAGGTATAAATTTTCTCTAGAAAACAGCATTTACAGATACAAAACTCAAAGTTAAAAATCATGCAGGATGATACACTCCCCCAGCAAATTTCATCTGTGGATATTGCTACGAAGGAGAACTTGGAAAATCTGGTAAAAGCTGGGGAAGAATTGCTAAAGAAGCCAATTTCCAGAGTGAATTTGGAGAGTGGTCAATTTGAGCCAGCTGGTGAGGTAACAAATGAACAGGCTCTCATCAGGTATTGCTTGTAATTGTTTGTGTCTTATATAACACACAATCATCCATACATATGTTGCTAATTTGGCTTATTTCTGCTTCACTGATCTACAGATTAGCAGAAGTTCTTTCCAAGGAGAAGCGGCTTCGTGACATTAGATCACCGCATGGAAACCTTGCCACAAAGAAAAATGAAGAATCCACTCAGAATCATACTAGTAGTTAATAAAAATTTTTCTTCCTTGTTTCTTCTATGATTTCTGGTTGTCGTAGAATAAAATTGCTCATCATTAAATATTCTACCTATACTTAATTTGGATCTCATAGCACTTTCAGTACAGTGAAATTCTATCAATTTAACGATCGCATTCAATTACTTAATAAATTCACTATTATAATTACTTTTAATTTTATCAAAATTAATATTATTGTTCATCCACATTAACCTCTTAAATTTCAATTTAATTTTAAAAATTTACGTGCTTCTATTATTTTCAATTGTTTTTTATTTTAAGAAACAGATATGTAGAATTGTTAGTACCAATCACAATCGGAGTTGACCGGTAGACATTGATCTATATCAAGACCCCTCTAAGTCAAGTAATATTATATAGTCAAATGGAAAGCACTGGAGCAGCAATGTCCATCGTTCTTCAACGCAGACATAATGTGCTATTTGATTTAAAACACCAAAATGATGAACAACAGACCAAGTAGAAGAATCGTTTCGTTTGCTTCTGTCATGATCCAAACATCGATCAAACATCCTAGTTATCATTGTTACAAAGTTGGATTGCCGTTTTTGCTTGTGCAATAGAACTGAACATGATAGTACATCAGAGAAGCGTGCTTGGTGGTGGAATACTTAATATGGGGGGACCGTTTCTATTTAATCACAGCACATGATCAATAAATTGCAGTACAATGTTTGGCGAAAGTGTTAATGAGGCAAACACCAAGACAGTTAATCAAGAAATAGGACAAAGTCAACTGAAGCCCGAAGAGAAATTTTGCATTTTTGTTAGCTGTTGCATGTTCTCTTACTGTCAGAAAACAGGACCCAAACAAAACAATGAAATCAAAGGTTTCTACAAGAAAAATAACCTTCATGTTACTGGCATGAATGTCAGAAGAACATCCAATATTCGAACAGAATAAAAAAGGAAAGGCAATGAGGTTTACGTTTGCTCCTTCATTGTTCACATACGGACTCGGATGGTTCCTGGGCTCTACGGGCTTGGCCTTTCAGACTTCATTGAAGCCCATATATAGGTTGGAACTTTGGAGTTGTAGGCCTTGAAAACCCAACAAGAAAAGTGAGCCGAAGTATGCAGACAGAAATCATTCCCGTGGAAAGAGATTAAGAACCCATTTGGATTGAAATGGGATCATGGGTGCGGCTCAATGAAGGAAAAAGTACACCAATCGTGTTATTTTGTTTGTTTCGTTAGTGCACCACGATGTATTACGTTGCATTCTAATTTTCCATTGGATCCTTTAGATTAGTGCCCTCTCTCTTAAAATGTTTTTCCGAATAGTTTTTTTTAAGAATTTAATTGTACCATCGTCATCATTTTCAAAACCTTTATCCTACCATCCGTATTAGTTATATCAATTAATATTTAAATTTACATTAAATTATTTTAATGAATTATTTTTTTTCATTCATTTCTTTTTAAACTAATATATATTTATAATTTTCATATTGCTATATCTTTACAAATAATTTCTTAGTCTTTTTCAATATTTTCTTAATTTTGATATTTTTTATCATTTATAATCTTCATTTTTAATCGAAACATTTACATGTTTACTTTATATGTCTAATCAATGTAAATAATTTTAATTCGTTTCATTTTTTATAGATGTTATTTCAATTTTTTTTGCAAATCTTTGATTTTTATTCTATATTTTCTCTTATATCCATATATCTACTACAACATTTGTATTTATGCTACACCGATAATCTTTTGTGCATATATGCATTTAGTTTCCCAACATTTACTATCATATAAAAATATTACTGTAATAAATATCCTGTAGAACTTACCTTCCAATCATATAAGAATTTCTTTATCTCATTTTTAATTTAATACTTATAGTAAAAAATATCATTCCCAACTTTTTTATTTTTAGTTAAAATTCTTAAATAACATTATTAATTTAATATAATAAATAACAATTTTATTTTTTATATAATAAATATTTAAAAATTAAATAAATGCATAAATAAATAATATAATTCTATTATTTCATGAATATAATTTAAAAATTTTTAATTATTTATTAATTTTATAAGCATTTTATTATATATAAATTTTAATATAATGTTTGGTAATAGTAATTTTTTTCTTACCAATAAATATTACTTCACCTTCATCATTATATTTGTTTCCCAACAAACATTTCACAATTTATTTCAATCTTTCTATGATTATAAATAATCTCATTATCTAGTATTGAATCACCGAGAGATTCCATATTCCACAGGTCGATAGCAAAAAAAAAAAATATTTTTTTAATCTTATCATAATAAACTTATCCTCCACTCAAATAGATTTTAATATTATCAAAATAAATTCACGATTCACTCAAATAAACTCTGATCTTATCAAAATAAACTTAACATCCACTCAAATAGTCTCTAAAATCCAAAAGATATATCCTTTTCTAGCATCGATCTACCACTGTTTTCCACGCATGAAAAGAAAAATCAATAAATACTGACCAATTTGTGTTTCTAAGGCATCCATGCATCACATCCAAGCTGCCGCTGTAATAATACGTTAAAGAATAGTAGTACTGACTAATGAATGAGTGGCTTTTATCCGAAGTCTCCACGCGGTTCATTTATTTCACCAGAAATACAGGAATGTACTTTATATTTGTTCTGAAATTTCTGAAATTTCCATGTTTGTTTGACAATGCAAACGCAAAGTTATTACTGATGGGCGATGGCTACACCAGTGAAACTGAACATTGGCCAGTGATGCGCAGGGTCGACTTGGAAAAGTATAGTCAACATTGATGACTTTCTCACTTTATTTCCCTTTCGAAAAGTTTCCTCCATGAATTATTCCATCTCAAGAATTGCTTACTAATTCTTCAACCCCAAGGCTTATTTAATATATCTGGTTGAGTGTGTGCACTACCCAATTAAATGGCGACAACCGCATAGCTGTTGCTTGAATGGAAGATTGTCCATGAATCTGGAAGGAAAAAAAAATTGCTATTTAACATTATTAATTACTCGGTCGCGTCCCAAGTGTTTAAGATTCAAATCGAAATATTTTTGGATTTACTCTTTCAGAACTGATTAATCCCAACAATTCAAACCAACAAGTCTTCTTAAAGGTTCAAAATTTTCAATTGTTCACTTGGACACGGGTGCACAGCCCCGCGTACTGTAGCTAACAAACATAGATTGAGATTTCAGTCCAGGCTTCGCCGAAGTATCCAAGAAACATAGATTTCCTTTGCATGGAGATGGTAAGCAATGTTGAAAGTTTCAGCATTGACGAGAGAATTGGAAGTCTATAAATATCCATGACATGCGTTCCTCAAGAGCATCAAACAAACCAAAGCTTGGAAATCTTATTCTCGTTCTCGATCAACACTCTTGTTAATTTGTTAAGATCCTCGAACCCAACAAACTCTTGATCTCTCATAATGGAAAGTATCCCAGAAGACAATTTTGCTATGGCCAGTCCAAAATCACCCCTTCAAGCTCCCACCTATGGAAACTTAATTACTGTTCTTAGTATTGATGGAGGTGGAATTAGGGGACTGATCCCTGGAACTATTCTTGCCTTCTTAGAGTCTCAACTTCAGGTAGCTAGAATTTTTTTTTTTAATATATTCATTGATATTTGGATTTTACAAGGGCTTTAAACGTTACGGAAAGACTAATGTCATGACCATTTACAGAAGCTGGATGGTGAGGAGGCTAGACTGGCTGATTATTTTGATGTCATTGCTGGGACTAGTACTGGTGGGCTCGTGACTGCCATGCTAACCACCCCAAACCCTAAGGAGGGCAATCGTCCTCTTTTTTCTGCCAAAGATATCAACGATTTCTATCTTCAACACTGCCCACAAATCTTCCCCCAAGATTGGTAATTATCTCGAGCTTGTACTTTGTAGTTGTGCATGAGAATAAAATCATAAAAAAAGACGCCGAATCCTTCCTAATCTTGGCTGCTAACACCATTCTGTTTGTAATTGTATAACAGCTCACCGTTTGCCCCAGCTGCAAATTTGGTTAAATCCCTAACTGGTCCGAAATATGATGGGAAATATCTGCACGATATTGTGAGGGAAAAGTTGGGAGAGACCCGATTGCACCAGACATTGACAAATGTTGTCATACCAACATTTGACATCAAACAACTGCAGCCAAAGATCTTCTCCTCCTATGAGGTTTCATTCATTTCTATCAATACCTCCTACAAATTTAATTTATTTCCTTAATTTGCTATTTATTTGAGGTATATGATTATTGTGTAGGTAAAGAACAATCCTTGCAAAAATGCTTTGCTCTCCGATATTTGCATCGGAACTTCTGCTGCACCAACTTATCTTCCTGCACATCAGTTTGAAACCAAAGATTCCACCGGCAAAGTTCAAGAATTCCATCTTATTGATGGTGGAGTTGCTGCTAATAATCCGGTGTGTATCTAAATGTTCTTAACGTAATGGAATTGGTTGGTGTTACAAGTTTCACAAAAATATTAACCATATTTTTTTAATCGATTCTTACAGACTTTGTTAGCCATGAGTGAAGTGACAAAAGCAATCACTTGCGGAAATTCTGAGTTCTTCTCTATAAAGCCAAACGACTATGCTCGTTTCATGGTTTTATCCTTGGGCACTGGTTCGCAAAAATGTGAAGAGAAGTACCCTGCTCAAATGGCAGCAAAATGGGGTCTCTTGGGATGGTTGACCTCTGAACATTCCACTCCATTGATGGACGTGTTCATGCAAGCAAGCAGTGACATGGTCGACTTTCACCTTGCTACTGTTTTCCAAGCACTTCAATCTGAAGGCAGTTATCTCCGTATTCAGGTATATATAGATTTATTTTTCCTGAAATTTAACCAAGTCATATATAAAAGAAAAGGTCTCCGTAAACTGAATCTCAATGGATCTAATAGGTTAACTATTAAAAAAAAAAAAACACTTGCAGGATGATACACTGTCTGGAACAATTGCATCTGTGGATATTGCTACAAAAGAAAACCTGGAGAATCTTGTAAAAGTTGGGGAAGAATTGTTGAAGAAACCAATTTCCAGGGTGAATTTGGAGAATGGCAAATTTGAGCCTGTTAATCAGGGCACAAATGAAGAGGCTCTCATCAGGTATATGGAGAAATTAACTATTCGAATTTCGAGTTTTCAACAGTTTATTAAATTAAAATATATGGTCCTAATTTGGAATTTTGGATTACTTTTGCTTCTAATACTCTGCAGATTAGCCGAAGTGTTATCCAAGGAAAAGCGGCTTCGTGACATGACATCACCACATGGAAACCTTGCAGCAAAAAATAAATGATCAATATTCTTAATTTATATAAGGAATTTGAATAAACTTTACGTCTTTACCCTCGATTATTTGGCTTTGTAATAATGAATTCTTTTCTTATTTTATTTTTAAAATTCTTTTGTTCTTTCTCTTTGAATAATATATATGTACACCACACATGGTTCAAATCAATTTGTAATCCATTAATTTCATTATTTAATTTATTGATATAGTATTTCACACAAACTAATTTTGCTTCTTTTTGTTTTCTATCATTTTAAAATTATACCCTCAAAAAGACTATGCATAGAGCTTCATGCTTAATAATTAGTTCGATACATAATAATAATAATAATAATAATAATAATAAATAGAACGAATAATTTTGAATCCTCATTTTCTTTATATTTAAAGGGTTTAAATCATAATTTTTGCAATATTTGAGAACAAATTAAATTAATCTCATATTGAAATTCATGTTCAACATCAAATAACTCATCTAACAATCTATTTATTCATCTTGAATCTTGATATTATTCCAATTTAGTATATAGGTCTGCATTGTTATAATTAAATTAAAAAAAAAGATATTGAATCCAAATATCCAATTAATTAATTAATTAAGGTAATAGGGTTTCAAAACCATGGTGGTATATGTCCTAACCAATTCCTCCAATTGAACTGTACTTCCATATTTTGGACGCAGCCATGCAAAATTAAAGGTCTTGTCAAAGGTTATTTAATTATGTGGAATCGCTGGTAGCTGTCACAATCCAAGTTGACCAGTAGAGGTAAATGTACATTAAGAAAATCGAAGTGTCAAATGATGAAGACGTGTGTCCTCTGAGAATAATTAAGCCTCAAATGCTAATTCAACAGGCAGAATCTCTTGCTGTGTTTGTCACGACTCATGAGAATAAAAAAATGTTACAGTAACTTTTCAATTTTCATAAAGTTGAATTTGTTATTTTGCTTGTGTAATTAAGTACACACATAAAAATTTATATTGCATAGTCAACACATAAAAAACGCGTGGAGTATTGGACTTAACACAACCAATAATATGTAAGTCATTTTACTTGGTCATTAATTAGTTTTTTTTTTTTTTTTTGTGTATAAGAAAATTTGATATCTCTCTCGAAAAAAAATGGAAAATTAGATGATTAGAAGTTGGCAATTTGAAGGATTATTATTGATGAAACACTTGTACAATCAATCTAAAGAAAATGATAAAATTTCATGTAGTTATCAATTGTATCCCATTTGGGATTTATTACAGCAGGAAAAAAAAATGAATAAAGGATCACAAAGATGAATTATTTGTGCTTCAAGAGCTTATTCCAACATGTACTTCGGGAAAACCACTAATTCTTAACACCATTCTGATGTTTTTCAGCCTTCCCTTGGGGTGACCTAGACTCCCGCCGATGCTTCTCTTGCGACAGTAGCGTTGCGAACCTAAACCATCAAGATTTCTCTGAATAAATACAAAAATGAATATGATTTATGCAAATTTGGTCACAAGAAATTGCAGAAGTTTTTTTACTCTACCTTTTAAGAGCTTCTTCGTTAGTTTCTTGGGTGAAAGGCTCAAAGACGCCGGTTTCCAAGTTGACTCTGGAGACTCGCTTCTTTAACAGGCTCTCACCAACATTCACCAGTTCATCCAAATTCTTCGTAGTCGCTATGTCGACGGAAGATACATCCCCGCTTAATGTGTCATCCTGGTTGAAATTTCAACGATGTTAAAAATGCACGGTAGATTAAAGTCAATAAATTATTATTTTTATTTTCCCAATGGCGAATTGCTTAGCATGAGTTCAAATGCATGGATTGTACCTGAATACGAAGGTATTTATCAGAGCGAAGGGCTTCAAATACTACAGAAAGATGGAGGTCGACCATGTCTCCACTTGCCTGAGTAAATACATCAATTAAAGGGGTGGAACCGCCGCTGGTTAACCAGCCTAGCAAACCCCATTTCGCTGCCTGAGTTGCACGGTATTTCTCTTCGGCTTTTTGAGTGCCAGTCCCCAAGGAGATAACCAGAAATCTTCCATAGTCCATGGGTTTAATTGGCATGAATGTCAGAAGAACATCCAACATTCGAACAAAATAAAAAGAGAAAGGCAATGAGGTTTACGTTTGTTCCTCCGTTGTTCACAGACGGACTCGGATGGTTCCTGGGCTCTACGGGCTTGGCCTTTCAGACTTCATTGAAGCCCATATATAGGTTGGAACTTTGGAGTTGTAGGCCTTGAAAACCCAACAAGAAAAGTGAGCCGAAGTATGCAGACAGAAATCATTCCCGTGGAAAGAGATTAAGAACCCATTTGGATTGAAATGGGATCATGGGTGCGGCTCAATGAAGGAAAAAGTACACCAATGGTGTTATTTTGTTTGTTTCGTTAGTGCACCACGATGTATTACGTTGCATTCTAATTTTCCATTGGATCCTTTAGATCCTTTAGATAAGTGCCCTCTCTCTTAAAATGTTTTTCCGAATAGTTTTATTTAAGAATTTAATTGTACCATCATCATCATTTCCAAAACCTTTATCCTACCATCCGTATTAGTTATATCAATTAATATTTAAATTTACATTAAATTATTTTAATGAATTATTTTTTTTCATTCATTTCTTTTTAAAATAATATATATTTATAATTTTCATATTGCTATATCTTTACAAATAATTTCTTAGTCTTTTTCAATATTTTCTTAATTTTGATATTTTTTATCATTTATAATCTTCATTTTTAATTGAAACATTTACATGTTTATTTTATATGTCTAATCAATGTAAATAATTTTAATTGGTTTCATTTTTTGTAGATGTTATTTCAATTTTTTTTGCAAATCTTTGATTTTTCTTCTATATTTTCTCTTATATCCATATATTTACTACAACATTTGTATTTATGCTACACCGATAATCTTTTGTGCATATATGCATTTAGTTTCCCAACATTTACTATCATATAAAAATATTACTGTAATAAATATCCTGTAGAACTTACCTTCCAATCATATAAGAATTTCTTTATCTCATTTTTAATTTAATACTTATAGTAAAAAATATCATTCCCAACTTTTTTATTTTTAGTTAAAATTCTTAAATAACATTATTAATTTAATATAATAAATAACAATTTTATTTTTTATATAATAAATATTTAAAAATTAAATAAATGCATAAATAAATAATATAATTCTATATTTTTAAAAATTTTTAATTATTTATTAATTTTATAAGCATTTTATTATATATAAATTTTAATATAATGTTTGTTAATAGTAATTTTTTTCTTACCAATAAATATTACTTCACCTTCATCATTATATTTGTTTCCCAACAAACATTTCACAATTTATTTCAATCTTTCTATGATTATAAATAATCTCATTATCTAGTATTGAATCACCGAGAGATTCCATATTCCACAGGTCGATAGCAAAAAAAATATATTTTTTTAATCTTATCATAATAAACTTATCCTCCACTCAAATAGATTTTAACATTATCAAAATAAATTCACGATTCACTCAAATAAACTCTGATCTTATCAAAATAAACTTAACATCCACTCAAATAGACTCTAAAATCCAAAAGATATATCCTTTTCTAGCATCGATCTACCACTGTTTTCCACGCATGAAAAGAAAAATCAATAAATACTGACCAATTTGTGTTTCTAAGGCATCCATGCATCACATCCAAGCTGCCGCTGTAATAATACGTTAAAGAATAGTAGTACTGACTAATGAATGAGTGGCTTTTATCCGAAGTCTCCACGCGGTTCATTTATTTCACCAGAAATACAGGAATGTACTTTATATTTGTTCTGAAATTTCTGAAATTTCCATGTTTGTTTGACAATGCAAACGCAAAGTTATTACTGATGGGCGATGGCTACACCAGTGAAACTGAACATTGGCCAGTGATGCGCAGGGTCGACTTGGAAAAGTATAGTCAACATTGATGACTTTCTCACTTTATTTCCCTCTCGAAAAGTTTCCTCCATGAATTATTCCATCTCAAGAATTGCTTACTAATTCTTCAACCCCAAGGCTTATTTACTATATCTGCTTGAGTGTGTGCACTGCCCAATTAGATGGCGAAAACCGCATAGCTGTTGCTTGAATGGAAGATTGTCCATGAATCTGGCAAGAAAAAAAATTGCTATTTAACATTATTAATTACTCGGTCGCGTCCCAAGTGTTTAAGATTCAAATCGAAATATTTTTGGATTTACTCTTTCAGAACTGATTAATCCCAACAATTCAAACCAACAAGTCTTCTTAAAGGTTCAAAATTTTCAATTGTTCACTTGGACACGGGTGCACAGCTAAGTTATGCTCCATTTTAGTCCAGGCTTCGCCGAAGTATCCAAGAAACATAGATTTCCTTTGCATGGAGATGGTAAGCAATGTTGAAAGTTTCAACATTGACGAGAGAATTGGAAGTCTATAATTATCCATGACATGCGTTCCTCAAGAGCATCAAACAAACCAAAGCTTGGAAATCTTATTCTTGTTCTCGATCAACACTCTTGTTAATTTATTAAGATCCTCAAACCCAACAAACTCTCGATCTCTCATAATGGGAAGTATCCCAGAAGACAATTTTGCTATGGCCAGTCCAAAATCACCCCTTCAAGCTCCCACCTATGGAAACTTAATTACTGTTCTTAGTATTGATGGAGGTGGAATTAGGGGGCTGATCCCTGGAACTATTCTTGCCTTCTTAGAGTCTCAACTTCAGGTAGCTAGAATTTTTTTTTTTAATATATTCATTGATTTTTGGATTTTACAAGGGCTTTAAACGTTACGGAAAGACTAATGTCATGGCCATTTACAGAAGCTGGATGGTGAGGAGGCTAGACTGGCTGATTATTTTGATGTCATTGCTGGGACTAGTACTGGTGGGCTCGTGACTGCCATGCTAACCACCCAAACCCTAAGGAGGGCAATCGTCCTCTTTTTTGATCCTTTATATATATTTTTTGTTGGGATTGGATTAGATTTAGCAAGTTGTATGTATAATTTTTGTTTATATTACGTAAAATCATATTTATTTTATTTAAAATATAAAAATTTTGTATTAAAATTTATATCGACACACCGAACATAATTTTTTTTAATTTGTGTCACACATAATATAATTTTTATTAAATTTAACTCATATCATATTTATATTATTTTTGTGTCGTATTATTATATTGTATATAAATTTTTTAAGTTTAAATTAAACTAATATTGAATGATTATAATAAAAAGAATTATAGATGAAATGCTACCTAAAACGATTGGGAGTTGGAATAGGTACATGAATTTGGATTACAATATTGTAGTTGAAAGTTTGTGTTGTGCATGATATTAAGAATAAAAAAAAGTGCTCCAAGTGACGTACGAAGAAAACATGTATAAGTATGAGAGAATTTGACATTTAATGAAAAAGATATATGCGTAATTAATGATAGAGAAAAACCCCTATAAATAGGAGTCATATATGATTCATAAACCAGATCTGAGAACTTCATACAAAAACTATGTCAAACTCCCTGTCTGACTTAAGTATCGGAGTGCAAACGCAGGGGAGAACCCCTGCGTTCCTCTGATCTTCTTCTTTTTTGCAAAAGCTCTCGGCAACACGTGGCAGTGAACCCGAAGAGAAGACGTCAGTGATTCGTCACCATTGTTTCAGGTAACAACAATTGGCGCTGTCTGTGGGAATTGAAAGAAAAAAAGTTATGGTACGGACACGTTCGGCAGGGACTAGAACCGATAAATAATACAAAAAAATCAAAATTCGAAGCCAAAATGACATTTTTTGAGGAAAAATCTCGGACAAATCGCCTTTGGCTATTTGTTATCACGTAGATCTTGAAAAGGTACATGGATTCAAAAAAAAAATCACCTCAATCGGACCACGGAGAACAAAGTTATGGCCTTCCAAAGTTTCGAACACAGGGAAAGACTCTATCGCCACTCTGTCGCGCGCTCTGCCGCAACTCTGTCGCCTCTGTTGCCACTCTGCCGCCCACACTGTTGCCACTCTGCCGCGCACTCTGTCGCCCCCTATCAACACTCTGTCGCGCACTCTACCGCAACTCTGTCGCCTCTGTTGCCACTCTGTCGCGCACACTGTTGCCACTCTGCCGCTCACTCTGTCGCCCCCTATCAACACTCTGTCGTGAACTCTGCCGCAACTCTGTCGCCTGTGTTGCCACTCTGTCGCGCACACTGTTGCCACTCTGTCGCCCCCTATCAACACTCTGTCGCGCACCATATCGCACACTCTGTCGTCACTCTATCAAGCACTCTATCGCGCAACTGTCGCGCATCAGGTCGTTCACCTTGCCGCGCACCCTATCTTGCACCCCTTTCGCGCACCTTGCCGAGCACCCTATCGCACACCTTGTCGAGCACTCTGTCGGGCACCCCTGTCGCGCATCCTGTCGAGCACCCTCTCGCGCAAGACCTTGACGCACAGATTCAAAACCCTGCCACCAGGTTGAGTGAGTTAAACTTTGCCGCAGAGATCGGGAGGCAAACCTCTGTCGCAGAGTTTGGTCGAAATAATTTTAAAATTTATTGGTCTGGGGAGCAGGGGAGACAGAGCCCTCCCTCAACAACTAGAAGGCAGCAGGCTAGTGGTCAGAACAGTCTTAACTCCTTAGACTATTTCGAAGGTTCAAGGCAAAATCATAGAATGAGAGGTGTTGGAAGAAAGCATCTAGTGTAAAGACACGAGAGAAGGAGCTTTCATTCAAATAACTCAGACTCCTCTAGTACCGAGGAAAGAAGAGCACATTCGACCCGAGAATCGGAGAAGAACATGAAAAAAGTCATAGAAATGATTCTGGAGAGGAAAAAGCTGGTGTCTTCAGAAGGCAGCCAAAGGAGGAGAATCCCATATTGTCTTGAGATCATGGACAAGCTATTGCCAAAGAAGTTCAAGATGCCCTATATGGCTATTTATGCTGACAAAACCGACCCGTATGACTATATGCAAAATTACGAGTCTCCCTTGATACTCCATGGATGTGAGGATGAAATAATGTGTAGAGCCTTTTCGCTCACGCTAACGGGGCATACCTTGAAATGGTTGAATGGGCTGAAAGAAGGTTTCATCTCGTCTTTTGATCAGTTACGAAGTGAGTTTTTGAAAGCCTTCATGATCAATACCCAGCGAAAAAAGGACGCGACCTACTTGCTTACACTCAAGCAAGGAAACAAGGAGTTGTTGAAAAGTTATGTTGATCATTTTCGGGATACGACTCTAAAAGTGAAAGATCTACAAGTTGGAGTAGCTATGGCAGCAATGCTACAGGGAACAAAAGTTGAAATGCTATAAGAGTCTGTGTCCCTTGATCAACCCACAACCATCTTAGATTAATGTGCTCGAGCAAATAAGTATGTAGCCCAAGAGGATGTAATGATGATGATACAGTCACGAGAAGTGAAGGAAGAAAGAAAAAGAGAGAGATGTACCTGAAAGGAGCTCTTCTAGACCTGATAGATTGGATAAAGCTCTCAGGCTTAGGTACGAAAGCTATGCTAAGCTAAATGAGCCCTGTGCTGATATTGAAGGGACTGGACTATTAGAATTATCGAAAAAGAAAGTAGGAAACGGAAAGGTGCAGAGAACTGATGGACCAGTTGAAAAGGTTCGCGAGGGAAAGATTAATCGTTTCCTTTGGAGAAACGAAAGAGCTCATTACCCTCCCCAAGATCGAAGGGATAATCACCCACAAAATAGGCAAAACAGGCCAAGAAATGAGGAAGAAGCTAGACCAAATCCCAGAAGGTAACTAACAAGATAATGAACCAACTGGACCAACTATAAATGTCATAGCAGGTAGAAAATCAATGGCGAAAAATTCCTCTACCTCTCGTAAAACTTACGCAAGGCAAGCGTATCAAGTTCATGCTGTTATGGAGGAGATAGTGGATGAAGAGCCTATTATGTTCACCCCAGCAGATCGGGGAGATAATATCATCCCCCACGATGATCCCATGGTTATCTCAACAGTGGTGATGAAATAGTTAATTAAATCTTGGTAGACAACAAAAGTTTAGGGAATAGGTAAAGGTAGTCGAGAAAGCCCAAAACATGTAACTCGACAAGTGTTATTTATGGTCGTAAAGTCAACTTCGACTGTTTATAACATGATTCAGGGAAGAACTCTATTGAATGCCATGAGGGTTGTCATATCTCCTTGCTACCTGTTAATAAAGTTTCATACCCCCAATGGAGTTGAACAAGTGCGAGGGGATCAAAAGAAGGCTCATACATGTTATATCACCTCCACTATATGTAAAGGAATAGAGAGAAATGAGGAGTTATCTATAGCTGACCTTCCAAAACCCCAACTTGTCGAAGATCTGGTGCTGAAAAAGTCGCACATAACCTATGCTCTGAAAGAGAATGAAATTCAGAGCTAATCGAGAAAGTCACATTAAATCAGACGGATGATTGGGCCCAACACTCGTAACCTTAAAATTTTGCAGGGAGGACATGGATTTCAAGTCACTTGAAATTATACTGGAATTACCCATTTACATTATATTTCCTTTATATATTTTTGCATCTTCACATTATTATCTGTTTATTTTGAATATGTTGTCACGAGATGCTTTGAATAGATGGAATTTCTCTATTCTTATATTTATCTTACTGATACTCATAAATATGGATCTTGTGACAGACGAGCCGTCAGAGCCTGAGGAGCAATAGCGTCACTATGGCCAGGCGTGAAAAACAGACGAGCCGTAAGAGCCTGAGGCGCAATAGCGTCACTGTGGCCAAGCGTGAAAAAAAGATGAGCCGTAAGAGCCTGAAGCGCAATAGCGTCACTGTGGTCAGGCGTGAAAAACAGATGAGCCGTAAGAGCCTGAGGCGCAATAGCGTCACTGTGGCCAGGCGTAAAAGGTAGATGAACCGTAAGAGTCTGAGGCGTAATAACATCACTGTGGCCAGGCGTGAAAAATAGACAAGCCGTAAGAGCCTGAGGCTCAATAGCGTCACTGTGGTCAGGCGTGAAAAAAAAAGACGAGCCGTAATAGCCTGAGGCGCAATAGCGTCACTGTGGCTAGGCGTGAAAAAAAAGATGAGCCGTAAAAGCCTGAGGCGCAATAGCGTCACTGTGGCCAGGCGTGAAAAACAGACGAGCCGTAAGAGCCTGAGGTGCAATAGCGTCACTGTGACCAGGCGTGAAAAACAGAAGAAGTCGTAAGAGCCTGAGGCGCGATAGCGTCACTGTGGCCAGGCATTGGAAATGAACAAGTCGTAAGAGCCTGAGGCGTGATAGCGTCACTGTGGCCAGGCGTTGGAAACGAATAAACAGTAAGAGCTTGAGGCGCGATAGCGTCACAGTGGCCAAGCATTGAAGACAAATAAGCCGTAAGAGCCTGAGGCGCGATTACATCACGGTGGCCAGGCGTTGAAGACAACTAAGCCATAAGAATCAGAGGTGTGATAGCGTCACGATGACCAGGCATCTAGAAAAACTTGCTGTAAGAGCCAGAGGCGCAATGGCGTCACGACGGCCAGACATTTGAAAACAAGCAGGTCATAGTGCCAGAGGCGCGAATGGGTAGTGACGGCCAGACATTAGAAAAATATGTGTCATGGTACGAGAGACGCGAATGCGTCACGGCGGCTCACCATCAGGAAAAGATTTATATAAAAGGGCTTGAAACGAAAAATGCGCGAGCTAAGCCACGAAGAAAAAGTGCAAAAGCTTGAAGCAAAAAATGTGCGAACTAAGCTAAGCACTCAAATAAAGGCTTGAAGCAAAAAATGCGCGAGGTAAACTAAACACATCGATGAAAATTCGACTTCAGAATCTAATGTAAGGACTTGACGTGAGGTTACGACTTACGATGAGAACATCTGTACTCTTCTGCAAGGTTATACTTAGCGAAAGAGTGAGGAGCAATTGTTGTGCTATTAAGAATAAAAAAAAGTGCTCCAAGTGACGCACAAAGAAACATGTATAAACATGAGAGAATCTGATATTTAATGAAAATGGCATATGCGTAATTAATGACAGAGAAAAACCCCTATAAATAAAGACCATGTATGATTCATAAACTAGATCTGAGAACTTCATACAAAAACTATGTCAAACTCTCTGTCTGACTTAAGCATCGGAGTGCAAATGCAGGGGAGATCCCCTGCATTCCTCTGATCTTCTTCTTTTTTGCAGAAGCTCTCGACAACACGTGGCAGGGAACCCGAAGAGAAGACGTCAGAGATTCGTCACCATTATTTTGGGTAACAACAATTGGCGTCGTCTGTGGGAATCAAAAGAAAAAAGTTATGGTACAGACACGTTCGGGAGGGACTAAAACCGATGAATAATATAAAAAAATCAAAATTCGAAACCAAAACGATGTTTTTTGGGAAAAAATCTCAGACAAACCGCCTTCGATTGCTTGCTATCACGTAGATCTTGAAAAGTTACATGGATTAAAAAAAAATTCACCTCAATCGGAACACGGAGGACAAAGTTATGACCTTCCAAAGTTTTGAACACATGGATCCTGTATATATATTTTTTGTTGGGATTGGATTAGATGTTACAAGTTGTATGTATAATTTTCGTTTATATTATGTAAAATTATATTTATTTCATTTAAAATATAAAAATTTTGTATTAAAATTTATATCGACACACCGAACATAATTTTTTTAAATTTATGTCATACATATAATATAATTTTTATTAAATTTTAACTCATATCACATTTATATTATTTTTGTATTGTATTATTATATTGTATATAAATTTTTTAAGTTTAGACTAAACTAATATTGAATGATTATAATAAAAAGAATTATAGATGAAAAGCTACCTAAAACGATTGGGAGTTGAAATAGGTACATGAATTTGGTTTACAATAATGTTGTTGAAAGTTTGAAACTTGAAGAGATTGGCAGTTGGAAACTTAGATAAATACCCAAGACTTTCATGTCTCAAGTGTGCATCAAACATATCAGCCTAGCTAACAACTTACTCCTCTCAATCTCCCTAAATGGAAAGCATTGCAAAACATATAATTCCCAATTACAATTTCTATACGGACAGTCCAAGATCACCCCTTCAACCTCCCACATATGGGAATTTGATTACTGTTCTTAGCATTGACGGAGGAGGCATTAGAGGGCTGATTCCAGGAACTATACTTGCCTTTTTGGAGTCTCAACTTCAGGTAGCTAGCCTAGAATTGCTTTTTATTTCTTGTTTAGTAGCATGGCCTCTCAATCCCTGATTAAGGGACAGGATTTTGATCTAATGACTTGCTTTAGTTAACCCTTTTTCTTATGTTGGCCATGAATAGAAGCTGGATGGTGAGCAAGCAAGATTGGCAGATTATTTCGATGTCATTGCTGGGACTAGCACTGGTGGCCTCGTGACTGCCATGCTAACTACCCCGAATCCGAATGAAGGAAATCGCCCGCTTTTTGCTGCCAAAGACATCAATAATTTCTACCTGGAACACTGTCCTAAAATCTTTCCCCAAGACAGGTAATCAATTTTCTCCAAGATGAATATCATTTCTGAAGCAGTTTCTGAGAAATTGAGATTATTCTGTTTTGTTACATGGCAGTTCTCCCTTTGCACCAGCTGCAAATCTGGTCAAATCTCTAATGGGACCCAACAATGACGGTAAATATCTCCATGATATTGTGAGGGAAAAGCTGGGAGAAACTAGATTGCACCAGACCCTGACAAATGTTGTGATCCCAACTTTTGATATCAAGCAACTCCAGCCAAAAATCTTCTCAAGCCATGAGGTTTATTAGTTATTACCTCTTACAGATTTATATACCTGCAATTTTCTTAATGGAAGTGCAAGAAAATGATTTTCTTTTCTACTTTGGCTGTTGTCATGAATTACAATCATGTAGGTGAAGAAAGATCCTAGCAAAGATGCTTTGCTCTCGGATATATGCATTGGAACTTCTGCGGCTCCAACTTATCTTCCTGCCCATCATTTTCAAACCGAATATAAAGAATTCAATCTTATTGATGGCGGAGTTGCAGCTAATAATCCGGTATATATCAGTATTTTTGTCATTAACATAATGGAATTTGCATTAGAATCCCGGTGAATGAAATTCTGAAACGTATTGTTTCTTTCAGGCTTTAGTTGCTATAAACGAAGTGACCAAAGAAATCCTTCGCGGGAATCCTGACTTTTTCCCAATAAAACCAACTGACTACACTCGGTTCCTGGTTCTATCTCTGGGGACTGGTTCACCAAAATCTGAAGAGAAGTACCATGCTAGCCTAGCAGCCAAATGGGGTCTTCTGGGATGGTTGACCAGCGAGCACTCTACTCCACTGGTGGATATTTTCATGCAAGCACTCAGTGACATGGTCGACTTTCACATTGCTACAATTTTTCAAGCCCTTAAATCTGAAAATAGTTATCTCCGAATTCAGGTATAAATTTTCTCTAGAAAACAGCATTTACAGATACAAAACGCAAAGTTAAAAATCATGCAGGATGATACACTCCCCCAGCAAATATCATCTGTGGATATTGCTACGAAGGAGAACTTGGAAAATCTGGTAAAAGCTGGGGAAGAATTGCTAAAGAAGCCAATTTCCAGAGTGAATTTGGAGAGTGGTCAATTTGAGCCAGCTGGTGAGGTAACAAATGAACAGGCTCTCATCAGGTATTGCTTGTAATTGTTTGTGTCTTATATAACACACAATCATCCATACATATGTTGCTAATTTGGCTTATTTCTGCTTCACTGATCTACAGATTAGCAGAAGTTCTTTCCAAGGAGAAGCGGCTTCGTGACATTAGATCACCGCATGGAAACCTTGCCACAAAGAAAAATGAAGAATCCACTCAGAATCATACTACTAGTTAATAAAAAATTTTCTTCCTTGTTTCTTCTATGATTTCTGGTTGTCGTAGAATAAAATTGCTCATCATTAAATATTCTACCTATACTTAGTTTGGATCTCATAGCACTTCCAGTATAATGAGATTCTATCAATTTAACGATTGCATCCAATCACTTAATAAATTCACTATTATAATTACTTTTAATTTCATTAAAATTAATATTACGTTCATCCACATTAACCTTTTAAATTTTAATTTAATTTTAAAAATTTACGTGCTTTGATTATTTTCAATTGTTTTTTATTTTAAGAAACAGATATGTAGAATTGTTAGTACCAATCACAATCGGAGTTGACCGGTAGACATTGATATATATCAAGACCCCTCTAAGTCAAGTAATATTATATAGTCAAATGGAAAGCACTGGAGCAGCAATGTCCATCGTTCTTCAACGCAGACATAATGTGCTATTTGATTTAAAACACCAAAATGATGAACAACAGACCAAGTAGAAGAATCAATTCGTTTGCTTCTGTCATGATCCAAACATCGATCAAACATCCTAGTTATCATTGTTACAAAGTTGGATTGCCGTTTTTGCTGGTGCAATAGAACTGAACATGATAGTACATCAGAGAAGCGTGCTTGGTGGTGGAATACTTAATATGGGGGGACCGTTTCTATTTAATCACAGCACATGATCAATAAATTGCAGTACAATGTTTGGCGAAAGTGTTAATGAGGCAAACACCAAGACAGTTAATCAAGAAATAGGACAAAGTCAACTGAAGCCCGAAGAGAAATTTTGCATTTTTGTTAGCTGTTGCATGTTCTCTTACTGTCAGAAAACAGGAGCCAAACAAAACAATGAAATCAAAGGTTTCTACAAGAAAAATAACCTTCATGTTACTGGCATGAATGTCAGAAGAACATCCAACATTCGAACAGAATAAAAAGAGAAAGGCAATGAGGTTTACGTTTGCTCCTTCATTGTTCACATACGGACTCGGATGGTTCCTGGGCTCTACGGGCTTGGCCTTTCAGACTTCATTGAAGCCCATATATAGGTTGGAACTTTGGAGTTGTAGGCCTTGAAAACCCAACAAGAAAAGTGAGCCGAAGTATGCAGACAGAAATCATTCCCGTGGAAAGAGATTAAGAACCCATTTGGATTGAAATGGGATCATGGGTGCGGCTCAATGAAGGAAAAAGTACACCAATCGTGTTATTTTGTTTGTTTCGTTTACAAAGTGCACCACGATGTATTACGTTGCATTCTAATTTTCCATTGGATCTTTTAGATAAGTGCCCTCTCTCTTAAGTTTTTCCGAATTGTTTTTTTCAAGAATTTAGTAGTAACACCATCATCATTTCCAAAATTTTTATCCTACTATTGGTATTAGTTATATCAATTAATATTTTAACTCACATTAAATTATCTTAATAAATTATTTTCCTCCACTCATTCTTTTTAAGATAATATATACTTTTAATTCTCATGTTGCTATATCTTTACAAATAATTTTTTAGTCTTTTTCGATCTTCTTTTAATTTTAACATTTTTTATCATTTATAATCTTCATTCCTAACCGAAACATTCACATGTCTACATTATATGTCTAATCAACATAAATAATTTTAACCCATCTCATTTTTTATAGATGTCATTTCAATTTTTTGCAAATGTTTCATTTTTATTCTATTTTTTTCGTATATTCATATATCTATTACAACATTTGTATTTATGCTACACCGATCATCTTTTGTGCATATATGCATTTAGTCTCCCAACATTCATTATCATATAAAAATATTGCTCTAATAAATATCTTATAAAACTTATATTCCAATCATATAAGAATTTCTTTATCACATTTTTAATTTAATACTTATAGTAAAAAATGTCATTGCCAACTTTTTTATTTTTAGTTAAAATTCTTAAATAACATTATTAATTTAATATAATAAATAACAATTTTATTTTTTATATAATAAATATTTAAAAATTAAATAAATGCATAAATAAATAATATAATTCTATTATTTCATGAATATAATTTAAAATTTTTTAATTATTTATTAATTTTATAAGCATTTTATTATATATAAATTTTAATATAATGTTTGTTAATAGCAATTTTTTTCTTACCAATAAATATTACTTCACCTTCATCATTATATTTGTTTTCAAACAAACATTTCACAATTTATTTCAATCTTTCTATGATTATAAATAATCTCATTGTTTAGTATTGAATCACTGAGACATTAATATATTTTTAATCTTATCATAATAAACTTGTCCTCCACTCAAATAGATTTTAATATTATCAAAATAAATTCACGATTTACTCAAATAAACTCTGATCTTATCAAAATAAACTTAACATCCACTCAAATAGACTCTAAAATCCAAAAGATATATCCTTTTCTAGCATCGATCTACCACTGTTTTCCACGCATGAAAAGAAAAATCAATAAATACTGACCAATTTGTGTTTCTAAGGCATCCATGCATCACATCCAAGCTGCCGCTGTAATAATACGTTAAAGAATAGTAGTACTGACTAATGAATGGTTGGCTTTTATCCGAAGTTTCCACGCGGTTCATTTATTTAACCAGAAATACAGGAATGTACTTTATATTTGTTCTGAAATTTCTTATTTCCATGTTCGTTTGACAATGCAAACGCAAAGTTATTACTGGTGGTCGATGGCTACACCAGTGAAACTGAACATTGGCCAGTGACGCGCAGGGTCGACTTGGAAAAGTATAGTCAACATTGATGACTTTCTCACTTTATTTCCCTCTCGAAAAGTTTCCTCCATGAATTATTCCATCTCAAGAATTGCTTACTAATTCTTCAACCCCAAGGCTTATTTACTATATCTGCTTGAGTGTGTGCACTGCCCAATTAGATGGCGACAACCGCATAGCTGTTGCTTGAATGGAAGATTGTCCATGAATCTGGCAAGAAAAAAAATTGCTATTTAACATTATTAATTACTCGGTCGCGTCCCAAGTGTTTAAGATTCAAATCGAAATATTTTTGGATTTTCTCTTTCAGAACTGATTAATCCCAACAATTCAAATCAACAAGTCTTCTTAAAGGTTCAAAATTTTCAATTGTTCACTTGGACACGGGTGCACAGCTCAGTTATGCCCCGCGTACTGTAGCTAACAAACATAGATTGAGATTTCAGTCCAGGCTTCGCCGAAGTATCCAAGAAACATAGATTTCCTTTGCATGGAGATGGTAAGCAATGTTGAAAGTTTCAGCATTGACGAGAGAATTGGAAGTCTATAAATATCCATGACATGCGTTCCTCAAGAGCATCAAACAAACCAAAGCTTGGAAATCTTATTCTTGTTCTCGATCAACACTCTTGTTAATTTGTTAAGATACTCGAACCCAACAAACTCTTGATCTCTCATAATGGAAAGTATCCCAGAAGACAATTTTGCTATGGCCAGTCCAAAATCACCCCTTCAAGCTCCCACCTATGGAAACTTAATTACTGTTCTTAGTATTGATGGAGGTGGAATTAGGGGACTGATCCCTGGAACTATTCTTGCCTTCTTAGAGTCTCAACTTCAGGTAGCTAGAAATTTTTTTTTTAATATATTCATTGATATTTGGATTTTACAAGGGCTTTAAACGTTACGGAAAGACTAATGTCATGACCATTTACAGAAGCTGGATGGTGAGGAGGCTAGACTGGCTGATTATTTTGATGTCATTGCTGGGACTAGTACTGGTGGGCTCGTGACTGCCATGCTAACCACCCCAAACCCTAAGGAGGGCAATCGTCCTCTTTTTTCTGCCAAGGATATCAACGATTTCTATCTTCAACACTGCCCACAAATCTTCCCCCAAGATTGGTAATTATCTCGAGCTTGTACTTTGTAGTTGTGGATGAGAATAAAATCATAAAAAAAGACGCCGAATCCTTCCTAATCTTGTCCTGCGCATGATTTTTTTTCATGTTGCTGCTAACACCATTCTGTTTGTAATTGTATAACAGCTCACCGTTTGCCCCAGCTGCAAATTTGGTTAAATCCCTAACTGGTCCGAAATATGATGGGAAATATCTGCACGATATTGTGAGGGAAAAGTTGGGAGAGACCCGATTGCACCAGACATTGACAAATGTTGTCATACCAACATTTGACATCAAACAACTGCAGCCAAAGATCTTCTCCTCCTATGAGGTTTCATTCATTTCTATCAATACCTCCTACAAATTTAATTTATTTCCTTAATTTGCTATTTATTTGAGGTATATGATTATTGTGTAGGTAAAGAACAATCCTTGCAAAAATGCTTTGCTCTCCGATATTTGCATCGGAACTTCTGCTGCACCAACTTATCTTCCTGCACATCAGTTTGAAACCAAAGATTCCACCGGCAAAGTTCAAGAATTCCATCTTATTGATGGTGGAGTTGCTGCTAATAATCCGGTGTGTATCTAAATGTTCTTAACGTAATGGAATTGGTTGGTGTTACAAGTTTCACAAAAATATTAACCATATTTTTTTAATCGATTTTTACAGACTTTGTTAGCAATGAGTGAAGTGACAAAAGCAATCACTTGCGGAAATTCTGAGTTCTTCTCTATAAAGCCAAACGACTATGCTCGTTTCATGGTTTTATCCTTGGGCACTGGTTCCCAAAAATGTGAAGAGAAGTACCCTGCTCAAATGGCAGCAAAATGGGGTCTCTTGGGATGGTTGACCTCTGAACATTCCACTCCATTGATGGACGTGTTCATGCAAGCAAGCAGTGACATGGTCGACTTTCACCTTGCTACTGTTTTCCAAGCACTTCAATCTGAAGGCAGTTATCTCCGTATTCAGGTATATATAGATTTATTTTTCCTGAAATTTAACCAGGTCATATATAAAAGAAAAGGTCTCCGTAAACTTAATCTCAACGGATCTAATAGGTTAACTATTAAAAAAACAAAACTTGCAGGATGATACACTGTCTGGAACAGTTGCATCTGTGGATATTGCTACAAAAGAAAACCTGGAGAATCTTGTAGAAATTGGGGAAGAATTGTTGAAAAAACCAATTTCCAGGGTGAATTTGGAGAATGGCAAATTTGAGCCTGTTAATCAGGGCACAAATGAAGAGGCTCTCATCAGGTATATATGAGAAATTAACTATTCCAATTTCGAATTTTCAACAGTTTATTAAATTAATATATATTGTGCTAATTTGGAATTTTGGATTACTTTTGCTTCTAATACTCTGCAGATTAGCCGAAGTGCTATCCAAGGAAAAGCGGCTTCGTGACATGACATCACCACATGGAAACCTTGCAGCAAAAAATAAATGATCAATATTCTTAATTTATATAAGGAATTTGAATAAACTTTAGGTCTTTACCCTCGATTATTTGGCTTTGTAATTAATAATGAATTATTTTATTATTTTATTTTTAAAATTCTTTTGTTCTTTTTCTTTGAATAATATATATATACACCACACATGGTTCAAATCAATTTGTAATCCATTAATTTCATTATTTAATTTATTGATATAGTATTTCACACAAACTAATTTTGCTTCTTCTTTTTTTCTAACATTTTAAAATTATACCCTCAAAAAGACTATGCATAGAGCTTCATGCTTAATAATTTGTTCGATACATAATAATAATAATAATAATAATAATAATAATAATAAATGGAACAAATAATTTTAAATCCTCATTTTCTTTATATTTAAAGGGTTTAAATCATAATTTTTGTAATATTTGAGAACAAATTAAATTAATCTCATATTGAAATTCATGTTCAAAATCAAATAACTCATCTAACAATCTATTTATTCATCTTAAATCTTGATATTATTCCAATATAGTATATAGGTCTGCATTGTTATAATTAAATTAAAAAAAAAGATATCGAATCCAAATATCCAATTAATTAATTAAGGTAATAGGGTTGCAAAACCATGGTGGTATATGTCCTGACCAATTCCTCCAATTGAACTGTACTTCCATATTTTGGACGCAGCCATGCAAAATTAAAGGTCTTGTCAAAGGTTATTTAATTATGTGGAATCGCTGGTAGCTGTCACAATCCAAGTTGACCAGTAGAGGTAAATGTACATTAAGAAATCGAAGTGTCAAATGATGAAGACGTGTGTCCTCTGAGAATAATTAAGCCTCAAATGCTAATTCAACAGGCAGAATATCTTGCTGTGTTTGTCACGACTCATGAGAATAAAAAAATGTTACA
Source organism: Firmiana major (assembly GCA_033439115.1). Taxonomy (NCBI): domain Eukaryota; kingdom Viridiplantae; phylum Streptophyta; class Magnoliopsida; order Malvales; family Malvaceae; genus Firmiana; species Firmiana major. The sequence continues at coordinate 50,459,724 of CM065909.1, forward strand.
GTAACTTTTCAATTTTCATAAAGTTGAATTTGTTATTTTGCTTGTGTAATTAAGTACACACATAAAAATTTATATTGCATAGTCAACACATAAAAAACGCGTGGAGTATTGGACTTAACACAACCAATAATATGTAAGTCATTTTACTTGGTCATTAATTAGTTTTTTTTTTTTTTTTTTTTTGTGTATAAGAAAATTTGATATCTCTCTCGAAAAAAAATGGAAAATTAGATGATTAGAAGTTGGCAATTTGAAGGATTATTATTGATGAAACACTTGTACAATCAATCTAAAGAAAATGATAAAATTTCATGTAGTTATCAATTGTATCCCATTTGGGATTTATTACAGCAGGAAAAAAAATGAATAAAGGATCACAAAGATGAATTATTTGTGCTTCAAGAGCTTATTCCAACATGTACTTCGGGAAAACCACTAATTCTTAACACCATTCTGATGTTTTTCAGCCTTCCCTTGGGGTGACCTAGACTCCCGCCGATGCTTCTCTTGCGACAGTAGCGTTGCGAACCTAAACCATCAAGATTTCTCCGAATAAATACAAAAATGAATATGATTTATGCAAATTTGGTCACAAGAAATTGCAGAAGTTTTTTTACTCTACCTTTTAAGAGCTTCTTCGTTAGTTTCTTGGGTGAAAGGCTCAAAGACGCCGGTTTCCAAGTTGACTCTGGAGACTCGCTTCTTTAACAGGCTCTCACCAACATTCACCAGTTCATCCAAATTCTTCATAGTCGCTATGTCGACGGAAGATACATCCCCGCTTAATGTGTCATCCTGGTTGAAATTTCAACGATGTTAAAAATGCACGGTAGATTAAAGTCAATAAATTATTATTTTTATTTTCCCAATGGCGAATTGCTTAGCATGAGTTCAAATGCATGGATTGTACCTGAATACGAAGGTATTTATCAGAGCGAAGGGCTTCAAATACTACAGAAAGATGGAGGTCGACCATGTCTCCACTTGCCTGAGTAAATACATCAATTAAAGGGGTGGAACCGCCGCTGGTTAACCAGCCTAGCAAACCCCATTTCGCTGCCTGAGTTGCACGGTATTTCTCTTCGGCTTTTTGAGTGCCAGTCCCCAAGGAGATAACCAGAAATCTTCCATAGTCCATGGGTTTAATTGGCAAGAAATCAGGGTCTCCCTTAATGATCTGCTTCGTCACTTCTCCCATTGCGACTAAAGTCTGAAAGGGACGAAGTATACATATGTTTGGTTATAATTGCTATAGCTAAAAGAAATTATTTCTAATCAGTATATAACTTATGTGATCACATACCGGGTTATTTGCAGCCACACCACCGTCTATGAGGTTATATTCTCTCACGTTCCCTTTGTCATCTTCGGTTTTGAAGAAATGGGCCGGAAGATAGGTTGGTGCAGCTGAGGTTCCAATGCATATGTCTGAGAGTAAGGCATCTAAAGTAGGTTTTTTCTTCACCTGGTTCATCAAACACAATATCATAAGAACTAATTCATAGAGATGATCTTAAGGCAAAGGTTCGTGATAAGGTGAGTTTTGAAGAGAATAAGAACCTGATAGCTCGAAAAGATGGTTGGCTGGAGATTCTTGATGTCAAATGTAGGGATAACAACATTAGTTAATGTCTGGTGCAATCTTGTGTCTCCTAGTTTTTCTTTAACAAGGCTATGCAGAAACTTCCCATCATATTTTGGTCCCGATAGAGCTTTCATGACCTTTGTTGTTTGAGCAAACAATGGACATCTGCTAGTAAAAGAAAATGTCAACAATAACCATAAAATAATCTACATAATGAAGAAGTTCTGATCATTGGATATAGAACTAGAAGGTATACCCTGGTTGAGGGAAGATTTTGGGGCAATTATCTAGGTAAAAGTCTTTTATATCTTTGGCAGCAAACAGAGGTCGATTGCTTTCATTCGGACAAGTTAGCATGGCTGTCACCAGGCCACCCGTGCTAGTCCCTGCAATCACATCAAAATAGTCTGCGAGTCTTGCATCCTCACCATCCAGCTTCTGTATAACAGCCAAAACCTCTAGAGTTAGCACACGAAGGATCATAATTTACAAGCAAAAGGGCAATGTAATTGTAGTTTCTACTTAAATTTTCTTTCTACTAATATATCACCTGAAGTTCGGATTCTAGGAAACCAAGGATGGTTCCGGGGATTACACCTCTTATTCCACCCCCATCGATACTAAGGACGGTGATGAAATCTCCATAAGTTGGAGGATGTAAGCATTTCTTTGCTCCTTCCATATATGGCGTGGATTGTTAAGCTAGCAAAGTGGTATAACTTGTATATATATACTACTGTAGAGAGAAGGAAGCCTCAAGCTTAAGTGTTTAAAGAGCTATGGAGGTTGAGTTCTATGACTTGTCTCTTGGTCGAACAAACATGCTTGGTTATTTATACACATTCAGGATTCATCTCCTCTGCTTGATCGATCAAACATGCTATATGGGAAATTTGTATCAAATTTGACCAACTTTTTACTTTTCTGCCAATGGATATACCTTTTTTTCACCTTTTATCCAAGCAAAGGGAGCATTTGAAGAATTAGCAGGGCACAATGTGTGGCCTGTAGCTTTCAAAGATCATTTTGGAGAATTGCAGGTTAGACTGCAGGCTTCCCAGAGAATTGTAGGTAAGAATGAGTTAGGTATATATTAAAGATTTATAACCTAACTAGTGGAATATATCAAGCACTTAGCCTCAAGTAGTTTCATTTTATAATAGACTCAAATGATTTTATTGTTTGAGGTCTACTTTCAATGATTTAGAATGAATCCAAGAATTAAAATCCATCAAATTAAATTGATATTACTCGTTCGTAAAAGTCGGCGTCAAATTAATATAAACAAGTCAATTCGATTAATAATCCATATTATAAAATTTTTTATGTCGAATATAAATGCACGTGTACGAAATATTTAAATTTTCCTAAAAAATACGCGTAACATTCAATTATGTCAAAATATAACTTTGTCAAAACACGAAAATTTTGCCTACCTAGAGAGAATTAATGAGCTCACCTAATCATGTTTCTTGCAATGTTTGGATGAATTGCACCAATCAAATTTCATGAAAGCTACTCGTGAGAATTGTAGTTGAAGAGCCAAATAATATTAATGATTTCCACTGTCCAATCTTTTGTTCAACTATGAAAAAGGATTCCCATGGTTTCTGTGAAGGTTTCAAACCAACAGTACAGCCGAATTGGTCCAAACATGACTATTTCAAAGAAATTATCATTAACAACTAAGATTTGGTCTAAACGTCGTTACTTCTCTTTGAAATGGATTAAATCAAAAGTTCGATTCTTTCATTTCTCTGAACTCAAAAATAAAAATGAATTTATATTTGCCCTAACCTTGAAGATAAATAACTTCTCCTATCCATAAACTTCTTGTAACCAAAAAAAATAAAAAAATCTTTAATTGATCATCTACAACTCGAAGATAACCATGATGTGATCATCGCTGTAGTCATCTGTTTTAGCATCTGATTCGTGGATGATAACTGGCGTAGGAAGATTAAAGACGACAATGATATTAGAGAACTATAACCTTTGATTCCCTCTCTCCATAATTTACTCGAACTGGTCCAAGCCTCCACGAACTTTATAATATTTTACACATTTTATGAACAAGTCGAAATGTTATATCGGTAAAGCTAACATGCAGAAAAACAAACGATCACGTTTTGTGGAAGATAATGTTAATTAAACCATTTTATTCTAACAAGCCATGCAGGAGCCGCCTTGGTTTCTTAATTTATCCATGTGTATATATATACATAGCTATAGGTAAAGATCCATATAAAGCAGCAGCCTTTGAACATATAAGTTATATAAACATGGACTCAGTTATCTAATAATTGAGCTTTCACCATTGTTTTTTGGAACCAGATCACAATTTAATCTTAGGAAAAGAACATGCAACAAACCCCATTTATCTAGATTACCTAAATCATCTGGATTAAACTTTGAAATGTTAATGGTTTGTCATTTTAATTAATATTATAAATCTCTCACCAAGAACTTCATTGGGCTAAATCAGTTCATACAGCTAGAATTAAAAACCATAATTGGGCTCTAACTGTTCAAAACATAAAATTAATTGAGCCCAAACCACAATAGAGCCCACCAAACTTCAAGACCTAGTTAACCCTAGAAACCGACTTCTCTAATTATCTTTCACAAAAAATCTATTACAAATAAGAATTTAAGATTTTACTTAAATATTATAGATATCCTCATAATATATGTTTCAATATGACCGTAACAAATTGAAACATTACATATCGCTATTAAGGGGTTTTTTAATTTCTAAAACTAATTAGTGGATATCATAGATATTATTTAATTTGGTTTTTGATCATGATAATTAGCCAAAAACACTCTTACTTTTCAAACTTGAATCTCTACTAAATATTACGAAGCAATACTAGGAAAGAATTTTTATTCTTTTCCAACAAACATAGCTTTGGACAAACTTATTTATGCACTTAATTAGTCTTCATTTCTTTATTTAAGATATTTAGAGAAGTAATATAGCATTACAAGCCCTTGTTTGCTTTAGGCGATCTTGTTTCTCGTAGTCTTCTTTCCTCGGAAAGTAGTCTTGCAAACCTGCCATTGAGAAGGCAGAAATTACTGTTAGTCATTTTACGGAAAGAAAAGAAGTAATAAAGTTGGATAATTTGTGTTTTTGGCTTACTTTTTTAAAGCTTCAGCATTAGTGCCACCATTTTCAACAGGATCAGATAAACCCTTCTCCACATTCACCCTGGAAACCGGTTTCTGCAATAGCGTCTCTCCAATCTGTTCGAGTTTGTTCAAGTTTGCCTTTGTAGCAACGTCCATTGAAGAATCCTTTCCTTCCAATGTGTCATCCTGCTTTAGTTTAGTATCAGAAAATGGGAAAAAGGAAGTAAAAATCAGAGATACAAGAGCAAAAACAAGCTAATCTACCTGAATTCTGAGGTACTTTTCTTCGGAATGAAGGGCTTGGAAAAGCACGGAAATGTGGAAGTCGACCATGTCTGCATTTCCTTGACTGAGCACATCTACTATTGGAACTGACCCATTGTGCAGTAACCAACCCAAAATGCCCCACTTCGCTGCCATTTTAGCATTGTATTTGTGCTCGATCTTAGGTGAGCCAGTGCCTATTGAGATCACCAGAAAGCGGCCGTAGTCCATGGGCTTAATCGGAAAGAAGTCAGGATTTTCATCGAAGATTTGCTTAGTTACTTGCGCTATTGCTACTAAAGTCTGAAATAATTAGCATGAACCATGAGGGTTTGATTATAAACATAATTTCGAAAATCTTATTTGAAATCAATTAAGGATCGAATATCTCTATACAGGATTATTTGCAGCAACGCCACCATCAATAAGGTGGAATTCTCTAACATTCCCTTCATCATCCTGGTTCTTGAAATAATGAGCCGGTAGGTAAGTTGGAGCTGCCGATGTGCTGATGCATATGTCAGAGAGCTGAACATCCATCCAAGGAGACCTTTTCACCTGCATGCATTAAGTTCTAAGATCTTAATTATATAGCACCAAGTTGGAAACATCATACAATCTTTAACGTACTTTATAGTTTATGCATTTGCATTAAGTGCATAGATTATGAATCTGGGTAAAATTAATAATCTATTTCATTCAATAAACTCGAGAATTCTGAGAGAAATATAGGTGGAGAGAGACCTCATAAGATGAGAAAATAACTGGCTGCAAATACTTGATATCAAAACTAGGAATGACAATATGGGCCAATGCATCATGCAACCGGCTCTTTCCTAGTTTCTCCCTTATCAAACAGTGAAGATACTTCCCATCATACTTTGGTCCTGCTAATGATTTCATCAGTTTCCTAATCGTCCAACACATTCCCCTGCCATCAAGCAACAAAGTCGGTTCATAATTGGTTGAAGAAATATGGCTAAATTGCATGCATATCTGTGATGGAAGAACACTATTCCACTTTCTCAACATAGAATACCTCTTCTGTGGGAAAATTTTTGGGCAGTGCTCAAGATAGAAGGCCTTTATATCCTTGGCGGTAAAGAGAGGACGACCATCTTCATTTGGAGCTGTTAACATGGCAGTCACAAGACCGCCAGTACTCGTCCCTGCAACCACATCAAAGTAGTCTGCAAGTCTTGCATCCTCGCCATCCAGCTCCTGCATTCGGCTCAAAATTTATAGGACGTACTGATTAACTATCCAATTGATGCCAAGTATCATAATGTTTGAAACAATTTCTTAACATGAAATTTGGGTAATTGTGTGGCTAAATTCAAGTAATATGTATTGTATAGTTATTATCATAAATGCAAACATGCATCAATTTAAAGTTGCTTGTTTACCTGAAGTTGGGATTCAAGGAAGGAAAGTATGGTGGCTGGTATGATACCTCTAATACCACCCCCATCAACACTAAGTATGGTAATCAGATTCCCATAAGTTGGGGGGCGCATTTGAAGAAGGGACGGTGGGATATTCTCCATTATAAAAGAAAAAAGGCAGATGTTGGCCGGAAGCTTTTGTTTCTTTTGTCACATTAATTTCCTCATGAGACAACCAATATTTATAGTCTCTAATTAACCGGAAAATAACTTTAAACTTCCTTTTCAAGCTCTAGGCAATGATTATAATTTGAGATTTCTATTGTCTACAAACTTTAAAAAGAAACTAAAAGTTGGAGGAACATGCATTGGTCAGAGGGTGCAAGGTGGATCAATCATCGCACTGTGTCTATCAAGCCAAACTCCAAGCAATGTCTTGAACATGGGAATTTTCTTGCGTGAGAATTTGTCTATAGATAACGGCCATGCATCATAAATTCACCGAGTAATTTCTTGCAACGTGCAGCTGATACTCAATCCCCATATGCACCTCCATCAACGGGTAAGTTCAATTATGCAAGTTTTGCTAGCTGCCTAGCTAGTCTAGAGGCAAACTTCTATACGTTAAAAGCTTGTCATTGCTGGGGTAGAAGATGATATCACTCTTTAACCATAAGTTGGGTGCTTCTGTAAGTTCTCTTTCCGATCTGCCTTGGGTACTTCCAAGAAGGTACGTACCATGAAATAGTCATTAAAATCCTGAAGTGGTGATGCCTAATAAGAAATTAAAAATAAACAAAATTTGACACCTTGCTAGCTGAGATTAGTCAAGTTAAACAGTGAATTATTGAAAGTGCGTCAAAGAGTTTTTGCTCATATAAATTTGATCTTTGGGAGTAATATGTACTATCAATATAGTTTGACTAAGAGGACAATTGTACTATCTAGATGTATCCATGCAAACCAGATATGTAACACTGTAAATTAAGATACTTCTCCATCCCAATCTAATAATGCATGCGTGCATGCATGTGGAAAATATTTTACAGATACGTACATGTAGATTGCACTGATGACTAGGCGAGATTTTGATGATATCGGCAGCGCTTAATTAGCTGCCAGAGCATTGTCAAACCGACCTTTATTTAATCAGTATATGTTACTGTCATTCAGACTATTTCAAGCAATTCCCCTTCAAAATAAAATTGTGAATATATCTAAAATTTATTTATTAATTGGCCAAATATGTCTAAATTAAACATCCCATCAAAAGAAAAATGTGCAATACTCTAAAATTTTCAATAACTAGAAGTATTTACGTGTAGATTATGAATTATGAAAAATATTAAAATTATAATTTAACGAATATAAAGATTTAAAATTAAAATTCATGTGTGTTGTATCTTTTTTTAGATATATTATAATTTCTTTTTTCTCTTGTTTGCATCCTTTAATATACTTCTTATAATGATATAGGCTAACAGGATTTTCATCATCTTTTGCTGCGTCTCTCCAACCTTCAAAGTCGAAATTTAGTAGGAAAATACAAGTGCACACATGAAAATTGATGGTTGCATGGCTCTTAGGCCTCCCAATATGGAAAGAATGATGGTATAACCACTATAATTACCTGTTTCTCCATTCGAGCTCTATGAAGCATGTCTGAAAGACAATCTAAGTGGTTCGAAACTTAGACATTGTTTAGCTTGTTGTGACCGTCTAGAAGTTGGAGGCAATGACGCAGTTGGTTAGGAAATTATAGCCCAATTAGGCACGATTCGGTACTAATTGACGTCGTTAATTGATGAGACCGAGCATTACAATTCGTGCAATTTTGAGGAATGGAGATTGTTGTAAGAGGAAGACAAGTGTCAAACTTTGAAGTGATTAGCGTCATGGGGTTAGTTTAAATTAACTTCCAAACATATTAAAGCTTGACCTTTAGCATGCATTAATGATGTAACTAAGACGGTCTTAAGAAGATGTCTTTTTTTTTTGTCCACCCATTATTGAAATCTAATTTTTTTTCTTTTAAATCTGGCTCCTATGATCTATTCTTAACCTAAGAAAAAATTAGCTAAAATCTAGGAACTATAAATTTGATACAACATTTGTACATAATTTTGCATGCTATTACTACTAAAACTAACATTTGATCGACAACATTTTATGATAAATGCCTAATAAATATAAATATTGTTCTTTACCTTTTATTTTCTTTTGGAATTATCTAGTGAAAACTAATTTATAATTGTTAAAACACCAATTGCACAAATGCAATTAGTCTTGCTCTAAAAACAGAGTTTGTGCATTATGCCCGAAGCACACACAATTGAAACCAAAATTAAGATTCGATCACCACAATTAAGACACAATAATTGGACTCAAGCTTGCCGTGACATGTACAAGCTTAATTATTTTGAAAGTCTGTGTATTCAAACCTATTTTAACAAGCCCAAAAACATTGATAGGCCCATGGAAAATAGTAAATATTTGCGGTTGATTTATTTTAGCCCATTTGTATTGGGCCAATCGAACTCATTTGAAAAGATTAAAATCCATAGGCCCTTTATTGCAAAGTACAAAATGTTCGCATATGCGGCGAGAAAATTCCATTCTTATAGACCGTTGTTACGATCGTGAGTTTCCCTCCCGCCATCCTCCTTGCAAAGCTTCAACGGAATTCCATTTTTTTTTCTTTTTTTTTTTCTTTTCGATTAAGGTAAGAATTTTCGAATAAAATCATGCTCTGTCACTGGTTAAGAACCCGTCGGCGTTGCTATCTTCTTCATCCGCGACGGTTCTCGTCTTCCTCTTCTTCTTTTGTAAAACCCAAGGAATCCCCTAACAATCTCGGCAATTCCCATCCTGACCCTTCTCAGTCGCCGCACCTGCAAATATATGAAGCCCATCTTTCAACTCTCCCTTCCACAACCGCCTCTCATTCTCGAAATTCCGTTTTTGCCCTCTCCGCAACACTCCTCTCCGTTCTCCTTGGTTCCGTCGCTGTCTTCTCCGTCAACGAAGCCTCCGACGGTAACCCTAACCTGAAAAGAAGCCATTTTTACGACTCAATTGATCACACGATCCATAAATCCAATGAGTCCTTCAAGAGGATCCTGCACCACGCGAAACAAACCAGCGTCGCCGCCTCCGTTCTCTGGCAATCGCTGAGGTCGGTGATGTCGTCCGCCAACCACGAGGTTCGGGCGGGGTTCGAGCTACGTGTGGCGTCCTTGCTTGCGGACATTGCAGCAGCCAATGCGAGTCGCAGGGCGGCAATTGTGAGCGCCGGTGACGGCGCGGTGGTTGACTGGCTGCTGGAGACGGTAGCAATGACCAAAACAGATGCTTACGGCACCCAGGCTGAGGCAGCGAGGGCGTTGGCTTACCTAATTGCGGATCCCGACGTGTGCAAAGTCGTACTTGGAAGACCACGCGCTGTTCCCTATTTGTTGACGTTCATTTTTTCATGTCAACCTCAAAATAATTCTAAAAGGGTAAGTTTCTATTTGTTTTGATTATCGGCTGATTATGAAAAAGTTTAAATTTTTGCTGCTGAATGCTTCTAAGTTTTTTGTTTTACCATTGATAAATAGCTTTTGTGTGGGAGCAGCATTCGGGACGTAGTTCATTCGGTATTTCTGAATCTTTGAAAGGTAGAAGTATGCTTGTGGCTGCAATTATGGATATTGTTACATCCAATTGTGATAGCGTGGAGAAGTTATCTCTTGAGCCTTCGTTACCAGGGAATGCGGAAATGAGAGATATTGCAGCGGCCATTCAAGTTATTGAGGAAGGTGGCATGCATTTAGACGAGAGAGAGAGGAATGATGATGATGATGATGATGATGGTGTTGGAAGAGGGATGAAAGGGATTGGGATTAAAATTCTTGAAGGCACAACTGTTTTAGGGCTGTCGAGAACAAGTGGGGTTATGAAGTTAGATCATTCCACTGATATCCATGCAGGATCAGATAGGGGTACTCCGAAAACTCTTGCTTTGTTGAATAAGCATGATAATTCAGTGGAACAAGCCACTCTGTCTGCTGCTGTTGTTCCTGGTCTTTGGGATGATTTGCATTGCCAGCATGTTGCTGTGCCTTTTGCTGCATGGGCATTAGCCAACTGGGCAATGGCATCGGAGATCAATAGGTCTTACATTGAGGAACTGGATCGAAATGGAGAGGCTGTCATGACTGCCTTACTAGCACCTGAGAGATCTGTAAAATGGCATGGTAGCTTGGTGGCACGGTTGTTGTTGGAAGATCGTAATCTTCCCTTAAATGATTCTGTATCTGATTGGGCCTCCAGTCTTCTTTCTATTACCTCGAATGCAAGCAAAAATGAAGACATTTCCTTATCTCAAATGGCTTTATCTGCTTTTATTGTTGCCGTTGAGAGGAGCCTGGAAGCAAGGAAGACTGTAATGGAGAAGGGTCTTGAGCTGATGAGACTCACTGCAAAGAGATCAGTGAAGCATCAGCAGGTTCAAGAAGCTCTGGCAAAAGCTTTGGAGTTGCTCTCAACTGAGGACATGCATTTATCTCTTGAAGAAAGTCAGAAATGGTCCGGTATACTGCTTTCATGGGTTTTTGGAAAATCTTCCTCCCATGCAATCCAATCCTCGGCCATAAGAATTCTTTCATGCATTCTTGAAGACTATGGCCCATCTTCAGTTCCTATTTCTCAAGGATGGTTAGCTCTTCTGCTAAATGATATCCTGATTTCCTGCAAGGCATCATCTGTTAAAGAAGGCACTCAGCCTAATGACACAGCAAAGGTTCAAAGATGTACCTTTTGTTTTCAATTGCTTTCATTGTCATATGCAAATTTAATCTCATTATGCCACTTTTTCTAGAAGCTAAGACTAGAATGTAACATTTTCAATTTAAACTACTCGTATTTATGATTCAGTTGAATTTTGCAGACTCAGATCGATCAGTCTAACATTCTTTCAGCTGCACAGACTGCTAACCAATTAGCAGTTGCTGTTGTTAATCTGGCTAGAAATCAGTTGTCCGGTTCTGTTGATACTTTCCCCCTGACAGATCTTCTTTCTCTTGAACCTTTTGCCCTATCATTTAAAAATCTAAAGAAGGATAATCCTCCAAAGTTTGATGTTGCCGATTCTGCGTTGGCAACCTTCAAGGGGATCAAAGCATTGACTGAAATTTGTGCTGAAGATTCTTTATTGCAGGATAAAATTACCAATTTGGGGGTCTTATGTTTGCTAAGATGTTATCTGTTACGTGATGATTATGAGAAACTAGCTGCGATAGAGGCTTATGCTGCTGCATCTAGAGCTCCCGAGGCACAAGACAGGGTTTCAAGTAATGCTGGTGAGTCATCATCTTCGCATACGAACGATCCATCTAGTGTTAGAGTTCCACCTACTGCTCACATTCGGAGGCATGCAGCTCGACTGTTAACCATTCTTTCGCTCCTTCCAAAAGTCCAGAAAGTCATTGCTGATGATGAAACTTGGTGTAAATGGCTTGAGGATTGTGCTGATGGGAAGATATCAGGCATCGGTGACCTTAAGATACGAAGTTATGCTAGGGCCACTCTGTCAAACGTACTTTGCAATCAGCAAATTGGTATTGACTCTGTAAATAGTGTTCCTGAAACTAGTAGCACTGATGGAACAAGCATTTGCCCTCGTTATGATGACATGATATTCTTAATTAACCCGGAACTGCCCCATTGGAAGTGTCTCGAAAAAGACCAATCCACTGTTCGGAAAGATAGGTCTCTTTTGAGTGAGGTTGATTCCATGAACAGTGATAATACATCTGTAACCCAAGTTTCAGATGTTGATGACTCATCCAGCTCTTTTAATGCATCTAATAATGATTCTGAATTAGAGATTCCTCCAATGGATATTGTCTTTGTACATGGGCTGCGTGGTGGACCTTATAAAACTTGGCGCATAGCTGAGGATAAATCCTCAACTAAGTCTGGCTTGGTAGAGAAAATTGATGAAGAAGCAGGGAAGCTTGGGACATTTTGGCCAGCTGAATGGCTTTCTGCTGATTTTCCTCAAGCTCGCTTGTTTTCGCTGAAATACAAGGTTTGTTTTAGTTTGATGGTGGTTTTAAGAAGTTCACGAATTACTAGGAAATTTTTACAATCAATTTACTTGTAATTTTGAAATGTTCACTGGGTCTTTTCTCACGCTCCAAGTTCTATCTTCTTATTGGTTTAATACAGACAAACCTAACACAGTGGTCTGGAGCTACCCTGCCTCTTCAGGTTTGCTACTTTTGGTTTATTTAGTTTGTCAGTTTATTATGCTTCATTTACTGGAGTTCTAGTCATCCGTGACCTGAGAAATTCATTTATAAAAATTTAGATGTATGTTTAGATTGACTCATGAGTTTCTCTCCCCTCTTTAAACCCATGCAACATTGGATGCGTGATTCAGAAACTCAGTTTATGAAGTTCCATGCCTCTATATTTCTAGTGATATCTGTGATTATAATGGAAATCTTCAAACTTCAGACCACCATTTGCTTTTCTGCTGACATTATTCATGAAGATTTCATTTTGACTCCAGGAAGTTAGCTGTGTGTTATTAAAGAAGCTTGTTGCTGCAGGCATTGGGAATCGGCCTGTTGTGTTTGTGACCCACAGGTTAATTGATTTAACCACTGTATGCAGAGGTAGTCTTCAATTGTTTCAATTTAACATAACTTGTTAGTTGAATGCGTGACTTTCTCTTATATGTAGCATGGGAGGTCTGGTGGTCAAGCAGATATTATATAAAGCAAAGGCTGAGAATATGGACAACCTTGTAAACAACACCATTGGAGTCGTAAGTGCTCAAATATAGATGCTTGCGATTTCCATTATTTTCTGCAAAACACCCCTGTTAAAAAAATTGGAACCTTGAGACCATCAGTTAATGTATTTGAACATCTATAAATAACTTGCAATGGCAAGTTCAATAATCTTTGTGTTTCATTTGATTTCAGGTGTTCTATAGCTGCCCACATTTCGGCAGCAAGCTTGCTGATATGCCCTGGCGAATGGGCCTTGTGTTACGCCCAGCTCCAAGTGTTAGTATATGATCAATTGTGAATTAACCAACTTCTTAATCAGTACATAACCATGGTTCTGAATTTTTGGACTGCTATAGTAGTTTCAATTCAGAATCTTATTTTGATCTTTTTCATTGGTGTTCTTTCGTAGATAGGGGAATTGAGAAGTGGTTCTCCACGACTTGTGCAACTTAATGACTTTCTTCGTCACCTTCATAAGAAACAGATGCTCCAAGTCCTTAGTATCTGTGAGGTAATAGATCTGCATCTATTCATGATAATCTATTCTCTTCCCCTAGAACCTTGCATTGTTGTCCATGTGTGCTTGCAATTTAGTCCGTTACCTAGCAAGCTTAATATAAGGTTCCAACTTACTAATTTGCAGACCAAGGTGACTCCAATTGTTGAAGGTTATGGAGGATGGGCCTTCCGTGTGGAAATTGTGCCAATTGAATCGGCCTATCCTGGATTTGGTGAACTTGTTGTAAGTGCTATCTTTGAACTTTGAACTTTGAACTTACATTGTCTCAAACGATAAGAAATTGGATCATTTACATGAAAATGATTAAACAAATAGGTAACATCTACAGACCAAAATGCTTTTATGAAAATGATAATATTAGTTAATAACTACAAATCAAAATGCTTTAACATCATTCATTGTTCCAATGCTTGTCCAAATGGTTATAATATTCAAAAGCTTTTCTTCTTTTGACTGTGAAACAGGTGTTAGAGTCAACAGATCATATAAATTCATGCAAACCGGTTAGCCGCACTGATCCTTCATACGCAGAAACATTAGAATTCCTGCGTAAACTCAAAGCTCAATGTATGAAGAGAAGTTAGGTGTGATTCTCCGCAGTCGGCATAGTTGTAGATATTGGAGTTGATTTGATTTTTGCTTGGAAGCTGATGGAATCAAACTTGACATTCAGGAGTGCAACCCATCCTCAAGGCAAATGGGCTGTCAATCAGATATTTAACCTTTATGAAAAAGTTAGCACCTCCCAAGCTATACGACTATATGATCAAACATTTGGATAGCAGCTTTCTGTAAAGCATCTCTTTTCTGTTTTTATACTATACATTACTCATTTACTGGTATGTATAGAAACTAGAAACCCATTCAATGAATGGGTTCTTAAAATGCTGTATACACAATTTGCAAAATAAAAGGAAATGCAGTGTTTGATCAAAATGTTATATATCCCATGTTTCTGTTCACATATCCTGTTCTTTCTCATTGTTCTTGGATAAGTCTCTCTTCACTTCAATTCTTTTTTTTTTTTTTTTTTAAGTCTCTGTTCCATCCTGTAATTCTTTAGTCAGAGCAAAGGTCACCGAAGGCCCCTGATTCCCGAGGGAAAGGGGCCGCTTTTCATTTTGGAAATGCTCCGTTTTTGGGGTTTTGGTAGTAAATCTATGGGCTCCTAGCTTAGAGAAGCCAATATCCATACGGAAGAAATAGAGTATGCACAAGGGAAAATGGGCCTTCCAGACGCCTGTCTTTTATCCAATAGCTTTGAGACCTTGTCAATATTCATTTCACTTTCTTCAGCTTCACAACAATCCCAACCTAATTCCTTAACCTCAACAAAACCAGAAAATTAGGACCCACAATCTCATGCTGCTCTAATTCTTCTACTATTTCTTCGACGAGTAAAAGTAGTAATACCAATATGGCAGGCTTGCGGTGAAAAATAAGAGGAAGAGATACAGAAAACAGTACCCTGGAGAGAGCAAGGGAATTACTGAAGATTGATGATTGAGAAGGAAGGGAGCTGGAGTTCTATAAATGGGAGGGTGATGAACAAGAATCATTGAAAGTTGAACGTGAGAAGCTCAGAGGTTGATTATTGAGATTGCTTGTAAAGGACAAATGATTTGATTCCTTTTGCTGGGATTTTCCTCCGTACTTTTTTTATTCTCCCATCTATGGCTGAGCTGAGTATGCTTCCAGATGAAAACAACCATGCATGATCCAAAAAAACGAATACTATAGTATTCAAGGATGCGATCTTACTTTTTTGTGAAGGACATAAATCCTAGTTTTATGTTTAGAACTCTGTTTGGATTAGAGATGCTCCACACGGATTCCAGAAAAGGTAAAAGAGTCTGAAACAATCCCAACCACTGAGAAGCGCATTAACAAAGGAAAATACTATAATACTAGTATTATATTAGTAATTAACACGTTTACGGTGGATGAAAAACACAAATGAAAGGAAAAGTGGCGTTGTTCTCCACAAGAAAGTGCTCTCTCTCGAACAGAACCTGAGTTTAACTGCTCTTTTGTTCTTTTCTACTACTATTATATATAAAGTATCTCTTTTCTATGGAACACCGCCCAAAGTACTGTGCATTTGAGGGGAAGTTAAAGGCTTAAAGCCTTGATAATGGCGATGGTTGGTGCCTTGTTATAGTTCTTCCTTGCTTTCCTTTTCTCTAGAGCCATGGCTGAAATACTGTACCACTTCAACAAGGTGTACAAGTACCTTATTTCTTACTTTTTTTAGCCTTTTCTCCGTGGAACAAATCCAGGTTCTTTTCGAGTTTTCTCCCTTCTGTTCTTTTCTAAGCTGTAGCACGTGATTACATGGTTTACACTTTACACAAACGAACACATTGTTTTCCTTACAATTTGCATGCTTTTGACCTGATATTGTCATACTCTGACCACTTCTTTCGCCTTCTTTTTCTCAAAAATCTACAAAAACGAATCCAAAATGAAAACCCTTTCTTTAACTTCAGCTTACACTTTCTGAATTTTAACTTTTAATGGAGTTTTTTACATGGAAGCGTCAGTAAGTTCCTATGAATTTTCTTGGTTAACTCTGCCAAATCTTAAGTACTGTTAATAGTTTCTTAGTAGCAAGCTACTTTAAAGTGCCTTCTGGTTTCTTCTGCTTCATAGATCATACTATTAAAAGGGTAACATCTGAAACTCATGCAGGACACGAAGTTCACAAAGGCTCCTAAGAAATCTCCATTAATATTAACAATTGTGGTCTTGTTTTTCCTTATGGTTTCCGGAGTTTATATCTGCTCAATCCGATTATGGCAAATCAGCCCTCGAACAAACGCCAAATTTCTAAACATCAAAGTATTAGACCAGCAGCAGCAATGTCAGACTCCCAACAATGAACAATGGGAGGCAGAAGCTCCTCTTATGCATTTTCCAAACCCTAAAACATTTAGCAGGTACCAACAATGTAATTGTTCTTCTTTGATTGTCATCCATGCATGGTTAATTCAATTTCTATGTTGTTAAAAATGAAGCTTGTTTATGCAGGGAAGAATGTTTCTGCAATCCTGTAAGATATTTTGCCATTTTCTCAATGCAGAGATCAGGGAGTGGATGGTTTGAGACATTGTTAAACAGTCACATAAATGTTAGCTCCAATGGAGAAATTTTTGGACTTAGGGATAGGAGAAGTAATAGTTCTTCAATTCTGGAGACATTGGATAGAGTTTATAACCTTGACTGGTTCACTAGTGCTTCCAAGAATGAATGCTCAGGTGCAGTTGGGTTCAAATGGATGCTTAATCAGGTAATTTGGCTTCTAGATTTAGAATTCCAGATGGGAAAATGTTATTTTCTTCATTCTTTCTTTAAGATTTCAATTTTCCAGGGTGTAATGCAACATCACAAAGATATTGTCAACTACTTCAACAAAAATGGGGTTTCTGCAATTTTTCTATTCAGAAAGAATTTGCTTCGCAGAATTATCTCTCTGCTAGCAAATGCCCATGACAAAGATGTTAAGCCATTGAATGGAACCCATAAATCTCATGTCCATTCATCTGCCGAGGTTGAGGTTTCCTTCTCTACTCTCACTCTCACAAGCATTTCCCAACTTCCAATTGCTTACCATCTAGCAGTAGTCAATAATGATCAAATTGCAGGCTCAGAAACTTGCACAATTCAAGCCAACCATAAATATCACTCAACTGATTCCTGAGTTGAAGCAAGCTGAACAAAAAACAACCAAAGCTGTTGAATATTTCAACACCACTCGCCATTTAGTTGTTTACTATGAGGATCTTGTTAAGAACCGGACGGTAAGGGTTAGAATCAAGACTCAATTCTAGTCTAGTTCTGTCATAAATATTCCAATCCAAGCTTCTTTACGGACTCACAGTTATAAAGTTTTCTCTGAATACAGAAGCAACTCAGGGAAGTTCAAGAGTTCCTAAGGTTGCCATATAGAAATCTCACCAGCGGTCAAGTTAAGATACACACCGCGCCATTGTCAGAGCAAATTGCAAACTGGGAGGATGTTCAGAAAGCAGTGAAAGAAACATCATATAAAAGCTTCCTTCATTCAGATTATAAAAAATAGTTTACAGTCGTTGAATACAGCAACAGGAATTCCTGTTCTTTCACCACTTGGTTTAGGTAATAATGGAAATTCCTGTTGATTTTCATCCATCCTGTCTACAAAAGCTTTGGAAACAATGATATTTACATGGATGCAGTAGTAGCTCATGCAAGTAAGATCAAAAATCGCATTTGGATTTTAGATCTCATAGGTTGTGTAATGTGTGTGAAATAAGAAGCAGAGTTGAGGTGCTGATCAGATCCATATAACTACCTTTCTTCTTTTACTGACCTTCCTTATTGCTTCCTAGATGTAATTCAATGATGTTACAACCACGATCAGCTATTAACTGAACCATTACTTGATGCAAAATCAGGTTTCTCTGCTTGTTTAATAACAAATTGGTCAACAACCCTGACAGTATGCACTGGATCCTGCTGGCCTGCAGATGCACTCCACTTGCTAGGATATTTTCTCCGATGGCTCGACGGTGGTGGCTGCTGCTTGGCCTCCCTATCCCAATCAGGATCTAACTTCCATTCCTTGGGAACCTGCATGTCAAACAGATCAGTGTTTGTCTCACCAAAGAATAGTAGATTCCAGATGTAGGCATTGAACAAACATTGGGCTGCTAACTTATTTGGGTACATTGAAGGACCAATTTGAGCTGCTGCAAAAATCGTCAAGTAAAGGGAAAAAACCTGAGATAAATCATTGATAACCCCCCTTGGCCTCTTCATATGAACAAAAAAGCATACTCTGTGTATATCCAAGTCAACTGATAGAATTCTCACCATAGTATTAACTATTGGCCCTACCAACACCAACACTGTGGCTAAAAACTAATAACACCATAGTTCTGTGTTTTAGTGGTACCAGCTCCTAGCTAAATCTGCGGGATTGTTTTTCTTCCTCAAGTCATGAGTTCAAAACCAATGGATATAATGGCAGAAAGGAATATATGAGGTAATGGTGTTCTTAACATGCCGGTAAATTAAAGGAAAAACCAATAAGTTCAAACGATGAAGAGAAACCAAGAAAACGACAGCAGCAAATTACTAATTATTGGTTTCTTACCTTATCGACTGCAAGAGTGAAAACTTCAAGATCACCATCACAATTGATGTGGAATCGTGTGAATGACTTGTAATTAGCAATTCTAAGAGAAGAGAAGGCCTCATCAAAGTGTATGTGAAGCCAGTTAATGCAGATATATAAGTAGCTTCCAAACACCAATGAAACCACAGGGGTTGAGAATACCCAGAAGTATAGGAAGACTGATGCATAATATATAACAGCACCTCCTCGGGATAGCGAATGTATTCCCTTCTTGCAAATATTGCTACGACTGATAGCCATAACCTGGCAATGTTTCCTCCATCAATACAGTTTACAAGTGAAGAAGTATCATATCTCCCTAACAAGGATAGGTTTCTTACCTCTGGAACATCAAATGCGGACATGAGATACTTGATACAGGCCGGATACAGGCCAAATGTCCATTGCTCTATACGAGCTCGAAGATCAGCAGGATCTGGAAAATGCTCACTTTCCACTGACCGGTACCACTGGTACAAAGAGTGATAACCTGAACACGGTAATGAATCATCATTAGCTTCCACTAAAAAGACCACATTAAGCCAGCCATCACCAAGGTATCATGAATTTACTTTATGTGCATCACTTTTTCTGAGCTGTTTGATTGTTTTACTCGAAAGGAAAACAAAACGTAAGGTAGTACATACATATTCAAAATCCATATACCACATGAAAGCAGAAAGCTAATATCAGTGTAGGATTATATTGAAAATTTGGAATCTCGTTCAAATAAAAGTAACAAGAAAATAGTAGTTCTCAAAATCCTCTGTTCGTAGAGTTCAGAACAAATTTAAATTGCTTGGGGCAGATTATAATATAAAGCATTAGAGTTGAGGTGATCACAGCGACAAAATTTACAACATTATTACAGAAAAGGTAATTAGAATGTAACCCACCTGAAGTTGCTAATAATTTATGCCGGATACAGGTCTCCACACCTAGTTCCAAGAGCAGCATAAGAATGAGGGCTGCAGCTAGATGTGCAGATACATGAAGAATTCCAACAACTGCACGTTTCTTCCGGGCTAATTTGGAAGGAACAAATGCAAATGCCGTGATCAGCAATAGCACCACACCAGCCAATGATACAAAAGAATGTTCCATCACGTATACAAAAGCATTCCATACTGTGCCAAAGAAACTCCTCAGATGACCAGAAAATGAATCATCTTGCAATATGTGGTCGAGCTTACACTAAAAAAGGAGGGAAACAGATCAGTCACTTCAAAAACAAAGTTAGCCTACCTGACAAAGAGTAAAACAATATCATATTACAAATAAGCTTTGCTATTCAAAAAGAAAAGAGACAGAGAGGGGATGGATCCTAATAATCAGGTCAGTTTAGGTCCAATGACAGCTGAAGTTAGAATAACCAAGTCCAACGCAACCAATTTCAAAAAATTTAAAAGAAATTCACCTGTGGAAATGTGGAGAAAGCCAAAATAAAGTATATAATGCCACCAATGAAATCAAATTGCCAGTTCTTCTTCCGAAACTTCAAGATATTTCCCAATGCAATCTTACATCAAATAACATGCCCAAGAGGAATAAGAACTCAAGAGGAAACAAAGCTAATGAAATCTAAGAAATATTAAAGAAAAGGAGAGTACCCTGCTTGAATCATCAAAAGAAGGATACACAGCTTTACACTCGTAAGCATTCCCATAAAATTTGTTAAAATTACTAAACACATGAGTCGGGTGTAAAAATGCCCCTCCACACCCATTTACAAGAAGATGCTGCACGTGAACTGGACCTTCTGATTGAACAGATGAATGACGCATATAATGATGCAGGTCTCCAGCAATTCGAAGTTTACACCTTCCTTTTAAGTAATCACGTATCAAATGTGAGACATTCTCTCCGGAAAAATCATTCCAGTACCAATCAAGAAGCCAGTGTGGCTCATGGGTCATAATGATCACAGAATCATTTTTTCCAACCTGAAAAGCAAAATGGAGATGATATTATTCTCAACAGCATAAAGTTTTGGACAAAGAATATAAGAGATAAACAAAGAAAGCCAAATCTAGAAACAATCAATAACCTATTATCTATCAGCTTGTATTAGTAATTGTTATATCAATTGGTTATAGCTCAGATTGAAAGCATTAATATATGCTTGCACAACAACTTCTTCCACAACTAAGTACCCATAACAGTGAACAGTCCATTGCAAGCAGACTTCTAGATGTATGAGCCGCATTGAGGAACCAAAATTTGTGATCCATTCACTGCATATATTATGAATTACTATGTATGTGCATCAAAGACATTATGCCTTGAGCATCAAATGAGCATACATGACTCAGAAAATG
The DNA here is from genome assembly GCA_033439115.1 of Firmiana major. NCBI lineage: Eukaryota > Viridiplantae > Streptophyta > Magnoliopsida > Malvales > Malvaceae > Firmiana > Firmiana major. The sequence continues at coordinate 50,480,874 of CM065909.1, forward strand.
AATACCAGTATTATTGCAATGTGAATTCTCTGGAATGTATTAAAGCAAGACAATTAATATCGTAAAAAATAGACAAGTCTTCCATTACAGTACAAATATATCCCTTACTAAGATGTATTTTCTCATCATAGACAATTTGTTTTTGAAATGCAACAATGGTAGCAAACTAAACAAAAAAGGACAGATCTTAGGACTTAATGTTACCTTGTTCTTTACTAATTCAGAAAAGAACTTGAACTGGTACACATCAATGTCAGCATGGAGTGATAAATCAAAACCAAATACCCACCATCTTTTTGGGAGCTGCAAAGCAAAATAACTCTTCCTTTGAGGCATAAACCACCCACCCAACCAACTCTTGTGGCATATATATCTCATAAAAGTATTAAGCCCATCAAACCAATCTGTCAAGTTAAAGCATAATTCCATTACACATGGTTGAATGTTAATAGCAATAATAGTGTAAGACTTCTTTATTAACAAAAACAAGGTCCTACTAACAAAAATGCAATAATTTTTCAGATAATGAAAAAATTACAACAATATATACTAAAAAACATCAGTACATATTCCATTGAAATTTTCTCTCATGCAAAAAAAAATAGATCACTTATAAGATTGTTTCTAACTTTCGAAAAGAAAAAATATCACTCAGACTAAAATTGGGCTAAAAAGTAAACCTACCATGATTTCCAGGAATGAGGAAACACTGAGGTCCATTGTATTCCTTGAGTTCAGATATCCCTTCTGGTAACTCGGGTTTGTTTACAGCTATGTGATCCGGTTTGTACCAAGCTGGAGGCTGAAGAGCATATTCAAAAGGACAAAAGAGACGCTTTTCATATGTAAATCTGGATGGATTAGGATACCTGCACATAAACCACAAATTAAACGTATAAGCCATCAATATACTTTATGGCCTAATCATCAACCAAACGTTCAAAGAGCTAAGACCTAGCTTCATGAAAAATAAACCATCAATATTAAATTTTGATTTTATCAAGTCAAACTTCAAATTGTATCCAAGCCAAAGCAGCACCAACTTACGCAAGATCTCCTCCAATAAGTAGCATGTCCCCTCGTGGTAAAGTAAGTATAGAATCACCACTAGTAAGTTGGATGGAAGGTTGAGCAAGCAGCCGAGCCACAGCATATGATGAGTTTCCACCATCACCAGTATCAGCAATGAAATCAAACCATAGATCTTCTTTTTCACTCAAATGATCATAAAAAAGATCATCCTGTTGAGCTCCTTCGTGAACCCTGCTCATTGCAGCCTGAAAACGCAGAAAGGAAGAGATAATAAGTCAATCCTTGATGGAATATTTGTCAGGATATTTTTCCTAACAACACAAAAGGCAAAAAAAAAAAAAATATGTTAATGCATATAAAATCATAATTTAAAACTATACCTGCATCATGCGCATGTCAAAGCGGCCAAGAAACAGAGTTAAAGATACCAGGAGGTCAAAAACAGTCTTGAACAAGTCGGCTGAGGTTCTGCAATTTTGGAGACAAGCATACTAAGGTCAAAAGATTGAAACCTTTTTGCCCCCACCACATATCGGGGTAAAAAACAAGAAAGAAAAGGTAAATGACAAAGAGATAATAAAGATTTACCCTGAATACCAAGGAACCATATCCAAGAAATCTGGTTTCATTTGATTCTTTTTCAGCTTCTCATATTCTTCAACAGGCAAAGGGTGAGTAAGAGCCCACCTGGAATTGATGTAGAAAGTGAGAGAAATATATATATATAAAGAGTAAGAATCCAGGCATGTAGAAACAAGAGTAGCTCAATCCCATAAAAGATACAAATCTTAAGACTCAAAAACAGATAAGACTTAAGAGTCACCTACAGGATGGATAATCTAGAAAATGAGAAATGGTATCAACAGAATACTCATGCATATAAAGTGCCGCAGCAAGGAAAATGAACCTCAATGCAAGAATATAGAACAAACTAAAAAGTGAATGAAAATGAACCATTGAACCTCAATGATATAATACAAAGCAGTCTGGACAGTGGATCACATGCAAGATATAATAAAGGTTCTCATTCAAACAAGTAACAAACAAACATATTTCACACATTTCAAAACAAGCTAAATGCCACTACTCACCCGGTTGACCTTGCCACTACATAATTGGCAATGTAAAGGCCGATAAATGTAGCCCACAGTGAGTATATGGGAGAAATTTCATCTGAGGAACCTGGACATGAACCACTGCAAGCTAACTGCAAATGATATCAAAAGAGACAAATAAGCAGTAAGGATTAAAAACAACAAAACACACACAAAAGGGAAAAAAAAAAAAATACTTAGGATGATATAAATGATATACCTTATAGTGGTTCAGAGCCTTACCTCACCATAAATGACCCACTTCGACAAAAGAGGATAATCACTTGCAGAGCCAACTGGAGCAAACCAAGAAGAGCAGACCTGGTCTTTCAACTCATTCATACGAATAAATTTTGCAAGCCATGTGTTTCTCTCTTCTTTCTTCCAGAAGGAAAACCATTTAGAAGTTTTTCGTTCAAAAGGTCTCTGCATAGCACGGTTGCCACAATGACTATAGAATACACAGCAGGCTATACTTATAACCTACAAGGTTGAAAGAAGAAAATACCAATGAGGAGCAGCATCAATACAAAAGCTAAAACCTGTCGTGTAAAGAATGAACCATTAATTGCATCTTCAACACTTACAGCACAATTCTGGAGAATGGTTAAGATTTCTGGCCTTCTTCCAGCCACACGAGAAGTAAGACCAAGATACCAAAGGCCCAGGAATATAATGTGGAAGACAAGGAGAAAGAGAATAGAAGAGATATATATTGACAAAAACAAAGACAAATTCATCCTCATATCCACTCCCATTGACTGAAAACTAGGAAGATGATACACAGCTGCAACTAAAATCCACACTATGTACCTGCAAATTTATGTCACGAATAAGCCATGGCTTGTTCCTAGCTTCCTACTGTATATCAATAGTTATTTGAATACATTTATATCAAGAGAATTCACAACATGATTAACAAAGGCATCAGATTAGAACACTTACCATCGGCTGAAATTTGAATAACTTGGTTTGATAGTCTTCCCTATAAATGGCGATGAAAAGAAATAAAAGAATCCAAGCAGACAAGCATACATAGACCACCATTTGATATTTTTATCCAACTTTTCTATCAACGTATGCATGTTATCTGATGAGATAAAGAACAGACACCCCACAAATACTGCAATTATGGCATGCCGCGAGTGCTCATGTGGGTAAGGGTACGTATGAGTTAAAATTGTCCGAACCCTTTCCATTCTGAGGGCGGGTAATAATCCAGCCGGGTGCTTATCAGAACCCATAGCTCCCAAAAAAAATTCTTGCAGTAGCTCGTCCTATTTAACGTATTTAATGCCTCACAAATCGCCCCCACACTTCACTTGCGAAAAGTCGAAAACTACCAGAAGGACAAGCTCCAAGCTCCTGATAACAACACTGAATAGCCTTAAGCTTAAAGAAAGACATAAAATTCAGTAGTTTCTAAATTAGAACACATACCGAAACCCAAATTTTTATGACATTTTAATCAGCATTGATAGTTTCCAAAGTAATCAATAATCCAATAAAACCAAGAGTACCATTATCATCAAGCTAAAATGGCCTATAAGAAAAGTAAATATAACAAAACATAATCCAATAGAGTCAAAAACCTAATTGATTCTAAGTGAAACCGTGAACTGCTACTTCATCATTAATCAACGTAAACACAATAACAAATAAATAAAGAAACAAAAACATAGAACAATAATTAAATTTGTACTTGCCTAATCGTTTCATTTATTTCTAAACAATCAAACAGACAAGTAGGGGTTTACTTTAAAAATTATATTAAAAAAAACCAACCGCCACAAACAGAAACTTCATTATTACAAGTTTTTCTTCAAAAGTAACGAAATCATTCGACAAACAATAAAAAGACAAAAAAAAAAAACAGAAAACAATGTAATCAAAAACAATTAACGCCTAAACAACCGACGACTTTGATAATTCGGAAAACAATAAAAAAAAAAATCAAGAGAGAGAGAGTACCTGAAGAGAGAGAAATCATGCTAGTGGAAGCAATAGAAAAGGAAAGTTATGGGCGAAGGGAAATATAAGGTTTTTGAAGAATTTCTTAAAAAAAAAAAAAACTATGGCATCTCTAAATGTCTAGGCGGAACATAACAACGGCATATTCTCTTTCGCATCTGTTATAAAATTTGTATGAAACAGGAACTATTTTTTTTTTCAAATATGGAAAAGAAATAAGGACACAGCGCGGTAGAAAATTTTTTGAAGCCACGTTACCGATGATCGAGGACCGTTCGATTTGGGACGACGGAGAAGTTTGCGTGAAGATGTGGGAGAGTAGGAAATTTGACGCGTTGATAACCTGCCGGGGCAGGAAGGAAGGACGAAGTGACGTGTCAATCGTGGAATGTAAAATGAATGGTGATATGAGTAGGATCCCTATCCTGTCCCTGGTTTCATTTGGCTTGCCCAATCAGCGTTTATGAGAAGCTATTTAAATTCAATTGTAAATTTTACGATAAAGTAAATGATAAAATAATTATTAAAATTAAAATATAAAAATATAAAATTTTTTCCTCTGCTACACTGACTCGAATCAATGTGCCGAGCTCAACCTAGATTCGGATATGTTTCATTGTTTTGTTCGGCTCCTTTTTCACTTGACTATATTTTTTCGTTTTATACTTGATGGTGGTCCTATCATCAAAGTCCACGTGTACAATGACCTACCAATCAGAGATCGTCACGTGTCAAACACGAGATAAGCCACATGGCTGTTACAGTGACAGAGTCTCCACGCGACACCGCAGCTTGGTAGGCGACAGAGTCTCTAGGCGATAGAGACTCTGTCGCGTAGGTTCCATGCGGCACAGTATATCGCGACAGACCTCTACCGCCTGTACTGCGACAGACCTCTACCGCATAGGCCGCGGCAGAGGTTCCCACATATACTCTGCCGCCCACCGAACTCACCCGCAAAGTCGTCCAGCTCCGAACCGCGACAGAGTACCAAACGACTCTATCGCGGCCCAGACACGCGCCTGGACCTCAGCCCAAACCGACTCGGGAGAAACCTATAAATACCCTAGGTGAGTACTCAGAAAGCAGACGAAAAAAAATTGAACCCTCTTGATTTTGAAGAATATAACTCTCTTCCCCCTATATACAGAAACTCAGCTTTCTAACTTAATCATCGGAGTGCGCGTGAAGGGACAAATCCCTGCGCCCCCTGATTTTCGTTGTTTTTGCAGAATATACGAGGCACACGTGGAAGAAATCGCATCAACAACATCTCTTTGTCGTTAGCGCAACTTGAATACGTGGAAATCATCACCCCGTTGTCGTTTTAGGAGGCAACATCAATTGGCGCCGTCTGTGGGAATCAGAACAAAAAATCAGATTCTTTATTAAAATGGTGAGGACACGTTCTACAGTAGGAGAGACAGGGGAGCAAAATTCTGTAAGTCCCCCTGTCAGGTTAGAGCAAGGACGGAGAGAGAAGGAAAAGGACCATAGGCAGGCTTCAGTTTCTGTGGAAGAATTCGAGACTCTGAAACGCCAGAATGAGGAAACGACAACAGCATTGAAAGCTATGGTGAACTTTGTCAGAGACGCTCTCCCACAGTTCAGCTTACCCCCTGAAGTACAACAGATGGTGGGGAAAAATATCCCAAGGCCGACCTACGAGAGAGGTGAACCCTCCACCCTGGTGAGTGCTAGACAAAGGGAGGGAGCGCAAAATAATGCCACTTGACTGATTCCAAACTCTACCACATTTCAAAGGAATCACCCTGCGCCAGGGTTACGAGAAGTAAATGCTGCCGCGGACCCAACAAGACAGAGTTCCCCCGCAGCAGTCAGGCGGCAGAACTCACCCGCAGCAGTCAGGCGGCAGAGTTCTCCCGCGGCAGCTATGCCGCAGAGCTCACCCGCGGATCGCAGGCGGCAGAGTTCCCCCCAGCAGTCAGGCGGCAGAGTTCCCCCCAGCAGTCAGGCGGCAGAACTCCCCCGCAGCAGTCAGGCGGCAGAGTTCTCCCGCGACGGATAGGTGGCAGAGCTCACCCGCGGATCGCAGGCGGCAGAGTTCCCCTGCGACAGATAGGCGACAGAGCTCCCCCGCGGATCGCAGGCGTCAGAGTTCCCCCGCATCGCGCAGTACCTCTCCAGTGGAGTTGGAGTATGAGTTAGGAGATTATACGTCCGGGGAGCGATGAAGACAGGAGAGTCCCAACCCCCGAGATTGTGTGGAAGGCGCAAGGTCAAATCCCGAAACGAAAAGTACTGGAAGGGGTGCTTACCAGTCGGACTCTTCTAGACCCGAAGGGAGGGGAGCATACTCCGTTCAAGGGTCAAAAAACGTGAAAAAAGTTGTCCAAAGGATTTTAGAAAAGAGAAAACTGGTGTCCCCGGACGATAGCCAAAAGATAAGGATTCCGTTCAGTCCAGAGATCATGAACAAACCTTTGCCGAAGAAGTTCAAGATGCCTTCTATGGCCACTTACACAGGCAAAGCAGACCCCTATGACCACATACAGAGTTATGAGTCCCTCATGCTGCTGCATGGATGGGAGGATGAAATCATGTGCAGGACCTTTTCACTTACACTGTCCGGGCACGCGCTGAAGTGGTTTAATGGGTTGAACGAAGGTTCCATCTCGTCCTTTGACCAATTGCGAAATGAATTTTTGAGAGTCTTCATGATCAATAGCCAGAGGAAGAAGGACGCTACTTATCTACTCACTCTTAAGCAAGGGAATAAAGAATCCTTGAAGAGCTATGTAGATCGTTTCCGAGATGCAACCTTGGAGGTGGAAGATCTACCAGTAGGAGTAGCCATGGCTGCAATGCTGCAAGGGACGAAGTTCGAGAAGTTGCAAGAATCCCTCTCCCTCGATCAGCCGGTGACACTTTTCGACCTGTTTGCTAGAGCCAATAAATATGTGGCTCAAGAAGAAGTAATGAAGATGGTATAGCCCCGAGAGGCAAGGGTGGTGCATTGATTCCCGTGGAAATTGGAGCGCTGTCACCCAGGGTGGTGCCTTCAGTGGAAGAAGAGAATTCACAAGGACTAAGGGAAAGCTTAGATCTACTTGATGAGCATAGAGAGGCCGCGGCTATTCGGTTGGCATCCTACCATTAGAGGGTAGTCAACTACTATAACATCCGAGTGAGAGATAGACTGATGTCCGAGGGGGATCTGGTGCTCAAAAAATCACATATCACGAATGCCTTAAAGGAAGATGGAAAATTCAGAGTCAATTGGGAAGGTCCATTCAGAATCAAACAAAAGACCCAACACCTGCATCCTGGAAACTCTGCAAGGGAAGAAAATAGGGAAAACATGAAACTCAAATCACTTAAAATTATTGTTCTTTTATTGTGTCTCCTGCTTTTATATATCTAAATCTTGTGACAGGATTCAGACGAGCCGTAAGAGCCTGAGGCGCAAAAGCGTCACTGTGGCCAGGCGTAAAAGATCAGACGAGCCGTAAGAGCTTGAGGCGCAATAGCGTCACTGTGGTCACTGTGGCCAGGCGTGAAAATCAGACGAGCCGTAAGAGCCTGAGGCGCAATAGCATCACTGTGGCCAGGCGTAAAAGACAGACGAGCCGTAAGAGCCTGAGGCACAATAGCGTCACTGTGGCCATGCGTAAAAGACAGACGAGCAGTAAGAGCCTGAGGCGTAATAGCGTCACTGTGGCCAGGCGTGAAAATCAGACGAGCCATAAGAGCCTGAGGCGCAATGCGTCACTGTGGCCAGGCGTAAAAATCAGACGAACCGTAAGAGCCTGAGGCGCAATGCGTCACTGTGGCCAGGCGTAAAAATCAAACGAGCCGTAAGAGCCTGAGGCGCAATGCGTCACTGTGGCCAGGAGTAAAAATCAGACGAGCCGAAGAGCCTGAGGCGCTATGCGTCACTGTGGCCAGACGTAAAAAAATCAGAGGAGCCGTAAGAGCCTGAGGGGTAATAGCGTCACTGTGGCCAGGCGTAAAAGATCAGAGGAGCTGTAAGAGCCTGAGGCGCAATAGCGTCACTGTGGCCAGGCGTGAACAATCAGACGAGCCGTAAGAGCTTGAGGCGTTATGGGTCACTGTGGCCAGGCGTGAACAATCAGACGAGCCGTAATAGCCTGAGGCGCTATGCGTCACTGTGGCCAGGCGTGAACAATCAGACGAGCCGTAAGAGCCTGAGGCGCTATGCGTCACTGTGACCAGGCGCGAAAGATCCGACTAGCCGTAAGAGCCTGAGACGCTATGCGTCACTGTGGCCAGGCGCGAAAGATCCGACTAGCCATAAGAGCCTGAGACGCTGTGCGTCACTGTGGCCAGGTAATAAAAACATAAAGGCCGTAAAAACTAAAGACGCACTCGCGTCATAGTAATCAGGCCTCAGAAAGCGATATGTTTATATGAAAAATTCTTTCTGAAAATGTATCTTTCTACCAAGAATTGGGGAGCATACACGAATACATTCAAAACAAATATATACAAGTAAAATAAACAAACAGACAAAGGATGATAAACAACAAATAGAGAAGTAATGTGATACGAAGCATGAACAAAATTTGAATTTCATTTCATTCAAGAAAATTACAAGTAGATCTTTAGTAGATCTTTACAAGTACATCCAACAAAAGCAAAAAATCAAAACAAAACGACAGAATAAACAAAAAAGAAAAACAAAAAAACAAAAACTCAATCTTCAGGAGGCGGCTGGGGATCAGCTGCCGAGGGGCCCTCGCTCCCTAAAGACTGCTGACCCTCCTCCCCGTCCAAGTCAAGGAGAGCGCCAATAGGCTCAGGAGCATCTTCCAGGTCCACAAGCTCCCAAGGACCGGTGAGGTTGGCTAGATCATCCTAGGTAGTCCTCTTGAAAACCTCGTCCGCAGGTTCAGCCCCGGGTTCGTACTTAGTCCAGTCAGGGGCCTCGAACAGCATCGCCTCGTCCGTATACTGGAGCTCGGGGAATTCTTCGCCCTCCCTATGCTTCTCTAACCATGATCGAGCGAGGTAAAATCCGTATTTCACATAGGGATTTGAAAAATCCTCCTTCCGCCTCAAGAATCCTTAGAAAGGCGGTACTCCTTTACGGCTTCCGCCCTGATACCATCAACCTCCACTTGGATCAGCGAAGGAGTAGCCCGACTTTCTAACTCAGCGACGTAATGCTTGAGCTCCTGGGTACGATTAAGCAAGGACCCGTAGTTGGACTGCATACGGTCCAGTTCGGCGTGGGCTAGGGGCATAAACGATACAGTGGTGCTCGCAAGCTACTCGGGCTCGACTCGAACAAAACTCGAATTCGGCTCGATTTTAGTCGAGTCGAGCTCGAGCTCGAGCTACTCAAGCTATCGAGCGAGTCGAATTCGAGCACCTAGAAACCCGACTCGAGTAGCTCGCAAGCCTAATCGAGCATCGAGTTTTTATATATTTTAATAATATATATTATTATATAATAATATTTATATAATAGAAAATGACTGTTATACCCTAAATAATAAAACTCTAAAACCAATTCAATCTAATTCACCCACCCAGGAAGGCAGGAACCCACGCCGCTTGCCCCAATCCTCTGCTTGGCTGGTCTGCAGATCCCATCCCCTGCTTGCCTGGTCTGCAATCCCATCCTCTGCTTGTGAATAGATCTCTTGGCCCCAGACTGTGAAAGTTCTCCAAATTCTTGTCGGATGCTAGACTTCAATGGTGACAGATCTTATCTCTTACTCTAATTTATTGTCTGATGTTGATCGAACTTTTAATCATTAATTCGAGGAAAACTAGATATCTTTGCCATTCTGTCCTGCGTCCGTGCTAAAATTTTCTCTAAGAAGTCTGGTTCATCTATTCTAGCCCTTTTTAGTTGTAGTTTGATTTGGGTTCTTTCTTGTGGAAAGCTCAGAACCTTCAGGTTGCTGCCCACTAAGTACCGTTGCTTTATGTTTCAGGTGTTAGGAAATTTAATCTAATTATATATTAATTAATTACATATTAAATATTTAGGAGTCTTCAGTCACTGCAGTCTCCTCTCTCCATCGTAAATCTGGTCTGGCAGCTGGCGTCGACTCCCACCCACACACTCGCTGGTATGAATTCACAGGATATTGAAGATTAGGAAGGCTTTTTTGATTCATGTTTTCTCATTTTATATGTTTGGCTTTTTGTACAGAAGTACATGCAGCTCTTGCAGTAGCCGTATATGAGGACAAACATGCACTGCTGCTAGCTGAAAATCAATTCGCAATTGCAACTCTTCTAGATCCTCACTTTACAGATCTCTCATATGTGATAGAAACCAAACATTGGCCTCCAAGTTTGGTTAGTTCCTTGCAACATTTCATCACACTTTCCTAAAGATTTGTGTTGAATTTGGCAAATTGTTATCAACAATAGCATTTTCTGTTTCAATTTATACTAAGATAGATTTTTAATATTTCATTAGCTTTTGTTGTTAGTGAAAATGATATATGTATATACACATTCGCTGATACTTTCCCCAGCCATGCTCTTTCCACCTTTCTTTTGGCTCCTGCTGAATGTGTGGGAAGAAACGTGTAAAATATTGTTACCAATTTTATCAGTTGAAGACTGAAAACATAGAGATTCCGTAATTTTCTAAATTGCCTTGTTAGCCAAAATACAATGTTAGAAGATTTTTGAACCCAAGTATCTGAGTTTATATAAATTAATTTATATAAATTAATTTGTATTGTATAATATATTGTTTTCCTGGATTTGGGTTCATGACTTTGAGGGTTTGTTAAACAAATTCTTTGTGTTCTTTTCTAATCGCAGTCTTTGGTTTGTAAATAGTTTTCTTTCATGGACCAAATATTGTTTAAGGCTTTAAGCATTATGAATCTGTCTAGAATACGCTCTTTGTCTAGATTGCTTTATGAATGTGTTATGAATCAGTTAATTATTAATTTTTAATTATGTCCAACTATTTATTTTAATGAGTTTGCAATATGCTAGGCTTGGTTTTAAAATTTTTTTATGTATATTATTTTAATGAGTTTACAATATGCTTATTTTAAATTATATTTTAATGGTAGCATGTGTTGATTTTTTTTTAAATAGAAACCTAGACATGTCAAGTACGCCAGATGTATCCTCTACTACACCACGTGAACCTACGTCGGATGCAGTTGCAAGTCGTGTTGATGAAAATTTAGATGCTACCACAAATAAAATGCCAACCATTGATGCTAGTGATAAAGAAGGTGGTGATGTTGATACTCAAGAGGGTGAGGAAGAGGGAGGTAATGATAAAAAGAGGAAGAAGACCTCTTCTGTTTGGTTGGAGTTCAAGGAAGTTAGGCTTCCCGATGGTACTAAAAAAGGAGAATGCGTCCATTGCAAGAGCATGTTAGTTATAAGTGCAAGTAAAAGTACAACTCAGTTTAATAGGCATCTGAAAACTTGTTTGAAGCGAAAGATTTATCAAAGTCAACAGCAACTGATTAATTTCCAACCGGTCGACACAAGTGGTATGTACAAATGTTACCTGCTCTCACAGATGGTAAGTTTGATATGGCAAAAATGAGAGACGCAGTTGCACATTGGATACTTATGCATGAGCATCCTTTTTCGATTGTAGAAGAAGAAGGTTTTAACATGATGCAGAAACGTGGGATGCCTGAATGGGAGAAGATATCACGTAATACTATTAAAAGGGATTGTGTGCTAATTTATGAAGCAGAAAAAAAGAAACTTAAGGCATTATTGAAGACCATCGACAAGATTAGTTTGACAACAGATTTGTGGAAGTCAAGTAATCAAAAGATCGAGTACGTGGTTCTTACAGCACACTTTATAGATGCTAGGTGGAGATTGCAAAAGCGTGTTATCAGCTTTGTTCACATCCCTCCTCCTCGTCGTGGTGTTGAGATTGCTGATTGCATTTTTAAGTGTTTGAAAGAATGGGGAATTGAAAACAAGGTGTTTACGCTTTCTGTGGATAATGCTTCAAACAATGATGCGGCAATTAAAATTCTTAAAGACACCTTTTCAAGAACTAGAAGGCTGCTTTGTGGAGGAAAACTTTTTCATGTTCGGTGTTGTGCACACATATTAAATCTCATGGTTCAAGATGGTCTTTCTGAGATTAAGCATGTGATTGAAGATGTTCATGAAAGTGTCAGTTTTATTAATCAAAATGAGGCACGACTTAACTCATTTTCTGAAATAGCACAACAGTTGCAGTTGCCTGATAGGAAACTCATTCTTGAATGTAAGACACGTTGGAATTCAACATTTGAGATGTTGTCGACTGCAATCAAATTCAAAGACGTGTTTCCAAGGTTCAAAGAGCAGGAATCTCACTACCATTGTTGTCCAAGTCAAGAAGATTGGGAAAAGGTTGAGAAAGTTTGTCAGAATTTGGAAGTTTTTAATTCAGCCACTAAAATCATCTCTGGGAGTAATTATCCAACTTCAAACTTATTTCTAAATGAAGTTTATCGTGTGAAAGTGTTGTTGGATAAAAAGGCACAAGATGAAGATGAGTTTGTTCAAGCAATGATTCGTAAGATGAAGATTAAATTTGATAAATATTGGGGAGAATGTAATTTGTTAATGGCTATAGCAGCTATTTTGGATCCAAGGTGCAAAATGAGGGTGATTGAGTTTTGTTTTCCTCGAATGTACCCTGATAGAGAAGCAAGAGAAAATGTTGCTCGAGTTCGAGATGCTTTGTATGAGATTTATGAGAAATATGTTCGCGAGTATCAATTTGTCAACGAGCAAAGTGCTGAAACTCAAGTGCTTGATAGTGGTGATGGTGGTGAGAGTGCAGAAACTTCTTCTTCGGGTTGGTCTGAATTTGCCGATTATGTGATGTCAGTTGAGACTGTTCAACCACAACAATCTGATCTTGACATCTATTTAGCCGAGGGTTGCTTTATTTGTAAAGGAGATTCCAGCACGTTTGATGCTTTGGATTGGTGGAAAGCAAATACTTTAAAGTACCGCATTTTATCCAAGATGGCTCATGATATACTCGCTATTCCTATCACTACAGTGGCTTCAGAGGGGACCTTTAGTGTAGGAAGTAGAGTTATTGATACTTATCGTTCCTCATTAGCTCCTGACACAATGCAAGCATTACTTTGTGGAGGAGATTGGTGTCGGAATCTTCATGGAGTGAAAAAGAAGAGCAAAGTAAGTTTATTCATTTTCTTTAATTTTGTTATTTCATGGTTGTTTTATTTTAATTTTACTTTTAATCTTTTTTTCTTTTATTTTGTCTATATAGAAAGAGAAGAAATCAATTGAGATTGTGCTTAAATTCCCGTTATCAAATTAAGATGGAGTAAGGTATTTGATTTTTTTTACAGTACTTTGTCAATTTGATCATTGTGATATGTTGTTATTTTTTAGATTAAATCCATGGAATTAGTTAAGTTATTGGGGTTGAAACTATGAGATGATAAAACTATTATTGTTTTTGCAGGTGTTGCTGTGTGTTTCATTTTCGTTTGGTGATGTTATTATCTTTGTTGTTTTGTTTTATAATTTCAAATTATGTAAGAACGAGTTTCACATCTGTTTCTTCTTCTGATATTTTATTGTTGCAGTGTTTCTTTCTTGGATTGTTACCGTTTCTACTATGCTTTTAGCCTGAGAACATAAATATACTTTTTCACCATTAACCTTTTCACCATTAAATTTGTTTTCTACTATGTATCATTGGCTATGGTTATGGTTAATCTGTAGGGATAGATTAATTAGAACATTTAGTTAGTGACAATAGCAATACTTGGGACTTTTGCTATGTTGAACCAACACCATCAGTCGAGCTCGAGTCGAGCTCGAGTTCGAGCCTTAGAATCGAGCTCGAGCTCGAGCCTTAGAATCGAGCTCGAGCTCAAGCAAAAAATCGATCTTATATAATCGAGCTTAATCGAGCCGAGCTCGAGCAGTTCGAACTCGATCTCGAGCTGAGCTCGAGCTTAAAAAATAAGGCTCGACCGAGCTCGAGTCGAGTACCGAGCACCGAGTTTCGAGTCAAGCTCGAGCTCGAGCACCTCACTGTATCGGCTTGGCTCGACTCGATTACACCCCTAGCGTGGGCCTCCTGAAGATCTTCATGGAATTTACTCGACCGAGCCGCCTCGACGGTAAGATCCCCTTTGGCTTGGTCCAAATCTTGGCGAGCCTTCGAGAGCTGCTCTTCCAGGTTCCGTACCACATCGGGAAGTTTAGACAAGTTGTTGACAGTATTCGATAGCTCCATGACCTTGTCCTTCAACTCCCGAATTTCCTTGTCAGCTCGCTCCCGATAGGCCCGGTGTTGAGCATTATTGGCCACGGTCCTCTGAGCAAGCTGCAAGGGAATACAAAAAAAAGTTAAACTCAAGAGTACAGCAAAAAGAAGTTAAACGAAGGAGAATATAAAAATTACCCTTATCGCTTCCATATTAGCCAAGTCCTCTCCCTCCGGATAGTTCCTGAATATCCTAGCCTCGTCCCTCGGGAGAATAGTGGCCCAACTCAGTCGAGAAGCCACCCCGGGAGTGTCCAAGGTATCGTTGTCGTGAACTCCCGGGTAAACCCGAAACTTGGCCCCCCTCATGATATAACCACCGTCCACAAGGTAGGACCTCCCATCGATAGGGCCTATCCTCGGGAGAATTGGCCTAGTCCCCATCGACGACTCGACATACAACCGCCTCCGGTTCTTTCGCTGGGATGGAATTATGTTGTATTCAGCGCGCTCTTCAGAACGAGACCGCCCAGATGAACCAGAAGCCCCCCGTGACGAAGAAGGAACTCTCTCTCTATCCCGGGTGGTATCTCTTTGTTCCGAGGGAAGAGGGGGCATCATTTGCCCAGAGACAGGTGGAGTCCGAGCTCGAGGCAACTGAGGCGGTATTGGTGCCTCGCTAAGAACATCGTCAGCTAAACGAGACCTCTTTCTAGTGGGATCACTAGACGGACCGACCTCCGAGACTTGACGCGCCAGTGATCGTCGGAAGTGACTCATATCTGCAAAAAAAAGAAAGAGAACAAATAAGTGGTCAAAAATATGATCAGAATCAGCAAGCAGTAAAAAAGAATAAAAAGTTACTATCAGGAGAATCAAAATGCTCCTGAAGGGACTCTATATTTATCGTATCATCGTCAGGGAGCACCATGAAAGTTGAGCTGAATCCTTCCCAGCCAGTCAGGTCAGCTAAGGATTCGCTACCAGAACTAGACTCTACATTGGTGCTCCCTATATCTTCCTGTGGCCTTAGAGGTTCGGGGCTCAAATCGGGGGGAACTGAAGGTGGAGGATCCGAAATAGGAACAGAAGGGCCGACAACAGGAATGGGACCCACATCCCAGCCAGCCAATATCAAATTTTCATTTGATAATAGACTGTCAAGGCTGATGGGACGATCAACTAGTAACCTATTGACGTCCTAGGATAACTGTTCTGTAAGTGTAGCAATCCTGGGGCCCTTGGGGATTTCGCGCCCAGTCTCCCAACGAGTGGGGAAATTCAGGCCCCCAGGCGTTTCTATCACAAGCCACTCCGATTCAAAACCGTGAAGCTTATTGGCAGATTTTTCGAATAGCCTATTTTCAAATCCAGGCATATACACCCGCTGAAGTGAATAAGGGACTAGACCGGGGCTGCCTTGAAACCTGAAAAAGACATCGAGAAGGGGAAGAGACGGAGAAACGCCCCTTAGGTGGCAATGTATGGTAAACCCTATTAATTGCATCCATGCGTGAGGATGCAGTTGTCCGGGGGCAATCCTATGAGTCCTAAGGAAAGAAGCCCCAAAGTCGGATAACGGAAAGCGAAGTCCTAATTCTAAGGCTGCCTTAAAAATAACTATCCCGTCGGACACACGACGTATGTCACTTTCCTGAGGTCTTGGATGTCGGCTTCCTTCAAAGTAGACTTGACTCCTAGATATATTTGTTTCCCTACACCGTGACCAGCCATTTTTAGAAGATCGAGGGAAATCAAAAACAAACTATGGGCGACAGAGTTTACCTAAACAAAGAAAGACAGCAAAAAGCACGGGCAATAGAGTTTTTGGACTCGCGGCAGACTTTGCGACACAGTGATGTTTTCGCGAGAGAATAGCGGCAGAGTGGCGACAGAGATGCGGCAGAGTTGCGGTAGAGTGTTGAGAGAATCTGCGGCAGAGTAGTCTTGGCGAGAGAACTCAGTAGCGACAATGACAGCAGGGACCCAGTATATATAGTTGCACGGTTGCGTCGACACACGCGCGGGGATCCGCCCCGGCCCAAGAAAAGCAAATCCGGACCCGGATCCTCTTTCGCAGGAAAAATTCCTACCAAAGAGTGGGGAGCAATTGATGGTGGTCCTATCACCAAAGTCCACGTGTACAATGACCTACCAACCAGAGACCGCCACGTGTCAAACGCGAGATAAGCCACATGGCTGTTACAGCGACAGAGTCTCCACGCGACACCGCAGCTTGGTAGGCGACAGAGTCTCTAGGCGATAGAGACTCTGTCGCGTAGGTTCCGTGCGGCACAGTATATCGCGACAGACCTCTACCGCATAGGCTGCGGCAGAGGTTCCCACATATACTCTGCCGCCCACCGAACTCACCCGCAAAGTCGTCCAGCTCCGAACCGCGACAGAGTACCAAACGACTCTGTCACGGCCCAGACACGCGCCTGGGCCTCAGCCCGAACCGACCCGGGAGAAACCTATAAATACCCCAGGTGAGTACTCAGAAAGCAGACGAAAAAAATTGAACCCTCTTGATTTTGAAGAATATAACTCTCTTCCCCCTATATACAGAAACTCAGCTTTCTAACTTAATCATCAGAGTGCGCGTACAGGGACAAATCCATGCGCCCCCTGATTTCCGTTGTTTTTGCAGAATATACGAGGCACACATGGAAGAAATCGCATCAACAGTATTTCTTTGTCATTAGCTCAACTTGAATACGTGAAAATCATCATTCCGTTGTCGTTTTAGGAGGCAACATCAATACTTTTGAATTTTCAACTTTACGCTTTGGAGCTTTGGATTATGGGGTTTTTTTTCTTTCTTTTAATTTAATTTTTTTTGACAAATTGTAAAATAAACATATCTCTATATCACATTTGTTTATGCAAAAAAAAACATTTAAAATATAAATTTTAATATATTATAATTTATTTTTACACATTAAATACAAAATATATTTTTATTTTTATTAAATTTATATAAATTTGTAATTAATTACAATTCATATATTTTTTCCATATTACATTTATATAATATCGTAAATATCATGTCTAAAATTATTATATTTTTTTATGATAGGAAACAATTGACATTTCTCTATGTTCATATCTACCAAAAAAAAAAACATTTCACATTTTCTTCCCATTGTTTTTCCCAACCACGCAATGTTAGCTTTGTTTTTTTTCCTTCGTTTAACCCTTTATTTTCTATACCTAACACGTGGAAACTTGCATATCAATAAGCAAGGCTTCATGACTTAAAAGCAACGAATTGCAACAATACATAATGATCTCGAAGCCATCGCATGAGTTTCACGATGGTTGAATGTCATATTTAAATACTTTGACATCATTTATTCTAAGAGTATATATATACGTAAATGATATAATATCATTTTATATTTTTATTGAAAGAAAAAAAGATCTCATTCTAATAATTAAAGAATAGGTTGTAAAAGTCAATTTTGCTATTATCAAGCTATCTTAACTCTGAAGAAAATCATGTTAAATGGTAAAACAAATAATATCTCAGACTTAATACATTAATGTTGTTGTCGATTTAATGATTGTTTATCGTATAAGACATCATAGCAAGCCCTCAAAATGAACAATATTTCGTAACGGACGCAATCAAGAAACAAATACAGCTTGCACCGATGATTTTGTTATGGATCGTGGACTATGACGGTGCTTTTCTTCTTCTTTTTTAAGGAGTTGGTGAGAAAAAGAGAGGTCAATCTCATTCATAAATGCTTACTGCATTCCAATTTCTAGAAATTGCCGCCGACCCTCGACAGGTAGCCACACGAGTCCTCGCGGCCGGTGCTGGCCTAGGATGCGATGTGGATCCATAAGACTGCGCAAGAATCTCCAAGTTTAGGCCCATTATTCAATAGTCATTCCCTAGTTTATTGTTTGATGCAAAGTCTATGAAAGAAACCGCACTCTTAGCCCATATCTGGCCTGCCTGCCGTTTCAGGACTTTCTGCATTGGCCTGCTATATCCTAACCAAGGCTCGTTAGCTTTGGTCCAATAAAGTACGTTTCGGGCTCATGAAGGACCAATGGTCCAATGGACCCAGTCTTCAGTACAGGTTGCAGCCTTGTTTATAACCGGACAAATATAAAATATAAAATATAAAATTATTAATTTTATCAAAATTTAGCATATTGATGTTACTTGTCCATATTTAAGTTTGTCAAGTTAATATATTGAATTTTGCATGGTTGAGGATTCTCACTCGATAGGAAATTTGAGTTTAATGATTTGGCCTAAATGCAACAATAACATTTGCAGGTTTGACTTGATTAGTGACAATGAAGATGAAAATAATTAAACAGTTAAGCCATCGCTGCTTTACTGTTTTCTCAATTAATTTCAAACTCCACATTCATCCTCCTCCATGATGATCTCTCCACTAGATCTTCTTAGAACTCTTTTTTACCAAGTAGCATGCATAACCATCAAATCCTACTTCAAAGATTCCTAGATTCCTTTGACTTATAGGATTCTGCATATGTTCAATGGCTAGAATTTGACGGCTATGGGGCAATGCATTTCTCTTTCAAACCAAAGTCACAAGCCTCCTAGCTCTAGACTTCTAGATTGTTGCTCAATGCTGAATTCCCCATCGCATATTGCTTGTTATGATCACAGTTTGCCCATTTCTCCAGAATCGAACTGTGTTTATTGGATGATAAGAACTTCCTCAACTCGAGGAGCCAACCAGACTGTAGCCACCGGGCAGCCCCCTCCATGCGAAGACTGAACAAGTGGAAGGCCATGGCACGGAACATGTGGCAACTATAGAGCATCATTAGCTTTATTTTTTTAGTATGAAGTATCTTTGTATCACATTAAATGTAAAATTAATTTTTTTCATTGTACTTCATACTTGACATTGATATGTGAGAATTTAATTTAATGAGAATTCAAAAATGAAATTTTCGTAATAAATCATTCTCATTTAAAATTTAAACAAAATTTTATACTACTGAATCAACCCTCTAAGTTATCGTTAGCTTCATTTGACTGCAATATCTTTCTCTCCTGTGGTATAATTTTTATTCACCAATGGATACATTACGGGTCCTCTTGGATTTCCGTGGGGCTCGAAGGCTTATACGCCTTTCTTTTTCTGGTAAAAGCTTTGAAAATGCAATGCGCACTTGGTCACGATCACTAGCACTTTTAATAATGCACAACATTATTTCTGATTATTGTCAGTAAATCTCCATTTAATATTAATCCGCATGGCGCTTGCCATTTTGTTGCGATTTTCAAATTCCCCACTGCCATAGTGGCTTAGAATTTATGTCGGTTCAGATCATCCAGGTGAGAATGGAATAACAATTTTCTTCGTACTTGCTGCAAGAAAAATTGCTAGAAAATGGCTCCTGGTACTCGGAAGTGCTTTGCCATTGCCAGATAATTGCAGTTTGGGATACTATGTCTGATCTGGTTTAGTTTGGTTTTTTGTTGGCCCTGCTGCCAGCTTTTGCCTTCTGTTGTTTCGAGTTGTATTCGGGCCAAGTTTTGTTCTGGTTTTGTACTCTGATTTTGCACTCTGCTGCTGTACTCTGTTTCAAGTTTCAACCAAGTACCATGAATCTTTCCCTTCTCTTCTTTTATAACAAAAGCTGATTTATGTGTAATATCTCAATTTTAGGGTGAAACATTCAGAAATTGTTCGATAATATATAGGAAAAAACTTAAATTCTAATATGTAAAACATATTTTTATATGAAATCGTAAAATTTTTAAATCAAAATAAATAATATATTTTAATTAAATGTGAATTTTCATCAAATAATAAATACAAATATTAAAATTTGAATTTTAAAATACGAAAACACGATTATTTGAACTGCTGCAACTAATTACTGTGCTTTGATACGCTTGAAAATGAAAGAAAAGCAGTGAGGTAATAGCTTAACTTCATTAGGCCGGTTCTAGCTCAGAGAAAATTTGGTTGGCGCAGCTTTTTCCCGGCCAACTTTAGTGCTAGACGACCCTGTTCTTAAAATTTCAAGGTTACAAAGAAGAAGCTTTTTCGGTCGGCAGTAGGAACCCACAAAATCCTTCTTTGATTCTTATCATAATAACCGACAGATTGCACCAAAATTGCCTGCCCTAGCTTGTCACGCAACTATGGTCTATGGTTAACCTTAAAAACAGTGACAACAACAAAACAAAAGAAAAAAAAAGTATATACAGAAGTAGAAAAAAAAAGCTACACAAGGTATTTCAACCATCTAATGTTGAGCTAGCAATCCTCAAGTCAAAGAAGGTATGCAGTGATTCTTTGAAATTTTAAGAATGGCAGAGAGGCTTGAAAATAAGTTTGAGGGGCACAAGAAAGTTTGGAAGACACTTGGTTTTCCACTTTATGTTCTTTGAGAACAAAAAAAAAGACAAGTTGATACCGGATTTGATATTTGTTTTTGCATGTCAGGCCTTCCATGTTTCAGTCATGGCCATTCCTCAGTCACTACAGAAACAATTGAGCTTGGAAGTAATTACGATACTGAAAATTTCGGAGACAGAGAAAGGCAGCGAATCTTTTGATGCTTCACCACTATCTCTTATTTTAGATCAGTTTTAATTAATTCTTAAGTTGTTAATCAAAATGAGAAAGACCGCTTTAATCTAGCAGTTAATTAACTTTGTCTGTCATCTTCATCTGGCCAGTTGGTTGGCCAATTAAGTTGACATCGGTGTGGGTCAGTGGAGAGAATAGGGCAAAAGTGACTGTGGGTAATTTTACCCTTCTATCTCTATTTTAATTTTTTTTAATAAAAACTTATACATCTTTAATAATTTTTTTTATCGTTTTCAATATTATCGAAACGAATCTCATCATTCATCCAAATTAAATTATTATTTTTAAATATTTTATTTTATTTTTAAAATTTTTATTTTAATATTAAAATAGATTATGTGAATCAAAATATAAACTTCAATTAAGTCGTAAAAACAGCTAAGTTTGATAATTGAAGATTTTTCCAGTGAATGAGCATTGAAAGATGCATGTATAATCTCAACTTGTTATATAGCTGGCACGTGGAATATGATGCATGAACAGTAACTATTCCATGAATGACTTGAAGGTAGATTCAACTTTCAAGGAGCAAATTAGAACAAAGTCAAGTGTATATTGGTTTATTGGTTTTATACCAGAAAAGTCTCATTCAGATGGTAGCAAATGCGTACAAGTTTCCTCCACCATTGTCTCTGGCAATTCCTAGAAAGAACGGGGAGCAATATTGCATGGGACATGCAGAAACAGCAGTGCCGGGCTACGTTTCAACGAATATGGGAATATTTACTGATCAACCTGTCTTTTCAAACGAATGCAAGGGGACATTGATCATAATAACCCATGAGACTCGGTTGCGAAAATTGTAAGCGTTTAACCTTGAATAGTTGGGAACCAGCACTATCATGCTGGCCCTCTAAAGTCTATAAATACCAAGAGAGGCAAAAGCGCAACTCATCAGTAGTCTAAAACTAATACATTTACATTTCTCTTTGAGCTTTCTGATACAAAATTTTCAGTCACCACCATGGCCAAAACCAACCTCATTTTAGCTGCTGCCTTTCTTCTTGTGTTATTGTTTTCTTATGGAATCACATTTACTGAGCAAAGGGTTTTGAAAGCTGACAAACTAGATGAGCCAGGAGATGTCCATGTAACAAATGCAATGAGCAGGAACACAAACTCGAACCGTTCCATTTCAGAGGAGGCATCAGCTGACAATGTCAACCCTACTGGATATAGCACCGATGATTTCCGCCCCACGACACCCGGCCACAGTCCCGGCGCCGGTCACTAGATTTACCATGCATGGTATTATTATGATATTATCCATTGTGTGAAATAAAGTCACATGCATGCATTGTGTCACCTTTTCAATCAAATCTCGTACACTATCCTATGATTATGTATCAGCAATAATGCTTTACAAAATTACTTTCCGTCTGATGAATATCAGAATCATGTAATAGTTGATAAAAAAAATGCATCTCAATAGTGTTTTCATGACTATTTTTACTTTAATAAAAAATAATTTGGTTATTGTAAAGTTTGGAGTTGTCTCTTTAATTTTTAAGCCTTGTACAGCGTTTAAGGTAAGTTCTGTCTTTTTCCAACTTGGAGATAAGCCATGAATACGATAATTGCCAACCATGGCAATTTTGGCTTTTTCCTTATTTTAGCATGGCCAATATGTGCTATAATATATAATAATGTCTTTTATGCGATCAGCAGTGACCTTGAATCCTTAATGGATTTTATATATATTCGCCTTTGCACTTAAAAGGGAATGATATCTTTTTTGCCTTTTTAGATTGCAACCCCCAGCACTCTGATTTTTAAAAGATTCGAGATCCGTACGTTATCACTACCTTCTCTTTTGCAAATTTAACGAGCTTAGGCTCCAACGTCAATTTAAATTATGGTATCCTTATTTTTAAAGCATTTGTTTCTTAAATTTGAATTTTAAATTTTAATATTTATATATATATTTTTAAAATCAAACCTTTATTAACGATTTTAGCATTATATTAGCTCAAAATAATCATATTTTTATTTCCGATGTACAATAACTTTTCGGATTTAAAATTTGTATTTTATAAACTATGTTTTCTTTATTTTTTTCAAATAAAAAAGTTTCATTATACCAGAATTTAAAATAACAATTTACATGGCTTCCTCCAATAAAAGAAAAAAAAAAAAAACTTTGCACTCTTGTTTTTCTTTGGCCAATAAAAACAATGCCGTCTGAGCATAAGTTAAATGGGATTTTCGAGAAAAATAGTTTGAGTTTATGGATGAAAAATATTTTAATTATAACAATATTTATCACAATGACATCAAATATATAACATAATATTACAATGTTAATCTTCTATTTCTATGAATATTCTTTTAATTATATGAAACACTATATCAAAGTCAAATGACTGGACAAGGGCAAACTAGAAAAAGGAATTATATAGGCTTTTATCGACCACGCATATATATATATATATATATGGGGTTGGGGTACGATAAATAAAGGATACCCATTTTTAGTTTTTATTTTTATATTTTTGAATTTGTCAGAAATTGAATTTGAAATTTTTTAAGGTTGAAATTACTAAAGAAACATTCAAATTACAACCAAACCAACAAATTAGAAGATTTATTAACACCTACTTTAACAAGATAATTAGCAAGATGATTTGCTTTTCTAAAAACATGAGAAAATGAAATAGAAGCCAAATAGGAAAACAAATTGAATTTGACTAATAAAATTAAAAGTTTAATGTTTTACTAACAAACCATATAATTTTTGATGATATGCTAATATTATTCAAAGTGCAAATCCATCCATCTTAGGAGAGGAATTTATGTATAAAATTAATCAATCAATACATAGAATATTAGTAATAACCCAAAAATATTAATATTTACAAACGAGAAATGATACACACTATTAAGATGAAATATTTATTACTCACAACCTTACACCTTTACATGAAATCCATAGGACGTCGGAAGTAACTTATTGGAGGCAGCATACTTGAGAGATTTACAAGCAAACTTCATATAATATTACATACTCATATAAGAGAGAGCTTAGCTATATATGAGAAATCCATACTACAAGTTTGCAGTAATAACATGTGAATCGTGATCTAGATTCTAGACCTCACTAGTGATGGTCATTCCCGGCAGCAGGTGGAGTTGAGTGACCGGCGCCGGGACTGTGGCCGGGAGTTGTGGGGTGGACTTCGTCGGAATTGTATTCAAATGCAGTGAATTTGGGAGAGGCAGCGAGAGCATCGTGAGCTGCTTTGTATAGGCCACGGCTCAAGTTGATCTTATTACGGCTGCCAGTCATGGTTTCTGTTACTTGGTTTCCTCGCGAGTAGTATGCATCAGCTCTCTCTACCTTCAAAACCCTAACTTCCTCATTGAATCTGATTCCATGAGAGAAAAACAATAAGGCAAAGAGAAAGGTGCAAGCGAAAATGATCTTAGCCATGAGGAAGCAAGAATTGGAAACGAACTAGCTAGAAAGCTGAAATAGAAAAAAAAAAAAATCTAACAGAAAAGAAAGAGTGATGGAAGAGGAGGTGCATTTGTCTTTGCCCTGGCTGGGTATTTATAGACTTCAGAGGCTAGCGCATGACCTTAATTGTGAACGATCAGAATCAATACAATTCCAATTTCAATTCCATCCCATGTTTTTTCATGTTCACGGTGCTGCATGTCCCATGCAACTATTTGAGGGCTTTTTTTAATTATCCAAAGATCATTAATAAAATTTTTAGATTTCATAAGCAGAATTAAGATGACACGTATATTTTACTTTAATTTTTTATTTTTTTAATATTTTTTAAAGGATAAATATCATAATTTGAATCTTGTTTGTGAAATCTAAAAATTCTACTGACGACAATATATTAGATAATAATCCATAATTTTTCTGCATCTTGCAATTATCCATAAACAAATTATAGTACTAGTCCATCAATTTCTTTTTATTCAAATTTTTTAAATTCAAACTTAAGTTTTATAATATATAACATTTTTTTTCTTAATTATTTAGCCTAAAGGATGTTTCGCCACATTAAACCTGTTAATTGAAAAAATTGCTTTATAATTAAAGCAATGTTTTAGTAATTCTCAACCTTTCAATCAACTATATGTAAGGTCAAGTTAACTTTGTCCTCAAATAAGGTTGCACTATAGAGAAATGAAGTTTGATCTATTTCTAGTCAAATTTATAGCCAAAGTTGCAGTCATTGAGAGATGGAAAAATATAATCTTTTAAATGGCAGTATGGCACTAATGGACTATGTGCTTAATTTCTACTTTGACCATAGAAAGTGGCATTTAATTTTGAGTTTAATGACAATGAAGATATCATTTTTAAGGTCTTAATGAGAATATTTTATTAACTAGTTCGAGGAGTGTTTATTTTTAAAAATTAGATTGCTATCAAATTGGAAATGATTGTTGTTGGATGATGAAAATAAATAATTCCTTTTTCTACAAATAAATAAATAAAATAACTTCAAAATATCTTATAACTATACGATTTTAGGAATTCGGAATTTGATTCAAAAGGTTTAATCTCGCAAAATTTTAGTTTGATTCCTAACACTTGCAAATTCTTCTTTCCCAAGTTTTTCTAAGCTTTGGCCTTCTTTTATAAGAAAAAAAAAAAATCCAAATTTCAAATTGCTATCCCCATGAGGCATATATGAACCTATACCGAAAAAATAAAAGAGCAAAGTTAAATATTATTGCATTCATATCCTTTTAGTTAAGATGTTGCCAGTCATCTTTTCATAAATTAGTTTAGTTTCTAATTAAGAAGACGAATTTTGTATAGTTCTGAAATTTATAACACTCAATCTTAATTCATATAATATTTTTGGAAATAAATTATATTTTTATATATTAAGATTAGGAAGCACACTTGAATTTTTGCCTTGCAAGTACTTTAACATTCTAAATAGTTTAGTAAATCGTCTAGACTAAAGCTTAATTTATATAATTTAATGATTATATATTTTCTTAAATTCGTAAATTACTTATTCAAATCCTAAATGAAACTTACCGCTCTAAAAATCTCATTTGAATGCATGTGTACTCTTTTCTCATTGGCAGACGCACCCAAAAAAAAAAAAAAAGTGCATGCACACCTATTAAAATAGATTTGGAAAAATATTAATATTAGGAATCAAGGAGTTAGGATATTTGCCCTGCCTTGTTATATGTGATTTCAATATTAGCATATATATATATATATATTAATATACATCATCAATAAAATTTATTGACTCCACAAGTGTGATTAAAATGATAACATATATCTTATTTTATTTATTTATTATTTTTTTAATATATTTAAATGACATATGTCATCATCTTAATCTTGTTTAAGTTAAAAAATTTCAATAACGGTTTATAGGATAATTATATATATATATATATATATATATATATACTCTCACAAAATAATAAAAACATTTTATACATGTTTTTATAACCTTTTATTTTTTTTCTTACTAGTAGTCTAATAGTAAATATATTTTTCAAATTTTAACTAGTTCATTAACAATTTTTTTTTTTTTTGGAAAATATCTACAAACTCATTCTAATGTTGTTAAACTATGGATATGCTCGAAAAATTTGGGCCAAATTGTATTGTCTTTACCTTAAAGTATTCTCATTGGGCCAGCAGCCTTTGGTGCTATTAGATTCATGTCCAAAAACAGAGCTTGCTCCATTAACATGTCAAGTGATTAACTAAAATGTCAAGTTGCCCAAGCCCAAGAAAAACAAAAATTCAAGGTTTTATATATATATATATATATATATATATATATATATATATATATATATATATATATATATATATATATACTAATATGCTTTAATGGAATTTTTCTTATTTGCTTATTTTACTGCTTAATAAAACATATTTCAGTCATTTAATTTTTTAATAAATAATATAAAAAATTAAAAATTAAAAATTCAACTAAATTTTGAAAAATTAACGAAAAAAATCGATTAAATATGAATAACTAATAATTAATATTATAAAAAAAAACGGCTACGTATATTATAATCACTTTATTTATTACACTCTAACAAAAATATAAATTTTTTAATGATACAACATAAATAGTTTTCATAATTATATTAATAAAATGTTATTATATACGCAATCATAAGCATCACATTAAATTATAAATAACATCAGTTCATTTATTGTATTATAGATCATGATTGGCAAATAAACCATAATCAAATTAATCAAGGTAACATGGTTCTTTTTTCTGGCTTGTAAAAGCCGAAATTTTTAATTAAAAAACATCAAAACCAAACAAAAATGCTACTTCAAGTCTCTAATCCTAAAAAATCTTTATTAAATATATTGAAAGTTATTTTTTGATAAATTAATAACAAAATTTTTAATTTTAAAAATAAAACTAAAAATTATTGCATATTTTATTTCTTTTAAATTATTATATCTGATTAGATATGTAGTAATTTTGATCATTTTTCATATGTTAAATGCTTAAATTCCAAATCCAAAAATAATAATAATAATAAATCTTAAGAATTAGCTGGCGCTGGCGGCGGATCCAGGTTGAGAGTGACCTCAAAACAGTATCAAATGCTGACGTGCATATTCCGCTTCGTTTTGTCAAAATCTACGGTTGAGATCAAAATATCACATTCCTAATCCAACGGTCAAGCCACAACCGCCTTTCAAGTTCCCCATCGCCAACCTTCGTTTGAGTGATAAATCTTTTGCTGAGGCCCTAGCCGTGCTCTGTTCCCATGAAAATACTCAGATTCAGCCTTCTCTTTTTTCTTTCCTAAAGCAGGAAAACTGAACTCAGATTCAATTCAGATAAAACATTCAAGTCTTTTTATTAATTTATTTATATATATATTTTTTAAAGAAAATAAGAGATAGTAATAATAGGAACAAAAAGATAAGGATGCAGCAAAATAGTGCTCCGGATTCGCAACCGTCTTCGCTGGAACCGAACCAACGGCAGCAACAGCAACCTCCGCAATCGCAGCCGCAGTGGGTGGCGATGCAGTATCCGGCGGCTGCTATGGTAATGCAGCATCAAATGATGCAACCGCAGCATTTTGTGGCGCCGCCACCTCCTCCTCAGCACTACATGCCTTATCACCATCATCATCACCAGTACCAGCACTATCACGGCCACGCGCAACACGCGCAACAGCAGCAAGGATCCAGCGGTGGCGGCGAGAACAAAACCGTTTGGATTGGTGATTTGCATCATTGGATGGACGAGAACTATCTTCATAGCTGTTTCGGTTCCGCCGGCGAGGTTGAACAATATCTCATAAATCTATCTATTTAATAAATGTTTATATGCTCATTTAATTTGCTATGATTCATATATATATATATATATATATATTGTTTTCGAAAGATATTAGTGAGACTGTGAGAGTGTCCACAGTTACATTGTCATTTTCGTGGTTTTCTTCCGTTATGACTCACTCTGTTATTGATACAGTTAATTAGATTATAGATTAATATAGATTAATGTGCTTGTATCTTCCTTAATTATACATATAAAAGCAGGAGTGCTAGAAGAACACATGTTTAGTTGTTTAGTACTATTTCTGGAAATACTTCTCAATTTAAATGCATCTCCATTGATAATTAAAACGATATTCTCAATATATTGGGAGAAAATATTTCTTTAAATAATAGCCTTAATGGGAATTGTTAGGACTCATTAGCAAAAATAATGTGTCTATAAGTATTATTACTCTGTCAAAAGATAGGATTTTCACTATGATTAAGTGCAATTTTTAGTGGTTGATATGTAGCTCTCGTTGTTATACTTGACTATACTAATCAAATGGCATGAATGAGATTATTGTCAACCAGTAAACCGTATTGACTAGAGCCAGAAACTAGTATCGAATTTGACTTTCTTGGCTGAAGATATAGTCTGGAATGTCAACAAGCTGTTTAGAACAGACATTGTTTTTATATTTCTGGAATTGTTTTAATGTCAAGGTATATTAAATGTTAGATTCAAAATAAGATTGAAAAGTTATCTTCTGACTATTTTCCTATGTGGATGTATGCAAGAAGTTTGTTGCATTTGGCTTAAATGTAAGGTTTGCACATATACTGATGACTCAGCATAAATTCAAGCCAAGTATGATTGATTGGAGAAGGCAAAGTAACATTAATAAAAAGAAAGTTAAAGAAATATAGAAATTTGATCAAGGGTTTAGTTGCTTGCCAAACTAAAATTCTAATTTGGAATTTATTTGAGCAGATTGCGTCCATTAAGGTCATTCGCAATAAGCTGACTGGTCTATCAGAAGGATATGGATTTGTGGAATTTTTTTCACATGCAACAGCAGAGAAAGTTCTTCAAAATTATAGTGGCCTTTTGATGCCTAATATAGAACAACCTTTTCGTCTGAACTGGGCAACTTTTAGCACGGGCGAGAAGCACTCAGAAAATGGTTCTGATCTTTCTATTTTTGTAGGGGATTTAGCTGCAGATGTTACTGATAGCCTATTGCATGAAACTTTTTCTAGTAAATATCCTTCTATTAAAGCTGCGAAAGTCGTAATTGATGCTAATACTGGTCGATCAAAGGGTTATGGTTTTGTGAGGTTTGCTGATGATACTGAGAGGTCACAAGCCATGACCGAAATGAATGGTGTATATTGTTCAAGCAGGCCTATGCGTATTGGTCCTGCAACTCCCAGGAAATCCTCTGGGTATCAGCAACATCATTCTTCACAAGGTATTTGATTATTTAATTTCCTTTTTCTTTATGAATTTAATTAAGCTTACAAGCATTGTTATTTGGTAGTTCTAATTTCTTAAAAATTTATTTACTAGGATTTACGTATATTACTAAAGTGCTTATATTTTACCTCTATATTGACTTATGCCTTTGTGCTTTTTGCATCTAAATGGATGTTTTTTTCTCTTTAGGATCCTCTGTAGTATTATATGCAAAAATTATCTTAAATCTTGCCCCACCTTTTCCCTTTGAACCATCTATCTAATGAATTTGTTGCTGGTGTGCTGCTGCTCCAACTTTCACTTAATTTTTTTGCACCGAGTAGAACAGTGATTCCTTCTAATACAGTTCATAATTGTCTATGCTGCCTCTAATTTTGTTGGTGATTAGCCTTTTTTTTGGTTATTATAATGTGTTGGTCTTAAATAATAGCTTTTGTTGGGCACTAAAATGCTAGTTTTGTGGTTGTGTTTTGTGTAACTAAGTTATTATAAATCCTACTTTGGCTTTTCTGTTGGGCAACTAGGTTTAGTCTCTTTTGATGGGGGCTTATTTCTTTTTCTATGTTTGCTGTTTATAAGCACTGTCCTTTGCTCGCGCAATCATGTAAGTTGCTTGCATTCCTTCTTAAATGATCATCACTAAATTTAGAGAGGGGCATGCCAGTTTCTTTGTGAGCAATAAAATAGCATAGGGATTGTTAGATATTGCTGAGAGTAGTTCATTTATTGCTTGTGGTAAGGATTAGTTTTGTGAAGAAACTGTTATTATGGATTGCAGCAAGGACTAGTTTTGTGAAGAAACTGTAATTATGAATTGCCTTTTTAGTTGGACTTAAAGAAGTTTAAAGTTTATTATATTCACATTATTTTTTTCGAATTGAAACTACCATAGGATTGTGTTATATGAAAGAAGTTAATTGGGTTATCTCTAATTTGGATTATATTTGATTAAGAAGTTCTATCATTTTTTTCCATGACTGTAACATCCTTTTATCTGAGCTATGAATCTTAAACTTAACCTTCTTGCTCCCTTTTTTTTTTTTTAATATAAAATTTGCTTTTGTAAATGAAGCAATTGCATGATTGGCATTGCAAAGGAAGTCAGTGCTGAGATCATTGCCAAATCTAGATGCTTATTTACCTCGTTTTATAACTGCATCCTTGCACAGAATGAATTCTGGAACCTGTTCATTCTTGGCTTTATCTATTTTTCAACCTCTCAAGACAAGTTACTTGTCACAGTTTACAGCTTTTAAAGGATTTTACTTGATGCTTTTGCTTTCTGCTTTTTCTTGGAAGGTGGCTATGCATCAAATGGTGCTTCAACCCAATCTGATGGAGATTCTTCAAACACAACCGTGAGTTTTTCAGCTCCTTCGAGCTTTAACACAACACCGTTTGTACTCCTTGGTTGATCATATTGTTTTTTAGATATTTGTTGGAGGGCTTGACCCTAACGTCACTGAGGAAGATCTTAGGCAACCTTTCTCTCAGTATGGTGAAATAGTCTCTGTTAAAATTCCAATTGGAAAAGGATGTGGTTTTGTACAATTTGCCAACAGGTAAAAATTTATAGCTACCTGCTTCTGATTTATAATTTGCTAAATATTTATTTACTACCTTGATGTAACTTCATGAGGCTCTACAGGAGCAATGCTGAGGAGGCATTGCAGAAGTTGAAAGGTACGGTAATTGGCAATCAAACAGTGCGTCTTTCTTGGGGTCGCAATCCAGTGAATAAGCAGGTCTCTGTTTTCTCTCCATCGTTCGCATTACTCTCCCATACCTTGTTTAGAGCAACATTAAGAAAGCTGTTATTGTACTACATGCTTTGCCAGAAATGGATGAGTCGCTTAAAATTAGTTTGGACTTTATTTTTGTAAAGTTTGAAACATCTTCTTACCTGGAACTTGAAGAAATTATTTCTATTTAATCTATTATTATCTGGGATAATGCAGTTTAGAGCTGATTATAATAACCAGTGGGGTGGAGCTTACTATGGAGGGCAGATGTATGATGGTTATGGATATGCTTTGCCACCACCTCATGACCCGGGCATGTATGCGGCTGCAGCTGCCGCTGCCACATATGGAGCTTATCCAATCTACGGCAGTCACCAGCAGCAAGTAAGCTGAACAATAACAAGGGTGAGAAGTAGTAGCTCTAGTAAGTAGACACTCACACTAGAGATGACGCAAACTGCCTTGTTAGTTGTTACTCCGTAGCCCTCTTGGCTCTGTGGAATTCTTATATAAATCCCTCCAAATGTGGAGTGGAACTGAATTTTGTGGAGTAGTTTTTTCTAGGGATTGGATTCATTATTTGTTTAATTTCATGGGAGTCAGGGCAACTTGGTGATTGGAATATATGACTTGACTGACGTGTGTGGTAGTGTTCTTCATGAATAAAAGCTATACTCATAAATAAGAACACCTATTCCCTGGTTGGAAGACCGTTTTGTTAACTTGGATTGCGTTTAATTTTTCCTATAGAGCAATATCTTCCACATTAAAAAAATTGGGGCTACTGCAATCTTGGCTGTTTGATTAAGATAAACTTTCGTTTTAATCGGTAGATTGGTTCAAATTATTATGATTTTTATTTTTTAATAGTGATAGTTTTATAAAGATTCGTTTAAATTGATTCAGAGGATTATATTTATGTTAAAGTATGTAAGAGTTTTGTAAATATTTGAAATAATAAAATTTTAAATTACGGGAGAGATCCAAAATTTTGTATGTAATCATGTTTTAATAATTATTTTTTTTTCACTTTTAAAAAAATTACATCATTAAGGTTTTATTCAATAAAAATATTGATCAAATGGAATTGTTATATGCTGAAATTGATTCGTTTAGATTAAAATTATTCTTTTACTCAAAGAATGTTCTCTTACTCGAAGAAGCCAATTTTTGTGCAAATGTTTTAGTAAAATACGCTCACCTTCATGGTTTTGAAGGTGTTAAGTTACTTTTTCCTCTTTATTTTGGTAAATTATTAGAAGATGATCTTTTGGATGTTGTAAAGTTCAAAACATTCTTAGGGTGCATTTGGTTTGGAGGAAAAAAAATATTTTGAAAAACAAAATTATCTTTTATTTAGGAAAAAAATTTTAAGAGGTAAATTTTAGGGAAAAAATTACTTTAGATCAAAAAAATTTTTGATTCAGGTAATTTAAAAATATTTTAGGATCCGAAAGTAATCATTTTACCTTAAATTTTTTCAAAATTAAACACTTTAGATAAAATAAAATGATTGATAAAGAAAAAAATCGAACCAAACAAAAGAATCAAATGACGAAAAAAAATTACAAAAAAAAAATTTCCCCAACTAAACGTCCTCTTAGTGTAATCGCTTAATGTATTATTTAATCTAAATGCATTGAGAAGAAAGCTACGATCCAATTATTTTTATAGTAAGGTGCAAATAATAATCACGACCATGAGCGTAATCACGACCACGAGCGTAATTACGGCCCCCAACATTGGAACAATGATGACGGGCGGTTCGGCGACATTCCTATTCTTGTAGCCCAATGGCGAGGCGAGGAGCCGAAATCGGCCGACCTCCGCCCCATCCCTGGCCCTCCTCCACGTGGCTTTCGTACATTAATCCAGAAATATCAACGGTTGTTTCACTGTCATCCACGATGAATGATAGAGATGCTGGGATTAGAAGAAAACCTCTTTCTTTGTCAGTAATAGCTGCCAGCTGGCAAGTGTTTGGACCTTGGGGCGCACAATATCCAGTGGGGGCTCGGTTGGACCTTGGGATGCTAAAACACAAGCACCGTCTGATTATCTGAAAAGTTGGTCAAATGTCGTGAACGGCTTAGTTTAAAGAGAAAGACTGGTGGCGGAAAGGGAAGGATGCTGAGTGTCGGCGAGCATGTGACAGTA
This sequence comes from Firmiana major, assembly GCA_033439115.1. NCBI lineage: Eukaryota > Viridiplantae > Streptophyta > Magnoliopsida > Malvales > Malvaceae > Firmiana > Firmiana major. The sequence continues at coordinate 50,514,390 of CM065909.1, forward strand.
GTGCCAGAAATAATTAACACGTGGCATCCAGTAGCTTCTACAGGTGTACCGACTGGTAACGTCGGGGATGATTAGTGGGGGCTTAGATATTTTTGGAAATTAATTAAGTATCATGGTTAACAGGTTATGTAGTTAATTTGGGAAAAGTTGGTCCCTTTGGCCCATCCCCCTTTGCTCAACACGTTTCAATGGCGCTACTTTCTCTCTCCTCTCTCTCTCCTCTGCCTCCGCCATTATCTTCTTCTTCTTCTTCTTCTCTGCAACGTCACACGCGAATCTCGTTCTCTCCTTCCAGAATCGGAGCTTCTTTGTCATCGTCGTCGTCTTCGTTGACTTCGCAGGTGATTCAACATTCTTCTTTAAATCCGAAAGTCGTCGTCACCAGAGAACGAGGCAAAAACGCCAAGCTCATTGACGCTCTGGTTTGAATTCTCATCTCTTTCGTATTCCTGTCTTTGAATTTTCGATTTTCTTTTCTTTTAAATCTTTTTTACTATTATTATTATTTCATTTTTGTTTGTTATTAAGCTCATTAGTTGTTCCGCTTTTCTCGCATTTTATTTGAAACTTTAGAAGAAAAAAGTTTCGTTATTTTACAATAGATAAAGAATCGTCCTATACATTGGATCGGTTCATCATCTGTTTGATTAAATGCTGAAACAGGATCAACGTCTAAGTCATTTTTAATTGATTTTAAGCAGCATCTAAGTCATTTTTAATGATTTTTTTCCCGAAAGATTTCTGTTGTTATTTTATACTTTTCTTTGATGGTAACTGCTGTGATAGGAACTTTTTGTACTTCGAGTCTGGTTCGTGCCAATGAAAAATACTATAATGAAAAAGGATTAAAGAATGTAGAGCACAAGCCATTACTATTTCGAAGGGTCTAGCGTTAAAAAAAAAAAAAAAAGAGAGTTAATGTTAGAATCTGTAGTATGGAGATATTATTAGGTTCCAAGTCTGTCTCGAATAAATAAATTTTGAAAAATTTTATGGAAATAATTTCTATTTTGCAGTTTGCGATGATTGAAAATCGAGAACGTAGAATAAAAATTAATTCCATAAACTTTTGCTGAATTTATTTATCCCATAAGGATTTCCTTTCTGAGTTATCCTTGTTTATATGAATAATGATCATAGAGAAAAATTGATTTATTGGAATAATTTTACCTTCTTCTGATTATGAACCTTGATGAATTTAATTGAGTTTCTTAATGTTAAAATTTTTCCACAAATGATTAATGGTTCAAATGGACTAGGTATATTTAGGTGCATTTGGTTATCTTAACTTAGTTCAATGGATCAGATGTCACTTATTTAGCCGTTTGAAGTGACAAGTTATGGCCTTGAATGGAGTTGATAAAAAATGGAAATCACCCCCGAAACTATTGAATTATCTTATGAAATGCGACCATCCCTGCTTTATCCCTGCTTTAAATTGATTGATATATATTAGATGATTCCTATTCTTCTCAGTTTCTTAGTTTGTAAACCTACACTCTCAACCACTATTTTCTTATTTTCTGTGCTTATTGCTGTGCCCTGGCATTCACTACCCCACTGCCCCCTCCCCCCCGGTGCTATTTCTCTCTTTTCCCATACATATATTTTTATGCTTTTCTCTTATCTTTAGCTCTCATTTAAATATTTGGTAATGGGAAACATTATGACAAATGAAATTCAAAATTTTTTTAGTTGATTGTGCAGAACTATAATTTAATGCCCTTTTATTGCAATGTGTGTTTTACGGTGCCTTGTCTGTTCACTTTAATATTGATTATTCATTATTTTGTGTCAGCTGTTGTTGAGTTGTACAGTTGATTTTTGGGTCCCACTGATGCTCTTACCTATAATAGTCCTTAAACACGTCTGTTAGGCATAAAGGATGTAGCTAAATCTGTCTAAAGACGATACACACTAAAATTGGACATCCTGCTATTTATTCGGATCAACATTTTTATGCAAGTATATATTCAGCTTAAGATTGTAGTAATTACAGGCCGGACATGGGATCAATTGCTTGGAGCTTCCTCTTATTCGGCATACACAAGGGCCTGACTTGGATAGGCTTGCTTCTGTTTTAAGTGGTAACTTTGAAAACTTCATGCTCTATATTGATGGTATGCATTGTAGTGCTGTGGATGGACTGTCACTGAATTTACTTTGATGGCCGGAAATCTTTCTTTGGCAGTATGTTTGGTTAGCTTTAGGGTGCTAGTCTCCTTTTATGCTTGCTAGATATAATACACATGGTTACATTTATTGGCTTCTAAGGTGTTGCTTGTCAAGCCTTGTTTAGTTTTGACTTATAAACTCAAACCTTGATATTTGAGATTTTGTATAGGCATTCTTTTGCATGATCAGATGGGAACCTTGGTGCAATGGTAAACGTTGCTCCTTTGTGACCGCAGGTCACGGGTTTTATTGGAAACAGCTTCTCTCTTTATGCAGAGGGAAGGATGCATACAATGACTCTCCCTAGACCTCGCAATATGGGAGTCTTGTGCGCTGGTTGGCCCCTTTTTTTTCTTTTGCATGATTGTACAGCTTCTTCATTGTGTGAAGGAGTGGAATATCTTAGGAATAGTTGTATGTTTATCATCGCGAATAGTATGATTGCAATCAATGTTGCTAAGAACATTTTAGATAAAGATGGTACAAGTTATTTTTGGCTGTCTTGTTTTGTAATATATGTATATATATTTGTTGTGGTGGCAGCAGAAACAACGTTTGATTGGATTGTCATAACTTCTCCTGAAGCCGGTTCAGTCTTTCTTGAGGCATGGAAGTAAGGGTAGCCAGGAACTGTCTACTTTTCATGTCAAATATTCTATGGGCATTTCGTGTTGGGTTTAAGAATCATTAATGCTCAAATAAAGAACCATATGTTTGCTTCAAATGTCTCTCAATTTTCAGCTGTATAACTCTCCTTTCTTGCTAACGTGTATTAATTAACTTGTGTAATGTTCATTCTTTTTCTAGCAGGGCTTAAAAGTTATATATTTTCAAGTGTTTTACATGTGGGTTTGTCTAAAGGACATATGTATTTATGGCTTCTAATTACATTTTTGTCTTTTGATTAGTGTTTAATTAACTTTGCATATAACTTGGACACATGGGCTTAATGTTTTTTTATTTAGGGCAGCTGGAACCCCCAGTGTTAGGATAGGTGTTGTCGGAGCTGGTACAGCAAGTATTTTTGAGAATTTAATGCAATCATCAAAGCAATTGCTCGATGTTGCTTTTGCACCATCAAAAGGTATTGATCTTTCTTTGTGTAAGTTTATTTATGTGTCATCTATGTTAGTGTTTGCGTATAGGCACGTGTATAAGTTAATGGCTATATTTAATTTTCTAAGAGTTGGTCATTTAGAGGAAAAATAGTGTTACATCTACTTTGGGTGGGATTCTTGTAGCCAATAAATGAAACATGACATAATTGTTTTTGTCCTAATAACTTCAATGCATTTACAAGTTTGTAGTATTTTTAGTTTAAAATGCAAATATTAAATTTAGGCATATCTGGATGTTTATAATTGCTCCACACCCTGTGAGAATTTTTTTTTTCTACATTAGCTAATTGGTCTTGCTACAACATTATCTACCCTTTCTTTTATGCAACTGACATGTATTTATGGTTACAGTGGTATCTTGATGCTAATTGAATTCTACTGTGTTTAAATTCAACTCATCCAGCAACAGGCAAAGTTTTGGCTTCAGAGCTTCCAAAGGATGGGAATAAAAGGTGCACTGTTTTATATCCTGCTTCCGTGAAGGCCAGTAATGAGATTGGTATGGTTTTCTGATTTCCTATGGATGTCTATTTTCTGGAGTTATTTTGAGATTTTTGTTATTTGAGTATGTGCTATATCTCTCTCATTTATTAACATTTAACCAGAGGATTTGTACACTTGACCTTTCAGGTTACTTGAGTATGCATAGTTGATTTAATGTTTATAGATTTTAGTTCACTTGTTATTGAGGCATAGCATAAAGAGTAGCCATGCTTTTCACTGGATGGAATTCTCAAATTTTTAACCCTTTGAATCCTAAACTCTAAACTTAAAAAAATGAAAAAGGGAAGGGAAAAACTTTACCTTGAGGCTGGAAAAAAGGGTTTTAAGTTGTGAAAAAAACCCATAGGTTGAGTCAGTTTAGAGCTAAACCCACCATAAAAAATATCTATCATCTATTAATAAATGCATATCGCGTTGTGGTGGTGTCATTTATGATAACACATTTATAAGCCCCAAGGTATGGATTGTTTTGCTTTTGTTCTTCCCCTACTATTGGGTTTACTTACCTGAAACTGTTATTTACTGGAGTTAATTAGTTGCATGATCCAATCTTCCCAGTTATATTTGATTTGAGTTTCTTGATTTCGTGATTTTTCACTAGAGAAGTCTAGCTTGGTTGAGCAATTCTTGTAATTTTGTAATTTTTTCTCATCACTATGTGGATATTTTTCTTATTATATTGGCTATATCTAGAGTATCGTGCTTGAAGTTTAATTTATAATACTAGAAAATTGTGAAAACTGACCCTTGGTTTTGGCATATATGTTGCAGAAGAAGGCCTGTCTAGTCGTGGATTTCAGGTTGTGAGACTGAACACATACACCACTGTGAGTATCTCTGTGTTGTTACTTTTAGTTTCAGGTTCTTCTCTGGGTGCAATTCCATTAATGTATAAATTTTATTCTCCTTATCTTCCTCATCTGAAATTCAAATGCCTTTTTACTTAGCTTACATGTAAATTTAACTATGCCGGCAAAGTATGCGTAATCTATTGAAGGCTTGACAGAAACATATCAACGTAATTTAACAAATCATTTTGTAATATTGTCTGCACAACCAGCTGATGTATGAGATATTTGTAAGAAGTAACTATCTGCCGCAAAATAGCATTTGAGTCTGTTGATGGCCCATGATGTCCTTCAGATGGTGTCTTGCTGCTTTATTGTTTGAAATTAAAACAAAAAGAATCTGCTAGGTTTGTTTTCTTCCCTTGGTTCTAGGGAAGGCAAGATTTACTCGTGATTCAAGATAGTAGCCTTGTAAATTGAAGATGTTTTTTGACTGCCAATCGAGCATTCTCTCTTGGTCCTTGATGTTTAATCTTTCCTTTCAGGTACCTGTTGATCACGTTGACCAAATTGTCTTAGAGAAGGCCTTATCTGCCCCGGTTGTTGCTGTTGCTTCACCTTCTGCAGTTCGGTATATTGTTGATTCCTTTCTCTGCAGTTGTAATTAGTTTTCCCAAGTAAAAGGTTAACTTCAAGTTTTTCTATCTGTTAATGAGGAAATTCTTGGCTTACCTTCCGCCACCTTGTAAACCATCCTGTAAATTTGTTACTCCATATAATTTGATTATCATGGTAGTTGGACCTTACTTGATGCCTTTTGATGTGGATGACAAAAAATTTATCCATGCTCCAGCTTTGGCGGCCTGCACTTGCCAAGCCTTTTATTGGGGTATTTTTTTCCGTATACTTAGTTTATGCACCTCTATTGCAACAGAGCCTGGGTCAATCTTATTTCAGAACCTGATTCTTGGAGCAATTCAGTTGCCTGTATTGGCGAGACAACTGCCTCTGCTGCAAAAAGATTAGGATTGAAAAATGTGTATTTTCCGATGCAGCCTGGACTTGATGGGTAATCCTCTTTCTTTTTTCAAAACTTTCTGCATTTATTTTTCTGTGTAATTCTCTTTCTTTTTCTCTAAGCTTTCTGCATTATGTTTCTTTATTAGAATTTATTGCTTGCTAAATGTGTATGCTCTGACCTTAAGTAACAGTAGGCTGCATCTGAATTCGATTGAATGTTGAAGCAAAAATTAAATTAAACTGCAGCCAAGGTCCTGCAATTGTATTGTGCTTCAATATCCCAAGGTTCTGCCAGCAAAACCAATGCTCTATTGAGGATTGAGCGAAGTTCTGTTTGATCTGAGCTTCCTTGGCTTGGAAAACAAGTTCCTCCATGTGTTATATTCACTTTTTTTTCTCTCTTTAAACCTCTGTAATTATGATTGCTTACCAATTGAAAGTTGTTTTTGACTAAATTAAAGATTCTGACAACTTTGATTTTTGTGGATTGGCAGTTGGGTTGGTAGTATCCTCGAAGCCTTGAGAGCTCATGACAGTTTTTAGGAGTGAAAGATATTAAGGTAACCTTTTTTTCCCCCCTTTTCTCTGGTTATTCCAGGAAGTAATATCATATTTTCTTGAAGAATAAATGAGTTGTCTACTAGGTTTCTTTGGAAGTCTGGAGAGAGAGAGTGAAGCAGCTTTGGAACCACTTGCCTTTCAATTTCCGTGTGAACCACAGACCACCAACGTGAAGAAAGTTTTTCCAGGGATTGAAATTTGTTGAAAACTGAGCATTTTGAAAGTGCATATCCTATCGGCAGCGCTGTAATTTGAGGTTAGTCAGAGGCTATTCATTTCACTGTCATCAAAATTTGTACATTCACTTTCTTACTGTAAGCCCATTCATTTGATTCAATGTCAATTTGTGTTGAAATTGAATTGGGGGCACTGTCACTCCATGAAATCTGATAAGCAGTAGGAGAATTTATCAATTCAAGATGTAATCATAGTTACTGTGCTTTTTGCTTTTTACTTTGTAGTATGACATTTTTGTACATTTTAAGATGAGAATAAAAATCACTTTGGTAAGAACCTTGTTTAAAATTGCACTCTTAAGATGTTTATTCTGAATTTTGTATTTTGCTGTCAGTCCTTCCCTGAAAAAAAATTGATGATCTGAGGTTTATGACTTGAGTTTCTGCTTGCGATGTACGAATTCCTTGAAGTTTTACAGGAAGGGAAACATAGTAATACATTGTTCATGCATTTCTTTTAAAATAATTCCATCAGCAGAGAACTGGTTCTATATCTTTAGCGTCCATTCCAAATGACATTTCTTCTTCGCTTTAGCAGTAAATTTCTGGAATTACAAAATAAGATGATTACATGCTGAAGTACCATGAGGTTCTCAATGGGTTAACTAGAAGGAGGCAGTTTCCCCTGAAGGAAAGCTGTGATCATGGTAAGTGCTCGCTCTGGTTGGTAGCTTGGAACCATGTGTCCAGCTCCGCGAACTGTGGTAAAAACCACTCCCTTGTAGCCAACTACATATCCTCCAACCTGCCACCACCATCAGCGTCTGAAGAATGCATACAAAGTTACAGCTTTGGATTTCTATCAAATGGCAGGAAAGAACATATTTACCTCACTATTAGAGTACCATGGTCGCCATGCCGTCTCTATTGGAAGTTCTAGGGTATTGATGGCATACCTGGAGGATGTCACCGGAACTCGCCCATCTGTGTCCCCACTGCCAGCAGAATATTTTTTTTTTTTAGAAAAATAACCAGTACATTTCTTATCAGTCAATATGTGAATCTTTCCTTGCCTTATTTATTGAGAAATCGGAGTTATACCTGTATACCCACAGTCTAATCTCTCTTGCTAACTGCCGTATTTCAGGAAGAATAGACGTTGGGCTGTCTGTCCATCCAATATTACTGAACATAATACAGAAACAGACTCGTCAGGAACTTTGGTTTTACCCTTTAAATTTCCATGTGGGCGTTGTAATTGTTGATCGCAGGTAATATAGAATACAATGAAAACAGATTTACGAAAAGCGAGTTGGCGGATTATTTTGTGAATATCTTGAAAGCAAGAAACTATGGTCGTCGTGCCTACCTGCAATCTGACCATTTCGTAGCTTTGGCATGAAGGGCTGCTTGTACTCTGACAAGATTTAGGTAGGAACTGACGTGAACATCAGAGCAGGGATCATAGTTCATGACCTAAAAATTCAAGGTCATCATAGAATTGGGTTAGTCCATGATGAAAAAACAGAATCTAACAATTTTAAACATAAGATAACATAAATTAAAATTTAATTAAATTTATATGAATTTAATATAAATTAAAAATTGTGTTTCATATGATAACATAAATTTTGATTTGTATTTAATTTTATGTAACACAATAAATAAAAATTATGAATTTTACTTAAAATACATGATTGAATGAGTGGGTTTTAACTTTCAATGGCTGAACCCGAATTTCTTTCGTTCTCATTTCTTCATTGTCTTAATCTGTAAAATAATTATGAAACATGCATGATGATTATCGGAGTATGATACTTACGTTACCATTTGAGCCCGGTTTTAGTGCCGATAAATTGCATGTAGGGGCGTAAATACCGTACCAATCAATGGCTCCCATCTCTCTTACTCCCTGACTTTGATACTTCTCACATTGGATCATATCGTCGTCTCCATCTGCCTTCTTGTTAACTGAATCTTCACTAGAAAAGTTGCAGTACTTGTTAATTCCTTCATTGGTTTCATCCGAGTTAAGAGCGTGTGTCCATAAATAATCAAACAATCCCTTTGTACAAGTGCCATCATCAACCCAAGCATTTCCGATCTGCAACATCCACTACAATTCTCAGCTTTAAGCTTTTAAATTCGCTCATTTAGCATACACAAAGTTCATAGCGGTATAGAAGGGCGGATTTTGTCAGTGAACTCACAGCAATTCCTTTGAGATTGATGACGATTTGGTTTGTGTTCTTGTTTCTTGATAGAATATAATAAGCAAGCTGAGGAACATAATGGCCGGCATAGCTCTCACCAGTTATAAAAAAATCACGTGTTTTGTACTGCGGAAATCTTTCAAGCCAGTTAAGGAGAAAAACATAGGAGTCCTGTGCTGTTCTCTTGTCACCGACTTTGGTGTAATCGGAGGAATCATTTGAATAAGAGAAACCAACTCCTGCTGGTGATTCCAGAAATATCACGTTTGCAACTTCAAGTTTTCGTAGGATGTGTCAGTTGAAATCAAGAGAATCAATGGTGTTGTCAAACTGAAAAGAGAGTTCACAGTTCAGTACCAGTATTCCAGGCATATTCATTTCTGTAAAGCGTTTTTCCATCACTGTTTACTCTGAAAGGTCCAATTTCCTGCAAGGCTCCATATCCCAACGACGAGCATCCTGGACCTGTACATCATACTGGATCAACCCTTTTCTTTTTTTGATTAATGTCTATTTTCTAGACGCTATAGTCGATCAATGAAGGAAACGCCATTGTTATGATCGTTTGTTTTACTGTTTGAGATGCACTTATTCAATAAAGTTGTCCAGGTACAAAGGCAAACAGGCCTTCCTGAAAACTGGGAGAACGACAAAGAAGAACAGGTCTGTACATGTTCAAAGAAGTCAGTATCAAATAGCCAAGCTATAGCAATTCATCTGCGCAATTAGTTCAATTAGTGGCGGAACCCCACCAAATTATGTCTGGGTGATGTCTGGTTCATGATTAAGCTCGGGATAACGACATTCATCAGTAGGGTTTTGCTTGTGGGAAAAAACTTGCTAGTTGTTTGAAAATAAGAGTCGTATGGGATATGATTATATGATTCTTAGTCAAGTGGGTCATCACCATTTTGGATTCTTACCAAGCTGGACTCAGTTACCAAGTCTTTGAAACGACTTGACGGTCCTTGCCTGGCGGAAAATTGAAGATTCCAGGTCCCTTGTAACAACCAAGCGTGAGAAACATGCATTAAGATGAACAATTTAGTCAAGTTACTCAATTTGCCTCTTTGTTGGCATGAATATCTAGTTTTTGACGCCAAAAGTTGAAGCATGGTGTTGATTTCATATGGAAAACGCACTTTTCTAGTGTTATTATTGTTTCAGAATGGACATTAAAAGGACTGAGTTATGGATAGATCAAACGTGAGGGTTCTGCATCGGTGTTTTGCAGAACTGCCCTCATGCTTCTTTATACAAATCCTATTTCCCAAAGGTTGATTTTGCATATACTCAAGCTTATTTGTAATCAAATATGCAGACAATGTGATGCAGAAAACGAGAGATATTGGATGCTATGCTATTGCTATGGCATATTCAGTTATGATTTAATATGACATATCTATAGCCATGCAACATAAACTTGAAAAGCTATCTGCTGATGTAGAATTGTAGATGAATTAGTAGTTAAATTACCTCCAGATAACCATAAAACGAGAGGCTTTTCGGAAGAATTTTCTGGTGACTCCACAAAATAATAGAACAATGCTCGACCAGCTGCCGGGTCTACTGTTACATAGCCTGCATACTGCTCAAAATCCACTCCTTCAGGCTGTCCCGGCAGTGTGCTGATCTTGTTACCTCGCATCAACGCTTTTTGAGATCCTATATGCACTGGAGAGTAGTGAGTACTATCCTCTTGATCATCTAGCTGAGTCCATAATTCAGGGCGAGGAGGGTTTGAGGATTTCCGAGATTCGATCAACCTGTTGAGATTGTCAATCTGGTTCCCCTTGCATGAAATGAAGAAAACATGAAAGTAGCAAGGTAACAGTAGCAGCAACCATATGGTAGTAACTTCCATTGTTGCTAATTTAATTCTGGCAGAGTTGGTGGCCTCAGAACTCAAGAGCTTATGCAAACTTCTATTAGTATATATCCCATCTATTCCAAAGCTTGCTTCTACTGCTACTTGTCACGCGGTTCAGACATTATCCTTATCTGTAATTTGTCTGTATTTGATTCTTCCTCGGTAAATAGTAACAGTTTTTTTTTTTTATCTATCAAACAAACAGCTAAAATTTTGAGAACCAACCAAAGCATATTGAAGAACAAATCAAAACGACAGTGCTTGAATTTGACTCAAGGTTTTTGTTCAGAATTGTCTTTTCCTTTGTGTTACAAAATAAACAGTACATTTTCCGGCTAACATGGTGTGGTAATCATTCTCTCAATGGTCGAATCCTCTAGCAGACGCTGGAAGCTTTCCGTCTAAGAAGGAAGAGAAGAGCACCAGGGCCCGAGCTGGCTGGTAACTGGGAACAAAATGTCCAGCTCCTCTTACAGTTACAAATGTCAAATTTCGATATCCAAAATCATTCCCTCCAACCTTGACAAAGAACAAGAAATAAGATTAGCTTGAGCAACATTGATTCATTGTCTAACAGCAATAACTAGATTAGTGAAATTCTGTCTAGATTATTACCTCTCCTCGTGTGTACCAAGGGTACCAGGCTGTCTTAATGGGCATCCCCAGTTTGTTTATGGCATATCTGCCACAGGTTACAGGCAAGGCACCATCGGTGTCACCACTGAAACAATGTCATCAAACATCATTACAAGGTTATGAAATTGGACTCAAGTGTGCAAAGTGGATTGGGATTGAGCTGCTTTTCAAATGACTAACCTGTAGATCCAAACGCGAACTCCACTTTCCATTACTTCCTTAATGATTGGCAGCACTGTTAATGGTTTATCTTTTCAGTTTCGATTTACTTCACTGTTTCCAGAAATATTAGCTTATCAGGAAACAACCAGGATAAACAATCAACATATGAAACAGGGTTAGTTCAAGTATGTTGGTCAGTGCCTGCAGGATTGCCATGGATAGGGAAGAGCAGTAACGTTTGCATGAAGTGCTTCTTGAACTTCTGGATTGTTTAAGTAGTAATGGACATAATTTTCCGAGCAGGGATCAAAAGCAGAAACCTGTTTTGTAATTCTCAGTTAAGTCGAAATACCAGGATCATTGCATTCGCCGGCTTTAGCTTATATATTTGTACAAAAACAGAGCCTTAATTTTACTCACTGAATTGGAAGTTGAAGATGAACTGCACAAGGGACCATAGATGTCATAGGCGTATATGTTGCCAGCAGCATCATTTGCTTTATCCACAAATCCCAAGCAAGCTTTGGATGATAAATTTAGTGTAGAATAATCACAGTTCGACGCAATTCCACTGTATATTTAATCAGACATAAGTGCATGCGTCCAATAGAAATCCACAGCTCCTTTCATAGTAGTTTCAAAATCAATATACGCATTACCTATCTAATTCATTAAACATTCTTCCCGTTAAAACTTTAAGCGTTCATAAGAACATGTTGCTGAAAGCATATAAACATACTTAGAAACTTACTGCAATTCCTTTCAGATTAATTGTAGTTTGATTGGTGTGCCTGTTGTTTTGAAGGATAGTCTGAGCAAGCTGGGGCACATAGTGGCCTGCATAGCTCTCTCCTGTTATGAAAAACTCCCTGGCCTTGTACTCGGGAAATCTTTCCAGCCAGTTGACAAGAAAGGCATAGGAATCTCGGGCAGTTCTTACATCTCCACTTAACTTATAGTCTGCGGTTCTATTTGAGTAAGAGAATCCAACACCGGCCGGAGATTCCAAAAAGATGATGTTGGCTTCTGAAAATAACACAGAAAAATGATCATAGGTTTCATTTTGCAACAGAAATTTGTGATCAGATTGCACGAACTCACCCTTATTCCAAGCGTATTTATTTCGATGCAAGGTTTTACCATCTTTCTGTACTCTAAATGGGCCAAGCTCCATCATAGCTCCATTACTAATGGAAGAACAACCAGGCCCTGCCCATCAAATCAGCTTCTGTAAATGATAAAATTGCAACCATGCGAGTAACAGAAGGGTTGTGTACTATTGTCTACTAATATCGATTAGCCCAACCATGAAGCAGCTTAAGAAAAGCCCAGTCACGAGTAATAGAACAAACCCAGTTCTCCGATACCAAAGCGCACTGACCCTCTGGCAAAACTTTTACTTGTCTCTCGTGAATGAAGTTCTACACAATGGCTAAAAGAGAAATAGAGCATGGAATAGAAGCATTACCTCCATTGAGCCATAAAACCAGTGGCTTAGTAGAAGAATTGCGAGATGACTCCACGAAATAATAAAACAATGCTCTGCCTGCTTCAGGATCAACAGTCACGTAACCTGAATACTGATCAAAATCCACCCCACCAGGCTGTCCTGGCAAACGTCCAACTTTATCAGCGTCTCGGAGGCCTTCTTGAGGGCCAATATAAACGGGTGACTGCCCTGCATGCGTTTCCAAGCTGAACGTAGTTGCCCATGTTGATACATCAGATAATATATGCTCTGATAATTCCTGCCTTAACAGTTTAATGAGATTGAAATCTCTGCCTTCATAGCAGTGAGTGAATCCTACCAGGCACAAGAGAGACACCCAAATGATCAACTCAGCAGTTCCCACTGTTAGCTGACTTGATTCACTTCACTACTTGCAATTGGATCCTGATAATAGTTAATTTCAAGGTGATAGGAAATCTGATCAACCATAATTGACTCTAAAGTCTTTAAAGAAGAAGGCGAGATTTCTTTATTATGATAGTTATTAGTTTCTTTCTTTGACTTGTGATCATATTGTAGTCTTGTTTAATAATGGATTTCGGCACCAGTGTATCTACATTGTGATCTGTATCACTCAAATTCAAGCTGAGTCCAGCTGTAGAACACATATAGCATTGAAACTGGCATCCTCTTGGGTCAGTATGAATTGTAATAGATGGGCTTTCTTCAAAAATTAACCTACATGATAAATCATATAGTGGTCCTAACGCCAAACATGTTTGAGTTGTTCACATGCGGGGATAGCTCAGTTGGGAGAGCGTCAGACTGAAGATCTGAAGGTCGCGTGTTCGATCCACGCTCACCGCATCAGCCATTTTGCCTTTTTTTTTTTTTTTGGTAAATGATTTCGAACCCAAGTTTTGCACTAATGCTTTTGGGTTTAAGGAATTCTGTAGTATTAATTTGGAGAGGACAGACGAAGATTGATTACTAGAACAAAACAAAAAAACTTAAATGCAGCATTCCCCTCTGGAACTTGTACTTCCTTCTGTAACATTGATTTAGACTACGTATGACTTGCTACGTTTGCTACACTTAATTATTCTGATCTATTCTTTGATGGGCAATATTATTTATTGCTACTTAATGAACTCTTGTACTGGAGCTTTAAAGCTCAAGACAGATAAAGCAGCAGTTAGCCTAGCCCTGTTTTTAAGACCTTGCAGCTTGTCTTTGTTCCATAAAGTTCTTCTATCCGATATCTAAGGCCTTCTTTTTAGGATCTTGAAGTTGGTTGGTTGGCACTTGGCAATGGCACGCGGCTGTCAGGGATAAGTGGCCTAGGAAACTGTCAGATTGCTACAGTTTTATCAGATGTCATTTCTACCTTGTTCTGTAAGCGGGAGCTGTAAGTGGGCAATTACGCCAATGCTGGTGGCGATTCAAACCGACCGTCAGGCTACACTTCTAGCCCGGTTTGCTGATGTCTGTTTTGGTTGCTGGTGCTGGACCTGATTGTTATCTAATTCTTGTGTTTAGGCCCTATGGATTATAAAAGTTCTTAATTCCTGAATTTTAGTAATACTTCACTGTCAAATTCATGGACTTTGTGGCTAATTTAAAGATTAAAGGCCTCCAGTTGTACTACCTTGATGGTTATGTACGTTGGAGAGCAACAGGGAGTTAGGGAGTATGATCTGTGGTTGCTTCTAGATGAAGGTTAGATAGGCTGTTGACGGGCTGGTTCCTATTCTCTCAAGTGTCGTAATCCTTAAAGAGAAAAGCGCACACGTTTCAGCATCGTCTGCAGCTGAAAGAGAGGCTACATGAGCTGGATTTTTCTCAAACAATCAAAAGTTCAAAGTTTTTTCAGTTCTTCACTGAACAAAGATACTACTTTAGCTTTAGAACTTTCAACATTTCCCCCTCCATTATGTTGCATTTATGTTACAACTAGGGTTGGTTGCTTTCTTAACAGAAACAGAAATCTATTGTTTCCAATACAAAGATTAGATCCAACTTGTAATGGGTAAAACTTGGCTATTTCAAGGAAAAATGACTTGTTTCTTGTCAAATGTAATGTCTAATGAGTGGAAGCTGAATCTGAATGTTATGTAAGAGTGAGAATAAAGCTAAAGTCAAATAGATATGGGGGCCTCTCCAAGAGCTGTCAAGACTGAAAACAAGATACAGGCTGACGAGGATTGGCTTATGTACAGTATAGCCAGCTTTTTTCTATTTGTTTTATCTGGAACTTGTTGTTTTTCTTGACTTCTTGAGACTCACCTGCTGGAAAACTAATTCAACCAAAGAACTAGTTAAATTGTCAAGGTAGATCCCTTGAAGAAGTGGGAAAAAAAATTAAATGGTTATTGAAGATGTTAATCGATCTTTATTGAGGTTATTTTGTATTCCAATCATCTATTTTTAAAATTTAGAATCGAGAGAGCAAGTGAAAAATATTTTGATTCTTGCAAGAAAAAAATAAAATCAAAGGGATGCCGGAGTTAAAGTTTCAGGCTGTTCCAAAGTTGAAGATGAGTTTAAAGCTGGACTTATATAGGTCTGGTTCATTTATGGGACTAACAATCTTTTATCAATGGTACTGGATTCAACTTGGTTTCCTCTTCTAATCTTCTGTGCTTAATTTTTTGCTGTAATGTTTCTGTTTACTTTTTCCTTGGACCACAGTTATGGAGCAAAGAGGATGAGGCTCACCTTCCCTTGAGATCTAACACAGTGGATCCTCCTGATGCTAAAGCCATTAATCTATGTTTGTTTAAACAAATGCGCGTGTAGCATGGATTTTATAGCAATAGATTTCCTGTCTTTTGATCAGAAGACAAGGACTCTAAGGAAGATACTAGTCAGAAGGCCAGCTGGCAAGCTACTTTCCTATTCTGATGTTTGGCTAAGGATGGGACACAAGTGATTGTTTCGCCAGCTCTGATTGAACAATGAATTGCGTTTACATCAGAACGTTATGATTAAGCTTCATAATTCAATAATACAGATCTGTGAATGTCTCTTCAAATTATGATATTACTGTAGGCCAAAGCTGGGGTTGTGTAAAAGTAATCATACTTTACTTTGGAGCCCCAGGCCAAAGTGGCTTTTGATTCATGCCACTGACAATGCTGCTTTTGCCCTTTTATCAGGATCATGCAAAAATTAATTGCCTGACCCATTTCTATTTTGGCCTGACTCACCCACGAAAAGTTCTACTCCAGAAACCCATGGCTGAACACTCCAGCTTCCCTAGATTGTAGGACCACCAGTCCACCACGATTGTTTTTTATGGCATTGACCTTGATCTTGGAGATCATTATGGTCCATTGCCAATTTGCTATTCACATTAAATCTAATTCCTATATCTAAGGATCAATCTGCATTACTTGAATTGTTATTCTTTAATTCCAATCATCAATCATTCCTGTAGGGATCTCCTCATTCATGTATATTTTTACGCAAAGGTTAAATTTCTGAACTCCAGAGCTTCTCAGTGCAATGATAGTTGTCTTACTGGAGTTAGTGATGCTGCTTAATTGACAAAACTTTTGCTGCAAATTATGAACATAAGATGGAGGAAACTAACAGGGAAGAAAAGGAAGATGACAGCTTTGGTAAAAGAGGTACAATGATTTTACAGGCATGAACATTGATGCCTTTTCATCGTCACTGAAACCTGCCCACACTAAAGAGCTTTAGAGCCATACATAAATTGTAAAAATCTTTTAGGAGAAGACATTTTATACATAGGCAGATGTGTTTTATGAGGTATGGTCCTTATGAATTCCGGACCACCTTTTTTTTTTTTTAAGTTTAACAGAAAAAAAGTTATTTTGTTTTTAAAATCAGATAAATTATCATTTCATTAATGATATTTAATTTTTATTTATAAATTTTTTGAACTTTTAAATTGCTTATTTAGGAGAACTGCAAAGATTCAAACAGGAATATTTTATATACAGCATTTCAACCTTAATCGCTTATAAGAATCCATCGACAATTTGGACCACCATTTCATGTCTCTCTTCTATGAATTTCCAAAGCCTTCCTAATCCAGGATCAGACCAATGGAAAGTTTGAGGGGTGGAAAATGGAAGTTGAACTGATGGGGTTCTGGTGGAGAGTCACATTATTCATTTCCTATCAATGATTCCCCCTGTCTCTCGATAGACCCACTTATATTTCTCTTTTGGGGGCTCAACAAGGACCTACCCAAATTTCATTTCACAATTTTGTAAAAGTTCTTCAAGCTTTTACTCTCCTTTTTTTACCATATCAACTATTGATGAATAGAACTGTTTAATCAGCATAGTTCATAATCTTTTAATGCCGAGTCAAGAATTCTATGACAGAATTCTATTGATCTTTGGTTATGTCAAGCTTGTGTACCTTAAAAAGAAAAAGAACCCAACAATGACATTAAGAAATAGTTACTAGACAACCCAATTCGTCCATGGCTTATTTATGGAGGAAATGAAAATATGAATATAGAAACGAGAAGCTTAGCTAGTACTTCAGTAGGTCCTCATGTCTTTGTTTTATAATGAAAAAAGTAATGGTTGGTTACAGATTCAACCAAAGGTGTTGAAGAAAAACCTATTTCAAGTTTCCACCATGGCCCATTTAGGGTTGGAAAATCGTCTCCAATCACTCTCGTACTATCGAGAGCGGTGTTCACCGTTCACCTGCGGTGCAAACTGTCAGCATTTGGTTCTGAATACATTGCTTACACCTGTTTTCCTTGCAGCTTTCTGGTTGCTAAGACTACAGAAATTAACAATGACATTTCTTTCTTTATTTTTTCCTGCAGTTTGACTGGTGACAGATGATTCAGATTCAAGCCAAGAGAACTTGGATTTCCCTGTCGAATGCTTCAATGCTGACACCGATTTCTCCAGGCCTGATCAAGAGATTTTGCATGTGATGATTCGCAAGGATTTGGAAAATGCAATGGAAGAGAAACTGTTGTTATGCATTAATAATTGTGATTAATAGAAAAGAAATTTGCAGACAGCTACTTGTCGTGTTACTCAGGCAGTGTCTCAGTCAGTTTGTTTAATCAGTAAAATAATCAGCCTTGTTTTCGTTGATCATAGAGATTATGATGTAAACCCCTAGTTCAATAAAACATTAAACCGATAGCTTAATCAATGTTGTATCAGAAATTTCCATTTGATAAGATTTCTTGAGATTGACATCTCATCAGCTTAGGGAGAATGGTCAGCCCTGCTGATCCAATGGCCCTAGCTGATGCCTACAAGTATAAGTCCAAGCAACTTAGATCCAAAGCCCCTGTATCCAACAATTTATTTTGCTTGTTTAGTAACCTTAGTTCAATAAAGGCTAGAAAACCCAGTTTTTTTTCTCCTACCACTAATCTACTTAACTCATCCAAAGAAGTACATTATGCGTTTGTGTTCTCTTGAACTTGCAATCTCTCGAGATCTGTCCAATATGTATGTCTGAGCTCATACTCAATTGACAGAAAATCCAAATTTTATTTTCTATTTTAGGATTGAATCTCAAACAACTTTTTTAAGAAGATTGGTCACTAAATATGTGAAGTTTAATAGAAATTCTTTCACATCAATACGATGCATTTAAGAATACTTGTGAAAGTAAAAACATATATTTTGGATGAATGAATTGTTATTCAACCATTTTAATTAGGATTATTATCCAATGTAATACCAATAAAGTTTTTAAACTCTACAAGCAAAATTAATACGATAATACATAATATTAAAAAAATAAAATAGAATTTATGTCATCATCTTAATCCGCTTATGAAATTTAAAAACTCTTCTGACAATGTACTGAATAATAATCCTTTAATTAAACATCTTTTAGCACTTTGTTGATAACTTATTAAGCATGTTAATTCAATATTAATGGCAATGATCCCCTCTCAAAAGAAAAAAAGAAAAGAAAAGCCTTCAATTCTATCTAAAATGGTACTGTAGGGACTAGTATGATATTTGATCATTATATGATTTGGGTTCATAATTATAAGTTTTACCAACAAAAAAGATAAGGTTGCCACCAAACTAGAATTAAGATTGATTTAGTTTTAGATACACATCAACATCTGCAAGATATTATATATAATTAACCAAATCATGAATTAGATAGTAATTTAGTTCCATTATTTTGATGTCTTATTAGACATTACCATGCATGGAGATATAATGGTATTTTGAACATTATAATTTTTTTTAACTAATCAAGTGATTAGTATGATTATTCATTGTCATAATAATCTACCATGCACTCAGTCAATTTTCTTGTCATTTATTATTTAAAAAAAAAATAGGAACATACATTGTTTGCAATAATTATTTAAACCCAACTAGTTTAATCGTTCGTATTTGTGAACAAATTCATAATTAAGTGACTAAAAAAATGTACAATTTTATAAGATTTGGATTTGAGTCTAATAATCTCATCCCTTACCTCTAATTATCTAAAAAAAATTCTTCATGGTTGGTAATTATGATTAGGGTTAATTAACAATGGCAAATAAAGCCCTTGTGAAAACATAATTAAAAATGTTAAAAAATGGGTTATAATTGATATATCTAAACATGTATTGGTGCTTTGAGAGTGGGCATCACATGGTTATGGGTGGTGTGTCCATTTCATTTATAGCACAAAAAATTCAAAGAAGAAAACTTTCATTTTCCTCATCATAATAGCTTTTCCCAGCTTAGCAACAATTACATCATGTGTCCAATTCATATCATCTCACTTTCAATCAATAAATGGAAAAAAAAAGATTGATAGCACCAATTAATCAATGAATGTTGATCCAAGTTCATATATAGAAATGTCAAACATGTTAGATAGAATTTAAAGCTTGAAAATAAAAATATCTTTTTGAATTCAATTTATTTACAATCATTTTATTGTAAGAGAATAAAAATTGAAAATTTGATCCAAATAACATAATCCTTATCCTTTCTTTTTAAATAAAGTTAATAATTTGAAAAATAAAAAATATAAATATTAAAATTTTAATCTCAAATTCATTAAAAATTTCTAAACTTGATGAGAGGAAAACTTTAAGGAAAATGCCAAACATTGTACTGACAAAGTGACATGTGGGGATTTATAAAGGATCCAATTTCAATCTTGGCTTTTTAATTTTCTTTTGTCTCTGAAGTGTTCGATGAAAAAAAATAATAATAATAATATTTTTTTTCTTTTTTTTTTTTTTAATTTGGAGCGGTGGTCGTTGACTACCGCCATGCATTCATGAAGATTGAAGTCGGTAATTTTGTCCTTTAGGATATTGCTTAGGAAAAAAAAGTATAAATGAAAATTGTCTTTTTTTTTTTTCTTTTATTGAACTTGAAACTTTTTTTTTTTTTCTCATTTCATACTTTATTCTTTTCGAAAAATGGAAAAGGTAGTGGGGTAAGATTTTTAGAAGAAAATAAATTGAAAATTTGGAAAAGTAAAAACCCTTTTTAAATTTCCAAAATAATAATTTTAATTTAATTTTAAATATTAATTTAATAATTATATTTTTATATTAAAAATATAAAAATTCAACAAATTTAAATTTTGAAATTTAATACAAACATACAATTTATTTTTATTTTCATGAGATTAATTTAATTAGAGAATATAAAAAGTACTATGTGAAGGTTGAGTGCATTTGCATTAAACAAGGAATTTAAATTGATCTTGCAAGTGAAGTGAAGCTAATTTATGTTACTAACAAGTGGCAAGTTGATAGTCTTCCAAAACAACCAAAGAAAAAAATGAAATTGGTTGGCAAACATGTGGCGTGTGCAGCTTTTGCCCCATTACTTTCCAAATTTTAATAACAAAACCTCTCAAAATCTCCA
The DNA here is from genome assembly GCA_033439115.1 of Firmiana major. NCBI lineage: Eukaryota > Viridiplantae > Streptophyta > Magnoliopsida > Malvales > Malvaceae > Firmiana > Firmiana major. Next base: position 50,534,925 of record CM065909.1, read on the forward strand.
GTTTCAGCCATTAATATTAAACCCTTTTCTTTTTTGTAATGAAAAAAACGGAAAAAAAAAAAATCAAATCTCATTTCCGTAGAGATAGAGTCAACCCATGTATGGCAATATAACCCATCATCCTATCATTTCCATTTTTTTTTTTTTATAATATAACCAAACACTCCCTCTCCTTTTAGCATACTGAAAGAAGAAAATCATGCAGTTTCTGGAATCTTAAAAGAAGAAGTAAAAGAAATTTAGTGGGTGGAAAGGAAGTGAAGAATGTATTAGTATTTAGTAGTAGTTATAGTTCGTACGTGGAAAAAGTGAACACGCACGTTGATTCATGATGACACAGGGCAGATTGTGTTTCTTCGTGGAGTTTATATGCGGCTCTGTCTTGTTTCCAAGATGCGCATTTTTTGCCTTTTGCAATCCTCCATCTTCCTCCTCTTGTTCTCTTTCTTTGCTTTAAATAAAAATATAATCTTCAGAACAAGACACTGCTGCAAGCCTAGCGACCTACTTCCTTGTTCTTGTTAGAATTGGTGTTGGTGTTTGCTTCTTCCTATGATGTTAAAATATGAAAGCTTTGTCGTTTAGTGTTTACTTGCTTGGAGGGCGACATTGAAGCATGTCAGTTTTGTAATGGAAAGTTAACTTTTTCCTGTTAAAGGTCTGAATCTGATCACCCTCTGTTTTTCTTGGACTTCTATTTTTTTGCATTGAATTTATTGTTATTATTGTTTATCTGATCTTTGCTGAAGTTTTTGAATTGTGTTTCTGCAGATTTGGTAGTGGGGTGTTGAAAAGATGAATACCAGAGTCAGAACGTCTCTACAGTCCAGGAAAGTTCCAGGGAAGCATGACAAAGTACTCACTAATCACAGTTATCAAGAATTTAATCAATGGCTGCTGGTTATTATTTTAATACCATGTTGTTTTGAAAAACAGTTTGTACTGTGGATAGTAATGTGATTAGTCCTTTATTATCTTCAATTTCAAGAAAACGCTCTCTAGAGCTGAAAGCTCCTGGAAAATTTTGAAAAGTAGGCATCTTTGATTGGAATCCAAGGTGGGGTTTTTTAGTTTAAATCTCAAATGAAAGAAGGCTTCATTACTATTCTCAGGGATTGTAAAATTCCCTGCTGCCACGAGAAATTTTCCAGGCAATTCTCAGTTGGCTTCATTAATCAGTAGGCAATGATGCTGTTCTAGTTTCTAAGTAGTTCTTTATGCCTAGTAAAGCTGACTGTTTGTAACTCTTTTCTCTTTGAAGGAGAAGGTTGAAATGCAGGGGGACAAGCCAACAGTTCCAACAAAGGCAATGAAAAATCGACGAGCCTCGAGCAAAGAGAGAAAAATGGCGCTAGAGCAAGATGTATATACTTGTTTCCCCAAACTGAGTTACAAGTTTTTGGATTTCTTACAACAATTTACTGTAGTGATTGATTGTATATTTGTCAGGTTGATAAACTGAAGAAGAAGCTCAGACAGGAAGAGAACATTCACAGAGCTCTGGAGAGAGCTTTTAACAGACCTTTGGGAGCTTTACCTCGTCTTCCTCCGTATCTCCCTCCTTCTGTTAGTAATCCACCATCTGATTTGACTTTTGACATTTGACATTTTCCAAACAGGAATTCTAATGTTGGATTCTGATTTTGCAGACATTTGAGCTTTTAGCAGAAGTGGCAGTGCTGGAAGAGGAGGTTGTCCGGCTGGAGGAGCAGGTTGTGCACTTCAGACAGGACCTGTATCAAGAAGCTGTCTATATATCATCGTCAAAAAGGAACATGGAGAATTCAGATGATTTGAGTGAGCCTTGCCCGGATAATAGTAATAAACCCAAGCAATCTAATATGTTAACTCGAAATACAGCCATGGCAAGGCATTTGCCATCCATTTCAGGTAAGTTTTTGGTTTTTAAGTCCTCTTGAATTCGTATTGAAGGGGAACCATGCTGTAAAACTTTACTCCGGATTGTTCTTTCAGATGATGGGAGAGGAAAAGAGAACGAGTCTTGTACTAATTCCTCAAAGAGCAGTAAGGGATCTTTGATTCATAAAAGCCAATCAGCAAGAACACCTGTGAAGAGACCTCTGATTGATTCAAAGCCAGCAGAGAAGCGTTTAGATCCTCAAAAGTTGCAGGCATGAACCAGTTTCATTGCCATCAAGTTATATAGTAAGACTTATTTGCAGTTATATGAGTAATAGAGTATAACTTGTTCTACATGTTCAGCTAGAAAGCAGGGTGAGAGAACAAGATAATGCAGAAGAAAGAATTATTAGCTCTTCAGATGAGAAGCCATCGGGAGACGATGGCCCAAATAAAGTTTCTGAGGAACTTGTAAAATGCTTGTCCAGTATTTTCTTACGAATGAGCTCAACAAAGAGAAAGTCTACTGCAGAAAGTTTTCCTTCATTATCAATGTTAGGGTCCCAAGAAAGCTGTAAAGAAACAGAATATTGGGATCCTTATGGTATTTGTTCAAATTATGGAAGGAGAGATATTGGCCAATATAAGCATTTTTTTTCAATTGATGCTTGCTCGATCAATCCAAACCGAAAATCAAATTCTTTATTTCTGCTGCGCAGGTTGAAGTAAGTCATCTGTGATTGGATTAGTATCTTTCTTTCTTTGATATATTTTATGTCAAAATTGTGATGGTTTTGTATGTTGCATTCTCAGACTCCTCCTTGCCAGACTTGCCTCTTCCAACTTGAAGAACCTCAACCATCAGGAGAAGCTCGCATTCTGGATAAATATTTACAATTCCTGCATGATGAATGTAAGTGAAGGATGTCTATGAATATAAATTGAAAAGATTAAGGCTAGTGTTACATATTAACTGGAGGCTTAATGTGTATCAAGCTAGAAACTAATTTTTTTCATACTAGATTCTTTCACCTGAATTTCTGCCATGGCTCCCAACCCCACATTCTCTTACGGTGTTACTCTGTCTTTCAATGCTTTTAGTTTCTGTTACCATACCTGGTTTACTCTAGTAGATGGAATCATTTATTACATATGTTGATTCAGGCATTCTTAGAGCATGGAGTACCAGAGAGCCCGGAGATGGTTGTGGAATTGATGAGAAAGGTATGGATGACCCAGAACATGCGGTTTTGTTAGAATCATTTCAGTTATTCTTAGGAAAATGTACTGTTTCATTTTCAACCACCTTGGCCCGGCAGCATTTTCTCTCAGATGAATAATGTCTCCCAGAAGTCACTTTGCCTGCACATCAACTTATTATATTGCATATGGGCAGTAGTTTCATACAAAAAATTTTATGAAACAGGCAACCATAAATGTTGGGGGATGCTTGCTAAATGGAATAACCATTGAACATTTCATTCTCAGATTGCCTTACCACTCAAAATTTGTAAGTGGTAACTAATTTCAAGTTTTTACAAACTTTATTCAGCTTCATAAGCAAGTCTTTTTCCTTATCATATTTCTTATACTTGAATTCTGATCAGACCTTTTCCAAGGCTGCCAAGAATGATGAAATGACTGCCAGGAGCATATTTGGATTGGAACTATCTGAACCATTGGTAACATTTGCCCTCTCATGTGGAAGCTGGTCCTCTCCTGCTGTAAGTTTGTAACTTTGTATGAAAGAGAAGCTATGTTTAGTCTACTCCTCTCCCTTAGTTAACTCTACTTTTATGATAAAGTGGTCCTGAGTTGAATGTCACTATAATTGATTGTATGCATCAGCCAGTTTTGGCTAATTGTTTTCTTCTTCTTTCTCATCTTTCGGAAAATGCCTATAACCTTGCACATACTAACATCACAAAATACTGGTTATTGATTCATCAATTCTGTCAAATGAAGGTGAGATTATATACTGCTTCTCAAGTTGAGAATGAACTGGAAGTGGCAAAGAAAGAGTACTTACAGGCTGCAGTTGGAATTTCATCAACCGAGTTTGCAATCCCTAAGCTGTTGGACTGGTACTTGCTTGACTTTGCCAAGGACTTGGATTCGTTGCTCGATTGGATTTGCCTTCAACTACCTAATGAACTCGGAAAAGAAGCAATTAAGCATCTTGAAAGAGCTAAAAATGAGTCTCTTTTACAGTTTGTTCAAATTATACCGTACGAGTTCAGCTTTAGGTACCTTATATGCACATAATAAACCGTTTGGATTCACTGAAAATTTTGCTTATACGGTTCTAAGGGTGTTGGAGTATTACCTTTGTACACAATCTTAGATTAGATACTACAAGACTCGAGATTTAATTTAGTCTCCTATCTTTAATTGTAAGTAGCTGTGAGAAATGTTTTCATCAGCAATTTCTGCAAGTAATGAATAAGATCGATCTGGTAAGAGCTATACACAGAATTGATTCTTTTTTTTTCTGGTCTGAGCCTACTCTACCTAAATTATTGATGCCTGAAACCATATCACAGGATAACTGGATAATCTAGATTTCTCAATTGAATAGTTATCATGGATGTTATATCTAGGGTTTAACTCGGCCTATTTTGAGCATTATATGAAAATGCAGTCGATCCTAAGCCTGAATAAAAAAGAAGGGTTGACGACAAGTTTAAACAATCGATCACTTAAAATTCCTTCAATTTTTACGAAATGAGCCAATATGACAATTATATCTGGGTTTCAGTTATCCTCATTGAGAAGAGAGGAACCATGAATTACTTGGGGCTGATGTACTTGATGTTCTTGAGAGGATTCCCAACTACTTGGCAATGATAATTCATAAGAATCCGAAGTTTAATTCAAGAAAATTAGGTGTAGGCTTGAGAGCCCGATATTCTGTTTGGCATGCTAATTGATTAGTGTGAATTAATAAAGAGAAACAGAACTGGAACTCCAATTAAAATTATGGAGCCTTGCATCCAAGGAAAGCCACTGATGCGTTGCAGGAAAGCCCTGTAATACCAAAAGCTATCTCTTGTGGTCCACAGGAAGCGGGCCAGCGTTTTCCCAATCGCCTTAGCCATTTAATCAATGCGCGGCATGTTAAGGAGCCATTTCCATGCTAGCTTCTGCTGTACCACTGATTATGACCTGTTTGGACAGCCATTGAATTTCAACACCAATTGAAGTTCTAGTTCTAGCAATCTAAGAAGAGTGCTTGACTACTTTTCCACCAAACCTAGATAATCAGCATTTAGTGATACAACATTCAAACCAAACCATTCTGATTCTTTGGTAATATCCATTCCGAATATACATTACTCACATTGAACTGGCTACGAATGCAAGGGTACTATTATTCAAACATTGAGCTGAGGGATTCAATGATCATGATTCAACAATCTAATGCTGTCCAACTGTTGTGAAATCCGGGAAAGAGGGTTGTTGGAATTAAAACTTCGTCTTTGGCTGAAGAAAGTTTAAAGGCAAAGTGAGGTGGTCCTGACTTGGGTCCCCAATCTGACATTCGAGCTTTTGCAAAGTGATTTTCACACATTAGCCAAAGCTAAAGTCGTAAAGCCTACTGTTGATTTACACATGCAGCATCTGCTCTGATAAAAAAGGAAAATGAACTGACTTAAACCATGCCATACGTGCCAGGGCAATGGCCCTGAATCACAAGGTCCTTTCTGAAAACATACAATATCAGATCTTTTTCATTTGGTGCTGAACCACATATTAAAGCTAGTGATGAACAGTAAAAGTTCTCATCGGAGTTTGTATCTGAGTATTAGATGGAAGGAAGGCCTGTCGCCTGTAAACTGTAGGTGAGACAGAGAGGCTAACCTGCCTGGTCCTAGACTTCTTTGACCCTGCCATGTAAGTCTGTGATTTGCAGGCTCCAATTCATTGCTGCAATTTTTCAGGGGACAGAAACTTGTCAGCTTTGTTTTCCAGGAAAATACTATGAAACTTGAATTTCGTCAAAAATATCCACAAAAATGCTAGTTTTTCTTCTTTCAATCAATTGTTTGGGCGAACCCAAATCACCCACAGTTTTGGGTGAAGCAACCCAAACAGTACATGGGCCATTCACCAAGCTTCAAATGGGCACAAACTAATCCATAAGTCCCCCACTGATGGTCCAGAAAGCACAGAATGGAGCTGCCCAAACAGTTCTGGGCCATTCTCGAAGCTAAAAATGAGCCCAAGTTCATCCAAAAGTCCACTAAATAATCCTGCAGGTTGGGTTCAGTCTTAACCTGAATTTGAGTTGGCTGGTCCCGGAGGACCCGGACAAAGCGATCAATGTGGCCTGAAGACTGAAGTCGACTTGGCTTGCCGTTTTCCCCTTCACATCAGCGTTAATTTTCGTCTTAATCTACTCCCAAATCTCTATCCAAAACGTATATTCTTGACGCACCATGAATGTCATTATTTCACGAAGAAAATGGCTCTTAGGCATTCAAATTAATTCTTCTTGCAAAATCAAAGAAGGCGCAAGTTAAGGCTTGATGGGCTTGTCTTGTTTGCTAGCTTTCGAGAGCTCAAGTAAAAGATTTTTCAACAATAAGGCCTCGGAAAGCGGCACCAACCAAACACAGCCTATTGAAATAGAATTAAGGTTTATTCTATCCACAGAAGTCTAATCATCTAGAACCCCATGAATCAGTCAGATAATAAGCTTTTAGCACATGTTTGTTGTTACTTAATCCTTATTTTATAAATCAGAAAATTATTTACTAATTCAATTTAAAGAACAGAACAATTCACTGGTCATCACATCTTGTTATAGCAGAAATTAATTAAATATATTATTGTTTTAAATTATGATTTTTTTTTTTTTTGTTTTACATTCAAAGTCAGATCTTCCCACTTATAAAACAATTGATTTTAAATTGAATAATTAATATAATATTTGAACTCAAATTTTGTTTTGTAATATGTACATGCAATCTCACGTTTGTTAATATTGAGATATATGATTTATGTATTTTACATTCAAATTCTTAAATTAAATACTTAACCATTGCCGTAAGCTAATATGATTCCTTAATCTTAAGGTTACATGATTAAGAATAAGCTGCTAATCCACGAAATCTGTAGCCAATGGCTTTCAACATTTCAAATTTGAAGTTTGTTAACCTTTATGGAAGTCATGTGCAACAAATGAACAAGTGAGCTTGTAATAAATTCTTTGTTATCTTTGTAAGGTCGGTGGCATCGCTTCTTTCTCTATGTTATGGTGACAGGTAACTAATACGAAAACTGCAGATCACCAAACAAACAGCTTTCATTTCATTTGTCCATGCCAGATGCTTGGAAAGTTAACCTAGGATTTGTCAAAATCTTTCAAGAGTGATAAATTTGAAGAACGTCTAATAAGACCAAGTTTCTTCCCGATTTGTTTGGGTAACATTAGGTAATCTCTGACGCCATTTCCAGGTGAAATCTGCAACTCAATTGACCCGAAGTTGCTGTTAAAATCATATCAGGCTTGGACGTAAAGCCACAAATGATGGCATTCATGATGTAGAAAAAGAATTCAATATACGAAAATCTGTCCATGTCAACTTCTGCTTTACGGAAGATTCAACAAAGGTGGGACGCCAATCGCCATGACAGTACTCGTGTATGGCTAAGAAACAAAATATAAATAAACAAGCCTCCCCCATGTGATTGAAGAATCAAATCAAACAGACAAAACCATATTCCGTGAATGAGTATAGAAAATCAGACATGAAATTAGCTTGGTATTAAAAGGCGGCTACTTGGTCAAAAAACTCTACCTTTCTTGTTTCTAGTGCCCCAGCTGTCTCTCTTTCTGCTCTTTCTCGCTTGCTTCCTCTCAGTCTCTGCTGCTTTTATATTCTAGCACTTACCAAATTCTTGGCTTGTCACTCTGCTGCTGCAGAAGATAGAATTGAGCTAGCTATCAATCGTGAAGATGGAAGTGGTGATACCAACTTCGCCGGCTATTGATTTTGATTTCAACAGTGCTCGAACATCTCCTCGGTCCAGTGCTCCTTCTACGCCTAGCCGATTTGGCGAATATTTCTTTAGTGCGCCGACGAGTCCCACGCGGATGTCTGAGTTATATCGTGAATTTGATCGATTCTCCATGGTGAATGATAGGCAAAGCAGCAAAAGAAGCAGTTCATTGGCGATTCCTTTTGACTGGGAAGAAAAGCCTGGAACACCAAAGTCGCCGAGATCAGCAACATTAAACGGTGAGGATGAAGGTGATGATTTCGCTTTTGATTTTAGTGAGGCCTTGGAGAAAACATCGCTCTCAGCTGAAGAACTCTTTGATGGAGGGAAAATCAAGCCATTGAAGCCTCCACCTCGGTTGAAGGTTGATGAGCACAACCAGAAAAGCCCGCTTTTATCATCACCAAGGTCTCCAAGATCGCCATTAGCCCAAGGCAAAAAGATTATCCGCGAAGCTTTTTCACCGCTTAAGAAAAAGGAACGAGACCCTTTTGCAGAAGCCATTGAAAACAGTAGAAACAATTCTGAACATGGAAGAGGTAGAGAAAGAGTTCAAGATTTCTCTTTAAAGAATTCAAGCCGCAGAGCAACAAGATCGCTTTCTCCTTACAGAGTCTCGGAGTATCCATGGGAAGAAGATGAAGAGAAACATCAGCAGCATGAAACCAGCAGCTCCAAGCAATCATCAATGAATTCAAAGCCATCGTTTTCTTCAAGTTCTTCAAAGGGTTCTTCCAGAAAATGGAGATTAAGAGATCTGCTGTTGTTCAGAAGCAAATCCGAGGGACGTGCAACAGACAAAGATCCATTCAGGAAATACTCGTCAGGTTCTTCCAAGAAACCTGAAGATAACAAGAATTCAAGTTTCCGATCCACCGACAGCTCTGGTTCAGTTCGATCCAGAAGAAAAGTATCGGCTCATGAGCTACATTACAAAACGAACAAAGCAGTATCAGAGAACATGAAGAAGAAAACTTTCTTGCCATACAAACAAGGTATTCTGGGAAGACTGTCGTTCAATCCTGCAGTCCATGCTCTCGCCAATGGATTCGGAACACTTACACGTTCATAATCAATCAATCATCATTTACTTTTGTGATTTAATTTGTTTGTTGTAAAGATCATCCTTATGATATTTGTTCCTGTAAAAGTGTAGAACTCATTCGAGGAACCATAATCATGAGTTGTCTGAAAACCAATGGAATTTTTTTGTGTTACATGCTAATCATAGCCTTTCTTTAATTTTCCACCAGCATTTAAATTAAATTATTCCATTATTATTAAAGGAGATTTAACTAATGATATCAAATTAAATAAATAAATGCCACCAATTAGGCATGTCACCTGTGGTACGCTCATCAATGATGGATAAGAAAAAAAATATATTGAGAGTATTAAACGAAAACATATTGGAAATATTCAAATTTGAGATTAATCAAATTAAATTTGAGATTCAACGTAATTATATAAGTGATATTTAGTCAAATTTAAATTAAAAAGGGATAGCACATTTTAAAATTTCCAAAACTTTATCTTCAACTATGCTAATATAACTTTTTTTTTTTTTATGAATCATCTAATATTTTTTTAATTTAAAAAATAAAAAAAATAAGAACCCAAGAAACTAATATATACTACAATTATTTAAGATCACTTTAAATATAAAAACTCAATCTAGTAAGCTACAAGTTTATCCCAAATATAAATTAATCTCTCTACTTTTTTTTTTTTTTTAAATTTGTTTTTCTAATGATTTGCAGTCTTGACCAAAAGTAGATGAACAATCGCATTCTTGTTTGCATCTTAATAACTTCAATCCATCCATTTTGCTAAATATAGGAAAATATTTAGGGATTAAGAAACTCAAAGAGGACGTATCCTACCAAATAATACTAAATATTTTTTAATTTTTAAATACCATTTTTTATCTCCTGGCTATTCGAATAGAGGGAATGAGACGCTTAATCGGACAATACATGATTAGTTCCAATTCTAAGAAAGTATTATCATATCAAATTGCTAATAAAACAACAATTTTTAAAATAAAATAAAAGACAGATTAAAAAAAAAAAACGTGATTTCATCGAATTCGTTACTATATATAAATAAAAATTTAAATTCATAATTGTAAAATAATTTTTAAAATCAAAATTATGTGACTTTGTCCAACTAAAACGGATAACATTTCATAAACAGCAAATTTAATCAAGATATATTTAATTATGCTTTGGCTTGTTGACTTCAAATTCATTTTCTGGTTTAATTTATACCAATAAAATATCTGAAAGCTAACATCCTGATGGCTGGCGATTGTCATTGGGTTTTTGTGTGTGTGTGTGTGTGTGTAGAGGCTTACTAATTTATGAAAACGAGATACCATTTGATTGAGATAAATGACTCAGCGGAAATAGGTTTGATTTTTATTTATTTTTCCATTAAAATACAATATAGTCGGCTGGATGTTAGAAGTGGTAGCAATTGTCAACATCAAGAAGTGGGAATCCATTATCTGCTGCTATGAATCAATGTTGGATATCTTAATGCCAACTCACCAGTACTGATAATGGATAAAACCCCCGTCTTTCAACACTTACCTTGGCCTCAGTTGCCTTGCTGAAATAGGCAGAGAGCTGAGATGGGACCAGGAAACTAGACTTGAGAAGGAAAGATACAAAGTAGACTGAATAATTTATGGAGGAAATTGGCCACGAGTTCCTCGTCTAATAAAGATGGTGGCATCTGGCAACTGGCAAGGTACGATCGATCTGTCGCCTCCCCTGGTAAAACATTGTGGACAATGCCCAATGCAGGATCCATGATTTTTAGAGACAAGAGAGGCGTGGGTCCGAAAGATGATGCTTGCAAATATGAAAGCATTAGTGTAGCTTGAATTTAATCAGACTTGTCGGTGGAGTCGTGGTACAGATGAGTTCGTAAGCAGTGGCTGGAGAAAGGGTAGCTCATTTAGATGCTACTTTATAGGACCAGCATGCATTTATTAGAGCTTGACTTAAGAGCAGTAGCCGCATTCGTACGCAGACAGGTGTGAGCGTAAGAACCTCGAATCGATAAAGTTACCTGACAGAGAGAGCCACATGTAAATCATCTGTCTTTGAAAGGTGTAAACGAACCGAACAAATAAAAATCCAACATCTTCACAAGCAAATGTTCTATATCACCCTTGCTCATCTGATCGATTAATACACAACAGAAATATGTTTGAACGAATCAAGAAAGACAAGCGTTAAGGTTTTTTACATTCTTATTAGCAACTATAATTCAAAGAGACATTCAGGTTTACTGTTTACGCGGATGATAGGTTTTTACATACTTTGGGTGTGGACTTTGGTGAAAACTAAAAAGAACAGATTTCAAGCTTCCTGGAAACTGGAAAACAGTCTTACATTACTGAGAATTCATGGCCAACTGACATCCTTGAGCCACAGGCTTCTCTTAGGGCTAATCGAAGTTGTCTATTTTGATCGGTGTAATGGGATCTGCAACGTTGAAGCGTCCAACCAACCGAGCGAAAAACACCATTTCTTGTTCGAGTGTGAACTTAATGTTCTCAGCCTGTTCAAGCACAGTATCAGAAGATCACATATCACTCGGACAAAATCTTGAAATAAGCCATGCACAGTAGTTCATACCTTGCGGAAACCATGCTGTTCTCCCTCATACTCCACAAGAGCAACAGGCAAACCCTTTTTCTTCAATGCCTGGTAGATTTTACGAGCTTGATCCGGGGGTACAACCTGCGACATGCAACAGATGAATCAAACTTCAACCCAGGGGAAATCAGAACAAAATGCATTAATATACGTAAGTGCTTGAATTTCGTAATAATTGTTGCAGACATGTATTTTCAAGCAATGAAGGCTATATTACAAGCTGAAATTCTTCTGTTCTTCCAGTGAAACAAATAATACTAACAAAAGCTTCAGATGCGGTCTTATGGCACAGTTCGTTAGCGTTCAGAAATATCACTTAACCAAAACAACCCTTTGATCATTATTGTGTGCCAAAAAAAGAAATTTCGAAGAAGAAAATTTCTGTACCTTATCTTCGAGTCCCTGGAAGAGAATGATGGGGCAAGAAAATTTATCAACAAAATTGATAGGTGACCTCTCGAAGTAATCCTTCTCGGTTCCTGCAATTAGTCAGGGATAAGTTAACCCTAAATGAATAAAATTTAAAAACAAACTAGGCATGGGGTTTTGTTTCTAATTACCAACAAGGTTATCCAGATAATGGGATTCAAATTTGTGTGTCTCTGCCCTCAACAAGCTTAAATCAGCTACCTATTCACAGAGAAACACACCATATAATAACTGTCAGTTCTCTATTTCACGTTCATAAGATTTTAACGAAACATATATGCTTACAGCATCTATAAACAAAGGACAAGGAAGACAGAAGTATATTTCACTGGACTCTTAATTATTTACGGGTTCATCCAGACTCAAATTCCAGTCACCTCCTTCGATGATAATGACAATCTAAGAAATCAAATGTTTCATACAACACCATTGGTGACAACAAAATTAAATAGAAAAAAATATATATGAAATGAAGTAATTACCCCATATAGAGAAGCTCCGGCCTTGAACGTATCTCTAAAAGAAAGAGCCGCTAAGGTTGTGTACCCACCAGCAGAGCCCCCTGTTATACAAAGTCGTTCCGCATCAGCCTTCCCATGCTCCACCTTGAGAAAGAAACATGCATTATCACGATAGAATAGTGTTATAATATATCTCCATCCATTAGAATTTGGAAACAATCAAAATTACGATAACAAATTACCAAAAATCTAGCACAGCTACAACAGTCATCAACATCAACAATTCCCCAGCGCCCCAAAAGTCGCTCACGAAATTCTCTTCCGTAACCTACAAAATTATGCCATGTAATTCAAGTTAAGCATCAGATGAAATCAAATATAAAAAGAAATGAAATTTGTTCAGGATGTCAAAAGAGCGTGGTGCAGGATTAATGTGTGTATTCGTATTTTGCTAAAAGGCTAGGAAAACGAACCAGTGCTTCCACCATAATTAACATCCACAAAAGCCCAACCTCGAGTAGTCCAGTACTGGATGCTAAGATTCAAATATCCACGAGTTTCACTTGTAGGCCCTCCTGCCATTTCTCAGATAAAATACACGTCATAATTCATTCAAATTCAGAAAGAATTTGCTAACACACTGGAGACAACACACATCAAAGGAAGTGGCCCTATATTAGACAAGTTATAAAGAAAAAAAAATCCAAAAAAGGAAGAATCCAAGGCATTTAAACTTTCTTTCTAGATAAGCAAATATCATACCATGACTTTTCAACAGCAATGGAGGCTTTTCTTCCTGGCTAGCTTGGTAGAAAGGATTAGATGGTGGATAATAGTATGCATAGGCATTTTGGCCAGGAATCTCTGTTGGAAATTCAATTAACTCTGGCAGACTGAAGAAGGACTCATACTTTAAACTATCCGGTGAAGACGACCAAACAATCTTGAAATCAACCACATTTACTTTATGACCATCTAGAGTCACCTTCAAAGACAACAAAAGACAGTATATAGACTGTCATCAAAGGTTTTCACAGTATTATTAAAATTAGAGGAGGGCAGTCTCACCTTAGCCAATGATGAAGGATGAACTGCAGAGGCTCCCTCAACGTACAAATAATTATTCCATGAAGTCTGCAAAAGAAACAACTTACATCTTAAAAAACCATCATTATGATTTCCTATGCAAGAATGAACTTAAAGGTAATATTAGGAAGGGTCCAGGATTTGTAAAGTACAATATTGTCTATATCTGTGAAAGGAATATCAAGCAGAGAAATTGAACCCTTAATGTCATCCAGAATTCCAAGATATGACCTCCCATTCTGCCTGCATTCGAACATCCAGAGTAATGATCAACAATAACCAGATAACATGGTTTTTCAAAAACAAAACTTATCCATATATTGAAGTATGTTGGCCAGTGATATTCTCAGATTTACCTGTAGCTGGAAGCAATTAATGTTTTTTCTACATCGCTCTTGATGAACTCATAAGAATTCATTCCAAAATTCCATAATGGTCTTGTAAACTCAGCATTCAAGGAACAAAGTGGAAGCACCTCATTGTTAGATTCAACCTGTTTCCAGAGATAATAAGAGGAGATGATGGATGTGGTAAATGATGTCATAACAGATAAATGCACAACCAAGCAAGACAGATGTCTATAATACTAGTTACAACTATTACAAGCAACCAACAAAAATTTTGTGGAACTGCTACTTTATGAAATACAGTTGGCAGTATAAGGATTAAATAAGCAACCAATATCTAGGTGTTATCGATCTTTACATGAAGAATGAAGTCGTGTAAAATGCATCGTATAATGTTGGAAACCACAAATATTGGGCTGATACTGCTGGCAATAAAATGCAGTTTCAAAATTGTCAAAAGGGAACTTACCCATTTATGGAGATTCCAAAATCCATTTTTCCTATCTGTAATGAAAAAAAGTTCTCCTGCACAAATTCAGAAATAGCTTTATATTTCATTGATCAAATTGTTAAACAACTTATACATTTATCATCACTTTCCTATAAGGTTAGCAAAAAGATCAAAAGAAAGAGAAAAAAACATCGAACTCGTTGGCCCAAACCAGGCTCAAAATATGTCCCGGACCACAGCCAGGATTTGGACATTGATATTGCAAGAATAATGTCAAGTTTCAGGATTTCATTGCTATTATCCAGAAAAAAATGGAAATCTGATAGCACAGATGTCAAAGAACATATTATTTCTTTCATGCTAACCTCAAAACTTTTGTGTTTATCTTAGGATGAAACCATGAAAGCCTATATATCATATTTAGGGTTGCTCAGACAATAGGAGAATCATAATAGAATACCCGTAGGGGACCACTTCGGTTCAGTGGGAGACTCCACAATATTAGGATCGCAACCAGCTACACAAACACGTTTGTACACATCTCTGCAGGAAAAATCAATCAATAAATATCAATGATATTTATAGTAATGGAAAAGAATAGCATTCGTCAACAAATTTGGGCTCAAACAAGAATTCTATCATTCATAAACAGAACAAGTAAGCTTTTGTTATGAAGAAGGAAAAAAAAAGATGATAGAAAATTGGCTACTGGAAATAAAAATAACGCTGATGAAGAACTATATAAATCACAGAAAGAAATCAGCTCACCCACTCTCAGAAATATAGCCAACCCAGAGCTCTGCTTTATCCCACGGCATGTTAGGGTGGCTCCACTCAATCCATGCGATCTTTTCACCTTTGGGGTCCAAACGTGGGAAAGCATAGAAATCATTGCCACTCACTAATACTTTTGGCTCTGAAGGTTAACCATAGGAAACTAAAATCATTCCTTGTAAAAATGTGAAACAACAAACATAAACATACAAAAGCCAAAGCCCAAACCCCAGAAAAACCATATCATAATCGTAATGTAGAATGATTCATAATCAAGATTTAATATCAGAGAAATTTATACCTTGGATATTCCCAACATCAAGTGGTACTACTGCAATTGTTGTGGTTGCATTTATACTACTTTCACGGCGATCTATCAGGGTGATAAAATTGAATCAATTAAAAAAGGGACAATTCGACAACTGCATTAACACTAAAGATAAGCAACATATCATAAAGGTCTAACCTTCCATTACAGTGACATAACGATCAAACCTTGAATCAAAAATTCCATCAGCATAACTGACAACCGGTCCTCCATAATCTGGAGTGATCGGCACAGGACAAGAATCTGCTTTGCCAACCAGTAAAATAAGTCAATTAGTTCCAATCAAAACCTTATCTTTAGAGTAAAACAGATAAGAATGATGATCTGAACCTTTGGAACTGATCGCTTGCTTGTACAATCTCTGATCTTTGTAATTGGAGAAAACAACAGTATCCCCAAAAACCCTAAATGCTCCTCCTCCATACTCTTGAGCCACTGTCCGAACAGCAAACTCCTTTGGCGTAATATCAATTGGTTCATCTCCAGGATTCGCCGCTTCTTTCACTAGAACCGACCGTCTATATAAACAAAAATCAGAACTTGTAGTCTCCAACATACAAATAAAATCAGATGGGCAATGGGGATTTAAGACTTTTAAGTTACCCTGATTCAGAAGGGCGCGACTCGAGCCAAAAGAGATGGCCTTGGGAGTCAACAGCGGTGCCCCCAAGCCGTTTGGAGGAGCCTGAAACGATATCGGCGGTGATAGGGGATTTCCAGGAACCGTATGGAGCTGTTATTTTGTCTCGTGGTGAGGGCTCTTGAGCTTGTGAAGAAGCCATTACTTTGTAGCTCTGGGGTTGACTCTTCTTGTTCGTAGCGATACTGAAGATGATTCTTTCACTGAAATGGTTGAAAATAAATGCGCGAGAGAAGGGTGAAGATGTGGAAGTAGAGAAACGACTGAAGGTCAAAAGAGCCATTAAATCTTTAACTCCAAGGAATCACATGTAAGCAGGTGCATTTCGGTGGATAGAGTTTGAGTCATCCGAGAATCATCGGAACCATTCGTTTTTGGAATCTAATCATCTACGCTGGTGGGACCTAAGTTCCGGATTTTGTGGGCGATACGCGCACTCGGTTCATATAGTTGGTGTTAGATCAGACAGACCGAGGTCCTTGTTTTTCAGTTCTTCCGAGACCATTATTCTCGTCAGATCCACACTGGTTTTCTCTTCTGTTTATTGATATTACACAATTGATTTTGTCTGGATCATTGATAGGGCTTTGATTTCCTCCTAATAAACGATCAACATATAAACATGTCCCTTGCAAGTTGAATGTAGTTCAGCAGAAAAATGATCATTCTTCCATGTATCTGTCCTTCGGATGTTTTCCAAGAAATTATTGAAGTCCAGAAGGAAAGAAGCAAAGCAAATGTAAGATGCTAAAGTTAGAGCAGACATTAGTTTGCTGAAAGTCGAGTGATTTTCCTCTGTAGTCCACTGCAACAAGATAATTCAATTGTTACTGAGTTGAAATCTACGAAAGGAAGGGATATTGCTAGCTCATAATTTACACACGTAAGCAAATGCTCCCTGGTGCATCAAGCTCAGCATTGCTAGTATCCTACAAAGTAAGTAGGAAGGCAGCATTACAGCCTTTAGTCTCTTACAATCCGTCCATCCCTTGCAAGTTGTAATCCCATGTGCTGATGTCTCTATGAAAGGAAAGGAAGTACCCATTCACAGTCAAGAAAGTGAAAGTAATTTTTTATAGATATTTAGATAAAATTTAAATTTTAAAAATTTCTTTGTTAAAAAAAAATTTATTTAATTTATTTTTGATTTAAAACAGATAAAAATACCGATAATAACATTTAAAAAAAAAAAAAAACACCATGAGAGGTACTGATCCATTGCCTGACACCAGATCACATTTGAGTGTCCAAACCTACCAAATTAGCTTGGGCCCAATGCTTACCCTGGTTGTTTTACTTCCACAAAATCCAGCCCGCCTTTGCTCTTTAATTCTTGTCCAAAACTTCCTTGGTGAGATCCAACTAGAGCCCTATTAGCCACTAAAACTACAGAAGTACAGACTGCAGACTTCTGACGGAAAGTGCAAATTTCTGCTTGGCCATCTCTTGTAAACCATCAAAGCATTACCTTATTATGAGGCGTTTTGGGCCTTGAGGGCAGGGTCCCAACTTCTCCATATTAAATCAAAGCCTTATCTTAAGTAGTATGAGGGGCTTGGAGTCGATGCAGTAATTCGACACTCAAACTCAAACCCTCCTATAGGCTTTTTAAATCGGAAACTATAAGGACATTTCCAGTATTGATGAAGATGGTTATGGTGGTAATACATGTAACTATGCATGAATAATTAATTAGTTTGGAGGAGGTTCTTGGATATCATATGCTAGAGCTGGGACATTTTCCAGTGGAAAAAAAGAGCACCAGATTCAGGTCATCTGGTTCTGAAACAGTAGGCTGCTTGCATGAGCATTTCTAAAGCCGGAAATCATAAGCATTTCTTGAAGAACATAGAATTATTGGCGGCGTATACTTCCCTTTTGGTCTCTAAAATGTAAAAGCGTATTTAAGTGTGATTTGCCCATGCTGGCTTCAACTATCAAGACTTGTATCAAAGAAATTATTCTGATGCCCATTTCCCATTGTTAAAAGATCTATCTGTTGCCAACTCTTTCGGTTGGATGGCCACCTGATAATTGGGCCTTTCGTGAACCTGAACTTAAACTTGATAAAGCAATCATCAGGCATAGCTATATTGAAGCCATTTTTCTGACAGTATAGCTTTAAACCCAGAGTTTCCTCTTCTAGTGTCTGAATGTGTTCAATCATGGACTAGCAATCAACCTACAGTGGCAGAGCTAATTTCAAAACAAGAAAGTAATTACAAAGAAAAGAAGACCAGCCACAAGTCAAGTAGAACTTCAAGCGAAGTGACATGGGATGGGGAAGTCCCATCATTGACACAATAATTAGAAGCCAGGGATAAAGCATTTAGATCATAGAATCATTACCTTAATCCCTTTTGAAATTCCCCTGATTTGGATATAATAATAAAATCAAACTCCATAGACTCAATCAAAAAAGCAGGTAGAAAAAGTAACTAGTAATATTCATCATCTTCAAATGATATAACAAGATTTTTCAAGCTGAAAACACCATATCTGTCATTTCAGCTTAGCTTTATTGATTGGGTGCTTTTATCTTCAACACAGTCTAGACTTTTGTTAGTTTTGTAAGTGATTTGACCAAGTCTGCTTCTTAGCTTGCATTTGTTTGCAATCCAAATTCATCAAATCCCATTAGCAAACTCTAATATGAAATTTAACCCTTTGTCTAATCTGTCTGTGGGTGCCAATAACCAAAAGCAGATTAAAAACATATCAGTCTCTACTTCTTGAGAAAATTTCTTAAAGTGCTATCATCAAGTTAAGATCGAGCAGGTTTTGCAGTGGTCCATGATTGGCTATCACACAATTATTTAGATAAATATACATAATTCTGTGGAACATTACAGCAAAGGCTGGCAAAGATAAGATGATTTATCCTTTTTTTTTTTTTTAGATATTCAAAGGTACTCTAATGATGCTGACGGTGCTTTTAGTCTTTTTCAGATAAGCTCCTCTCAGACAGCGACCTGTCTTGTTTTGACATGGCTGCTAAACATAAGTAGAATTACCTGGTTAGTTGTTAGGCAACCATTAACAATTGCTTAAAATTCAAATTGATGAGAAATTAACGCCTTAGTTGTAAGTCAAAACAAGTTGCATTTTTAATATAAACAGTAGCATTGACATTATAGAAAGAATTGAAGGAATTTCAAAAGAACATGATCAATATTTCAGTTGTGCTGCTCCCTGAAACGCCTCTGTCGAATGAGACTATGGCCTGACACAATAAAAAAGGATAAGTAATTGAGAGGCAGAGAAAGAGTCAGTCCACAAGCAAAAGCAAAAGCAAAGTTTTCCCATTTCATAGATAAACAGTAGAAAATTGAGGGAAGATGAAGTGAACCTCAATAATTAGTAAGAGTTTGTGATGGGTTTGGAAAAGCATAAAGGCTAAAGCAGGTGATGTTGGTACCCTATGTAATGATCAGAGCGGCACATGCTAAACCCTACATTAACAGAGTCCTTTTCTTCGTTTTTGGAGAGTCCATTCCCCACAAGCTGTGGTCCGACTACCCTTATCTTATCAGTTATCACATTCAACTCCCACTCTTTTTCATCACTAAACGTGCCTGTAAAGCCTCAATCAATAATGAGATACTGCAAGATTATGCTATAATATATAAGTAGGGATTTGTACTTATATTTATGAGATATCTTTTATGAAATTAAATTGTAAGACTTTTGAATCAAATCGAATAATATTATATAAATTAAGTATTCAAATATAATAATTATTTTTAGAATCTTGGAAGAACTTATGCTATATAATAGAGATCACTTTTAAAAATTCAAGATCTAGAGTGATCTTAATTCTTTTGTATTGAACTTTACGAAAACATCAAATCTAAAAGAAAAATTATAACGACTCAATCTCACCAGGAATAAAACCTTTAATCTCATTTTCTCTTCATCCAACCAACTCGTAGCCATTCTTCCGTTCTCTTCTATTCCCCACCTCAGAGATTCCAAGGACAATCAAAGCAAGTGACTAACCACCTGCCTAACTCACTCCTTTTATTTCCCATAGTAGACCCCCCCCCCCCCCCCCCCCCCCTCCCCTCTCTCTCAATTTAGTTTAATCGTTGTCATTCACATTAGAATAGCTTCCTTCAGCTTCTTGATTGGGATTTGTGTGATCAAAACAAAGTCAGAAAATGCCACCGGTTCACTCTAGTCCATATTTCCAAATGGACAATCCGGCAATACTGTCTTTGCTCCGGCCTACTCCTGGTGAGAAGCACCGGAAGTCTAATACTGGTGGTCTCTTGCGTATGTTCAAGCTCTTCCCCATGCTAACCTCAGGTTGCAAGATGGTTGCACTGTTGGGTAGACCCCGGAAGCCTTTGCTGAAGGATGGTGCTACGACAGGTACGATTTTTGGCTACCGTAAAGGCAGAGTTTGCTTAGCAATTCAAGATGATCCCCATTGCCTGCCGATGTTTGTCATAGAGCTACCGCTGCTTACCACCGTACTTCAGAAGGAAATGGCATCTGATATCGTCAGAATAGCGCTAGAGAGTGAAACCAAGACTCACAAGAAGAAACTGTTGGAGGAGTTTGTCTGGGCAGTGTACTGTAATGGAAGAAAGATGGGCTACTCGATCAGGAGGAAACAATTGTCCGACGATGAGCTTCATGTTATGCAGCTTTTGCGAGGTGTGTCAAT
Source organism: Firmiana major (assembly GCA_033439115.1). Lineage (NCBI taxonomy): Eukaryota > Viridiplantae > Streptophyta > Magnoliopsida > Malvales > Malvaceae > Firmiana > Firmiana major. The sequence continues at coordinate 50,555,650 of CM065909.1, forward strand.
GGGTGCAGGAGTCCTTCCAAGCCCAAACGAGAAGGAAACAGCCGATGGAGAATTAACGTACATGAGAGCAAGATTCGAGAGGGTGGTTGGATCAAAGGACTCGGAAGCTCTATACATGATTAATCCAGACGGTGCTCCTGGACCAGAACTAAGTATTTTCTTTGTAAGAACTCATTAGAAATTGTGTTATTTGTATGCTTGAAACTTTAGCTTGTTCAATGATGGAAAGAAACAGATCACCATGGCTCTACTATGTCTATGCGCCATGGTTCAAGCTAGCTCATAGTTTTGCGCTACATGCCAAACCTAAATTAGCTGCTCTGTCACTTTCATGTAGTTGAAAGCCAATATCATCTCCTGTTTCTTCCTTGAGAATAAGATTGAATGCCGACATACCAGGCTCCCTTTGTCTCAAACTGGACAATAAACAAGAAAAAAATCATAAATGGCGGAATTCTTTTTTCTGGTTAAGCAAAACTTTTAGCCTGTGTAATTCAATAGCTACAAATTCTGCAGATAACTTTGGAAGACAGGGAAAAGTTGCTTGTCTTTTAGCATTAAGCATTTATCTAAGCTACTTTTGACAACAAACATGTCAAGATTTAGTTAATTTAGTTGCTGTTTCGAGGAAAGATTATCATCTGCTAAAACACAACCTATTAAGACAAGATCTTCCTTAAAACACAATCTTTTCTGGAAATTATCTGGCAAATCCACATGGGGTAGCCAAGAAGATGTCAGGGAATATTAATGGTTAGCATTTAAGTTTACTCAAATATCAAGGTCATTATGTTTAAGTATTTGACAGACTCCGAAATAGAAGTTTTTGTGGTGGCTGAATTCCGAGCATTTACTTTGATAGGCCTCCCAGGCATGAATTCTTGCCACCATTAACTCCCTACTTGCTTTTCATTGGCCATACATGTTGACATCTTGTGCTGATAATCCCTTTCGCAATCTGTCAATTTGAAGTCAATTTGATTTGGAATCCTGGCTCTGTAAGAAATCAAAAACACAAAGCAATACCACAGACTAGCTAGCTAGAATCGAACGAAGAAAATCCCACTCATCCATTCAACCCATCACAAAACAAGAATAAAGCTGCTGTCAGCTTTGATAAGAGCGGGAAAGTGGAAGAAACAACTAGACTAACAGAAAAACAAGACGGAAAGAAGAAAGCAACATGTCAGAACAAAAACTAGAAAACAAGCAGATACAGAACAAACAACAACGAAAAAACAATCGGTCCATCAAAATATGAATCCATGTTTAAATCCTGGCTTCTACAATGTCCTATTGTTAAGCTTATCAGGAATTTTCCATTTAATTCCCATCTCTAATATCTATTAGAATGCTTTGAAAAGTTGAAACAAATCTGACAAGCAAGAGGTTGAAGATGTCAATTGTTAAATCTAAAAGTAAGGTACTTGTTTCCACTGGCAGCCACCGTTTGTCTAAGTAGTAGAAGGTTTTGATTCGAAGTTTATGAATGAAGTAACAGCGTTGAAAGAATTGATACATTCATTGAATCGATACTCAACTATGAATTAATCAAGGCTTAATATAACCGGGTCTAGAGAACAAAAATACTTGTTTCCTCTATAATTAGAGGATGATAATAAAGCAGAAGAAAAGGTCGCTGTCTGAGAAATAGAGAATAGTACAATTTGAACGACACAACCCAAAACATCTAAACTAGCCCATTATGGCCCATTTTCGGTAATCTTAGGCCACCGGCAATTAAAAAAAACTCCATCCACCCTCTCTTCTCGGTCCACCGCCTTACTGGACCAACCAGATGACTACCGAAAAGAGAAACCATGCCAATTATGAAACACCTCCTCTGTTACTACGTGCCCACAACAAAGTTCTCTCTTTCTTTCCTAGAGACAACTAAACTTATCTCATCTTTGCAAGCATATTGGTTATAATTATTACACTAAAATTAATTAATTAATTATAATTTAAAATTTTATTTAGAATCTACGAATGAAAATGGTAAACTCTTTCATAATTTTTTATTGTGATTTAATGATTAAAAAATTATAATAAAAAGAATTGCTTATGAAAATTTTATTTATTTCTATCTATTTGAGCCAAAATTAATAAATAAAAAAAAGCAACAAAGTAAGAGATTTGAGGATATAAATACAAGAATTTTCTTTTGTCTTGGTAATTTTCATGACTTGCGAGCTAGCCCAATTTGGCTTGAAAGCCAAATATAACCTCAACATCTTTGCATAAAATATATATAAAATTTTAAAATTTTATTGCGAGGAAATTTAATTCATAAATTTTTATTTTACTTTATATAAATTATCAACTTTTCAAAATCATATAAATTAAATCAAAATTTGTTAAATAACATTAATTATCATTTAAACATCTTACATGAAAATTGATGTGAATAACTTAATTAGTTATCACGTAACATATTACGTATGTAATATTAAGAGAAATTAATATCATTTAATAAATTTAATTACATGATTTTAAATTATTGAAAATATATTTACATTAAAGTAAGAATCTATAAACTAATTTTTATATAATAAAATATTAAAAATTTATATTTATTTTATAAAAAATTAAAAAAAATATTTAATTATTAAGCCGCCCAATCTTAAGGAGTTATCTCCAAAGAAACAGAACCATTTTAATAAGCGAAAGCCAATTCGTCTGCATGGTTGTTGACTGGTACACAAATGACAAGGACAAACCACCAAATCTCAATCACGCGGCGTTGGGCATCCAGCAAGACCAAACCGACCGGCAAATGGGTTGGAAGGAGACAGCACTGGTCCCACCCCGATCGCCACAAATCAAGTGGCTCAGAATCTGTTTGATCACATAAAAGAAAATATACGTATCCTTATAATTTAACGACACGACAGGGTCCAAATTCAGGTCCCACAAATACAACCTTCCGTAGACAATTATTAGTCTTTTTGGTACTAGACTCGTAGTATTCAGTATTCATCTATTTTTCTTTTTCTTTTTTTTTCAATAACTGGTTGAATAAAAAAGAAGTCGGTGAGGTTAGGGTTTTGGTGCCAGCTGGAATATCAACCGTCCAACTGCTTCTTCCTGAGCTTACAATAACAAGCCCACCATAAAATTCCAAAAAAAATAGTGTGCCACGTTGGCCGATACCATGTAATCATGTATGAATTTCATTTTGCTGGACTCCAATTTACTTGTCTTTATCGCTAGCGCGTGCATCGTACTCCCTGTGCATTTGAGCTTAGCCCTTAGGCGTAGATTTTCGTCGAGTGATTTGAGACCGAACACGATCTGTCCAATTAATAGTTTTTAGTGTAATTTTTCAAGAAGAAATTTCAATGCAAACATTCTTTCTATATAGTTTATAGTTTTATATTTATGCCTCATGCCATAAAATTTATACAATATTACTCAATTAAAATAAATTATTTCATTAATTTTATAAATTTAAAAATTATAAATTTTTAAAAATAAATATTATTTGATTTATCATAAATTAAAGATATCATATGATTTGATGTTAATATATAAAATGTATACATGATAATGTATCCAAAATAACTCTTACCAAATATAATAACCATTTAGATTTCAACACATTAAAATGCACTTTTTACTTTAATTTTATTCAAGAAAATTGCAAAATATTATGAATTAAGTTAAATTACTTGCAAAATTTATAACGTGATAATTAAATCCACAATTGAAATTTCATGAAATTATTTATGTATAGTTGAATATAACTTCTAACAAGCGATGTAATTTTTGAGTTAATAAAAAAAAAATTTTAAAGATGATTCTTTAGATCAAAAATTATTTTATAACGGTATAATCTTAATAATCTTTATACATAAAAAAATATTGAACGATTATATCATCATTAATTTAAATCTATCATAGGTTTTTTTGATAACATATGCTCCTTTTTGAATAAGTTATATTTCTACTTCCTATATATTTCTTGAAAGGGTAAACTTTGTAACAAAATGATTAAATTACCCGCTCCCAAATTAACAAAACAGAATGATTAATTATCCGCTCCTTAATAACAAGCAAGGTGAAAAAGTAAAAAATTGATGGCAATAATTAAGAAAGTGATCCGCACGCTCCCTAGGGAAGAGTGGAGTGCGAGAAGGAGTGTTTGTCGCAAAGTCAAAGAGATTCAACTGGAATCACGTGAGATTCTTACAGGCTGGAAGTGGGCCATCCTACGTGGAGGCCGTTGAAACTATCTTCAAACTTGTTTATTTTAAGTGGGGTTCTCTCTTTGTAACACTGTCCTTTTTTATTTTTGGATTTGAAAGGTTACGGATTTGTCATAAAGTTGATAATATTTTATATTCTGTCGTGTTTGTTTTACATTGAATGTGTAAATATTATAATTTGTGCCAATAAATTTAGTATAAAATTATTTTTATTTTTTCAAAATTTATAAATAAAAATGAATATTATTAAATTTGTTAATTAATAATTATGATAATATAATAAGATAATAATATATAAAATCTATACACTAATCAAATATGAAATATTAGTTTAATTTTAAATTCATATTAAGTTTTATGTCCATAATTATTATTATTAGACTTACAGCTGTAAATCTGGCGCAAGCAATAGTCAAAAAGGCTAAAAGGCCCCCACTTTCCATTTTAAAACGTTTGTTATGTGTTAGTGATAAACAGCAGTTTCCTGTCATGTTTTAAAACGCACCGGATAAGTACTGCGCTTGTGCGAATACGAGAATGATTTTACTATTTTTCCTTTCCTTCGTCAGATTCATCGGTCTTCCTTTAATTCCAATTCTACCCTTACTATTTTTTTCGCTCATTTTCGTGAATATTTTGTCCATTTAAAAACACCTACTCCTTGTTTTATTTATTTGAAGAAATTAGTCTAATTTTTAACCTTTTTTTTAGAAGCTTTGAAGTTTGAACTATATATTGTGTTAAATTATATAAAATATTTTTAAAATTATTCATCAAATTAATCTATAATATTTTTAAAAATTTTAATTCGTTGTATTTTTTATATTATTTTCGTATCATATTATGATGTTGTATTTATAATTATTTACATTGAAGTTCATTAAGAACACATGAATGTTGTGCAATTTAATTTTAATGTGGCCATGCAAATGTACCCTTTTTTCTAACCCTTATTCATAACCATGTGATTATTACAATAAATAAGTGTTCCGAAACATGAAGTCTCCTACATTGTTGAAAAAAATGGTACCACTTAATGATGTGAATGTCTTGTTTCTTTGTCAATTGACATCTAAAGAAGTTTTTGTTTTTTGTTGATTTAAATATGGTTATTTCCTTATTTCCAAAAAGACATTTGCTTACTTCATTCAACTCAATTCAACAGAAGATTACTACAATTGATAATCGATTCTATTTTAGTTATTCTCCATTTTAGTTAAGTAATCTCAATTATTTAACAAAATCAATGTTCAAATAGTTTAATCCCACAAATGTTATTTTTTGAAAAAATTATATGATTTAAAATTTTATAACTATATTTTTAATTAAAAATCGAATATATCACTCATATCAGAATAATTTTTATAAATTTAAAATATAAATCTAATTAAATAATATAAAAATTTCATGATTTTTTTCACAAAATTAAATTTAATATATAAGATTTAAGACACAAAACCTTCAACGCAAAAGGGGCTTTTTTTTTTTTTGATTAAGAAGAGAAAAAATTAAAAATCAAATTTTAAACTTTAAATATTCTTCAAAACTGATAACAAATGCTACATCAAACTTTTAATTTAATTTTTTTTTTAGTATTATCAAACATTTAATTGTTAAGTAAAGATTTATGTCTCTTTGAATTCTCAATGGATCCAAAATGGTAAATTGACAAGTTAAGACAGAGGCAGAATGACAAGAAATCTTTCATGTGGAACAAATAAAAGAAAATAATGTAATAATATTAAACCCAGGCCCAGGGGTTAGCATCTACACACACCATTCTCTCTCTAGTCTATACTCAGACCACCCACCAACTTTACAAAAGCCAGTTTCCTGGAAGTAACCCTTCTCAAAATGCTAGGCGCCTTGTATGTTTGTTCATGCACCTCCCTTTTTTTCTCCATATATAAACTGCTTCCCAATCCTTTCACGATCAAAAGATCAACCCCAGGAGAAAAAAGAAGCTCTTTTCTCTTATACTGATATCTGTTGGGTGAGTGATTATTGAAGATGGAAGCAATGAATAGGTGTTCATCTTCTACATCTTCATCTGATTCATCTTCTTCAGAGTCATCTTTCTCTGCAAGGGCTTTGAACAAAGCTGAGAAGATCAAAGGTCCTTGGAGTGCCGAGGAAGATAGGATTTTGACTCGGCTTGTTGAAAGATATGGACCGCGAAACTGGTCTTTGATAAGCCGTTATATAAAAGGTCGGTCGGGGAAATCTTGTAGGCTTAGATGGTGTAACCAGCTCAGCCCCAATGTTGAGCACCGTCCGTTTTCTCTAGCTGAGGATGAGACCATCTTGGCTGCTCATGCTAGGTATGGTAACAGGTGGGCCACCATTGCTAGATTGCTTCCAGGAAGGACTGATAATGCCGTGAAGAATCATTGGAACTCGACGTTGAAGAGGAGGGCAAGAGAAGGACAACATCAACAGCAGCAGCAGCAGCAGCAGCTGCTACATCAGCAGGAACAGATCATACAGAGTCATCACCAGCAAATAGAGGATGGTGATAGTGCATTGGGATCTGTGGGGGTGGTGATGGATGAGGAAGCGTTAACGGCGTTGACTCTAGCGCCGCCTGGTACTGGTGTTGTTAATACTGTGAGTACGGTAGCGGCGGCTGCAGAGAGGAGGGGGAGAGAAAAGAGAGAACCGGCGGAGTTTTGGGATGTGATGAGAGATGTGATAGCAAGAGAAGTTAGAGAGTATATGAGCTCAACGTTATCAGCTGAGACATCAGGGTTCCATTAAGGCCAAAATAGAAAATATCTGTCTTCTGTGTCTTCTTTAACAAGAGTTTTCACTTTTCAATTTCTCCTGGTGTTAATATGGTGATCTTTGTTTCTTTTCTTTCTTTTCTTTTCTTTTTGAAGTGCAAAAAGCTTTGAAGAAATGTCAGATTTCATGAATGAATGGATGCCTGATAGCTCGAGGCATTAAACAAGAATTACTCTTTGCAAGATAATACAGCCTGTCTGTCACCAGTAGCTAGCAGGTAAAAAACAGAAACGTAAGTTGCTGCTAAGACCGACATTTACTACTAATTAATTAACCACTGCTCTCTAATTAACTCCCTAAGTATTTGAAAAAATTGAATATCTTGGGTGGGAACAATGCAGTTGTAGTATATTCTGCAGAGAATTCTCCCTATTCTAGGAGGTCAGGGATAGTTGTGTGGGAGGCCACTGGCCAGGCCATACAAGCAGAGGACAAATTCATAAACTGGTTCAGACAATGCTTATTCTTATGACAACATGCTGAGTAAACATTCTTTTCTCAAATCTTTTTATATTGGCAAAAGAGAATAATTACAATTCTATTCACTCACTAGTTACTAGATTTCATCACTCCACCTTCAAGTTTTGGATTCTCATTTCTAAAATAACAGATTTTCTAGATATTTGTAATTTTGTATGAATGTTTGAGATTAAATCTCATCATAATGTTGGAGGCCAAGGGTTAGCAGCTATACTTTATGTTGTGAAATGAAAATTAAGTAATGCAATGATTATGGTTGAAATGATTATTTATTAGGATTGGTGTATGTAAAACCCCTTAATATCCCATTTCTTTTATTCCTAAATTCAGCTTCAGAGTTATAAATGGAAAAAATTATGGAATTTGTACTCTGGTTTGTGATCACTGGGAAAGACAAACTAGTTCTGATGTTTCTGCTCAAAGCGCAAAATCTCTCCCAACTTGCATGTTTTGTCTGAAAGTACAATTTGGAGGAACATTTGAAAATAGCTAGCTGCTTGCTGGTTGTTTTCCACCTGAAAGAAACCTATAATTAATGCTCTTCAACCAAAAACAATACTGAATCCTAATTGTATTTTGGCTTGGTTCCTGTTGGAAATAAATGTAGACCAAAAGGGAGCTGTTTCTTTCACCACTCAAAAAAGCTTTACTTTTCCTAAAACAAATGCAAATGAACAAGAATCCAATTGCACAAAACAGCAATCTCCACTTTCCCACATTGAGCTTTGGATATGGAATGTTACTTACTGTGTCAAGCATTCATTTTCAGGTTCAGTGAACTCTTGCATGCTTTTAGTGGCTCACTTGGATGTATCAAGCTCAATCAAATTAACTTTGGAAGCAACTTAAAAAAGTTCCAAAACATGCTAAGAACCACACCTTTTTCATCTTATCTGCATGTTAAAATCAGGGGTGTCTTTACTCACTTAAGTTCAAAGAATGTGGACCTTGCCTGATGAAAAAATGGGGAGGTTTTCTTTGATGGGAGGGTGGAAAAAGCAAGCATTGGAGAGAGGGCGCACTCTGTTTCTATTTGGCTGGAAGCAGATTCAATCAAAGCTCATGTCCCACTTTACAGCAGCACCTTTGCGTTTTATATTATTTGATCAAGGTTTGCATGTTTTAAATGTGCCAAGGCCTTGTGCCTTCGGCCAAAAAGAAGGCTGACTAATGTACCTTTCACATACTGTTTGATTTCAGTACAGCTGTCCAATTTTATTACTGCACTTGTAAGATACATAATACATCCAATAAGCAGATTTTTTAAAGATGTGTGAACGAGATAACCTTAATTTCAAGAGAATCAAGCTCTTTATTTCATGGGAGCTCAAGTTTTAAATTATGACAGCAATATCTCAGAACCCAAGTTGCAAAAATGTTATGCCTGATCCTAACAAGATATCAGGAAATCTTGCCACTTTTCTTAAATCTGTCTTATAATCTTTATCAGGTAATTAAGTTTCATCATATCTGAAGGTCTTTTTGAAATTGATCAGTTTCCAGGAAGCACTCCACCAGAACTACAGACAATCTTTGCTAGAAGCCATGAGAAAGTACATTTAAACGGGTCAAATTTGTGCAGAAAATCAGTGTTCCATTGATTTTGGTTCGATGTCTATCGTTTTATCTCTTGGCATACTAGCTTGGCATAGTGGACAGCCGATGGACAATGGTCCCTATTGATGTCAAAAGAAGCATCATTGCTAGGGAGCCGTGGCCCAGGTAAGGTAATCTTTCTGTTTTATCCGACTCTAATAGAACACTATAGCCCATCACTAGATTCACAGATGAGCAAAGCCATGATCATATATATGATTTTAGAACTTGATTGTCAGGACATGCATGTTCTAACTGTGACCAACCCTGTCAATATTTAGTGTAAAAAATGTGCTAACTAGACTTCTGATGGATAAAGCTAGAGCTTACCGCGTCAAGTTTCTGATAAATGATTGCAATTGTTGCTGATGTCATGTGATGCTAATAGCTATCATATTTCCAAGGAAATTCAGTAGCCTACCATGCTTGACAAAATTAGTGCCACCATCTGCTAATTAGCTGACACTTTGCTGACATGGTTGATACTTGAGAGAGAACTAAAATTTATGGAGTTGGTTTGGAACTTGATAACTGCAAAGATTTTTTTTTTTTTAATGTAATGGAAATCAAGTTTCATCCAAAATCAAGTTCCCAGATACCAAGTAATGCTTTTTCTTAATTTGTTTTGACCAGATATAAGATCACTAGCTAGTATTTTTTTCAGATAAACCAAGTGTTTGCGAAATAAAGTAAGGATGGAGGAGGTTCATAAGTAGAATTTGGACATGGGTAAACAATGAAAATTTTATTTTGTATGATAATACTTATGAATATCTGAGATCCATTCAACAACAAGGCATACACAACAACTTTGGTTTAACAAATTAAACCGAACAGCAATTCACCACATTTTTCCTATAATTACACCAATCAAAGGAAAAAATAAAACAAAATGTATGATAACATTGAACAATTCTATTACTGATGATCAAGTCATGACCCTTTATTATAGTTATTCATTCAATCATGGTTGATTGTCCTCTCCCATAGGATTGAATGGCTTGTAACCAAGCAGTCCTATGATTGCCTTGTGTTCGTGTTGCATCAAGGATTTTAAAAACGTGGCCAAGGCACAATAATCAGCTTCATCAGCCCATCTTTGCAGTCATTACCTTCAGCAGAAGCAAAGTAGAAAACCCTCCATTGGTTTAGCACAAACTTGAAGCCATCACCTTGGCCTTGTGTCGGATTAGCCAAAAGCTTTGCTTTGCTGAAATCACATGTTAAGTAACTCCACAAGTGTGGCAGCAGGTAAACGCTATGAGCTGGGGTTTCCTCATACTTGAACACTGCACAAGTTATACAACAATTGGTAAAATAAACATCAGTAACATAGAAAATGGAACCAAAAAGGGGAAAACAATGTATTCGTGAACTTAATATGGTTTGGTTGGTATGAACCTAAGGTGTCCTGAAAGTAAAAAGGTGCAGTGTTGGCTGCCCACTCGGTGTAGTTGTAACCATAGCGCCAGTTTTCGGAGCCTCCAACGACCACGGTTGCAGCCTGAGTGACTGCCAAAAGAGAGGCAGCTACAGCCACCAAGAGGACCAATTGTTTAGAACTCAAGCCAAAAGAAGCCATTTTGCTCTCAATTTTCTCTAGTGGACTTGAAAGAACTTAGCTTGGGAATTGGAATGAAGAGGTGCTGATGAAAATGGGAGAACGAGTTGGGGCTTAAATAGAAGAGACATGGCATTATTCTTCAACGGCTTCCTCCTCTTGAATCACATTTTTTATTCTATATCTAGAAGGGGGAGTGAACAATTCAACATTTTCACAATTCAGACTTGGGGAACTTCATTGAAGTTAGTTTTAATGTCAAACCTGAAACTAATCCAATAGAATGATGAAAATAGCATTTCTCATTGCCTTTGAAGAATGAAAGCAAAAGGGAAGGTTGTAATTGTCATTTAAAGGGGTCGAAGAGAAACATTTGGTCATAAAAAGTTGGGTGGATGTCCATTTTGAGATTGAACAAAAGGGTTTTGATATGATTAGGGAACCGTTATGGTCATCCAAATACAACTTTGTGTGGGTTAGTCAAATTGTTTTCAATGTTACACACTTACATCTGCAGATTGCAGATATCAGTCAACCGACGGCATTTCTATTAACTCTTTTACTTTGGAGGAGTTGGATGTTAACTGAAGCCTGTCAATTTCATAAGAAAGTCAAGAGCCAAACTCTGTAAATGTGGTGGACTTTCAGAGAAGGCACTTTAGTTTTTATTTTCTGTTTCTAGGTTGACTTAAAGATTTGTTGGGCTAGCGTTTGGTATGAAATGCTTCTCTTGCGCTTATGGGGTCGAACAAGATGGGCAAATCTTCAAGGCCTGGAAGGCTAGAACAAAAAAATTAGTTAGCTTTAGACCAAAAGAATAAAATGAATCCATGGAAGTAAATAAAGCAGCCCGGCCCAAGAAAAAAGAAACATGGAAAATTTTAAGAAATCATTGTCAGCTTATGTTATCTCCGTCCCCACAAAGGGTGCTCGTTCTTGTGGGAGTTCAGTTTGGTGGCGCAGTTCAGTTTCGAACTGAAGTGTTCAGAGGTAACTGGTAAGTGTTCTAGATTTGAGATATTGCCTCCCATTGCTGATTTTCTTAAATTGTAGTAGCAATTACATTTTGTGGAAAAAAGGTAAAAAACTCATTTTGGATTCATGAAAAAGAAGAAGATGAGTTCTGTTCCTAAACAAAACTTGTTTTGCCTGAAATGGCCATGGGATGTGAGCAAACAGCCTAAAAGTCCTAACCTTTGTACCTCTGAAGGTCCCTGGTTATTCAACTGTATGCAAAATCTTGGATCCCTTGTTCTGAATACGTTCCACTCAGTTTCAAAATCTTCTGTTTCATGGGTGAATAATTTTAATCCTGTCCTATTGGCTGCTGGGACTAGTCAAAATGGCAACTTGAAGTTGAGAAGAAAGCCATTGAGTCCTGAAGAACAAGGGGAGGAAGAGCACAGAGCTTTTGCATCAGCTCTGGCGAGTGGGAAGGAGGCTACAGTGATTGAGTTTTACTCACCGAAATGTAGTTTGTGTAACTCCTTGCTTAAATTTGTGATGGAGGTGGAGAATAGAAATTCAGATTGGCTCAACATTGTCTTGGCTGATGCTGAGAATGAGAAATGGCTGCCTGAGGTACTAATCTTCTGATTGTGATAATATGTTAGAGATTGAAATATGAAATACTACTGTTTTACCTTGAATTTGTTCTGCCACCCCTTGCTAAAAGTTATCTTTATTAAATCAGTTAGTTTTTATTTCTCAAATTGGCATCAACGTAAACAAACATGCTGTCTATCCTTGACATGTAAAATGTTTCCCATTTAATTTTCTGATTGGCATGCACTTTGATTGTGGATATTGCTTTGCTATAGGTTGTAATCAGTTGGTATTGATTTATTAAATATCACAAAGGATGATTTACTTATTAGATCTACACCTTATAGCCATAGGACAAGTGTACTTTGTACCAGAAATTTTGGCATTTAGAGTTGGTGTTAGCTAGTCTTTCCTTTCCATGTGTCATTCACTTTCATATCCTGGTCTGCTCAAGGACTTTGTAGTAATGAACTCGGAAACTTCAATATTAGGATTTCTTGTGACAGATGCACCACTCTTTTTACTAGTTTTAGTTGAGGCTTAGGGTTCTTTTCCCCCATTTTATATGGCTTTGTTTAGATCTAAAAAGACTTCTCAAGTTTGATATTCGGTATCCATATGACATCTGAAAGTCCCTGTAGGGATGAGTACTTAAATTTTGTTATATTGGTTCTTGTCAGATATGATGGAAGAAACTAGAGAAAGCACTACTGTAGGCATTTTGGTATTTGAGTTTCATGAAATATGTCTCTTTTCACTGTTTGAGTTACAAAGGAAGTTTGTTTTACAACATGCTTCAAGTACTAATTAGTAAATTAGAAGATATATCAAGTTCGTAGAATACCTTTTTGCATAAAACTTCTTAATATCGCATTTTTTCTTTTTCTTTTTCTTTTTTCCCCTTTCTTAAAATTATGTATCATGGACAATGACTATCTCTTCTCTTGCTTTCCTATTATATGCTAGCTTTACACATATTCCTAAGACTTTGGAGACCCATAATTGATGTTTTTCTATCATTTTAAGCACGTTCTGCTCATGCAAGAGAACTAAATCCTCTTTAACCTCAGTTTCAAAGTAATTTGGTATGAGTTCTGGTTGACTTAGTTATATTCTTTTTCATCTAGCTTCTCCATTACGACATCAAATATGTTCCTTGCTTCGTGCTGTTGGACAAAAATGGGTGGGCACTTGCAAAGACAGGTATTCCAAGTAGTCGGCTGCATGTAGTGGCAGGTATCTCTCATCTTCTCAAGATAAAGCGTCCTACATGTGGTGGTAGCCCTCACTCTACTACTCATGTATGAAATTTTTTACCGTTGTTTCATCGAAGACAGTTTTATCCCTTGCCTTTTGTGGGAATGAGGAGGGGTTGTTTGCAGTGCCTTAACATGGAGCTGTAGTCAACTAAGGGGCTGTACAGTCGCTGGAAAGTGGGTCTTAACTCTTAAGAGGTCCTTCCTATGAAGACATATAACTGACAGCCGAATTACTGGTAGCCATGATATTTGGGACCTCATCTCTGGGACATTGCTGACAATTGTCTTTATGAAGAAAGCAAATTGATAAGAGTTTAAATACGTTTATAATCAATGTATGTCAGCGTTTCCATATTTGAACTTGTGCATTGATGTCCGACCTACAATGTCGGACCAACATTTGAGAAGATATGTAAGAAATTAAGAATGATCCCATGATGTTAGTTGTGCAGTATGATTTGAGTCGGCACTTTCTTAACTCAAGTGCAAGCAAAATTTGTGGTGGAAATGCCCCCCTTTCACTGCAGCTCGCCGGCCATGTTTGGCACCTGTGTCCTCTGTGGATGTTCCTCCTTTCGGTGGAGATATTGTACTCAATGAACGTTTACCATAGAGCAGGAAACCTCGTAATAATGGCTCAATCCGCCTTTCTCCTCCTTAGCAAAAGTCCAAAACTCTCGTCACCAGCATTAGAATGTTCGATCTTCTTCATTTTTAATGTAGAACAAAAAGAAACAGTTGCATGGAGAATGATAAATGCAAGAAATAATGAGACTGACATGCCTTACAGTGCACATATGACTGCCTCGGCAACGAGTAATTGTTTCTTGTCGTAGAAATGTCTGCAGAGGCCTCCAATTTTAAATGTACCCTTTCGGCTGCAGAACTCAATACCGTTAATACTCAACCTAACAAGAGAATGTCTTTCAAGTTCAAGCAAGGCACCAGAATTCGCTTTTCAATTCATATTATTTGATTAGTAACTGGCTTTAACGTTTGTCAATGGCGGATACTGAGAATAATCGACTGAGTGGTCCTCAAGAACGCTAATACTAATTCAAGATTGACAAAGTGAAAGTGCCAAAACATTTCAAATGAAAACATATTTCAAACTTACTAATCCAAAACAGAATCTTCTCAAACTGAGCATGCTGCTCATACCAACTACCCAAAGATGAACCAACAATGTAGCCAAAAAAAATCGAAATACAATATTGAACAGCAAGAAAAACGCTGTCATTTGCAAGAACCGGCGTTAAAAATCAACGTTAGCTGGTGGAGGTTTGAGGAGATTGATCTTCTTGCATGGATTCCTGCCGTGGTTGGTGTTGAATATTAGCGCTTGGTGGGGAAGGATATATCCCACCGTCAATGCAAGAAGAGCATTTTGTTTCTATCCAACTTTCAACGTCATACTGACCGTAACCCATGATTCTCCTCCCCGAGCACAGCCGTCCGATCATGCCTGCGAGTATGCCTAAGATTATGATCACCGAAACTACAGCTATAACAGGACCAACAGAAGAAGCATGGCCGGTGTGAGAGTTATATGGCTGCTGCATTACAGTCATCGGCGCTGGTTGCTGGACTAATGGCATTGACATTTTCAAACTGACCCAGAAGAGGACTGCTAAAGGTTCAAATGTTGCCAAGTGCAGTGTGCTCTTTAGCAAAGAGGAAACTATGCAGGGTCCAGAAAGGATTTGGATGAGAGTTTGATTGAGAATGACAAAAGAGCACATAAATTTTTTTTTTTTTTGTTTCCTTCTGGGGGCAGAGGGGATGGAGAAGAATCTTCAAAGTGAAGGTTCAGCTCTTGAAAAGAAACAAGACCTTACACATCTTTAGTGTCTGCAAAGCCCCAGGTTGAAAACAGTGCCCAATGGAACCATGTCTGAAACTCCATCTATGGTGTGGAGAGAGAGACAGAAGAACAAGAGATTGGCTAGGAAGAGAACGTACAAACGCAGTTGTATCTGTGTTCTTAGTAGCTTAAATATCATGCAGCAGTAGCCCGTAGTGTTCGTATTATATAAAATATTTAAATTTATAGTTAAATATAAATTTTTTAAATTTATATTCTATTTATATATATTCTTTAGCGTGACTATAAAATATTTACTTGGAGAACCCTGCCCCAGGAAAAGTAAAAGGACGAGAGGGAAGAGCGACAAGCAAATCAGAGAAGCTAGTGGGAATCTATGGGAAGGTAAAAGTCCAAACCCTTTTCAGAAACGTCGATGAGCTTTTGCATTACTTCTTTCTGGTTACTGTAAGAAGCCTTGGGAAACAATCTTAACAATTATCCAATTTAGAAACTCTCGCTGAGCAGCGCGTGAACGCCTCTGCCAATCTTTCTTGCTTCCTTCCTCTTTCCCTTTCCATTTTCCCTCTTGTTCGAATGTAGATGATATTTAGGCATTGGGATTTGCATGGCAGCAGGCCAAAAAATCCTTATTATTTACAACAAGGCAGGCTGTCTTCCAACACCTGAAAAAGTCTAGAAGTACACACCCTAACACCTAGTCAGAACTCTGTATAAAGCCAAAGAAACAACTGGGTATATGCTTGCTTCAACCGATAAGAGATGGGTTTTAAGCTTTAACCAGTTTTGTCTTCAGAAGAGGCTGAAATTCTGCTCAGCAAACTCCTTTGGTAACTGGCCGCTTCTCTTGTTTTGTGATTACAAATTCACCATAGCCAAAACCAAACTGTATCTTATCCGAATAGACTCCGTACCGTATATTCTTTAAAGGCTTTTGCGGATCTTATGGGGGGACCTTATTCTCACAGGTACGGTGGTTGAGCTCTATTAAAAACCAGTAGTACATGGAGTCAAGGATTTCATAATAACAACTACTCGTATTAATAACCTTACATCATTCATAGACATTTGACCAACCCTATTTGATAGCATTGCTTAGGGCATTATTTCGAAAACAACCAATCAACTCGGCGGCAATTTGTGAAATATCTTACCATTTTTGGTATTTCTTTTGTTCATGCTCAGCCTGTACAATATCATAAACAACTAAAACAAGCATCCTTTTTGCCCCAAAATTAGAGAAATCTATAATATTAGCAGAGGGAAAGAATTTCAATTTAACGGACACATGAACTATGTATATCTACAGATGAACTTGTTTTGCTGGCACAAGTCCTAAACATAAAAGAATGAGGAAACTATCAGCTTAAAAATAATAGCTTGGAGGATTTAACAACTAAGAAGCCCAGTATTTACAGCAAAGGTATCAGCTAAACCTCTGCTAAATGGGCGAATCGCTAAAGCCCGGGATGGTAATGAAAAATCTCCAGTAATAGAACGGTTTCTCCAAGGTATGCACAGGGGAGACTTGCTCTTCTACCTATCTATCTGAATCAAGTTTCAGATATGTGGGACTTCCTTTCCTTGCGTTCGCCCCATTGCACATGGATGATTGTTCACTGCACCAAGTGGCATGTTGCTGGAAACAAGTGAAGAAGGGCTGAAACTATGTGAACCACGAATCAGTCTTGTTGTGGATGCAGGAGTGGAGACCCCAAGAGTGGAAAAGAGGGGATGATGAGAAGCCGCAGCGCAGTTTATGGTTTCGGCATAGCCTAATTTATCAGTCTCACTGAGGAAGATAGAGAAAGAAAACAGAAATTATATATCATGAAGCCAGACCAGATAGTCATGCACGATAAGTATTCAAAAAATGAAGTGTGTCTCTAGTGCAATGTCTGTGAAGCAGGATCAAACTCGTTCAACATCAGTGTGAATATGCATATTATATACCTATTACATGGCAATTTCCCTTTTGTGATTCTTGCCCCTGGGGAAGTAGTCATCAATACAAATTTTTGTGCAAGGCAGTTTCCCGGACCATGTGATTTATCCTATGTGAACATAGACAAAGTTTCAGTTTAATAATATTTTCATTTCAGTGTAACATGACAATGTTATTTGGAGCTCATTAATGGGTCTAAAATGAAAAACTTGTGGTTGCTGCTTACTGTAAGGTTCATCATAGAAAATACCTGCATGAAGACTGATCCATTTTGATCAGCTGAATTTCGTACAAAAGGGTGCTCAAGTAGCTTAGCTGCGGATGGCCGCTCTGCAGGATTTCTTTGAAAGCAACGATGTAGAAAATCCTTTCCTTCTGGAGATAATGCTTCTGGTATAGGTGGGGCTTTGTTCAGAACCTTGAACATAGCTTGAGGCTGATTGATACAAATTGACAGTCAAAACATTGATATAGCAACCTTTATAAAAACATTTTCTTTTGCTAGGCTAAGTATGAAAAATAATCGAATCGTACTATATAAGAGGCAGAGAGGATAAAGAAAATGTGTCTCGGAAAAAGGAAAAAAACAAATTCTTCAATCCCAAGTAAATTGAACTAACAAATATATCTCAGAACCATATGAAAGTCCATTTTATAATAACTGCAAAGCTATCACAAAAAAAAAAAAAAAAAAAAGAAGAGAGAAAGTAAATAAAAAAACACTGAAAAAAGGAAGAAGCAATTTCACTTAAAATTGGAAATTGGTTCTGATCAAGCAGGCTCTCTCCTAACCAAAATACTTTGATGTTCAGAAATGATACTTTTGTGTTAATGAATGCAAAATTTTTCTTCAAAAAAGAATACTAGTGAAAGAAAATGATACATAGAATAAAATTGAATTTATTTCTTAGCATATTGATGGATTGAATTAACTCCAAATAAGATTATACTACTATCAGGCTCTGAAAACAAAGAATTCTCAAGAGTTTTGAACACCAGTCCACAATAATAATGAAGACTACGGCTTGATAATAGGCATGTTCACATAGAAGTTCGAACATGGACTTACCCCTTCAAACTCACTCCAAGGAGGTTTACCAGTAAGCATCTCAATGATGGTACAACCCAAGCTCCATATGTCAACAGCCAGAGCAAGTTTTGGGTTGGAATCTTTTTGGATGACAGCCTTTATGACCTGCAATAGAAATAAAAACAGTAAAGAAAAAGAGTAGAAACAACCATGGAAAGCATAAAAATATGTACAATTTACTGTGATGTTAATCACCTCAGGAGCCATCCAGTATGGACTGCCCTTCAAAGACAGCTGGTATGATAGTCCAGTAAGCTGCAATAAAACGAAAGAGGAAGAAACAATTAGACTGACAGCTTTTAAATTGTCATTCGGCACAAATCAGCTTTTAAATGGAGAAATAAAATTTGCATCACACCATTATAATTAAAAGGATGTAAAAAACTTACATGTTTTGCCATGCCAAAATCAGCAAGTTTAACAACACCATTAGCATCGACAAGCAAATTTGCTCCTTTTATATCCCTATATGAACAAGCATTCAGGTCAAGGAAATTATATGTCATATATGTCAACGTGAAACACAAAATACTATAATAAAAAACAATTCACAACTTGACAACAATGTTTCTAATTCAACCATTTGGATAGTTGTAATATTGATTAAATTTTCCCTAACAATAATTTAGAAGAGGCCATTTGATACATTAAAATTTTACAAATACACATTTTGCAAAGTTTGTTTGCCCATCGCTTATTGGTTCATCAAATTTGGAGAGTAGGAAGCATAAATGTAAACAAAGAAATTAAGCTGCAATGTCAATCTTCATTCTTTCTAACAGAGCATGATTTTCACCTGTGGATTGTCTTTGAACTGTGCAAGTATGCTAAGCCAGACAGAATATGGCGGGTGAAATTGCGAACTATAGATTCTGTTATAGCTCCACAATGTTCACGTACATATTTATTAATTGAGCCAGGATGGACATACTCCAAATATATGTAAAAGTGATCATCAACCTACATATGAAACAATGACCCCTTAATCAACCAAGCTTACAAAAATATCTATTTAAGCATAGTGTAGGATTAGTGGAAGAACTACATACTATTTCACTGCCATAGTATTGAACAATATTTCGGTGCTTTAATTGTCGCAAAACTCTAATTTCCTGCAACATGTAAGACCAGTAAGATTCTCAATGGTTTAAAAGAGAAAAGTTTACAGCAATATTGAGTGTGGAAGTAATCTGATAGGAATGAAGGAATAAGTTCTTTTTTAGCGCATGTAATGCAACAGTCAAAAAGCATCTATAAAACTTGTATCGTGATTTCAGATAAATGTGATTAACATAGGGGTTTCAGAGGATAACCTGCTCTAACTGTTCTATACATTCAACAGATTTAGGGTCGTCGGGGATGATATCAACTTCCTTCATTGCACACAAAGCTCCAGTCTCCCTATCAAAAAATAGTAATCAAAATAAAGAAATGTTATCAATGGTAAGAAGAAATCCAGAAACGGCTGTAAAAATTGCTTAACAATGCTTGCATACCTGTTGGTTGCTTCATAAACACTTCCATATGTACCACGCCCAAGAAGTCTTCCTTTCTGCCATTGACTTATCATTGATGTTGCAATCGGCTTTTCTATGATGTGATTTGGAACAGGTGATGGTAGTGGCACTGGTGATTGTGATGATGGTAAAGCTCCAGGAGGAAGGGGTAATGGATGGGCAATTACTTGAGTATTATCTGGACCTGGGCTATGCAGTGGAGAATGCTCAGGAGTATTTTCAGTTTTAACTGGTGAAGTATAAGCAGCAGCTCTGCGTAAATCTGGAACATCTAAACCTATCAACCCATGTAATTCTTGGGGTCCTTGGGAGGAAGAAGGAAAATGATCTACCGTTTTAGATCTTCGTGGGCTAACGGAGGGACTAGAAAAAGCAGTTGATGGAGCACTCCTGGCTGAAACATTGAGCCTCAAGTTGCAGTTAACATTCCCAAAGTTTATCTCATTGGAGAAACCCCTGCGACGACTTAATAAAGATTTGGTTGAATCTGCAACATCATGAGAATAAAAGTGATCTTGGGTGTTTGATCTTCGAGGACTTGCAGGGGTTGAGAAAAAACTTGTTAAACCACTCCTTGTTGCAACCCTTGGCTTTGGACTATTAGCAAAGCTTTCAACAGGTTCATCTTGAGAGGATACCTTACGAACATTGACCGATGATTTTGATGTATTTTTAGCAGCATGATCTGCATTCTTCCTGATAATTTCGTAAAGCATATATTTATCATTTCAGCAGCATAACAAGACGATATTAAAATGGAACAATTCTAATGCCAGCAGCCCTGCTTCAACAAACAAATAAATCTATACATGCAACCACCAATTCAACGCCAGAAAAAGTCAATCCTAGGACCATAAATGAGAGAATGATTATGCATCAAATATTTAAATCTAGATCTTTGCATTGAGGAGTTTATATACAGAATTCAACCATGTTAACTTAATAAATAAATAAAATCGTCATGAACAGGGGAGCGTGGGTGTTTTTATATTTCGATTCACAGTTAAGGAGCTACTCAATTATTATCCGGCAAAAAATAAAAATCTAAAATTGAGAGTACTAAGCTAACGAAATAATTAAAAACAAGTACAATCAAGGTCTACCTTCGTCCTTCATCAGGTGATGCTTGTTGACTCGGTCCAGGACTGGAGCCCGACATCTTCGATTTCCGATTCCCGAACACCTCAGGAAGAGGCAAGGGTTTCGGCACGGCCGACGAAGACCAATGTTCCAACCTGTCATGAGACCTCGACTTCGGCACAACCGTCGAATCAGGCGAACCGGGAGAGGAAAACGAAAGATCGACATCATTAAACCTTAAGCCAAGTTCATCATCCGTCACGTGCCTGAGTTTCCTCAGACGCGTGAGACGGCGTTGCTGCTGCTGGGCTTGGTTATTACAAGAACCACCGGCATTGCCACTGTTGTCGTGAAGAGGAGAATGAGACGACGGCAAAGAAGAAGAGACATGATGAAGAGTTTTGCGGGAAGTAGGCATTGAGAGAGTCTTGTCTTTGTTAATCTCGTCGTCGTCATGTGAGAATTAACAGACAAAACATAAGAGCTCGAGTTTTTCTTCCTTCCTGCCTGTCTGACAGAGCAATGGAAACACCTCGGTTCTTTCTCTGTTTACTTTGTCTTTTCTTTAATAAATTAAATTAAATTAAATTAAACCACATTTATAGTCAACTGACCAGTTTTAAGAGATAAAATTTGAGACTAAAAAACAAAGTTGAGTTGAGAATACTTCAGGTCTTAAATTTGCTCAGCTTTTAATCAACAGGCTTGCGCTGGAAGAAATCTAAGTCAATATCACGACATATCTCCATAAAAATAGTCCATGCGCCTTTTTCTCTGTAATTTCTTTCTTTTAAAGTATCTCTGTCTGTCTGAAAAATATAAATAAATATTTTATTTGTATTTTACGGGTAAATATAAATTATTTACACGGATTATGAATTGAATAAATTTTTTTAATTATAAATAAAATAAAATAATTTTCTTTGTTAATGAAATATTAAAAAAATAAAATTCTAAATACATTAAATTAATATAAATTAAAAATATAATTGTTAGGCTGAATAAATCTAGCTTCAAACTAGTGTTTAGCTTTCATTACCGATCATAAATCAATTCCAACCAGCCGGACACGGAATCATGTCACGAAGACACGAACTCTGTTCTCTGACAGACGGGACATCCCTGTAGTTTCAAACTGCTGTCGCGGGAGAAATCAATCCCATGCAAGAACCGCAAAAGTTACCGCCATCTGGCAAGTTTCTAGCAGCACTTTTTCAGCTTCTTTGAGGTTTTGTCCTCTCCTATTTCGATCAAACACTAAGTTTAGCGCCGAAACGTGTCTTGAAAACGAGTTGTGATTCAACCACCGCAGAAGGCATCAGCGACGATAATTGTATTATTAACAAAATAAAATAAATAAATAAATAAATAAATAAATAAAAACCGTTGTTGACAAAATCAATCAATCGCCGTGTTCGTACGTGTCGGGATTTCCAGTTCTCTCAAATAGCTTCAATAAATGGAACTAAAACAAATATTTTTTTTTCCTACACTGTTTGAATTTTATTCTTACTAAGAAAAGTTTTAATCTTAAGATATTTAATTATAAAATTAATAAAAAAACAAAGAAAAAAATATTTACTACTATATTATTTAAAAACAAACTAAAGAACATTATCCTCTGTTTGTATTAAGCTGCGTTTTAATTACATAAAGTCCAAAAATGAACAGGTCAAACAATAATTATTATTTTTTTCTTTATAAAACTTAGGGTTTGGTAGACATATTTTCAAATGGACCTGTAAAAAAACAGTCCGTGTTTATATTTACGTAAGTCATAGTTTATATGTAAAAATACTATATAGAATTAGACCCATTATACTAATTTCAAGTACGACTCTTTCAAATAGAAGTTTTTATATTTCCCACTTGCAAAAAAAAAAAAAAAAAGGGGAATTACGGTACACCCGCACTATTTTGACTCATTATATATATATATATATATATATATATTCAACGATTATAATATTTTTATTAGAAATCAAAAAATTAACATTTTATCAAACTTATTGTTCATATTTTATGATAGTGTTAGTTTTTATACATTAAAATAATTTTTTTTAATTTTACAAGCAAAATAAAAAAACTGCTTCACATTCCAATTTTTTTATTTTTATGATATCATTTGTTAATTTTACTCATAATTTCTTTTTGTCTCTACTGTTTCGATGTTGCTTATTCAGTTATTCGGGCCTTATAGTACGGGCTTTGAAACCATACTATGTTAATCTTATGATATTATTGGCTCATTTCAATGGGGATTAGACGAAAAAGACTTGCTTATGTACCATGCAGGACTGATTTTATTACCATGGAACTTGGACATATTTTAGGATTGGTCATGTTTTCTTTCTTGTTCAGTCTGGGCTGAGCTTTGACAAGTTTTAGCATCATGGGCTGGGTAATTCTTAGGTCTCAATAAATCTTTCCAACTTTCATACATTCCTTGAGCCAGCCCAAGAAAAGGGTGTGAAAAAGGATGTTAAATGTAAAATTAAATTTGATGACTAGCACATTTATCTCGCAATTATTTTGTCTAAAATTGTGTAAAATATTATATTATTTTTTTTGTTTTACATACTTAATACAGAAAAATATGATATATATATATATATAAATTATCAAATCTAATTAAATTATTGATTAATACGTGTTATTAAAAAATGTAAACAAACACTTGTACTTTTATTCAAACATTGATTGTTCTCCAAATAATATGTGTTTAGCTCAATGGGAAGTAGACCGCCAACTCTGGTTGTTTAGGACGATGTCTGGTCGCTCTCCGTGCTTGAACAACTAATTTCCAGGAAACCGACGTACAAAACTCTGGTAGTTTCGAGATTTAAGTTTTCAACGTGTGTTGTTAATGAAGTGTTATAAAGTTGCGTTGTTGAGGGAAGATAAATCAATGTCCCTGTTTTGCCACTCTGCTTTCGGGCAAAAATCGATTCTCCGTACTGCCAATGAGGCTTTTTGGTCAAGCAGGTAATACTACATATAAGGATTAATCATGTTTTGTTTGTCTCTCGGAGTCCATAACTGGTTACTTTTTTCTTTGCTGATGTTGTGAAATTTTGGATTTGACAGGTTGTTAATGAATGTAAGGGACTTCCTTTGGCACTTAAGGTGATTGGAGAATCGTTGCGAGACCAACCTGAAATTGGTGAAAAATGCAAGGTATGTCTATGAAGACTCTTTGTGTCCGAAGCCAGTTGGTTTTAGTTAGTTGAGATAGCTGATTTTTGTTTTCTGGATTATGTTGTGCAGGGCTGGAGATGCATATAGCAGTTACTATGAAATCTTTGTTACTCAGCATGATGTGTTGAGAGACCCTGTTCTTCAGTCTTCAGCTAAGCAATCGTGGGGATGTGAGACATCAGTTGCCTTGTCAAATTCGAAGTCACTACGCCGAATTATCTGTGACGATGAGTTTCTAAGCACTCGAGAAATGTGGAGAAGGCCATGCCAGACCTTCATGTTCAAGTTGCAGAGAAATGGTATAGTTTGGACAGCCTTAATGGCTCGAACAGTGTATTTGTCAGTTAATGTTTGTACTGTAATGCACATATTGTAATGTTTGTTAGATTAAAGGAAACCTTGGTTACTGCCTTTCAGTGGCTTTCTCTGGTCCTCTTGTTCTAATATAGTTCATGACTCAGTTTTCCCTGAACTTTTTGTTGGTCCTGGCAGGGAACATTGTTGCGCACCAACTTTTCTTCTGACGAATCAGTTACAAATCTTAGAATAATATGAAATTCCCCTGACCAACATCTTTGCTTTAGCAGTCAAGTCAAGAACAGGCCCGGCGAAAGGAGCAGAAATGAAAGCTACACCATGGATGGACCTACCTTATGTTATCCTCTGAGATGGTGATAGGTGGCTAGGAGGCATTAGTGGATAGCTTACGCAAGCAACTTTTTTGCATGGTTCCAAAAGTTAGGAGCGGAAAATTCGTATTGATTCGATGAATGGGGATTGGGGACCAACTTACCACAATTGCTGGTAGAAGGATTGGATACAAATGCAATTCTATTGGATTTCTTGTAGCTACGAGCTATGCCATCCGCTAGTCAATGATCATGGCTTTCTTCCGTCTTCACATCCCTAATACTATTTTTAATACTGTTTTAAATCAACTTCAGTACTCTACAAACCATGATTGATCAAGCTATACCAAATCATCATCGATAAAAACATGAGTTAGACTAGAGTGATAGAATAGTACAAAAACCATTAATTTTTTTAACCACTTTGGCCGCCTCACTTACCAGTTATCGAAGTCTTTCCTTGACTAACCTATCTGATAACAACCCCCACTTCTGTTATAATGAGCGTGTCCAGATGTTCCATGCATGGTATCATTGGTTTTGCTTTCGCCACCACTCCAGGTTTTTCGAAAAGATCAAAAGAAAGTGATATATCACTCATGAGTTTAGTTAACTTAAAGAAAAAGAAACATTGTTCAGTAAACAACAGAGTGAAACAAGATTGAGTTAGTATAAAGTTAGGCAACTAAAGTTACTGGAGTTAATTTGTTGTTCAGAATAGTGATTACTGAGTCAAACCGAGTTAAGTTCGAAGAATTTGTTTGTTGTTTCGTTCAAGCTAAGTTCAAGTTATGTTCCAAGCTGCATGAAAAGAAAAGTCGAACCTCTCACAGGATTGGCTCAGTTGGCTCAATTGTCGCAACCTTAACGTAAAGCAGCACCTGAGGCTGGCTCATTTTCTTTTTCAAGTTGCATGAAAAGAAAAGACGACCTCTCTATGGGTTAAGCTATGGGAATCAAAACATTGTCAGAGTCTTTCTCTTCAACTCGATTTGAGATTTCATCTCGGTTATAGAAGTTTAACTCAAATGAGGGAACAAGGCAACTATAAATAAATTTCATATACTTCACTCATTAACTAACTCGAAAAGCTACAAGATTTAAGGGTTCTAAACTGCAAAGAAAATAACTAAGGCGATAGAAGATTAAAGTTCAGCACGTTGACCAACAGTGACAGTTTTGTAAATGATTTAACACATGCCTAGTGCATATAAACATGAAATATGCCCGTATTCATGTTGTAGCTACTGTACAAACAATGTACAATCTTTAGAGAAACCTGGAGGGCATATATTCATTTAGTCTGAGGGGATAGCTGTAGAATTCTTCAGTTCTGACATCTCCCTTGCTGTGCTGGAATGGTTTCCACCACGAAACTCCTCTATCGTTCAGCTGGTTTGCTTCTAGTGTGTTATCAAGCACAGTTCCAACAATGATCGCCACAGTTGCAGGTGATGAGAAGATTGTGTTCAAGATATCATTGAACTGCAAGCATTGTGATTGGATGTATATTAGATAGATGAAGCAAAGAAACAAGAAAATATGTTTCTAAAATGCATCTCAAAATCGGGTAAACTAATGGAAACTGATCAATATTTTCAACATTTATAACAAGTAATTACAGTAAAAGGCCACTACCAACGAATTAGTTATATTGTAAAATTATGAGATTCACATAGTAGATAACCTGCACCATCTTAACATAAGCTTGTAAATGTTATGTTGGCGTCTTTACTGTCAGAATTTAGTTATATTGCTTTTCATTATATCCTTCAGAGCATTATTCCATACATTAGCTTCTAATTGACTAGACTGACAAAAAATATGGAGAAGAAAACACTCGAGTACATAACTTACCCATCCAGCATTTGTTCTAACTGGTCCATGACCGTCGTAACTTGTGTTCATCGCAAAGTATTGAGCAATAGATAGCCCAAGGAATAGAGAGACACCCAAAACATAGATGTTTCTCATGGAATTATTATTTGCAAACTGAATCAATGTGATACCAGAAGCAGCTGCATCAAGGGGGTAAGAAGGGGAAGGAGATTCCCATTAAAAGAAAATAGGTATCAGACATAAAAACCTATCATGACTACAGACTACAGAATCACTCACCAACAATACCCAATAAAATGCAGTATATGGCAGCAAATATTGGCAATGGAATAGAGGCAAAAAATGCGCCAAATTTCCCTGAAAGATGTAATGTCAAACAAGTATGAACATGATAAATATAGGGTAAAGTTTTTTATCCAATTAATAAGAAGGTACAAAAACAAACCAAATATGGAGAAAAATATCATGAAACCAGTTGAAATCTGCACCACCCTTCTGCTTCCTATAAGTGTAAGTCCCAGAAGGCCAACATTTTCACTGCATTATCATTCGGATGAGAGACGAGACAGTGAAACAAGTTTCTAAAATATGGAACTGTCTATCGGTTATGGCTTTCTACAGTTCCTAACTACTCTACATAGAATGAAACTTCTCTTTAAAAAAGCTAGGATTCCTTACACGGATGCAGTAGTACCAACAACAGAACCGAAAAGCCCTTCAAGCAGCATACCAACACCCTGCATTTAGAAGCAAGATGACTAAGTTATCATCACCATTCAGGACTACATTTTATATTTTTGAGAAATCATTGATGAGTAAGTTCCAAAAACAGCAATCTAGGAAAGGACCTGTAAGCCTATACTTCTGCTGAGTACATGCGCCGGAGGGAATGTGGCACCAGAAAGCCGAGCTGCAGCAAAAAAAGTTCCAGTTGACTGCATTGAAAGTCAAAGAAAATTTAGGAAAGTTTCATTAGCAGCTGATTTCTCCGTGTCACTGAGAAAATGTACAGATAAGCAGATTCAAAATTCAGATTCTATACAAGGTAAATGAAAATAAAGAATGTTTTGAGTCTAGCTAAGACACAGCAAAGTATATGCAGCTTGAAGCAGACTAAAGTTTCAAATTGAATTGAGTGAAAAATCGAACTTATAAAATAAAAATACCAAGTACAATTAAAATCTTCTAAGGTAGTGATTAAACCTCTGCAGACGAAACAAGAGCAGCACCTATCGTCCCAAACACATGGCTAGCCCTGAATATCGGTGTACCCCACTGAAACGGATATGGAATTTTAATCCTAGAAACAATAACATGTAATAAAGAGTCATAAAATGGAGGACTTCTAGGAAATCAATTTTATCGCAAGCAAATAAGCACAGCTGTACATCATAACCATACCAAGGTGCAGATGGTATTAGGTTTGATCCATCTGACCGGCAACTCTGTTTAGTTGCAGTCTTAACATTGTTGTAGGCACCAGCCGCAGTAAGGATAACAGCAAAAACCCAAATAATCCCGATGCAAAAAAGCAAAGCAAACCTCTCGAGTATAAGATTGGCCCTAGAATGAATGCGCTTCAGGTACTGCAGCAAACAAGTATTCTTGTAAAATTTTAATAAAGAATGTTAGTATAAGAAACTACACTCAGTAATTTATATTACCTGTTGGGATATAACCAGAAGAATGAGCATGGGCAGGCCAATTTCCACACAGTTACCAAGCTGTGTCATAAGTTAATTGCATCAAATAACAGTTTGTATCAGTATATTATCAGTCCCAACCATGCACGAAAGCATTCAAAGAGAATTACCAATGGGAATCCTCTTGCAAACAGACCAAGACCAACGAGACAAACCACTGGCACCACAACTATGGGACTAAAGAATCTAGAGAGAAAGAGGTTAAAGAGAAAACTATTAGAAAAATAGGTGTTGAAAACTTGATAATTTACTGATCACACATCTAAAGCCATAACTGACAACCAGGAAAGAAGCTGCAAGCAATAAATAAGATAGGTCTTATGAATTGATATTCAAAAATACATTCACCATTACCTTGTCAGCTCCCCCCACACCCTGCCATACCCAAGGATGATGTTAACAAAGGAAGAAACAATTAGTGATCCTTGAATGGTTCTCATACCATGGACAAACCTCTGCAATTAAGCACCCAGATCATAGTATCATAAAGTAATATGGGCCAAGAATGTCCAAGGGGATACAGGAAGAGTAAACAAACAAGAAGCAAATCTATTGAGCACTATACACCAATTTAGTTATATATGAAATATACTATGTTAAAGCACCAAGGATGCTGCAGCTTACAACATATATTAAGTAACAATGTAAATTGAGCAGATATAATCAGAAACAGCAAAAATAGCTGAGACAATTAAAACAATTTCTCAAAGGGGGATGGGAGAAAAAATATTTAAAATTTAATTTGGGGAGGGAAAAAAGTGTGTTATGCAAAGCAGGCATATTGACATCAAGAAGTGAATATATTTATGACATTAGTAAATAGAAGTCTGTAACTTATAAAACCTAATGACAAAATTTATAATTACATCTACCTACTAAATGATGAATAATACCAACTTAATTACAATGCAAAGAACATTATAATTTCATGAGTTCTTATTACTTTTGCTTATATCTTACTGAAGTTTACATACATCATGCTCAGATGGGAAGTCCTCATCATTATAATCGTTTACGATAGACAACAACGGTAAGATGTATGCAAAAGAAGCACCCATCACTGTGGGAAGCCTTGAGCCAATAAGCGTTTGAAGCAGAGTATTAATGCCAGACATAAACAGCAACACTTGGATAACCCGGGCTTTATCACCCTGTTCATAGCAAACAGAGGTTGAAATATAAAAGGGCATCAATCTCATCAAAGATTTATTGTAATAAAACTATCAATACTGGTCATAAAACATACATGATTCCCACCCATCCGAGGCACGATAGTACTTGCAATTAAGACTGTAGTTCCAAGATTCACAATGTAGTGTTGGAAGGCCAGTAAAACCGCTTGAGCTGTTAAAAAAGTTGATTCCGTGAGATTAGTTGCAAAGGATCTCAATCCTAAGCTAAAGCCAATTATTCAGATAATAAAAACAAACAACCGATTTATCCTAGCTAAGCTGAAAAAAGTATTAACAAAAAGGACTGACAGGACTAAATGAGATTAAAAGAGAATCATAACAAATGATACAAGCGTCCTATAAAGATTTCGCTGGAAAGAACCCATAATGAAAACATATGCAAAAGTAACTTAAAACTTATAAACAAAAAAAAAAAATTCTTAAAGAGATCGTTAGATCTTCTAACTTCACTATCCAAGTACAAACAAGCAAAAGAAAAGAAAATACTAGTTACAAGAACAAAAAAGCAAGCAACTTTAACATAAAGTCTTCAACTTTAGTCAGCTTTCTTATTAAACTAAACTGCAAATAATAGACCACAGAACCAAAATAAAAAATGAGAAACTGACGCCAAGAAGGGTTGGAGTTGATGCAATATTGAAGCTGATGCAGTTGCTCAGCAGGAGTCCATGTAGGCCCCTTTGACAGCGCAATATTCGGTCGTGTAGCCGACGATACGACCACTTGCGGTGGCGGTGGGTGCTGATGATTCACTGTTTCTCCCATATTTTTCTTTCCCTTTCTTTTTGCTTCAGTTAATACCCTTTTTTGCTGTCCCTTTAATCTTCTTTTAGTTCTTCTTCACTGGAAACAGATAGCCAATAGCTTTCTCAGACTCTTAACCAAAAAAAATCAATAAACGTAGTTTGAAGTTTCCAAGTATTCTTTCTGTTCTCTTCCCAATACTGACAATAAATCACCGACGCAAAAGAAAAACAGAAACAATTAAAGAAAGTAGAAAGTACCTTTTGTTTTGTTCCGATAATGGAAAATATTGTTTTAAAAAGAAAATTTTGAAATACAGAAAAGAGAGAAGGGGAGTAGAAAAGGGATAAAAGTTCAGCAAAAGAGAGTGGGTAGTTCGGATTACGTTGAGTTTAACTAAGGAATGTGTGAAATGGGCAGCGCGGAGCTCTCGGGTCTTCTTCACCCTTTTCTTACATTCCATCGACCATGATCTTTTAAATGTGCTTTTTTTTTTTTTTTTAATTTGAATTCGATTTATTAAAATATTTAAATAATTTAAATTTAATTTATATTATGGAAATAAAATAATTAAATATTAAAAAATAAATACCAATTTTACTTAATATTTAAATAATTTAAATTTAAAATCGATTTAAAAATAAACAAACTAATTTTAAATAATTATCGAAGAATTAAATTCGAATAATCCAGACATGCCTTATCTGATATATCCTTTAATTTCTTCGCTTATCTGCAAGAGGAAGAATCGACACGACAGCACACCTTAACAAGGTTCGGAAATGTTCTTGTATCTAAACCGATCGGTACGGGTAAAGTTGTGTCAAATCAAAGCTTTTTCATCATCATGGAATCGAAAATCAATGAGACTAAGAGACCAAGCACCGACTAACAGATCAAATCACCTCGCCCACTGATGCCAAGCTTTTTTAACTTTTTCAATAATTGCATGATGATCCTTCATTTAGGCCGTAAAACTCTGATTACGGGTGTTGTCATTCACCGCATTATCAACATCTAATCCTGAAATTACATGGTGTTTTCTTACCTTGATCAATAAATAAACCATGAATGGGATGGGATTGGTTTGTAAATTTCGAAGATAGAGAGAGGCAGATTTGGCAGATCAGGGAGCAAAAAGAAGATAGAAGAGCTACCTATAAGCGAAAGATTTAAGATTTTGTGGTAGCCACGTGAAGGCCATGCAATGCGTGGGGACAATGATCTCAAACATTAAATAATCTTTTTCGGTTACGTTTTGTTTTTATTTTGTTTTGGTAAGCCTCAATTAATGAATTAATTAATCTCTCTCCGTAGTTAGCAGGACCTTAGTATAGAGAGGTAGCCTGGCCGACCTCGTTAATTTACAAGTTGGTCTGCCTCCATGCAAGATGCATACATATAGTCTAGACTATGTACTATAAAATCACAGTAATATTTCTATAGTATAAATATAAAAAAAATTATATTAAATTTTAAATTAACATGTCAAAACAATTTTTTTTAACTTTTATTGTTTTTGTAAATAAATTTTAGTTAATATATTTTCATATCACTTATTTATATTATTTTTGTATTGTATATAATATTATTAATCTAGCTATCTTCGTAGCAATGCCAGACTCTATAAAACGTTATGGAAGATCATATGAAACTGAAAATCCTACATTTGTCAACCGTGAGGGGCTAGGCTTGGTCAGTTAACATTGGCTATGAATCTCAAGTGCCGAACCCAGGAGATTGGTTTCAGCTTTTAAACTCTGGCATTCATTAAAGATGCTACTTTTGACCTTTTTTCCATGTATGCTCGTTTAAGTTAGAAAACATTATTTATGCTACGTTGAGTTTTCTGGCATTTGCATAATAGCACTCTAATCAAACTACACGTCAGTGCTGTTACATGCCAGATGTGTGGCTTCTGATATATAAGCAGACGGTTAAATCTTACCATAATCTTACTGATATATAGATATAGCTGACTTAATCAGCATTAAGAGTATTGACCACTTGCCCAATGAACAGAACAACTCCAGTCACATCTTCTCTGATTAGGAACAGGAAAGGATGGTCAGCCACAAAGTCTATGGGGACAGTATAACACAAGAATTTAAGTTGCAATCCAGTAGCAGCAGCAGCTTCTGTCCCTTCCTCATTGACTTCTATGAAAGACTTCTGTAATACATTTGAAACATATAGGTTCCGACCCACAGGCGAATCCACCATCTCCGCCAAGCCTCCTTCACTAGAGAAAGGCAATACAAGTCCTAATCTCTTCAGAACGTCAGAAGCTTCAAATCCAAATGAAATCTTGAATCTTGGAATCCTATATTCACCAACTTCAACTGGTTCATATGGAAGGTGGCATTCTAAGAAACCAGATTCGGAACTCATTTTCTCTACCAAAGCAGGCAAACCATCTTTTGCATCTGGAAGAAAAAAATACGTGGAGAATCGACGCTTATCTGCACCTTGTTTATATGGAAGCCTTAAGACTTTGAAACAGTCAAAGGCACGAACAGCTTGGTCCTTTTTGCTGGTCATAAAAGGCACCTTAACAGAGCAGCCATTTATAAGGTGGAAGTCATAGTCTTTTGTTTTTGATGCATTGAATTTTTCACTTCAAGCTCCTTTGAAGTAAAGGGCATTAGCAAATATAAGCCTGGTTGAAGCATCAACTAACCCTGGAGAAAGAACTTGTTTAATAAGACCATTGGTCTCATTTTCTGCCCACAAATTCACTTCACCAGCCACTTGGACAGCCTTCAAAGAAACCAACAACATGACAATGAAGAAACCTCTTAGCACTTATCAATAAATATATCATTAAGTACTTTCTATACATCAATGGCACTGGAATAGTTCTATATTGCTTTCCATAAATGGGTTATACTTAATTATCTTCAGTTACAAGGAGCGTCTGATAAGTGTAAGATTGAGGAAACATTTCGATTTTCACTAAGCTCCATAGATTTGAAACTTGATAGTTAGGAAATAATCAAGATAAGAATAAGATCATAGGTTTTAAAAATAGATAAAAACTATTAACCAACAAAGATTACAGAGAAAGCAAATAACTAAAATACCTGGGTTTGGAAATCAACTTGATTCGAAGCAGCCTTGTAGACATTATCCACAATCCCTTTGAAAGAAGGCTTTAAAGGGAGAGACTTGTCGATCCAAACTCTGTTAGAAAATGACAAGCGGGGCCCACCCAAGGGGCTGCCGTCGGCGTAGACCGCGGAAATGACCTCGGAAGAGAAGAAGCTAAGGAGGTCGTTGGACTTTGACTTGAGGAAATGGAGGAGCTCGTCGAGGGTGGAGCCATTTGAGCCAGCAGCGATCACACTCAGCACCACCTGTATAGACAACGGCGAGAACACCATATTCGAGCCCTCGGCTTTCGTTTGAACAATTTCCTTGGTGAGACTCAAAGCAGCGTCAGTCTGGCTACTGATCATTGGACGGAAATCCATAGTTTTGGCAGCAATTCGAACTCTAAACAAGAAGAGCAGCTTCGCTTCGACAAGCTCAGACTTCGGGGCTCCGGGGACATAAAGTTGTGGATCTTTCCATCAAATTAATATGACAGTTGCTGCTTTGCCACGTAGCCTAGGAGATTCCAGGGTAGGTAGCGTTGGATTAAAATCCCATTTCTTTATCTGGATATAAGGCCGGTCTAGCCATTTTCAGTTCCCACATCGGGCACCATTTTGAGGTTAACATGGCCCATTTCTCGTCTCACATTGGAAGATCTGATTGGTTTGGTAGCTCGAACTGTCTTTGTAACAGAATGGGCTGGGTGTGGCTGATTCTAATCTAAAGAGCCGACAACACCGCTCGATCTCTCTGAATGATCAATGAAGAGAGAGAATGAAAAACAAGTAGTTGTATGTATTTTGGTGATTCTGGTTCGAATGTGACATCAACATGTCCTTGAACTTTATTATTCTGCCATATCCAAAACATGGGATCAATGGCTTTGAGCCTATGCTTTCAGAACCCACAAGAGACAAAAACAGGAGGTTCTACTTCTGTCAGATTGATTCCCCAATTCCTTGGGTGAGGAAGTGTACTCAACCTGTTCAGAACCGCTAACTAGGCTGTGAACGTATGCTTTGGAAGGGAGAATTGGTTACAAACAAGGACCATTTACCATCTTTATACAAAGAAGCAACTGATTTATTCTCAGGAATAGGAATTTACTGCATAATGCCTCTGCCATGCTTAAGAACGTCGGTATACCTAAAGGTAGCTAATCATCATGCCAAAAGAGATTAGCCTCACCATTTAATGATTCCGATGCCAATGACATACCGACAAGAGAGGGTAGGAGGAAGTTAAAATCTGAATAATAAAATGGATTGGAGTTCAGCTCTCCATGCTAGACTGCCTTCATTTTTTTAACTTCGTTTAACTAAGGACAAAGGCAACTTGCCAGAAACTCCTGTTTCATGAAAGGCAATCAGCATTTTTGTTCTCGTATTCGGCTTCCCTGGAGGAATCTGCCATTGAGACCTTGACAGTGGACATGTCCCTTTCAACAGACTTCCATCTTAAAAT
The DNA here is from genome assembly GCA_033439115.1 of Firmiana major. Classification (NCBI taxonomy): domain Eukaryota; kingdom Viridiplantae; phylum Streptophyta; class Magnoliopsida; order Malvales; family Malvaceae; genus Firmiana; species Firmiana major. Next base: position 50,590,406 of record CM065909.1, read on the forward strand.
TTCTATTAATTTTAGCATATTGGGAGGAATTTGTTTAGCTGTTGGTTTTCATAGATCAGCAAAGAAAATGCCATTGCCAATTGTCATGTGAAAACTACAAAAGCTAACTCTTCAAAATTAATTTACTTTGTTCAAGGAAAATTGCTTGCAGAGATTAACAGTTGGCTGGAATTCTTTTCCATTGGAGGTGGTGGGTGGGGGGCTGGAGCACTTTGAACAACTGAACATTATATAATTTTTTTTTCAAAATAGCAGAAGCCACAATGAAACATGTCGGCAATTCATTGATTGAATTCTTTAAAATGCCTCAAGAAGTTGGTTATACCACATTGCAATTGTCAACCTAAAGCAGGTTTTTTTAATGAGTATCATGAAACTGCATATGGCTTTGAACAATGAATGTTGGTCGTTATATTATTATCATAGTCATCATGTCGAACATTATCTTAATAATGCGGGGCAGAATCATAACAATATCAAATATATATGTCCAACGTCATACCATGTTCTTAGCTTGCTAGTTTGCTTATTCCAAATCAATCTGTTGGAAACATCTATCCTGGTCAAATAAAATTCAAGACTTATATTTGTTGAAATTTGTGAAGTCTGATAGAGTTTAATTCATATGAAAATTACGCAAAACTAGTATGCTCATTAATCAGTATATAGACTTGGTAATATCCCATTACTTTAAGTTGCTTTAACTTTATTATACTATAAATATGTAATCTTTTTTCTTGTATAATATTCAAGAAAATTAATAAGAAAAACCTAATATAACTATTGACATAAATAAATTGTTGAACCACATAAATCTTGTCATCTGTGTACATAATTGTTTTTCTCCCTTGTTTATTTGTCAGACTCAGTTTTAACTGTATTTGCTAGCTATAACCATAGACCAGATTCGTTGTTCCTCTGCCATGAATCTGCTTGAATTAGGTATTTTCATAAAAACATCACATATGATGCAAGTGCTTTGAATTTCCCTGGCATTGAATGCACTTTGTGTGGAGAAAGAATATGATTGAGCCAAAAAAATTATAGCAACTTATTAAAGCCAACATGCATAGATATATTCAATGGAATGCAGTAATGGTCTAAATTTTTTAAGAGACCCCATTATTGCAGGCAGCTCCTAATGTTTTGTAATTCATTACTATGAAAAACAAAGATGCCTGACAGATTAATAGCAGTTAATGTCTGCATCAACGTTCAAATCCTGCAAAACAATATTGACCGCCATCGAATTAATTACTGCTTATCTGTTGAATTCTTTGGCATCATGACGAGAGCAAAGGCTTTTGATGCCCTGAATTGGGGCAATGGCACTGTTTTCAGTCGCGGATTAAGTCATAAACAGGACTAATTATTGGAGGATTTTGAGAAAAACAAATAAACTGCATTTGTAAACAAGCATGCGAAAATTTTAGATTCCACAACTACTCGTTAAAAAGTCATCAAGTCAAAAATCAAAGGTCAATATATTGAAGAGAGTAGGTTGTCGAGAGAGATGTGGCAGAAGAAACACAAAAGTTAGTCCAAAAAGATGTTCAAAACTTCTGAATTGCCATATGATTGCTTGTTTTTTAATTCTTGTCAGCCTTTAGCTTCATATCGTCATTCTCTATATAATATTCAAACGAGTTCAAATTGTATCCTACCACCCGATCTCTCATTAAGAGTTGAGTTCTGTTCACTCTCTTTGTGCCATAGAAGAGAGGAAGCAAGCTCTCAGCAAAATGGTAGGTTCTTTAGTTGAACTTCAGTTTGTTGTCCACTGAAGATATTGAGCTGGTCTAGCCAATTATCGACCTTATTATGAGGTCAAAATTTTCGATCTTATTAGATAGAAATATCGTTAACACATATTAAGTATAAATTTTATGTCAATAAATGTAAATACATGAAAACAAATGTAACAGTGTTGATAGGCATAAAATTTTCCGAGGATAAAGCAGCCGTTTTGCCACCACCCTTGTTTCTCCCTTATCTTGGCTGATCATTTGCTATAATCGGCTAACTTTCTTTTGTTCTCACCTGACAGGGTCTCTTTGGTGATTTTTTGGCCCATGGCAAGAAAGAAACAAGACAAGGAGGAATCAGAGCTACATTTTTTGTCTTTGGTAACCATTCTTTTCCCCGGCCCCTTCAAAAGTTTTGCTTGTTTTTCAATGTCTTTGTTCTTATATGTGATTTCTTGGCAGCCATGGAAGGACTGGAGAACATGGCATTTATCGCTAATGCCGTAAGCCTGGTAACTTATTTCTACGGGTACATGAACTTCAGCTTAACAAAATCAGCAAACACGCTTACAAATCTCATGGGGACTTCATATTTACTAGCACTCTTTGGAGGATTCATCTCTGACACCTATTTGTCAAGATTCAAGACTTGTGTCTTGTTTGGGTGCTTTGAATTGCTGGTAAAGTTGATTATCATACTCATATTTAGTTTGACTTTTATAAACCATGCATCCAAACAGCAACTTGCTCGCGACATGCTCCAACATGACAAAGCTATATCACAGGATGAAGAGCAAGTCCACCAATAGAACTGATTGACTGCCATAGCATTTTCTATTGCTTCCTTGATTAGTTGTGGAGCATAATTCGTTGACTAAATTAAGAAGACACAAAAAATCATCTGTTCTTCATTACAAAATGGAAACAAATCCCAAATAACATGCTCACTAGTTCATAACACAGGAAAATACTTTAAAAAGTCATGATATTTGTCTCATCAATTTTGTACTTGTATTGCTGAACATGGTAAATAGTTGTGTAAAATACTATTTGCCTCATAATTTTTATCTCAAAAAATTATAGTTGACATATAATTATTGATTTTATTGTAATATTTTATTTTATAAATTAGTTGATTTACCTATCAGGGTAGATTTGAGATAAAATTGACAAGGCAAGTATATATTATGACTCATAATATGATCAGATCAAAATATTTTTGGAAGAATTTCTTTGTGATCATAAGATTTTTTTAGATATCAAGTAAACATTAAGGTCATAATAAATATAGAATAAGATAATAATTAATTAAATTTTCTGAACTCAGATATTTTATTATTCATTTTCAATCTTAATTACGTCTACGAAATTTATTGAAGAAAAAAATCCAAGTAGATGAAAAATTAATTAGGAAATAAACCTTCCTCAGCCCCCGAAAAATAATCCTCTGGTATGGACACGGCATAAATTTGCAGGGATATGCCGTCTTAGCAATACAAGCTCACTTCCATGCACTAAGACCAACCCCATGCCAAGGTCTTGCAACAACCCAACCAACTCAATGCGAGGCTGCAGACGGCGGCCAGGCTGCAATGCTTTTCACCGGTCTATACCTCGTTGCACTTGGCACCAGTGGGGTTAAAGCAGCTTTACCATCATTGGGAGCTGACCAATTTGATGAAAAGGATCCTAAAGAATCAGCGCAATTGTCCAGTTATTTCAACTGGTTCTTGCTTAGTCTCACCGTTGGAGCAATATTTGGGGTGACTTTCGTGGTATGGATAAGCACAAATCAGGGTTGGGATTGGGCGTTTGGTGTATGTACCGTAGCAGTATTGCTTGCCATCGTGTTTGTAAGCATGGGCAAGTCATTGTACCGTAACAATGTTCCCAAAAGCAGTCCTCTCCTTCGTATCATACAGGTGTTTGTGGTGGCTATCAGAAACCGAAAGCTTCCACAACCAGATATGGAAGATGAATTACATGAGATTCATGACAAAGAAGCAGCGCAGGAAAATGAGATTCTCCCTAGAACTGATCAATTCAGGTAACCCTTTTTGATGATCTTCTTTCACACTTTCTGGAATTTAGTATATTTGTTATAACAAGTAGTAATAAATATTGCTCTTGGGTTTTACTTGTCATGTATCAGGTTTTTAGACCGAGCAGCAATTAGCCAGAACTACGGCGATGCGTCAACGACAACAAGCCCAGGACCCTGGAGGCTATGCACGGTAACACAAGTTGAAGAAACAAAGATCCTTATTCGGATGCTTCCAATTATACTCAGCACTGTTTTCATGAATACATGTTTAGCTCAACTGCAAACTTTCACCATCCAACAAAGCACAACCATGAACACTCATGTACTTGGTTTTAAGGTGCCTGGTCCCTCCATTCCGGTTATCCCCCTGGTGTTCATGTCCATTTTTCTCCCAATATATGACCGCATTTTCGTCCCAATTGCTCGAAAAATAACAGGAATCCCTACTGGAATTCGATATCTTCAAAGAATTGGGGTTGGATTGGTGCTCTCTGCCATTTCCATGGCAGTTGCTGGAATTGTAGAAACAAAACGCAAATCCGTAGCCAGGGAAAACAACATGGTAGATTCTCTTCAGCCTCTGCCAATGAGTGTTCTTTGGCTTGGATACCAATATGCTATATTTGGATTGGCTGATATGTTCACATTGGTTGGGATGCTAGAATTCTTCTACGCAGAGAGTTCAGCAGGGATGAAGTCATTGAGCACAGGCATCTCATGGTGCTCAATGGCTTTTGGTTACTTCTTAAGCACGGTGGTGGTGGACGTGGTTGACAAGGTCAGTGGTGGATGGCTGGCTAATAACAATTTGAACAGAGACAAACTTAACTATTTTTACTGGTTATTGGCAGCGTTGAGTGTGGTGAATTTTGGCATCTACTTGGTTTGTTCCTCTTGGTATAGGTATAAGAAGGTGGAAGTCAATCAACAAGAAAATTCTGATAGCAATGCCGCCAAGGGAAAGCCAATTGAAATGGTAACAGTTTAGAATTACTAGGATTAAATTTAAAGTGGGTGGTTTAATTTACAAGTTTGCACGTAGTGTAATATGAGCTCCACGAAAATGGGTATTCTAAAAGGTATATATGTTTTAATAGTGGGAATGGTAACCCGTAGGTTTAGGGTTCTTAAATATATACACATTTTCTTATAATAAAAACTTGGAAAGATACCCTTCTAAAAGACTAAAAGGGTAGAAAAGGAAGTGGCTGATGAAAATGCACGAGTTAGCACATGTTTAGATGATAATAATATTATTATTCATTTCTTCCTAGTCCTCTAAGGAAGTGCTTGAGATGGATGTTGCTTAATTTTAATTTCACATATTTAATTTTAACGAGAACATTTTATATTGATTTGAAATTTTTATTATTATTCATTGTTAAGCAATTTGTATATTTCGAGAAACTTGTAAGTGAAAATTTAATAATTTATAAATTTCAATAATAAATTAACAGTATATGTTTCGATTTTATTAGAAATATGAAAAAATTTTCATAATTCTAATTTTTTTGAATAAAAAATTATTAATTTTAATTTATTATTTATTCACTTTTAATAAAAGTGTTTTCTTGAACTTCACCTAAAGAGTTCTATTTAAATCTTTTCCAATTTAAAACCTCAATTCTAGGTTCAATAATCAACAATAAGACAAGGCCAGGAAATGGGTAATAGATTAAACGGCAAAATGATGATTGGAGGATTACAAGTTTAAGAAATGAAAGGTACAGAGCTAAGTACTAGGAGAATGCCCAAGAAAGAGTTTTAAAAGAAGATATAGAAGGCATTGGATCCAGATCCGCGGCCAATAGAATAACTCTGAAGCATCGAGTCAACAAATAAAGTGAAGAACACACATGAGAGGTAAGTGTTCATATTTGGGAATTGGGAGAGAGGGTGTCCGCCGAGGGAACAAAGAGAGGCCAGGATATTAATATTTCGTACAACTAGATGCCACTTGTTTCCTTATTTCTGTTGTTAAGATTTACTTAGGATAATGCGATGTAGTTTAATTAAATATAATATATGAAAGGCTTTGATATTGATTACTTTAATATATTAATAATATTGAATAACACTTCATCCAAATTATATGTTGCTTTGACAATTATGGTCAGGCCATTCAAGTATAATTATTAGCATAATTCTTTGTGCTTGCTCAATAATATATACCTAGAGTAAGAAATATAACACAAAGAAAAAATAACAAAATTAAATTTAATTATGCACATGTATTGTATGTTTTCTAACATAGAATATAGCTAGGGAACTTGAAACAATATCACTTGCAATGTGTAAATATGTTATTTGATGTGAAAATGAAACATTGAAAATTAGTAGAAATGGGATGTATCAGGAGATGGCAGAAAAGAAAATTGGAGCAGTCCTTGAAAAATGAGTGAGAGGGTAGGTATTGATAGAAGACTGAGAACAAGGCTGAGTAAAAGAGGTAAAAGATTGAATAAGGTTTAAGAGAGAGAAGGGTGTAGAGAGAATTTGAGAGAGTCTTTGTAATAGATTATCCAGAAAAAATCTCTTCAAAAATAATGAGAACTTTTATATGTAGGTGTATTGCAGAGTAGAAGTTAGATATTTTTAGCATTAATAATATAATAATAAGCATTAGTAGTTACAAAAAATTAATATTTTGTCTAATTAGAGTTTCAATTTTGAAGATAGTGAGTAATTCATTATTTTTTTTGAAATAAATAAGGACAAATATTGATGCTTCAAAGAAAAATTAAGAGATGAATTATTAATTATCTCCATATCTGATCTATCAAGCTAAACTCTTCGGAACATTTAATAGTAAAATTAACCCAAAAATCTTGCATGCCTATTTTGGGATTACTTTCACTTCTTTTTAATGAAGATGTTATTTTGTGAAGAAATTATTTTGAAAAAAATTGTTCTTTGAATGAGCTGTTCTAAAAAGAATTATTCTATAAATGAATTGTTTTTAAAAACAACCATCTTGTTCCCTAAACGACTTTTAGTAGAGCGACTTTATTACTTGTTTTAAGTTACTTTTATTATACAATAATTCTTAGTGACAATTTTAAAAAATAAAATCTTTGTTACAAAAATCAAATATCTACCTAATGTAACTTATTTGAGAAAAGCATTTGGTTCAACTATCATATCCTCAGCTGCCTACTTCTAAGATGCAACTTCTGAGAGTTGTATGCAGATTTGAGATTCGGATACATATCAATACTTTCATTCCCCTTTTTCCCAGATCAAGAGGTTTCATTTGTACAGAAAAAAACTTGCTCAAATATTATATCACTTGTGAAAAAAGAAAGAATATTGTGGTTATGAAAGTAATTAGAACTAGCAAACTTTTATAGCACATAGAACAATTAAGAATTATTACAAAGTGGTTATTTATTATCTGTCCAAAATAATATGTTCTTTAAAATATGTGTCTTGAATCAAGTTGGATTATAAAAATTAGCAGCTTTATTATTGATAGAGCGTCATTGTTACGAGAGAGAAAGGGAAAATTAAGCAGGGATAGGTTTGTGCTTATATATATATTCATAGGGTTTGATGTTTTGTGTCCCACCAAACACTGACCCAAAAGCAACCTTCTCTTTTGCATCCTGGAAGGAAGAAAGAGATAAGAAACCAAGCTCAGTGAACGAAATGGTAAGTGTTTCCTCATTTAAATGTCAAGATGTTCTTTAAAAACGCTCTTGAAAGCATTGTGGTTTGCAGTTAGCCTGCAGAATGCAGATCTCTCTCTTTCATGAGAGAAAATGTTGAGAATTAGCAAGCCTGAGGCCTGAGCCAGAAGTTTCTCTCTCACCTTTCTTTTGGTTAATCATTTTGCTGTTACATTGCAAACAGGAAATCAGTAGAGATGATGAACCGCAACCAAAGCAAGACAGAAGGGTTGGAGGAATTAAAGCTGTACTTTTCGTCTATGGTAATAACTATTAGCCACGACATTGCCCTAACCTTGTTTAAATATTTCTCTTTATTTCTAATCTGAGAGTATATGATGGAAGTGTAAAGAATGGTTTAATTGCTTTCTGATTGCGAGAGAGTTCATGCAGTGACGGAGGGGTTGGAGAACCTGGCGTTCATTGCTAATGCAGTGAGCCTTGTGACTTACTTCATGGGTTACATGAACTTTAGCTTGACAAAATCTGCAAACACAGTTACAAACTTCATGGGAACTTCATTCATCTTAGCACTCTTGGGAGGAATTATCGCTGATAGCTATTTGACAAGATTCACAACCTGTGTGCTGTTTGGATTCGTTGAATTGCTGGTACGTTATTCCTCATATGGATCCTCACATGAACATCTACCCATTGAATTTTATTTTTCTGCCCCTTTTTAGTTTCCTTATTTTTGCAAAAATTTGTAATTAATTGGTCACAAATTAATTTTCCACTTAAGAAACGTCAACGTTCATCTTATTCATTAAAATCGTGTTAAATTATTATATTACTAAAAAAAATTAACAATTCATCAACGAATCTTCAAGTAATAAATGATTGATTTTTTCTAATAAAATAATAATTTAATATGATTTGAATAGAAGAGATAATATCAATTTCATTCATGCAATGTTTTATCTATTAAGTTTTAACACCTTTAAAGTATAGATTACTAATAATTTCTAAGTATAGCATTTTTCTGTTAATTAGTTCATCTTAATTATGGCAACACCACTGCTCTGTGACATATATTCCTCTAGCCAGTGGCCACTTCCCAGTAGAGACAATACTTGGCAAATTTGCAGAAGCAGGAATGTGATGAAAAGAGCAAAATCTCCTACATATGAGACTTCTTTTGTTGAACTATGCTAGTGGACAGGAGTTTCATGGGGTGTTTGCATTGCATGATTAAACTAATCCTCTTTGTTCTTTAATTTTTGATCCACTAATACAAGAAAGTAATCAATTAATATACATATAAAATATAACCTTTTGAAAATGATACTGAATTTAATTAGTTTTAGACTCTGCTTGATTGATTGGTATTTTCGTTTTATACAAAAATAACTAAAAACAAATAGAAAAACCTAAAAAGTAAAAGCACTTAACAAACAGAACCTTAGTTATTTGAGATTTCCTTCTATATAATGTTTTTCATAAAAACAAAAAAATGCACAAAAACTTAACCTTGTAATTTTGCAATAAGAATTAATAATAATTTAATAGGCATCTAGATTCATTGCTTTTGTTTTTATTAATAACTAGGATAGGAAAATGGTATTTGAGTTTGAAACCTATTAATTTGGATGATTTGGTAGCTATGTTAACTGTATATCTAAATTACAATTACAATACCTGATACTAGTTTGATCGAGCTACGAAAAAGATAGGCTCACACCTAAGCCCTAAATTACTATGTTTTGTTTTGATTAAGAGGAAAGACTAACTTGAATATTTTTTATGGAGATTAAATGTAAAATGATTAATACGATGTTATTTTTAAGAGAAATATTATATACGTAGAACCGTAGATATATACATAGACATATATGTACAAACAATTGGCTTTTTTTCTTACATAAAATGTTTTTAACCTAATAAAAGAAGTCATCTTCTTTCTTTATTTTGTAAAAATATCATAAAAACATTTATGTATGTAATGTGTGTATTAATTATGTTTTTATATTATATATTATCCACATTTTAATATTTAGAAACAGTACTATGATTCATTTAAAGAAGACGTATATAGTACGAGGAGAAAGGAAGGTTATTATGATTGCATGAGAAAAGAAAACAATTGACAGAAACCAATCTTTAATATTGTTCCATGCATATTTCAACGATAATCCATGTGCAGCCAGCCCGGTTTCCACATGCTCTCTCGCAAACAATGCGAAATTCAGAATTGCATGTCACCAATCACAATTATACAATGGCTTCTTTAGAACTTTGCTTCATTATTACCTCTTCCATGAAAGTTGGCTATAATTAGATTATTCAACAATTAAAGTCATCTGATCTGACAAGACTTGCCCTGATTTTCGCAAATTTGCAGGGATATGCCCTGCTGACAGCGCAAGCACACTTCGATCAACTGAGGCCAACTACATGTACGGATGTTTCAAAACAATGTGAGGCTGCAAGCACTGGCCAAGCAGCAATTCTTTACACTGGTCTATACCTGGTGGCGCTAGGAACCAGCGGGGTTAAGGGGGCTTTGCCATTACTAGGAGCTGACCAGTTCGACCGTAAGGACCCTAAAGAGGCGGCTCAACTTTCAAGCTTCTTCAACTGGTTCGTGTTTAGCCTAACCGGTGGATCTATAGCTGGGGTAACTTTTGTTGTATGGATAAGTTCTAACGAGGGTTGGGATTGGGCGTTTGGGGTGTGCACTATCTCAGTCTTGCTTGCAATTGTGTTTGTGTGCATGGGCAAGCCCTTTTATAGGGACAACGCGCCTAAAGGAAGCCCTATAGCTCGTATTGTACAGATTATAGTGTCTGCCATCCGCAACCGAGATCTTCCATTACCAAAGAAGGAAGATGAGCTCTATGAGATTTATGACAAAGGAACAGTGGTGGTGCCTAATGAAATTCTTCAGAGAACCAATCAATTTAGGTACACAGTTTTATTTCTCATGTTTCTTTTGTCTGAATAAAAGTTGTTCTAACAAGCTCTCTCGTGAATATATTATCAAATTCACAGATTCTTGGATCGAGCAGCAGTTCATATGACCTCTTGGGGTGAATCACCATCAATGACTCCAGGACCCTGGAGGCTTAGTACAGTGACCCAAGTTGAAGAAACCAAGATTCTACTTCGCATGCTCCCAATTATACTTAGCACTATTTTCATAAATACTTGTTTGGCTCAACTCCAAACTTTCTCCATACGACAAAGCATGACCATGGATACTCATATCTTTGGTTTTAAGATCCCTGCTCCCTCTCTCCCCGTCATTCCCTTGTTGTTTAACTTCATGTTTCTTCCAATTTATGACCGTATTTTTGTTCCACTTGCCCGAAAAATAACAGGAATTCCAACCGGAATCCGATATCTTCAACGAATAGGAGTTGGATTGGTGCTCTCAACCATTTCCATGGCAGTTTCTGCAGTCATGGAAACCCGGCGTAAATCTGTGGCTGTTATAAACGACATGGTGGATTCTAACGAACCTCTGCCAATGAGTGTGTTTTGGCTTGGATTCCAATATGCTATATTTGGGTTGGCTGATATGTTCACATTGGTCGGGCTGATAGAGTTCTACCATGCGGAGAGCTCGACTAGAATGAAGGGAACAGGCATAGGCATCTCATGGTTTTCACTAGCAATTGGGTACTTCATAAGCTCACTAGTGGTGGAGGTGGTGAACAAGGCCAGCGGGGGCTGGTTGGCTTCTAACAACCTGAACAGAGACAAGTTGAACTACTTCTACTGGTTATTATCAGCGCTGAGTGCTGTTAACTTGGTTATCTATTTGGTGTGTGCCTCTTGGTACAAATACAAGAACGTGGAAATGAAGCAAGAAGAAAATTTTATTGATGGTAATGGTAAGGAGTAGGAGAAAACTTAGAGATAAGAGTTTATGATCGTCATGTTTTCAAAAATTTCCTGCTGCAATTCTGCCTATAACGGTGATTAACAAATCTGTAACGAGTACAAGTGATTTACATGAATAAAATCAATATTATTTAAGTTGATTCGTTGCTGTAGGAAAGAGGATATATATCCACCACTTGCCAATCTGTAAAATGTCATACTCACTATTCAATCCCCACTCTAATGAATGCACAGATCAAAACATGCAATCGTGAATTAAACGGTGATCCGCTGACGCTTGCTATGTTTTGATTCCAACCACAATTAAATGAAAGCTAAGAAGCGGCAGGGACAAGTTCATCTCAATGCATCAGTTTCTAATGATTGAAAGTCACGAGGTATCTACAAACAGGAAATATATGAATCACCAATCCAAACTATGATTTGAGCTCAACTTTATAAATACAAGACAATTGGAGGAAGGGAGGGAAGTAGAACAAACAAGTCGAGATCCATCTTTGCCTAAAATTAGAAGCTCGGCCTGCCTATAGTACAAGTCAACAAGAAACAGAGATCCTGATATCGCTGTTATTGTACAGTAAAGGAGGTAAAGCAAATGTTCTTTCCCCACTCCATTCTCTTTTTGTAAATATTCTTTACAGAACCAATCAAAGATGCTTTCTATATAATTGATATGCATATGTTACACCCATAAACCAAGGATGAACAAGACAGATCGTGGCACATAGCATTGATCTGTAGATTTCACCTGAAACAAAACTATCTGCCAACGCTTTCCACTACCATTTGATATCCAGCGTCAAAGCCTCAGAAGGGACAAGTATAGATGGGAACTTTGTAAAAGAAATGTTTGACAATAAATTACTCCATGAGACCGTATCTACACCAACAAAAGGTCTGACCTTCTTGATTGTTAGGGGCTTCAATTTCTCTGCTTCAACTCTTGCCATTACATCAAACCAAAGTCGTTCAACAGTTGGCTTCGTCCTCCATTCAGCCAACATACCACGAGCACTCTCATTCTTCCCAATGTTTTTTTCCAGCTCTAGCTGGAACTGAATAATGGGTGATGCTTTAGTTTTCACATTAACAGAACCTAAATATCCATTTTGATTGTTTCTATCACCTACAAAGGTACTGAGGACCTTTTGCAGCCTGGCTACCCTTGAACTTATCGAATCTATAGGGGAGGGTTGTTTCATGTAAGCACGATTGCCATAACACTTTTCAGGCAGCAGCTCAATAGTATCCTTGGATGGGAAAAGTGCTTCAATTTGGGCATCAGGGTTGTTGGTCCGGTGGGCAACAAGAGATACCGACCCTAAAACATGCACAGGATGTAATGGCATACAGATCGAACGCTGGAAAGGCCAATATCCACTGTTCTTCTCCTTGAAATCACTTTCATTCGGTAAACCAAAATTAAACGTATGGAAAAGAGAAATCTCTTGAGCTCCACTTACTTGTACAGTGATGCCTTCACCAACAATAACCCGTTTGAGATCATCATGTGATTGGTTCAGCTGATGGCCAAAGACCAAAGCTTCAGACTACTAGTAGCAGTAAATGATAAACAATGGCAATGCCCAATTAAATTAAGAAAGAGCATAATTCAATAATCAAACATTAATTAAGCTACAATAACAGGAAGAAATTTGTTCTAAATACTAAATATCCTAACATATTTATTGTGGTGAATTGTGATATGCGATTAATTAGAGATTAATAAAAAATGAACCATTTAAAACAAATTAATGAGGAAACCAAAATATAAAAGGAAAAAGAAGGAAAATTACCGGCAAGAGGAGGGAAGCTTGGTGATTGGGAGCGAGGCGTAACTCGAAGGGACCTTCCATTTTAAAGGAATCGAGTAGGGCGGAGGAATTAATTTCCTTGACAAAATCAAGGAAATCGCTGCCACTTCCTTTGGTGAACTTGTTCAAGGAAGATACTTCGTCGGGGAATTTGAAGAGTAAATGAGTCTTTCCAAATCGGATCCGAAACTCGTATCTTTTACCAGCCCCAAACCTAGCCTTGTTCACTTCTAGTTTCGAAAAGTTAAGCCCTTCCAACTCCCACTTCTGCTTCGAAGCAATCTTCTCAATTACATCCTAATCCAAAAAAAAAAAAAACACGAAGATTAATTAAAATTAAAAACTTGACTATTTCTATTACTATTCGATTTGATTTAAATATTTATTACCTGTAAGATTTGGGGGTGGTTTGATTGGAGAGGGTTGAAAGCGAAGGATAAGATCTGAGAGAGAAGGAAGAAGAGGAGAGACGAGAGGAAACGGGGGCTCGTCATCGTGGTGGTGGTGGTGGTGCTGGTGCGTAAACGGAGTTTTGTTTAGCGTGCACCGGATCGTAAAGATCAGATGAGTCACTCACTCAACTCGCTCACTTTGAACAACGTTAAGAAGATGAAATGACCCTTATGGGCTTGTGGCCCGAATCTTGGTTGCGACGATGACTTTACTCACGTGTTACGAGTGGAGGGAATTTGATGGGGTTAGTCCCAATGGACATTCGTGTGTACTTGCAAGAAGGGCATTTTAAACTGCCACGTAGATGTAATCCTCATTTACATCTATAATAAAATTATTTTTATAAAAAATAAAATAAAATTGTACGCCTTAAAATCCAAATTTCATACTTACTAAAAATAATTTTTTAAACCGTTTGTATAAATAATTTGCTTATTATTTCTCAAAAGTTAAACACGATATAGTAATAGTAAAATGGTATAAAAATAAGATAAAAAACATAAATCATATAAATTAAAATTTATAAAAATTATATATAAATCTAAAAAATTAAAAATATTTTTATATTTGATATGTTAATATAAATTTTAATACGATAATTTTCATATTTACATTATTTTATATGATATAAATACAATTTAATATAACAAGATCACAAAGTATATAATATAATTATCAAATCTAATTAGTGATAATTAATTTTGATTCGATTAAAATGCAATTACATTGGCATTTAACATGTTAAGTCAGTTTTTCATTTTTTATTAAAAAAAAAAAAAACTAACTGAGAAGGATTTGAATTTGGATGTTAAAAAATTGAGAGGACATGTGTGAATTATATCAAATTTTATTTTCTTACATATAAAATAAAGTTCTAAAATTGAAATATGCCAGCCATGAATCAACCAACACAAAGTTTTGTTGGGAGTGCATGAATTACAAACATGTTTGTTGAAACTTGAAAATCAATGACCTCCCTATCTACTTTCAACACTTCCTCTGCCAACCAATTGAGAATCTGCCGGCACAAACAGTGTTTCCAAGCTCCAGCTTCCCCTTTCTTCAACCATCAAGATAGAATACACCTGCTTCATGTCAAACAATCACGAATCTTTGCTATCAACCACCATAAGATCTCAGAACTTGGATTCTCAATTTGGTTCAGTTCATAAGGGCAGCCACTTTCCAGCATGCAATAAGAATGAGATAAGCACCAACATGAGAAAAAACATTAAAGAGATGTTCTTCAGTTTTCTTTTCTTGATTCTTCCAAATCCTTGTCAAAGTAAATTCAACAAGGTGATTACAGGAAACAAATGAATCGGTGGCCAACAGTCGGCCATCAATGAAAGAGAAACACCAATGGATAAGATGAATTGATTATCCATCCTTAACCATGTCCAGAGACATGAAAATAGAGTTGGATATTCACAGATATGAACCACCTATGTGGAAACAAGTCCATGTTTTATTCAGATGTCAAGAAACTGCTACAGCACTCTTCGCCATATGTGGATCATGTATAATATCTGAAACTTTGGATGGAGGCCAATAGCGAAATACAGATCTACCAAAAATGTTTTCGATGGGAAGTGGACCCCTGAAAAAGAAGGTAATTGGAAACAAGATGTCAGAAACGAGATTACATTCCTAAAATGAATAGGGACACCAAATTTAGACTCTGTTTGTGGTTGAAAAAACATATCACACCTACATATATTGCTTTCACAGCTTCTCCAATGCATTCTCAAACCAAATACTTATCAGTGGGAATGAGTTTTAGAATTACCAGTTATGGGAATCAAAACTGTTGTTGCGGTTATCTCCCAACACGAAAACATAACCTTCAGGTACAACCTGCAAAATCACCCAAAAAGATCATAAAATCTGTTAAACAATGCAATCGACCCAGTGACCATGTGTAACAAGAATGGCAAAGAACCAGAGAAACAAATAGATACCAATAATGTGCAATATACAAATGAATAAACAACAATAGTCAGAATTAAGATGCTAACCACCGGCTCCATTTCATAAGCTAATGGCTCTAGAACAAAATCTTCATCTCGAGGAATACCATTTATTAACAGTTTTCCATCAAGAACCTACCACAAATTCAACATGAACAATTAGAAATGGAGAACAAATTATACCTTTTAGAGACAGCGGACAAATGGGAAATTGAAATAAAAGAAGAAACATGAAGATGTTAATTAGATTGAATTACATAATCTTAAAAGCTTACTTCAACACAGTCCCCAGCCTTCGCAACTATCCTTTTGATAAAAACATCGCCTGAACTATACCCAACTTCCTACATATCGAAATAAAATCATCAGCAACTATAAATTGATGCAAATCATTAAGCAAAGAAATCAAAGCTTGAAAGCAAACTTTAACACCTACCTGCAAGATAGGAGGAGCCCTGAATATAACAATATCAGAAACTTCAGGCTCTCTAAAGAAATATGAAACCTGTTGATATCAGGAAAAGAAACAGAATTAACTATACAATCTCAATTTTGAGATTGTACAATCTATGAAGGTGATTCAGGAAAAGAAAATTTACCTTCTCAGCCAAAATGCGGTCGCCAACATCCAGAGTAGGGTACATAGAAGTCGACGGAATTGATCTTGGCTCAGCTAAAAACGACCGGAAAAGTATACTAACAGTTACAGCAGTGAAAGCAGCCTTGGCATCTTCGGAGCAAACATTTAACAGCCTCGAAATCCAACTGCTTTTGACAAACGCTTTGTGATCCAACTCCAAGCTCAAACTTTGGTCATCGTTTCTTGTTCCTCCTCTATCTACCTCGCTACTCTCCAGTCCGACAGAAGCCGGTTCATTACACGACAGCCACTTCGATCCCTGCAAGTAAGGGATAACCGAAGCGGTTTTAAAAGGCAAAAGTCCCAAACTGGTAGCCGAGGAACAAGAATCGTAAGCCGTTGACTTCATTAGCGAGATCAAACCAACGATAATCGGGTTATTGTTACCGTCTTTAAGGATCTCTGAGGCGAGGGTCGAATACATGTTCGACCGCGGGCGGCGAAGATCGGCGGCGGAGGCAGGGTAGGTACGGGGAGGGGAAGGGTCGATTTCGGATTTTTTGTTGCGGGAAAGGAAACGAGAACGGAGCCAGCATTCGTGGACGGACCGGGAGGAGCAAGACCCGAGTCTAAAGCCGGCGGTGGAGGCTAGGTTCTGGGCAACGTAGCCCGAGTAAGTGATGGTAACGCGGATAGCCATGTTGATGAATTGAACAAGGTAGAGTAAGATTGGATACAGACTGGGTTCGGAAACTAAAAGGGTTGATCTAAGAAAGCCTAAAAGCAAATGAAAGCCATTTTCGAGTTCGCGATCAGTGAAGGAGAGACGAAAGCGATGAATTGGAAAGTTGGGCTAGGCCAGGGGAAGTGAAAGGGAAGCGATTTTGAAACTGGGTAGCGAAGTGGAATGCGTTTCCGGAAGAAAGGGTGAAGAGTTCTGAGCTTCGTTGGCTCTTCGGAGAAGAGAACCAGGCTCAGGGGCCAGGGAAGGGATTTTGGATTTCGAGGATTATCGGGAGGCTGAAATTCAACAACGGCGCAAACGAGAAGGGTGTGGGGTTTATAGGAGACGGCGGCTATTTTACGATGTAATAGTGGACTTGTTTGTTTCCATATTTACGAAATTGCCCGAGTGTATAACTACATATATATTATTAGGTTGAAACTTGAAAGAAGATTTGAGGTTTTGACTTTTTAGTGAAAAATACAGAGGATTATTTTTTTAAGCTGTACATTAAATAAAAAATTATAATTTATAATCAAAATATTATATGCATATAATTTTAATCATAGTTTAACTCAATTAATTAAAATAATAAATAATTAAATTTAACAATTAAATTCAATTCTATACACAATATGACTTATTAAATGTAACAAACTCATTAATAATAAATAAAATCACTAAATGTTCAAAAAATATAAGAAAAATATAATTTTGAAACACATATATAAATATATGCTCAGAAAAATTTAGATAAGTTTAAACTTCAAATAAGCCCAACAAAAGGTTTAGACCTAAAAAGATTCAGAAAAAAAAAAAGATAGTTGAGTTTTGTACTAAAACGGGTAAAATGAAATGTGATTACTATTTTGATAATTTACGTAAAATATAAAAAAATAAATTATTATATAAAATTGTGTATATTATATAAAAAATAAAAATTTTATGTCAAAATTTATATTGATATGTAAAAAATAATTTTTATTTACTTTTATCATGTTTATTTATAATTTTCATTATATTTTAATCTAAAACACTATAATATATTTTATTCATATCTTTTTTTATTGTGTCTAAATTTATTATATCTAATTTGCTTTTCTAATATAAGTAAAAAATATTAAGTATCCAAACAAGCTCTTCCAACTACTCATTCCCTCGAGTTTCTCTCGTCTTTTTTTTTTTTTTTTCCTCAATCCCTTTTTCTGTGCTTAACTTTAATTATTTAAATTGCAATTTGAACATCAAAATATATTTTAAAAATCAATTATAGCATTTGTTATCTTTTTTTATTTACAAATCAGATCGTAGGTCCATCTAATATGAGAAAACATCAACAAGTACAAGGACAATAATATTTTGTGCTATCAACTATACATTGCCAATATTATTCATTAAGTTAAAATTATTTTGCTTACTGAATTTAAAAAAAATCATTGAAAAAAAAAAGCAAGAAAATATTCAAAAATAATTTAAGAAAAAAAAGGAAACAAAACAAAGAAATTATTTGGCTGTGATTCCTCTGATGTTCATTGTGGAGATTTATGGCAAGATGGAGGGTACTTTCGAGTTTTAACACCCACTCTCTTCCCCTCACTGTGGTTGACATTGACTACCAAGTGTGGTTTTTTTTTTCAAACTCTTTTGGTGACGAAGACAAAACAGCAACGTTGCTTCGTGCTATTTTCGTTCTTCGAACATGGTCCAACTACTATGGAAGAGATCCTTTTGCGGCAGCAATCGGGTCAGTGACGTAAGCGCATACATCAGCTCCTAAATGTCAACCAATTAGACGTGGGGTTTAACGATAACAAAATTATAATTAAGGAATCATTTGCTTCGGTTTATCAATAACTTGAGCTTTTAAGTGAGGCAAAGTTTGACCACAGGATGACAAATCTAACTTCCAAGTAAAATTAATAAATTGTCGTATATTTTGTTTTCAATATATTTTATGGGATATTTCTTATTGTATTAATTGTTTCGTAAAACTAAAAAATTTTAATAGTTTTAAATTATTTTTCTAATCTTCATTTAGTTTCTTAATTTCTCAAGTGATATATCATCTACATTTGTTCTTTTATTTTCTTAATTACTTGATATAATTAATAACATCCATCTAATTAAAAACATTTATAAAAAATGCTTTCATTTAATGTATTAAAAAAATCATTTAAAAATAAGATTTAGAACTGCAATGGTCGATTTTCAATATTTTGATATTTAAAGTAATTTAATGTGATCTATTAGGTTTTTGATATTAATAAGTTAAAAAAGTGGTTTGTTCCATTGATGCAATTGCTTTTCAATGTTAAAATTAATCATTAAATCGAATGAATGAATTAATTTTTGTAAAAACATGTTATTTATAATATTAATATATTAAGCAAATTGATATGTTTATGTCAATTCAAATTATTTTTGATTACTCACTTCAATTTTTTTCTTTTATAAATCATGTATTGTTCTTTATTTTCGATTGATTATGAGATTAATTTTTATTTACATTTTGAATAACATTAATTTAAAAAAATTTAATTTGATAAGAATTTGAATACGAGATTTTCATGTTATGAATTGATTAGTATGACAATTTTTATGCAAAACCTAGCGATAGGCTTGACTGGAATATTGTAAATGCCTAAATGGAGATGGAATAAGTAAGTATTTATGTAGATTATGATTTATCATTTATGACAGGAAATCTTCAATACATTATCCAAAATAGTGTGTAAGAGACAAAAAGTTAGCATCTTTGAATCTGTATTTTATCCATGTTCCAGTTCAGATTCATCCCATTTTTTGCATGTCAAAACAGAAATAAATACTCCACGTGTGTTATGCGACCACAATAACCACTCCATGAACATAGCTTGTAAAGACGTAAATGAGTCAAATTAATTGTAAACTTTTTAAATTAAATTTAATAATAATTTTTTGACTTCAATTTATTTATTTTTAAGTTAAATTCAAATTTAAATTATTCGAGTAATAAATCAATTCGAGTTTGAGTTTTTAAATATTCGATTTAAATAATTTGCTAAACTCATCAAGTTTTTTTAAATATAATTTTTTAATTTTATTATTAATTTATTATTTTATTTTTATAATTAAAAATAATAAATTAAATTTAAATTTATCGAGTTAAATTTAAGCTATTTAAATATTTTATCAAATTAATTTTAAATTTTAAAATTAAATTTTACCTAATTTAAAACAAACTTTAATTCTTGAATTCTCGAATGAGCGATATGACGTTATCTGGATTGGTTGTGACCCAAGGGCGGCGTTGTGGGCTAACTAGTCGTCCGATGGTAATCGTTCCTTCATGTTTCTTATCTGAATTCCGACCCAAAATGGAAAATAAGGTCCAAGGAAAGGAAGTTAACATTTAATCGTGCAGACCTAGGCAGGACTGAAACTTCAAGCCGTCACTCATTCGCAACATGTGAACATGGAAATTACATGGTCGTAGGTAGTATTCGGATTAAATATTACTACCATTTGGAGGAAACTCGACACGTTTGGTTTTGGTTGATAGGCAGACGTTTCTTCGAGTTTGAGAGTATTATATTATTTTTTATTTTGAAAAAAGAAAAGTTAGAAATATATTGTCAAAATTATTTTTAATATCATTTTCGAAGATGGAAACGTAAACGTTGGTTTGAAACTGTCAATGTGCTCAAGACTTTTAGTTAGAAAAACAATAGAAAGACTTCATAATTATTATTTTGAGATGTGTTTCGACAATTACACTGTCAATGTGCGCAAGACTTTTTGTTTTAAAAAAATGTAAGAAGTGTTTAGAAAATGAATTAGTTTAAAAAAAAAAAATAAGAGGGCAAGAAATGAGAGAATAGAAGAAAATAATGCTAAAGAGAAATTGTTTTTAGAAGAAATTAAGAAAGTATTAAAGTCGATAAATTTGGTATGAATGATTAAAATTTAAATATTAAATGTAAAATATCTGAAGTAGGATTTTCGTATTATATCGTTAATAATTTATTCATAAATTTAAAAAAATTTGTAAATAAAAGTTCAATAATTTTTATACTTTTTATTAACAAAAAGTTGGAGATAATGTGTTTCTCTTGCATTTTTTTTAGTACTTTGACTAATTTGGCTGGCGAATACAACTTGTTTATGTTTTAAAAATATTATAATACATGAATTTATTGTGTGATATTAGATTACTGATATAACCTTGAACTTTATATAACCTTAACAATTATAATTTTAAATATCAATAGTTCTTAGAAACTCAAGTTTGTAAATATGAAATCATTTATGGATAGAAATCCCCATAATAATAATAAAAAAAAAAAGAAACCAAAACATCGTGTATATGATGACAGTAAGAAATTTGCAAATCTTTGGAATATGATGATGGTTAATAAGGTAAATCTGCGCATGCTAACCATACACATAATTAAGCATGCTGTCTTGTTTATATAATTGGTAGTACTAATTTTATCGTAAGATTTTGAGGATGGTTTTTCTTTTTTATGAAAGATTAAGGATGAAAATTTCATTTCGGCTACCTTGGTGAGCAAATTTTTTTTTAAAAAAAATCCAGAGCCACACGAGATGGTGGCACGTGGAAATGTCGGTAAATCCGACAGTTCTCATTGAGTGTGTATTCCCGTTTCGTTTCTAAAGTTATCGACACTCGAACATCAATGGCTGTAGGAGCATTTTCAGAACATAATCTTTACCCCTTTCCCACGCGCTGTTCAAAACATTTATTTCTGGTTAAAGAGGATTAAATTTAATATTAAATTTAAATTTGATTTAAATAAAAAATTTTAAATTTAAATTTTAATTTGAATTTGATTAAATTTAATTTTTAAAATTTAAATTTGATTTTATAAAATATTTAAATAATTTGAATTCGTTTTGTTAAGTTCAATTAATTATTTTTAATTATATATTATAAAATTAAAATAATAAAATATTTAAAAATATATTAAAAATGTTTAATAAAACACAGTAGCTGTTTCAATCAAAAATTAAATTTTAATCTTGATTAAATTTATTATTTAAATAATTTAAAATTTAATTTAAAAATAAATAAATCAAAATTAAATAGCACACCATAATAAATTATAATACTTCCGACAAGGTTCATGGCAAAGATTCAGACAAGAGAATTACTTCAATTAGTTAACAGGAACGCGCCCGACATCGCGTGAATCATTCCTGACCCACGGCGAACGTAAAATCTGGGAATGGGACCATGGACCCCATCAGAAACATCGAAAACACTTCTCATCAACTCTGGGATTGTTTGATAATCGACTGACTGACCCTCAAATTGTTGTATCTCAATAATGCGCTCCAATACTCTCTCCCGCACACAATAACTACCCATCGTTACTGTATGTATAAACGCGAGTACGCGATTCTGGATTTTCTCATGTTACTTACCCTCAGCCCACCAATCAAAATCATACCCGTCAGCATCACACCTGATTTAAATTTTAAAATAAGAAAATTAAAATACTGCATCATTGCCGTTAAATTAGTTTTGATTTTGTTGATCAACGGCGGTGATTAAATATGAGCACATTTTTACGTACTCCAGCATTGAACTGAAAGTGAGCTATAACTAAAGCCAGTAGGAACAACTATGAAGGCGACGCAGAACTCTCCATTATTTCTTCTAGCACTCGGTTCATTTTTAGCAGCAAAGTGAAAGAGAGAGTATTTTTTTTTTTTGTTTAAGTTGCAGCTTCAAGTCATGGAGGAGAGGCCAGAGACAGAGTTGATATCGATTCCAGCAACGCCGCGAGTGTCAACACCGGAGATACAGACGCCGTCAGGGCAGAGGTCGCCGAGGGCGGCTTCTAAGGAGGCGAAGTCGTCGACAGCATGGACTCCAACGTCGTTTATATCTCCCAGGTTCTTGAGTCCAATAGGGACTCCAATGAAAAGGGTTTTAACCAACATGAAAGGTTACTTGGAAGAAGTGGGTCATCTCACTAAGCTTAACCCTCAAGATGCCTGGCTTCCCATCACTGAATCACGCAATGGGAACGCTCATTACTCTGCGTTTCATAATCTCAATGCTGGGGTTGGGTTCCAAGCTTTGGTCTTGCCTGTTGCTTTTGCTTTTCTTGGCTGGTATGAAAATTTTTTTCCCTCTAATAGTTTGTCTTTCTCTAGTACTATAGCTTGCATGTTTAATGTTTGTTTAGATGTTGCATTGCGTGTAATTTCTATATTTAAAGTTATAATCAGAAGTATAGAAAATATAAACAGAGCCATTGACAAAATATTACTGTTTCTGAATTGTTTTCTAATTTTGTTTATAATCATTACTATGATCTTTCTTTCCTTATGTTAGCTTAAAGTTTGATTTTGTTCACCCACTATTCCATTTTCTTGCAAGTTCATTTCCACTATCACAGCTTTTCTCGCCTAGGAAGAGAATCTACATACTCCTTTGCACAGTAACACATCAATTTCTTCTGTCCCTTTAAGTTGACTGTCACTCATTTTCTTATTTTAGGTGAAAGTCACTCTGTCTTGCCTTTACATGCAGTCACTGGAGTTTGACAAAAGTTTGTGTGTGTGTGGTCCTACCCATTTATCCTTTATTATCATCTTTACCATAATTTATCATAGATTTGAATTGAAAAGAAAAAAGAAAAATTGTCCTTTGAGGCTTGAGGGCAAGTCATTTCCTTCTTACTTATCTTTCGATTTTTCACAAGTTGAATTATCTAGAGAATAAGTTCTGCCGGGTCCACTTATATTCTCTGATTCTTTTTACGGGGTTATGTTGGGGGGACACTGTATCATTGATTAGAACTATACTTGTTTTGCTTTTTCCTGGTTCATCATAACCATTTCTCTTGATTTTGTACAGCATCATATCAGCTGACAAGCATGTTGCAAAAATGAACTATGCTTTAATGTTTTGAATTATGGAAGAATAAAAGTAAATTTTGAATCTTTCCGGCCTTTGGCTAAAATATGTTATATTTTTTGAAGTATGAAGGAAAGGAAAGATCCATGGTTAAGGTCTTTTTACTTTTGATTCTCCCAAGAGCATTGACTTGAAACTAATTGACAAGATTGACCAAACTTTGGTAGATCTAAGAAGTAATTCTAAAACGGGTCACTTTTCATGGATTTCTCATATAAGGTCTTCCATTACATGTGACCCGGTCTGAAAATAATGTTCATTGGATTCATTTTGGGGGCAGAGCTCCCTGTCCAACGCTGTGTAGATGCAATAATTGTAAAAGCAATCAGGAGTGTAAAACAAAATATTGAAATGAAAGGAGAAAATTGTTTGATTAGTACTGTTAGCTTGATTTGCTTTCTGTGTTTGATTGTGTAGGAGTTGGGGTATCCTGTCCTTAATTATAGCCTACTGTTGGCAACTTTACACCTTATGGATTCTGGTTCAGTTACATGAAGCTGTTCCAGGAAAGAGATACAATAGATATGTGGAGCTGGCACAAGCAGCTTTTGGTGAGAACAGATGCTTAAATTCTCCACTAAATAATCAATCGTTATCTGCTTGCTGAACTCTCTATTATTATCAATCCATTTACAAGTAGTAAAATCATGTCAATGCAATCTAGAAGAAGAAAAGTTAAAATGTATGAACATTGTTCGTCATGAATACTTCTAGCAAAGTGTTGCAAGTTGATCCTTTCATGTCGAATGCTACAGTGTGCTAGTATACTGCTTTGGGTTGCTCTTGACTCTCAGCTTCACAAAGTCCTTATGTTCTGCCATTTTTAACCTTTGAGTAGAAAATTAAATAACTGTAATGATCCTTTCAGCTTATGTATTCCTCTGTTGTCAAGTCTCACAAATTACTTCCATACAACAATTCAATTGCAGGAGAAAGATTAGGAGTTTGGCTGGCTCTCTTCCCAACAGTTTATTTATCAGCAGGAACTGCAACAGCTTTGATTCTCATAGGAGGGGAGACCATGAAACTATTCTTCCAGATTGTTTGCGGTCCTCTCTGTTCGTCAAATCCTTTGACAACTGTCGAGTGGTATCTGGTCTTCACTTCATTGTGCATTGTCCTATCTCAGCTCCCCAATCTCAATTCAATTGCAGGCCTCTCCCTAGTAGGAGCTGTGACAGCAATCACTTACTCCACTATGGTGTGGGTGCTCTCTGTTAGCAAACAAAGGCCACCAACAGTCTCTTATGAACCTATCTCACAGCCATCCTCTGCTGCTGCTTTCTTCTCAGTCATGAATGCACTTGGAATTGTAGCCTTTGCATTCAGAGGCCATAATTTAGTTTTAGAGATTCAGGTATGCACTGTTAAACAAGTTTCTATGAAATTTCTTATGAGCCAATGGTCATTCTTGTTTCCTAAGCAAGGTAATTTTATGTGGTTTGTTTCAGGCAACAATGCCATCAACATTTAAACACCCAGCTCATGTGCCCATGTGGAGAGGAGCCAAGGTTGCTTATTTCTTCATTGCCATGTGCCTTTTCCCCGTTGCCATTGGAGGATTTTGGGCTTATGGAAACCTTGTAAGTAATGTTGTCTTCTATTTCTGTGAATTGTTTAATCATGGTTTTATAGAGTTATGTGGATTGGGTGTTAAATTGCCACTCTATCTTCTATAATGTCAATCCATCGCTTATTTCACTTCTTTCTCTTGATTTAGATGCCTTCAGGAGGAATTCTCAATGCACTTTATGCATTTCACAGTCACGACGTTGCAAGAGGACTTCTTGCCCTGACTTTCCTTCTCGTGGTATTCAACTGTCTGAGTAGTTTCCAAATATATTCCATGCCAGCTTTTGATAGCTTTGAGGCTGGATATACCAGCCGTACCAACCGCCCTTGCTCAATCTGGGTTCGATCTGGTTTTCGTGTTTTCTATGGATTCGTCTCCTTCTTCATAGGGGTGGCACTCCCATTCCTTTCAAGCCTTGCTGGACTGTTAGGAGGACTCACTCTCCCGGTCACATTTGCCTATCCTTGTTTCATGTGGGTTCTAATCAAAAGGCCTACCAAATACAGCTTCAATTGGTATTTCAATTGGACCCTCGGTTGGCTGGGTATTGCCTTCAGCTTGGCCTTCTCTATTGGTGGTATTTGGAGTTTGGTGACCAATGGGCTTAAACTGAAATTCTTCAAGCCCAACTAACAAGATGAAACACCTAAAACGAACTATTGAATTCTGTAGAATTTTCCCATCACAGTCATGCTTCAATGTCAGCAAAAGAAACACCTTTTATATATATACATTTCCTAATGCATAGTTCAGATTGGATGGTAGCTACCAACAATGTGGTTTGGGGTATCTAAGTTTTCCTTGATTTGTGAAAGTATATTTTTGGTTTATTGATCAGTTGTACTCTGTTTCTTCGATCACATAAGCAAAATGTGTGTTTTTTTTCGAGAATATTACAGCATTAATCTTCATTAACACCTCTTGAATCTTATTAGTGTTTGATTTTGAGATCATTAACGGATGTGTAAAAGCTAAGAAAGACCTTTGAAATCATATTTCACTGAATAGGACTTGATGGCCATGATAGCATAGCAAGTAGCAATCAATCCACACTTGTTTCATCGATCTTGTTGATGTTGAACTGTGGCCTGCTTAGACCTCTAAATCACAACCTCCCTTTAGTCATGGCTTCCACCAGTTCCACGCCATCAGTGACGGCATTCCACTCACTGGCTTGTCAATGTAGCTGTATAATTGGTTTTTCAAAGGGTCCAAGTGACAATGAAAGGAGAGCGCTAGAGCGGTGCCCCATGGATTCATAATTGAGGGCTGTTATTACCACTCTAACGTGGAATTCTTTCTCCCTAAATCCGTCTCTACGCTGCTCCAACATTTCTTGTCAAGCGAATTGATGGTAATGAAGTGACTGTAATTATCATCCTGACATCATCATTGTGAAGCAAATTGACTGTAATCAAAACACTATTTATCATCATGTAGGAAAGCTATCATTTTGATAAGGTTAATGAACCCGTCAATCACGGGGCAACATGTTCGAATGCGCATGCAGACATAGTAACCAAGGTTTCATTGTCACTGTCCTTTCTGCAGAGAAGCTTACCTAACATAAAGAAAGAAAGGAAGAAAGAAAGAATGAATGAATCACCAGAAAGAGATGGAATTATCCTCATTAATGGCCAACCTGGAACATTCTATATCTTCAGTTTTTCTGTCTCAAGACTATCAAAAGTGGGTGCGTTTAGATTCTGATTTGGCAAGCAACTCTGCTGAGTGCTGAGCATTCCAATCAATAAATTTCAGCTTTAAACAGCATTTTTATTTTTAAAGTAGGTTGCTGCTTGAGTGTCCATGGAAATGGATGTTTCCTGGAAAGACAGGTCTAAGCTTCACGCGCTTCTTCTTTTTATGCATGGTGGGCTAACAACAATCCCCACATAGTTGATGGAAATGATAATGCACTGTGCACATATTAAAATGCATTTCAACCTGGCTGCCGTCTGAATATCCAACCTGCCACTGTCCCAAATGTATGGCAGAAAGGGAAATGTTTAAGGCATAATTGACCTCTCCCCATGCTTCGTCATCATCATTGTAAAGGTTAAAAGGGTAGGAATTTGGCTACGTATGGAACATAAGATAATATAAAATAGTAAGATAAGTACTAATTTGTGATGTGTTTTCCAAATTGTTAACCACCGACCTAATTATCTGTCTTCTCTTTCCCATCAAGTTCATAGAAAAAGAAAACCAGGAAACACGGTCCATGACTCCAGAGTCCATTCTCTTGATGTTATTTCGAATCCAATAGCAGTAAAACAACTATGCTTAGTCAGAGGCCATCCCATTTATTTTCACATGCAAAGTATATTGGTTTCTGAAATCTTAAATATCGAGTCATTTTTCAGCTTACGGCATGAAGCAGCTATCAATGCATCATCATATGATATATCATGATTACGGCACGTCTGAAATGAGTGGAATTAGTAGAACTCAATAGTGCAGAGGGCCGGCTAGGCACGGGATTGATGAAATTTCTACCTTTGAAAAGAGGAAGAGTTTGTCGACAGGAATTTTGCCGACTGATCAAAGCTGATAAAAGAGAAGACGAAGACTGCTCAACTTAAAGACACCCATGTAGGGACATAAAAGCAATAGCTTTTCCATTAAGAGCAATATGAACAAGAATACATGGTTCTGAAATGGTCCCCTGGTTGGCGGAATGTCAATCAAACTTAGACCAGATATGAATTCTTTCTCGAGGTATCATCCTAATTTCCATGTTGCTCCAGGTCCACCTGCTGGTAATCCGAGGGCTGAAATTTAATTTTATACCCTCTTGATTAGTCTGCCATATCTGGATGAAAAAGGGTCCAATACTCAAAGTTCCATTGCTTTTATTGAGGGTGGTTTAATTGGCAATGCCGATTAATTTGACGGGGAAATGGTGCAGCCAAGCACATGGGGGATCAAAACTCTGATGGAGCCAAAGAGCATCGAAAATTTTGGCTAGGCTAGATTTGTGACCAGATATCCTCGTGGAGTGATTAAGTAGCGGTTGAGTAGTTGGTAACTGAAACCTGCAGACATTCTTCGAAAATCGAAACTCATACTGCAGAGTATTCAATGAAAATCACCCATTCCAAAGGAAGGAAAACAGCAACAAAAAAAAAAAAAAAAAAAAAAAGCTTAATTATTATTCGGATTTTATGCATTCAAACCAAAGAAACTTGGCTCCTGTAACGTAAAACTTCAGCTGCAAGAAACTGTCGTTTATCATTCATTTCTTTCGCCGTGCTAAGTATTCAAGACACCAGAGATTTACAGAGTCATCAAAGGAGGAAACCCTAAGAACACAGCAACCCACTATCCAAGAGGTGACACTTTGATCAACAGTCATCTTCTAATCTACTATAATCTTTTCTCTCTATACCCGCCAATAAAAAAACCCTGACCCAGGAGAAAGGACAACTAGAACTTAAAATGAAACTGACAACACCACTAACCAGTAACCAGCAAACTCCCCAAACTCTAACCAAGAGGCAAAAAATAAACAGTAAAAGACGAAAACTTTATCTTGAAATGGCAAAATCCTTTTCACTTCAAACTTTTCCCTGGTGCAGAAATGGCAAGACCCGGCCAACCGAAGCAATCCCCATCAACTAACCCTCCGCCACCTTCAACATCGTTCGTTGCTTGCAATGTATTGCAACCAGTAGTTCCAGCTACGGAACCACCAGGTCCACCAGCACCCCCGCCGCTAAAACCACCGAGATAACTATTTCCAGGATATCCCCAAACCCCATCAAACCCTGAACCAGCCCCAAACCCGTATCCTCCAAGAGTCAAGTAGCCTTCTCCCTGAGAGTGCAAGAATGAAGTAAAGCTTCCATTCACTGGAAGATCTACGGTTTCATTCAAATTCACGTCAGCCAAACCCATTTCAGGTTTAACTCCAGGTCCAGGCATGACCGACACAGGGTTAACACCCGTTGGCACAGACTCAGCTTCATTCGTCGCGCTCGAGGAAGAGTTAGTTGCAACAGAGGGAGAAGACCCAGAAGAACATCGTGAGCGCTTGGAAGCCTTGCGGGTCCCACCACCAACAGGAACGTTACGGAGAGTGCCACCTTGAGTCCAGTAACGGCGGCATGACTTGCAGAAGTAGCGAGGCTGAGAGAGGTTGTAGTTGTTATAATAGCAGAACTTGGTGCTGGTTGAGTCACACCTCGGGCATGGCAGTGGCTCTGTTTGTTTTGGTGGTGGGTGCGACCCCATCGTCCCTGGGACTCGAACCGGACGCCTATCGCCGGAATCAGCTGACATTTTTCGTTTGGTTTAAGGTGAGGAAAGTGGTGATTAAAGGCTAAATATTTTTCCCAGAGAAAGAGACAAAATAGAGAAAAGAGAAGATTTTGAAAGAGAACGAAAGGGAGGGAGACGTTTTGGAAGTTATGAAAGAGACGACAATATCCGAGGATTTTGTTAACGTT
This sequence comes from Firmiana major, assembly GCA_033439115.1. Taxonomy (NCBI): domain Eukaryota; kingdom Viridiplantae; phylum Streptophyta; class Magnoliopsida; order Malvales; family Malvaceae; genus Firmiana; species Firmiana major. The sequence continues at coordinate 50,620,205 of CM065909.1, forward strand.
GGATTGGGGTGCGCAAGGGATAAGCCAAAGCAGAGGAATTGAGCAACCTGAATAAATAATGGCTTTTTCACTGCTACTGTTCTATAGCTAAGGCCGTGTACTGTACTATGTTTATAGCCGCTCAAAGCTACGCTCGGCTTCAGTTCAGAAATTAATTAGAATCATTAATGGAATTACAATTTAATACTAGCTTTTCATTTTACACAGTGTTCATCTCTTGGTTTTTGGGGCGGATCATAATGAGAAAAAAGTGTCGTTTACTAGGAATTGTTGGACTTATTAAATAGCATTATTTCTGATTTTTTTTAATAAACTTGCTGCTGTTAACCATGTTGCCAATTAATCAATCAGAATAAAGATTAACTTAAGCCTCTGTCAAGTTTGAAAATGGGGAGAGTCGGCTTAAACAACCGTCAAAGATGGGTGGAAAGAGAGAGAAATTGAGAAGGCAAGTCCTGTACAATTTAAGGTAGAGACATAGCCAAATATAAAAAAATAACCCCAGAACAGTTAGTTTTATTGAAGTTTTGAAAGAGAGTTATTTATAATATCTGGTTTAGTGTTTAAATTTAAAATTGTAAATAAATTAAATTATTTATAAATTATTTGAATTTAAATTATTTGAATAATGAATAAAATTAAAATCGAGATTTTAAATGTTGTGAGTTTTATTAATTTTTTATTATATATTTTTAATATTTTATTATTAATTTGTATAATATAATTAAAAATAATAAATTAAAATTAATAAATTAAAATTTAATTTATAATTTAAATATTTTATCGAATTAAATATAAATTTTTAAAATTAAATTTAAAGTATATAATTTTCAAATAAAATTGAAGTCGAACCTTATACGGAATAAAATAAATTATACTTAACAAATTTTCTTGTATGATTGCGTAAATGTAATTTAATACGATGATTAGAAAAAAAAAAAAAAAAAAAAAGCTAGAAGAGGATCGACAAAATCATTGCTGTCGGGCAGCGTGGGAAACAATAATTGGATTTGCCTGCTGGGTGAGCCTACGATCCCTACTCACTCTCTTTGCACTTAGCCTGTCAGGCGGGTTTCTCGCTTGCCGTGATCTCTGCTCCTTTGATTCTGCCTCTCTCTCCTCCATTTTTTTCCTTTATTTATTTGTTCGAACATGTTCTAAAGTTGTAACCCTATTGTATTTGTATATTTACATAATCATGGTAGCAACATTTTATGTTCTGTATCATTATCCAAATTCTTGTTGGACTATAGGTATGGGATAATTGGTTGAGACTGGTTTTTTGGCAAAATAGGGCGGATTTGTCTTGTTATTGGGATCTGACTTTATCTGGTCATAACTTGGCCTGACCGACCCTCCTTCACATGGCGCAGGAAGAGTCAAGAGACCGAGTTTACCTGCATTAGACACTGCAGACGGGGGTCAAGATGGGCTTTGACCTTTGATGGTCGACCGGTGAATGAGGCATGTGGCGTATAGAATATGGTGGTTACTGTTAATAGCCAAGCACGCGTGCGGCTTTAGCGTTTAGCAGCAGTAAGCCGAAGAGGGAATGGTGAGTCTAGTGACTTATTAGTCCCAAGATTCTCTCTTGTCTATCAGTTTCTGGTGAGTACCGAGTCTCATGTGAATTTCCTCTGGCGCAGCTTTCAGAGTTCAGACCTGTTTTTGACTGCCCTGTCTACCCGTATGACCCTTACCAGGATCAAAGTACCCAAGTCTTACCAAATCAACCAAATTGAATTTGTAAAAGTAACTAAAAGCCCAATTCTGTAGCCATCAGGGTTTTTAAGCTTACAAACATGGCCTGCTTTCTTTTTACAACAACTGTAGTACAAATAGAAGGATTAGCATTGATTTTTTACTGCTATCTTCTATTTGTATATCAGTGTTTTGATTATTGGTATGCTGTCAACATCAAGCTTGACTGTGGTAGGCATGCTTTTAAACTTTGAACCATCCTGGAGCAACATTTCCTTTTGTTCCTCTTATTCCAGTTAGTGCAGTTCTGGTCTGTCTCCAGCAGCTTTAGTTAGACCAAAACACTAATGTCCTTGAATGTTTCGTTCTCATTCCATCCTTTCTTGGATACGTAACATCATTCTAAACAATTTAATGTTAGAATTCTTCTCCAAATGCAGGCATATACTATTCATGGAATGTAGTCTCCATCTCAAATAATGGAGTCTAAAGGCCAGCACTAGTTTTGCAAGGCATAGTAGATTGCTATCTATAATACACTGATGATGCATCAAAGTAAACCTTTATTATTCACTTAATGGAGATTCGATAGTCATTAATAATTGTTTTACTGCAGTGATTAAAGTTCAAAGATTGTTTATCTCAATCCTAAAGGGTGGAAATTAAGAAAGCCAAGGGTACTTCTTAATTTCTTGGTTTTAGGATTGCAAGCAGTGGATGCAGCTTCTGAGAAGTCAGCCCAACTGTATCAACTTTCTCTTCTTCTCCATCTTTCAATCTCCACTCGAATTCCCGGACCAACCTACCTATTGCTGCACAGGCTATCAACATCGCCTGAAGAGCACCTGCGCATGCCCTCTTTCCCGCTCCAAAGGCCATCGTCTTGTGCAAATCCAGAGGGTCGTATTTCTCATCAAGAAACCTCTCAGGCTTCCACTCTTCAGGGTTTTCCCAATGATTCTTGTCCATGTTACAGCCATAGATGTTAAGAGCAATCTGCTCAAACAATAGTGTCACTTCAATATCTTTAGAGGGATAAAGAAAACAAGGAATTTCAAGTAAAAAGAGAAACCAACCTCACTTCCTGCTGGTATGTGATACCCTCCTATTTGGGTATCTTCATGAACATATCTTAAAGGAACTAAAGGAGCTGGACTGTGCTTCCTGAGGGTCTCATGGAAAACAGCATCCAAGTAACGGAGTAGAGAGAAATTTTCCTCCTTAACCTCGTTAGAACCACAAACCTTTTCTATTTCATGATAGAGACGATCCTAGTAAATTTGAAACAAGAACTTCATAATCAGATAACACAGAAATGGAGGGAATTACTGATTAGAGTAAAGAATTTAGTACTTAAAACAACCTGTCGGCTTGGATCTTTAGCAAGCTGATACATGGCCCACTCTGTTGTAACCAAGGTAGTATCTGCTGTTTCAATGATTGTCTCCCAGAGCAACATTGCTATTTGCTCCTTTGTAAGTGTCTTTGCTTCGAATAACAAGTAATCAATGTAACAATTCACTTCCTGTTTTTATCCATCCAAGCTATATTAGTTGCAGCAGAGGCTAATTGATTTCAAAGAAAAAAAAATGTCAAAACAACAATACTCAGCTCTCAAGAAAAGATTAATTACCTCCCCTGAATCAATTCGTTTCATCTGTTCCTTGATCAGAGCATTCATCACTGCCATCCTCCTGAAATGTTTCTGCTGGATATTCATTTCAAAACTTTTGTTCGGAATCCATTTCAGGTATGGGAAGAAATCTCTCCAATCAACATCAATGGCACCCTCCATCATGTCAATGACTAAAACTTTGTGTATTTCTTTTCTTGACAAAGTAGTACCAAGCTCCTCCACGTAAACTGATTGCACGTCCTTCCCCAAAGCCTGCAAAACAAATTCTTCATCTTTGAATTCCTTGCTCTCAATATCTTCCATTAGCAGATCGGATAAAAGAAACTCACTTGCTTCATTGCTAATCCAAAGAGTTCAGACTCGAATATTTTCCTGAAGTTGACAGGTCCAAGAGGATCATCCTTCACCAAAGCATGCAATTGGCTTGATATATTTTCGATCATAGTTTCCCTGTGGTGTCGATGTCGTCTCTAAGAATAACACAGATAGAACCAACAAACATAAAACAGACTTCAGCTTGTCAGAAGTTTAAAATGACAATGGCACACAATCACAAAAATAGATTCTGGACCCTGGTAGCAAACCTGCGCACTTGCGCTCAAAGTATTTGTTAGCAAACATCGTTTCGCCATCTTGTGAAACTGGCTGTAGTCACTTGTTGCAACCATACATTTATCAGAAGTGAGAACCTTCAGGGCATTCGATAGCTTCCTTGTTGAAATGGATGAAAACCTGGTCACCATGGCCTGGACAGCAAATAATAACGATAACCAAGTAACAGATAAATTCCAGTGGATCAATTGCTTGAAAAGTGGTAAAACTAACTCAAGACACGCAATTTTCAGAAGTCATAAGATTTATAAACTGATCTTTGTTCTTCGGTTTATCAAAGGTGCCCATCGGCCTGGCCCATTTCAATGGGCAAGTCTATGTAGAAACAGGATCTTAGAGGGCGAAGCCCACTTTTTCGTAAAATAAGGTCATTCAATCTTTGGGTCCATAGAATTATGGATTTTAAACATGGTTTATAAACCATGGCCTCCAAAACCCAGCAAAATTCAATTTCTGAAAATACAGAAATACACTTTCTTGCATTGTGATTTGTGAATGTTGGAGTGATTAGCGCCTGCTGTCGGAGTGATGTGATGGTAATGATGCTATTGTGGAAGCCACGGGGGAAAATGGAGAAAGGTCAAGATAAACTCACGAAGGAAGCTAAAGTGCTAACCTCTTTGGCAGTCTCTGGAGAATTGATAACAATAACAGTAGAAGCTCCGGTTCTGATCGAATACACTGGTCCATATATCTCTGCCCATCTTGTAAACGTCTTGTGAGGTTTTTTCTCTTTTAGCTGCAGCAAATTTCCTATAATCGGCAGCCCTGGTACCTCTGCACCAACCCCATAATAACAGATTTGAAATCTCATTCCATTTCATTTCAACAGGAAGAAGAGAACCCAGGAATTAAAAAAGAAGAAAATCGACCGGAAGAAGAGAAAAATGAAAGAGTAAACGTACCTGGAACTGTTGGAAGACTGTTGGATCCCATCTTACGACTCGACAGTACAAATCTTTTAATGAAAATGGAGAAGAAAAAGAAAGTTAGGCCAACAACAGCGACCGAGTTGATGAAGGACATAGTTTGTAAGTACTGAATGATGCCAGCCATGGTGTTCATTTTCACTTTATAGAACAGAGAATTTTACACGGGACCTTTTGCAGATGCCGACAAAAGGTATTACAGAGATGGGGTTCTTGCGGTATAGGAGATTAAGTCCAAATAATAATATATAGTAAACTTGCATGCAGTGATTTACCAATAAAAAGTTTCCTAAAACTTAAGAGGAAAAGTTTGCTGTCATATTCCTCCAATGGTAATTGATGCTGACATTGAAAACATTTCCTTTTTCCTCAACCTACCATCATCTGAATCAGACATGCTGTTTGACAAAACTGTTTCTTTCATTTTAGGCCGGTTTTAGATATATACCCAGTCCAGCATGTATGGCGACAAAGGATGGTTGGTAAGAATTTGGCATCTCCTTCATTGGAATCGTATCATTGATCTTCTGTGTTTAGTTGGAACTTGTCACTACTGGTGAGTACTGACTTCACTATCTTGGTCTACTTAATTAGATTCATAATTCATGGATCAAAGGTAGTATCATGAAATTAGTGAAATTTTAAATGATTCATGTTACTACTATCAAGAGTTGGTATCCGATAAATCCGAAACTTATATAAATTTTAGCACCTATAATCATTTCTCATATTTTCATGTATTAGCCTCTTTTGTACCAAAAAGAAATTACTGACATTACAATCAAGTAAGAACTTTTTAAAGAAATTATAATAAATATTAAGAGAAAATTATTTTATTAATTAGTGACACTTTCTATTTAATGATATTTGTAACAAAAAATATAAAAATAAATCTGTTAAAGATCAGTAGAATATAATTTTAGGCAAAAACCTGGGCCAGGGACCAGCACAGACAGGTATAAGGCCTTATGAGGCGTTCATTAATTTGGTTGGGCTTGGTTGTGATTCTATGAAGTAGGGTTCTTCTTTCATAGAACCACAACCAAGCCAAGCCCAAAGAAACTAGAAATCTTCTGAACTGAGCGATCGTTTTTGATCTATGAATAATCGCTGTGACCTGGAATTTGGAAGTACTGGCGGTTGTATTTACTGCTTTTCCACTTTGTAAATGACTGAATCCTGAAAATCTTGTTCCTTTGAAGTACAATTAGTCTTGTCAGGTTGTCCTTTTTATCATCGTGCGGTAAACAAGACCTGTTGCTCAACAGCAAGGCTTTTTCTAATCCGAAAGTAAAAACAAAAACTTCCGGAGACTATCAGGACTTTCTGATTAATGAAACAAAACATCGTCAGTCTCAGCACTATATAAGCAAACACCCATGTTCATTGCTAGCCAACAGAAGCGTCAGCATAGAAAATTTCTGTTTTGGAAACCATGGTTACATTTTAGTTTTCTTTTGGTACTTGGGAAATTTCACTTTATTTTGGAGCTTTGCTAGTTGGAAATTTCTGAGCAGTTGCATTATTTTATACTATTCTTTTTCTTGTCTGTTTCCGCTTTCCATTCCAAATGTTTTGTCTGGATCCTGGAAGGAAACTTGTTTTGCCTTCTAGGTGTCAAAGTTCTTCAGGAACACTGAGATTTGGAGTTTCTTAAACAATTGATCACTGTCCAACTCAACATGTCCAACTTTTTATTGAATGGATCAAAGAAGAATCAATCAAATGATTTTTCTATGATTTGTATTTGAAGATCTCGATGCTGTCTTTCTTATTTTACAACAGTTTTCATTATATCGTTGTTTGTCCAAGCAGCATTCAGGTTACAGAATTATTTAATTATTGGATGGTGAAGGAATAAGTGATCTTAAAAGGCCATGAACTCTGGCTTTTTCTGGCATTTTCTTGGAAGGCCATTGGAGCTGGTAAGATCGTGATTTGTAAGGGAAATGGCCAAGCCAAAGCTTCTCTCTGATCAGCAAACATGGCAATACTATTGCCATAAAGAAAGATACAGAAAAGACATCACCAACCAACATTTGCATGGCTGTCTAATCTCGAGAATTAAAGAGAAAAATTTCAAGCCCCAGTGGCCTGGATATTGATGAACTTTATGGCAAAGATAAAAAATTTAAATGGAAATAATTGACATCAGAGGGAAAAGTGATTCAACCGAAATTTAAAAAAACAAAAGATGGAAAAGAAAAAGCACCCAAAGCAAACTCCATCACTTCAAAAAAGGCTCCCTCCTTACTCAATTGCTTACAAAATTTTAGTCATAAATCTCTACCTACTATAGAGAAAAGTGTTGTTTTTGTGCTCTAAAACCCTGTTGATCTACAAGGACATTAAGGACCACGAGCATGCCGAGTGAAGTGAGGAACAGCATGCAAGAACAAGACATCCAGCATCGAGGTTCGTGCTGTGTCAAACAAAAAACAAGTTTGAAGTTTGGGATGTTATCACAGAAATCTCAGTTACATGACCTCTGACATTGTTGGTGAAAGATGAAAATCTAGGCATGCATGTCAAATACTATATACTATTAGTCTATTATCAACAAGCTACTTCATTTGTAATCAAATTAAGACTGTGGATGAAACAATCTTAATATTATTAGAATTAAACTCTTAGAAATGTAGTAGATTAAAGATCAGGACGTTGACTTAACTTCATAATTTTCGAGTTTAAGACTATTAGCTCAATAATTCAGTTGCTTTCTTAGTTTCATAATTTTTCTGGTTGTGCAGTTTCTGTTGTTTTTTCTTGTTCTTTTGGCTAATTAACTTGCCTTGTTTCTCTGGTCCTTTTTGTTTCTTGTCTGTATTCCTTTTGCTTCTACTCTCGTACCATCTTCAGAAGTCTATCCAGATAATTTTGCAGAAAGGTTATACTTTCAGACAAACCCAACTTGTCAAAAAAACATGGTTATAAGACAATCTAGAAGCTATTCATTTATTAATCTATTGAATGTCAGAAGGGATACTCTAAACAATTTGCAAATGATAGTTTAAGAGGCGGATTATATCAATGTGTTTTAATCCTGAATACAAGACAAAAATATTGATGATGCAGACAAAACAAGAAGGGAAACACAAGAAAAAAGGGTGCTATAAACAAAGGAATCTGATTTTGGGAAGGACGAAAAAAATATTGGGAACAGAACTTTAAAGCCAGACAAACTCCCATGTAAAATGTCTTGTTGGAGACATTGGATGTTAAACATACAGTTGGGTTATTTCATAACCAGTTTTCAGACAACCTTGAAACAGAAGGATGGTTGAAAATTCGAGGTCATTAAAAAGATAATACTTGACAAAGAGCCATTCCTTTTGGCATACAAGTTGAAATTTTTAATGGCAAGTTTCAAAATTTTGATACCATGGCAGCAAAATACAGTAGTTTTTATCTCACAATCAATATTCAAAAGTACCCTAGAAAAAGTCCAAATGACACTCGTCTGTTTTCTAATATTCCTCAAAATCTCATTGGAATCCTAAGTAAAAAAATCACCTTGCACTCAAAAAGTCATTCCTGCCCATACTGTAATTTCTTCATTTAATCTTAGAGAAATATCTTAATACCATCCATTATTACAACCGAATTTTTCTTAGCTAAAGAAGATGCTTAGCAACGATAGTTTCACAAAACAAGTATCTTTTGTTGATTTGGAAGAAAGATGATCAGAACAAAGGCATTATTAATGGGTGATGATAATCAATTGGAATGGAGTAGGGAGCTACTTTGGGAGGCTGTTAATGCTAGATTGATTGTTAGATTAACAAACCATTAATTTTATTATTATTAGAAATTGGTTTCTTAAGAAAACTTAGTCCTATAAACATTATTAGTGAGGTAAAGTTTGAAGTATGGTGCTATTAAGATTCAATCTAAATCATGGTTCCCTCTACAAATTACGTTTGGATTTGCATAATTTGCATTAATTGCATAGATGGGGTACATCACATTACACATTCAGACTAACGATTCTACAAAACTTGCTTATTGGCACAAAAAAGAACAGTAAAAATTATACAAACACTTCCTGGAAGGCTGCATACAACTACGGCATGTTTTCGACTTCGCATCGTTTCTGTTTTCTCAGGGATTGGTTGTCGAGCACTACAGAGGTTTTCCATATTGGACAAAAGATTTTAAACCAAGAGTTGGAAAAAAAATTACTAGGGTTGATAGAAAATCGGTATTTGGAGAAGAGAAAGTACAATCTGTATGGAGATTGTAATAGTGAAGAAAGAAAAGAGACAGAGGCACAGCGTTGGTTGACGGAAAGGGTCAAAATGGTACAATCAAAAAGTGAGGTGCAATAATGGTGGACAAAGGAGAAAGGCAGCGGCATTCAATGCAGACATGTTTGTATTAAATGCCTGCAGTAAATGAGGAATTGATTGGTCTCAAACGATTGGATTTTATTTTGCTATTTGGCCACTGCTACAGTGCAATTACATCCTCAACAAAAAAACGAAACGCGCACAGAAAAAGAGTGTTTGGTGAGGGCAGAACTGATAGTAGGCCAGCAGTTGTTGAGTGTCTCGTCTGTTTTCTTCAGTGTGCTTCTCTCTTGTGTGCTCTCGTACTTTCTTCGTCAATACTTATCATTTCTTGTTCCTTCTTGGGGAATTTGAACTTGGGCTAGTTTTGTTTTTCTTCCTCTGCTTAAAGAGTTTCAAGAGCCAGTTTTTGGCTTTTCTTTAATGCTCTGATTCTTTGATTCTTTTCTTGGCATGTCTTTGAATCTGGGTTTCGCATCTTTGGTGGGGTTAATACTCGGGGTGTTGTTGAATTTGAATTGGAACCCTCAAATTATGGGCCCTTGTAGGATAACATGCTAAAGCTAATTCTTCTTTGATCAAAGCCAAAGCTTTCTTATTCTAATCAGATATAGACTTTGTTTTCCTTTTGATTACTTTTCTCTTCTTTATAGCATTTCTTCTTTGATCTTACAAAAGTTCTGAGTCTTAGTTCATTCTGTTATTTGAATGTTTTGGGCAATAAAGTAAAGGGCTTTCCTCTACCTCTCTCTGTGCCTAACTTACGATTGTTTTCAAAAAGCTAAAGCTTGATTCTGAAACAAAACATAAACCCCTTTTGCTTTCCGCCCTGGTTTGAAACTTGTTCTGCTTTTATTTAAGGCTTATATGAATTGAACGAGAAAAAAGTTTGGTTCTTGGTTGAGCTTGGGGTGGGGTTGATTTCTGCAAATTAGCTTGATAGAGTGAGGGAAGAGAGCCAGCCATTCATGCATTTTTCACTATGGAAACCAATATCCTACTGTGCGGCTTTAGTAGCGGACAAGAAAAACAAGAGGAGAAATGGTTCTGGTTTGAAAGAGGACGTGAAAAGAAAGCCTTCTATGCTCCGCCAATTGCAAGAAAACAAACTCAGAGAAGCTCTTGAAGAAGCATCTGAAGATGGCTCTCTGGCTAAATCCCAAAATATTGATTCTGCCTCTTTGAATCAAGAAGGAAACATTGGACGATCAAGGTCACTGGCCAGGCTACGTGCTCAAAATGAATTCTTGAATGCCACCTCCCTAGTTGCAGACCGGACTTTTTGCTCTAAAGACTCCATTCCGGACCTCCATGATGCCTTTTCTAAGTTCCTCACAGTGTACCCCAAGTTTCAAGCAACGGAGAAGATTGACCATCTGAGAGTGGAAGAGTATGGGCATTTATCTGAATCTTCTGCTAAGGTATGTCTTGATTACTGCGGTTTTGGGCTATTCTCTTATAATCAAACTCAAGAGTATTGGGATACATCAACATTTACTTTGTCTGAAATAACTGCCAATTTGAGTAATCATGCTCTTTATGGAGGTGCCGAGAATGGCACTGTGGAACATGATATAAAGACTAGGATTTTGGATCATTTAAACATCCCTGCAAATGAGTATGGCCTTGTTTTTACTGTTAGTAGGGGGTCAGCATTTAAATTGCTCGCTGAAGCTTACCCTTTTCAAACGAATAAAAAACTGTTGACCATGTTTGATCATGAGAGCCAGTCTGTGATTTGGATGGCTCAGTGTGCTAAAGAGAAAGGTGCTAAGGTTTACAATGCTTGGTTTAAATGGCCCACCTTGAAACTTTGCTCTAGGGAGCTGCGTAAGCAAATTTCGAACAAGAAAAGGAGAAAGAAAGGTCATGCAAATGGTCTTTTTGTGTTTCCTGTTCAATCTAGAGTGACTGGGGCAAAGTATTCTTACCAGTGGATGGCCCTTGCTCAACAAAACAATTGGCATGTATTGCTTGACGCTGGTTCATTAGGTCCCAAAGATATGGATTCCCTTGGCCTGTCCTTGTTTAGGCCAGATTTTATCATCACCTCATTTTATAGGTTGTTTGGATATGATCCAACTGGTTTTGGATGCCTTCTGATCAAGAAATCTGTGATGGCAAGCTTGCAAAATCAGTGTGGGCAGACTGGGTCTGGAATGGTGAAGATCCTCCCTATTTATCCACAGTACTTGAGTGACTCTATAGATGGGCTTGATGTTTTAGCTGGACTTGAAGATGAAAATGCTAAAGACAACGAAGAATCATTGCCTGGGAGAAATGGCGGATCCCAGATGCCTGCTTTTTCTGGTGTTTTCACTTCCAATCAGGTCAGGGATGTTTTTGAGACTGAGATGGATCATGATAATAGTTCCGATAGGGATGGAGCAAGCACCATTTTTGAGGAAGCTGAGAACCTTTCAGTTGGTGATCTCATGAAAAGTCCAATTTTCAGTGAGGATGAATCATCTGACAATTCGTACTGGATTGATTTGGGTCAGAGTCCATTTGGGTCTGATAATTCTGGCCAACTTACCAGACAGAAAACAGACTCAAACTTACCACCATCATGGTTTTCTGGGAAGAGAAACAATAAGCGGCTGTCTCCGAAACTGACTTCAAAAATGCCTATGAGTCCAATTTATGATGGCAGGAAAATAAACATGAGATTGCATGAAGATCCTGTGTTGTCTTTTGATGCAGCTGTATTGTCGGTGTCTCATGAGTCAGACCAATTTAAGGAGATCCCTGAAGAACAGCCTGCTGAAATGGACCCTGCTTCAGGAGATGATGGAAAGCATAGAGATTCCCGGTACTTTGGGGAGATTCAAGAAGAATCCGGTATGAGAGATGAGTCAGAGCTGGCTAATTCTATGTTGAGTTCTAAGGTAAATGGATTCAAACTAAAGAATGGTGTGCTTGAGAATAATACCTTGGCCTCTGAAATCTACCTAGAAAGGAAAGAAAGTGCTATAAGGAGAGAAACTGAGGGTGAGTTTAGACTCTTGGGAAGGAGGGAAGGGAGTAGGTTTGTCAACGGTAGAATTTTTGGTTTGGAAGAGGAAGATCGAGTGGCAAGCATGGGCCACAAAGTATCTTTTACTGTGGAAGACAATTGCAATGAAAACTCAAGCCACTTGGAGCCTGGAGAAATATCATTGACTACCTTGGCTAATGATGAATCTACTGATGAAGAGTATGATGATGAACAAGAGTGCAGAAGAAAGGAGCCTGAGATAATTTGCCGGCATCTTGATCATGTTAATACATTGGGTCTAAACAAAACTTCCCTTAGATTGCGTTACCTAATCAACTGGCTTGTTACCTCATTACTTCAACTTCAGCTACCTAGTTCGGACGAAAGCAAGGGATTGCATCTTGTGCAGATATATGGCCCAAAGATCAAATATGAAAGAGGTGCAGCTGTAGCCTTTAATGTGTGGGACAGCAAGGGACGAAGAATAATTGACCCTGAAGTTGTTCAGCAGCTTGCTGAGAAGAGTGATATTTCTCTCGGCATTGGTATACTCAGTCATGTACGAGTTGTGGACAATGTGAAGCAGCAGTGCAGGGAACTTGAGCTTGAAGATTCAGCCTTGTGCCAGCCAATGCCTAATGGTTGCCAAGATGGTAAAAACTTGTTTTTTCGAGTAAAAGTTGTTACAGCATCACTTGGTCTCCTGACCAACTTTGAAGATGTTTATAAGACATGGGCTTTTGTGGCCAACTTTCTTAATCCATCATTTGTTGAAGCAAATGATTTATCTACTATATCTGAAGTTTCAGAAACATAGGTCTGGGAGGCATGTAATGGGGTTTAGCTTTAACTAAAGGAAAAATTGTAAACCGAAAAAGATGGAACCTTCTGATACCCCTTGCAACTTCCACCAAGAAGGCTGTCTGCGAATCAAATTGATTGGAGATGCTGAAGCCAACTGGAAAGGATGCAAAGGTATGGCACTGGATGTCTTGTTTCTTTCACTCTTCCCTAGGAGAAATCCCTTGTGAGAAGATGGATTTTTTTCTTCATTATTGTTGAAATTATCTTTTGGTGTATTAATCATGTTTTAGCATCATGTAGAGTTTGGTTTAAAATGACATGTCAGGTTCAGAGTTTGAGTATTTTGTAATGCAAAATAGAATTCAAAAGGTTTTGAAGGCAGAAAAGAGCTTCCACTATTGGCAAATTTTGTGCATACCCTTTGTTTCCTCCATTGTTCTTTCCTCTCTTATCGTTTGTCAGATCGATAATCATCTCCCCAACAATTTTCTATTCATCACCAAAGTTTACAGCAACTATAAAAGAACCCTTTCTGAAGCAGACATGAAACTAGTGATGGCACTAGCTGGAGTTATGCTACATGAAATTTCATTTTCAATCATATTCTATTAGATTTTCCTGATATATTACAGCTCAAAAAACAAGATTTATAGGTTGGATACTTTAATTAAACTGGTGGTTAGCTAAGGATTTCTTCTCTGACCCCATTTTTGTCTGATCTCGTATATGGCAGGTAGGTTTTGAGTTGACCATACTAGTACATGGATAAATCCCCCCTTTAGATTGATGAGTACTCCTCAATGTCTCAATGTCATTTTTAAACAGAACTTTGAATTCTAATCCTAATTCTTGTTGTTACTCTGCCATTTTGTCTCTGTTATGCTGAGTTCAATGATGTATAGGTCTGAAATTTTGATGGATTCTTTTCCCTAAAGCTCAAGTCCCTATCTGATATAATATCCAATGTGACACTGGGATAAAAGGAAAAGCCTTTCCAGCTTCAACTCGAGGATTTTTTATTAAAATAGTTGTCACATCGACCACTGAAGCTGTTATTTATTTTTGATAAAGCCCAAATTATCAACGGAAACCAACAGTATTACAGTCACATATGCCAACAAACATTTCTTAGTAAGCCCAAGGAAATGGTGAATAATTGGGCCTTGAATACTAATGGGTCCACGGTAACTGGTAAAAAAATAGTTAGTAATTATTGGTAAAAAAATGACTTAATCTTTTTAATTAACATGGGCACCGCCCTCGTGTGAAGCCGGGTTAAGTATCACTGTCTGCATTTTTCTCCACGCGCTCATATTATTATTGAATAACACTCCCCAAGATCACGAGTCAAAAGAGATTCGTGTTCACAACCGCTTTCAAATTGGCTCAGATTACAACCCAAGCAGTAGGGACAAAACAGGAGTTTCGGAAACAAGCAACTCTCTTCCACTCTCCAAGGTTAAAAGATGGTTCACTGTCAGCATCTTTTCCACGCCCTCATATTATTTTTAAATAACACTCTCTTCTTTATTCCTCGCTCCTCCCAATTCCCGACAAATCTTTTGAGTTTCTTTCGTGTTTTTCTCTTATAATTCCATGAAATTTTGTTGATTTAATGAGTAAAAAAGCTTTAAAATGTGTAACGAAGGGATATCAGAGCCTGCAGCGGCGATGTTGAAATCGAGACGACCACGTTTTCTCAATGTCTTCTCCTCTTCTTCAAGTGCCAACCGCCTGGTATTTCACCTTTTTTTGTATTTTTATCCTCAATTCAAAAGTTGGGGTTTAGTGGAAATATTGTTATGAATTGCATTTTGGGTTTAGCTAATTATATTTGCTTGGAATGCTGGTGTTATTTAACAGAAAATTCCAGTGGGATTTAACAGAAACTTGCAGGGAAGAATTTCTGGGTCAGTTCTGTTAAGAGGACCAAGTGGGTATAGTTGGGTTGTTGAATTAGCTCATAAAAATGATGACTTGTTCTTTGATGAAGGGTGGGATGATTTCGTCAGAGATCATAGCCTAGAGTGTGGTGATTTTTTGGTTTTTAGGTATGATGGTGACTTGGTTTTTGATGTAAAAGTGTTTGATCAGAGCACTTGCGAGAAAGAAGCTGCTTTTCATTGTAAATGCAGTCAAAGAGGTAGTGAGTTAGATGGAATTGTGGGGAAGAAGAGGGACAGGGAGGATGGAGTTGTTTCATTGGATCAACATTGTGAAGGGGTGTTAAAGAGTAGTAAAGGGAGCCCTTCAGAATCCGATGGGGATGTGTCTGATAAAGAATATTTTGGGCATGAGCTGATTCTTGCAACTAAAACTTGTCCAGGGTTAACTTCCTGTGATGAAAACCTCGGTAAGGAAATGAACCTCTCTCATTCTTTGGGATTTGTATATGAAATATGACTTTTGCATTGAATTGGCAGTGTTTTATGTTTTAATAACTTTGTTGCTTTCCTTCAAGTCATTCTTATACAAAGGAATAGCTGCAACAGCAGGTTAGCAGCAAAACTTGTTTCAATGAACACCAAGTAAAATCTATGGTATCAATGTAAATGGAGTCTTATTTAGTATTCAACAACTTATCTTAGTGTAGATACCACTTTTTCTTGTGGAATATGCTTCTCATAGAAATGCAATGCGAGAAATTTCATGCCTGTGTAATTGTGCTTACGCGTGTGGACGGACGTTCCGATTCTTGGTGGAACTTCCATGATGGTTTACATCACATGAATTCCTCTTGATCAAAGACTCCCATCTCTTGAAACAGATGGAACCATCCTGAAAACAACTGACAAAGAAGATGGCTTGAATCTGCATGGCAGTGGCTGTCTACAGATGGTTGGAGAATTTGAAGAGAAAAAAGTGGCTCAATCTTTTAATTCATGCTTCCCCTTTTTTGTCAGAATTATGAAAAGGTTCAATGTCAGCGGCTCATATACATTGGTAAGCTGTTTCCTTCTCACTTTTTCTCCCCAGATTTTTATCTAGGACATTGTTTTCACAAGCCTAAATTTTGTGCATCTGATAATTTCACCATTGTTCTGTTCTATGTATGTTGGAATATGGCAAACATGTACAGTGTTTAAATCACTCTGCACTTAAGAAACTTTTCTTAATATTGATCCTTTGGCATTTGGAGCTGCGAAATAAGTTTCTCAACCTATTGATCTTCATGCATTTAGCTCTCAGACACTAGTTGGCAACAACTCCCTCCAACTTATAAGGGGGGAAAGGAAGAAAATAATGACTTCCCTCGTATATTTGTTCTGAATCTGGGGCCTAGACAGCCTTTTTACTAATTACCTTTGTGCTTCCATCTTGAAATTCTTCTAGCCATTACTTGTTGTCTTGAATCAACTGATTACATCTTTTTGCATATATCTTATTTGGACTGAATAAAGCCTGCTTATGTATTACTGCCTTTTAAATTTTTGTGACCCAGAATATTCCATATCAGTTTGCGATGGAACATCTTCCAAAGTGCAAGACTGAGATTGTACTTCGGAATCTGAAAGGAGATTGTTGGACTGTGAATTCTGTGCCAACAACAAGGGTGCATACAAGTCATACTTTATGTGGTGGATGGTTGGGCTTTGTCCGTAGTAATGAGATCAAGGTTGGAGACATTTGTATTTTTGAATTTGTGCGCAAATTTGAATTTCGTGTGCATATTCTTCGGGTTGGAAAGGAGGACCCGGACAGACAAACTGGAAAAGCAGCTCCTAATATGTTAATTGACAGGTCTGATGCCACTTTATTGAAGAAATTTGTAAAAAAATCTTCAAAGGTCCACTCTAAATCAAAAAAAGTTCAACTATGTTATGATAAAGGGTCTAAGATGCTTGACAAATGGAAATATGGCAATGCAGCAAAGAAGTCTGCTAGTGTTGCACTCTGCTCTTTGTCAAGATCAGGCAATGAAAAGCAAGGTAAAGTTTCTAATTGTTCTAATTTGGTCTTTACTCAATATTATATATATTAACAAAGGGATAGTGCTGGTATATTGAAGGAAAAGTATAGTGTTTCTCTAAGCTACCTGGGAGATTATATATATATATATATATATATAGGACCATGGCTAACTGCAATTCATTATATTTTCCCAATCCTTGGAATATTTGTCGAATATTGGTTCACTGGACTTATCCATAGACCGGCATTTTAACTTGATTTGGCTTGTAAAACAGAAGCAGCTATTGGTGGTTTGAGAATGATGTTGGCCCTTGATGAAGAAAAAGCGGCTAGATCTTTTGCTTCTGGTTTTCCTAATTTTGTGAGAATCATGAAAAAGTTCAACGTCAGTGGTTCATATACTCTGGTGAGCAATTTGCCATTCCTTGTTTAGAAATCTAACTAAAGTATTATTTCCTCCATAACTAGTTTGACAATCCAATTTGTTGGTGCATCTTTGCACGATATTAGCTCAAATCAAGAAATAATTAAGAACAAACAAACAAAAGTCCAAAAAAATGTAGCCCATTTGATTATTTTTGCCCTCTCATACAACCCAACATCATCTGTATCATTCTTGGATATGGATATAACTATTAGCAATTGTTGGCTAGTTATCTTTGCAGAAATATAAATGTGGTTTAGGTTCTTTGGCGATTCTCTGGCATCAATTTTCATTTACTATCTGGATCATGTGATGCAGAAAATACCATACAAGTTTTCGAAGGCTTATCTTCCTTACTGCAAAACAGAAGTTGTTCTTCGTAATTTGCGAGGCAAATGTTGGACCGTCAATTCTGTCCCAGACTCGAAAGGTCGAACATCGCATACCTTTTGTGGAGGTTGGATGGCCTTTGTTCGTGATAATGACATCAAGATGGGTGATATCTGCATATTTGAACTTGTTAACAGGTGTGAAATGCGTGTGCATATATCTGGGGCGGGAAGAAAAGAGTTAGATTACCAACATGCTTCTTTGTGAGGCATATCAAAAACTTCAACTTTCAGTTGATAACATGTGGTGCTGCACCTTTTTGTTTTTTTTTTGGGTTTTTCACTCTAGCCATTTCTTTCTTACTTGTCATGTGAAGCCGAGTGTGTGAAAGAATAGGGTTTAAAGAGCATGGTACCCTTACGAGCACTTTCAGAGAATTTGATGTTTCTTGAGAAGAAAGAAACCTGGATCTGTTACTGTTAATTGTTATTGTTACCTGCTAGATAGATTAATCAGGTTGCATATGCCCCAAACTGATTGTTGAATGGCTGCAGGGAGGGAAATTCTGGGTTTTATTTCTATACTACTCTAATATGCTGACTTTGAGATGAAATTTCTTTGGACCTTCATTCGAGCTTGGATACTGCTAACTTACAAGTAACCAGCTTTCCAGGCTCAAGACTAGTAACTAAAGTTTTTTTTAAACAATTATTTAGAGAACACCTCAACTTTTATGGTACATTTTAAAATGATTATGTAAAAAAAATTGAATTTTATAATTTTTGAAGCAGAAAATTTTCAGACGTACATGGCTTAAGCATATATTTGTCTACTGTCTCCCACTTAGATAATGCTATACCATGTGCGGTGCAGGGCCATATGAATACCAAGTTTAGGTTTTTGGTCTAGATCATAGCTTAAGAGCCTAACAAAGAATTAACAGTCTAAGTTAGACATAATAGTCTACCTGTAAGTCAATAATTCCTAATCAAGAGATCATGTCAGAAGAGATTCTAAATAAATAGAATCATCTTAGATCATATATATGAATATTTTGTTAACCTTGATTTGAATCATCTTAAATACATTATTGATTTGGACGTCGGAATTGATACCCTTATCTTCTTCTGTTTCTTGCAGGCTTGAGATTATGGGTTCACCTTGAATATCATCTTTTCCGACAAACCATCAACATAGTAATTACTCATTATTTAGTAGAAGAAATGGTCTGGTCTGGTATTTCTCAAAAACATCTACTTATAATTTATGCAAAATCATTTTATAACCACGAAATCCTACGATACACGTGAATTAAAAATAGTTTTTTGAAACCAGAAGTTACTCTAGTTCCAATGGCTAGTTGGTCTAGCTTCAGTCCTAACTTGATGAGAAAGAAAATTGACTGTTGGCAATAATTCCAGTTTTCGAATATTTAATCATTAATAAACTGCAAAAGATGAAATTGGCTGGAGTGACTCACCAGTGTATAGTCATTTCACCTGTCAAAATCTTTTTAAAAGCCCACCTGCTCGCTTTCCGTTTCCAAAAATTTTCATTGCCAAGTTTGAGACCAGCGGCTGATGCCGCAGCTTCTTCTTCTTCTTCTTCTTCGTGCTACTTTTGCTGCAATTTATCTCGTTCAATTCGTCATCAGTCTCAGAGGGTTAGTTCGTTATTCTTTTCTCGGTTGAAATGGGAGACTCGAGCAACGATAGAAAGAAGTGGCAAGAGGACATCTACTGGACCCGTTTTCGGTGCATTTACTTTTATTCTCATCTAACTACTGGTTATCGTGAGCAGCTTGTAAGTTTAAAACTATAATTATAATATTTATAATAATATTCATAATCAGTATCTCTGTTCTCTAATACAGTATTGGTGTTTGCAGGCTATCCCCAAAAAGTTTGCAAATAAATTGAGACAGAGACTACCTGAAACTGTAGTTCTCAGAGGGCCTAGTGGTGCTACATGGACTGTTGAATTATGTAGCAATGGTGATAGAATGTTCTTCAAAAATGGTTGGCCAGAATTTGTCAAAGATCAGTCATTGAAATTGAATGATTTACTGAACTTTAGGTTCAATGGGGAATCGAGTTTTGACGTTCTGATATTTGATCCACGTACCTATTGTGAAAAAGAAGCCTTATATTTTTTCCCAGAGGGTGAGGAAGCAGCAGGGGATAGCAAAGATCAAAGAAAGAGAAAAATGGAGGAAACTTATGTTCTAGTTGAGTCATCTCAGGATGACGATGGAAGTGATTCATCAGCAGATGAATCAGGAAACGAGGATAGTTTCAGTACTCCATCAGCAGATGACGATGGAAGTGATGACAGTTTTCAACCGGAGCTATCAGGCCACTATTCCGACTCCCATGACTGTAAGAAGATTCGGAGGGAGGTTGATGAAACTCAGCCTGCTCATAGCAGGAGAGCCAAGACTAAATCCTGTAAGCCTCGTTCCAATAAATATCTTTTATACATCTGCAAGTCATTATTACCGTGATTTGAGATGGTTCAGCTGCAGCACGAAGACTTGGTGAAACGAGTGGGGTTAAGGTGAAGTATCCCGGTGACGCTCTGATGGCTGCAACCAGAGCAGCAAATTCAACACCCGATAGCGAGGTGGTTGTTATGCAACCAAGACATGTAGACAGGATATTTCGAGTGGTAATTCAATGTTTCGAAGTTTTATCTGAGTTCTGATTGTCATACCTGTTTGCATATGTAAGTGTGGTGAGTCTGAATGTTGTATTGGGATTGTTTTACGTAGGGGATGCGTCGCAGATGGGTGGCAAAACATCGCACCCCAGAAACCAAAAAACTGATCCTCCGCACGAAGGGAAAATATTGGTTTGTTGGATTTTACTTCCACAAAACTAATAGAACTGGAGAGCTTACCACTGGTTGGAAGAAATTTGCTTTTGCAAACAACTTGAAAGTATTTGATGTCTGCGTGTTCGCTCCAGCAGGTCGGAGTGAAGACGGTACTTTGATCCTGGACGTTAGGATCTTTCCTGCTGCGAAAGTGGTGCCACCAAGTGTGCCGGGTTTGACTTCTGTCCCTTGACGGTGTCAGCAACTATCACCTGCGACAATGACAAAACTGCATTAGCATTCAAATCTTGCTGCCACTGTTTCGACTTTCATCCCATGAATTGCAGTATTATTAGCAATTACACTGTCTGGAATTGTTTTAATCTTTTTGTCAGCTCTGGTATATTGCTGCTTTTTGCAATGTTATAAAGATCTGATTACGAAAATTGTTGCTTTAATGGCATCTAATTTACTTTATAACCAAGCAACTTGTTCATGAATTTTGTTCAGTTAAATCTAGTAGGATATCGCTATTTAAATTGTCACCTCGTCAGGGGGAAGATAAGGAAAAAGTTTAAAGCTTTTTTGTATTACATATTAAACCGATACTAAGGCGTGAGTAGAGTGAAGAGAGAGCAGACCAAACATCATGGGTTGCGGAAACCAGCACAGTCCCCGAAGCAAGACAGTAGATTCAGTTCGATACCCCCACCTACTAGAAGTGTGCCAACTGCCGAGTGTGTTCCACGTGCTTCGAAACTATTAACTCCGAAACAAAAAGGCTCGTCCTTTAAGGTTACCTTCTCAAGTAGTTCTCCTCTCAATCTCGGACTCCACTCTTCAACGTCCAAAATCGTTCCATCTCGAGTACAACTTCAGAGCAATGTGATCTTTTTCAATGCCTTTGTGGCTTTTCATTGCTTCTACAGGATTGAAAAACAAATGCATCGTAAAAGCAAAGATTTTTCTCATAAATAAATAAAACCAGGTCTAATAACTTACCTTGTCTGGGTTTTATTTTCCATTTGCTACTCTTTTTGTTGGTCTCTTAGCTGTTACTCTCGCAACGCTGGAGGCCTGGAGCATATCTTAGTGTTTCCGGGTAAGTGATTTACATTTAGCATTTTTGTACGTGAGTTAAAATTTGCTTGCTTTTTTCCTGGTGGGTTTTCCCTTTTTTAAATGGTATTCAGCTTCTAGAGATCAGCAGTCCTTTTTTAGGTTTATGGTTCTTCAACTACTTTTTGTTAATCATCTGAACTTTGGGTGCAGAGCTGTGTGGTTAAGCAAATGGAAGATACGTGTAAGGATTGCAGGAGCTGGGGAGAGGAAATCTTTTGGACCCATTTTCAGTCTATTCATTTCTTTCAATTTCTCCGTGGTGATTTTGTTCAGCGGCTTGTAAGTTCCGTCTTGGCACTGCGTCTTCTGTTGCCTGTCCTGCTTTGTCTTTTGATTGCTGTATATTTTGATTGAATGTTGAACTCTTAAAAATAAATAACGTTGCACTACGTAGTTCATCCCTTGACTTAACTAGTGAGTAAACTGACACACTTCTTTTGTGCAATTGTATGCATTTTGGGCGTTTTTCTCTAGCAATCAAGCTGCGAACTTTGAGGGAGAAAAAGTGATCTTGTTATCATATTCCAAGTCTGCATGCCTAACCTCTTTCCCCTGTCACACTTATGGCATTTTAGATTTTGGTGTAGGAGACATGGGGTATTAGGCAGGGTTTTAGAAATCACTTTTTACCTTTCTTTGTTTGTTCTTTGCTAGAAAATTCAGTAATTTTTGAGATCCAGGAGTTGCTGTGCCTTTGTTGATATTAGTTTTCCTTCGATACTGGATAATTCAATCTATATTGAGTTTCACGTTGCATCTGAATGATGTATGGATCTGCAGGAAATACCAGAAAAATTTGCTAAGAATGTTAAGAAAAAGCTTCCGGAAACTGTGACTCTCAAAGGTCCTAGTGGTAACATATGGGATGTAGGACTAACACTGAATGCAGATGATGATACCTTGTGCTTCGAGCGTGGATGGGAAAATTTTGTAAAAGACCATTCCATGTTAGAGAATGAGCTTTTGATCTTCAAGTACAATGGAGTGTCCCATTTTGATGTTCTAATGTTCGACAGCCAGAGCTTGTGTGAGAAGGCTTCTTCTTATTTTGTGAGGAAGTGTATGCATACAGAATTTGACAGCGGATACCAAACAAAAAGAAATATAGAAAATCCTGATGAAATTGTGCACAACTCTTCACAGTGTGGTCTTGAAAGCAGTCCAGAAAAATCTACAAACAATGACATTGACATGAGGCGATCAAGACAATCTAACAACTCTGCAGCTAGTAATAAGAAGATGCAAAATGTGGCATCTTCTTCTAGGTCCATCCATGCCAGGCGTAACCTTGGAGGGAAAGAAGTTTCTAATTTTGCTGGAGAAGTGAAGGTCGAAACTGGTAGGAGCACTCTAAAAAATTTTCTGTACATAAAACCTGCTTGCCATGGTAGATTTAACTTTTGTTATAAGTTTGTTGAGACCCACTGCCTTTTTATTGTTGACATTGAAATATTATGTTCTTTACAATGGTTTCTGGAATTTCTTGGTGATTTATTGGATATTCATTTGTTGTGTTCTGCTTCATTGTTTTCAGACACACTTAAGGAATTTCTCTTGTGATTAATGACAAATTAAAATGTAATATATTGCCTTGCTAGAAATTCAAATTGGGTGACTGATGATTGTACTCTCTTTTCCATCATAATATAAAATGATACAGAGTTTGAACATACAACAATGGATGGAGATATCTTTAGCCCTCGGCAGGCTTCTTGTAAAAGATCCGTGACTCAAGCTGAGAAAGCAAATGTCATCTTAATGGCACAGGAAGCATTAACAAAAGAGGGTTTTATGGTAGTTATGAAGCCCTCACATGTAGGGGGAAAATTTTATATGGTAAACTCAACCCTGAACTTGATCGAAGCTTTGGTTTCATATTGCTTTCCTTTTCTCAATGATATTGTCTTCTACTTCTTTACTTTATTTGTCCTATTTATGAACATGATAATTTTTTGGTAGTTTGTGGTTTGTACACATGCCTTGTTTCTCCAATCAAATTAGATGATGGTGTTAAAGCTTAGCCTTTTTTATTGTCTTGCATTTTTGGGTCCATTCAGGCGATCCCTATTGCATGGGTGGCTAAATATGCCACAAAGGAAAATGCACATGTGATTCTACGTATTAACAAGCGTACATGGAGGACTAGATATTATTATCAGAGAAGTCGTGACAGTGGAGGGCTTTCTGGTGGGTGGAGGCAGTTTGTGAATGACAACAACTTAAAAGAACATGATGCATGTGTATTTGAGCCTGCCAATATAGGAAGAAAACCAATGGTCCTGGATGTTAGCATCTTTCAAGTTCTCCAAGCAACTGTTCCTCTGAGCCAAGTAAGTCCTGCCTAATGCTAAAGGTTGTCCCAACATGCTTGGAGACAATTATCTCGTAGCATCTACCAGACATGAACTTGCAATACAGTTGTGGCATCATTTATAGGTACATAAGCTGTGGATGTTTGATGTGTTTTAAAGTTCTAGGTTTTTTGTTTTTTTTTTTTTTGGTTCATGAGGAGGTACAAGAGAGAAGGGGATTCAAACCTTAGACTTAATCCCCCTTAAGGAGGGGAGTTAACCACGAGGCTAAGCCTTGGTTGTTGTTGCAGTCCTAGTTTTGAAAGGCAGTTAATCTGCTTTGCTAGTAGCCTACCGGAAACTCGACCAAGTTGTAACTCTATGTGTTCAGATGGTTAATGTTCTATCTCTTTCTATTTGCCCGAGCCTTGTTGCTGGACTGGTTTGATTATCAACCCTATTGCTGTTTAGCAAACCCTTTCTCTAATCTCTAGTAGATCCATACTGTTAACATGGGAAACTGGACTGTCTTTGCTTACGTGCATTTCTACCACCATTGTGATCCGACCTATGACATGTTATGTTATTTACTTTAGTGCTTTACTATTTTATGCAAAATTTTACAAAAATATAAGTAAACTCAATAGTAGACTCGACAATTCGTATCTATATTCAGTCAATAATAGACGTTGCTATTTGTGTTTGTATTGTTCTGACGTTTGATGGCCAGAGTTTGTGTGAGAAAGCATCTTGTTATTTTGTGAGGAAGTGTCTGCATACAGAATTTGACAGCGGATACCAAACAAAAAGAAATATGAAAGAAAATCCTAATGAAATTGTGCGCAACTCTTTACAGTGTGGTCTTGAAAGCAGTCCAGAAAAATCTACTAACAATGACATCAACATGAGGCCATCAACACACCCTAAAAACTCTGCAGCTACTACTTCGGGGTCCATCCATGCTGGGCGGAGCCTTGGAGGCAAAGAACTCACTAATTTTGCTGGAGAAGTTAAGGTTGAAAATGGTACGAGTACTTCTAAAACTTTTTCTGTACATAAAACCTGCTTGCTGTGGTAGATTTAACTTTTGATATAAGTTAGTAGACACCTGCCGACTTTTTATTGCTGACACTGCAATATTATGGTCTTTACAATCGTTTCTGGAATTTGTTGGTAATTTATTGGATTCATTTGTTGTGTTGTGCCTCATTGTTTTCAGACCCACTCAAGGAATTTGTCCTGTGATTAATGACAAGTTATAATGTAATATATTGCCTTGCTAGTAATTGGGTGACTGATGATTGTACTCTTTTTCATCACAATAGAAAATGATACAGAGTTTGAACATACAACAATGGATGGAGAGATCTTTATCCCTCGGCAGGCATCCTATAAAAGATCTGTGACTCAAGCTGAGAAAGCAAATGTCATCTTAATGGCACAGGAAGCATTAACAAAAGAGGATTTTATGGTAGTTATGAAGGCCACACATGTAGGGAGAAAATTTTTTATGGTAAACCTCATCCCTGAACTTGATCAAACTTTTTCTTTCATGGTGCTTTCCTCTCAATGATATTTTTTTTGCTTACCTTTATTCGTCCTATTTATGACCATGAGCATAGATTGGTAGTTTGTGGCTTGTGGTGTTTTTAAAGCTCAGCCTTGTGTATTGTCTTGCATTTTGGGGCCATTCAGGCAATCCCTACTGCATGGGTGGCTAAATATGCCGCAAAAGAAAAAGCAGATGTGATTCTTTGTATTAACAAGCGTACATGGAGGACCAGATCTTCTTATCAGGCTAGTCGTGCCTGTTTAGGGCTTTCTGGTGGGTGGAGGAAATTCGTGAATGACAACAACCTAAAAGAACATGATGTGTGTGTGTTTAAGCCTGCAGATATTGGAAGAAAACCAATCATCCTGGATGTTAGAATCTTTCGTGTTCCCCAAGCCGCTGTTCCTCTGAGACAAGTAAGCCCTGTCTCGTTCTAAAGATTGTCCCAGCATGCTTGGAGATGAATGTCCCGATGCATCTGCCAATTATGAACTTGCAAATCGGTTGTGGCATCAGTACATCAGCTATGGATGTTTGATATGTTGTTAAATTGTAGTTTTGAAAGGCAGTCAATCTGCTTTGCTAATATCCTAGTGGAAACTCGATAAGGTTGTAATTATACATGTTCAGGTGGCTAATGTTCTTCCATCTCTTTCCATTAGCCCGAGCTTTGTAACTGGTGTGTGGCTTGATTATCAACCTTATTACTGTCTAGAATACCTCTTCTCTAATCTCTAAGTAAATCCAAATTCCAAACTATTAACATGCGAATCTAGGCTGTCTTTGCTTACATGCATTTCTACCGCCATTGTGATCCGACCATGTTTTGTTGTTTTAGTATTTTTACTATTTTATGCAAAATTTAACAAAAACATAAAGGAAAACTCAATTGCAGACCTGGCGGTTTGTCCCTATTTTTTAATACCGGATTTGGTCATTCAAGTTTATTTTGTGTTTGTGTTATGAAACAACTTAAGCTGTCCTTACTCCAGCAGCTGTCACTGGCGCAGTGTGAGTTGTAGCAAGCAAAACCCAACAGAGTACACCCAAAGTGGTTTAAATTGGAAGAATGAGTCCCAATGTAGGTCTCAAAGCACACAACAGTGTTATTTCCGTTGGGCTGCCAGTGTGCACTGAGCACTGCTTTGCTAATGTTGTCGACTCCTTGAAGGCGCAAGCCCTATCCACGACATGCAATGAGATTTTCAGGATTGCAGCTATCGTGATCGGGCTTGTAATAATTGGGGTTGCAGTTGGCTTGTTTCCTTCGCGTGTCGAAGCATCTTTAGATGAATCTGAGCAGTGCGCACTTCTGTTCAAGTTATGTCTTGCTTTGGTGACAAAAACCTGTTTTTATCTTCATGATGATGACAATAATGATAATACAGCAGCTACTTGTCATGCAAAGGTTGTAGAAGAGATGGTATGAAACAATAATGCTACAAAATTCTACATTAAAAACCTTTTGCCTAATTTCTGGAGATACAAAATTTGAGTTTTGTGCCTTCGGCGAAAATCTATGGATTAATGTTAGATAGTTCCAACAATGATAAAACTTTTAAACTACATCAAAGATAATCGAAACTTGGTGCAGACAACGGAGCATCCTGAGGGAAAACCTGAGTAGTAAAGAATCTCACGAAGTGGAATTGATAGCCAATAATATCTCTTCAAGCATCAAGTGGTGGACGCAAAATATGATCCTCATACGGAGGGCCTTTGGCATGCGGAAAATAATTGCCAGCTAATGAAAGCCATCACCAGAGATGTGAATATTTCAAACCCCACCACCTTTGGAAAGTGCCAACCCAATCCTCGCCTTAGATAGCTGCCGAAATTTAGCAAAGGAAAAGGGTTTTCATTGAGTATCCAATGCAAAGACTATATATAATCTTAGGATGTAAATATAAAGGTTAACTTGTAGCCAAGCAGAAACAAGGAGAAATTGTGGGCAGATGCAGTAACAAGTTAAAACAGACCTTGTAATGGATGGCATAGTTGCAACAATTCCAGCACAAGCATATATTATGGGAATCAATGCCTTGGGCTTGTTCTTGCGAAGCCACATTAAAGATCCCAAAGCTGCAAGAGATATACTCAACACCTGAATTGAGAAAAGGATAGAGCTGTCCATAAGGAGAGAAAGAAATTCTAATTTCGCTTTTGATTAGAGAAACATAATTATGAGATCTTACTGTTACACAATCATTATTCTAATTTCTGAACACCTCAGCTAATTGCA
This sequence comes from Firmiana major, assembly GCA_033439115.1. Lineage (NCBI taxonomy): Eukaryota > Viridiplantae > Streptophyta > Magnoliopsida > Malvales > Malvaceae > Firmiana > Firmiana major. Next base: position 50,647,840 of record CM065909.1, read on the forward strand.
ATAAACTACTGATACAGGATCAAGAATGCGCAACAAAGAAGTTGGAAAATAATCGTTCCATGAACATACCAAATTAGCATCCCAGAAAAAAAAAAAACAAAAGAAAAGGAAAAGAACATACCAAATTAGCATTTGCTTCCAGGCCTTGCAGAATGTAATCCCAAGTGAATTCTAGTCCTCTTGCTCCTACCCAAAGGGGTGCCAATCTATGTAGAACTGAATCAGCAAAGGCCCATCCTATCAACATGGAAAGAAAGAAGCCATAGTGCTGAAGTTAGAAGTGAAAAGAACCACAAAAACATGTCAGATGAAGTTCATCTCTACACCTTCAACTATATAATTTTATCCATCTAGTGTAGAATATTACCGATTTTATATTTCAATCCTCAGTGGTTTACTAACTATTAACATCAGGGAAAAACTAGCATCAAACATTCACTGAAAACAGTATTGGCAAACCTGCTCCAAATTAAGGTATTACTGCACAAATACTCCAAAATGGAATACCGAGTGGTTTCAAGCTTATTGGACAGAATTTATCATGACATTTATTTTATTTGTTATAGAGATCAAGCTTTGCTCCTAGTAATTCAAATCAACACTAATTTAGATGATCTGATGAATTGTGACAGCCTTAAGGCTCAAAAACCACAAACACAAAATGAGGCTCGTTTTGTTATTTTTTTTCTCTAATTTTTATTTGGAAAGACGGGGTACTAGGAAGGGGGAAAAACTGAATTTCAACTTAAAAGACTGAGTCAAGATCTCACTCACCAAGTCCAACAGCTTGAAATTTGTGATTTTGAGAGATGTTCCTGTGAGTCAACTGTGTTAAGGCAAAATAAAGTCCAGCGACATCTATAAAACCAATCAGTGCTTTCAAAAGTTCCTGAAAATGCATAAGCAACATGATTATTACTGATAAATTGCAATACGTTGACTGTTCATAAAGAGTCATGGCAGTGTAAAAAGAGACAATACTACCACACCCTTATGGCTGCAGACAAGAAAGTAGTATAACTTTTCACATTATTTTCTAGCTATCAAACTATAACATCTTCAATCAAACCAAAAAAAAAAACTAGATCAAATAAAAACAGCCACAAGTTGAAATAAAAATCAGTAAACATGTATAATTAGCGCAATATTTCCATTCCTTCACATGGATTCAAATTTCAAAACTAAAACATAGAATACCTGGTAAGGATCAAAGCCATCATTCTCAGACACCTTCAAAAACGTTGCCAGGCAAACAAGCTGCACCATATAAAAAGAAAAAAAAAACAAAACAAATTAACAATCCAAAACGCGTCCCGAGAAACATGAGATTTAAGTTTAGCTCGTAATTTAGCTTCGACGATTTTTACATATTGTACTGACCTTTACCAAAGCTGTTCCGAGGTAAACAAGAGCAGCTTTAACAGAGGTACCTAGAGTATCATACTCCGATCTGCATAAACATAATTAACTATCAATAGATTGATTTATATATTAACAATAGTACAATTTAGTAGAAAAATAACACTTTTTCCTCAACAAATTTAACTAACTAAATTCTCATAAATCAGCTACAGAGTAAATTTTTTCTACGACAACATCTAATTAGGTCCAAATTATAGATTCTGAACATTTTTTGATAGATCTAAGCTAACTTTTGCTTAGATTAGAGAGAAACCTTTTCAATCGAGAAAGAAAGATTTTAATCGATTGATAAATCACAAAAAAAAAAAAAGAACTTGAAAACAAGGTAAACGATCGAGCAAAAAGGGTGGGACTTACAAGGGAGTAGCCGAGTAGTAGACGGCGTGAGGACCGAAGGTGAGAATCGCACAGTTGAAGAAGTGAAACATCGTCATTTCTCTTTTCCCTTTTTTTTCTCGATCCAAGTTCCAGTCAGATCTTTTAAGCAATCGCTAATTTATTTCTCTCGTTTTTTGACAATGACAAATTTGAAATTTCCTTCTGGAATTCAGTTCAATCTAAACTCCCAGCTTATGCTTAGCTTCACAAGAACGACTAATTTGTTTCGAATTGGGCCCTGAAAGAATCGCTATTTTCAGGCCTCAAATATGCCTTTGGAAAACCCATTAAGGATTGGGCTTATTAGCAAAATACAAATATGTATGGAACCTTATGACTTTCTGAGCGTTTCGTTCGTTATCATGGGCCCGTGGATTTAAAAGCGAATTTAAAAAGTGTCACGTGCATGTATTTTCTTATAATTAATTTTCCTTTATTTTTTATATATGTGTCATCCTTTTCATCGCGTGGACCACCACATATGTATTAAGTAATTTCTTTTTATTAATAAAAAATAATTTCTCTTTAACTTATTACATTTTTTATTACAAAAAATTTAAAAGCATAAAAGATTGTCCTGGGGTGTACTATTAATTTTATTATTAAAATTTACAAATTTATTAAAATTTTATAAATTAAATTTTTAAAAATTTATAAATTATATACTAATAAAAAATCGTGAAAATTCAACTTAAATATTATGTCAATCCCCTCTGTTAATTGATTATACCTTAGTCATTTTGCATATAATTATATAATGGTTTTAAAGTAATTATTTCAACTATAAACAATTATTATTTCTTGTACTATTTCTTTTCTTTTTTTTTTTGTTTCTAATGGTGGATTTTTCTTAATTCAGTACAAAAGGAACATGATAAATTAAGTAGCACAAAATGCTTGGACGTTGCCCTAATTCCTAAATACTAAAAACGGAAGAACATTACTAATTTGTCCATTTGACTTTTTTTAGAATGACTTGTTTTGTTCCATTCCACTTTTTGCTATTGGCTGTATCTTATATTAAAATACAAATATCTTTCAATTTTTTTTTAATAATTAATATTAGAAGTTTCGTGCCTAGTATTTGAAATATGACATTATTTATCTTTTTTGTATTTTTTTGTTTTTTTTTCTATAACAGTTTATTTCAACTTTTAGATTAATTTTTTTTATTTATCGGAATCTTGATGAAAACTTTTAGATTATTATTTTTTTTAATTTTCTCTCTCTCTTTTATTGTTAAGTTATGTAAAAAAATAACTTTTGCAATAGACTCTGTTTTTTATGACCCATTTATCCAAAAAAAAAAAAAACTCTTCATGAATCCATATAGGGCCGTCTCATATCTCGAAGCTGTACTGCATTTTGAATCATTCTTATCAGTGACTGTTCATCCCTTCTTCATGACCTCACTTGGCTTCTAGATTACCACATTCTCATCTCAGGCTTGTGGCTACACTTGGATTTCATATGCTTAATGAGTTAAACAGTCTAAAATAATCCTTATAATGTTCATTTTTTAACTTGTTTGCTTGTTTTTTTTCTCTCAAACCGTCAAATAGAATGCGATCAAATCCCAAATTAAATCTTTCTATTTTAATACATTATTATTCATTTTGCCTTCCTTTTAATGCCTCATGGCAGATCGGACAAGGAAGTAAGGTTAGAGCACAACCTGTTGTCAAACAGGAACGCTTACCATTCTAATCAATGCTGCTGTTACATGGAATGAGTATGACTTGTAATATAGAAATTGTGTAATCAAAATTTAGGTCAAAGAAATTAAGATTCAAAGTTCTACTAATAATTTTTATACCTCATGGGGATGTTTTTATTCCCCATGAAAGGGAAATGGAGGGAGAATTTCAATGAGTTGATGTTGACATTGTCAGTTTTAGTTTTCTTACATTCCATCAATGAGGAGTTTGACAATTGGCAAGGAACAAAGAGAGTCAGAACAAGGAAGAGAAGGTGAAGAAGGATAAGAAATAAGCAAAACAGAAGCTTGTTTGGACCCGGAAATGAAAAAACAACTGTCTAAAAGTGGTCCAAAAGGAGCAGGACAACTATGGAAAGAAATGAGAGTACGAAGGACAGTGTCACGAGAATGTTGACAAGGTACCTTCCGGAAACATGACAGGGAAAGGAAATTTATTGCTCCATTGAAAGTTGGCCCAGTAAGGAGAGAGGAGAAAGATACAAACACTACGATTTTGCATGCATGAGGTCATCAAGATGCAATGCTAGCTATGCTCTTCAGTCTTCACTTCCCATTAACGTTGGATTCGCAGCAAGAATTTACTGTAAGAAACCATGTTTTCCTTGTATATAGATCACAACTATCACTCTGGGAATGGAAAACGACCTCAAGAAAACCACAATATAGATTGAGAGCAAAGTGGTATGGGAGAGTTAAGAAAATGTAACAGGTTTAAGATTTCAACAATTCTTTTGAAACCAAATTGTAATTAGCTAACAATCTCATTCTATTAGAGCTACTCCGATTCAATTTTAACTCAAAAAGGAATACTGATCCTTAAATTTCATGTTAGTAATTTTAAAAAACTTACTTTGTGATATATTAAAAATTTGACTTTCAAATATTTTGATATGGAATGAATTTAACGGACAAAATTAATTTTATTTGTTTATAAAGAGGTACAAAGGTGAGAGGGAGATTTGAAGAATAATAATCATTAGATCAAACTTTAATTGTTATAGATAAAATTAATTACGTTCTAATAACAATTACTTCAATTTTATTAAATTTAGCTTCTGAATTCCGGTAAGATTAGCTAAAAACACTTTAACTAAAAGAGGGAGGTAATTTCTTGGTAAATTATTTCTACTAGCTAGCTAGCTACCACAATTACATGATCAGATTGTATGAAATGATCGATTTGAATCTTAATTTGCCATTTAACTTAGTTGGGTAAGCTTTTTTCCACTGCATATCAACTCTTTTAATGAAGAGGGCAGACGAATGCTCAGTGGCCACTGTGAAATCCCAACAAGAACTGATTGCGGGCACATGAGCCTCCTGAAAGTGGGTCATGTGCCGTAAGAGTACAATCCAGCTCCATTTTTTCTTTTATAATCAACAAAACGGATCAAATAGCAATTGAAATTGAAAACTTTGTGGGTAAAAAACCCCGTACGACTGATAACTTAGAACCCTAATACACAAGACAAACTACAAATTATCCAACACCTAAATTACAATCTTCATCACTTTCTGCTTCTCTGGGGAGTGTTTTTAAGACTACTTTTGAACTTATACGACTTTTTCTTTGCTGCGTCCTTCCGTCTGATTAATTGCTCGGCTCCACGTTTCGTTTATCAGTTCATGAATTAAGATGATTCGTACCATGCATGCATTTTCTTTTTCTGTGGGTCAATTCCAAATTTCATTGAATTGATGATATGATATCTGTAAAGGGGGGACAGGTCTCGTTATTTGGTTTCTTAGGTAGCCAGTTTTCCTGCATCCATCAGCTTCAGTTTACACTTAACCCGATGAAGCCTCCATGACTGAGATTGAGACACTAGATCAAAGAAGATAAGGGTTTTCAATGAACTGAATGAATGTCATTTTTCTTGACACCTACATGTCTTCTTTTTCACTTTCTATGTAGTAGTGGTTATATTTTCTTGTGCTGCATGTAAATCATGTAGATCAGAATTTAAACCGATTCAAATTCAATTCACTTTGATCAGATTTTGTTTTTTTCTGTCAATATGGTCAACACTGTGTTTTTTCTTCTTCTTTCCTGATGTTGGTGATAATTTATCACCAAGCTGAGCTGCGGTAAGTTGACAAACCTGTTAGTGAGGCTTCAAATCTACGTAGAAAACTGAAAAGATAAGATAGGATTTCAAGTCTCAAGATCCGAAATCGTTTTCTACTTTTTTTTATTAGTTTGAGCTAGTTTCAACAGCTAAAAATATTGTTAGGCTTGCGTAGGGTCGGACTTCATTCACCTTAGTAAATAGAGTATTACTATTGACTTTGACTGACCGTAGGCGAAACACTTGTTTGGATGTGAACCTCAATTTTATACCACGTGGCTATTACTTTTATATGTATAATGATTCTTTTTTCCTCTCCACTAGTTGACTCTACTTACCTTATAAATTGGAACTCGAATTAAAAATTAATTTTGATATTATTTATTATAGATTATAATTATTTTTTTCATAAAATTGATTTATTGAATTTTATAATGTTAAACTTTCTTTTCATTTCTAATTTGAAATTAAAATATCTAACGAGTTTTTTTTAAAGCTTATGACATGACATTTAAAACAAACCAGACTCTTTTTTGACAACACAACACGACCAAACTGGTGCAAAGCTATCTTTTTAATGGCTGATAGAGCAAAACCTACCCCTTTACAAGCAAAAGTTACCTACCCTCTGACCTCTTCTAGTTATCTCATACATACACCATCATTGATCAATTATTGAACTTTTCAAATGCTAATTTTGACCAAGTTGTTGTTTCTAGTTATTCATTAATTAATGATTGTGACTAAGATTAAGATCATCTTAAATTACTATTACAGCCTCCTTCCTTTCTTTTTTTCAAGCAGAGCATCGAGCGTCACACAAATTAATTCAGGCAGAAGAAAATTCTACAGAAACCAACGGAAAGGCGTGGGATTGGGAGCCAGGCCAGGCGAGGCTTATTCTCTTTTTATATACTGTAGCATATATGATGTAATGTCGTGGTTCACGTCAGCCTAAACGGCGTTGATTTCGGTGATTCCCTTCCTTTCTCTTTTGTCTGATCTCCCCTCAAATAGTCTATGAGAGTGGGAGAAGGTGGTGATATTCAAATTTCAAAGCAACACATGGTGTAAACCTAATCTCACGAATCACCATGAAGAAGCTAATATTCTTCCAATTGGAAATAGACATTTTTTTTAATCTTCAAGACAAAGTAAGTATGAAAAGAATGAACCATATTAAAAGAAACCCCGTTTTGCATGATTTCCAAATCAGTATTTGGTCTTTAATGCTGGACTTTTCTGATCTTCACTTCAAAAACCAAAACTTACCCTAACTTTGTTAATTCAAGCTGAGAAATGAGAGACCATGAATGTGGGTAGCTAGCTAGGAAGATTACGTGTTTAGTTATGAAGCTATGGTTAGGCCGTATATTTTATTTCTTCGGTGGCAGACAGCTAATAATCACCAGTAAATTTTTTGGTAATTATCACGTGTTATGTATGTTCTTGCTTGATCTGCACTTCATATATACATCATATTTCTTCTTACTTAAGAGAACAAACATCACATAAAAAACATTTATACATCTTGTAAAATCACAGCTACCATCGGTTAAATGTGTTATAGGCATTACTCCATGTGATCAATTTTGAATTTCTGAAGTTAATCATTGAATGTCAAATAAGATTTTATATATGTGTTTGTTTTTTATATACTAATAGTAAATTTTTTAATTTTATAAGTGAAATTAAGAGATAGTCACGACTTTTATTTTTTGTTATTTTTAATATATATATCATTCTAATCAAGGAAATTTTGGTGAAACGATGAAAGTTACATTGTTTCTTTGTGATTTAAAAGTTATGAATTCAAGTGAAAATAACATCTTTATTAATACAGAAAACTCTAAAATGTAGAAGCCTTTTGCACTATTGACTTTATATATATATATATATATATATATATATATATATATGTTATTTTCATAATCACATTAATAAAATCTAAAAACTTCACATGTATAGATAATTTTTTTATATACACAAATTTTCAGTTGTCTAATTTTTTTTTATATATGATAATGGGTCCTTTTCAAAAAAATGATATTAAAACTAGAAAGTTAAAACAGATTATTTCATGAATAGAAAAAAAATATCATAGGCAAATTGTTCTTATAAGACAAACATATGGAATATGGAATATATCCCAAGCATTTGAAAACATTGCAAGTGAGCCATAGAGAGACATGTTGACCGGATATTACCCCACTGCAAACCTATTAATTCAATAATCCAAACACCCCCGCACATAAACCGAGAAAGGAAAAAGAAAAAGAATTTTAATCAAAGTTCTCGAATAAACTATCAGAAGAAACCAAAACATTTTTCATTTCCCGGAGAATCTAGAGCGCATCAGGCGCTGACCCTGGCCTTCGAAAACTATTAACAAATGATTAACAGCGTTTAAGACTGTTCCATCAACATGTTGATTAGAACAAATGGGGTTAAAGAAAGGGAAAAGAGGCCATGGGAGTTCGAGAATGTAGGAATAAATTAAAGGGAAAAGTTCAGCAAATAAAACGGGGATTTGAAGAAGGAAAAAGAACAAGAGAAGAGCTTAAGACCTAGACAAGGTCTCGTCCGTGAGCTCACGTGAGAAGAACCATGTCGACGCCGAGGAATATGGTCTTTTTAATTAGGTGTTTATTAGTTTATTTTTATTAGATTAAAATCTGGGTTTGTGGGTTTACACGCGCGGTGCTTTTTTAGGTTAAAAACAGAAATATTTGGACACGGAGAGGGAATACTGGGCATCTGTGAAGATTACACGTTAGACAAATACTACCCGTTGAATTAAACGTTTTAAGTTGGGGTAGTGTCTTTGAATTCCTACTTGCTTTGATTTCGCGTGATTTGGACGCGCCTCACACTTTGCCACCAACCAAGTAGTTTTATTTTTTGGGCTGTAAATTTGTTCAGCATTGCTAAATTTTAAATTAAATAATTGCAATAAGTACAGCAACTCTGCAACTACTTTTTAATAGGAAAAAACCACTATTTTGGAGATAAAGTCGACGATAATAATGAATAAACTAACGTACGAGAATAATGAAATAGACCACTTCGATTAATAAGTTTGTTTGTTTCGATAAAAATGGTTTTAATCAATAATAAAAGAGTCTGTACAAATTAATATTTAAATTTTAAACATTTGGGTTAAATTTTAAATTTTTTTCATATGTTATTTTTAGATATATTTTTAATGAGATATGTATATGTACATAAAAATAAAGATAAAAGTGAGTTTAATTATTCGTAAATTAATTAAATTTGATTGATTAATAATTTAAATTGGATATCCAATCATCTTATTTCAATTTGGTTATACCTATAAAGAAAAAAATTTTACAATTTATTTCATCAATATAGAAATATATAAAAAGGATCCGATTAGGGAAATTGAGGGAAAAAAGGACAAAGGAAATTAAGAATAGGGCGCGTGGGAAAGTAACAGTGCAAAACATAAATGAAAATAGGGCCAAGGAATGAGTTGCATGTGGGACTGCGACCCTGGTGTCGCCGGACACCCCAGCCAATCTGACACGCCTCCTCCTCTTAAATAGTCCCTGCTAAGCTCCATATTCCTTCCCTCCTTATTACTCACAAGACCAAACTTTTCTTCTTTCCCACACTCACAATCTCTCTCTTGGCAACTTCTTCGCACGTGTACAGCTCGAAGCTCATTGGCAACGGGTTTTGGCTACGTGCCCAGCAGCAGAAGTTCTAGCTTCCAAACTTTAAAAAATCGAAACCACACTTGACCAAAGCTGGCAAATATGGTCGGTTTATTCGAGAGTTTGAACACCTGGGGTGAACCTGAAGCCTGAAACCTCCTCATTAACTGCGATCTATTTGTAGTATTGTAGTGATCAGTCTGGGTTTTCTGTTTCTAAGCACGAAACCAGGGTTTTCATAGCATGGAATTAATGATTATATTATGCTTAATTATAAGTTTGTCGCTTTGTGAATCTCTCAAAATGAACATCAACGTCGCAGCAGCTTAAGCATAACATCATGTGTTAGGCAGTCGGCTTTCATAGAGAGAAGAAAAATCTTTTCTAGAGCTGGTTTATGTCACGTTTACATGGAAAATGTTTACTGATATAATTAAAGCAGCAGAATTTTTTAGTATGTTTGGCCTGCCCTGGCAGTCAATTCTCATTCAAGAAATGAAAACGGGAATATTCTAATTCTAGGGAAAGCTAAGGGGTTGTTTGAGAATGTTTTTATTTTGTGTTTTATGTTTTTGTTATCAATTTTTTTTTTTGAAAATAAAAGTAAAAATATATTTGGTGAGTATGTTTTTTTTCAAAAATTAAAAATAAAATACACTGTTTTAAAAATTGTTGAAAACACAAAAATGATCTTTTCGAAATTTTGAAAATATTTTTGATACTGTTACCACCCGGTTACTGTTTATCCATTTGGTTATTGTACCAATTTAATGGTAAAATTTTCTAAATTTTACTTTTGACTTGATTTGAAACTTTGTTATTTTACATATTAAAACTTTAATCACATTTTTCAATAAATTTTTGTTAATAAATATCTGCAACAAAACATCCTATCGAAAAATATTTTCAAATTTAATAAATTGAAAATAAAGTGAAAATAAAACAAAACAAAATTTGTAAAAACATAAAACATAAAACATAAAATATACAATAATCCCAAATTGACTCCTTATTGGGTATAGATACAAAAAGTAGGAAATAAATTTCATATAATTTTTGAAATTATAATTTTAAGAGAAAATTTATATAATAATAAATAAAATAATTTTTGTAATGTATCAAAATTAAGAATAAAATAGTACATTATTAATCATAAATTAAATTATATAATTTTAATAAAAATATTTAATATTTAGTATTAATAAATTATGAAATAAAAAATTATGTTTTAAAATTTTTATTTGATATCAAACATGTTTTCTATTTTTAATTTTTAAAATTGTATAACAATATTAACTCATCAAACATATTTTTTGTTTTCAAAATTTTTAAACAAAATAAAATAAAAACAAAAAAAAATTTTAAAATTAAAAAATAAAAAATATAAATTTAATAGCAATACCAAACCCTTAAAAAATTAATATAATAAGATGAAAGAGTAGAGAGAATAAGAGAGAGAAAGACTCCATTTCTATCCAAATATTCCTTTGAATAGTACCCTTTTTGTTTTCTCGAATTCCAACCATTGCCTGCATAAACCACCCTTTTAACCCTGGCTGGCACCTTCTTTTTCATTCTCCATTATAAAGATAAGGAAGAACGGACCTTTTCTTCCTCTCTCTCTTTCTTTCTCTTTCTCTTATGGTGGAAAGGTCTCTGATCCTTCTCTCTGGATCCTTAAATGCACAGGTTGCCCTTTTCACTTACTTTTCCTTCAAACCATCATCCCCAAAAAGCTCTGTTACTTGCTTTCTCTTTTCCTGCAACTTTTTTTTCTTGTTTAATCTAACTGGTTGTAGTCTGCAATTTTTTTTAACCTCTGATCTTTCTATCAACCCTAGAAGGATCCTACTAAAAAGCCTATATTCTCTTCACTTACTTGCTCTTTCATCCACAACACCCATGCAAATCATGATGCGCTCATGATATAATCACAATTCACAACGTTTCCAAGTGTTCCTTTTCGGCTCTCTTCATTTCTTTACCTTCGAAGTTCTAACCCCACTTTTCCTGTCGATTTTCTTTTCCTTTTCCTTATTTGTTTGGGAACTGCCTTGCTTAAACTTCTCTTCATTCATTCTCACTATTTTAATTTCTTGTCTTTGTTGACGTACCTCCTGCAGGGCTTTTGACTAAGATCTTCACCTTTTCGTTATGTTCACAAGCTCAAACACTATTATGAGAACCACACCTTTGCCTGATCTATCCTTGCAGATTAGCCCACCATCCGTTTCTGGTTGTAAGGTTAAGGAAATGACCTATGATGGGTTATCGAGAAAATCAATCTATAGTGATAGGAGCTCAACGACTGATTCAGGCAGCAGCGGGAGCGATTTGAGCCATGAAAACGGATACAGTAATCAAGGTACTCATGGAGAGCCAACGTTGAGCTTAGGGTTTGAAATGGCAGATTTGGGTCCTCCCCATTTACAGCAACCAAGAAACCTTAATCATCATCAGCATCAGTATCAGCCTCAAATCTGTGGTCGTGATTTCAAGAGAAATACAAGAATGATCAATGGAGTGAAAAGAAGCATCAGAGCTCCCAGAATGAGATGGACTACAACCCTCCATGCTCATTTTGTTCATGCAGTCCAGCTTCTTGGAGGCCATGAAAGTAATACTTCACAACCTAAGATATCTTTTCATCTAGAATATATTGCCTTTTTTTCTTTTCTCTGTTAGTGCAAAATGCAGATCTTTGCACGAAAAAGCATAACAAGCTTACATCTTCGTATTGGCAACTGTCACAGGAGCAACACCAAAATCTGTCTTGGAGCTGATGAATGTCAAGGATCTAACCCTAGCTCACGTGAAGAGTCACTTGCAGGTGGAGATACTGTGGGCAATCTTCATTTCTTTGAACTTATGCAGAGGATTGTTATTATTTTATGATTTTCCGTGTTCTATTTTTGTATTTCTATATGATTCAAACTGTAATGAGTGAGGAGGAACCAGGGGATAGAAAAGAGCATCTAGATGGTAATCCTTGCAATGTGGACTTTTTCTCATTATTTCTATGGCTGTTCTGTGTTCATGCAGATGTATAGAACAGTGAAGAGCACTGACAAAGGATCAGGTAATTGGATTTTATATCTCTTCTATTATTAATTTCTCTTTGTTTGCGAGCTAATTTGGTGACCAAGTATGACAGAAGCGCTCTATCATTTGATCCACCATTCCCCACTAAAACAGAACCGTTTGGAACTATTAGACTGACTTGAGTCTAAAAATGAATTATTTGCTGGGTGTCTGATAAAGCAAGAGCAGTGCCTCAAGCTTTGGTGGGTGTTTCAGGTCAAGGGCAGACAGACATGAGCTTGACCCAAAGGACAGAGATTGCTGATTTGGATGGAAGACTATCTTGCGGAAAAGCTGAAACCAACCCTTCTTATTCTCTCAAACCATTACCACAACCGACACCACAAAGGACCCAAAGGTGAGGCCTTCTGCAACATCTCCTCCGTCTAATTTGTTTATCTTGGAAGTTGCATCTTGTAAAGTTGTTAAATTTTATCATTAATTAAAATTTTATTCTTAAAAATAAAAAATCAAGTATCCTATTAATTATAAATATAACACACATATATATACATATAATAAATAAAAAGAAAAAAAATACATAAACACATTTTAATAAGAGTGAGAGGGTACCTGACATAAATAGAAAATATAATTATTTTTAAATCTTAACATGATTATTAATATCTATATTTTAAGTAATTAGATTTGATCAAATTCATCACAAAACATATTAAAATTATTTAATGTATTTTATGATACAAATTAATTCGTTTATATTTCAACAAATATATTATCATGATAAAAACAATTCTTCCGAATTAGTGTATGTATCGAATCATATAGTATATTATGTCTCGATTCGTACAACATTAATTACCTTCATCTTCTCTATCTTCCAAGAGTTAAAGATAAAATAATGCCCCGTTTAAATGAATGCATTAACTCAGTAAGATCGTACATGCATTCATTTACACATACTCTGGACTCTTTTTGTCCAGCATCTTGTCTGTCATTGTTTATGGTTTAGCTAAGGTCAGCTTATTATTAGTCTCAAGTACATATATTTTGATGAAGATGACCTAGGGTTTTTAGGTTTTGACATGTTCCATTCCACGACAAGTTCCACCTCCATCCATCATTCACCGTTAGATTTATTTCGAATGTATTAATATTTAATCCCAAAATCTCTGAGATAAGTCAAGGATTTTTGTTCAAATCTCAATGCTGATATTATATTATCTGACGGCCATTTCTTTTCTGCAGCTACATTTTACAAGAAACACTCTAAACCTCGCATACCCTAAACTTAGTTGTTGATTCTAGTAATTAACTAAATAGTAAATACATATCTTGCTGTTTGCTGCCTCCTTTTGTTGACTTCCCCAAGCGATGGCTCAGTATGATCTTATAAAAGCAAGAGTTTTGAGCTGCATTATAATCCGAGATATGTTAAAACAACTGGAGTTGCATGCTTTCCCATGTTCTATACATTATTTAATCAAATCAATTTTATTAAATTAATGAAATGGAAACCCTCTTTCTGTGTTTCTTCTGGAATTAAATCATGATATAAACAGTTAGAAATAAACTGCAAATAAGATCCATGTTGTTAGTGCTGGCTTGGTTAGATTCCTTCTATGCATCTTCCTCATCCTGGAGGATGAGATTGCAATATTTATTCTTACTAGGTGTTTCCTTGCTGTTTGCAGCGGTTCATGGCTACCCACAATAGAGACAAATAATTTGAGCATACCAAGCCATGGAAATGACTTGACTTTTAAGCCAAATGATGCCAAGGTATGAATGCATCACTGAAATTAACAAAATCAAAATTAAAGTTCAATTTGCCATCATTGTGTTCTTTATCGATCTTATGATTAATTTTGGTTTTGCCATAGGTGGATGTAGACAAGACAGTGCTTCATGTGTCGGATAGAATGAAGGAAAGATTAGATTCCAGCTCTTTGTCACCTTCAGACATGTTCCTTAACCTAGAATTCACCCTCGGAAGGCCAAGCTGGCAAATGGACTATGCTGAATCTTCCAATGAGTTAACCCTCCTCAAGTGTTAAAGACACCATAAAACCAGCTAATATAATGTTTTTCCTGTGAATTTGAGGGGAAATATCTAACTTGCATGAACTTGCTTGTTCCATGATCTTTAAATTTTGTCTGGAATGAAAACAAAGAGTGGAAGAAAGTGTTCTGACGTTTATCAGATATGAAATTTTTTGCTGTAGCCTTGTGAATGTCGGGAAGCGATCTTATTCCATGTAATTTTGATGGCATTGCGAAAAAACAATCGGTATTCTAAAATCAAGCAATCATCTTGATATTTCGGGACCATGGTCTATGGTCCGTGCTAGGTTCTGCAGCCTTCCAGGAGGGTCCCTCCCAACAGTGAACTGGTGGGTCAAGCCCTGGTGGGAAATATCTGGGACAGTTTCTCAATCAATTTCGCACTCGGTGCATCTGCGAACTTTGAGCTGGGTATGGCCCTGCTTGTCTTCATAGCCATGGATATCATTGAAGCCGAGATTTGAATGCCTAAGTCGCACAGAGAGAGCTGAAGCAGCTTGAAGGCCTTGGAAGCTTGAACGTACGGTTTGAAAGAGATGGTTCCAATACTCCAATTCATTCATATAACACGTCTACTGAAAACAATAATAATGACCCTATGCATTAATTAAGCAGTAAGTACTCAGAAAAAGCGTGATAATTCTCTTAGGACCCCATTTTCAGAACGGCCATGATTGTTCTTCTTCAATTACTGTACAGCTCAAGCTGTGACCTTGCAAATATATTACTACAGATTGATACGTATTCAGAAAAGAAGGCTAAGGGACCACCGAGTTTGGCTGGTTCCTTCAATCGACTATTGAAATCCAAGAGTTACACGCATCCAACTTACTGGGATTTCTTTGTTTTGGATTAGAAGAACGCTGAACACCACTGTTTATACACGGAGCATATATTCATGGGCGAAAATACAAATATATATGTCGGCAAAATAATGGTTGTGGTTATTAAGTCTCCATACATAGCCAGTTTGGTTGAGGTCCCCTCTATTCAATTTCAACTTGCTCAACTTTGATGAAAAGGGAAAGAAAATCTTTTGAAAAAACATGAAACTAAGATCAAAGGGATGATGATTATATTCATAGCCTGTTAGAAATTGAAGTCCCATATGTATGACAGAGTCATTAATGGAGGCAGAGGCTCACAAAAGCCATTACGGAAAAAGAAAAGTGAACAGATGATTTTCCGCATTGTTAGTTGTCGTGTAATTGCCCACGCCTCTTTCTTCATCACTGCAGTGAAGAAATCAGAAAATGAAATTTTGTACTTTTTCATTTGGATATATGGTGCACAGTCGCTATCAATCTTCTATTACCCAAAACTAGACTTCAATTCCTATTCCTGCCTGCCATGCCCTGTCTGTCTCTGTGCATTTTCTTGAAGATTAAACAAAAACAGAAAAGCCCGTCAGATCTAATCTGGATTCTGTGCTGATTACCAGGTGGGCTCCAATGGCAGAAATCAAAATTACCATGGGCCTGTTCGACTCTGTCTCAGCCATTAGGCCTTTCAGAATTTGGGGTCCAAGGAAAAGGAAAAGGGCGTTGGGAATTGGGAACTGGTCCTGGTTTTCGTCGATAATGATTGCCTGGTTGTCTGTTGCGTGGAACTTGGTTTCCCTCAAAGACAGCGTTATGTTCTTGGAGCACTCACCCAATAAAAGCGAAAACTCCTGACAAAAACTTCATCATTTCTGGTTTCTTCTCAACTTTTTTTTAGCTGTTCTCTACGAAGTTTCCAGGCGGTTTTATCGTTACATATATCATCCTGTAGAAGAAATCTTTCGGACAAAATACACATGTACCCTGTTTCCATTTCTTTCTCTGAAGCTTCTTTTCTTGTCTTAAGCTAAGCTCTTCTGCTTTTCTCATTTTCCTTGTCAAATGTCTTAACCTCTTTTTTGTTTCTTTTATTGTTTTTGAGTATTTAATATAAATTGCAATTTTGTACGGGCCGCAGACAAATTATAGATAATTTTTTTGGTTGAATGGATCGTACGTATCTTTTTTCTGTGGATTTGTGGTCCCAATTTCGATTGTTGATCGTATGCTCGCCTGGTATTTCAAGTTCCCAGAATGGGAACTCTACATTGTAAAATTTACTAAAGATCATGTGAATGATGTTATGAACTAGTCAATATTGGCTTTAAAGTTTCATAATTGAATTGCTATAATTTGATGTAAATGAGAAACCTAATCTTCTGAGACTTGATTATGTGAAATTTTCATTCTGCACTAATTTGATCTTACTAAGGGAGAAGAATCATGCACTTAGCAGATTGTTCATGGTTGAATGTTGCTGGATTATTAGCAATGCTGCTGAAGATTCCTTGATTCTGTTTGCTATTGACTTCATAAAGGAAGTATGATATGTTAACTCTGCACCCCATCTTTGATTCTTTGTTAATTTTGCAAGTACTGTTGCACTTGTGCGTTTGGGCTTCTTGTCAACTGTGAGGACCATATTAGATGTGCTTCATATTTCTTTTTGCATGTTACTGAATAATTTCAGAGGAAAAATTGTTCTGTACATGGGTGAGTTTCTACCCCCTTAGTATACTGTTCGAACAATGGGAACTTTTGATTTATTGTTTAGACTGTTTATTTTGACTCTTCATATAGATCATGATTTTTTGCTATAATGGAGGACTGTGTGCTTGCTCTGTTGTTCAACATTGATTTTTCCTGTTATGCCTGATTAGTGATTCCTTTTTTTTTTTGTTTGGATAAATGAATGAGTTGTTTATTCACCCAAAAAGCAGAATATCCTGCATTCCTGCTACAAAGTAACAATTCAAAAAGGAACTGTAAAATGACAAGAAATCAAGCTGCAAGCTGTGTTTTGGGCATTCTTAAGGAATAAACATAGGCATTCTTAAGGAATGTCTTGATATGAATTCTTATGCTTTTTTTCTCAATGTTTAAGCTAATGCAATACATGAATAGAAATACTTGGCGAAGCAATTTTAATTGGCACCATTCTGTTAGTTTCAATTGTTTGCTGAAGGTCTAGAATTAATTGGGAAGGAGCCTGAAAATATTAACCTGTATGGAAGTGAATTTAGGAATGTTGCCTGAAAATTGCATAATGGAAGAAACTGAGTCTTGTATGTTGTTACTGAGAAAATCTGCAGCAGCAAATTATTCATTTAATTCTTGATATGTGCTCAACACAAAGAAGCTTGATCTATATTTCCAAACTACTTATTATTACCTTGTTCTTCGGTTCTGAAAATGAAATATTTAAAAGTAGCTGGTATTTTGAGCTGCTAACCAACCTTGAATTTTTTATCTTGAAGAGATGAAATGCCTATTATGTTGCTGATATTTGTGAATTTTATGGATGCTAATTGAAATGTACTGCTGGACTGTTGCATCTAGGTATTTGGTCAATATCTGAAGAACAGAGAACATGATCAAGTGATGATATGCATCAGAAAATAGAGAAATGGTAAAAGTGCCTAGATTCCTGCATTCATGTTTGGTAACCAGTTCTATCCAGGTGGCTGCCAAAGGGAAGGGGAGAATTGGGTTTCCTGCTTTATGTCATTTTGATGTTAGAATCTGGAGCATGGCATATTTGAGAAAGAGATGTGACAGAGTTGCTAGGTTAACAATTTAGCTTGCTGGTTTAGAGATGAATTAATGCTCCATAGTGCATTCTTTGCAACATTAGAATATTCATCAGATGAAGGTATGAGTAGTTTCTACTCTGAGAACAACCCAAAAAAGGGAGAAACAGAACAAGTAATAGAAGAAACCTTGCTAGGAAATTTTTCTGACCCTAGTGTAATATATATAATGTCCAAGCCATTTACCTTTCCTGAAATAATGCAGATTCTAACACTTAACTGGGATAATAAGTAATGTGTGGCTCAGCCGTTTGCTGTAAATTATTCTCAAAGTATTAGGTCAGTGAGTAGGTGGACTTGTTCAGTCATTCTATTGAAGAACTGAGGGATGAAAACCAGCCCAATACTGCTGCATGGTTCAGCCTAAGCTTTTACTTATATTCAAAATTATATTTTAGATGTGATTCGATTGATGTTGAGGGTGATATAGCGTATTTAATTAAATTCTTTAAGCACTTATGCTTCTTGCTGACTTTAGTCGATTTGCTTGTGGCTTTATTAACCTATAAATAGACAAATTCTCTTCGTGAGTTACTGAACCATAGATTCTTTTCCCCAATTTATTGTCATTGCTGTCTTTCTCTCCTTAATCTTTTGATACAAGGTATTGCTTGGAAAGAAAAAGATTAATGTACACCGAAGACCAGAATGGCCCCCCTCAACCAGAAGGTGCGGGGCCAATTCTTGACCCACCTCCACATATTGAGTGGCAGCGATCAACTCCTTTACCAAACACTTGGAACAATGGCTGACAAGCACGGACCTGCAGTAAAGTCTCCCTAGGCAGTCGCCGAGCTTTTGTGGTTAGTAGCTGGGAAAACGTTATTTTGGTGCCTCTGCTGTCTGATGATGGTGAGGCAAGAAGGTGCCACTAGGCAATAAGGCAAGGAGTTGGATGATCTACTCGAGTGTTTGGCTAAAGGAGCATGGTCAGAGAAGGTTTTCCGGTGGAATAAAGGCTAAAAGGGAGCAGGACTTCATTGATGTAATGTTGTCACTTCAGGTGGAAGGTCACCTTTCAAATTTTCAGTATGATGCAGATATGAATATCAAGTCTACCTGCCTGGTTTATTTTATTTGAGAAACATAATACACTTAAGAGTTCAGAGTTTGATTTATGATAAACATTTGTTGGGCCAAAAACAGGACAATCAATTAAGTTTATCCAGCTAAGCTGAATTATAAAAACACTTGAGAATCTCTTTGAAAATTACCCTTTGCTTTTGTGTCAACTAAATAAATATTAAACACACCAAAATGCTGTCATGATCTTCCAATAATCCAAGCCACAATGGATGTTGGTTTCCTTCATCCTTATCTAAACAGTAACATTGCAGGAGCCCTTGCTATAGTTCTCTCTTGTTTCCTGCTAATTAGGTGGTCTACAAAGTCACCGAGGGGCCAAAAACCACCAGAAGCTGCCGGTGGATGGCCTGTAATCGGTCATCTCCATGTGTTAGCAGGATCCCAGCTTCCATACGTAGCACTTGGAGATTTAGCTAATAAGTATGGAACAATATTCACAATCCGAATTGGCTTGTACCCAGCTCTGGTGGTCAGTAGTTCGGAGTTGGCTAGGGAAATATTTACCACCTACGATGTAGCTGTGTCCTCAAGGCCCAAGCTTACAGCAGGCAATTACCTCGGTCATAACTATGCCAACTTTGGTTTCTGCCCTTATGGTGCATACTGGCGTGAAATGCGCAAAATAACAGCCTCAGAGCTTTTGTCGAACCGTAGGCTTGAGCTTTTGAAACATGTTAGAGCCTCTGAAGTAGAAAGCTCAATAAAAGAGCTGTACAAGCTTTGGACCAAGAAAAAAGTTGAGTCAAGCTATGTTTTGGTTGAGATGAAGCAATGGATTGGGAACTTAAGCCTGAACGTGATCCTTTTGATGATTGCAGGGAAGAGGTTTTTCGGTGCCGATGTGGCCAGCGAAGAGAAAGAGGTAAGGCGGTGCAGGAAGGCAATGCGGGAATTCTTTCATTTGGCAGGATTGTTTGTGGTAAGGGATGCAATTCCTTTTCTTGGATGGCTGGATTTGGGTGGACATGAAAAGGCCATGAAGAAAACTGCGATGGAATTGGATAGTATCATGGAAGAATGGTTAAAAGAGCATCGCAAGAAGAAAGAATCTGTTGGCCAGGTAACTAAGGGAGACCAAGACTTCATTGATGTGCTGCTCTCTGTTCTTGAGGGTGTTGACCTTGCAGGATATGATGTTAATACTGTGACTAAAGCAACAGCCTTGGTAAGAATTCTTCTATCAGTTCTGGCAAACTAAATTCCCAATCAAACAGGGAGCTAAGGCATCAAGTGTTAGGCTCAGCCTTCTGTAAAAGAAAATTTTAAGAATGAAATTGCCTCATTTGATTTAAGTTTCTGCTATGAATGACAATGAATTTTGTTCTGTAGTCTTTGCTTGTAGGTGGTACTGATACCACAACAGTCACTATAACTTGGGCACTTGCGCTATTGCTCAACAATCGCCATGCTTTGGAGAAGGCTCAGGAAGAATTGGACATCCAGATTGGCAAAGGAAGACTAGTAAATGAATCAGACATTGATAAGCTAGTCTATCTCCAAGCCATTGTAAAGGAATCACTACGTTTATATCCAGCTGGACCACTCTCAGGGGCACGCGAATTCTCTGAAGACTGCACAATAGGTGGCTACCTTGTGCCTAAAGGGACCCGGCTGATACTAAACCTTTGGAAAATCCAAACAGATCCACAATTATGGTCGGATCCATTAGAGTTCAAGCCTGAGAGATTTATCACCAGCCACCAGGACGTTGATGTTAAGGGGCAGCATTTTGAGCTCATACCATTTGGTGCTGGTAGAAGACTCTGCCCAGGAGTAAACTTTGGCTTGCAAATGACACATCTGGTTCTAGCTAGCTTGCTCCATGCGTTTGACATCTTGACTCCATCAAATGAACCTGTAGACATGACTGGGAGTCCAGGACTCACAAACATCAAAGCCACCCCACTTGAAATTCTTGTCAAACCGCGATTGTCTCCTAGTGGCTATCAGTAATCATCTCCTACTGTGTAATCCACAGCTATAGCTTTGTAATAACAATGGTCTGGTATTTTCTTTAGATATTTTCCGTTGTAATGTCGATATGTATACCTTGTACAAGTTTGGCCTGCGTGCCCCAAAGAGTCATTGTGTAAGCGCAAGCCACCACTTCCTAACTCCGGCGCCTCGTGACCGTGCTTTCCTCCTTGCAGATCCTGACCAGCTCCGGAACCACCGACTTCCCAAGAGCTCTACAAGGAAAGATCATTAGTTGAGGTCCCAAAAGACATCAATAGGGGTTATCAATACCTTGAATGATGATGATGATGATAAATAAATTTTTATATTATATAAAATTTTATTCTAATTATTTTAGTGAAATGTTTGTTAAATATAAATTTTTTTATTTGGGCCCCATTGGGCCCAAGGGCCTACATCGTAGACTGAAGAAGCTGGACTAATCAAACATGAAAGCCAGCCCACTAGAAGTTCCTTGCTAAACCTCGATCACTTTCCTTCTAAAATTTATGAATAAAAAACCATGAAAAGGTATGTTCTTCGCGATTAAAAATCCGTATAAAAGTTTTTATATTTTCCTAATTTAGGAAGGGTTGGCATTTTTTATGAATTCTAGTGGTTTTTCTTTGTAGCTTTCATAACATACAGGTTGCAGTTTTGAATAAAAATGTAATATAATAAAAAATTATTAAGAGAAATATTGTATGAAACAATTACTTCATTCAAATTATATCATGTAATTAATATTATTATAAAATTATCATTTTGTTACACATCATGTATAGTAATTAATTAAATGATGAATAATAAAAAAAAAGTATAGTATGCTACTAACTATGATATAGTATGATTGATTAAAAGATGGATAAATGATAATACAATCAATTAATTAAAATATAGCTATTTAATATATATTTCATATGCTAGATTTCTCTCATAGAACCTTAGCAATCTTTGAAAGATTTGACTACAATAAAATCGTCATGCATTAAAATCTAAAACTGTGTTTTTTAAAACTTAGTGATAATATTTGCCTATATATTATTGATGTTAAAAAAGAAATAAATTTTTTTCATATTTTGTTGTGATTGTTGTGAATAAAAGATTTAGTGAAAGATATTTTGAAAATATTATTGAATTCGTTAAAGGTATTGTCTGGTGATTAAATTTATTTGGTGGAAGGTTAGTGAACTTATAAATAATAAGAGTATATATATCCATATGATTGGGTACAAGAGAAAGATGTAAACAGAATTGTAAGATTTTGCGTGATTGAGTATGTAAAAATCTCGAGACTAACTAACAAATAATGCTTATAAGTGTGAATATTTAGTTTGAGATTATTCATAGATGTGTTTAGATTGTGATAGTTTGATATTTGAGTTGAAATCCTTGTAACTTAAAATTGATTATGAATGTTAATGAAGCAAAAAAAAAAAAAAAAAAAGACTGAATGTTTAGATTGCGATAGTATGATATTTTGATATTTGAATTAAAATTATTGTACGTTAAGAATGGCTATGAACGTTAGCAAACCAAAAATATTGACTATGAGATTGGATTGTTAGTTGAGTATGTTCAAGTGATTATTACTTTTTATGTGAATAAACTTTTTTATTTAGAAATTAAATATCGAATAAAATTTATTGTGCATGATAACAGAATAATAAATATATGTCATGTGACACATAAAAAAGAAAAAAGAAATGATACAAACTTTGAGTAAGATAAAAATGATAAAAATATAATTAATGACAGTAAATCCCTATAAATAAGAGTCAGGTAAGATTCGTTCACCTAAGACTGAATTTTCCTACTGAAACTCTTTCTAATTCTCTGATTGACTTAAGTATCGGAGTATTAACGCAGGGAACAACTCCTGCGTCTCTCTTATCATTATTTTTCTTGCAGAATCTTTAGTAGCACGTGACACAAAAATCAAGGTGAAGACGTCAGCAATTCGTTACTGTTGTAATAGAGTAACAACAATTGGTGCCGTCTGTGAAAAACAGAAGAAAAGTTTTTAGCTTTACAACAATGGTACGGACACGTTCAGCAGTGATGAGAAGAGATTTGAATGAAGATACGGTGAGCTCTCCAATTGGTGACATGGGCAATCGAGTCCAAGGGGAGCGAGAGACGAATATGATGACGATTCCTGTATCCGAATTTGAAGCCATGCGGAAGCAGGGGGAAGAGACCGTCGAAACCCTGCGGACTATGATTGATCTGTTCAAGGGAGTTTTTCCGCAAGTGAACCTGCCGCTAACCATCCAGAACTTGGTAGGAGAAAGGCGAACTGCGCGAAGCCCCGGCGCATGAGACACTCACGGCGTGTCTGTGCGAACCCTTGGCGTACGAGACAATCACGGCGCACAAGACCCTCACAGTAGAACAGGCCTTCACGCGCAAGACCTTCACAGCAGCATAGGCCTTCGCACGCAAGACCCTCACGGCAGCGCAGGCCTTCGCGGGCAAGACCCTCACAGCAGCGAAGGCCTTCACGAGCAAGACACTCACGGCAGTACAGGCTTTCACGCGCAAGACCCTCACGGCAGCGTAGGCCTTCGCGCGCAAGACCCTAACGACAGAAAAGGCCCTTGCATGCAAGACCCTCACGGCAGCACAGTCCTTCGCATGCAAGACCCTCACGGCAGCCCAGGCCTTCGCGCGCAAGATCCTCACGACATGGCTGCGCAAGACCCCCGTTTTCTTCGTGCGCCACGTGGTGCACTTTTGGCGTGGGGATGCTAGCTCGCGCGAGATCCTGATGGCATGACCGCGCGAGACCCTTATGCACAAGACCCTCACGGCCTGGCTTCGCGAGACCCTTACGATAGGGGTGCGCGAGATCCTCGTTGCATGGCTGCACAAGACCTTATGTGTGAGACCAAGGAAGACATGATGCGTCAGGGTATGGGAGACCCTATACGTGAGACCTCGGAAGGCCTGCGGTGCCAAGCTACAAAAGACCCCATGCGCGAGACTCCAATGAATTGGAGACATCAGGGCGTCGAAAAACTGTGACGTCATGGTATAAGGAATTCAACACGGGAGATTGTTGGTGGCTGGAGACGCCAAAGTACTAGAAACCTTAAGGGTCCGACTATGGTAGATTCTGGATATTTGGACGCGGAATATCCTTGGCCCTAAAACACAAATGGCCCGCCAAACAATGGAATTAAAGGTGTGGGAATGATAGGGTCTCATGTTTGGAAAGGCTCGAAAATAGATCCAACACGGAACCTTGAAACTGGAATGACAAACTTTCAACCTCATACTCGTCAAAACCGAACTCAGGGTAACGGGAGAGAAGCTATGGACTGCGACTAAGGTGATTCATATGATGCTAAGAAAGTGAAAAACAGACCTGCGTCCAAGGCACAAGTTACCACCGACATGAAAAGAGTGGTGGAATGAATCTTAGAAGAGAAAAGGTTGGTTCCAACTGAAGAAAACCAGAGGAGAATCTCATTCAGTACAACGATCATGGGAAAATCGCTGCCCCCAAAATTCAAGACGCCTCAGATGACGGCGTATACAGGACAGACTGACCCTTATGACCACATTCATAACTATGAGTCATTGATGCTATTACATGGATGGGAGGATGAGATTATGTGTAGAGCATTCCCTTTAACTTTAACTGATCACGCACTAAAGTGGTTTAACAGTTTGTCGGAGGGGTTTATTTTGTCTTTCAATCAATTAAGAAGCGAATTCCTGAAAGTTTTTGTGATAAAAAGCTAGAAAAGGAAGAAGGCTACCTATATGCTTACCTTAAGGTAGGGGAGTAAGGAATCACTTAAGTGCTATGTGGATCGGTTCCGTAATGCTACTCTTGAAGTACATGATCTACAAGCTAGAGTATCTATGACAGCTATGCTAAAAGGGATAAGGTCTGAAAAGTTGCAAGAGTTGCTATCTTTAGATCAACTGACGATGATCTCGCACTTGTTCTCTAGAACAGATAAGTATATCACTCAAGAAGTGGTGATGAAAATGATACCGACGCTGAACCACATATAAAGAAGTTCAAAGAAAAGAAACTCTTACTATCGCCGGGCTACCTAAGTCATCACCAATGCCTTGAAAGAATATGGAATGTTCACAAGGAAAGAAGATAGCAAAAACGTGAAATACCAACCACTTGCAACTACACTGGCAATGAGACTTTATTTCATTTAATATTATTTTTTGTTATTCAACTATGGGTTGAAATTTAATTTGTTGAACTATGATGTATGCCATATTAATATTGTATTGGCTGTTGAGGTTCTCACATAATTGATAGATGACTGATCGCACCAGCTACACAAGTGCAAGGGCTTGAAGCGAAAAATGCGCGAGGTAAGCCACACACTCAACAAACAAGGGCTTGAAGCGAAAAATGCGCGAAGTAAGCCATGCACCCAAGAAAAGGGCTTGAAGCGAAAAGTGTGCGATGTAAGCCATGAAAAAAAAGTGCAAGAGCTTGAAGCGAAAAGTGCGCGAGGTAAGCTAAGCACTCAAACCAGGGCTTGAAGCGAAAAATACACGAGGTAAGCCACGAAGAAATGTGCAAGGGCTTGAAGCAAATAATGCGTGAGGTAAGCCACGCACCCAAGAAAAGGGCTTGAAGCAAAAAGTGCGCGATGTAAGCCATGAAGAAAAAAATGCAAAAGCTTCAAGCGAAAAGTGTTCAAGGTAAGCTAAGCACTCAAACAAGGGCTTGAAGCGAAAAGTGCGCGAGGTATACTAAGCACTCAAATAAGGGCTTGAAGAGAAAAATGCGCGAGGTAAGCCACGAAGAAATGTGCAACGGCTTGAAATGAAAAATGCGTGAAGTAAGCCACGCACCAAGAAAAAAACTTGAAGCGAAAAATACGCGAGGTAAGCCATGAAGAAATGTGCAAGGGATTGAAGCGAAAAATGCACGAGGTAAGCCACGCACCCAAGAAAAAGGCTTGAAGCGAAAAATGCGTGAGATAGGCCACGAAAAAATGTGTAAGGGCTTGAAGCAAAAAATACGCGAGATAAGCAACGCACCCAAGAAAAAAGCTTGAAGCGAAAAATGTGCGAGGTAAGCCACGCACTTAACAAACAAAGGGCTTGAAGCGAAAAATGCGCGAGATACGCCACAGAGACAATGTGTAAGGGCTTGAAGCGAAAAATGCACGAGGTAAGCCACACATTCAAACAAATAAAGGGCTTGAAGCAAAAAATGTGTGAGGTAAGCCACGAAGACAATGTACAAGGACTTGAAGCGAAAAATGCGCGAGGTAAGCCACGCACTCAACAAACAAAAGGCTTGAAGGGAAAAATGTGCGAGGTAAACCATGAAGAAAATGTGCAAGAGCTTGAAGCGAAAAATGTGTGAGGTAAGCTAAACACTCAAATAAAAGGCTTGAAGCGAAAAATGCGCGAGGTAAGCCACGCACCCAGACAAAGGGCTTGAAGCGAAAAATGCGCAAAGTAAATCATGCACTTAAACAAGAGCTTGAGAATTAGAAGGCCAGAGAATTTGACTTCAGAATCTAATGTAGGGACTTGACCTGAGGTTACAATGAGAACATATGTACTCTTTCGCAAGGTAATACCTAGCGAAAGAGTGGGGAGCAATTGTTGCGCATAATAAAAGAATAATAAAAGTACGCCACGTGGCGCATGAAGAAAACATATGAGAAATGATACAAGTTCTGAGTAAGATAAAAATGGTAAAAATGTAATTAATGACAGAGTAAATCTCTATAAATAGTGATCATGTACGATTCGTTAGCCTAAGTCTGAATTTCTCTACTAAAACTCTGCTCAATTCTCTGGCTCAACGCAAGGAACAACCCCTGCGTCTCTCTGATCATTATTTTTTTTGCAGAATTTTTAATAGCATGTGACACAAAAATCAAGGCGAAGACGTCAACAATTCGTCACTGTTGTAACAAAGTAACAACAAAATTAAATCAACAATTTTTAATTAAACAGTTTATTGTTGAAATTTATTTTATTCATTGCATTATTATATTATTTGTGATATTTAAAATTTTTATTGATAATATATTAAAAAACTGAATTGATTTAAGCTTCTTGTAACAATGAACGACACATTATTAGCTAGCATTAGTTATCTTGTCTGATCCAATCTCTTCCGGTTAGCAGAAAAGCCTTTATATTTATTGATTACCGCGTGGGCTTGAGTCGCTTGACTAAGTAGCATGAAAGGATGGCAAATTGATGTTTTATAGGTGAAGTTTGACCTTTTCGTAGTGTCCAAACACGAGCTGCAATTAAGCAACTGCTTGCCGGTTGCTTACTGTAGTGGGTGTGGAAACCTCGGCATGTTTCACTCCTATTGTCGTGTGTCGATATAAAATCATACTCCTTCCGGAAAGCTCGGCATTTTTCACCCCATTGTCAATACTCATTACTCAGCAGGTTGAAAATTCAAAGCTTCTATTCATCAAATTAATAATTTTAGTAAGTGGAGAACGATCACTATTAAATTTTATATTATATTTAGGTAGATAATGTAATTAAAATTCTAAATTAATTTAAAATATTTATTTATTAAATAATAAAATTTTATCTTAATATATATTAAAAGAAATTTTAATCTTGAACAAAATGATAAAAATATTATATCAATTAAAAAAAATTTATATACTATGGAAATAAGTAAGTTGTTTTGTAAAAAAAAAAAAAGACTGCTAATGTTATTGCTCGGGTACAATAGTTACAAATTACTTATGTCATCGCATTGATTTTTGTACCAAGTGTTACAGAAAGCTCAGCAAGAGAAAGAACAATCAGAGGGACGCAGGAATTTTTCCCTACGTAAGTACTCCGATGCTTAAGTCAGATAGAGAATTTGACAAAATTTCTGTAAAGAAAATAAAGACTTAGTTTCATAAATCATACATATCCCCCTCCACTTGTTGACGGTGATTATGCTTTTAAAGATATGAGTTTGTACTTGATTGAAACTCTGTTTCTTTATCTATATATATTCTGATTTTTATCTTGATAATGTTACAACTATGTAGCTGAGGTTGAGTTTGAATCCAACGTCAATTACTCTTTTTTGTTTTCTTTATTATTATTATTATTATTATTATTATTATTATTATTATTATTATTATTATCATCATCATTCACAACAATTGCTCCCCTTCGTTATGTATAATCTTGCGAAAGAGTACATATATTCACATCATAGCCTTAGGTCAAGTCCTCATATTAGGCTCCGAAGTCGAATTCTCAAGCTAGACTCTGACATCAAATTCTCAAGCTGTCCAATTCTCAAGCCCTTATTTGAGTGCATGGCTTACTTCGTCCATTTTTTCGCTTCAAGCCCTTTATTTGAGTGCATAGCTTACCTTGCGCATTTTTCGCTTCAAGTTCTTACACTTTTTCTTCGTGAGCCCTTGCACATTTTCTTCGTGGCTTATCTTGCGCATTTTTTGCTTCAAGCCTTCTATTTGGGTGCGTGGCTTACCTCGTGCATTTTTCGCTTCAAGCCCTTTATTTGGGTGCGTGGCTTACCTCGTGCATTTTTCACTAGCCCTTGCACATTTTCTTCGTGGCTTACCTTGCGCATTTTTCTCTTCAAGCCCTTTATTTATGTCACACTCCAATTCTAGGTGTTCTTCATTCGTACAATTACTACTTACGGTTGGGCTGTGAGGCGATGCGATTACTAAAGTTCCTTGAATTTACAGCGAAAATATTTAAAATTTAATTCACACTCCCAGGTGTGTAAATATATAAAATTAATTGTATAATAATATCTTTACATATTATTCCCATAAAACTGTTACATTTCTTAGGTATAACTGTGCGATATATCAAGATAGATACAAAATACACGTATGTATACAATTCTTATACATTTACAACTGGCGGGAGCTGTCCAACTCAAAAGAAATCTAGAGACCACCACTCTCCTACTTCTCAGTACCTGGAGGGGGAAAATAGTGGGATGAGCAAATCACAGCTCAGTAAGGAACTGTATGCTAGCAGGTAGATATCGTACTACCTACATAACCAATGCATGTATAAAACAAAACCATGTTTTCATTATAAATGGAAATATCGTCGAAAAATGCAGTAAACATATATTTTTCATTTGGCATTTTCATGAATACAAATATTTAACATTTCCACTTGAAACATGTTTCATAAAACAGTGCTCTCACGGCACAAGTGATTAAATCAGAGATTTATCAAATACACAAGAATCTCTTTCTTTTCTCAATCAATTCTTTTTCCTCAAACCTCTCGAATCTTTGAGAGAGACATGAAATTTTTGGCAATCAAATATCCACGACATATGGCCATAGTCGGTGATCCCATGCCTCATTGAATAGGTGTGCACAGGGCATCACTTCTCCTGAAGGGGGATGGGTCAGTCCTACCCTCCGGCTCATCTCAATCAAACTCATCTCTTCATATACTCACGGTATAAGGTACGCCATGTGTCATCTACGTGATACTCGTACTCACGTGCACCCAGCACGTACGGTACATAATATACCAACGGACAACTACACAGTACTACGTACGACCGTGGACCCAAGTCCATACTCCAACTTCGATAGACTTTTTATCCTGAACCATGTCTCATATACCAGGCGAGCAAGCAGTGTGACACATAGTCATCGCAAGGCTCCAGCGCGGTACGAGGTATTGTTAAAGCCCAGCCCGTTTAGAGGCTGTCGGCTGGCATCCCCTTGGGTCCCAAACCCCCAGGTTTACCTCAACTCATTAAAAACAGGTGCGAGCAATGCTCCAGCACTTTTCTCAAAACCATCGTGCGAGTTAAACTCCAGCACAGCACATCAAAAACATAGAAACATGTGTGAGCTAACACCCCAGCACATAGTCAAGTCATTAAAACAGGTGTGAGCTAGAGCTCCAACACCAATCTCATCTCAAATCCAATAGGTGACTATTTTCTCTTTTAAACTCAAAACATGTTTATTTATGCAGCATGCCTTTCCATGCTAAAACATGTAAAACTAGCCAACCTATCATTATCATTTCTCAATCACCACATCAATACAAAATTGAGAAAACATTGAAATCATGCATATCATGCTATTTCCTTACCCCATCCCATTTCTCAATACATATATATCATAGTATATTTCATGCTTTCATATCATTTCATAGAATTGTAATGTCGTACTAATTCTAGCGATATATCTACGAAATTACTGTAAAATACATACGAACATCTCTATAGCTAACACACAGTCCCTTACCTCGAATCGTGCTCGTATCCCCTCTGTCACGTTTGCTCCGTTCATGATCCAGGTTAGTCATGTCTCATGTGATCCGAGCTACACGTATAAATCATCAAGTTATTTTCTGTTTTCATCTACTAAACATACACATTATCTTCTATTTATCTATTCATACTCCTCAAATCCTTCAAATCACATTTCACCTTTCCACTAACGTCATTTTATCATCTATAAAGCTTTCCATAATTTTTCATGGATTTCCTCTTTATAAATCTCCCTTAATACTACTCACCTATCACTACATTCATCTTTCATATCAACATTTCACATCTCATTCAACTCACAAATACCTAGAAACCATATTTAGAAGCTTGAAGGTTGAAGAGCTTACCCTTTTACTTAGTCAAATTTGTGGTAGCCACAACTCCTTCTCTTGATCACATCAATGTATGATTTTTAGATATGTTGTTCTCCTTTCTTCAATGATCAACTTTTCCTTCTTGAGCTCCTTCAGATTTTGACTGCATGGTAGTGATTTTTAGAGTGAGAAAGCTTGGGCTTTTAAGAGAAAATGGCAGGTGAGGTTTGGTAGGAGAAGAGTTCTGAGTTTTCATCTCAATCCCGTGCTCTTTTTATAGATGCAGAGATATGAGATCGATCTGACCCTTGTGGAGATCGATCTCTGCAAGGTTTGATAGTCTTTTTTACCAAACACAACTACTACAAGATTGATCTTCTTCCATGATGAGATTGATCTGTCGAAGGTAATTTTCCTCTTGGAGATTGATCTTCCCCTTGTAGAAGATCGATCTGCTCCTTACAGAACCCTTAAAGAGATCGATCTGTCGAGTCTTGAGATCAATCTGTTCTCAAGCAGAGAGTTAAGGAGATCGATCTTCTTGCTTTAAAATCGATCTTCTCATTACAGAATGTCTAGCAGATCGATCTGACTCCATTGGAGATCAATTTGTCTTGTCCCATTACTTAAAATAAGGTCATTTTGGCTCTTTCAGATCGATCTCTCATCCCATGAGATCGATCTGTCATTCATATTTTCAGATTTTACTGTAGTTTTCTGCAGCAACTTCATTCAAAACCTCTTTAATTTGCTGCCATAGTCATTTCCTCATTCATTCCTCATTGAGACTTGAAAATGATATCCAATCACACTTAGTACATATTAAAACTTGTGGAAAATCTTTGTATAGCCAAATATATACAATATATAACTAAATGGAAGTGCATAACTTATGCAATTTCATTCCATTTTACTCTAATACTCATATTCCATTCCCCTCACATTCATTATATATCAAAGTCCATTTCTTCATATTCATATTTAATGCAACTTGTACGTACATCACAACTCTTATTACAAGTGTGTACATTAATCTCATGGACTTTGTATCATATATGATTCACATTACTAATACATCATCATACTTATGAATTCATTTACATATGTTCAAGGTTAAACCTATACGGAGTCTCACAATTTAGGTGCGTGGCTTACCTCGCGCACTTTTCGCTTTAAGCCTTTACACATTTTCTTCGTGACTTACCTCGCGCATTTTTTGCTTCAAGCCATTGCACTTCAATATGGCCATCACCTCCATCCAAGAGCTTGTCGACCTTGGCATTGACACTGGTAGAGAGAAACTTCATGCAAATAGGAGGGCTGACATTAAGAAGAGCTAGAATAGCAGCTGGGACACTCCAGAAAGAATTGCCACAGATGAGGTCGGATGCCACAGCAGGTGCAAAGTCATTGGCCCTCTGCTTGTTCCTCCTCTCCCACATGTAGAGAATAAAATTCCTGATGCATATGTCTATTGCAAAGTAACCATCAAGATAGGATGGGATGGCCATGCACATTCGACTAGGAATAAACCTATATATCCGAAACCTAATCTCTTTACGCGTCAACGAATCTTGAACTAAGTTTATGAAAAAGGAAGCAATGAAGAATCCGATAACAAGATTCAGACAATTCTTGGGAAGGGAAGAGATGCCCTCCACTCCAAGAAGCGCAATTCCACGATATAAGAGACCATAGGGTGTTGGATAGGTGTCATTGGGGTCACCAATTGGGTAAGCCTTGTAGAAGAACCAAAAGACCGGTGGTGTCATGAAACAACCCATTGTTGTTCCAAGTACTTGGCTGAAAAACATAAAGCGAGGAGATGAAAGGGTAAGATATCCTTTTTTGAAGTCTTGCATGAGATCTGATGCTTTGGAAACAATGCTCACACCACAAGATGTAAGACCATTAATGACACCACCATGTTCAAGGCCAACCCATGAACTGAAAATGATGATAGCCAGTTTCCCATAGTTGGAGGTTAGAGACCAATCTGTGAGTCCACAACCATAGGCATTGCAAAAGGCCAACACAGGGGCAATGGCGTAAGCAATACCATTTTAGCTAATGGAAGATGAAGGGAACTGCCATGATGGATATGATTGCTAGGATAAGGTAGCTAGAAATTGCTATCTTATTTGATATCTGATCTTTTAAGAAGAACTCAATTCGTTTGTGCTCATCATAATTTGCAAGCTGAGCATCCTGATCAGTAACATTGGGGGTAACAATAGACGAATCCTTCTTGCTAGAGTTTTTGGCTATGAGGCTGAGTATGGTTTTGGTTAGCATGAAGAACACATGGTAAAACCCATCTCCGAGCATCATAGCAATAATAATAAAAACCCTGTATCCTTGGATGCCATAGAGACTACTTGGACTAATATCAGCACTATACCATATGCCTTTCTTGCTCTCAATCATCGACCACATGATTCCTAATGCCATGGTGGCTCCAATAAGCAAAGAAACGTTCACCATATAAGGGCAAATCATCCCGACACCAACATATGTTGATGAGAAATCAAAGTGGAACCTTTTTTCATATGCTTGAAGACCAAAAGTAGGGAAGTTAGAAAATTCGTAGCCGTCAACAACAGTGTAAAACCATTGAAAGAAGGCGAATACAATGATAAAGAGGAAGTTTTTGAAGAGAACCGCAACTTGCTTCTTTGCTAACTTGGCGCCTTTGGGTGTGTGGAAACTGTTGATCAAGTAAGCAGTGGCCGTCCCACTAGGGTATGTTAACTTGTATTTCAGGATCATTATCTTTCCGAGGGGACATAATAGAGAACAAGCCAACAAAGCTGACAACAAAAAGAAATCCCATCATCCAACCAATGGATAGTTTCTTGATATTGGCTGGCGTATTTCCACTGTCTCCTTGACCAGCTACAAGGGGACTCATTCCCAACAAGTAACTTGCAATGTCGTTGCTGAAGGCAATTTCGGAGGAGGCGACCACACATGTTTAGATTTGAATTTTACTTCCGGGAAAATATTAACTTTAAATAATTTTATTATGTTCCAGAAGTTAGGAAAAATCTTGTGTCTGTAAGTTTGCTTAACAAATTTAGTTTCAAGTTAGTGTTTGAATGGGATAAGTTTATCTTGTCAAAGGGAGGAATCTTTGTTGGGAAGGGTTATGCTAATGAAGGCATATTTAAACTTAATGTATCTTCTATCAATAATAAGATGAAAAATTCTATTTATATTGTTGATTCTTTTGATTTATGGCATAGTTAATTAGGACATGTAAGTTATGATAGAATGATTAATATGTCTAAATCTAATTTAATTCCTTATATTAATAAAAGTAATGAAAAATGTAAACCTTGCATGATTACTAAGATAATAAGGAAATCATTTCCTAAGATAGAAAGAAGTTCTAAATTGCTTGAATTGACACAGAGTGATGTAGGTGATTTGCATGGAACTCTATCTATAGAAGGAAAGCAATAATATGTCACATTTATTGATGTTTTTTCTAGGTTTTGCTATGTGTATTTAATGCATTCTAAGAATGAAGCATTAGATAAGTTTAAAACATATAGGAATGAAGTGGAATTACATTGTGATACTAGAATTAAAACCTTAAGAACATATAGGGGAGGTGAATACTTTGATCCTACATATTTTGAATCTGTTGAAATTATTTATGAAATAACCCCATCATATAGTCCTCAATCTAATAGTGTGGCTGAAAGGAAAAATAGATCATTAACTGAAATGGTTAATGCGATAATGTCCTATTCCGGTTAGGGGTGTAAAACGGGTTGAACGGTGCGGATCGATGTGGATTAATACGGACACGGATTTAAGCGGGTTGAGCCCGTTTAGACCCGCATTTAAACGGATTAAATTTGTGGAGACCGATCTGATTCTAATGCGGGCCGGATTGGCCCGCGGGCTAACTTAACTTTTTTTTTTGGAAATAAAGAATTGGATTTTAAAAATTAATGAATTGAGCCTAAACACTTAATTAAGTCTAATTTTAATTTGTTAAATGATTATTGACCTTTGGGAATTAACCAAAATTGTTATAAAATCAAATCACATAGATTTGAGACTAAAATACAAAGTTTAATTTGCAATTTTTTTAACAAGAGGAATATTAGTTCATTCATGATCAAATATAACAAGTTCAAAGCAAAAACCAAAATGATTTGGAATTCTCCACTTAATTTCAAATTGTAAGTTAGTCACATAAAACAATATATTATGTACAAAAGCAAATTATGGGTTTGTAATATATATATATATATATATATATATATATATATATATATATATCAGCATAAGCAATATATTATATCATAAGCAAGCAAGTAATAAAATTGTGAAAGTAGTTCTACAAATATTATCATATTAATCTCAATAAAAATAAAATCCACAAACATAATATCCATTAAACAAACTCGCATTACAAATACAAATTACACATGACATAATATTATGGTCTAAATAATTAAATAAAGAATAGTAAATAAGTTTAAAAGTCATAAAATCTATAAGCATCCATTAAACTCCACATCAAACAACATTAAACTTGTGAGTTAATCTCATTATTCAAATGATTTGAATCATTTGATTCTTCCACCAATTTATTTTTGTTTTCCTCATCATCTTTCCAACCTATAAAATAAAATTTTCAATTATTAAATAAAAATAAAATAACATTATTTTGGTAAATTTTCAATTTTTTACTTTTGTAGTTTTGTTTGTTTAAACTTTAGAAATTAGAATAGGTTGAATGGGAATGATTTAGGACTTAGGTTTGATTGGTGTGTTGGTAAAATAGCCCGCGGGTCGGCTCTTATCCGTACGGATTGGCCCGTATAAATTATTTACCCGACGGGCTTGACCCGTATAAGCCCGTTTTTAAACGGATCACATATTAATGGACCGGATCGTTAAAAGCCCGCGATTTTTACGGACCAACCCGCGGGCTTGAACCCGTTTTACACCCCTAATTTCGGTTTAGGATAAGGTTTTTGGGGTGACATGTCATATTCAAAATAGAGTTCCTAACAAAAGGAACAAAGTTATCCTATATGAATTATGGAAAAAAGAATTCAAATTAAATTATCTTAGAGTAAGGGGCTATAGACCAATAGTAAGAGATCCCGAACTAAAAAGAAATAAATTAAGTGAAAAGGAAATTGAATACATATTCATTGGTTATACTTAAAACAGTAAGACATATAGACTTTTGGTCATTGAACCAAATGATTAATACTTATTAACACGTTTATTGAATCAAGAGATTTCTTATTCAATTAAATATAGAATAGAACCCTAATAAATTAATATCCTCTAAATTAATAAAAAAATCATAGTCCCGATTCGAATTAATAAAAAAATTCAATAAACGTCTCTATTGTAATAATTAATAATATTATTTTTAAACTTAGTGTAAAATTTCAATTTCAATTATCGTATAAATTAATAATTTCATAATATTCAAGAACTTAAAAAATATTTTAACATGTTAGTCTATAAAAAATCACTACCTTGAAGCTTCATCTAACAATGAACGATACATTATTGGCTAGAACTAGTTATCTTGTCTAATACAATCTCTTCTGGTTAGCAGAAAAACCTTTATATTTCTTGATTACCGCGTGGGCTTCACTAGAGTAGCCATGAAAGGATGACAAATGGATATTTTCCAGGTGAAGTTTGACCTTTTTGTAGCGTCCAAACACGGGCAGTAATTGAGCAACTGTTGTTTCGAAATCTTAAAAGATTTGTACGCATGAACATAATCACGTGTAAGAAAATTTGAACTCGTCAACATAAACCTGTGCAAGCTTAATTCCTCGCGTGGGGAAGACTACGTCAGGTGCAAAATTATTTTTCGTAAATTTTACGTTATTATAGTAGTTATTTTTTTTCCAATTATTAAATGTTTTCATTTTTCTTTTGATTTGTAGATTTTACAAATGATAAAAATTAAGGAAAAAATAAGATTTAGGTTGAGAGAGAGACGGGTAATGAAAGGCAGGAAAAAAAAAAGAAAATGATATGTTTTTCTATTAATTTAATAATTTCTTCAAAGTTAAAATTATATTCTTACTTAAATATATTTTTAACTTCAAATTAGAAAGTAATTTTAGAGGTTTATTTAGAAGCTGTCAATCTCAGATGAAATTTATTCTTCTTCAACTTGTTTAATTGTATTAATTACTGTCATATTCTACCAACATGAAATCAACCCAGTCAAAGCACATGTCTCTCCACGCCTTGCTCCTGAGTTTTATGAAAACGAAATCCAAGCAAAGATTGGAAGGATAAATGGTGAATTAAAGGCAACGAAGTCAAACATCATAGTTTGAAATAGTGGCCGCTATCTATTTCAGATAGCGGCAGTTATATAGTGATAGTGGTCCCTATGGTTATTGTTACGTGTGAAATAACATGTGTAAAAAATATTATATTTGTAATAATAGTAATTGATCTGTTATAATTATTATCGAGAACTTTTATTATTATTATCGAAGATCATTAGTATCGCAATCAACAGTTATTATCGTTATCTACCGTTAAAAAAATTGTACGATATTAAAAAAATTTCACGATCGCGATTATCGTTATAATCAAAATAATTTTCGTTATGTTCAAAACTGTAATAAACACAACACAATCAAAAATATAATTATAATCATAATTTAAATCCCTTATCAGCATTTTGTTGCGACGTTAGTTGTTCTATTATTGGGATGTTTGCTTCTGTTCAGCGCTTGCCACCCCATTCCCTCATTCCCCTCAAATGGAATATTTAATTAAAAAAAAAAAACTGTTTTACTTTCAAGATCAGCTTGCAGGATTAGCATGCTCAGATTTCCTTTTGCGCTGGATGATAGATAAAATTGTAGTAGTTATCTGCATTTTTATTATTATCTCTTGAGGTAGAATGTTGTGACTGAAGTGTTACAAGACAACAGAAGCAATTCTAAATTCAAGCAACGTTAACAAACGAAACTTCACCTTGTGATTTTGAGAACAGAAGTTTCTGTTTAAGCGTGTTTTGACCCAAAGAAAAAACTGATCGGGACAACTTAAGCTTCGAAGTTCAAATCCAAGCGTACCAACTTTGTTTATCCTTGGTCGGTCTCGGGCATCGGCATATCTGTTCTGTTCAACAGCCCATGTACTAAACTGCTTTTTTTAATAGGCAAAAACACTATTTAAAATTTAACTTAGTGGTTAGTTTTTTTAGAAAAAATTAAGCTTAAAATTTGATTTAATGATTTTTATTTTTTTAAAAAAGTTAAGTTTAAAATTTAATTCTCTTTTTTACTTTTATATTTTCTTATGAATGCAAAAATTAAAGTATTAAGCAATGATTTTTGGGGATTTAAGAGATTACTTGGCACGAGAAGAAAAAAAGCACCAGGATTAATCGTCACATGCTGGCATAATTTCAAAGCCTTTTGATTTATTGATTGATAAGAATTTCATTTTTTTCCTAAGTCTTTGAATGTAAAGATTATTGGGCATTTCTAAGGATTTCGTACGACATAATCGTTATGACACAAAAGTAATATATTGGTAAAAAACTTTAAATTATGTTTTGTGATTAGTTTTGTTGTATATATTTCCAAATATATGCTTTCTTTTTCAAAATGTTTGGTAAGTGATTTTTATGAAAATAAACTGTTTGAAATTTACGTAGTTAGTGTAGAAATGAAGTTTGGAATTTAATAAGTAACCTTTGAAATGAAAATTAAATAAAGAGATTTGAATGCCAGAAACTTCAAATGGTTGAATTCAAAAGCATTTGTTTGAGATTTTGCTTATGGTAGTTGATATCTTATAAATTTTTACATTTTGTGTATGGCATTCAATTGAAATGTATTTAGAAAGAAGTTGAAGTGTAATCTTGTTTCCTTTGACTTAAACATTGTATAATAAAAATAGTGATTAGAAATTCCAAAAATCCATTTATGTTAAGATAAAAAATATTATTTTTAAAATAACTTTTTCAAAAACAACTTCCACAAAATTTATTCTTCTTCAACTTGATTAAATAAAATAAAGAAATTAAACTCAGACTTCTATTTTTTAACCGGGCGGCCCCGAAAATTGGGAAAGTTTTTTTTTCTTTTAATTTTTATAATTAAATGAATATGATAATAGACAAAAGCGTTTTCCACGACTCACAAGTAGAATAAGTGATTAAATTTCCGAGCTAAATTGAATTTTGTTTATTAATTTTTAATTATGTATTATAAAGATCAAATAATAAATTAATAATAAAATAATTATAAAAAATGTATTAAAAATGATTGATAAGGTCGTGAACTGTTCGAATCAAGTATTTAAAAGTTTAAATTAAACTTGATTCAACTCGTTATTCGAATAATTCAAATTCGAGTAGTTCACAAGTACTTTAACTCATTCATATCCCTTTGACTCAAAAAAAAATCAAATTTAAATACTTATCAATTTAAACTCAAATAATTTAAAAATATCTTTATTTAACCTAATTATTCACATTTTCTACACACCTCCCCTTAGGCCTCACCTAATTATTCACATTTTCTACGCACCTCCCCTTAGGCATCACGCCTTGTCCGGTTATTCCGGTCAACCTTTAGAAAAAGGCAAAATATGAATACTACTATAAAAACGATTGTGGCAGCAAAATTTCGAAAACGACTGCGAATGATATTGCAAAATCTCATGATATTTGTAATGATTTTTTTAGTCGTTGTTCAATTGACTTTTAAAATATTTTACATAATAATAAAATAAATAATTATGATAAATATATATACCTACATATATATATATATATATATATATATATATATATATATATATATATATCATATTCATTGTCACAAAAAAATCATTTTAAAATCTTATCTTATTAACAACGATTACTGTCCAATTAAATTTTACTTAACATCTTATACCACGACAAAAAGAAACTTCGATGATGTATTCATTAACGGCAAGAGACTGTTATTTCGAAATCTTAAAAGATTTGTACGCATCAACATAATCACGTGTAAGAAATTTTGAACTCGTCAACATAAACCTGTGCAAGCTTAAGACTACGTCAAGTGCAAAATTATTTTTCGTAAATTTTACGTTATCATAGTAGCT
Organism: Firmiana major; assembly: GCA_033439115.1. Taxonomy (NCBI): domain Eukaryota; kingdom Viridiplantae; phylum Streptophyta; class Magnoliopsida; order Malvales; family Malvaceae; genus Firmiana; species Firmiana major. Next base: position 50,687,581 of record CM065909.1, read on the forward strand.
ATTTTTCTCCCATTATTAAATGTTTTCATTTTTCTTTTGATTTGTAGATTTTACTAATGATAAAAATTAAGGAAAAATAAGATTTAGGTTGAGAGAGAGACAGGTAATGCAAGGAAGGAAAAATAAAAAGAAAATGATATTTTTTTATTAATTTAATAATTTCTTTAAAGTTAAAACTATACTTTTACTTACAGATATTTTTAACTTCAAATTATTGAAATATAGAAAGTAATTTTAGAAGTTTATTTAGAAGCTGTCAATCTCAGCTGAAATTTGTTCTTCTTCAACTTGTTCAATTGTATTAATTACTGTCATATTTTACCAACATGAAATCAACCCAGTCAAAGCACATGTCTCTCCACGCCTTGCTCCTGAGTTTTATGAAAACGAAATCCAAGTAAAGATTGGAAGGATAAATGGTGAATTAAAAGAAGGCAATGAAGTCAACATCATAGTTTGAAATAGTGGCCATTATCGATTCGAGATAGTGGCCGTTATATAGAAATAGCGGTCACTATCACTATCGCTATCGCTACCGCTATATATTTCAATATGTTTTAAGTATATAAATACCTTCGTTAATATTCATTTAACATAATTTTATATACAATTACTTGAAAAATTAAATCATTGACTTTTATTCACATTTTTTATTTCAGTTCAAGTGTACTAAGACAAGACTTGAATTGTAATATTGTTTTCTTGGACCTAAACATTGTATAATAAAAATAGTGATTAGTTATTCCAAAAATCCATTTATGTTAAAATAAAAAATAGTGATTTTAAAATATCTTTTCAAAAATAGCTTACATAAAAGTTATACTTCTTCAACTTATCTGATTATTTTAATCATTATCGCATAGATATTACGTGAATTATTCGGCTTAGACTTTGAATAGAAGAAAGAGATTAAACTTCAATTTTTTTTGCCGAGTGGCTTTACAAAACTTGAAGAGTTTTATTTTATTTTATTTTTTCCATTGAATGAATCATGATAATAGACAAGATTTTTTCGATGAGTAGAAATTGTAGTAAAATTTAATTACATAATATTTGTATTCAGAATCTTATATTCAATCATCAAGAAAATTAGAATATAAAAATATAGCTGGATCCATTGTAATTAATTGATTGGGGGTTAGTAATCTTCCACATCTAAATTTTATTTTATGATAGAAAATCCTAACTTTCTCATTGATGGGATATGAGAATGAGAAAATTAACGTTTAAACTGGGGACCATAACCTATTTGTAACTGTAGTATATTTTATCATATTTTGATCCATTATTAAAATAGAATAAAATATTGAGTCTCTACCAATTGCAAAGCTCATACTAATTGAGATGCTTTAAATTTCAATAACTTTATTTGACCACTTTTAAATGGACTAAACAAATTGAATAGCTTGTAATGTACAATCAATTGATATATGTAGCCCCACAGAAATAATTTCTCAACAATCTTCCACTTAGGTCACATATGTCACTTGACAATTCTACATTTTAAAAATAACTTTAAGATTTCAATATTTGTTATCTTTACAAAGTAACAACTCTAAATAATCTGATCCATTAATTATAACAACATAGGATCAAAGCGATCTTCATTACATATATTTCGTAACTAAACCCATTAATGGTCACGTATATTAATAAAATCAATGACGTAGATCAAGTATGGATGTGTAGTATGGAAATTGCATGTAATGTGATCCCTTAACATGCCTATTTTCAACTGGTCCCACTTTATAATTCAAAGAATAACATACTTTCAAAACTTTATGCATACTGCAACTGAAAGAATGTTACTTTATCTCAGAGTTTTTAGTAACAAAAATACTTAAGTCTGATCAGAAAAATATCTCAATGACAAATGAACATCAAGAAACAAACTCCCACTATACAAGCATATCATTAGGATGAACCACACCCATACGAGCTACATGCTCATGAAATACCTTAGGTGGTACTCCCTTCTAAGCGGATCTGCAATCATGGAGTTTGTATTTATATGTTCAATAGTAATCTGAAGACTTTGAACTCTCTCTTTAACAACAAGAAACTTAATGTCGACATGCTTTGACTTCGACGAGATTCTATTGTTCTTAGAATATATCCCAGCAATTTTATTATCACAATTAATCTTCAATGGTCTCTCAATACCATCGACAATGCACAGTTCAGTGATAAAATTTCGCAACCATATTACTTGGTTTGATGCCTCATAACAAGGTATAAATTCTGTCTGCATGGTGGAAGAAGCTATGAGTGACTGCTTTACACTTTTCCATGAGGCAGCTCCTTCAGCTAACATGAAAAATATAGCCAGAAATAGACTTTTCGCTATCAAGGCAACCAACAAAGTCGAAGTATGAATACCCAACGATCTCTAGATGTTCTAACCTCCGATATGTGAACATATAATCTTTAGTTCTCCGTAGATATCCCATAACCCTATTTACTGCTTTCCAATGATCCATACCAAGGTTGTTTAAATATCTGTCAAGCATTCCAACGACGTACGCAATATCCGGACGCGTAGAAACTTGAGCATACATAAGACTCCTTACTACTGAAGCATAGGGAATCTTCTGCATCTCTTTCTTTTCAATCTCATTTCTTGGGCATTAAAGCAAACTAAATTTATCACCTTTAGCAATGGGTGTATCTCCTGATGCACAATTCTTCATGTCAAATCTACTAAGCACCTTATCGATATATGTCTTTTGTGATAAACCAAGTATACCACGAGAACGATCTTGATGGATTTGTATGCCCAACACAAAATATGCATCCCTAAGATCTTTCATTTAAAATTACTTGACAAAAATCTCTTGGTTTCATGCAACAAGCCTATATCACTGCTTGCTAGAAGAATATCATTAATATACAACACCAGAAGAATAAATTTACTTTCATTGATCTTGTGATAAATACATTGATCAACAGTGTTCTCCTTAAAGTCGAATGAGGTAATCACTTGATCAAATTTTCGGTACCATTGACGGGATGCTTGCTTTAAACCATAGATGTATTTTTTTTAATTTTCATACCAGATGTTTCGAATTATCTTACACGAAATTTTCTGGTTACACCATATAAATTGTTTCTTCAATGTCTCCATTGAGAAACGTTGTCTTTACATTCATCTGATGTAACTCTAAATTATAATTTGCTACAAGTGTCATAATGATTCTAAAAGAGTTTTTTGATGAAACTAGAGAGAAAGTCTCTTTATAATCAATGCCCTCCTTTTGAGTGAAACCTTTGACGACTAGACGTGCTTTATATCTTTCGATATTGCCTTTTGAGTCTCGTTTGGTTTTGAAAATCCATTTACAACCAATCGGTTTTGCTCCTTTAGGCTATTCAACAAGATCCCAAACATCATTGTCCTCCATTGATTTCATTCCATCTTTCATGGCCTCTATCCACTGTTGGGAGTGAACACTTTGTTTGGCTTTACTGAAAGATGTTGTATCATATTCCACTCCTATATCAAACTCATGTTCTTGGAGATAAACGATATAATCATCCAGAATCGCTCATCTCCTATCCGTAGAAGATCTTTTTAATGACACTTCCAATTGAGGTTGTTGTTGCTCCTCCAATGGAATAGGAGCCAACTCTTTAATATAAGCAGAAGGCAAGCTAGAAGCATCTTGATAATCTGGATTTGTATCTTGAACAACATCAGACATAACTGCCTGATCATTTTCAATTGCAACTATAAGAATAGTGATATGTTCTTTTTTAAAGATAAGATTCTTGGGTTTGACATTCACACTATATGCAACATCCTCAATGAACTTAGTATTTCTCGTATCGAAAAAAGATTTACTTGAGGGATCATAAAACTTGAAACCCCTCGATCTATTTGAGTGTCCAGCAAAGTAGCTGCTTACTGTTCTTGAGTCCAATTTTATTTCATTAGGCTTGAATGACATAGCTTCAGCTGGACAACCCCAAACATGCAAGTGCCTAATACTAGGCTTCTTTCCTGTCCATAACTCATATAGGGTCTTAGCCACTGCTTTGCTTGGAACTCGATTAAGGATATACACTACAGTCTTTAAGGCTTCACCCCAAAGTAATTCTGGTAAAGAAGAACGATTTATCATACTTCTCACCATATCTTTTAGGGGCCGATTTCGTCTTTTAGCTACACCATTTTGACTTGGAGTCCCCGTCATGTTGTATTGAGAAACGATACCACATTCTGCTAAATACCTTACAAATGGTCCTGGATGTTGTTCAATTGATCCGTCATATCTACTATAGTACTCACTACCACGGTCAGATTTAACGACTTTCATTTTCCTACCTAGTTGATTTTCAACTTTAGTTTTATAGTTCTTGAAAACGTCCAACAATTGAGACTTTTCATGAATTAAGTACAGGTATCCATAATGAGAATAGTCATCTATGAAAGTCATAAAATACGGTTGACCATTCCAAGAAGCCGTGGGGAATGGACCACATATATTAGTATGAATTAATTCCAAGACGTTTGAACTCCTTTTGGCACCTATTTTTTTGACATTTGTTTGTTTTCTCCTAATACACTCAATACAGATTTTGAAATTTGAAAAATTAAGAGAATTAAGAATCCCTTCTGACATAAGTCTTCGTATTTTTTGTTTAGAAATATGCCCTAAACATTTGTGTCATAACATAGAAGAATTCTCATTAATTAATTTATGCTTTGTACCGCAATTACTTATATACAAGTATTCATTAACATATGAGGCTGGAGGTCCAACTTATATAAATTATCAACTAAAGAATCGGTACTAATAAGATTTAAATACTAAAAGAGACTAAACTTTTCATTTCCAAATGAACAAGAATAACCCAATTTGTCCAAATTAGAAACAGAAATCAAGTTTCGTCTAAATGACAGTATATAAAAAGTCTCGTCCAAATCTAACTAACAACCAGATTCGAACTTTAACTTGAATAGACCAGTAGCTTCAACAGGAGCTTTCTCGCCATTTCCCACATAGATGAAACTTTTAGCATCAGTTGGCTTTCTGCTCCTTAGACAATCTTGCATTATCACACTTATGTAAGTAGTTGCACTTATATTTATCCACCAAGTGTGATTTGGTACTAAAGCCAAATTAACTTCAGAATAAACAAAATTGAGAAGTTTACCATTTTTGGCAAGCTGTTTTGCATACTTGGAACAATCCTTCTTCGCATGTCCATCTTTACGATAGAAGAAACAAGTGATCACTTTATCCTGTTTTTGCTGCTCCTTAGGCTGTGAAGTTTCAGTGTTTGCAGTGTCTTTTCCTGTATTGTTCCTTTTCTTTTTCTTGTTGGCAATATTACCATTGAAAGAAAATGTTAAGTAAGGACTTTCTATCTTATCTTATTTCAGCCTCTCTTCCTCTTGCACACATGGAGCAATGAGCTCGTTAGGAGTCTATTTCTCATTTTGAGTGTTATAACTTATCTTAAAGGGACTAAATTGTGCATGAAGAGATATTAAGATCAAGTGCACGAGTATGTCTTCAGAAAACTCTAAATTTAGTCCTTTAATCTTGCAACAAGATTAGACATTTTCATAATGTACTCCTTTATGTTTCCTTTGCCATTGTACCGCATTGAAACAAGCTTAGTCAAAATAGTGATTTTTTGACCTTTTTATTTGCAGCGAGTCTGTCTGCAATCTGCTTTAGGAAACTTTTAGCATTTTCTTCCTCAGGTATTGCGACCCTAATGGCATCCAAAATTTAGTGCTTCATGATCATCAGACTCATGCAATTTGAACGCTCTCATTTTTCATAAAGTGCCCTTTCTGTAGCTGAACTATTATCAAAAGGTGCGGGAGGTTGTTTTGACTTGATCGTATAGTTCAAATCCATACACCCAAGCACAACGGTTACGTGTTCCTTCTATTTTTTAAAATTAATGCCTTTAAGCACTGAAATGTTATTCAAATTGGCAGATATGAAAGAAACATTCACTGTAAGTAGAAAACAATAATAATCAGCTCATAATTAAATAATTTTGGGTCAGATAAGATACCAAACACAATTAGGGATGTAAACGGGTCGGGTACCCGCTAATTTTGGACTACCCGACCCCGAACCCGATTAATAATTACAAAACCCGAACCCTATAATTACCCGATTAATTTTTGAAACAATTACCTGAATCCTACCCTAATAAATTTTGCACTACCTGTTAAATACTCGAACCCGTATAATTACCCGATTATTCAATTTATATTTTGACAACCCGTTTATTAACCCGAACCCGAAACCTGAAACCCGACTATGAAAAAAATTATTCTAACATAAAAAATCAAAAACATAAAATTAAATAAAAACATACATGTTCCATCATAATTAAACAAATTTTAATAGTTCAACAAGTAACTTGAAACCATTATAAGTGTATAATATATACCATAGTATTTCTAATTTCATACATTTGATTTCTTATGAAGTTATGATATATTTATGTAATGTAAATTAATTTAATCAATAATGATAATAATATTAAATGATTAAAAAGATGTAAACCTTAAATTGATAATTAATATTTTCTTTACCATATGTATCATATACATATACTATAGTATCGTATATGTAAATTATCATATATTATAATATCATATATTATAATTATACTATAATATCATATACTATAATATGAAGTTATCAATTTATCATATACTTAAAATTTTAATTTGAATCATTGATTTTTTTGAGTAAACAATATTTTATTATAATTGATAATTTCAATTTTATATATAATTTGTATCATATGCATATATTATATTAGTAGCATATATAATACATGTAAATGGTCATTTTGCAAGAATTACATCTTAATCAATTTTGAAACTGTTATCATTTTAATTTCAGTAGTTTATATTTAAAATTTAAATACTTATTATCTTAAACATAATTTACTAATTTAATTTCATAATTATTTTATTATCATGTTTTATTAATTTTTTGACTAAAAAATGTTTTACTATAATTGATAATTTCAATTTTAAGTATAATTTGTATCATATACAAATACTATATTAGTGTGTGTGTATATATATATATATATAAAAGAATTTGAACTTAACTAAATATGAAACTTTTATTATTTTAATTTCAGTACCTCGTATTTAAAATTTTAAGACATATTATCTTAAACATAATTAACCAAATTTAATTTCATAATTATTTATTTTATTATTATTTTTTATTAATTTTTTTAGTCAACAATGTTTTATTAAAATTGAAAATTAAAATTTTAAATACAATTTGTATCATATAAATATACTATGAATTGATATCATATATGCAAATGACTAATCATTAATGTGTAAGAATTGCATTTTAACTAATTATGAAATTTTTGTTAATTTAATTTTAGTACATTATATTTAAAATTTTAAAACTTATTATTTTAAGTATAGTCAATTAGTTTAATTTCATAATTATTTTTATTATGCTAATTACTAATTTTTTTAGACACAAAATTTTATTGTATAAATATTTTTTAGAACACATTATGTCAAATATAAGCTATGACTTACTTGGTAAGTTTATTGTATAAAGATTAAGATGAAGGTTCAAGTCCTCACAACCTTAAAAATTATATTTTGTAAGCAAAAACTAAACGGGTATCGGGTACCGGGTATCCGAGGGGTACTACCCAAACCCTACCCGAACCTGTCATGGGTAGTGTACTACTCGAACCCGATTAAAACCCGTTATTCGGTACCCGAATCCAACTTAAACGGGGCGGGTAGTGTCGGGTACCCGTTTACACACTACCCATTTACATCCCTAAGCACAACATTGACATTTAGTTTTTGGACAGAAATATCAATTTATAAGCAGTACTCTTAAACTTTATTAGTAAATATTGATAACTAAGTCTTGTCAACAATACGCCTTTCATTAGACCGACATATTGCATGCATGGTAAAGAATAATTTTATCATATATTTACTACCTTATGTATTAATAATTAGGCGAAAAATAATTTTCCTTTGAGCAGATTATTTTCCCATAAATTAAAAAACATTGTCATATAAATTTCTCAATGACAACTTTATTTTCCAAAATAAATAAATAAACATAAAAATGTCACTTTTGTGGCATTTTATATCAATTTAATTTATTTTGAGACTTTATTTTTCATAAAATATGCTCATGTTTATAGGTGAGAGTATATAAATTTACTGACAATTTCAAGAAGAGTACATATTACTAATCAACTTATAACATCATAAAACATATCACCATGAAACAAAACAACAATAATCATGTGCATAACGTACAACTTTAATTCAAATAATAATGTTTAACAATTTTTAAAAAATTTTGAAAAATCACCAAAAATTTTAAAATAAAATTTAAACCAAACTGAAGAAAACAATGATCGTCAAACCACCAGATGACGGCGTGTGGGGTCCACACGTCGTCCCTTGCACGTGAGGCAGATCCTAATTAGGATCTCCCACCTTCTTCAACCTCCAGTCGGGTCAAATCGACCCGCCTGGATGTAGAAAAGACTCGTTTTGGGTCTATTCTTCAACTTTTTTTATTTTTAGCAATTTTCTTAGATTTATTTTCACCAAATTAACTATGCATAATTGAAATTAAATGTGTATTCTACAATACCCATACAAAAACGGATGAAAATATCAAATAATTGAGACAAATCAAGCGAACAAGAATGAAACAATTCCACCATTAAAACTCAATTTTTATGTTCTTGGTTTTCTTTCAACCAAAACGAAAATTTATTTAACTTGTAACTATATTTCAACCATAGAAGTCACAAGAAACAATTATCATTCAACAATTTGAATCAAAACATATACAAAATAAATGTTTTGGTTGAATTTTCAATTTGAAATTTAAAGAATTAAAACCCTTGATTACTTGAAACATGAAACTAACTCCAAAAAATTGTTTACAAATTTTTAACCTTTATTTTATAAGGAATAAAAGTCCTAATGTTTCAAATAATAATTTTAATTCTTAATGATTAAACATGAATTGGCTCTTGATACCACTTGTTGTAAAATTTAATTACATAATATCTGTACCCAGGATCTCGTGTTCAATCATCAAGAAAATTAGAATATAAAAACATACATGGATTCATTGGAATTAATTGATTGAGGGTTAGCAGTCTTACACATCTAAACCTTATTTTATGAAAGAAAACTCAACTCACTCACTGATGAGATGTGAGAATGAGAAAATTAACGTTTAGCTGAGGACCATAACCTATTTATAACTGTAATATAATTTATTCTATTTTGGCCCATCATTAAAATAGAATAAAATATTGGGTCTTTACACATTGCAAAACTCATACTAATTGAGATTTTTTAAAATCTAATAACTTTATTTGATCACTTTTAAATGGACTAAACAAATTAGATAGTCTGTAATATATAATCAATTGATATATGTAGGTCCACATAAATAATTTTTCAATAGAAATAAGTGATTACATTCTTGAGCTAAAGTGAGCAATTTGTCTAGTCCTTTTTTGTGATCTATTTAACGATTTCCATTTTCATCATCCAATATTGTTGAGTTAATGTATTTTGAAATGACAAAACAAGTAAATTCAATAATATAAAGATGATATAAAAACATGTTTAGAAGTTATAAGTACCAGAACTTGAGTTTCTGTAGCTAAGAGATCGATCTGGGTTATGAGAGATCGATCTCCTGGGTTTTCTATAGATAAAAGATCGATCTGGGTTATGAGAGATCGATCTCCTGGGTTTATCTTGGATGAGAGATCGATCTCAGGAAGACATGAGATCGATCTGCCAAGCCTTGAGCCTGTACAAAGGTATTAAGGAAGAGTAAGATCGATCTGTAAGGGTTAAGAGATCGATCTGCCCAATACTGGAGTTGAGAGATCGATCTGATCTATGAAGAGATCGATCTCCCTTAATGCAAAGACAGTAGATCGATCTGTAAGATCGATCCACACTTAAACAGAGAGCTTATGAGATCGATCTGATAAGAAAGAGATCGATCTCCTCAAAGTCAGAGAGCTAAGGAGATCGATCTGGGGTATTGAGAGATCGATCTCCCCACTACGAGATTGCATGGCAGATCGATATGTAGATCGATCTTGCCTCAAAAAGAGAGATTGGAAGATCGATCTGCCTGTTCGACAGATCGATCTCCCCTATCATTTTCAAATTAACAGATCGATCTGCCTATTCGATAGATCGATCTCCTTGTGTTGTTGTGCTTTGATCTTGCAGGATTTATAACTAAGAGATCGATCTGGCCAAGATGGCAGATCGATCTGGCACTCTACTGGAGGTACCCAACGGCTAGTTTCTGCAAAATCTCAACGGGAAAAATAGCATTTAATGCTCCAACTACCAATCCTTCAGTATTTAACTAAGCATTGAAGACAATGAGAATAGAGACACTATTGCTGCACATTTCTTACATTCTCAAGCTTTCAATACTTTCATTCCTTGTGTCTTCATTCCTCATTTATTGAGATCTATTGTATAAGCTTAAGAGAAAAAGCTGTATTTGTCCTACCCACATTAAAGCTTCATTTTGTATTCATTCCTACCTTAAGAGAGAAGAGGATTGTTCCTCAGTGAGATAAAATTGTAAAAGGTTGAATACATTTTTGTATTGCAAAGGGTAGAGAGGTTATTCCTTAACCTGAAAAAGGAACATTGTAGCTTCTGTTGAAGGAGAGTAAGAAAGCACTTGACAAGAAGGTCAAGGAGAGAGGACGTAGGCAAGAGTTTGGCCGAACCTCTATAAACGATTGTGTTTGTTTCTCTCTTCCGTATCTTGCATTAAATTGTTTAATTTTATTATATTGCTCATTATCATTTGCTGATTGAAATTGGATTTAATTAAAATTTGCCATTAACGGTAGAAAACCGATTCACCCCCCTCTCGGTAGAGCCAACAATTGGTATCAGAGCTAGGACTCTTTAATCACATAGGAACAACTTCCTAAGAGTTAGAAACGATCAAATGGCTCATAACAATGTAGCAACTAGTTTGGTAGGAGAGGGGCACTCTACGGTTAGACCTCCTATGTTCAATGGAGAACATTATGCGTATTGGAAGACTAGGATGATGTTATTCATTCAAGCAAATGATTATGAAGTGTGGAGAATTATAATTAAAGGACCTCAAATCCCTACAAAGAGAATAGAGGGAAGAGACATCCCTAAAGAAGAAGATGAATGGGATTCAAATGATATTAAATGTGCTCAACTAAATGCTAAAGCTATGCACACATTATTTTGTGCCTTAGGTCCAAATGAATATAATAGAGTCTCAGGGTGTGATAATGCCAAACAAATCTGGGACAAATTGGCAATAACTCATGAGGTTACTACCCAAGTAAAGGAGACTAAGGTAGGGATGCTCACACATGATTATGAGCTTTTTAGGATGAAGGAAGGAGAATCAATTAGTGATATGTTCACTAGATTCACAGATGTTATTAATGGATTAAAGTCCTTAGGAAAGATCTACTCTAATATTGAAATGGTCAAGAAAATATTAAATAGCTTACCTAAATCATGGGAAGCTAAAGTGACAGCAATTGAGGAATCTAAGGATCCTCACACATTGTCTTTAGATGAATTAATAGGATCTCTACTCTCTTATGAGATGAAATTGAGAAGAAATGAAGAGCCACCCAAGAAAGTGGGAGTTGCTCTAAAATTTACTGCTCAAGAGGAGATTAAGAATGAGAGTGGTAGTGAAGAGGACCTTGAGATGGCAATGTTTACCAAAAGATTTAACAAGTTCATGAGGATGAGAGCTAGTGGTAGTAATAGGAGAAACAATAAGAGAGATCAAGAAGAAGTAGGTAGAAAAGATTCAATTGTGTGTTATGAATGTAAAAAACCAGGACACATAAAATTTAACTGCCCTCTTCTTAAAAGGTCCAATGATAGGTTCCATAAAAAGAAAGCAATGGTGGCAACATGGAGCGACAGTGACTGCTCCGATGATGAATCAAATGAGGACATTGCTAACTTGTGCTTCATGGCTATTGAGGATGAAAAGGTAACTTCAAACCTCAATGATTATTCCTTTGATGAATTGCAAGATGCATTTGATGATCTTGCATTAGAGTATGAATGCATGAGAATGAAATATAAAAAGATAATATCCAAATTAAGAAAAGAAAATGAGCTCATGCTAAGGGACAAATTAGAATGCGAAAAGAAATTAGAAATTTCAAATCGTGAAATTTGTGATCTTAAAGAAAAAAATGGCAATCTACATAATTCCTTTAATAGGTTCCACATGGGTCAACAAAAGTTGGATAGCATGCTAGAGACCCAAAGGGCATTCTTTGACAAAAATGGGTTAGGATACAATGCAAAAAGTAGAGAGACTCATCTTAAAAGCTTTGTTTCTAGAAATAGTATAAATAAACTATCAACTTCTTGTTCATATTGCAATAGGAAGGGACATGCATCACATAATTACAATATAAAAATGAGATCTCTTAAAGGAAAAATAGTAAAAATGATATGGATTCCAAAAGAAGTAATTCACTCCAAAAATGTTAATGAATTAGCTAAATGGATCCCAAAGGGATCAAGAATTGCATTCACTAACCTCAAAGGACCCAAGAGAATTTGGGTACCTAAGACTTGAGCTGGAATCTTTTTGTAGGTAATTGAGCATGGCCACAAAGCTAAAACAAAGGAAGCATGGTACTTGGATAGTGGATGCTCAAGGCACATGACGGGAGATAGAAGCCACTTCAACTCTTTTAAATCAAAGGTTGGTGGAGAGGTCACATTTGGGGACAACTCCAAAGGCCAAGTTGAAGGAAGTGGCTCAATAGGTAATGACTATTTTTCATTAGAAAAGGTATTACTTGTTAGGGGTCTAAAGCATAACTTACTAAGCATAAGTCAACTTCGTGACAAAGGTTACAAAGTAATTTTTGATTGCATGAAATGTCATGTTGTAGATCCTAAGTCAAACAAGATACTTTTTCTAGGTCATAGGCAAGGTAATATATATATTGTCTATCTTAATGAACTCAAAAATGAAAATATATGTCTAATGGTAGACAATAAAAAGGAACCTTGGTTATGGCATAGAAGACTAGGTCATGCTAGCATGCATGTGCTATCTAAGTTAGCTAGAAAGGATCTAGTCATAGGTTTACCCAAGCTATCCTTTGATTATGAAGAAATATGTGAACCTTGTGTTAAAGGAAAACACAAAAGGACAACATATAAGCCTAAGAATGTTGTATCCACCACTAGGCCTCTTCAATTACTTCACTTAGATTTATTTGGACCAACTAGAACAACTAGCCTAGGTGGGAAGCATTATGGATTTGTAATAGTTGATGATTACACTAGGTTCACATGGGTGTTCTTTTTAAAAGTAAAAAATGAAGCCTTAGAAAAATTCATAACCTATACAAAAATCACTCAAAATGAAAAAGGGTGTACAATAACTAGCATTAGAAGTGATCATGGCAAGGAATTCGAAAACATAGGATTTGACGAGTATTGCAATGATCAAGGAATTAGTCATAACTTCTCAGCCCCTAGGACACCACAACAAAATGGAGTAGTTGAAAGAAGAAATAGAACCTTGGAAGAAATGGCTAGAACCATGTTGTGTGAGAATAATTTGCCAAAGTATTTTTGGGCTGAAGCTATAAACACATCTTGCTATATAATCAATAGAGCTATGATTAGACCCATGCTTAAGAAAACTCCTTATGAGCTCTACAAAGGTAAAAAGCCTAACATTAGTTACTTCCATCCCTTTGGCTGCAAATGTTTTGTCTTAAATAATGGGAAAGATAATCTAGGAAAATTTGATGCCAAAAGTGATGAAGGAATCTTTCTAGGGTACTCATTGAATTCAAAGGCTTATAGAGTATATAACAAAAGAACATTAATGGTTGAGGAATCTATTCATGTTATATTTGATGAGTCAAATGATGTATCTAAAGATTCAACCAATGATGAGGATGTTGGAATATTTGATGAAAACTTGGAGGAAATTCCAAACTTAGAAGATGATTTATTAGAAAAACTTAAATTGAATAAAGAAGATGAAGAAGAAATAGAGATATTAGAGAGAGAGTCTAGAGCACCAAGAGAGTTAGGATATGTAAAAGATTGTGAAATAGTAGGAGATCCAACTCTTGGAGTTAGAACTAGATCATCTCTAAGAAATATGTGTCAATATATAGCCTTTGTATCTCAAATAGAACCTAGGAATGTCAATGAAGTTTTAGATGACAATAATTGGTTCCTAGCAATGCAAGAAGAATAAAATCAATTTGAGAGAAGCAAAGTATGGAAACTAGTTCCTAGGCCTAGTGATCACTCTATAATTGGAACTAAATGGATATTCAAGAACAAGATGGATGAAAATAGTGTGATCATAAGGAATAAGGCTAGGTTAGTTGTACAAGGCTATAGACAAGAAGAAGGTATAGATTATGATGAAACCTATGCACCGGTAGCTAGGCTAGAGGCAATAAGAATGTTACTTGCCTTTGCATGTTATAAAAACTTCAAATTGTATCAAATGGATGTAAAGAGTGCATTCTTAAATGGTTTCATTAATGAAGAAGTCTATGTTGAACAACCTCCCGGCTTTGAAAATCATGAATTTCCTGAACATGTTTTTAAATTGTCTAAGGCACTCTATGGCTTGAAACAAGCTCCTAGAGCTTGGTATGAAAGGTTGTCAAAATTTTTAATAGAAAAGGGATTTTCAAGAGGAAAAGTGGATACCACTTTATTCATCAAAAATAAAAATAAGGATTTATTAGTTGTACAAGTGTATGTAGATGATATTATTTTTGGATCAACTAATGAGTCTTTATGTCAAGAGTTTGCTAAGATCATGCAAGGTGAGTTTGAAATGAGCATGACGGGAGAACTCACATTCTTCTTGGGACTTCAAGTAAAGCAAACAAAAGATGGAACCTTCATCAATCAAGCAAAGTATACTAAGGATTTGCTCAAGCGATTTGGAATGGACAATTGCAAACCTCAAGCAACTCCTATGGGCACCAACATCAAGCTTGATAAAGATGAGAGAGGTAAGTGTGTAGATACTAAACTCTATAGGTCTATGATTGGCTCATTGCTTTATTTAACTGCAAGTAGACCAGATATTTTGTTTAGTGTATGCCTTTGTGCTAGATTTCAATCCTCTCCTAGGGAATCACATTTATTAGCCACTAAAAGGATCTTTAGATACCTTAAGGACACTCCCTATCTAGGACTTTGGTACCCCAAGGACTCTACCCTTGCATTTCATGCATTTTCAGATGCAGATTTTGGGGGATGCAAAATAGATAGGAAAAGTACTTCAGGTACTTGCCAATTCTTAGGAAATAGACTAATCTCTTGGTTCTCCAAGAAACAAAACAGTGTGGCTCAGTCCACAACTGAAGCTGAATACATAGCAGCAGGTAGTTGTAGTGCTCAAGTGTTGTGGATTAAACAACAAATGAAAGATTATGGTATTGACATGAAACAAGTCTCTATTAAATGTGATAATACCAGTGCCATTAATCTATCTAAAAATCCTATTCAACACTCTAGAACCAAGCACATAGAAATTAGGCATCACTTCCTTAGAGACCATATGCAAAAGGGGGATATAATTCTAGAGTACATTGACACGTTACATCAAATAGCTGATATATTCACCAAACCCCTTGATAGAGATAGGTTTTGCATTCTTAGAGGTGAATTAGGACTTATGAATGTTCCCTAAGATGTGTGTGCTTCAAAATCTTGATTTCAAATTGACTTAAAAGTGATTTTCAAATGAGTTTTCTAGGCAACAAGTATGAGAGATCGATCTCCTATTCATAGAGATCGATCTCCATACCTCAAATAAGCCTAAAGCATTAAGGCTAAGCTAGACAGATCGATCTTCTATCCATAAGATCGATCTCCTTAAGCCTCTGTTCGATAACAGATCGATCTGTGCATACGACAGATCGATCTGCTCTAGCCTCTGTATCCTAAGATCGATCTGTGCATACGACAGATCGATCTCCTTAAGCCTCTGTCCTCTGAAGATCGATCTATGCATCTGGCAGATCGATCTCCTCTAGCCTCTGTTCGACAATAGATCGATCTATTCATACGACAGATCGATCTGCTTGGGCTTCTAGAAATGACAGATCGATCTGTCGTCTCGACAGATCGATCTCCTGTGCCCTGGACTATAAATACTGGCGAAAAATCCCCAAATTTCAAAATTCCAAAACCCAAATCCCTAAAGCTCCTCTCGCACCTTCTCTCTCGATTCGTCCTCAGATCGATCTCGGTACGATCTTCATTGCTTCTCTTTTTCGATTACTGGTATAGTAACTCACATTTCTCATTGTTTTTTCAAAATTTTCTTAAGATTTGTGTTATATTTCACTCCAGGCAAATCTAGTCACTGTTTCATTGATTTTGTGCTTGAGAACCTGTCTTAGAGTCAATACAGTATCTAGAACCATGCCTCGCCTTAAGAGAGCAGGCCAAAAACCTCCCCGATCCAATGTAGAACCCGAGTCATCCTCCCAAGCCATTCCTCCCTCTTCAGCCGCTACCTTTAACAAGTGTTTTAAAACACCTGCCAAAAGGAAGCGATATGAAGAATACTTTTCAACCATGCCAATTAAACATTGGCGCACAATCGATTTCTCTTTCCTAAACCGAATTGATTTTCCGTATTTGTCTAAATTTGAAGATTTTGGTTGGATGCCTTTTCTAAAGATAAATACTCCCGTACCTCCAAATATCGTTCGTGCATTCTTTTCCAATGCCGAACTCACCTTTGATCCCAATGACACGTGTAATATTCTCGGGTTTACAACGTATGTCATGGGAAAATCCATTACCATAGACACTGAAGTCACTACAACAAATATGACAATTTGTGACGATTGTTCTATGTGACGCATTAAATTTCGTCACGTAAACTATATCATACGTGACGAATAATATAATTCGTCACGATTTTCTATTATTTCAATATTTTTTATGACGATATAAAAAATCGTCACATGAAAGTGTCACTAAATATTTGGCGTCAAATTTTTTCACTAAACATAAATGGAGGGAAATTTTTTTGTGACGTGTTTTTACTTTTGGTGACGATTTAATATATTGTCATAAATGAACACTTTATATGTGACAAATTATATATCGTCACATTTCTATAAAAGCGTCACTAAATATTTGACACCAAATTTTATAATGAAATATAATTTGTGGAAAATTTTTTTATATCGTTTTTTTATTTTTGGTGACGTTTGTGTTTTCATCATGAAAAAAAATACATTTTATGTGACGAATTACTTTTCATGACGTTTTCGTAAAAACGTCACTAAATATTTGGTACCAAGTTTTATCCCCAATATACATACTTTAATATTTTCGTGACGTTTTTTTTTTAATTTCGGTGACATTTTTGTTTTCATCATAAAATAAACACTTCAAATGTGAAGAATTACTAAACGTTTCGTTTTTGTAAAAACGTCACTAATTATTTGGCTTCAAATTTTATCACCAAATATACATGATTCAAAATTTATCAATAAACCTATTAATTATGCTAAAAATCGACTATAAATATTGATTTTGTAATGAATTGAATCATATCGTATAATACATATGATATCGATAAATATGACTATTATAAACGCTAAAATAGAAAATATCTTTATAAATTCGAGTTATATCAATTAAAAAAATAAAAATATCACTTAATTTAAGTCGAAAAAATGTTATAAGAAAATATGTGTATATATATATATATATTTGTTAAATTGAAAATGCATAAAAAAATAAATATCTATATATGAATGATAAAAATAATTAAAATAAATATATATACATGTATTTGTCCAAAATTATAAATGTAAAATAAAAAATAATAATAAAAAATAAAAAATATATATATATATATATAAATATAAAATATATATATAATAAAATAAATAAAAAGAAAAAAAAAAGACAAATGAAACAAAAAAAAAAACAAAACTGAAAAAAAAAAGGATCGCTCAATCCTAAAGAAAAACCCTCCCCCCCTTTCATTTTTCCCTCTCCAATCCGTTCCCCGATCATCCCTGCCGATCTCCTTTCTCCGACCGACCGACTGAGACCTCAAGACCGACAACCACTCCTCGCCGGACTCCGACCAGCCTCCCTTCTCCCTCCTTCCTCGCTCGTCGAAACCCGAATCGCTCGATCGATGGAGGATTGCGCGAGCAGCGATGAGGCTTGCTACTATTCGTCCGATCCAGATTCTCTCGACGGTCTCGAGAATGAGGACTCCGATTTCTGGGCCCCTTCAAAGGGTCCCACGACCAAGGTCAAATTTTGTTTCGCTCTTTCTTTTGGCTTCTTCGAAGTTCAATTCTTGTTTTAATTGTCATTGATTTCCCGATTCTTTGTTTTTGATTTATTTTTAGGGTGTACAGCTGGGTTTTTTTCGCCTTTCCTTTATTTTTTTGAAGAGGGTTTTGGGGTTTGAATTAGTTGTGGAGTGCTGGTAAATGTTTGAAATATCAATATTTTATTTTATTATTCCTTTCTGGGTTTGTGGATTTTGAGAGGTTAGAGTAATTTAAAGCAGTTTTCAGGTTCTATTATGGGGGTGTGGTACACTAAATTGGTATAAAAATACAAAGGAGATTAGTCAAATAATCAAATTTAGTTTTCTTAGAATTAGATTGCATAACTATACTAAGGTTTTGATCGATGATGTTAAGTTTTACCTTATTTTTCTTACACCATCATTTTGGGTAAGGACTTTGACGCTTATATTATACTCTTGTTCGATTTTGCAATTGAAAATTAGATAAAAAGCCAATGTATCAATATTTTTCAATAGCTTAATTAAATTATTCAATAGAATTATTGATGATCTATATCTTTTGGCAGAAGATTTATAAGGCAAAGACAGTCGAAGGCGTCAGAATTGACGTCTTGATGCGTATTTGAAGGTAAGTCAATTTCTTAAATACAAAGAAATAAAATAAAAAAAAATTGAAAGTACGAAAATACATGTTTTTCTATTCAAATAAAACAAGAATTTTAAGTATTATTTTAGTAATGACAATGAAGAGTTTAGTTTTCACAAATATACACATATATTTAAGGTAGATTAATGATGAACAATTTGACTGTTGATTTGTTTGGAAATGAGAAGAAATTAAGTATATTAAAAATTGAACTGTTTTCAGTCTTATTTGCCAGTTTGATGGATTGTTGACATTTCGGGATTACTTTCATACACTCAGTAATCCAATTTAGGACTTGGAGTCAACTTGTCGGGTCAATTCTTCTGTCCAACTACAAATCAAGTTTATGAAATTAGATTTTATGCCCGTCTTTAGACTTTTCAAAATCAGTCCAATGGAAATTTGGGAAATTACTAATTTAGCTAGCCTCTTAAAGTCATAACCCAGTAAAGAAGAACTGGATTCATAATTACTAGTTTCTCTTCTTTTTGTCCCCTATTTATGCTTACTTTGAAGAATGGGCATTCTTTTTTTGTGACCCTTTTGCATTACGCAGGTTATTACAAAAGAATCACTTTTAGCTGCACAGGTAAAAATACTAATTAATGGGACAATATATTAGAAACTTTACCAAGAACACCAAAAATTCTTTTTGAGCAGAAGTTTTGGATCAATTTCAAGGATAAACTTCTTAGTGAAAGAAGTGTGCATGTCAAAAGATAAGCATATCTTGCCACAAGAGATTTACAGCATTTTTATTACACTAATGCAACCTTTGGCATAAAAATCACATATGGATGACAGATACAGTTTATCATGGAAAAGCAGCTGATATATGGGCTTCAGGTGTTACCCTATATTACATGGTGGTAGGCTGTTATCCTTTCATTGCTGATAGTATACCTGAGACTTATAACAAGGTAAATATCTTTCCCCAACTATGCTCCTGCTAATTTATCTAGCCATACTTCCTTGTGAGTTCTACCTTTCTTTAATATTGTCTTTGCTGCAGATTGTAAACTATCCTTTATTACTTCCAGTGGAACTGGATACAGGGCTCAAAGATCTGCTCCAAGGCCTTTTATGCAAAGGTCATCCATATTTCTCTGTTTTTCTTTGTAATTAGGTCCAAAGAAGTGGACATTTTATATTTCATATACAAAGTTTATGAATGATAAAAATTTCATCTTCTTGTTGAAACAGGAGCACCCTTTACCTCTAAGACACCTCTTTTCTTTTGTTAGTACAATGAAAGTACACAGGTACTTTCTCATGACTGTTGATTTCCAGCCACATGTACTAGTTTTTGTCTAGTTTTATGTTCAATCTGCAATTTTGGTTTAGAACTATTTTTTACATGGCATGTTAGTGATAAATAGCTTGTTTTCATGGCAAATTAATATCAATAAGATTTTCATATAGCTAAATCTCTCTGCCTACAGTTGGGTCCTTAGTATCCTCGTTATCAGGATCATATGTATCTGCTCTAAAAACTTCAGGGTCAAGTAGGAGGATTTTTCAGCTCTTAGATCGTGTCTCAAGCATGCTTAAATCAAGAGACAAGTACCCAATGGGGTTAGTCAAATTACAATATCTGTATCTTTTCATATTGGAGATTTCTAATTGTAAGAGAAAGTCTTCCTGCAACTTTATTTTTTGTGTAACTTGTCTTCACACATGAGTAATGCATTATGTGCGCATAAATTAATTTCTCATTTTATAATCCTTTGATAGGTTGTTTTTTCATCAATTTTTGCTATTAATTTCTTATTGTCTTTCATAAATAATAGCTTTAAATTTTATTTATTATTTAATATATTGTATTTATCATTTGTTAATAATTGTTTATTGCAGCTTCAAGTGACTCAAACTCACCATCAACACAAACACCCTCTACACAAGATTTGGATTGAGAGCTATGAGATGAACTTGTACCAGTGATTTCCATCTCTGGTATATTTTGTTTCAAAAATTCAAATGTGACCATCGTACTTTATTTGAGCTTTTGGATTTAGACAATGTGGATTATATTAGTTTTATTCATTTGGAATAGTAGTATTATTGGATTATGATTATATACTTTATTCAAGGTATTACATTTGAGATTCATTGCAAATCTTAAATCAATTATTTACTTTGCAATACTAGTTAAATTGGATTTTGCATGAGCAATATTATTTATATTTGATTATTTAAGAAAAATATAAACATTATTTAAATTTAAAGAAATATGTCAATATTATTGCAACATTAAATATTTTATGACATATTATTGTCATAGATAACAATAACTTATGTCACCTATAGTGTGAGAATTTATATATCGTCACCTAAAATCAAATTTTTAACCATCTTTAGTGATATTTAAAAGTTTTTATGACGTTAGTTATATGGTAACAAATTGATGTTTCGTCACCTTAAAATAAATTTTAATTTTTTTAGTGACATTTGAGAAGTTTTTTACTAGCATATGTGACGAAAATATGTCAATTATAATTTGATGATTTAACATTTCATCACGTAAAATTAAAATTATCACTATCTTTAGTGACATTTGAGAGATTTTTTGACGTTACCTTACTATCATAGGTGACGATAATATATGTCACCTAAAGTGTGACGTCACTAATACTTATAATTTTATCACATATTATGTGACGTTATCGGTATTTAGTGACGAATATTTGTATTAATTTATGACTTATTCGGACGTCACAAAAAAGTAGTCATACCGTGACGTTGTTTATTAGCGTCACGTTAGATTCGTGAATAGGTGACGAAATAATAATATCGTCACATTTGACCTTTAGCGACGTGGCAAAGGTGACGAACGTTGTGACAACATAATTTTCGTCATAAAAATATATTGGTGACGAAAAATTAATATTTTGTGACATTAGTTCATGCGTCACAAATTGCTAAATTTGTTGTAGTGAGTCCTTGCCCAAGCGTTTCACTTACGCGATGAAGGCTTGACAAACGAAGATGAGGAAGTCCCTTTGGAGTTTGATATTCCCGGGGATAAGGCGAGTGACCTCCCAATGCACCCCCGGTTACTCCACCTCATCATTTCTTGGAACCTTCGTCCTTTTGGTACCCGTCACTCCACCCTTAGACGATTAGATAGGTTCTGGCTTCACCACATTCATTCCACCAGTCAAAAACCCAACCTCATCCACTTTATCTATCAAGACTGGTTGAAGATCGTATGAGGTCAAGCCACAATGATCGTGTTTCCGCAACCACTGGCGTACTTCCTCCAGCGACTCGGAATAGATAGCAGTTGCGAAACCTGTGAAATGCCCTCTCCGAAGAGCGTCCTCAACATTGGGACACTCCATCACATGGGCTACTACAAAGACTTCCGGGGCCACTGGAAGAAGAAGCGGGAACAACCTTCTGCAGCAGCCATGGAGGAAGATCCCCTTGATGAGCCTGTCGATCCATCGGCTGCACCGACTGTGCGTCCACCATCTCCACCTGCTCAGCCCACTGCACCTGCACCCTCACCTGCTGGCATGGAGCTCATCATGATGATGATGAGTGAGCTCAACCGAAAGATCGATGAAGGCTTTGCAAACCTTCATGCAACTCAGCAGCGGATGTTCGAGGAACTAAACCGCAAGGTGGATGACGGTCTTGCAAATCTTCATGAGGCTTAGGAGGCGATGTTTGATGAGCTTCAAGACACTCGCACTCATGTTGAGGATCTCATGGATCGATTTCCTCCTCCACCATAGGACTTAGTTGCTAGATCTAGTTTGGTTATATGTTTTCATTACTCTTTGTTATTTAAACTCAATTTGCTTGAATGAACTGCTCTTTGTGTTATTGAATGAAATGTTAATTTGAAATGACAGAGTATTGTTTAGATTTGCTTTTTTTTACCATTGATATGACAAAAAGGGGGAGAAGAAATAATGTTAAGAACATGTGTGTGTTAAAACATGTTTAAATCATTTTAAGAATCATATCTAATGGCTTAAAAGGAATGATTAAAATGAGGGGGAGTTAAGAAAGGTTAGAAATCAAAAGCCAAAAGTAAGGGGGAGTTTACAAAAAGGGGGAGCTTGTGCAAAATGAAAATAGGCAACTAAACATGTTGATTGAATAGGTTTTGTCATATCAAAAAGGGGGAGATTGTTGAGTTAATGTATTTTGAAATGACAAAACAAGTAAATTCAATAATATAAAGATGATATAAAAACATATTTAGAAGTTATAAGTACCAGAACTTGAGTTTCTGTAGCTAAGAGATCGATCTGGGTTATGAGAGATCGATCTCCTGGGTTTTCTATAGATAAGAGATCGATCTGGGTTATGAGAGATCGATCTCCTGGGTTTATCTTGGATGAGAGATCGATCTCAGGAAGACATGAGATCGATCTGCCAAGCCTTGAGCCTGTACAAAGGTATTAAGGAAGAGTAAGATCGATCTATAAGGGTTAAGAGATCGATCTGCCCAATACTGGAGTTGAGAGATCGATCTGATCTATGAAGAGATCGATCTCCCTTAATGCAAAGACAGTAGAGCGATCTGTAAGATCGATCCACACTTAAACAGAGAGCTTATGAGATCGATCTGATAAGAAAGAGATCGATCTCCTCAAAGTCAGAGAGCTAAGGAGATCGATCTGGGGTATTGAGAGATCGATCTCCCCACTACGAGATTGCATGGCAGATCGATATGTAGATCGATCTTGCCTCAAACAGAGAGATTGAAAGATCGATCTGCCTGTTCGACAGATCGATCTCCCCTATCATTTTCAAATTAACAGATCGATCTGCCTATTTGACAGATCGATCTCCTTGTGTTGTTGTGCTTTGATCTTGCAGGATTTATAACTAAGAGATCGATCTGGCCAAGATGGCAGATCGATCTGGCACTCTACTGGAGGTACCCAACGGCTAGTTTCTGTAAAATCTCAATGGGAAAAATAGCATTTAATGCTCCAACTACCAATCCTTCAGTATTTAACCAAGCATTGAAGACAATGAGAATAGAGACACTATTGCTGCACATTTCTTACATTCTCAAGCTTTCAATACTTTCATTCCTTGTGTCTTCATTCCTCATTTATTGAGATCTATTGTATAAGCTTAAGAGAAAAAGCTGTATTTGTCCTACCCACATTAAAGCTTCATTTTGTATTCATTCCTACCTTAAGAGAGAAGAGGATTGTTCCTCAGTGAGATAAAATTGTAAAAGGTTGAATACATTTTTGTATTGCAAAGGGTAGAGAGGTTATTCCTTAACCTGAAAAAGGAACATTGTAACTTCTGTTGAAGGAGAGTAAGAAAGCACTTGACAAGAAGGTCAAGGAGAGAGGGGGTAGGCAAGAGTTTGGTCGAACCTCTATAAACGATTGTGTTTGTTTCTCTCTTCCCTATCTTGCATTAAATTGTTTAATTTTATTATATTGCTCATTATCATTTGCTGATTGAAATTGGATTTAATTAAAATTTGCCATTAACGGTAGAAAACCGATTCACCCCCCCTCTCGGTAGAGCCAACAAATATAAAAAAGACCAAATCTAACAAAAAAATAAAATTGTAGAAATTATAATTTAAATTTATGGAATGCAACTTTTTTAAAAATAATTGCATATGCTACTTAAATTCAACTGAATTTTTGAATTTTTAAATTCTCCTTGAATGGATTTTTATTTTATCCTTTTGTCATCAGCATTACGAATAAATTAGTAGGGTGAATAAAATTAACCTGATACGATATATATATATATATATATATATATATATATATATATATATATGTGAAATAATGGATCAGGCTGACAATATGTCATATTTTGCTCATAATAGCAAAGATTATATGAAATACAATAGTACCCCTATAAATTAATAAAAAATTTTAATCTCGACTCGAGCCAATGAAAAAACTTAACTCCTCTATCGTAATAACTAATTAATAATTTTATTTTAAAACTTAGTGTAGACGGTGGTTGTTGAAACCAACAATATAAATTTCTACTCAAAAATAAATTAAAATTGTAGTATATATAAGCAAGACCGTTTTCCACAAAGATTGATTAGATTTATTTTTTTTGCAAAAGATTTAAAAGGAAAATATGTTTGGGGATTTGTTATAATGAAAATGAAAAGAAAAATTAATATAGAAAAAAGAAATCACTATGTAAAATGTCGGAAGAAAATCAATATGATGAAGTATCCAGCTGCAGGAATTATTTTAGAATGAATTCATGGAATTGATTATTGATGCAAAGATGAGTTCTTTTAATCTTTACCAAATTGGTTATGGTTATTGGTACGACCTAACAACCTATCCCTCATTACTTCTTCGATAATCAGGATACGATCTCTAATTATTTCTCTTGCCAATAAACAACCTTAGATACGATCTTAAGATTTAATTTACCAATAGCATTAAAAACTAGAGAGACTACCAATTCTAACCAACAAACACACATGTAGGTTCATTTAAGCTAGATTATATATCTTCATAACATAGAATTTAAAACCTCTCTGTAATCAGTTATGTTATTTACCACTTATATTAAAATACCCAACCAATTACAGATTCAAGTTTCTAATTAGTTTTATATTATCCTGACAATTGAATAAATGACCATTTTTGTACAATCAATCAAAACAATAATTTCAATAAGCACAGAATATATATAAATAGTAAATATATAAAAGAACAAGATAAAAGATAATTATATCTCACAATTTTAGAAGAACTCAAATATTTAATTATCCTTTGGCTGAACTAAATAATTTATCAAGTCATAAGTTGAGAGAAAAACACCAAAGAATTCAATGGCCTAAAAATAAAAATAGAAGAATGTATCTTGTATCTCTATGATGATTATCAACCTTCCCCTCTCTTATTCTATATATACTAAATATCTGAACCCCAAAATATTTCTAAAGGAAACTTCTCTGATTGAGTTTGATTACAAATAAACTCCTTTTATTTTTCAACCATTAATTACTTTTTGCCAAAGATAGTCATGTCATATCTCCTTTAATAATTAAAATCTTCAACTTGCTATCTTTATACTGTTTAAGTCAAATTCATCTAAAGTGATGGAGCTTGGCTTAAATCTATATATTTGAGTTGCAATTCTTGTCACTGCCTTGGACGTGCCCACGCCTTACACCAAGACATCTTCTGGTTTTGTAACTTGATCAAAATTTACAACTTTAGTTCATTTTACTTGCATTCCTTCATTCACAATATAAAACACAAAATATAAATCAAATCCAAAAATTAAGCATATAGAAAAATCTAAATCATGGAAAATATGATAATTAATATGTTTAATATGCAACCTATCAGTAAAATTTCAATCTCAATCATCGCATAAATTAATAATTTCATAAAAGTACAAGAGATATTATATATTATTCAAAAACTGAAAAAATATTTCAAAATGTTAGTTTGCAAAAAGTAGTGACCTTTTGAGATTTTTGACATCATCTTTTATCATAAGAATTGTCCTAAAAAAATTATTGTGATTACCATTTTGTTATAGCCAAAAGATTTCAACTAAATTTAGTACTTCAAGATATTTTTAAAAAGTTTACTAACCAAAATGAGAATTTAAAGAAAACTAAATGTAATAGAATAGTTGGGTGATGTGAAAATTAATTAGACCTATTTTAATTAAAATAATAATTTATAAGATAAAACTCATTAAATTAATCATCTCTTTAAATTAATACTCAATTAGAAATCCAAAAAATATTAATTTAAAGAGGTTTTATTGTATTGCTTTATATTAACATATTTTTTTATTTAAATTATGGTACATTATTGTATTATTTAGAAAATTGTTATGATCTATACGCATGCATAAGCATAACTAAAGATATAATTATATCCAATCGAAACGATCAAGTATTATATTCAAATTTAATTTTGTTTGAACTTGATCCATTTTTTTTTTTTTTACAAACAACTCAAATATTTGAACTGAAAATAAAGTTAAAACACCGGAGTCGGATGTGAAATTGAGAATAAAGCACATAGCAAATCATTGTCAAAAAAGATCTCAACTACTTTGCAGCTAAAACATCCTACGAAAGTAGAATAATGCTAATGTTGCCTTCGCTCTCAGTTTGCTCCCTCAGCCTCCTAATCGCACTCCTCACCGTTACGGCCCTAGCAGTGTTCAAAGTATAAGCACCGCCTGCTATGACCTTCGAATAAAATATTCAAATCATTCGAATTTATATAAATAGATTGAATTTAACTTAATAAACTCGATTTATTATTTTTTAATTATATATTATAAAAAAATAAAAAAATAATAAAATATATATTAAAAAATAATTGATTAAACTTGTGAGCCATTTAAGTTAAATATTAAATAAAGTACTCGAATTCAGCTTTATTTATTATTTAAATTGTTTAAACTCAAATTAAGTTGAAAAATAAATTAATCAAATTCAAATATTCAACAACTCAATTCAAATAATTCATAAATAACTTAATTCATTTGTATCTATAATCCAATGATTCACATTTTCTTCGCACCTCCCCTTAGGCCTTGTTCCATTTTATTTTTTATTTTTTATGTTTTTTTTCTCTAAGTCGAGGAATTTTATTAATATAAGATTAAGACCTCTCGACAGAAAACATTACGATTAACATCTCAAACATATACGCCCTCACCATAAAAAGACAAAATGCAAGAAACAGTACCAAATCACAGACGACTTGAAACCATGATGTAAACCAACCTAGAATAAATCAGCTCAACACCATACCAAAAACCTCAATATACAAAATCACAGATTGCATTAGGCGCCAAGCAGATGGAGCAACTTCCATCACACAGACGGTGCATCGGCCTTCCTCATTCACAGTGAAGCAGATTCTTGCTCAGATTTTCATTGTTCGGTTATCCCAATCAACCTCTTACAGATATTCTAGATGTGTGTGTATATATATCAATCAATTTTATGCCTTTTCTAATATGATTTGTCAATAAGAACAAGGCAAGCGATGATATTGCTGCATTTCATATGTTACGCTGCGGAGATACAATCGGTTACAAATAATAACACACAATTTACGTGGTTCCATTGTAAACTTACGTTTATTGGCGAACATGTTGAGACTTTTTATTATAATAACATGAAGATTACAATAAGTTTAACACTCAAGCTCATATTACACTCCTCAAAACTCGAAGAATAATATTTTTCGAGAACTCATCTCTTTTATTATTTTGCTCTCTTCACAACTCAATACACCCAACTATTTTTATTTATAGTTGTGAATAGATGCTTCCCAAGAAAAATAATAAAATTCTTTGGTCAACAATAAAGTTTTCTATTGATTCAAACTTACTTATTCTTTAAGATTAAAAGAAATTTACTAATTACATGGAGAGAATCCATCTTGGTTCTATTTTTAACAACTAATTTACTAGCTTTACAAGTCGCAATTAATATCATAAAATAATACAAGGACCTCAGTCTCATCCTTATTTAAGTGCTCATAGCTTAGGAAATGAAAGTGGCAAACCAGCAGCAATGGATTGTTTTCACTCATTTCCAGCAACTTCAACTGTTGCAATAATTGTTTTTCCAGTGCTGCTCTTTCTTTTCTCTCTTCTATGGATATCAAAAGATGCCTCGAGAAAAACAAACAAGTTGAAAGCCGCACCACAAGCTGGTGGCGCATGGCCTGTAATTGGTCATCTCCACCTCCTAGGAGGGTCAGAACCACTTCACAAAAGCTTGGCCAAAATGGCTGACAAATATGGACCAATCTTTACAATCAAGTTGGGTGTGAAGAGAGCTTTGGTGGTGAGCAATTCTGAAATTGCTAAAGAATGCCTTACCATAAATGACAAAGCATTCGCCAATCGTCCGAGGCTAGCTAACATGGAAATTTTAGGCTACGACTTTGCCTTCATTGCCACTGCGCCATATGGACCTTACTGGCGTCAAGTGCGCAAGTTTGCAACTGTTGAGCTCCTCTCGAACCACCGGCTCGAGTTGCTTAAACACGTGAGGGAGTTCGAGGTAAAGACATCTCTGCAACACTTATATCAGCTGTGGAACCAGAAGAGAAGAAGCAGCTCTGATAAAGTATTGGTGGATATGAAGAGTTGGTTCAAAGAGGTAACTCTTAACGTGATTCTGAACATAATTGTAGGAAAGCGAATTCCGAATTCTACTGAAGTCCGTGAAACCGTAAAATGGAAGAAGGCAATAGACGAGTTCTTTGAGCTAAGTGGGAAGATCGTGCTATCAGATGTGCTGCCGTTCCTGAGATGGTTGGATATAGGAGGAGAGAAGAAGCGCATGAAGAAGACAGCCAAAGAATTGGACCGTGTTTTCGAGGGATGGCTACAAGAGCATAAGCAAAAAAGAGCCGCAAATGAGGCCAATAGTGAGGAAGATTTCATGGGAATCATGCTGTCTAAGCTCCGTGATGCAGAAGAGCACGATGCTGATAAAATCAACAAAGCCACCTGTCAGGTATACATGCATATTTCTTAACCAAATATTCATTGCAAAGCCTCTTCGAGTTAATTTCACCTCTTAAATTAATGGTTTGGGTGTTTAGCTAAACTATTATATGTGTTGATGCAATTGTAAAAGTTATTTTTTACTCGAAATTCATAAGTTTAAATAATTAAAACAGTTTTTTCATTAATATAGAAAGAAAGATGCATATATATATATGATTTGTTCAAACTTCACGTGAGAGTTTTGTGCAATGCATTTATCTTTGGTCCTTAGCTAGACTATTAAGGGCATAAAGAACTCAGCAGACTTTTATCTTGAATGAAACTTTGTTCATTATTGATATTTGTATGCTATCTGATCTAACAGAATCTTATCTTGGGGGCGGAAGATACCGCATCAGTCACAATGACATGGGCGTTGTGTTTGTTACTCAATAACCCTGAAGCATTGAAGAAGGTCCAACAAGAGCTAGATATCCTTGTTGGTAGGGATAGGCTGCTAGTAACAGAATCAGACACTAAAAACTTAGTCTACCTTCAATCGATCATTAAGGAAACGTTGCGCTTATACCCTGCTGCTCCACTCTCCGTGATCCACGAGGCCATTGAAGACTGCACAGTAAATGGGTACCATGTCTCAGCAGGCACTTGGCTTATACTCAATCTTCAGAAGATTCATCGCGACGAGCACGTGTGGTCGAACCTTTCTGAATTTCGACCAGAAAGATTCATGACAACCCACAAAGATATCGATGTTAGGGGACAGAATTTTGAACTGATTCCCTTTGGCAGTGGGAGAAGAATATGCCCCGGAGTTTCATTTGCACTTCAGATTTTGGAGCTCACACTCGCCAATTTGCTGCATTGGTTTGAGTTTGCAACCCCGTCGGATGAACCAGTTGACATGCGTGAAGGACCAGGAATTACAGTTCCTAAAGCAACTCCACTTGAAGTTCTCATAACTCCTCGCCTTCCTGCTTTTCTTTACGAGTTCACCAATCAAGTGGCATAATTTACTTGTTTTATCACAATATGTATTGAATAACATTCAAAACATCTAAGGTGTTTCATGGCAATAATTTAGATGTTTTGTTCCTATTGGCAGTTCAGATGCTTTGTTCCTATTGGCTACTTGAATTAATAATATATTATTATTATTTACAAATCTTTATTTTTTATTATTTTAAATTTGATTATTGAAATAGTTAATGAGTGCAAAAGGCCGAATGGCAGTAACAACAATCAAGGTTTGTTGTTATTAGTTATTTATTTTTTTTAGAAAAAATAGGTTGTGTTAAGTTAACAATTAAGCAATGGGGGACTTAAGTGGCCATTTGGCTTGGGAAGGGAAAGACACATGGATTCATGGTCAACTGTTGAAAAAACACCTGTGAAATTTTTTTATAATAGACTCCATAAATACGTGCTGGCATAATTCTGGAGCCTTTTTGATTTATAGATAGATGGGAATTTCATTTTTTCCTAATTGTCTTGAAGTAGTGCTTTGAGGTAAAAATAAAATAAAATAAAATAAAATCAGAGACTACTCTGTAATCATTAATTAATGCAAAGATTATTGGGCATTTCTAATGATTTCATACAACATAATTGTTAAAGACGCAGTACTAAATTCTTGGTTAAAAGCTCTAAATTATGTTTAGTGATTGGTTTAACTTGTTATATTATATATTATCAAAATATATGTTTCTTAAAATGTTTAGTAATTGATTTTTAAGAAAATAAATTAAGTTTAGAATTTATGTAGTTGTATTTATATTGTAAAAAAAAAGTTTGGAAGTTAATAAGTAGCTTTTGAAACGAAAAACAAGTAAAGAGGCTCGGAATGATTGAAATTAAAAGCATGTTATTTGAGAATTTACTTATGATAGTAGAATATTTTGTAAAATTTTACATTTGATATGAAATTTCTTATGAAATTCAAGCATTGGAAATAAAAGACTTGTTCGTTCGATGCGATGTTTCATTTCAAAAATAATGATTTTTCATTCATGCAATATAAGTATATAAAAGATGTTTTGAGATTTATATAATACTTTTATTAATATTCATTTAATACGATTTTACTTACAATAACTTAAGAATTATGTCATTCTCTTTCTCTCAATTTTTTTTTTGGTTTTCAATTCAGTGTACGTCCAAATAAATTTTTTTTTCAAATAACATTATTTTGGTATTAAATCAAGAAAAATTCATCAAAAAACAACAAAATATACAAGTAGTCAGTACATAAAAGAGTAATACCAAAGATGATAAAAAGCAAAGAGACCAAATAATTAGGAACATCAAATGAAAGCCATGGAAGTAAACGAAGAAGGACCCAATAGCAGCATCACCAAAATCTCTCTGAACTGAAGCTCAAAGTTATGCCTATTACGATCATTTGATTTCTGTCCCTTTTTAGCTTGATTTTTTTCTTATTAGGAGTACCTAACATGAATGTTGAACCAAACTCGTAGCTTGAATTCTATTTTACTAATCGTGCAATTATTCTCTTGAATTTCGACTTATTCTTCTTGATATATATTGTTTGTTTCATATTTCAATTATAAAGTGAACACATTTTTTTTTCTTGAATTGACTCTATTCGAATTTTGTTGGTTGGCAGAGCCACAATTGTTGAAAACAATTGTGGCGGTGTTATAATAGGTTTCAACCAATTGTGGTTATGCCACAATTGGTTGAAACATTTAAGGCACTGGAGAGAGGAGCTCTCCTATAAATTGAGCTCCCCTCATCCTCATTTTATTATCCCATTCTAAATCAAGAAGAGAAAAGTTCTCTTTAGTTGTCTTCCTCCCTTGTTAGAGAAAGAGTTATTTCTCTTAGTTTAATAGAGAGATTTAGTAGTTCTCTTCTTGTATTTAGAGAGAAGTATTGTAACCTTTCTCATAGAAAAATTCTTTACAACTTTGTCCGTGGACGTAGCCTAAATTGGGTGAACCACGTAAAATCTCGTGTGCCTTATTTTCATTTTATCCATATTCTCAACTCAACTTTAGCCGCGTATTATCGCTTACGCAAAGCCGATCTCCTAACAGTGGTATCAGAGCAACCAGGTCGAGGTTCTGTTCGTATCCCGACACTGTTCACAAGTACTGTTCACGTATACGGTATTTTAGTAGTGTGAATAAAATTGGTCTAGGAAGTTCTGTCTAAGGAGGCTGGTATTTAAGTGGACCGTTTGTGTCCCTCCAAGTCTTTCCTGGGAACTTACTTAGTAAAGGTATTATTCACACGGTACTATTGTTTCGTATACGTTACAGTTCGTAGTGAAACGGTAAAAGTTGAGCAAATCACGACGTGCAAGATGGCGGCAAAGTTTGAGATTCAGAAGTTCAACGGAAGCAATTTCTCTTTGTGGAAAATGAAGATAAAGGCAGTATTAAGGAAAGACAATTGCCTAGCAGCAATTGACAAAAGGCCAGAAGGAATTACGGATGCAAAGTGGGAAGAGACTGATGGCAATGTTGTTGCCAACTTACATCTAGCACTTGCAGATGAAGTATTATCTAGCATTGCTGAAAAGAAGTCAGTAAAGGAAATTTGGGATACGCTAACAAAGCTGTACGAGGTCAAATCGTTACACACCAAAATCTTCTTGAAGCGAAAATTATACACTCTACAGATGGCGGAATCCACATCGGTGACCGATCACATCAACACTTTAAACACTCTATTTTCACAACTCACTTCATTGAGTCAGATAATAGCAAAAAGTGAACGTGCAGAGATTCTACTTCAAAGTCTACCAGATTCGTATGATCAACTCATCATCAACTTGACCAATGGTATTCTCTCAGACTCTTTAGTTTTTGAGGATGTTGCATCGGCTGTCTTAGAAGAAGAAGATAGGCAAAAGAACAAGGAAGATAGATTGGCAAGTTCGCAGCAAGCAGAAGCTTTAACGATGACGAGAGGGAGATCAATGGAACGTGGTTCAAGTGGGAGCCAAAATCATGGTAGATCAAAATCAAGAAGTAAGAAGAATGTTAAGTGCTACAACTGTGGCAAAAGAGGGCACTTCAAGAATGAGTGTAGGTTACTCAAGAAGAATAGAGATTTTAAAGCGAAAGGTCCTGAGTTGGCTAATGCTCAGGGATATGTAGCAGAAAACTTGAGTGATGGCAAAGTTCTATGCAGCGAGGCAACGACAACTGTTGAAAGCAGAAAGAAGTTTGCAAATATATGGCTGATTGATTCAGGAGCAACGTGGCACATGACCTCACGTAGAGAGTGGTTCCAGCAATATGAACCTGTCTCAGGAGGATCGGTGTACATGGGTGATAATCATGCCTTGGAAATCATTGGCATAGGTACCATCAAAATAAAAATGTATGGTGGTATAATTCGCACCATTCAAGGAGTTCGACATGTGACAGGCTTAAAGAAGAACCTATTGTCTTTGGGACAATTGGATGATCTTGGTTGTAAGACTCGCATAGAAAATGGAGTCTTGAAAATCATTAAAGGAGCGCTTGTTGTTTTGAAGGCAGAAAAGATTGTTGCAAATTTATACATGCTTTAAAGGAGAAACATACCAGGAGGCAACTGCTTCGATTGCATCGGTCAGTTCTACAGAAGAGGTGACGACAATGTGGCATAAAAAACTAGGCCACATGTCAGAGAAAGGTCTAAAGGTTCTCTCTGACCAGAAATTAATCCCTGGGCTTACAAAGGTTGCTTTACCCTTTTGTGAGCATTGTGTTACGAGTAAGCAGCATAGATTGAAATTTAGCAGTTCCACTACCAGAAGCAAAGTCATTTTGGAGCTGATTCATTCCGATGTTTGGCAAGCACCAGTTATATCCCTAGGAGGCGCGAGATACTTTGTGTCTTTCATAGATGATTACTCCAGGAGATGTTGGGAGTATGCAATTAAGAGGAAGGCAGATGTGTTCGCAGTCTTCAAAATTTTCAAAGCGTGAATAGAACTTGAATCCGAAAAACGGATCAAGTGTTTAAGGACAGATAATAGAGGAGAATACACCAGTGATGAATTTGATAACTTCTGTGATCAAGAAGGAATCAAGAGGCAGTTCACGACGGCATACACTCCACAACAGAATGGAGAGGCAGAGCGGATGAACAGAACTTTGTTAGAAAGAATAAGAGCAATGTTGAGGACTGCAAGTTTAGCTAAGTCATTCTGGGCAGAAGCAGTCAGAACCGCCTGTTATGTGATCAATCAGTCTCCATCAACTGCGATTGATTTGAAGACACCTATGGAGATGTGGACTGGCAAGCCAGCTGATTATTCTCGCTTACATACTTTTGGAAGTCCTGTGTACGTAATGTACAATACACAAGAAGTCACAAAGCTGGATCCAAAATCCAGAAAGTGTGTATTCTTGGGATATGTTGATGGAGTTAAGGGGTATCGCCTGTGGGATCCCACTGCCCACAAGGTTATCATCAGCAGAGATGTGATATTTGCAGAAGATAAAATGTAAATAAAAGAAGGCGATAGCACTGTAAAAGAAAGTTCAGAGACTACATCAGTACAAATGGAAAATAGTCCAAAACAAGAAGATGTAAACTCTTCGGAAGCAGTATCAGAGCACGAAGAACAAGAACCAGTTGAGGCTAAGGCTCCAGAAGTCCATGGGTCAACTCGTGAAAGAAGACCACCGGCTTGGCACTCAGATTATGTTACTGAGAGCAACATTGTATACTGTCTACTCACAGAGGATGGAGAGCCATCAACTTTCCATGAGGCTACCAAAAGCCCGGATATATCCTTGTGGATGACAGTAATGCAAGAGGAGATAGAAGCCTTACATAAAAACAAGACATGAGATCTTGTTACACTACCAAAAGAAAGGAAGGCCATTGGCAACAAATGGGTTTACAAGATCAAGCGTGATGACAATGACCAAGTGGAACGGTATCGTGCAAGATTGGTAGTAAAAGGATTTGCTCAGAAAGAAGGTATTGACTTCAATGAGATATTTTCCCCAGTAGTACGACTTACAACAATCAGAGTAGTCTTGGCAATGTGTGCTACATTTGACCTTCACTTAGAGCAGTTGGATGTCAAAACTGCTTTTCTTCATGGAAACCTTGAAGAAGAAATTTATATGCTCCAACCAGAAGGTTTTGCTGAAATAGGCAAAGAGAACTTGGTTTGCAGGTTGAACAAATCTCTGTACGGTCTCAAACAAGCGCCGAGGTGTTGGTACAAGAGATTTGATTCCTTCATAATAAGCCTTGAGTACAACAGACTGAGCTCAGACCATTGTACGTATTACAAAAGGTTTGAGGAAGATTTTATAATCTTGTTGTTGTACTTGGATGACATGTTGGTGGTAGGCCCCAACAAAGGTCTAATCCAAGAATTAAAGGCGCAGTTGGCTAGGGAGTTTGACATGAAGGACTTGGGACCAGCAAACAAGATTTTAGGGATGCAAATTCACCGAGATAGAAGTAATAGGAAGATTTGGCTCTCTCAGAAAAATTACTTAATCAAAATCTTGCGACACTTCAACATGCAAGATAGTAAGCCAATTTCTACCCCTCTTCCTGTTAACTTCAAGTTATCCTCAAGTATGAGTCCTAGCAATGAAGCAGAGAGGATGGAGATGTCTCGAGTACCGTATGCATCAGCAGTGGGAAGCTTAATGTTTGCCATGATCTGTACAAGACCAGACATTGAACAAGCAGTGGGAGCAGTCAGTCGATACATGGCAAATCCAGGTAGAGAGCATTGGAATATTGTGAAGAAGATTTTGAGGTACATTAGGGGAACCTCAGATGCTGGATTATGTTATGGAGGATCAGATTTCACTATCAGAGGCTATGTAGATTCAGATTTTGCAGGTGATCTTGATAAGAGAAAATCCACTACAG
The DNA here is from genome assembly GCA_033439115.1 of Firmiana major. Taxonomy (NCBI): domain Eukaryota; kingdom Viridiplantae; phylum Streptophyta; class Magnoliopsida; order Malvales; family Malvaceae; genus Firmiana; species Firmiana major. The sequence continues at coordinate 50,723,947 of CM065909.1, forward strand.
GCTATGTGTTTACACTTGCAGGAGGAGCGGTAAGCTGGGTTTCAAAACTGCAAACTGTTGTGGCTTTATCTACAACGGAAGCAGAATACATGGCGGCTACACAAGCTTGCAAGGAAGCTGTTTGGGTTAAAAGGTTACTGGAGGAACTTGGGCACAAACAAGAGAGGATTACTCTTTTTTGTGACAGTCAAAGTGCTTTGCATATTGCAAAGAATCCAGTCTTTCATTCTAGAACGAAGCACATAGGGGTTCAATACCATTTTATTCGAGAAGTGGTGGAAGATGGAAGTGTAGATATGCTAAAGATACATACCAAAGAAAACCTAGCAGATGTTATGACCAAGCCAATTAACACTGACAAGTTCTTATGGAGCAGATCCTCATATGGCCTCACAGAAACGTAAGCAGCATGACTATGACAAGGCAAAAAGAATGGTGTGGAGACATAATTGAAATTAGTCTCCAAGTGGGAGAATGTTGGTTGGCAGAGCCAAAATTGTTGAAAACAATTGTGGCGGTGCCATAATAGGTTTCAACCAATTGTGGTTATGCCACAATTGGTTGAAACATTTAAGGCACTGGAGAGGGGAGCTCTCCTATAAATTGAGCTCCCCTCATCCTCATTTTATTATCCCATTCCAAACCAAGAAGAGAAAAGTTTTCTCTAGTTGTCTTCCTCCCTTGTTAGAGAAAGAGTTATTTCTCTTAGTTTAATAGAGAGATTTAGTAGTTCTCTTCTTGTATTTAGAGAGAAGTATTTTGTAACCTTTCTCATTGAAAAATTCTTCACAGCCTTGTCCATGGACGTAGCCTAAATTGAGTGAACCACGTAAAATCTCGTGTGCCTTATTTTCATTTTATCTATATTCTCAACTCAACTTTAGTCGCGTATTATCGCTTACGCAAAGCTGATCTCCTTACAAATTTGAAATTTTCTTCCCTATTTGAGCAGTTTTTTGTACTAGTAATCGGATGAATGCATTCATCCCCTTGTTCATTGGTAGACAATATATTACTTCTTGCATTTTGTAGGGAAGACAAAAATACTTGACCAGTGGATTATCAAAAGCATTTCATTTGGACTCTCATTAATTGAGTTGCTAATTTCAATTAAAAAATATTTATCTTCAGCACACATCGTACTCTCTTTATCCATTGAATCTTCACTTTTACCTAACAAAAATTAATTTTGAACTTCACTTTAAAATAACTTTTCAAGAATATCTTACTTGAAATTTATTCTTCTTCAACTTATTTATTTACTCGGAAACATACAAGATACGTGAACTACTTGGCTTTGGCTTTGAATTAAAGAAAGAGATTACACTTTAACTTCAATTCTTAGCCTAGTGGCTTCGAAAAACTTGCATAGTTTTGTTTTTTCTTTTCTTTTCTTTTTCGTTTGAATAATTGATGATAATCGTCAAAAGCATTCTCCAGGAATAAGTGGTTAAATTTCCAAGCTGAAGTATTTACTAGCCTTTGATTGGTGGATCTGGTGATTTGCATCCTCATCCTATACGAGAGAGATGGAAATTCGGAAGTAAAAAAAAAAAAATTATAAACGTTAAAAATTTAAATTTTAAATCTATTTATTGTTAAACCTTAAGAATAATTGTATTTCTTAAAATTAAACTTGAGTTAAATAGGATTTTAGTTTCTAACACTTAATTGGGATAATAAGTAAGCTGTAAATTATTCTCAAAGTATTAGGTCAGTGAGTAGGTGGACTTGTTCAGTCATTCTATTGAAGAACTGAGGGATGAAAACCAGCCCAATACTGCTGCATGGTTCAGCCTAAGCTTTTACTTATGTTCAAAATTATATTTTAGATGTGATTCGATTGATGTTGAGGGTGATATAGCGTATTTAATTAAATTCTGTAAGTATTAGATAATAGGTTATCTTTATTTGTATTCAAATGTATAACTAATTCTTAGGAGATTAGCATAATCTTAAATATCCTCTTATCTGTAGCCTTAATTTTAGGAAATTAGTTTTACATTCTTTGCTATATATTATATACATTTTATCAAAGAAAGTGCAGTGAAAATAATTCAAACTGTTATAATTTCCTTTATGGTATCTGAGCAAGAAAGAAGGAAGGAACGCTCTACCCAAATAATTTTTTTTCCTCTTCTCTATCTTCAGAATGACCACCGAAAATAATACAACACCTACTTCCTCAACATCAAATCCAAATGTGACAGGCCCTGCACACTCAATCAATCTTCATACCAATGAGTTTCAACTCATTACCATCAACATCTCAGCTCAAGCTCCTCTCAAACTCACCACCAACAATTATGTCTCCTGGAAATTACAGTTCCAAACCTTATTTATCGGGTATGATCTCCTTGGGTACATTGATGGCTTAAAACCATGTCCACCAGCCTCTCTCACTGATAATAATACTACCATCTCCAATCCAGCCTACAACAACTGGATTCGCCCAGATCAGCTCATTCTCAACGCCCTCATAGGTTCGCTTTCCCCGACCATTATTCCATTTGTTGCAAGATCAAAAATGTCAGCAGAAGCCTGGACAATATTGGCAAACACTTATGCCAAACCATCCCGAGGTCGGATCAAACAACTCAAAACCATCATCAAAAACTGTACCAAAGGTACTCTCAACATCACTGATTTTCTTCAATCTGTTAAAGCTCGTGTAGATGAACTTGCTATTCTTGGTGCCCCAATGGATGAAGAAGATCTTGTTGATAAAATTTTGGAGGAAATGGGCAATGACTATAAAGAATTGGTACGCGCTGTTCAAGCTCGTGACAATCCTATCTTCTTTGATGAACTCCATGAGAAACTCCTAACTTTTGAAGCCTCTCTCCAAGGGAAATCTTCTACTCCTTTCCCGGCTACTGCTAATCCCACAAATCGGACATCCTCACATCGACGCCCACAAAACTTATCTAACAATTGGCATTCCTCCTCCCCTGGTGATTCGACTCAACAATTCAACAATGGTTGGTCCCTCCATTCCACTGCTCCATCACCATTGACCAACACCCGTAATCCACCTCGTGGCAGTCGACCACGTCGTCCATACCTTGGGTATTGTCAGATTTGTGCTATTCAGGGACACATTGCCAAACAGTGCCCATCATTTAAATTGGTACCACTTCAGACCTACAACTCTGGCTATGCACCAACACCCAACAGTTCGACGACACCTTGACAACCACAGGCTCATCTCACTACCCCTACTGCTTCTAGCAATAAAAAATGGTTACTTGATAGTGGTGCATCTCATCATGTCACCACAGACTTAGCTAATCTCTCATTGCATGCTCCTTATCATGGCACTGATGACATTATGATCGGCGATGGCACGGGTCTCTCCATTACTCACACTGGTTCCACTTCTCTTACCACACCTAATGCTTTATTTACCTTACGCAATGCTTTGTGTTCCTAATATGAAAACAAATTTAATCTCCATTTCTCAATTTTGCTTAACTAACAATGTTTCTGTTAAATTCTTACCAAAATCCTTTCAGGTGAAGGATCTTCGCACAAGTAAAATTCTTTTACAGGGCAATACTAAAGATGGAGTTTACGAATGGCCGTCTGCGACATCTAGGTCTTCTCCAATTTTTGCCTTTTCCAGTGTTAAAACTACTTCCTCCAATTGGCATCATCGCTTAGGTCACCCAGCTACCTCTATTTTAAAACATATTATTTCAGTTTTTAATTTGGATGTGTCTTCCCCCATTTCCAATGAATTTTCTTGTAATGCTTGTCACTGCAATAAAATGCATAAATTATCTTTTTCTACCTCTTCTATTGTGTTATCACAATCTCTTGAAATGATTTACACAGATGTGTGGACGTCACCTATTATTTTGCATGATGGGTTCAAATATTATGTTATTTTTGTGGATCACTATACCAAATACATATGGTTCTATCCATTAAAATACAAGTCTGATGTTAAAGATGTCTTCACTAGATTCAAAGCCCTTGTTGAAAATTATTTCAATAAAAAAATTAAAACTATTTTCTCTGACAATGGAGGTGAATATGTGGCTTTCAAAGATTTTTTAGCAACACATGGCATTTGTCATCTCACTACACCACCACATACACCTGAGCATAATGGGTACGTAGAAAGACGTCATCGCCACATAGTCGAAACTGGCCTCACCTTACTCTCTCATGCATCTCTACCCTTAACCTTTTGGTCTAATGCTTTTGCTACTGCCGTCTACTTGATCAATAGATTGCCAACCACCACACTAAATATGTCCTCACCATATGGAAAAATCTTTAACACCACTCCAAATTATTCCAAGCTTAAAATTTTTGGGCGCCTTTGCTACCCTTGGTTACGACCGTACTCGTCTCACAAACTTGATTCCAGATCTAAACCTTGTGTCTTTCTTGGGTATTCATTATCTCAGAGTGCATATTTATGTTTTGATACATCCACAAATCAACTCTATGTTTCTCGTCATGTTCAATTTGTTGAGTCCGTTTTTCCTTATAAGTCACTTCATACCAATTTACCATGTCCTGACTCCACTACCATTGACACTTGGGTTCCCTTACCTCTCAAAGTCACTATGTCTATAGATACGCAGTCGGCATCACAACCTCCATGTGCAGCTTGCCCTCAAGAATTAACAACAAACACTGATCATTCACCTGAACAATCACCTAATTCGCTTTGGTACAACTCTACACCACCTGAACCTGTAACTCAACCACCTACATCCATACCACTCAATCCGCCCACTCAAACACATCCCAACCAGCATAACATGATTACTAGGGCCAAAAATCAAATCCGAAAGCCTATCCAAAAACTCAACCTTTACACTCACATGCCTACCATCACAACCAGCATTGAACCCACAACAGTTAACCAAGCCCTCAAAGATCATAATTGGCGTCAAGCCATGTCCGAGGAGTTTGATGCTTTAGTCCGTAATGGAACATGGGAGCTAGTTTCGCCTACTGTAGCCTCCAACATTATTGGATGCAAATGGATTTATCGTACTAAAAGACATTCTGATGGTTCTATTGACAGGTTTAAAGCTCGGCTTGTAGCTAAAGGTTTTCATCAAAGACCTGGATTAGACTATCATGACACCTTCAGCCCGGTTGTGAAACCTACTACTATCAGAATGGTTCTTAGTATTGCCATAAAGAAAGGGTGGTCTCTTCCGCAATTGGATGTCAATAATGCTTTCTTACAAGGTAACCTTATAGATGATGTTTACATGACTCAACCTCCAGGTTTCATCGACTCCGATCATCCAACTTATATCTGTAAGCTGCGCAAAGCCATATATGGTCTCAAACAGGCACCGAGAGCTTGGTACCATGAACTCCGCCAATTTCTTCTTGTAGCTGGGTTCAAAAATTCTCATGCTGACACATCTTTATTTGTCTTCAATAATGGTACTCATCTAATTTATCTCCTTATATATGTTGACGACATCATCCTCACAGGTGATTGCCCAACTCTAGTCACCCACTTCATTGACAATTTATCTCAACGCTTCTCTCTCAAAGATCTTGGGCCTCTCTCATATTTCCTTGGCATTGAAGTGGTTCCTCATCCTCATGGAGTATTATTGTCTCAACGTCGATACATCATCGACCTACTTACTCGCACAAAGATGATGGGAGCCAAACCAGTAGTCACACCATTACCCACCAATCCGCCACTTAGCTTATACTCAGGCACTCCTCTATCTGATCTTACTGAGTACCGCACAGTTGTTGGAAGTCTTCAGTACTTGTCCTTCACTCGCCCCAACATTTCTTACGCGGTAAACAAGTTGTCACAATTCATGCATCAACCCTCCACCGACCATTGGACACTAGTAAAGCGTCTCCTGCGATACTTATGTGGTACTTTAGATGACGGAATACTATTATATCGTGATTCCCCAGACTCTCTCCATACCTACTCTGATGCAAATTGGGCTGGCAACAAGGATGACTTCTCTTCCACAAGTGCATATCTTGTCTACTTTGGACGTAATCCTATCTCATGGAGCTCAAAGAAACAAAAGACAGTTGCTCGCTCTTCCACGGAGGTAGAATATCGATCTGTTGCTGCCACTGCTACTGAACTTAATTGGGTCTGCTATCTCATGACTGATCTTGGCATTACAATTTCAAAACCTCCTGTTATCTGTTGTGACAATGTAGGTGCAACTCACTTGTGTGCCAATCCAGTTTTTCACTCTCGAATGAAGCATGTAGCTATTGACTTCCACTTTATTCGAGACCAAGTTCAAACGGGTGCACTACGTGTCTCTCATGTTTCTTCTGCTGATCAACTTGCTGATACTCTTACCAAGTCGTTACCTCGATCACAATTCCAGTCTCTCAAATCCAAGATTGGCCTCTCTTCTCGAGGCCTATCTTGAGGGGGCATATTAGATAATAGATTATCTTTATTTGTATTCAAACGTATAACTAATTCTTAGGAGATTAGCATAATCTTAAATATCCTCTTATCTGTAGCCTTAATTTTAGGAAATTAGTTTTACATTCTTTGCTATATATTCTGTACATTTTATCAAAGAAAGTGCAGTGAAAATAATTCAAACCGTTATAATTTCCTTTAGTAAGCACTTATGCTTCTTGCTGACATTAGTCGATTTGCTAGTGGCTTTATTAACCTATAAATAGACAAATTCTCTTCGTGAGTTACTGAACCATAGATTCTTTTCTCCAATTTATTGTCATTGCTGTCTTTCTATCCTTAATCTTTTGATACAAGGTATTGCTTGGAAAGAAAAATATTAATGTACACCGAAGACCAGAATGGCCCCTCTCAACCAGAAGGTGCGTGGCCAATTCTTGACCCACCTCTACATATTGAGTCGCAGCGATCAACTCCTTTACCAAACACTTGGAACAATGGCTGACAAGCACGGACCTGCAGTACAGTCTCCCTAGGCAGTCGCCGAGCTTTTGTGGTTAGTAGCTGGGAAAACGTTATTTTGGTGCTTCTGCTGTCTGATGATGGTGAGGCAAGAAGGTGCCACAAGGCAATAAGGCAAGGAGTTGGATGATCTACTCGAGTGCTTGGCTAAAGGAGCATGGTCAGAGAAGGTTTTCCGGTGGAATAAAGGCTAAAAGGGAGCAAGACTTCATTGATGTAATGTTGTCACTTCAGGTGGAAGGTCACCTTTCAAATTTACAGTATGATGCAGATATGAATATCAAGTCTACCTGCCTGGTTTATTTTATTTGAGAAACATAATACACTTAAGAGTTCAGAGTTTGATTTATGATAAACATTTGTTGGGCCAAAAACAGGACAATCAATTAAGTTTATCCAGCTAAGCTGAATTATAAAAACACTTGAGAATCTCTTTGAAAATTACCCTTTGCTTTTGTGTCAACTAAATAAATATTAAACACACCATAATGCTATCATGATCTTCCAATAATCCAAGCCACAATGGATGTTGGTTTCCTTCATCCTTATCTAAAACATTGCAGGAGCCCTTGCTATAGTTCTATCTTGTTTCCTGCTAATTAGGTGGTCTACAAAGTCACCGAGGGGCCAAAAACCACCAGAAGCTGCCGGTGGATGGCCTGTAATCGGTCATCTCCATGTGTTAGCAGGATCCCAGCTTCCATACTTAGCACTTGGAGATTTAGCTAATAAGGATGGTGTTGGTTGGCAGAAGCCACAATTGTTGAAAACAATTGTGGCGGTGCCATAATTGGTTTCAACCAATTGTGGTTATGCCACAATTGGTTGAAACCAATTTAAGGCACTGGAGAGGGGAGCTCTCTTATAAATTGAGCTCCCCTCATCCTCATTTCATCATCCCATTCCAAAACCAATAGAAAGAAAAGTTCTCTCTAGTTGTCTTCTTCTTTTATTAGAGAAAGAGTTATTTCTCTTAGTTTAAAAAGAGAGATTTAGTAGTTCTCTCCTTGTATTTAGAGAGAAGTATTTTGTAACTTTTCTCATAGAAAAATTCTTCACAGCCTTGTCCGTGGACGTAGCCTAAATTGGGTGAACCACGTAAAATCTCGTGTGCCTTATTTTCATTTTATCCATATTCTCAACTCAACTTTAGCCGCGTATTATCGCTTACGTAAAGCCGATCTCCTAACAGTGGTATCAGAGCAACCAGGTCGAGGTTCTGTTCGTATCGTGACACTGTTCACAAGTACTGTTCACGTATACGATATTTTAGTAGTGTGAATAAAATTGGTCTAGGAAGTTCTGTCTAAGGAGGCTGGTATTTAAGTGGACCGTTTTGTGTCCCTCCAAGTCTTTCCTGGGAACTTACTTAGTAAAGGTATTATTCACACGATACTATTGTTTCGTATACGTTACAGTTCGTAGTGAAACGGTAAAAGTTGAGCAAATCGCGACGTGCAAGATGGCGGCAAAGTTTGAGATTCAGAAGTTCAACGGGAGCAATTTCTCTTTGTGAAAAATGAAGATAAAGGCAGTATTAAGGAAAGACAATTGCCTAGCAGCAATTAACAAAAGGCCAGAAGGAATTACGGATGCAAAGTGGGAAGAGACTGATGGCAATGCTGTTACCAACTTAAATCTAGCACTTGCAGATGAAGTATTATCTAGCATTGCTGAAAAGAAGTCAGCAAAGGAAATTTGGGATACGCTAACAAAGCTGTACGAGGTCAAATCGTTACACACCAAAATCTTCTTGAAGCGAAAATTATACACTCTACGGATGGCGAAATCCACATCGGTGACCGATCACATCAACACTTTAAACACTCTATTTTCACAGCTCACTTCATTGAGTCAGATAATAGCAGAAAGTGAACGTGCAGAGATTCTACTTCAAAGTCTACCAGATTCGTATGATCAACTCATCATCAACTTGACCAATGTATTCTCTCAGACTCTTTAATTTTTGAGGATGTTGCATCGGCTGTCTTAGAAGAAGAAGATAGGCGAAAGAACAAGGAAAATAGATTGGCAAGTTCGCAGCAAGCAGAAGCTTTAACGATGACGAGAGGGAGATCAATGGAACATGGTTCAAGTGGGAGCCAAAATCATGGTAGATCAAAATCAAGAAGTAAGAAGAATGTTAAGTGCTACAACTGTGGCAAAAGAGGGCACTTCAAGAATGAGTGTAGGTTACTCAAGAAGAATAGAGATTTCAAAGCGAAAGGTCCTGAGTTGGCAAATACTCGGGATGTGTAGTAGAAAACTTGAGTGATGGCGAAGTTCTATGCAGCGAGGCAACGACAACTGTTAAAAGCAGAAAGAAGTTTGTAGATATATGGCTGATTGATTCAGGAGCAACGTGGCACATGACCTCACGTAGAGAGTGGTTCCAGCAATATGAACCTGTCTCAGGAGGATCGGTGTACATGGGTGATAATCATGCCTTGGAAATCATTGGCATAGGTACCATCAAAATAAAAATGTATGATGGTATAATTCGCACCATTCAAGGAGTTCGACATGTGACAGGCTTAAAGAAGAACCTATTGTCTTTGGGACAATTGGATGATCTTGGTTGTAAGACTCGCATAGAAAATAGAGTCTTGAAGATCATTAAAGGAGCACTTGTTGTTTTGAAGGCAGAAAAGATTGCTGCAAATTTATACATGCTTAAAGGAGAAACACACCAGGAGGCAACTGCTTCGATTGCATCGGTCAGTTCTACAGAAGAGGTGACGACAATGTGGCATAAAAAACTAGGCCACATGTCAGAGAAAGGTCTAAAGGTTCTCTCTGACCAGAAATTAATCTCTGGGCTTACAAAGGTTGCTTTACCCTTTTGTGAGCATTGTGTTATGAGTAAGCAGCATAGATTGAAATTTAGCAGTTCCACTACCAGAAGCAAAGTCATTTTGGAGCTGATTCATTCCGATGTTTGGCAAGCACCAATTATATCCCTAGGAGGCGCGAGATACTTTGTGTCTTTTATAGATGATTACTCCAGGAGATGTTGGGAGTATGCAATTAAGAGGAAGGCAGATGTGTTCGCAGTCTTTAAAATTTTCAAAGCGCGAATAGAACTTGAATCTGGAAAACGGATCAAGTGTTTAAGGACAGATAATGGAGGAGAATACACCAGTGATGAATTTGATAACTTCTGTGATCAAGAAGGAATCAAGAGGCAGTTTACGACGGCATACACTCCACAACAGAATGGAGTGGCAGAGCGGATGAACAGAACTCTGTTAGAAAGAACAAGAGTAATGTTGAGGACTGCAAGTTTAGCTAAGTCATTCTGGGCAGAAGCAGTCAGAACCGCCTGTTATGTGATCAATCGGTCTCCATCAACTGCGATTGATCTGAAGACACCTATGGAGATGTGGACTGGCAAGCCAGCTGATTATTCTCGCTTACATACTTTTGGAAGTCCTGTGTACGTAATGTACAATACATAAGAAGTCACAAAGCTGGATCCAAAATCCAGAAAGTGTGTATTCTTGGGATATGTTGATGGAGTTAAGGGGTATCGCCTGTGGGATCCCACTGCCCACAAGGTTATCATCAGCAGAGATGTGATATTTGCAGAAGATAAAATGCAAATAAAAGAAGGCGATAGCACTATAAAAGAAAGTTCAGAGACTACATCAGTACAAATGGAAAATAGTCCAGAACAAGAAGATGTAAACTCTTCTGAAGCAGCATCAGAGCACGAAGAACAAGAACCAGTTGAGGCTGAGGCTCCAGAAGTCCATCGGTCAACTCGTGAAAGAAGACCACCGGCTTGGCACTCAGATTATGTTACTAAGAGCAACATTGTATACTGTCTACTCACAGAGGATGGAGAGCCATCAACTTTCCATGAGGCTACTGAAAGCCCGGATATATCCTTGTGGATGACAGCAATGCAAGAGGAGATAGAAGCCTTACATAAAAACAAGACATGGGATCTTGTTACACTACCACAAGAAAGGAAGGCCATTGGCAACAAATGGGTTTACAAGATCAAGCGTGATGGCAATGACCAAGTGGAACGGTATCGTGCAAGATTGGTAGTAAAAGGATTTGCTCAGAAAGAAGGTATTGACTTCAAAGAGATATTTTCCCCAGTAGTACGACTTACAACAATCAGAGTAGTCTTGGCAATGTGTGCTACATTTGACCTTCACTTAGAGCAGTTGGATGTCAAAACTGCTTTTCTTCATGGAAACCTTGAAGAAGAAATTTATATGCTCCAACCAGAAGGTTTTGCTGAAATAGGCAAAGAGAACTTGGTTTGCAGGTTGAACAAATCTCTGTACGGTCTCAAACAAACGCCAAGGTGTTGGTACAAGAGATTTGATTCCTTCATAATAAGCCTTGAGTACAACAGACTGAGCTCAGACCATTGTACGTATTACAAAAGGTTTGAGGAAGATTTTATAATCTTGTTGTTGTACTTGGATGACATGTTGGTGGTAGGCCCCAACAAAGGTCTAATCCAAGAATTAAAGGCGCAGTTGGCTAGGGAGCTCAGATCATTGTATGTATTACAAAAGGTTTGAGGAAGATTTTATAATTTTGTTGCTGTACGTGGATGACATGTTGGTGGTAGGCCCCAACAAAGATCAAATCCAAGAATTAAAGGCGCAGTTGGCTAGGGAGTTTGACATGAAGGACTTGGGACCAGCAAACAAGATTTTAGGGATGCAAATTCACCGAGATAGAAGTAATAGGAAGATTTGACTCTCTCAGAAAAATTACTTAAACAAAATCTTGCGACGCTTCAACATGCAAGATAGTAAGCCAATTTCTACCCCTCTTCCTGTTAACTTCAAGTTATCCTCAAGTATGAGTCCTAGCAATGAAGCAGAGAGGATGGAGATGTCTCGAGTACCGTATGCATCAGCAGTGGGAAGCTTAATGTTTGCCATGATCTGTACAAGACCAGACATTGCACAAGCAGTGGGAGCAGTCAGTCGATACATGGCAAATCCAGGTAGAGAGCATTGGAATATTGTGAAGAAGATTTTGAGGTACATTAGGGGAACCTCAGATGCTGGATTATGTTATGGAGGATCAGATTTCACTATCAGAGGCTATGTAGATTCAGATTTTGCAGGTGATCTTGATAAGAGAAAATCCACTACAGGCTATGTGTTTACACTTGCAGGAGGAGCGGTAAGCTGGGTTTCAAAACTGCAAACTGTTGTGGCTTTATCTACAACGGAAGCAGAATACATGGCGGCTACACAAGCTTGCAAGGAAGCTGTTTGGGTTAAAAGGTTACTGGAGGAACTTGGGCACAAACAAGAGAGGATTACTCTTTTTTGTGACAGTCAAAGTGCTTTGCATATTGCAAAGAATCCAGTCTTTCATTCTAGAACGAAGCACATAGGGGTTTAATACCATTTTGTTCGAGAAGTGGTGGAAGATGGAAGTGTAGATATGCTAAAGATACACACCAAAGAAAACCTAGCAGATGTTATGACCAAGCCAATTAACACTGACAAGTTTTTATGGAGCAGATCCTCATATGGCCTCACAGAAACGTAAGCAGCATGACTATGACAAGGCAAAAAGAATGGTGTGGAGACATAATTGAAATTAGTCTCCAAGTGGGAGAATGTTGGTTGGTAGAAGCCACAATTGTTGAAAACAATTGTGGCGGTGCCATAATTGGTTTCAACCAATTGTGGTTATGCCACAATTGGTTGAAACCAATTTAAGGCACTGGAGAGGGGAGCTCTCCTATAAATTGAGCTCCCCTCATCCTCATTTCATCATCCCATTCCAAAACCAATAGAAAGAAAAGTTCTCTCTAGTTGTCTTCTTCTTTTGTTAGAGAAAGAGTTATTTCTCTTAGTTTAAAAAGAGAGATTTAGTAGTTCTCTCCTTGTATTTAGAGAGAAGTATTTTGTAACTTTTCTCATAGAAAAATTCTTCACAGCCTTGTCCGTGGACGTAGCCTAAATTGGGTGAACCACGTAAAATCTCGTGTGCCTTATTTTCATTTTATCCATATTCTCAACTCAACTTTAGCCGCGTATTATCGCTTCCGCAAAGTCGATCTCCTAACGTATGGAACAATATTCACAATTCGAATTGGCTTGTACCCAGCTCTGGTGGTCAGTAGTTCGGAGTTGGCTAGGGAAATATTTACCACCTACGATGTTGCTGTGTCCTCAAGACCCTAGCTTACAGTAGGCAATTACCTCGGCCATAACTATGCCAACTTTGGTTTCTGCCCTTATGGTGCATACTGGCGTGAAATGCGCAAAATAACAGCCTCAGAGCTTTTGTCGAACCGTAGGCTTGAGCTTTTGAAACATGTTAGAGCCTCTGAAGTAGAAAGCTCAATAAAAGAGCTGTACAAGCTTTGGACTAAGAAAAAAGTTGAGTCAAGCTATGTTTTGGTTGAGATGAAGCAATGGATTGGGAACTTAAGCCTGAACGTGATCCTTTTGATGATTGCAGGGAAGAGGTTTTTCGGTGCCGATGTGGCCAGCGAAGAGAAAGAGGTAAGGCGGTGCAGGAAGGCAATGCGGGAATTCTTTCATTTGGCAGGATTGTTTGTGGTAAGGGATGCAATTCCTTTTCTTGGATGGCTGGATTTGGGTGGACATGAAAAGGCCATGAAGAAAAATACGAAGGAATTGGATAGTATCGTGGAAGAATGGTTAAAAGAGCATCGCAAGAAGAAAGAATCTGTTGGCCAGGTAGCTAAGGGAGACCAAGACTTCATTGATGTGCTGCTCTCTGTTCTTGAGGGTGTTGACCTTGCAGGATATGATGTTAATACTGTGACTAAAGCAACAGCCTTGGTAAGAATTCTTCTATCAGTTCTGGCAAACTAAATTCCCAATCAAACAGGGAGCTAAGGCATCAAGTGTTAGGCTCAGCCTTCTGTAAAAGAAAATTTTAAGAATGAAATTGCCTTATTTGATTTAAGTTTCTGCTATGAATGACAATGAATTTTGTTTTCTGTAGTCTTTGCTTGTAGGTGGTACTGATACCACAACAGTCACTATAACTTGGGCACTTGCGCTATTGCTCAACAATCGCCATGCTTTGGAGAAGGCTCAGGAAGAATTGGATATCCAGATTGGCAAAGGAAGACTAGTAAATGAATCAGACATTGATAAGCTAGTCTATCTCCAAGCCATTGTAAAGGAATCACTACGTTTATATCCAGCTGGACCACTCTCAGGGGCACGCGAATTCTCTGAAGACTGCACAATAGGTGGCTACCTTGTGCCTAAAGGGACCCGGCTGATACTAAACCTTTGGAAAACCAAACAGATCCACAATTATGGTCGGATCCATTAGAGTTCAAGCCTGAGAGATTTATCACCAGCTACCAGGACGTTGATGTTAAGGGGCAGCATTTTGAGCTCATACCATTTGGTGCTGGTAGAAGACTCTGCCCAGGAGTAAACTTTGGCTTGCAAATGACACATCTGGTTCTAGCCAGCTTTCTCCATGCGTTTGACATCTTGACTCCATCAAATGAACCTGTAGACAAGACTGGGAGTCCAAGACTAACAAACATCAAAGCCACCCCAATTGAAATTCTTGTCAATTCGCGATTGTCTCCTAGTGGCTATCAGTAATCATCTCCTACTGTGTAATCCACAGCTATAGCTTTGTAATAACAATGGTCTGATATTTTCTTTAGATATTTTTCGTTGTAATGTCGATATGTATACCTTGTACAAGTTTGGACTGAAGAAGCTGGACTAATCAAACATGAAAGCCATCCCACTAGAAGTTCCTTGCTAAACCTCGATCACTTTCCTTCTAAAATTTATGAATAAAAACCATGAAAAGGTATGTTCTTCGCGATTAAAAATCCGTATAAAAGTTTTTATCTTTTCCTAATTTAGGAAGGGTTGGCATTTTTTATGAATTCTAGTGGTTTTTCTTTGTAGCTTTCATAACATGCAGGTTGCAGTTTTGAATAAAAATGTAATATAATAAAAAATTATTAAGAGAAATATTGTATGAAACAATTACTTCATTCAAATTATATCATGTAATTAATATTATTATAAAATTATCATTTTGTTACACATCATGTATAGTAATTAATTAAATGATGAATAATAATAAAAAGTATAGTATGCCACTAACTATGATATAGTATGATTGATTAAAAGATGGATAAATGATAATACAATCAATTAATTAAAATATAGCTATTTAATATATATTTCATATGCTAGATTTCTCTCATAGAACCTTAGCAATCTTTGAAAGATTTGACTACAATAAAATCATCATGCATTAAAATCTAAAACTGTGTTTTTTAAAACTTAGTGATAATATTTGCCTATATATTATTGATGTTAAAAAAGAAATAAATTTTTTTCATATTTTGTTGTGATTGTTGTGAATAAAAGATTTAGTGAAAGATATTTTGAAAATATTATTGAATTCGTTAAAGGTATTGTCTGGTGATTAAATTTATTTGGTGGAAGGTTAGTGAACTTATACATAATGAGAGTATATATCCATATGATTGGGTACAAGAGAAAGATGTAAACAGAATTGTAATATTTTGCGTGATTGAGTATGTAAAAATCTCTTGAGACTAATTAACAAATGATGCTTATAAGTGTGAATATTTAGTTTGAGATTATTCATAGATCTGTTTAGATTGTGATAGTTTGATATTTGAGTTGAAATCCTTGTAACTTAAAATTGATTATGAATGTTAATGAAGCAAAAAAAAAAAAGGCTGAATGTTTAGATTGCGATAGTATGATATTTTGATATTTGAGTTAAAATTATTGTACGTTAAGAATGGCTATGAACGTTAGCAAACCAAAAATATTGACTATGAGATTGGATTGTTAGTTGAGTATGTTCAAGTGATTATTACTTTTTATGTTAATAAACTTTTTTATTTGGAAATTAAATATCGAATAAAATTTATTGTGCATGATAACAGAATAATAAATGTACGTCATGTGACGCAAAAAAAAATATGAGAAATTATACAAACTTTGAGTAAGATAAAAATGATAAAAATATAATTAATGACAGAGTAAATCCCTATAAATAAGGGTCAGGTAAGATTCGTTCACCTAAGACTGAATTTTCCTACTGAAACTCTTTTTAATTCTCTGGCTGACTTAAGCATCAAAGTACTAACGCAGGAAACAATCTCTGCATCTCTCTGATCATTATTTTTCTTTCAGAATTTTTAGTAGCACGTGGTACAAAAATCAAGGTGAAGACGTCAGCAATTCGTCTCTATTATAACAAAGCAACAACAATTAGCGTCGTCTGTGAGAAACGGAAGAAAAGTTTTTAGCTCTACAACAATAGTATGGACACGTTCAGCAGCGATGAGAAGATATGAGAATGAAGATACGGTGAGCTCTTCAATTGGTGACTTGGGCAATAGAGTCCAAGGGGAGTAAGAGACGAATATGATGACGATTCCCGTAGCCGAATTTGAAGTCATTCGAAAGCAGGGGGAAGAGACCGTCGAAGCCCTGCAGACTATGGTTGATATGTTCAAGGGAGTTTTTCCGTAAGTGAACCTGCCGCTGACCGTCCAAAACTTGGTAGGAGAAAGACAAACTGTGCGAAGCCCTGGTGCGTGAGACACTCACGGCATGCCCGCGTGAACCCTTGGCGTGCAAGACAATCACGGCGCACAAGACCCTCACAGTAGCATAGGCCTTCGCACGTAAGACCCTCACGACAGCACATGCCTTCGCGCACAAGACCCTCACGGCAGCGCAGGCCTTCGCGCTCAAGACCCTCACTGCATGGCTGCACAAGACCCCCCCATTTTCTTCGTGCGCCATGTGGCGCACTTTTGGAGCGGGGATGCCAGCTCGTGCGAGTCCTTGACGACATGACCGCGCGAGACCCTTTTGCACAAGACCCTCAGGGCTTGGCTTCACGAGACCTTCACGATTGGGATACGCGAGATCCTCGCTGCATGGCTGCACGAGACCCTATGTGTGAGACCGAGGAAGACATGAGGGGTCAGGGTATGGGAGACCCTATGCATGAGACCTCGAAAGGCCTGCGGCACCAAGCTACGGAAGACCTCATGCGCGAGACTCCAATGAACTGGAGACATCAAGGTATCGAAAAACTGCAGCGTCATGGTACAAGAAATTCAACACGGGATATTGTTGGGTAGGAGACGCCAAAGTACTAGAAACCTTGAGGGTCCAGCTATGGTAGATTTTGGATATTTAGACGCGAAAGATCCTTGACCCTAGAACACAAATGGCCCGCCAAACAATGGAATCAAAGGTGTGAGAATGGCAAGGTCTCATGTTTGGAGAGACTTGAAAATACATCCAACACGGAACCATGAAACTAGAATGGCAAACTTTCAACCTCAAACTCGTCAAAACCAAACTCAGGGTAATAGAGAGAGAAGCTTTGAACTGCGATCAAGCTGATTCATATGATGCTAAGAACGTGCAAAACAGACCTACATCCAAGGCAAAAATTACCACAGACATGAAAAGAGTGGTGGAACGAATCTTAGAAGAGAAAAGGTTGGTTCGAGCTGAAGAAAACCAAAGGAGGAGAATCTCATTCAGTACAACGATCATAGGAAAATCGCTGCCCCCAAAATTCAAGACGTCGCAGATAACGGCGTATACAGGAAAGAGTGACCCTTTATGACTATATTCAGAACAATGAGTCATTGATGCTATTACATGGATGAGAGGATGAGATTATGTGTAGAGCATTCCCTTTAACTTTAACTGATCACGCATTAAAGTGGTTTAACAGTTTACCAGAGAAGTCTATTTCCTCTTTTAATCAATTAAGAAGCGAATTCCTGAAAGTTTTTGTGATAAAAAGCCAGAAAAAGAAGGAGGCCACATATCTGCTTACCTTAAGGCAGGGGAGCAAGGAATCACTTAAGAGCTATGTGGATCGGTTCCGTAATACTACTCTTGAAGTACGTGATCTACAAGCTGGAGTAGCTGTGATAGCTATGCTACAAGGGACAATGTTTGAAAAGTTGCAAGAATCGCTATCTTTAGATTAACCGACAACGATCTCAGACTTGTTCTCTAGAACAAATAAGTATATCACTCAAGAAGAAGTAATGAAAAAGATACTGATGCTGAACCACATATAAGGAAGTTCAACAAAAAAAACTCTTACCATCGCCGGGCTACCTAAGCCATCACCAATGCCTTAAAAGAATATGAAAAGTTCACAAGGAAAGAGGATAGCAAAAACGCGGAATACCAACCACTTGCAACTACACTGACAGTGAGACTTTATTTTATTTTATGTTATTTTTTGTTATTCAATTATGGGTTGAAATTTAATTTGTTGAACTATGATGTATGTCATATTGATATTGTATTGGCTATTGAGGTTCTCATATAATTGATAGATGACTGATCGCACCAGCTACACAAGTGTAAGGGCTTGAAGCGAAAAATACGAGAGGTAAGCCACACACCCAAAAAAAGGGCTTGAAGCGAAAAGTGCGCAATGTAAGCCATAAAGAAAAAGTGCAAGAGCTTAAAGCGAAAAGTGCGCGAGGTAAGCTAAGTACTCAAACCAGGGCTTGAAGCGAAAAATATGCAAGGTAAGCCACAAAGAAATGTGCAAGGGCTTGAAGCGAATAATGCGCAAGGTAAGCCACGCACCAAAGAAAATGACTTGAAGCGAAAAGTGCGCGATGTAAGCCATGAAGAAAAAGTGCAAGAGCTTAAAGTGAAAAGTGTTCGAGGTAAGCTAAGCACTCAAACAAGGACTTGAAGCGAAATGTGCGCGATGTAAGCCATGAAGAAAAATTACAAGAGCTTGAAGCGAAGTGCGCGAGGTAAGCTAAGCACTCAAACAAGGGCTTGAAACGAAAAGTGCGCGAGGTATACTAAGCACTCAAACAAGGGCTTGAAGCGAAAAATGCGCGAGGTAAGTTACGAAGAAATGTGCTAGGGCTTGAAGCGAAAAATGCGCTAGATAAGCCACGAAGAAATGTGCAAGGACTTGAAGCGAAAAATGCGTTAGGTAAGCCATGCACCCAAGAAAAAAGCTTGAAGCGAAACATACGCTATGTAAGCCACGAATAAATAAGCAAGGGCTTGAAGTGAAAAATGAGCGAGGTAAGCCACGCACCCAAGAAAAAGGCTTGTAGCGAAAAATGCACGAGATAAGCCACTCACCCAAACAAAGGGCTTGAAGCAAAAAATACGCGAGGTAAGTCACGCACTCAAATAAGAGCTGAAAAATAAGACAGCTAGAGAATTTGACTTCAGAATCTAATGTAAGGACTTGGCCTGAGGCTACAATGAGAACATATGTATTTTTTCGCAAGGTTATACCTAGCGAAAGAGTGGGGAGCAATTGTTGCATATGATAAAAGAATAATAAAAGTGCGCCAAGTGAAGCACGAAGAATACACCACGTGGCGCACGAAAAAAACATATGAGAAATGATACAAGCCCTGAGTAAGATAAAAAAGGATAAAAATGTAATTAATGACAAAGTAAATCATTATAAATAGTGGTTATGTACGATTCGTTAACCTAAATCTAAATTTCCCTATTGAAACTCTTCTCAATTCTCTGGTTGACTTAAGCATCGGAGTGCCAACGCTGAGAACAACCCCGCGTCTCTCTGATCATTATTTTTCTTGCAGAATCTTTAGTAGCACGTGATACAAAAATTAAGACGAAAATGTCAGTAATTTGTCACTGTTGTAATAGAGTAACAACAAAATTAAATCAACAATTTTTAATTAAACAATTTATTGTTGAAATTTATTTTATTTATTGCATTATTATATTATTTGTGATATTTAAAAATTTTATTGATAATATATTAAATAACTGAATTGATTTAAGCTTCGTGTAACAATAAACGACACATTATTAGCTAGCATTAGTTATCTTGTCTGATCCAATCCTTCCGGTTGGCAGAAAAGCCTTTGTATTTATTGATTACCGCGTGGGCTTGCTAAGTAGCATGAAAGGATGGCAAATTGATGTTTTATAGGTGAAGTTTGACCTTTTCGTAGTGTCCAAACATGAGGTGCAATTAAGCAACTGCTTGCCGGTTGCTTACTGTAGTGGGTGTGTGGAAACCTCGGCATGTTTCACTCCTATTGTCGTGTGTCGACATAAAATCATACTCCTTCCGGAAAGCATTTTTCACCCCATTGTCAATACTCATTACTCAGCAGGTTGAAAAATTCAAAGCTTCTATTCATCAGATTAATAATTTTAGTAAGTGGAGAACGATCACTATTAAATTTTATATTATATTTAGGTAGATAATGTAATTAAAATTCTAAATTAATTTAAAATATTTATTTATTTATTAAATAATAAAATTTTATCTTAATATATATTCTATCAATAATAAGATGAAAAATTCTATTTATATTGTTGATTCTTTTGATTTATGGCATAGTCAACTAGGACATGTGTATTATGATAGAATGATTAATATGTCTAAATCTAATTTAATTTCTTATGTTAATAAAAGTAATGAAAAATGTAAAACTTGCATGATTACTAAGATAATAACGAAATCATTTCCTAAGATAAAAAGAAGTTCTAAATTGTTTGAATTGGCACATAGTAATGTAGGTGATTTGCATGGAACTCTATCTATAGGAGGAAAGCAATACTACGTCACATTTATTGATGATTTTTCTAGGTTTTGCTATGTGTATTTAATGCATTCTAAGAATAAAGCATTAGATAAGTTTAAAACACATAGAAATGAAGTGGAATTACATTGTGATACTAGGATTAAAACCTTAAGAACAGATAAGGGAGGTAAATACTTTGATCCTACATATTTTGAATCTGTTAAAATTATTTATGAAATAACTCCACCCTATAGTCCTCAATCTAATAGTGTGGCTAAAAGGAAAAATATATCATTAACCGAAATGGTTAATGCGATGATGTCCTATTCAGGTTTAGGACAAGGTTTTTGGGGTGATGCAATGTTACTACATGTCACATTCAAAATACAATTCCTAACAAAAGGAACAAAGTTACCCCATATGAATTATGGAAAAAAAGAAAACTTAAATTAAGTTATCTTAGAGTATGGGGTTATAGAGCAACAGTAAGGGTTCCCGAACTTAGAAGAAATAAATTAAGTGAAAAGGAAATTGAATGCATATTCATTGGTTATACACAAAACAGTAACACATATAGACTTTTGATCATTGAACCAAATGATTCAATACTTATTAACACGATTATTAAATCAAGAGATGTTTTATTCAATTAAATATAGAATAAAATCCCAATAAATTAATACCCTCTAAATTAATAAAAAATCATAGTCCCGATTCGAATTAATGGAAAAACTGAATGGATGTCTCTATTGTAATAATTAATAATTTTTTTTAAATTTTAGTATAAAATTTCGATCTCAATTATCACATAAATTACTAATTTCATAATATTCAAAAACTAAAAAAATACTTTAAGACTTTGGTCTTTAAAAAATCACTACCTTGAAGCTTCATCTAACAATGAACGATACATTATTGGCTAGAACTAGTTGTCTTGTCTAAGACAATCTCTTCTGGTTAGCAGAAAAACCTTTATATTTCTTTATTGCCGCGTGGGCTTGACTAGAGTAGCCATGAAAGGATGACAAATTGATATTTTCCAGGTGAAGTTTGACCTTTTTGTAGTGTCCGAACACGAGCAGTAATTGAGCAACTGCTTGCCGGTCGCTTACTTTAGTGGCTGTGGAAACCTCGGCATTTTTGACTCCCATTGTCATTACCATTAAATTTTTATTGAAACATTATTGTATGCAATATATATATAACATTACGTGCAATAAGCTTTAAACATGATAGGAATGTTATATATGTAATATTATTTACACAACACCATCATTATTAAGGCGTTATCAGTGTTTCGATCTCTTAGCTTTACACTATGATGGCTTAAGTCAGGGTTGAAAAATTACTTAATCAAAATTCTTAGGATCCAATAGATTATTAATTTTTCTCTAGTAATATAATTAATTATCGTTGTTGCTCGATTATAATAGTGATGAATTGCTAACGTCTTCATTTTGATCTTTTTGGCATGTGTTATCGAAAATTCTGTAAGAAAAATAATGATCAAAGAGATGCAGGGGTTATTCCCTGCGTTGGCATTCCGATACTTAAGTCAGCCAGAGAATTAGGCAGAGTTTCAGTAGGAAAATTCAGAATTAAGTTAACGAATCGTACCTGACCTCTATTATAGGGATTTACTCTGCCATTAATTACATTTTTGCCATTGTTATCTTACTCAGAATTTATCTCATTTTGTATACGTCATGTGGCGTACTTTATTATTCTTTTATCATGCACAATAATTACTCCCCACTCTTTCGCTAGGTATAACCTTGATGAAGAGTACATATGTTCTCATTGTAGCCTCAGGTCAAGTCCTTACATTATATTCAGAAGTCAAATTCTCTGGTCGTCTAATTCTCAAGCTATTGTTTGAGTGCGTGGCTTACCTCGTGCATTTTTCGCTTCAAGCCCTTTGTCTGGGTACGTGGCTTACCTCGCGCATTTTTCGCTTCAAGCATTTTTCTTGGGTGCGTGGCTTTCCTCGCGCATTTTTCGCTTCAAGCCCTTGCACATTTCTTTGTGGCTTACCTCGTGCATTTTTCGCTTCAAGCCCTTGTGTGAGTGCTTAGCTTACCTCGCGCACTTTTCACTTCAAGCTCTTCCACTTTTTCTTCGTGGTTTACATCGCGCACTTTTCGCTTCAAGCCTTTTGTTTTGGGTGCTTGGCTTACATCGCGCACTTTTCGCTTCAAGCTCTCGCACTTTTTCTTCATGACTTACATCGCACACTTTTCGCTTTAAGCTCTCGCATTTTTTCTTCATGGCTCACATCGCGCACTTTTCTCTTCAAGTCTTTTGTTTTGGGTGCTTAGCTTACATCACGCACTTTTCGCTTAAAGCTCTCGCACATTTCTTCGTTGCTTACCTCGCGCATTTTTCGCTTCAAGCCCTTTGCACATGTGTAGCTGGTGCGATCAGTCATCTATCAATTATGTGAGAATCTCAACAACCAATAAAATATCAATATGGCATAAATCATAGTTCAACAAATTAAATTTCAACCCATAGTTGAATAACAAAAAATAACATTAAATGAAATAAAGTCTCACTATCAGTGTAGTTGCAAGTGTTTGATATTTCGCGTTTTTGCTATTCTCTTACCTTGTGAACTTTTCATCTTCTTTCAAGGCATTGGTGATGGCTTAGGTAGCCCGGCGATGGTAAGGGTTTCTTTTCTTTGAACTTCCTTATATGTAGTTCAACGTTGGTATCCTTTTCATCACTTCTTCTTGAGTGATATACTTATCCGCTCTAGAGAACAAGTCTGAGATCGTCGTCGGTTAATCTAAAGATAGTGACTCTTGCAACTTTTCAGACCTTGTCCCTTGTAGCATAGCTATCACTGCTACTCTAGCTTGTTTATCATGTACTTCAAGAGTAGTATTACGGAACCGATCCATATAACTCTTGAGTGATTCCTTGCTCCCTCGCCTTAAGGTAAGTAGATAGGTGGTCTCCTTCTTTTTTTGGCTTTTTATCATAAAGGCCTTCAGCAATTCGCTTCTTAATTGATTAAAAGACGAAATAGACCTCTCCGACAAACTGTTAAATCACTTTAGTGCGTGATCAGTTAAAGTTAAGGGGAATGCTCTACACATAGTCTCATCCTCTCATCCATGTAATAGCATCAGTGATTCATAGTTCTAAATGTGGTCATAAGGGTCAGTCTTTCCCGTATACGCCATCATCTGCGGCGTCTTAAATTTTGGGGGCAGAGGTTTTTCCATGATCATTGTACTGAATGATATTCTTTTTCTCTGATTTTCTTCAATTGGAACCAACATTTTCTTTTCTAAGATTCGTTCCACCATTCTTTTCATATCTGTGGCAACTTGTGCTTTGGACGCAAGTCTATTTTACACTTTCTTAGCATCATATAAATCAGCTTGGTCGCAGTCCATAGCTTCTCTCCCCTTACCCTGAGTTCGATTTTGATGAGTCTGAGATTAAAAGTTTGTCATTCCAATTTCAAGGTTTCGTGTTGGATCTATTTCTGAGTCTCTCCCAACATGAGACCCTGTCATTCCCACACCTTTGATTCCATTGTTTGGCAGGCCATTTGTGTTTTGGGGTCAAGGATCTTCCGCATCCAAATATCCAATATCTACCATAGCCGAAACCTCAAGGTTTCTAGTACTTTGGCGTCTTCGGCCACCAACAATCTTCCGTGTTGAATTCCTTGTACCATGACGCCGTAGTTTTTCGACCCCCTAATGTCTCTAGTTCATTGGAGTCTCGTGCATGGGGTCTTCCGTAGCTTTGCACCGTAAGCCTTTTGAGGCCTCATGTACAAGGTCTTCCATACCCTGACGCCTCATTTCTTCCTCGATCTCACACATAGGGTCTTGTGCAGCCATGCCGTGAGGGTTTCATGAACTCAGGCCGTGAGGGTCTCGCGCGAGATGGTATCCTCGCTTTATGAGTGCACCACGTGGCGCACGAAGAGAACGGGGGGTCTTGCGCAGCCATGCCGTGAGGGTTTCGTGCACCCCTGCCGCGAAGGTCTGGCACCAGAGTGCCGCGAAGGTATGTCACCAAGGTGCCGCGAGGGTCTGCCACGAGTGTGCCGTGAGTATCTCTCATGCCATGAATGTCACGCGTGATGCCGCCATGGTTCGACATACTTTGGGAGCTTCGCGTCATGCCGCCAATATCTCGCCGGTCGCGAATGTCTCCAGTGCTGGGAATGTCTGCAATGGCGGGAATGTTTGCAATGCCAAGGATGTCTCTACTGTCGAGAATAAATCGTGGCATGCCTCTCATGCCGAGAAGGACGCGCGGCATGCCACCATGGTTCGTCATTCCTTGGGGGATTCCCATCATGTGGCTAATGTCTCCCAGGCCGCGAGTGTTTTCAATGCCGGGAATATCTCCCATGTTGTGTTGGGATTGCGGCATGCCATCGCCGGGAATGGTTCGCGGCATGCCTTCAGCATTCTCCATGCCGGGAAGGATTCGCGGCATGCCTTCATTGTTATGCACGCTGGGAACGGTTCGCGGCATGCCTTCAGCATTCTCTATACTGGGAAGGGTTCGCGGCATACCTTCAGCATTCTCTATGCTGGGATGGGTTTGCGGCATGCCTTCAGCGTTCGCCATGCTGGGAAAGGATCATGGCATGCCTTCTGAGTTCTCCATGCCTGGAAGGGATCGCGACATGCCTCCAGCGTTCGCCATGCCGGGAAGGGTTCGCAGCATGCCTCCAGTGTTCGCCATGCCGGGAAGGGATTGCGGCATTCAATCGGTGTCTATGCCAGGAAAGGTTCGCGGCATTCCTCCAAGATTCACCATGCCGGGAATGCGTCGCGGCACTCCATCAGTGTCCATGTCGGGAAGGATTCGCGGCATGCTTTCGGCATTCTGCGAATTCTATCTTTCTCCTACTGAATTGAAAAAAAAAATTAATTTCAAATAAAAAAGATACGAAGGTACCCTCAATTATTAAAAAATATATATTTGAAACTGTTTCTTCATTGTTTCAGGGTCTTTTTTTTTATATAGAAAAAATAGTTTATTTCATAAGCAAAGGAAGGATCAAAATTATGGAAACTTGGCTTTGATAAAAAAAAAATTATGGAAACTTCGCTCTTCCATTGAAATTTAAAAAATTAATTAATTAATTAATTAATTTTTAAAAAAAAAAAACCCGAAAAGAACGGCTCATCTACTACCTTTTGAAGAGTCTCTGACAACTAAAATTTAATAATCAAATAATTAATTACCAGAACAAAGTCCCAATTATGCTGTTCATGCTTTACGCAGCTGTTCTGATTGCATTTTTGTAATGAAATTTCATTAGTGTTGCCCGAGGGGGCAAAAAAAAAAAAAAGAACCAATATAAGTATAGAAAATAGCATGGTATTATTGGTCATTATAGATTAGAAACTATACAACTTAATTCCTACAAATTGTTTTGTCAAATTTGTTGTTACTTTTATCGTGAAAATTTATTTTTCGTGTTTTTTAAATTTAATTTATTTTTATTTTGAATATATAAATTTTGCCGAGTGGCTTTACAAAACTTGCAAAGTTTTATTTTATTTTATTTTTTCCATTGAATGAATGATGATAGTTGACAAAAGATTTTTCCACGAGTAGAAACTGTAATAAAATTTAATTACATAATATTTGTACTTAAAATCTTATGTTCAATTATCAAAAATTAAAATATAAAATATACCTGATCCATTGAAATTAATTGATTCAGGATTTAGACCAATAGCCTCAACATGAGTTTTCTCGCCATTTCTCACATAAATGAAACTTTTAGCATTGGTTGGCTTTCTGCTCCTTAGACAGCCCTGCATTGTCACACTTATATGAATAGTTGTACCTGTATTTATCCACCAAGTGTGATTTGATACTAAAGTCAAATTAACTTCAGAAGAAACAAAGTTGAGAAGTTTATCCCTTTTGGCAAGTCATTTTGCATATTTGGAACAATCCTTCTTTACATGTCTATCTTTACGACAGAATAAACAAGTGATCACTTTATCCAGTTTCTGTTGCCTCTTAGGCTGTGAAGTTTCAGTATTTGCAATGCCTTTTTCTATATTGTTCATTTTCCTTTTCTTGTTGGCAACATTACCATTGGAAGAAAATATTAAGCGAGCAGTTTCAATCTTATCTTTTTTCAACCTCTCTTCCTCTTACATACACGGAGCAATGAACTTGTTAAGAGTCAATTTCTTTTTTTGACTGTTATAACTTATCTTAAAGGGACTAAATTGTGCAGGAAGAGATATCAAGACCAGGTGCAATA
Source organism: Firmiana major (assembly GCA_033439115.1). NCBI lineage: Eukaryota > Viridiplantae > Streptophyta > Magnoliopsida > Malvales > Malvaceae > Firmiana > Firmiana major. Next base: position 50,750,719 of record CM065909.1, read on the forward strand.
GTATGTTTTCAGACAATTCTAACTTTAGTATCCTTAATCTTGTAACAAGATTAAACATTTTCATAATGTACTCCCTTATGTTTCTTTTGTCATTATATTGCATTGAAACAAGCTTAGTCAGAATAGTGTTTGTTTCGACTTTTCATTTGCAGCGAATTTTTTTGCAATCTACTTTAGAAAACTTTTAACATTTTCTTCCTCAGGTATTACGCCCCTGATGACATCCAGAATTTAGTGCTTCATGATCATCAGGCTCATATGATTTGAACACTCTCATTTTTCATAAAGTGCATTTTTCGTATCTGAACTATTATTTGTAGGGGTGGGAGGTTGTTCTGACCTGATCGCATAGTTCAAATCCATACACCAAGCACAATGGTTACATACTCTTTTCATTTATCAAAGTTAGTGTCGTTAAGCACTGAAATGTTATTTAAATTGTCAGATATGGAAGAAACATTCATTGTAAGCAGAAAACAATAATAATCAACTCACAATTAAAAAATTTTGGGTCATATAAGATACCAAGCACAACATTGACATTTAATCTTTGGACAGTAATATTAATTTGTAAGCGGTTTTATTAGTAAATATTGATTACTAAATCCTGCTAACAATACACCTTTCTTTAGACCGACATATTGCATGTATGGTAAAAAAATAATTTTATCATATATTTACTACCTTATGTGTTAATAATTCGAAAAAAAATAATCTTCTTTTGGACCAATTATTTTTCGTACGAATTAAAAAACACTGTTATATAAATTTCTTAATGACAACTTTATTTTTCAAAATAAATAAATTAACATAAAAGATATCACTTTGGTAGCATTTTATATCAATTTAATTTATTTTGAAACTTTATTTTTTATAAAATATGCACATGCTTATAGGTGAGAGTACATAAATTTACTGACAATTTCAAGGAGAGTACATATTATCAATCAACTTAGAACATCATAAAACATATCACCATGAAGCAAAACAACAATAATCATGTGCATAACATACAACTTTAATTCAAATCAAATTTTAAAATCACCTAAAATTATAGAAAAATCATATGAGAAAACATAACATAACAGAGAAATCATGTGCATAACATAAAATCACCAACAATAATCATGTGCATAACAGTTTTTAAAAATTATAGAAAAATCACCAAAAATTTTAAAATCAAATTTTATTCCAAACTAGAGAAAACGGTGGCTGTCAAGCCACCAGATGATGGTGCGTGGGGTCCACACGCTGCCCCTTGCGCGTGAGGGAGAGCCCAATCGGGATCTCCGACCTTCTTCAACCTCCAGCCGGGTACCCGGCTGGATGCAGAACAGACTCGTTATGGGTTTGTTCTTCATTTTTTGTATATTTTTTTAGACTTATTTTTACTAAATTAACCATACATAATTGAAATTAAATGTGTATTCTACAATATCAATACAAAAACGAATGAAAAACATTAAAAAATTAGGACAAATCAAACCAACAAAAATGAAACAATTCCCCCATTAAAACCTAATCTTTATGTTATTAGGTTTCTTTCAACCAAAACGAAAATTTATTAAACTTGTAACTATGTTTTAACAATAAAAGTCATAAAAAACAATTATCATTCATCAATTTGAATCACAACATATACAAATAAAAAAAGAGACCGAATTTAAAAATAAAAAAAGAAATTGTAAAAATTATAATTTAAATTTATTGAATACAACTTTTTAAAAATAATTTCATATGCTACTTCAATTCAAGTGAATTTTTGAATTTTTAAATTCTCTTTGAATTGATTTTTATTTTATCCTTTTGCCATCAGTATTACGAATAAATTAGTAGGGTGAATAAAATTAACCTGATACATATATATATATATATATATATATATAGTTATGATCTATATGCATGCATAAGCATAACGGGTACCATATTTCCAAACAATTCCAGCCTTCTTCGTCCTCTTTGTCATTGTTGTTAGGTTGGGAGGACTTCTCTTTGTTTGATTTAGGAGATCAATCGAATTTAAATTTTGAAATTTGAATTTGATTCAATAAAATATTTAAATTATTTAAATTTATATAAATAAATTTAAAATAAATTTAATTTATTTTTAACTACATTATGAAAAAAATAATAAAATATAAAAAAATATATTAAAAATAATTGTCTAAACTTACGAGTTATTCAAGTTAAATATTAAATAAAGTACTCAAATTCAAATTTATTTATTATTTAAATTGTTTAAGTTCAAATTAAATTTAAAAATAAATTAACCAAATTCAAATATTCATCAACTAACTTAAATAACTCATAAATAATTTAATTTCATTTACATCTTTAAGCATACTCCAATTATTCACATTTTCTTCGCACCTCCCCTTGGGCCTGGTCCCGTTATATGTTTTATTTTTTATGTTTTTTCTCCCGACAGAAAACATTACGATCAACGCCTCAAACATACACGTCCTCACCATAAAAAGACAAAATGCAAGAAACTGTACCAAATCTCAGACAACCTGAAACCATGATGTAAACCAACCTAGACTAAATCAGCTCAACACCATACCAAAAACCTCAATATACAAAATCACAGATTGCATTAGACGCCAAGCAGATGGATCAACTTCCATCACAGACGGTGCATCGGCCTTCCTCATTCACAATGAAGCATATTCTTGCTCATATTCTCATTGTTCGGTTATCCCAGTCAATCTCTTAGAGATTCTATATGTGTGTGTATATATTTCAATCAATTTTATGCCTTTTTTTTAATATGATTTGTCAATAAGAACGAGGCAAGCGACGATCATGCTGCATTTCATAGGTTACGCCGCCGTGGAGATACAATCGGTTACAAATAATTTATTAAGAATATGCATCAAGAAAAATAATGTAAAAAATAATAAATAATAACACATAATTTATGTGGTTCGGTTATAAGTTTACATCTATTGACGAAGGTGATGAAAATTTTTATTATGATAACATGAAGATTACATGAGCTTTAGTATACTCCCCAAAATCCAAAGAATAATATTCTTCAATAACCTATCTCTCTTTTATTACTTTGCTCTCTTAGTTTGATCACAACCCAATACACTAGACTATATTTATTTATAGCTATGAATAGATGCTTCCAATTAAAAGTAATAAAATTCTTTGGACAGCAATAAAGTTTCTTTTTGATTCAAGCTTGCTTATTTTTAAAAAAAAATTATTAATTACATGGAGAAAATCCCACTTTGTTCTATTTTTTACGACTGATTTACTAGCTTTACAAGTCACAATTAATATCATAAAATAATACAAGGACCTCAGTCTCATCCTTATTTAAGTGCTCATAGCTTAGGAAATGAAAGTAGCAAACCTGCAGCAATGGATTGTTTTCACTCATTTCCAGCAACTTCAACTGTTGCGATAATTGTTTTTCCAGTGCTGCTCTTTCTTTTCTCTCTTCTATGGATACCAAAAGCTGCCTCGAGAACAACAAACAAGTTGAAAGCCGCACCACAAGCTGGTGGCGCATGGCCTGTAATTGGTCATCTCCACCTGCTAGGAGGGTCAGAACCACTTTACAAAAGCTTGACCAAAATGGCTGACAAATATGGACCAATCTTTACAATCAAGTTGGGTGTGAATAGAGCTTTTGTGGTGAGCAATTCTGAAATTGCTAAAGAATGTCTTACCATAAATGACAAAGCATTCGCCAATCGTCCGAGGCTATCTCACTTTGAAATTTTAAACAACAACTTTGCCACCATTGCCGCTGCGCCATATGGACCTTACTGGCGTCAATTGCGCAAGTTTGCAACTGTTGAGCTCCTCTCGAACCACCGGCTCGGGTTGCTTAAACACGTGAGGGAGTTCGAGGTAAAGACATCTCTGCAACACCTATATCAGCTGTGGAACCAGAAGAGAAGAAGCAGCTCTGATAAAATATTGGTGGATATGAAGAGTTGGTTCAAAGAGGTAACTCTTAACGTGATTCTGAAGATGGTTGTAGGAAAGCGAATTCCGAATTCTACTGAAGTCCGTGAAACGGTAAAATGGAAGAAGGCAATAGACGAGTTCTTTGAGCTAAGCGGGAAGTTCGTGGTATCAGATGCGCTGCCGTTCCTGAGATGGTTGGACATAGGAGGACAGGAGAAGCGCATGAAGAAGACAGCCAAAGAATTGAACCATGTTTTCGAGGGATGGCTACAAGAATATAAGCAGAAGAGAGCCGCAAATGGGGCCAATAGTGAGGAACATTTCATGGGAATCATGCTGTCTAATCTCCGTGATGCAGAAGAGCACGATGCTGATAAAATCAACAGAGCCACCAGTCAGGTATACATGCATATTTCTTAACCAAATATTCATTGCAAAGCCTCTTTTAGTTAATTTCACCTCTTAAATTAATGGTTTGGGTGTTCAGCTAAACTATTATATGTGTTGATGCAATTGTAAAAGTTATTTTTTACTCGAAATTCATAAGTTTAAAAAATGAAAACAGTTTTTTTATTAATATATGATCTGTTCAAACTTCACGTGAGAGTTTTGTGCAATGCATTTATCTTTGGTCCTTAGCTAGACTATTAGACTATTAAGGGCATAAAGAACTCAGAAGACTTTTATCTTGATTGGAACTTTGTTCATTATTGATATTTGTATGCTATCTGATCTAACAGAATCTTATCTTGGGGCCGGAAGATACCACATCAGTCACAATGACATGGGCGTTGTGTTTGTTACTCAATAACCCTGAAACATTAAACAAGGTCCAACAAGAGCTAGATATCCATGTTGGTAGGGATAGGCTGCTAGTAACAGAATCAGACACTAAAAACTTAGTCTACCTTCAATCCGTCATTAAGGAAACGTTGCGCCTATACCCTGCGGCTCCACTCTCCGTGCCCCATGAGGCCATCGAAGACCGCACAGTAAGTGGGTACCATATCCCAGCTGGCACTTGGCTTCTATTCAATCTTAAAAAGATTCATCGCGACGAGAACGTGTGGCCAAACCCTAGTGAATTTCGACCAGAAAGATTCATGACAACCCACAAAGACATGGATATGAGGGGACAAAATTTTGAACTGATTCCCTTTGGCAGTGGTAGAAGAATGTGCCCCGGGGCTTCATTTGGGCTTGTGGTTTTGCACCTTACACTCGCCAATTTGCTGCATTGGTTCGAGTTTGCAACCCCGTCGGATGAACCAGTTGACATGCGTGAAGGACCAGGAATTACAGCTCCTAAAGCAACTCCACTTGAAGTTCTCATAACTCCACGCCTTCCTGCTTTCCTTTACGAGTTCACCAATAAAGTGGCATAATTTACTTGTTTTATCACAATATATATTGAATAACATTCAAAACATCTAAGGTGTTTCATAGCAATAATTTAGATGTTTTGTTCCTATTGGCAGTTCAGATGCTTTGTTCCTATTGGCTACTTGAATTAATAATATATTATTATTATTTACAAATCTTGATTTTTTATTATTTTAAATTTGATTATTGAATTAGTTAATGAGTGCAAAAGGCCGAATGGCAGTAACAACAATTAAGGAGGTTGTTATTAGTTATTTATTTTTTTTTTTAGAAAAATTAGGTTTAGAGTTAAGTTAACAATTAAGCAATGGGGGACGTAAGTGGCCATTTGGCTTGGGAAGAGAAAGACGCATGGATTCATGGTCAACTGTTGAAAAAACACCTGTGAAAATGAGTTGATTCAACAATACTGCATGTGAAAATTTTTTATAATAGATTCCATAAATACATGCTGGCATAATTCTGGAGCCTTTTTGATTTATAGATTGATAGGAATTTCATTTTTTTCCTAATTGTCTTGAAGTAGTGCTTTGAGGTAAAAAAAAAAAAAATCAAAGACTACCCTGTAATCATTAATTAATGTAAAGATTATTGGGCATTTCTAATAATTTAATTTGGTTTAAAATTTTATTCTGTATTATAAAGTGATTTGCATCCTCATCCTATACGAGACAGATGGAAATTCGGAAAGAAAAAAAAATTTACAGACGTTAAAATTTAAATTTTAAATCTATTTATTGTCAAATTTTAAGAGGCCGTTTGGTTCGGGGGAAAAAAATTTCTTTGGAAAAATAATATTACCAGGAATCATTTTACATGGTAAATTTCAGGGAATATTAAATTTCTGCGTTTGGTTATATTCGGAGAATATTAGATTACTACGTTTGGTTCAAGGGAATTTAAGATTACTAAATGATGTATTTTACTATATTACCCTTATGTATTAAATTAAAGAAATAATTGATTTAAGATGAATAACACTTTGATAAAAACTATATTTAACATATTATTTATATATTTATTTATTATTAATTAAATTTATTCATTTAACAAATATCAATTAATTTATTTAACACAAGTTAATCAATTTATCTAATATGTAAATTATTTTGATTTATTTAATTAGTTAAGTTATGTAAATTGTAAAATGTCAATTTTAAACTATTAATATGCAACAATACCCCACCCTTCAAAACATCCTTGTACTCAAGGATAATATGTTTTATAGCGTTCCCATTCATAGTCAGAAAGTTCAGACTGAAAAATGTGACAGAAATGTTCAAGGTAGTAAAAACTTCCATACTTACAGGTTTTGTACCAGTCAACATCTTGGTAGTTGCCAACACCCACCACAACAAAATGATTTTTATAATCTATGAGTCTTAACATCCACAAAACATAAACTCCTATCATCACAGTTAATTTCAAGACACATGAAATACAACAAAATAATTTTCATAATTCGTGAGTCTTAACATCCACATGAACTATTTCCAAAATAACATACATCAACAACATCCATAATAATATCCATCAACATCCCTAAAAATATTCATCATCATTAATCATTCATAATACTAGAAAGAAAATGAAAAGTCTCCTATCAACTAAGTAGCATACCATTGTCTTAACATATAGTTAGAAACTACATTTCTCCACTCGGTGGAAAGTCGAAGGATGCGCGGTAGGAGTGACATTGATGCAATTGTTTAATCACATAATCCCTTCTATATTCTTTAGGCATAACAAAGAAGAAATCTACCTTGTGACTGTCTTTGGTTATTATTTTCCAGCACTTAACACTTCATCCCTAGAGAACCCTTCAAGTTGCATGATCTCATTAAAAATTGTCATTCTCCTATCACTTCCCTTAGCTTCTTTCTTAAAGAATGAGGCTATACCTTTTATTTCCTGAGTAGCCTCCTGAAATGCACTCCGAAAGTGGCTAATTTCCTCTACCAACTCACTTAAACCATCAGAACTCCTTGCTCTCTTTTTGCTGGACTCAGATCTTGTGTTGGACGACACATTTATACGACATGTTGAAGCATCAACTTCATCTCTACCAACCTCTGTTTCATCTTGAAACCCATCATTGTCCTTTTCCTGAGCATGTTGAAGCATGTCCTCATCATTATCATCATCATCTTCTTCTTCTTCAACTGCATCCGCAGCTGTTTCAGCTCTTTGGCCGGTAGCTCTGTCTTTTCCAAATATGATGACAAAGTCATCAAAATGAGGAAATGGTTTGTTTCTCAAGCCTTTTGCATGCGGGTGAGTCTAACAACAAATACAACAATTGTTAGTAAATGCAAAACATATAAAGAAATAATGAATTCAAAAGAAATTGTATAACACTTACCTTAACCCATCCTTCAAAAACATCATTTGGCGCAGTCAAACATTTGTCAGTATCATTCCATCCAAATCCACTACCAATGCTAATCATCTCACATATAGCATTGTATTGTCTCTTAAGTAACTTGACTCTCGATTCAATATATGGATTGGCCCTTATATTAGATGTCGAAAGTCTTTTCTCCAACAGGCTTAAATAGCCTACTCTAAAAGTCTCATTGTCTCCCTTCCACTTGGGATCCTCTACCAATATATGTAGGCATTTAACTAGTTCATCATCTTCTTTTTTGGTCCATTGGTGGTGGGAAGGAGAAGCTTTTTTAGCTATTTGCTTCTTTTTTTCTTTTCTCACATCCAAATTCATCGATGACATGTTCAATTCCTATTAATATAAGCAACCAGAGATCAAAAATGCATCCCAAATAAATTAACATTTTGTACCATTAAAAAACAATTTCAATACATGAATTATATGAAGAACTCACAATATTAAATTATTCAAGTACATCAAATCATTCTGATACATTCAATTCTTGTCTCATAAAAACATAATAAATCATACGTTACAGAGCAATACATAAAAATTATCATTACACTCAACAATTGAAATCATACAGAGAAAACATAAAATAACATAACATAACATAACATAACATAACATAACACTTGTACTTAAGTACGCGATGCCATCCAACTGTTGAACATCTCGTCTGCCAAATTGTCTCTCCATTCAGTCCAAGCATCACTTAGCTCACAGTGCCTGATCAACCCTTCATCATTCCCTTCTGCATCATTCCCTTCAGGTTCGCTACTAATCACATTGTCAACATTACTTTCAATAGGGTCTATAGACATCTCAGACCTAATAAAATTATGGAGAAGACAACAAGCAGATATGATTCTACACCGTGTTTTTACCGGATAAAATGATTTCTCCCTTAAAATTGCCCATCTAGCTTTCAATATGCTAAAACATCTCTCAATGCAATTTCTTGCTTGAGAGTGTTTCATATTGAAGTATTCTTGGGGTGTAGTGGTGTAAGACCCAAATTTTGTGTTATTTCTTTACGAATATATCATTTGAATAAGTGTTTATGATATATCTATCAACAAGGAAGAAATAATACAATTTTGACTTTATCTGATGAAATTGAACGTCGATACGTTGTAAAATACCGAAATAAGAGCTAGGGTAAATTCAGAATAAACCGAATAAAATTTGGTCAAACAGACTGAAAATATGGACTCAGAACGTGAAAATATAGGGAGTCGAAGAAGGGAAGTTAGTCCAAAAATGATAATCCGAAAATTTTCCCACAATGAGAATTTATCTCCGAAATAAAGAGATAAAAAAATTATACTTTCGGAGAAATAATAAAAAATAGAATGTGATGTACATATATATCTATTTTTTGAAGCAAAATTAAATAAAATATATGTACACAGGTATGAATATTAATGTATAAAGTACATTATGGCAATATAATATTATTATAATAATATAAAATCTTTGTTTATTATTATTATAACAATATTATATTAAAATATATTATTTAATTGGGTATTATATTATATTATATGATAGTATAATATAATATAATATAATATATTTATATAAAGGGAAAAAAAGGGAAAGAAGAAATCTGGAAAAAAAAGGGAAAATCGGAAAAAAAAAGGAAAACAGAAGCAAAACGCGAGGGGGAGAGAGAGCCGAAACCGACCCTCACCGTTTTTCGTTCCTCTGGTGAGCGACGGCCTGCGAAGGCGAGCGGGACAAGACCGGTGATGGACGACGACCTCCAGGCAGCCGGCACGCGCTGTGGAACGGCCGAAAAAGGGAGATCGGTGGAGAGGAGGATGCGGGAGAGAAAGGGAGATTCGCCGACGCCGGCGGTGATTTGGGCCGAGCCAAGCCAGGCGAAGCTTCCCCAGGCTGAGGCACACCCAACGGTGGCTAACCCACCCTGAGAACCGACCGGCAGCGCCGACAATGGCCAATTTCTCACTGAACCGGATCAGACCGGTTCAGTGTGAAAGAGGCTGAATCGATCCGAATCGGTTCAGTAGGAGAGAGAAAAAGGAGAGAGAAAAAAAATTTGGAAAAAAATTCAGTATTACCCCGATACAGCAGTAGACTGGTAAGTGATCGAAAATCGATCGAATTATTTTTTGGATAATTTTTGAATTTATTTTATACCGAAATTAACCGGTTTAAATATATATATTACGGTGTAGCGAAAAAAGGGTATACGATGTGTACAAATTCGAGCGGATCTCGACTTACGTGCCACCAAGAAAAGATTCGGCTTTCGAGAATACATCCGGAGCCAATTAGACTGCATAATTCGAGGGAATCGAGGAAATTGAATTCGTAGTCGACACATTTCGAGGTAAGGGACTTATGTAAGCTATAGAGATAGCTATACGTATGTTTTCTTATCTGCTGTATGCAATGTATGCGATAAATATATAGATATCGATATATCTAATTAGAAAACTACGTATAAGAATAAGTCAAATGATGAGTTGCATGACTTCTATGATTGTGTGAAAAGAGGTTTTGCAAACGTTTTGAAAAAGAATGATAATAGACAGGCTCCCAGTTTAATCAAGTGCATGTAATGTGTTTTAAAGAGTGACTGAAGGGAGAATTGTCTTCTCACTCATGACTATACATGGAGCCTTTCTACTTCTTTTCTGTGCGAAATAGTGCTAGAGCATGAGAGGCAACGGTAGATTGACCAGCCTCGCTCGCACATTATTTTAAAAAGAGATTTTGAGAAAAAAAATAAAAGAGGGCTCGATGCCTCGAGTGACGTTGTGTGATTCCACTCGAGCTACTTGCACTAGATTTTGGAAATCATGTTGGAGCCATAGAGTACTTCTTATTGATCTTGCTCTGGTTATGCTCACATGTGACCCTCTCGATTTAAAGTGATGAGACAGCAGTGCTTGATGCCTCGGTAATACTGTGTGTTCCATCCGAGAGCTCGCATTCGTGCTCGATGCCTCAGATATACTGTGTTCTACTTTGAGTTTCTCGCACGTAGTCTCTTGAGCTTCTGTGTGACAATTAAAACCGTGCTTGATGCCTCGATAATACTGTGTGTTCCATTCAAGAGCTCGCACGAGAGTTTATGAATTTCTGTGTGATGGATAAACCGTGCTAGAGCCGTCGTGGGCTGATATATGTCTGACACTGACCTGCTCGCACATGGTTTTGAGACAACGAAAATGGGTGATAAGGATCCACGGGAGCAAGATGTACCATGAGTATTAACCATGGGGTACGATGTGCCGTGACTATCTATGTGATGCTGAAGGGATGGTTGATTCGCCTCCCCAAGCGTAGGATTCCCGCACACCTGATCAGTGTAGCCTGGAATCCGACTATGGCCATAAGTCTTGATAAGTTTTTATGTATTTGTGTGATACGATATTGTCACTACTGTGTGAGGTGACAGATGTCTTCCCTTGCTGTGTGTCTGGGGTATGTTAACCCATGATTTATGTCTCAACATGTAATTGATTTATATAGTATAAAGCATTTTCTATATGAGATTTGTGTAAATAGATTATGCTGTGTAAACCTGTGTGGTTTTGAAAGATGATCTATGTAAAGCTGTGTGCTACTGTGTGAGCCATGGGGTACAATGTGCCGTGACTATCTGTGTGATGCTGAAGGGATGGTTGATCCGCCTCCCCAAGCGTAGGATTCCCGCACACCTGATCAGTGTAGCCTGGAATCCGACTATGGCCATAAGTCTTAATAAGTTTTTATGTATCTGTGTGATACGATATTGTCACTACTGTGTGAGGTGACATATATCTTCCCTTGCTGTGTGTCTGGGGATATGTTAACCCATGATTTATGTCTCAACATGTAATTGATTTATATAGTATAAAGCATTTTCTATATGAGATTTGTGTAAATAGATTATGCTGTGCAAACCTGTGTGGTTTGAATGATAAACTGTGTGGATATGCATATACTCATCTAGCGAATTAATGATTTCGCATTGATGGAAGTTGTTTTTAAAGAACATGTATATTGTCTTATAAGGAAAATGAACATGTATGTATTTTAGCATGTAGATAGTGTGGTTATCTACCTGCTTGCATATTTTCCTTACTGAGCGCGTTATGCTCACCCCATTATTTCTCCTCCACAGATACTATGCAGTAGTGAGTACTGCAGTCGTCCATGCTACGGTGTTCTCTAGTTATTCAACTGTACAAAAAGGTATACACTACTTAAAAAATGTATCTTATAAATTAATGCACAGTCTAGTGATATTTTGTACGAAATGGATGTATAAATTAATAGAAACTGAGGTAAACACTTTCGCATAGTTATAACAGTCCAGTTTCTATTCTCTTTCATTTATTATAATGAATTTATATGAGAGGTGGATTGGATTTGACTCACAGCCCAACTGTAAGTGGTAAGTAGTAAGGTAAATTCACGAGAAGAGGGTAGGGGTTGTGACAGAATGGTATCAGAGCCGAGTTGGTCTGATGTGAGTCATTAGGAAATGATACATCCTTAAAGTACTGTGCATTATTAGGATACAAATGTGTATACCAAGCTGGAAATGTGACTAAGACATTTATTTGAGTGTGCAGGATGTCTGATAGACGACGTACTCGTAGAGGAGAGAGTTCACGCTCTTAGGGGCATAGAGATGAGCCCGAGAGGCGTAGTGGGTCTAGTTCTCGTAGAGATCCATCAGAGCTTAGTGAGGCTGCTGAGGTCCGTATAGCGTATTTACAGCGTAGTGTAGACATAGCTATGGAGATGTTTACACAGCCAATGGCCAGAATGGAGGGTAGAGGGGAAAACCCTATTGGTCAGGCTGCTACACTTGAGAGAGATGAGCCAGCACCGCCTGCACCGAGACCTTGGGCTGCAGAGGCAGAGATACCTACACCTCCTCCAGTTCAGGACATTCCCCCACCAGTTGAGGATCCTGTAGTTCCACGACAGGTTGGTAGAGAGGGAATTTATGATTATGATCTGGGAAGACTGAGAGAATTCCAAAAATTTTGACCACCTTCATTTAGTGGGGTGAAGAACCTAGTGTCAGCTGAGCATTGGATATGCAGTATGGAGAAACTCTATCGATTCTTCCATTGCTCTGACACAAAGAAGGTCACCTTTGTGGCTTTTGTGTTAGAGGATGAAGCCGAACATTGGTGGATGGCTACACAGTTGATGTTAAGTGCACGACACCTGGTTGTGACTTGCGACATATTTCTGGATGCCTTCAAGAGGCAATACATTCCAGCCACTACGCAGAGGAAGATGCAGTTGGAGTTTATGACATTGACTCAGTGGAACTGGACAGTGGATGAGTATGAGTCTGGATTCACATCCCTGGACAGATATGATACAGTGACTATGGGCCTGGAAGAGAGAAAGGTTCAGAAATTCCTTGAGGGACTGAGACCTTCTATTAGAGCTCGACTAGCTCCACTGGACATTACCACCTATGACGAGGCAGTACGCAGAGCTCAGCTATGTGAACAAGATTTTGAGCTGCATGCCTCAGAGTTGAGTAAGAGTGTTAAGGGCAGAGATAGAGACCGAAAGAGATCGGCTGATGATAGAGGGTTCAGAAAAGGTCGAAGGTTTTTCAGTAAGGGGCCTAAAATTGAGGAGATGCAAGAGGGGCCTATGAAGCCTCCAGTTTATCCAATACCGAGGGCCACAAACATTTTTTATTGGTGAACCCAGACCTACCACCGAGCAATGCTGGATGTGTGGTAGATATCATGGGGGTAGACCATGCCCTATGACGAGATTATGCTATAGATGCCGTAAAGCAGGACACATAGCTCTTGAATACCCGGAGTTGATTGATACAGCCCAACAGAAGGACAAAGAGCCAGAGAAGGCTACAGGTGAGACACCTACACCTAAGAGGAAAGCCACAGCTGAAGAGAAAGGGAAACAAGCTGTTGGTCGTGGACGAGTGTTTGCTTTGGACCAGGCTTCTGTAGAGACTTCTAAGGATGTGATAAAAGGTACCATCCTAGTCTTTGATTTTAAAGCATTAGCATTGATTGATCCTGATGCCATGCATTCATTCATATCGCCTACTTTTGCATGTAATTTGATTAAACATGTAATACATGTACCTCTTAGTAGGACTTTACTTATAAGTACTTTACTTAGAGAGAATGTAATGACAGAGTATGTCTGTAATGGTTGTAAACTGAAAGTAGGGGAAAAGGAGATGTTAGCCAATCTGATTTTGTTAAACATGAGAGATTTTGATGTAATCTAAGGAATGGATTGGTTAGCTATAAACCAAGTTGTCTTAGACTGTTATGCTAAGACAATAATGTTTCCTAACCCTGAAAAGCTTGTTGTAAGCTTTGCAAAAGCATGAAAGAAATAGAAGATTATATCCAAAGACAGATGTTTGACCAATCAAATGTGATTGTAATGTGTTGAAGATTTTATAGCCTATGTGGTTAATTTGGATAAGGTGTATCCGGATATGGTTGACATCCCAGCGGTTAGAGAATTCCCTGATATCTTTCTGGAAGAGTTACCAGGATTGCCACCATATAGAGAGATGGAATTCTGTATTGATTTGGTACCTGGTACTAAACCGATATCCAAACCACCGTATAGAAAGGCTCTAATGGAATTAGAGGAGCTAAAGAAACAGTTACAAGAGCTGTTGGACAATGGGTTTATTAGACCGAGTGTATCACCTTGGGGAGCATCGGTTCTGTTTGCGAGGAAGAAAGATGGGAGTCTCCGACTGTGTATAGATTTTCGGTTGTTGAATAAGACTACCATTAAGAACAAATATCCTCTTCCACTGATAGATGATCTATTGGATCAGTTGCGGGAAGTACAGATCTTTTCGAAGATTGATCTGAGGTCTGGGTATCATCAGCTGAGGATTCAGAGTGAAGATGTACCCAAGACAGCATTCAGGACCCGGTATGGCCATTATGAGTTTTTAGTTATGCCATTTGGGTTGACGAATGCTCCTACAGCGTTTATGGCTTTGATGAACGATGTGTTTAAGCCATACCTGGACAGATTTGTGATTGTCTTTATAGATGACATATTGGTGTACTCGAAATCCAAGGAAGAGCATGCGCAGCATTTGAGAACAGTATTGCAGACCCTTCGAGATCAGGAATTGTATGCTAAACTGGATAAGTGTGATTTCTGGCTGTGTGAAATATCGTTTTTGGGTCATGTAGTCTCGAGAGACGGTGTATCAGTGAATCCGTCTAAGATAAAGGCTGTGGTACAATTGGATAGACCCAAGACGATTACAAAAATTCACAGTTTCCTAGGTTTAGCAGGTTATTACCGATGATTTGTCGAGGGATTCTCTAAGCTGGCTGCTCCATTGACACGTCTTACTCGAAAAAATGTATTCGAGTGGGATGATAAGTGTGAGAAAAGTTTCTGCGAGCTAAAGCATAGACTGACCACCATACCTATTCTCACCATAACCACCAGTTCAGGAGGTTACTCAGTGTACACAAATGCCTCAAGACAAGGACTGGGCTGTGTGTTGATACAGGAAGAAAAGGTAGTAGCCTATGAATCCAGACAGCTTAAGGATCATGAGAGAAACTACCCGACCTATGATTTAGAGTTGGCAGCCATGGTACTTGCATGGAAAATATGACGTCACTATTTATACGATGAGAAATTTCAGGTGTATACAGATCATAAGAGCCTCAATTATCTATTTTCACAGAAAGAGTTAAATATGAGGCAGAGATGATGGATAGAGCTTCTAAAAGATTATGAGTGCGAGATATTGTACCATCCATAAAAGGCTAATGTTGTGGCTGATGCCTTGAGTAGAAAGAGCCTCGAAATGGTATCGCACATGATGGTCAGGGAATATGAGCTGCTCGAGCAGTTTGCTCACCTCAGGTTGGATATAGACCCTTGTTGGCTCTACCGAGAGGGGGGTGAATCGGTTTTCTAATGTTAATGGCAAATTTTAAATTAATCCTAATTTAATCAGCAAATGATAATGAGCAATATAATGAAATTAAACAAATTAAAGCAAGATAGGGAAGAGAGTAACAAACACAATCGTTTATAGAGGTTCGGTCAATCTCTTGCCTACGTCCTCTCTCCTTGACCTTCTTGTCAAGTGCTTTCTTTCTCACTTTCAACAGAAGTTACAATGTTCCTTTTTCAGGTTAAGGAATAACCTCTCTACCCTTTGCAATATAAAGATGTATTCACCCTTTTACAATTTTTATCTCACTGAGGAACAATCCTCTTCTCTCTTAAGGTAAGGATGAATACAAAATCAAGCTTTTAATGTGGGTAGGACAATTACAGCTTTTGCACTTAAGCTTATACACACACTCAATAAATGAGGAATGAAGACAAAAGGAATGAAAGAATTAAACTCTTAAGAATGTAAGAAAATGTGTAGCAATGGTGTCTCTCTTCTCATTGTCTTCAATGCTTGGTTAAATACTAAAGGATTGGTAATTGGAGCATTAAATGCTATTTTTCCCGTTGAGATTTTTGCAGAACTAGCCGTTGGGTACCTCCAGTAGGATGCCAGATCGATCTCTTAGTTATAAATCCTGCAAGATCAAAGTAAAATAACATAAGGAGATCGATCTCATATATGAGCAGATCGATCTTACAATTTGAACATGTTAGGGGAGATCGATCTGTCGAATAAGCAGATCGATCTTTCAATCTCTCTGTTTGAGGCAAGATTGATCTAGAGATCGATCTGTCATGTATTCTCGTAGTGGGGAGATCAATCTCTCATTAACCCAGATCAATCTCATGAGCTCTCTGTTTGAGTCTAGATCGATCTACTGTCTTTACTTTAGGGGAGATCGATCTCTTCCTAGATCAGATCGATCTCCTTAACTCCAGCATTAGGCAGATCGATCTCATAACCCTTAGAGATCGATCTCAATCTGCCTCAATACCTTTGTATAGGTTCACAGCTTAGCAGATCGATCTCATGTCTTTATGAGATCGATCTCTCATCCAAGAAATCCCAGGAGATCGATCTCTCATAACCCAGATCGATCTCTCATCTACAGAAACTCAAGTTCTGGTACTGATAACCTCTAAACATGTTTTTATATCATCTTTATACTATTGAATTTACTTGTTTTGTCATTTCAAAATATATTATCACAACAATCTCCCCCTTTTTGATATGACAAAACCTATTCAATCAACATGTTTAGTTAATTTGCACAAGCTCCCCCTTTTTATAAGCTCCCCTTTTCTTTTAGCTTTTGACCTCATAACTTTCTTAACTCCCCTTCATTTTAATCATTCCTTTAAACCTTTAGACATGTTTCTTAAAGCCATTTTCACATCTTTTAATTAACCCACATGTTCTCTTTTCTTCTCCCCCTTTTTGTCATATCAATGATGCTAAAGGTTAAGGAAATAGTCCAACTGTAAACACAGTGTGCATTTCAAAATAGTAAATCATTTGAGCAGATGGCAACAATAACTAATATTTCATTCAAGCAAATGCAGTTTCAAAAACAACAAGAAGTACACATGAAAACTAACTAATCTTATCCTAATATTCATATCCTACGGTGGAGGAACTCGATCCATAAGATCCTCAATGTGAGTGCGAGCGACCTGAAGCTCATCAAACATCGCCTCCTGAGTAGCATGAAGATTTGCAAAGTCTTCATCGACTTTGCGGTTCAGTTCCACGAACAGCCGCTACTGGGTTGCATGAAGGTTTGCAAAACTCTCATCGATCTTCCAGTTGAGCTCACTCATCATGGTCACTATGGACTCCATGCCAGCAGGTGAGGGAACCGGTGCAGTAGGCGGAGGAGTCGAGGACGATGGACCCGCAGTCGGTGTAGCAGGTGGATCCATAGGCTCATCGAAGGGATCTTCCTCCATAGCTGCTGCAGATTACTATTCTCGCTTCTTCTTCCAGTCACCCCGGAAGTCCCTGTAGTAGCCCATGTGGTGGAGTGTCCCGATGTTGAGGACGCTCTTTGGAGAAGGCACTTCACACATTTCGTAACTGCTGTCCACTCTAAGTCGTTGGAGAAAATACACCAATGGTTGTGGAAACACTATCGTTGTGGCTTGGTCGCAGACAATCTTTAACCAGTCTTGATAGATAAAGTGGACAAGGTTGGGTTTTTGACTGGTGGAGTGTATGTGGTGGATCCAAAAGCGATCTAACCTCCTAACGGTGGAATGACGGGTACCGAAAGGATGAAGGTTCCATGAGATGATGAGGTGGAGTAACCATGGGTGCATTGGGAGGTCACTCGCCTTATCCCCGAGAAGGTCAAACTCCAAGGGGACTTCCTCATCTTCATTTGTCAAGCCGTCATTACTTATGTGGAAAGCTTTGGCTAAGACATCAGGGTCTATGGCAATTGACTTACCCATGACATAGGTTGCAAACCCTAGAATTTTGCAGGTATCAACGGGGTCATTGGTGAGTTCGGCATTGGAAAAGAATGCCTTGATGATATTTGGGGGTACGAGAGTGTTTATTTTAAGAAACGAAATCAAACCAAATTCTTCAAATTTGGTTAGATAGGGAAAATCAATGTTATTTAAGAAAGAGAAATTGATTGTTCGCCAATGTTTAATTGGCATGGTGGAGAAATATTCTTCATATCGCTTCCTTTTTGCAGGTGTTTTAAAACACCTGTTAAAGGTAGTGACTGAAGGGGGTGGATTGGTTTGGGAAGAAGACCCTTGATCGACACTAGGTCGAGGAGGTTTTTGGCCTACTCTCTTAAGTCTAGGCATGATTCTAGACACTTGAAGACCTCTAGATAATCTTAAGGCTAGTTCACTAACAACCTAACCAATGGAACAGTAGCTAGATTTGACCTAGTGAGAAATTGAGCACAAAACTTAAGAAATTTTTGAGAAAAAATCAAGAATGTGGGTTACTATACCAGTAAATGAAGGAGAGATATGATGATGACCGTACCGAGATCGATCTGAGGAGGAATCGAGAGAGGAGGTGCGAGGGAAGTTAGGGATTTGAGATTTTGGGGATTTGAAATTTGGAAATTTTTCGTTAGTTTTTATAGTCCAGGGCACAGGAGATCGATCTGTCGAGACAACAGATCGATCTGTCATTGCCAGAAGCTTGAGGAGATCGATCTGTGGTACCACAAGATCGATCCCCACAATACAGAAGCTTAAGGAGATCGATCTGTCATATGCACAGATCGATCTGCTGTCTGACAGAGGCTTAGGGAGATTGATCTGCCAAATGCATAGATCGATCTTCAGAATACAGAGGCTTGAAGAGATCGATCTGTCGGATGCACAGATCGATCTGCTGTTTAACAGAGGCTTAAGGAGATCGATCTTATGGATAGAAGATCGATCTGCCTAGCTTAACCTTAATGCTTTAGGCTTGTTGGAAGTATGGAGATCGATCTATATTGATAGGAGATCGATCTCTCATACTTGTTGCCCAGAAAAATCTTTGAAAAACTCTTTTAAAACCAACTTAAAACCTAGATTTTGAAGCATATACATCTTAAGGGATATTCATGAGTCCTAATTCACCTCTAAGGATACAAAACCTATCTCTAGCAAGAGGTTTGGTGAATATATCAGCTATTTGATACAGAGTGTCAATATACTCTAGAATTATATCCCCCTTTTGAACATGGTCTCTAAGAAAATGGTGCCTAATTTCAATGTGCTTAGTTCTAGAGTGTTGAATAGGATTTTTAGATAGGTTGATAGCACTGGTATTGTCACATTTAATAGAGACTTGTTTCATGTCAACACCATAGTCTTTCATTTGTTGTTTAATCCACAACACTTGAGCGCTACAACTACCTGCTGCTATGTATTCAGCTTCAGTTGTGGACTGAGCCACACTGTTTTGTTTCTTAGAGAACCAGGAGATTAATCTATTCCCTAAGAATTGGCAAGTACCTGAAGTACTTTTCCTATCTATTTTGCATCCCCCAAAATCTGCATCTGAAAATGCATGAAGTGTAAAGGTGGAGTCCTTGGGGTACCAAAGTCCTAGAGAGGGAGTGTCCTTAAGGTATCTAAAGATCCTTTTAGTTGCTAATAAGTATGATTCCCTAGGAGAGGATTGAAATCTAGCACAAAGGCATACACTAAATAAAATATATAGTCTACTTGCAGTTAAATAGAGCAATGAGCCAATCATAGACCTATAGAGTTTAGTGTCTACACACTTACCACTTTAATCTTTATCAAGCTTGATGTTGGTGCCCATTGGAGTTGCTTGAGGTTTGCAATTGTCCATTCCAAATCGCTTGAGCAAATCCTTAGTATATTTTGCTTGATTGATGAAGGTTCCATCCTTTGTTTGCTTTACTTGAAGTCCCAAGAAGAAAGTGAGTTCTCCCATCATGCTCATTTCAAATTCACCTTGCATGATCTTAGCAAACTCTTGGCATAAAGATTCATTAGTTGATCCAAAGATAATATCATCTACATACACTTGTACAACTAGTAAATCCTTATTTTTATTTTTGATGAATAAAGTGGTATCCACTTTTCCTCTTGAAAATTCTTTTTCTATTAAAAATTTAGACAACCTTTCATGCCATGCTCTAGGAGCTTGTTTCAAACCATAGAGTGCCTTAGATAGTTTGAAAACATGTTCATGAAATTCATGATTTTCAAAGCCGGGAGGTTGCTCAACATAGACTTCTTCATTAATGAAACCATTTAAGAATGCACTCTTTACATCCATTTGATATAATTTGAAGTTTTTATAGCATGCAAAGGCAAGTAACATTCTTATTGCCTTTAGTCTAGCTACCGGTGCATAGGTTTCATCATAATCTATACCTTCTTCTTGTCTATAGCCTTGTGCAACTAACCTAGCCTTGTTTCTTATGATCACACTATTTTCATCCATCTTGTTCTTGAATATCCATTTAGTTCCAATTATAGAGTGATCACTAGGCCTAGGAACTAGTTTCCATAATTTGCTTCTCTCAAATTGATTTAATTCTTCTTGCATTGCTAGGAACCAATTATTGTCATTTAAGGCTTCATTGACATTTCTAGGTTCTATTTGAGATACAAAGGCTATATATTGACACATATTCCTTAGAGATGATCTAGTTCTAACTCCAAGAGTTTGATCTCCTACTATTTCACAATCCTTTACATATCCTAACTCTCTTGGTGCTCTAGACTCTCTCTCTAATATCTCTATTTCTTCTTCATCTTCTTTATTCAAGTCAAGTTTTTCTAATAGATCATCTTCTAAGTTTGGAATTTCCTCCAAGTTTTCATCAAATATTTCAACATCCTCATCATTGGTTGAATCTTTAGATACATCATTTGACTCATCAAATATTACATGAATTGATTCTTCAACCATCAATGTTCTTTTGTTATAGACTCTATAAGCCTTTGAATTCAAGGAATATCTCAGAAAAATTCCCTCATCACTCTTGGCATCAAATTTTTCTAAATTATCTTTACCATTATTTAAGACAAAATATTTGCAGCCAAAAGGATGGAAGTAGCTAATGTTAGGCTTCTTACCTTTGTAAATCTTATAAGGAGTTTTCTTTAGCATGGGTCTAGTCATAGCTCTATTAATTATATAGCAAGATGTGTTTATAGCTTCAGCCCAAAAATACTTTGGTAAATTATTCTCACACAACATGGTTCTAGCCATTTCTTCCAATGTTCTATTTCTTCTCTCAACTACACCATTTTGTTGTGGTGTCCTAGGGGCTGAAAAATTATGGCTAATTCCTTGATCATTATAATACTCATCAAATCCTATATTTTCAAATTCCTTGCCATGATCACTTCTAATACTAGTTATTGTGTATCCCTTTTCATTTTGAGTCACTTTTGTATAGGCTATGAATTTTTCTAAGGCTTCATTTTTTACTCTCAAAAAGAACACCCAAGTGAACCTAGTGTAATCATCAACTATTACAAATCCATAGTGTTTCCCACCAAGGCTTGTTGTTCTAGTTGGTCTAAATAAATCTAGGTGGAGTAATTGAAGAGGCCTAGAGGTGGATACACTATTCTTAGGCTTAAATGTTGTCCTTTTATGTTTTTCTTTAACACATGCTTCACATATTTTTTCATAATCAAAGGACATCTTAGGCAATCCTATAACTAGATCCTTTCTAGCTAACTTAGAAAGTACATGCATGCTAGCATGACCTAGTCTTCTATGCCATAACCAAGATTCATTTTCTTTGTCTACCATTAGGCATATGTTTTCATTCTTAAGTTCATTAAGATAGACAATGTATATATTACCTTGTCTATGCCCTAAGAAAAGAACTCTATTTGACTTAGGATCTATAACATGACATTTCATACAATCAAAAGTTACTTTGTAACCTTTGTCACAAAGTTGACTTATGCTTCGTAAGTTATGCTTTAGGCCCCTAATTAACAATACTTTTTTCTAAAGAAAAGTAGTCATTACCTATTGAGCCACTCCCTTCAACTTGGCCTTTGGAGTTGTCCCCAAATGTGACTTCTCCACCAACCTTTGATTTAAATGAATTGAAGTGGCTTCTATCACCCGTCATGTGCCTTAAGCATCTACTAAGTACCAAGCTTCCTTTATCTTAGCTTTGTGGCACTGCTCAATCACCTACAAAAAGATTCAAACTCAAGTCTTAGGTATCCAAATTCTCTTGGGTCCTTTGAGGTTCGTGAATGCAATTCTTGATCCCTTTGGGATCCATTTTCTAATGCATTAACATCCTTTGAGTTAATTACTTCTTTTGGAACCCATATCCTTTTTACTATTTTTCCTTTAAGAGTGGTCATCTTCATATTGCAATTATGTGATGCATGTCCCTTTCTATCACAATATGAGCAAATAATTGAAGGTTTATGCAAACTCTTTCTAGCAATGAAGCTCTTGAGATGAGTCTCTACTTTCTCCATTATATCCTAACCCATTTTTATCAAAGAATGCCCATTGGGTTTCTAGCATGTTATCTAGCTTTTGTTGCCCCATATAAAACCTATTAAAGGAATTATGTAAATTACTATTCTTCTCTTTTAGATCACAAATTTCAAGATTAGTAATTTCTAGTTTCTTTTCACATTCTAATTTGTCCTTTAGAATTAACTCATTTTCTTTCTTCAATTTAGATATTATTTTCTTATATTTCATACTCATGCATTCATATTCCAATGCAAGATCATCAAATGCATCTTGCAATTCATCAAAAGAATATTCATTGAGGTTTGAAGTTACCTTTTCATCCTCAATTGCCATGAAAGTCAAGTTGGCAATGTCCTCATTTGAGTCATCATCGGAGCAGTCACTATCGCTCCATGTTGCCACCATTGCCTTCTTTTTTGTGGAACCTATCATTGGACCTTTTAAGAAGAGGGCAGTTAAATTTTATGTGTCCTGGTTTTTTACATTCATAGCACACAATTGTATCTTTTCTTCCTACCTCTTCTTGATCTCTCTTATTGTTTCTCCTATTACTACCACTAGCTCTCATTCTCATGAACTTGTTAAATCTTTTAGCAAACATTGCCATCTCAAGATCCTCTTCACTACCACTTTCATTCTTAATCTCCTCTTGAGCAGTAGATTTTAGAGCAACTCCCACTTTCTTGGGTGGCTCTTCATTTCTTCTCAACTTCATCTCATAAGTGAGTAGTGATCCTATTAATTCATCTAAAGACAATGTGTGAGGCTCCTTAGATTCCTCAATTGCAGTCACTTTAGCTTCTCATGATTTAGGTATGCTATTTAATATTTTCTTGACCATTTCAATATTAGAGTATATTTTTCCTAAGGACTTTAATCCATTAATTACATCCGTGAATCTAGTGAACATATCACTAATTGATTCTCCTTCCTTCATCCTAAAAAGCTCATAGTCATGTGTGAGCATTCCTACCTTAGTCTCCTTTACTTGGGTTGTACCCTCATGAGTTATTACCAATTTGTCCCAAATTTGTTTGGCATTGTCACATCCGGAGACTCTATTGTATTCATTTGGCCCTAAAGCACAAAAGAGAGTGTGCATGGCCTTAGCATTTAGTTGGGCACATTTAACATCATTTGAGTCTCATTCTTCTTCTTCCTTAGGGATATCTCTTCCCTCTATTCTTTTTTGTGGGGATTTGAGGTCCTTTAGTTATAATCCTCCACACCTCATAATCATTTGCTTGAATGAATAACATCATCCTAGTCTTCCAATAGGCATAATGTTCCCCATTGAACATAGGAGGCCTAACCGTAGAATGCCCCTCTCCTACCAAACTAGTTGCTACATTGTTGTGAGCTATTTGATCGTTTCTAACTCTTAGGAAGTTGTTCCTATGTGATTAAAAAGTCCTAGCTCTGATACCAATTGTTGGCTCTACCGAGAGGGGGGTGAATCGGTTTTCTAATATTAATGGTAAATTTTAAATTAATCCTAATTTAATCAGCAAATGATAATGAGTAATATAATGAAATTAAACAAATTAAAGCAAGATAGGGAAGAGAGTAACAAACACAATCGTTTATAGAGGTTCGGCCAATCTCTTGCCTACGTCCTCTCTCCTTGACCTTCTTGTCAAGTGCTTTCTTTCTCACTTTCAACAGAAGTTACAATGTTCCTTTTTCAGGTTAAGGAATAACCTCTCTACCCTTTGCAATACAAAGATGTATTCACCCTTTTACAATTTTTATCTCACTGAGGAACAATCCTCTTCTCTCTTAAGGTAAGGATGAATACAAAATCAAGCTTTTAATGTGGGTAGGACAATTACAGCTTTTGCACTTAAGCTTATACACACACTCAATAAATGAGGAATGAAGACAAAATGAATGAAAGAATTAAACTCTTAAGAATGTAAGAAAATGTGCAGCAATGGTGTCTCTCTTATCATTGTCTTCAATGCTTGGTTAAATACTGAAGGATTGGTAGTTTGAGCATTAAATGTTGTTTTTCCCGTTGAGATTTTTGCAGAACTAGCCGTTGGGTACCTCTAGTAGGATGCCAGATCGATCTGCCATCTTGGCCAGATCGATCTCTTAGTTATAAATCCTGCAAGATCAAAGCAAAATAACATAAGGAGATCGATCTCATATATGAGCAGATCGATCTTACAATTTGAACATGTTAGGGGAGATCGATCTGTCGAATAGGCAGATCGATCTTTCAATCTCTCTGTTTGAGGCAAGATCGATCTAGAGATCGATCTGTCATGTATTCTCGTAGTGGGGAGATCGATCTCTCATTAACCCAGATCGATCTCATGAGCTCTCTGTTTGAGTATGGATCAATCTCACAGATCGATCTACTGTCTTTACTTTAGGGGAGATCGATCTCTTCCTAGATCAGATCGATCTCCTTAACTCCAGCATTAGGCAGATCGATCTCATAACCCTTAGAGATCGATCTCAATCTGCCTCAATACCTTTATATAGGTTCACAGCTTAGCAGATCGATCTCATGTCTTTATGAGATCGATCTCTCATCCAAGAAATCCCAGGAGATCGATCTCTCATAACCCAGATCGATCTCTCATCTACAGAAACTCAAGTTCTGGTACTGATAACCTCTAAACATGTTTTTATATCATCTTTATACTATTGAATTTACTTGTTTTGTCATTTCAAAATATATTATCACAACAACCCTCTTGATGTTGACAGAGACTATGTGATAGCTAGCCTGCGAGTGAAACCGGATTTGATTGACCGGATACGATAGGCTCAGCTAGTCGATCCGCTGTGTGATGATCGTGCGAGTTAGATTCAGAGGGGTGATGTGGCCGATTTCTTTGTGAGTGATGATGGCCTACAAGGTTTAGAGGCAGGATTTGCGTTCCCGATGACCCAGAGTTAAAGAGATTGATATCAACTGAAGCTCATTCATCGAGTTATACATTGCATCAGTGAGGTAATAAGATGAACTAGAACCTCCGAAAAGTGTATTGGTGGTCAGACATGAAAAGAGATATCGCAGAGTTTGTGGCAAGATGTCTAATATGTCAGCAAGTAAAGGTAGAGCATCAGAAGTTTGTAGGGTTATTGCAGCCTCTACCAGTACCAACATGAAAATTGAAGCATGTCACCATGGATTTCATCATGGGATTGTCAAGAATAAAGAGGAATCATGATGCTATCTGGGTGGTGGTTGACAGATTGACAAAATTCGCCCACTTTCTAGCCATTAAGTCCACAGATACTCTGAGTACTTTGGCAGAGTTGTATGTACGAGAGATAATGAGGCTACATGGTGTTCTACTGAGCATCGTATTGGATAGGGATTCCCGCTTCACTTCTCATTTTTGGAAACCATTCCAGGAAGCTATGGAAACCAGATTGAGTTTCAGTACTGCTTCCATCCTCAGACCGATGGCCAGTCTGAGAGAATCATCCAAATGTTAGAGGATATGTTGAGAGCAAGTGTAATGGATTTTAAAGGCTCCTGGGATGATCACCTGTCGTGAGCCGAATTTATGTACAACAATAGCTATCACTCGAGTATCGAGATGGCACCATATGAAACCTTGTATGGTAGAAGGTGTCGTTCCCCTATTGGTTGGGAAGAAGTGGGTAAGAGAAAAATGTTTGCTCCCGATTTGGTACAACAAACCTCTGAGGTTGTTCAGCTAATATGTGAGAAATTGCAAACAGCTCAGAGTAGGCAAAAAAGCTACGCTGACATAAGACGAAGGCCACTAGAGTTCACTATAGGTGACTCGGTATTTTTGAAAATCTCTCTTTCAAAAGGGATTAGGAGGATCAGTAAAAAGGATAAGTTGAGCCCTCGGTATATCGGACCATTTGAAATACTGGGGCGAGTGGGAGATAAGGTTTATAGAATTGTGTTGCCACCAGAGTTGGCTAGCATTCATAATGTCTTCCATGTATCGATGCTTCGAAAGTACCATTCAGCTCCAAGTCATGTGATTCGGTATGAGCCATTAGAGCTCAAAGATAATTTGACATATATAGAGAGACCGATCCGGATACTGGATAGGAAAAAAAAGTGCTACGGAATAAAATGATTTCGCTTGTTAAGGTTCTCTGGCAACACCACACTTCAGAGGAGGTTACGTGGGAGTTAGAAAGCCTGATGTGGGAGAAGTACCCCCGACTCTTCGAGGATTAACTTGGTTTTAATTTGGAGGACCAAATTTCTTAAGGGGGAGGAAATGTAAGACCCAAATTTTGTGTTATTTCTTTACGAATATATCATTTGAATAAGTATTTATGATATATCTATCAATAAGGAAGAAATAATACAATTTTGACTTCATCTGATGAAATTGAACGTCGGTACGTTGTAAAATACTGAAATAAGAGCTAGGGTAAATTCGGAGTAAACCGAATAAAATTTGGTCAAACGGACTGAAAATATGGACTCAGAACGCGAAAATATAAGGAGTCGAAGAAGGAAAGTTAGTCCGAAAATGATAATCCGAAAATTTTCCCACAATGGAAATTTATCTCCGAAATAAAGAGATAAAAAAATTATATTTTTTGAGAAATAATAAAAAATAGAATGTGATGTACATATATATCTATTTTTCGAAGCAAAATTAAATAAAATATATTTACACGAGTATGAATATTAATGTATAAAGTACATTATGGTAATATAATATTATTATAATAATATAAAATATTTATTATTATTATTATATTATATTAAAATATATTATTTAATTGGGTATTATATTATATTATTTGATAATATAATATAATATAATATATTTATATAAAAGAAAAAAAAGAAATCTGGAAAAAAAGGGAAAATCGAAAAAAAGAAGAAGCAAAACGCGAGGGAGAGAGAGAGCCAAAACCGACCCTCACCGTTTTTCATTCCTCCGGTGAGCGATGGCCGGCGAAGGTGAGCGGGACGAGATCGACGACGGACGACGACCTCCAGGCGACCTCCAGGCAGCCGGCACGCGCTGTGGAACGGCTGAAAAAGGGAGATTGGTGGAGAGGAGGCCGCGGGAGAGAAAGGGAGATTCGCCGGCACCGACGGCGATTTGGGCCGAGCCAAGCCAGGCGAAGCTTCCCCAGGCTGAGGCACACCCAATGGTGGCCGACCCACCCCAGGAACGAGCCGGCAGAGTCGGCAACGGCCAATTTCTCACTGAACCGGATCGGACCGGTTCAGTGTGAAAGAGGCTGAACCGGTTCAGTAGGAGAGAGAAAGAGGAGAGAGAAAAAAATTTGAAAAAAAATTCAGTGTTACCCCAGCACAGTAGTAAACTGGTAAGTGATCGAAAATTGTCAAATTATTTTTCGGATAATTAATTTGAATTTATTTTAGACCGAAATTAACCGGTTTAAATATATATTGCTGTGTAGCGGAAAAAGGGTAGGCGACGTGTACAAGTTCGAGCGGATCTCAACTTACGTGCCACCAAGGAAAGATTCGACTTTCGAGAATACATTCGGAGTCAATTAGACTGAATAATTCGAGGGGATCGAGGAAATTGAATTCGCAATCGACACATTTCGAGGTAAGGGACTTATGTAAGCTATAGAGATAGTTATACGTATGTTTTCTTATCTGCTGTATGCAATGTATGCGATAAATATATAGATATCGATATATCTAATTAGAAAACTGTCTTGTAAAGAAATAAATACATTTGAATTTTATTATAATTTTTTATTTTATTCAATTACATTTTTAACATTTAATTTACATTCAAATAAATTATATATTTATTTGAAAATGTATTTGAATACTAACTAAACTAAAAGATAAAATTTTATTTAAATATAATAAAAATAATATTTTTAATATTTTAACTGTCTTGTAAAACAAATGGGACCGGACATGCTAGCTCACGAACAGCCAACTAAACGAAACCATGTCGCGAACAGCCAACTAACTAAACTAAACTAATATTGTACTTTAATCATATTAAGCTAGAGAAATATGGATTCAAGTAGACTGAGTTGAGGTTTCTGTGCTGTGAATGTAGAGAATGTAAGTCTACGTTTCCTTTATCAACCAATTAAAAAGGCAAACCAGATGGAAGTCATATGCTTGAATCATGAATTTTTGCCACTCTTATGTAATAATAGCTAGCTTGGTCTGTAGTATCCTAGGAAAACAATTTTGGCATGGCTGTGTAATCCCCTGAATTTTTTCGGAATTTGACCTATTTAAATTTAATTCACAGTTTATCTGTGAATAATTAAATTAATTATGTCGAAAGGAAAGATTAGGTCGAACCGAAAATTTAAGTTAAAAATTTGATTTATGAAAATAAATTAATAATAATAATAATAATAGTAATGATTGGATAAACAATATTTGTATATAAATATACATTTATTAAATAAATGAATGTATAAATGTATATATATTTGTAGATATATTTTGATACATTTATTTTAATGTATAAAGGTATATATAAATGAATATATTTTGATTATATAAATATACATTTATTTTGAATTATATAAATGAATTATTTTGATTAAATAAATGTATATATATATATATAAATTTATTTTGATATAAATGTAAATATAAATTATATATTTTGATTTTATATTTTGACTTCATAAATGTACATTTAATTTGATATGTATATGTAAATTTATTTTGATTATATAAAATATATATGTATATATAAAGGCATGTAATTGGATATTATTTTAATTACATGAATATACATTTACCTTGATTATATAAATGCAAATGTATATATATATATATGAATATATTTATTTTGATTTTATAAAATGTATATATATAAATATAAATATTTTGAATTATACTTTAATTTTGTAATATATATTTGTATTGATTATATAAATATATATTAATATAAAAATAAAAATTTAAACTTAAATAAATAAACACAAACAAAACGGTGCATTTTGGGAGGGGATAGCCTCCCTGCACCAAGCCCCTCGTGCACCCCTGCCTCTCCCGACCACGCCTGCGCCCAGTACCCCCTGCGCCTGCGTCTACTCCCCTGCAAACCAGCTTGCACCCCAACGCGCGCCCCTGCACTAGTCTGTCTGCACCCGGTCGCGCCCAGTCTGCACCCCTACTCCACGCCAAGCCTGCCTGCATAGTACCACCACTACCAACAACAATAGCCCAGGCCAGACGCCTGCATGCCCACACAAGCACCCAGTCCTGCGCACCAGTTGCCCTTGTCTCCACAAAACGCCATGCCCTGCGTGCACTAGGCCAGCACACCAGCTCCACCCCTGCGCACCAGTCCTTTCACGCCCTGCCAACCCGAGATATAAAGGCCGAGAGGAACAGTGAAGGGGGGAAACAGAGGAGAGCAGGGGAAGGGAGAGAGGCTAGAAGGAGGAGTTCAGTGGATGGAAAAGATGGGTGATGGTGGTGAAGGTCATGGCCAAAGCTAGCTCAGAGGTGACGATAGAGGGTGACCGAAAGATGATGGAAGAAGAGGTGAGCCGTTCGGGAAGGAGAAACTGAGAAGGGGAGAGGAGAAGATGGAGGAAGAAGAGAATAAGAGAAGAAGAGGGATGGCGATGTTGATGATGGTCGAGACCCAAGGCCGGCGATGGTGGTGCCGGAAGATGGAGACGATGAAGGTGTAGAGGAAGGAGGAGAAGAGGAAGCTCGGGGGGGAAGAAAAGAAAAAGAAAGAAGAAGAAGAATTTGGCGCGAAGCGCCAAATTTGAAAAAAAAAGAGAGGAACATTTAAATATATATATATATATATATATATATATATATATATATAAATATAATTGGAGGTAGTGAAAAAGACACAAGGAGAAAATTTGAAAAAGCTGGTAAAAGAGCTCCGAGGAGAAAAATTAATCAAGTGGACCGGGTCCACCAACTCCAGACGTAAGGCATCTAGGACTACGTGCAGACACCGAGATAAGAAAAATTACAGTGTGCTATAGAGATGAATGTACATATTTTTTGATGATTTTTGTAGATACGAATTGTAGGAAATATATTTATTTATACTTTAGAAAACTACCTGTGAGCTGTCGAAATTATATTGTGTATATTTACTGTGTATTTGAAGACTGTGAACCTTAGGACAAAATTTTGATACGCTGAACGTAGAAAATCCCTAGGCAAATTTTACTGTCTGAAATTTAGAAATAAGTTTTAAGAAACCTCAAAATTGCCATGATTTTTCTGAAATAGCCTTATTTAGTGTATTTAAATAAATATTAGAGTATTTTTAAAATTATCGCGAAAAAAACTAAAATTTCGAATTTGCACCCGAGACTATGTTTTATAGATTTTTGGTTGAAAAAGGCAAAACCAACCCCTTTTAATATGTTTTACACGTTAAAACGAAATTTAAGTATTTTTAAAAAAATAAAACCCGTGACAGTCAAACGTCTATTGTTGTGTGATCTTGCACGGAGCTGTCTGCATGAGATTTTGAGATGTCTTAAGGACAAAACCGTGCCAGTCGGGCGTGTATTACTGTGTGATCTTGCATGGACTCGCTCGCACATGATTTTAAGTGTTTTGATAAAACCATGTTAGCCGGACGTGTATTGCTGTGTGATCTTGCACGAACTCGCTCGCACGTGATTTTAAGTGATTTGATAAAACTGAGCCAGTCAGATGTGTATTGTTGTGCGATCTTACACGGACCCGCTCGCACGTGATTTTAAGTGATTTGATAAAACCGTGTCTAACAGACGTGTATTGCTGTGTGATCTTGTACATATCTGCTCGCATGTGATTAGAGGCAAATAGGGCTATGATGAATTACATGGAAATGTGAATGATGAAATTATACAAAAATGTTAATGATGCCGAGGTCCATGGAGTACGATGTACCATGTTGTGTGCACGTGAGTACGTTGTACCATGTTATTGATAAATAGTGATATGAGTAAGCCGATTGGGTAGCTGACCACTCCCACGACACTTGACATCCCGGCACACCTGATTAGTGATTGTCCGGAGTCATTGATATTGGCCAATTGTCCTATTGATTGATTATTGATGATGAATATTCTGTCATGCCTCACTTATTTGATTTATCTGAACTGAGTTTTAATGAAAGTGAATTTCTGATATGAAATGAGTTTTATTTTACTGCATTTGATTTAATTGATATTTTGCAGTAATATTTTTTGTGATACCGATACTGTGAGAAAATGGTAATTTTCACTATACTACACTGAACTATATGGTATTACTTCAAGCCCGTATTTTGTAGATAGTATATTTATCTACCTACCGCTTGATTTTTCTTATTGAGCATGTTGAGCTCACCTCTTACTTTACTCCACAAAGCCTTGTCAATAGCTGGGAGTGTTTGTAAATCGAATAAATTTGCACAGTCATGTGTCAGCGAAGGACTCTTCAACATTACAGGTATAGTCGGCATAGGCATTTATATTGTATCTATATTTCGCAAGTACAGTAATGTATAGAGAAATGTGTTCAGGGAATTGTGAACATAAAAGAACAATTATGATGATCAATTTTTTTTAAATTTGTCACCAAAAAATAAAATCTAGTACTCGTATTTACTATTTCTGATCTGATATCGACTCGTAACCCAATCAATAAAAGTGCAAGTAAAAGGGTCATTAACTGCCTATACAAAGTGTATTATCAGTTTTTAAGTTATTCTAAGGCAGCTAACTGCCTTAGAAAGGGAATAAACTGCTCCACCGGAATGTTGTATACTATTTCAAAAATACACTAGGATATTTAACTACCTTTTTCGGGTATTCAACTGCCTAAGTGTAAAATGCATACAATGGCTCGTTTTTATTTGAAAAGTTATAAACTCTTCTTAAAGTTATTCTTTCATTTTTAAATGATTAAAAAATATAACCATTAGTTTCCAAAAGTTGTGATATTGTTAAATAATTATATTTTTCGAATCAAACAACACAATTAAATAATTATGTCACTTGATTCAAAGATTACATCACTTAGAATTCTATAACTAGAGATGTCAAGTTCATACTTGGTACACACACATGGAAATTTTTGGAATTTCTTTCTCTCCTATCATTCTCAAAATATTGATAAGTCTCTTAGGCATTATTTGCTGCAGAAAATAGTGACTAAGATAAGATACATTTGTACTTGTCAAGGGTATTTAGTGGTTTAATTTCATTAGTGCAAAGTGATTTTAAACGAGGCCTTCTTTGTATCCAGGAGAAATTCAATAAACCTCTTTTACATACCGTAATTGACAGAGGCGAAATAATCCTAAAGAAAGTAGCATTACAGCAATACGTCTAAAAGCCATTTTTACACTTGTTCGTGCTTACCAATGAGTTCTAGTCTAAGGTGTTCAAGCAAAGGTAAGCCATCTTCATATCCACCAAGGAAGTTCAACACCACCAAGCAAGCAAGTTTCATGAACAACAATCTTAGGATTATTTTTCACTGTAATGAAGATGGACTCCTTAAGAGAAATGACTACCAACTTTTAGAAATTGGATAGATTCGATGGAAGAATTTCTTAAGATGGCAACAAAAGATGCGAATTCTCCTCACCACACTCAACATTGCATATGTTCTCACAACTCCAAAACTATAAGAAAAGGAGAATGAAACTAGTGAAGAAGTTCATCGAAGACGAAAATGAGACAACGATGATTACACATGTAGGGGATGCATTCTAAATGGTATGTTTGATTCCTTTTTTGATACATAAATCAATATTGCTACAACAAAAGAACTATGGGATAAGTTAGATGCAAGATACATGGTCGAAGATGCAACTAGCAAAAAGTTCCTAGTAACAAGTTGGAATTGTTACAAAATGAATGATTCTAGATCAGTCATGGAAAAATTTGCTGAAATTGAGATAATCCTAAATAAGTTCAAGCAATATAACATGTCTGTGGATGATTCAATTATTGTATATTCTATCATTTATAAACTCCATCAACATGGAAATATATCGAGAGAACCTTGAAACATAAAAAGGAAGACATTTCTCTTGAATGCCTTGCATGCTCTCTAAGGATAGAGGAAAAATATCGCAAGGAGAATGAGAAAGAAAAAGAGAAGAATACAAACATCTCTTGCTCCCAACAAGAAAACCACAAAGAAGAAGGAACTTTCCACCAAAGGTCAGAAATTTAAGAAGAAAGCTGCATGTTTCCATTGTGAAAAACAATGGCACTTTAAGAAGGATCGCTACATCTTCAAAAAAATGAAAGGTGCATCTGTGACAACCAAGGACATCTTTGTTGTTATAATTTTTGAGATCAATGTCATTGAAAACAAGGAATCATGGTGGATTGACTCCGATGCTACAAAGCATGTGTGCACAAACAAAGCCTTATTCAAGATGTTCTAGAAGGATATGGAAGGCAATGTGTTCTACATGGGAAATTCTTCAACAACTGAAATCAAAGGAAAATGGACCATAGATTTGAATTTTACTTCCGAAAAAATATTAACTTTAAATAATTTTATTATGTTCTAGAAGTTAGGAAAAATCTTGCGTCTGTAAGTTTGCTTAACAAATTTGGTTTCAAGTTAGAGTTTGAATGAGATAAGTTTATCTTGTCCAAGGGAGGAATCTTTGTTGGGAAGGGTTATGCTAATGAAGGCATATTTAAACTTAATGTATCTTCTATCAATAATGAGATGAACGATTCTATTTATATTGTTGATTCTTTTGATTTATGGCATAGTCGATTAGGACATGTGTATTATGATAGAATGATTAATATGTCTAAATCTAATTTAATTCCTTATGTTAATAAAAGTAATAAAATGTAAAACTTGTATGATTACTAAGATAATAAGGAAATCATTTCCTAAGATAGAAAGAAGTTCTAAATTGCTTGAATTGACACAGAGTGATGTAGGTGATTTGCATGGAACTCTATCTATCGGAGGAAAGCAATACTATGTCACATTTATTGATGATTTTTCTAGGTTTTGCTATGTGTATTTAATGCATTTTAAGAATGAAGCATTAGATAAGTTTAAAACATATAGGAATGAAGTGGAATTACACTTTGATATTGGGATTAAAATCTTAAGAACATATAGGGGAGGTGAATACTTTGATCCTACATATTTTGAATCTATTGAAATTATTCATGAAATAACTCCACCATATAATCCTCAATCTAATAGTGTGGCTGAAAGGAAAAATAGATCATTAATCGAAATTGTTAATGCGATGATGTCCTATTTCGGTTTAGGACAAGGTTTTTGGGGTGATGCAATGTTGATTACATGTCATATTCAAAATAGAGTTCCTAACAAAAGAAACAAAGTTATCCTATATGAATTATGGGGAAAAAAAAACTCAAATTAAGTTATCTTAGAGTATGGGGCTATAGAGCAATAGTAAGAGATCCCGAACTAAAAAGAAATAAATTAAGTGAAAAGGAAATTGAATGCATATTCATTGGTTATACACAAAACAGTTAAGGCATATAGACTTTTGGTCATTGAACCAAATGATTAATACTTATTAACACGTTTATTGAATCAAGAGATTTCTTATTCAATTAAATATAGAATAAAACCCCAATAAATTAATACCCTCTAAATTAATAAAAAATCATAGTCCCGATTCGAACTAATGGAAAAACTCAATAAACGTCTCTATTGTAATAATTAATAATTTTATTTTAAAACTTAGTGAAAAATTTTAATTTCAATTATCGCATAAATTAATAATTTCATAATATTCAAGAACTTAAAAAATATTTTAACATGTTAGTCTATAAAAAATCACTACCTTGAAGCTTCATCTAACAATGAACGATACATTATTGGCTAGAACTAGTTATCTTGTCTAATACAATCTCTTCTGGTTAGCAGAAAAACCTTTATATTTCTTGATTACGGCGTGGGCTTCACTAGAGTAGCCATGAAAGGATGACAAATTGATATTTTCCAGGTGAAGTTTGACCTTTTTGAAGTAATTGAGCTACTGCTTACTTTAGTGGCTGTGGAAACCTCGGCATTTTTGACTCCCACTGTCAGTACCATTAAATTTTTATTGAAACATTATTATATGTAATATATATAAAATTACGTGCAATAATCTTTAAACATGATAGGAATGTTATATATATAAAATTATTTACACAACACCATCATTATCAAGGCGTTATCATTGTTTCGATCTCTTAGCTTTACACTATGATGGCTTAAGTCAGGGTTGAAAAATTACTTAATCAAAATTCTTAGGATCCAATAGATTATTAATTTTTCTCTCGTAATATAATTAATTACTAAATAATAATTTACTTTTGAATAAACTTTTTAAGTTTTGGATATTAATAAAAACTTAATTTTCTAACTCATTATTTTTAGATCAAAATCTTTAGAATCTAATAGAGTTGGCAAATAACATAAGTTATTTAATTTAGACTAATTCATTAATGTTCTAAATAACTGTAAGATCGCAATTTTCTTGTACCGAATGTTTCGTTTGCTTATGTTATGTCGAAATTTAATTTGCAGATAGGAGAATCGAATTTAATTAAGAGATAGAATATATTAAGTTAGGATAGTTATTTTGGGTTCACGCCACTTAGTGTAAATAACTTTGGTGTATTTTAGTTTAGGAAATGTAGAAATAAATTAGATTCATGTAAGTAATTAAGCCTAATATACTGAAATTCAATATGTGTATATATATATATATATATATATATATATATATATATATATATATATATACAATTAAAATACATTACTTAATACATTAAGCTAAACTACACATAAAAAAATTAAATTAAATTAATTAAGTTCATGTAGGCTATACTTAATGTATTAGAATTAAATAGAAGGATAATTAAGCTAACTATGTAACAAAATTATAAAATATAATAGATAAGTTTTCGAAATAATAATAATAATAATAATAATAATAATAATAAAATATATATTTATAAAACCAGAATTTGACAAAATATAATTAGAATAAGAACTTAGTGAAACACCTCTTATTACTTTTATGCACCTAACACCCCTTTCACGTCTTCAAGGCAGCCAAGGAAGACCCAAATTTCATGTTGAAGCCGTGAGGTTTAGGGCTGACTAAGAGTGGATTTTGGTGATTTTTCAAGTGAGAATTAACACTTCTAAACCTTTGGTTCTCACGATTTGCTGTTCAGCCAAAGGGGAAGGCATTTGCATGTCTAACCCGTGAGCTATTAGGGAGAAAAGAGACTGAGGTCAGCCGAATTATAAAGAGGGAAATCACCATACTGTTCTGGTGAGTTAGCCTAAGAGTAGTGAGAATTTCCTGAAAATTTCAAGAGGCAATTTTGGGTTTTCACAAGCATTGGTTCGGCTATTCAAAGATTAAGGTAAAGCAAATTATTTTCTAGTGAAATTCCTATCTAATTAGTGTTATCGAAGTATGCTAAGTTAGAAATTTGATTCAATTACAGCTTTGAAGAATTTAGGTGAAATTTAGGGTTGTAAAATTTGGGGATTTTGAAAATTAGGGGTAGAATTTGATTTTCTTAGAGAAATTATAAAAGTTTTAGTGATGAATTTACTGTTTGATGTGATAAATTTAATCAATCGATGAAATTTCAATGTGAGCATGGAGGATGGGCATTCGACCACTAGAGATAACTTAGGATAATTTGTTTAATTGTAATTTAAAGATTAGACCAGTAATTTATAATGTGAATAACGTTGTTCTATGGTTGCATGATTAAACTTAAGCTACAGCAAGAAAAAGAATAAAATTGATTTTTACATGCATGTAAATTTATATGCAAACTAAAATTCTGGAAACACATAATGTGATAATTTGATTTAAATTGCAAAAATTAAATACATTATAGGTAAAGAATATTGTATAAAAATATGTATTGCGTAAATGTAGTGTGAAATTAAAATTATACTTAAGGCACTTGGCCAATTTATATAGATTGAGAATAATTAACAAATAGGAATTGTGAAAATTATGGTCATGAGAGTATAATTGAAAATAAATAAGCATGAGGCTTAAAACCGATAACTGTGTTAATGGTAGTTAGCCTAGAATTGTTTTCCAACTGTATGTGTGCTGAAAAATTAAATTCGTTAATGTGCGAATGATAAATAACGTAAGTCTTAATGGCATTTTGCAGCAAGCACGTCAGAAGGCGCCAAGGAAGCTTGGACGCATATATGCGCGTCTAAGGCGGTAGGCGAAAAAGGTTAAATCTGGCACATAGCTTGTGCTGTAAGGGGTTTTATATAGCTGTCGATAGTAAAATACTTAGGATAGACTAGATTCATATTTTTAAATTAGGATTACAGGTTAGCCGATTTAATAAAGTAGCCTAGATTAAAATTCTCTTACCCATTGTTTTTATTAAAATGTCTTGATTTAAATTCAGTCATAGTATAGAGTTACTGATTTATAAGCTAATATTTCTACATGATAGCAGCATGTGTGTGTGATGCATTACAATATTTTCGTAACTCCATGATGATTTATGATTTTAAAGACATTGCATAGGCATTATTTGTAACTGTATTTTTGAAGTAAGCATGAGTTTGCACGATTTATATACATGCTGATTTTTATACAATTGATATATGTTTTATTTTCGATGGGTGGTTTTCCCCAATTTTTTATATAATGATTTGAGATGAATTGTTGGATTTTTATCGTTTACCCATCGAGGGATTTTTGAGTCTGTTGGCAACCCGGTTTATGCCTGTATGGCAGTCATGTCCGTAAGAGTCATCTCTAGCACCCGGTAGGAGGTTCTGTGTGATTGCCCTATGGTGCCAAGTGCTTCACGGGGATGTCTTCGTGACATCGAGTATTTTATTGCTACCTAATACTGTGAGACCCTGAGCCCGTCTACAGTACCCTAGTCCGGAACCTGCTCAGTTAGGATAGGGCGGTAGTCACTATGACCATAGGTGTATTGATATTTGCATTAATATTGGTGAGGTTATTGAATATTGGATCCATGACTAGTTTGGGTTGTGCCACATTCTCGTGTTATTATATCGGTTGATTTAATTAAGCCCATGCATGTATTTGAATAAATTGCCCTTGACTATGGTCTCGGTTTTGTGGACTTATAATTGATCTTTGTAAATCTGTTTTGACTAAAGTATGCTGAATTTCCATTATGAAAACTTGTCTAAACCGAAGCTTGTACAACATTTGTTTTATCGAATTATGCATGATGTTTTATGTGATTTCTCGGTTTACCATTGCATGGCGTGTTGCATGATGTTTTGCTAGCTTCGGTTATGTAAGCTTCTGACTGAGCGTGTGGTTGCTCACCCCTCTCTTTCCAACATTTTTCAGATTAGTATTTCGGGGCGAGCGTCACGCTCTAGCTGTCTCCTTCAGCCTAGTGAGCTAATTTTGGTATTTTCAAGATATTATATGACAGACGGTATATATGTGTATATATATATATATATATATATATATATATATATATATATATATATGCATTTTATTTCAGATATGTACGCACGGTTATATTTGTGAGATGTACTAGTTGGAAGATGTTTAAGCATGACTATTAAATTACTTTAGGTTTCTTCTTTTCGGTTTAAAATGGATGAACGACATGTTAAATGGTAATGACTCTGATGCCGGGTTTGTGGATTATGTGATGTGTGATTTGAAATCCGGATTTAATAAACTTGATGTTGAGAAACTTGCGACAAATATGTCGTAATTGAGTGGAAAAGATAAATTATAAAGTGTAGCCATATGGTATAATTAGAAAAATAAACAGAACTCATTGATTATATAAGTTAGGATTAGAAATTAATCATGCACAAAAATAATATAAAGGGTAGAATGGAACCTACATCGGGTACAAACGACAAGTAAAACGATCCGTGTGTAATATTGATATTATATAAAAATACGATTCCGCTGAATATTGCGTGACTAGTTCAAGATTAGATCACGGGGTGTGACAATAACACGACATTATTATTATTTAAATTTAATTATGGCACAATCCGTTAAAGTCATGCATGAAATCACTTTTATAACACAAAATTGCCTCAGACCTATAAGCTTCAGTCAATGCCCCAATCACTTTTATAACCATAAGTTGCTTCGGGCTTCTTATTTCTCTTTCAAAGGGTTAGACTCTAATCTCATTAATGTCTTATCAAAGCTCTTTTACACTTCTGAGAACACATATTCACAACAAAATTATAATTTTGTTTTTTTTATCTTAACAAGAAAATCATTTTGCTATAGATACCATAAATTCTATCATGATAAAAGTGAGAACACAAATTCAATCTTTTGAAAACATATTTATTGATAAAGTTTTAATTTTTCATAGGATCCGAAAGAAATTAATCTCAAAAAAAAAAATATACGAAGATACCTTTTGGTACACAAAAATATATATTTGTAACTGTTTCTTCTTTGTTTCAGGGCCTATTATTTTTTTTATAAAAAAATATTTTATTTCATAAGCAAAGAAAGGGTCAAAATTATGGAAACTTGGCTTTGACAACTAAAATTTAATAATCAAATAATTAATTACCAGAACAATGTCTAACCCAATGATGCTGTTCATGCTTTACGCAGCTGTTATGATTGCATTTTTGTAAAGAAATTTCATTAGTGTTGGCTGAGGGGGCCAAAAAAAAAAAAAAAATAGAACCAATATAAGTATAGAAAATAGCATGGTATTATCGGTCATTATAGATTAGAAACTATACAACTTAATTCCAACATATTGTTTTGTCAAATTTGTTGTTACTTTTATTGTGAAAATTTATTTTTTGTGTTTTCTAAATCTAATTTATATTTTTATTTTGAATATATAAATTTTATACATCAAGCTATTGATGGATCCCGTAGCAAAGCGCTAATTTTATTTTAATTATTATTAAAAAAATAATTTTAACAAAATAATAAAATAAAAATTTAAAAATAAGGGTCAAAAAATATATTTTTTTTCATGTTTGATTCTGCCGCACTCTTCCATTAAAATATGTTTTTTTAATGTTTGGTCTCACTGAACTTCGGTGCTGTGTATCCAGACATACTCTAAAAGGGTTTGGGTCATGGTTCTGCCTGACCCTTTTGAGAAATGAAGATCCTGACCCAAAGAAAAACTAGTGGGAATAACACTCACTGCACTTCGTTTTTTTTTTTTTTTGTTTTTTTTTTTTAATAATTGAACCGCTTTTTTTTTTTTTTTTAATTAATGGACCATTTTGTTTTCAGCCGAAGGAGAGGATGAAGTTGTTTCATTCAAGAATTAGCAGACTCCAACTGATTAGGTAAACTTTTTAGGAGTAATGTCGAATGCAATAACAACAATCAAAATTTAACTTAATAATTTTTTTAAAATAAATAAATTTAAAGTGTGATTTAATTTTTTTTTTTAAAAATTAAATTTGAGAATCAATATTCTCATTTTTATTTTTAGAAATTGACATTGCTGTATTAAGCAATGATTTCTGAGGATTTAAGAGACCATTTGACACGAAAAGGGAAAGACACGTTGATTCATCATCAAACCGTTGGAAAAACACGTGTTGAATAATCATGTGCTGGCATAATCCTTTTGAATCTTTTGTTTACAAAAGCCTTTTGATTTATTGATTCATAAGAATATCATTTTTTTCCCAATAGTCTTGAAGTAGTGCCTTGAGGTAAAAAAAAAAAAAAACATAAGGATTAATGTAAAGATTTTTGGGCATTCCTAAGGATTTCGTACAACATAATTGTCAGGGCCCAAAATTAATGTATTGGTTAAAAACTTGTAATTATGTTTAGTCATTGGTTTTGTTGTTGTACATATTATCAAATATAAAAAAAAATTGTTTAGTAAATGATTTTTATGAAAATAAATTTAAATTTATCTAGTTAGTATAAAAATGAAGTTTGGAACTTAATAAGTAGATTTTGAAATGAAAAATAAATAAAGAGTTTTGACTGCCACGAAATTCAAATGGTCGAATTTAAAAGCATTTTATTTTGGATTTTCCTAATGATAGTTGAATATCTTATAAATTTTTACATTTTGTGTATGGCATTCAAATTTCAAAGTAAGACATCCAAATTTCCTTATTGAAAAAAAAAAAAAAAATTGTCGTCAGACATGATGTTTCATTTCTATTAAAAAATAAAAAAAAATTATCCATTAGACACGATATTTCATTTTCTTATTAAAAAAATTATCCTTTAGACACGATGTTTCATTTTAAAAGTTGTGATTTTTCATTCTAAATTATAATTGCTTTCATTAATATTTATTTAACACAATTGTACATACAATTACTCGAAAAGTTAAATCATTCACTTTGACTTACACTTCTCGCTTTCAATTGAAATGTATTTAGAAAGAAGTTGAAGTGTAATCTTGTTTCCTTTGACTTAAACATTGTATAATAATAAAAACAGTGATTAGAAATTCCAAAAATCCATTTATGTTAAGATAAAAATATTATTATTAAAATAACTTTTTCAAAAACAACTACCGCAAAATTTATTCTTCTTCAACTTGATTAATTACGTTAATCAGTGTCACGTACAATATACATGAACTATTAAATTTTCTTTTAAATAATAAAAAAAAGAGATTAAACTCAGGCTTCAATTTTTTAACCGGGCGACCCGAAAACTAGGAAAGTTTTTTTTTTCTTTTTGTTTTTTAATTAAATGAATATGATAATGGACAAAAGCATTTTCCACGAGTCACAAGTAGAATAAATGGTTAAATTTCCGAGCTAAATTGAGCAGTTTTTTACTAGTCTTTTTTTTGGGTCAATTTAATGATCTTCAATCCATCTTCATAGGATATAAAAGAGGTCAAAATTTAAAGATGAAGAAACAAATACGAAAATTATAATTTGAATTTTGAAAGGATGGGATGTGACTTATTATTAGATATAAGTGCATGTACTGCTTAAATTCAACTCAAATTAAATAGATTTTTGAGTTTTTTAATTCGAGTTTGGGAGACGGTAGCCTTTAAATTGATTTTTTTTCCTTCTACCATCAGCATTAAGAATTGATTATTAGGTAAATAAAATTAATGTAGTCCAAGATAAATATATATATATATATATATATATATATATATATATATATATATGAAACAATAAATCAGGTTGACAAGGCATCTCATGGTTTCCTAATAATAACAAAGATTATATGAAATATTACTTTATATTAACATATTTTTTATTTAAATCATGATTATTAAAAAAAATAGCTATGGCCGATGCACATGCATAAGTATAACTAATTAAGTCGAATCGAATCGAGACATCAATTATTATGTTCGAGCCGAGTTTCACTCAAAAATTTAAGATTGAAAATTTAGTTTGAGTTCAATTGAATTTAGTTTTTGAAATTCAAAGTTGATTCAAAAAAATATTCAAATCGCTTGAATTTGTATCAAAAGATTTAAATTCGATATTATAAATTCAATTTATCATTTTTCAACTATATTATGAAAAAAATAATAAAATTTAAAATATATATTAAAAAATTGATTGGTTAGGCTCGCAAGCCGTTCAAGCCAAGTATTTAGTTACTCAAACTTAGCTCAACTTATTATTTGAGAACCTTAAACTTGAGTTGGGGATGTAAATGAGCCAAATCGAGATGATACAACATCATGCTTGAGCTTGGTTGACTTCAAAACTTCAGACTCAAAGCTCAACTCGAGTTTGATAAAATTTAATTTTTGAAGTTTGATATCGACTCAATAGAATGCTCTAGTCGCTCGATTTATCATTTTCAACTATATATTATAAAGGTAAAATAGTAAATTAATAATAACATAATTAAAAAAATATGTATTAAAAAGGATTGATGAAGTTGTGAACTCTTCGAGTAGGGTATTTAAAAGTTCAAACTAGACTTGACTCGACTCGTTACTTGAATAGCTCGAACTCAAGTAATTAATGAGTACTTTGACTCATTTATATCTCTTTGACTCAAAAAAATTAATCAAATTTAAATACTCATCAATTCAAACTCAAATAATTCAAAAATATCTTTATTTACCTCCCTAAATATAACCTAATTATTCACATTTTCTACACACATCACC
The DNA here is from genome assembly GCA_033439115.1 of Firmiana major. NCBI lineage: Eukaryota > Viridiplantae > Streptophyta > Magnoliopsida > Malvales > Malvaceae > Firmiana > Firmiana major. Next base: position 50,794,356 of record CM065909.1, read on the forward strand.
TTAGGCCTTAGGCCTCAGTCCTTGGTTGGTTTTCCCAGTCAACCTCTTCCAGAGATATATATATATATATATATATATATATATATATATTACAATTTCATTGAATTTATGATTAATGAGACGTCTGACCAATTCTGAAAGGTATATATATATATATATCATAAATTCAATGAAATTGTAATATATATATATATAAACCAATTTGACGAGGTTTATTACTATAAAATGTCAATAAGAAAAAGGCAAAAGATGAATACCACTAGAAAAACGATTGTAGCAGCAAAATTTCTAAAACGACTGCGAATGATATTGCAAAATCTCATGATATTTGTAACGATTTTTTTAACCGTGGTTTAATTGACTTTTAAAATTGTTGTGCATGATAAAAAAATAATAAATAAAATAATAAAATAATAAAAGTGCACTACATGATGCACGAAAAAACTATCTAGGAAACAGTATTATGGGAGACATAAATTATATTGGTTGAATAATTTTGTCCTTAAATATTTTTACTCTACAGAACCTGTATAACAGTAAAAAATATTTAATTAGTTGATTATTACGTAATTGAAAGTAAAATTTATCCCTATAAATAAGAAGTCATATATGATTTATAAAACTAAATCTCTATTTTGCTTACAGAAATTTTGTCAAATTCCCTTTTAACTTAAGTATAGTAATGTTTACGCAGAAAAGAACTTGATCATTCTCTTTCTTGCAGAGCCTCTAAAAACACGTGACACGAAAATCGAATCGAAAACGTCAACAATACATCATCATTCTATTTGATAACAACAAAAATATTTTACAAAATAAAAAAATAAATTATATATATATATATATATCATATTCATTGTCACAAAAAAATTATTTTAAAATCTTATCTGATTAACAACGATTTTTTATAATTACTGTCCAATTAAATTTTACTTTAACATTTTATACCACGACGAAAAGAAACTTGTTACGATTTCGATGACGTATTCATAACGGTAAGAGACTGTTGTTTCGAAATCTTAAAAGATTTGAACTCATCAACGTAAACACGTGTAAGAAATTTTGAACTCATCAACATAAACCTGTGCAAGCTTAATTACTCGCGTGGGGAAGACTACGTGAAGTGTAAAATTATTTTTCGTAAATTTTACGTTATCATAGCAGCTATTTTTCTCTCATTATTAAATATTTTCATTTTTCTTTTGATTTGTAGATTTTACAAATGATAAAAATTAAGGAAAAATAAGATTTAGGTTGAGAGAGACGGGTAACGAAAGGCAGGGAAAAAAGGAAAATGATATGTTTTTTTATTAATTTAATAATTTCTTCAAAGTTAAAATTATATTTTTAACTTCAAATTATTGAAATATAGAAAGTAATTTTAGAAGTTTATTTAGAAGCTGTCAATCTCAGCTGAAATTTATTCTTCTTCAACTTGTTTAATTGTATTAATCACTGTCATATTTTACCAACATGAAATCAACCCAGTCAAAGCACATGTCTCTCTTCGCCTTGCTCCTTTTGCGGTGGATGATAGTTGTTGAAGTCCAGGATTTAGTTACTTTTACCGTGGCCTTGAAATTATTATTATCATTATTATTACTATTATTCCAATAACCTTGAAATTATAGATAAAATTGTAGTAGTTGTCGTCGTCATCTGCATTTTTATTATTATCTCTTGAGGTAGAATGTTGTTGACTGAAGTGTTACAAGACAACAGAAGCAATTCTAAATTCAAGCAACGTTAACAAACGAAACTTCACCTTGTGATTTTGACAACAGAAGTTTCTGTTTAAGCGTGTTTTGACCCAAAGAAAAAACTGATGGGGACAACTTAAGCTTCGAAGTTAAAATCCAAGCGTACCAACTTTGTTTATTCTTGGTCGGTCACGGTCTCGGGCATTGGCATATCTGTTCTGTTCAACAGCCCATGTATTAGACTGCTTTTTTTTTAATAGGCAAAAACACTATTTAAAATTTAACTTAGCGGTTAGTTTTTAAGAAAAAATTAAGTTTAAAATTTGATTTAATGATTTTTATTTTTTTAAGAAAGTTAAGTTTAAAATTTAATTCTCTTTTTTACTTTTATATTTTCTTATGAATGCAAAAATTAAAGTATTAAGCAATGATTTTTGGGGATTTAAGAGATTACTTGGCACGAGAAGAATTTCATTTTTGGGGATCAAAGCCTTTTGATTTATTGATTGATAAGAATTTCATTTTTTTTTCCCTAATAGTCTCGAAGTCGTGCTTTGAATGTAAAAGATTATTGGGCATTTCGAAGGATTTCGTACGACATAATCGTTAAGACACAAAAGTAATGTATTGGTAAAAAAACTTGAAATCATGTTTTGTGATTAGTTTTGTTGTATATATTTCCAAATATATGTTTTCTCTTTCAAAATGTTTGGTAAGTGATTTTTATGAAAATAAACTGTTTGAAATTTACATAGTTAGTGTAAAAATGAAGATTGGAATTTAATAAGTAACCTTTGAAATGAAAAATAAATAAAGAGATTTGAATGCCAGATACTTCGAATGGTTGAATTTAAAAGCATTTTTTGAAATTAAATAAAAAGATTTGAATGCCAGAAACTTCAAATGGTTGAATTCAAAAGCATTTGTTTGAGATTTTGCTTATGATAGTTGATATCTTATAAAATTTTACATTTTTTGACATTCAAATTTCATGATTCAAGCATTTGAATTCCCTTAATAAAAAAAAATGTTCGTAAGATATAATATTTCATTTCAAAAGCTGTAATTCTTTATTTATATTGTGTATGTTTATGAAAAGATATTTTAAGTATATAAATACTTTCGTTAATATTCATTTAACATAATTTTATATACAATGACTGGAAAAATTAAATCATTCACTTTTATTCACATTTTTTTTTATTTCAGTTCAAGTGTATTAAGATAAAACTTGAATTGTAATATTGTTTTCTTGGACCTAAACATTGTATAATAAAAATAGTGATTAGTTATTCCAAAAATCCATTTATGTTAAACTAAAAAATATTGATTTTAAAATATATTTTCAAAAATAGCTTTCTTAAAGTTATACTTCTTCAACTTATCTGATTATATTAATCATTATCACATAGATATTTCGTGAACTATTTGGCTTAGACTTTGAATAGAAGAAAGAGATTAAACTTCAATTTTTTTTTGCCGAGTGGCTTTACAAAACTTGCAAAAGTTTTATTTTATTTTTTCCATTGAATGAATGATGATAATTGACAAAAGATTTTTCCACGAGTAGAAATTGTAATAAAATTTAATTACATAATATCTGTACCCAAAATCTCATATTCAATAATCAAGAAAATTAGAATATAAAAACATACATGGATCCATTGGAATTAATTGATTACAAGTTTAGACCAATAGCCTCAATATGAGTTTTCTCACCATTTTCCACATAAATAAAACTTTTAGTATCAGTTGGTTTTTTGCTCCTTAGATAGCCTTGCATTGTCACACTTATTGAGTAGTTGCACATGTATCTATCCACCAAGTGTGATTTGGTACTAATGCCAAATTAACTTCAAAGCAAATAAAGTTGAGAAGTTTACTCCTTTTGACAAGTAATTTTGCGTACTAGGAACAATCCTTCTTCACATATTCATCTTTACGGCAGAAAAAACAAGTGATCACCTTATCCTGTTTCTGCTGCCCCTTAGGCTGTGAAGTTCCCGTGTTTGCAGTGCCTTTTTTGTATTATTCATTTTTATTTTCTTGTTGGCAACATTATCATTGGAAGAAAATACTAAGTGAGCACTTTCTATCTTATCTTGTTTTAGCCTATCTTCCTCTTACACACACTGAGCAATGAGCTTGTTAAGAGTCCATTTCTCTTTTTAGTATTATAACTTATCTTAAAGAGACTGAATTGTGCAGGAATAAATATCAAGACCAGGTGCACGAGTATATCTTCAGATAACTCTAACTTTAGTGCCCTTAATCTTGTAACAAGATTAGACATTTTCATAATGTATTCCCTTATGTTTCATTTGTCATTATACCGCATTGAAACAAGTTTAGTCAGAATAGTGCCTGTTTCGACCTTTTCATTTGCAGCGAATCTGTCTGCAATTTGCTTTAAGAAGTATTTAGCATTTTCTTCCTCAAGTATTGCGCCCTTGATGGCATCCGGAATTGAGTGCTTCATGATCATCAGACTCATGCAATTTGAACGCTCCCATTTATCATAAAGTGCCCTTTTCGTAGCAAAACTATTATCAGTAGGGATGAGAGGTTGTTCTGACCTGATCGCATAGTTCAGATCCATACACTCAAACACAATGGTTACGTACTCCTTCCATTTCTCAAAGTTAGTACCGTTAAGTATTGAAATGTTATTTAAATTCCCAAATATAGAAGAAACATTCACTGTAAGCAGAAAACAATAATAATCAGCTCACAATTAAATGATTTTGCCCATATAAGATAGCAAACACAACATTGACATTTAGTCTTTGAACAGTAATATTAATTTGAAAGCGGTACTCTTAAATTTTATTAGTAAATATTGATAACTAAATCCTGTCAACAATATGCCTTTCTTTGGACCGACATATTGCATGCATGGTAAAAAACAATTTTATCACATATTTACTACCTTATGTGTTAATAATTCGACAAAAAATAATCTTTCTTTGGGCCGATTATTCTTCGCATGAATTAAAAAACACTGTCATATAAATTCCTTAATGACAACTTTATTTTTCAAAATAAATAAATTAACATAAAAGATGTCACTTTGGTAGCATTTTATATCAATTTAATTTATTTTGAAACTTTATTTTTCATAAAATATGCACATGCTTATAGATGAGAGTACATAAATTTAATGACAATTTCAAAGGGAGTACATATTGCCAATCAACTTAGAACATCATAAAACATATCACCATAAAGCAAAATAATAATAATCATGTCCATAACATACAACTTTAATTCAAATAATAATATTTAGCAATTTTTAAAAATTCTAGAAAAATAATCAAAAATTTTAAAATCAAATTTTATTCTAAACTGGAGAAAACGGTGGCCGTCGAGCCACCGGATGACGGTGCTGGGGTCCATGCGCTGCCCCTTGGGCTTGAGGAGAGCCCAATCGGGATCTCCCACCTTCTTCAACCTCCAACTGGGTCAATTTGACCCAGTTGATGCAGAACAAACACGTTTCCAGTCTGTTCTTCAAATTTTTTTTATTTTTAACATTTTTTAGACTTATTTTCAACAAATTAACTTACATAATTGAAATTAAATGTGTATTCTACAATACCAATACAAAAAACAGATGAAAATATAAAAAAATTAGGACAAATCAAGCCAACAAGAATAAAACAATTCCACCATTAAAACCCGATTTTTATGTTCTTAATTTTCTTTCAACCAAAAGGAAAATTTATTAAACTTGTAACTATATTTCAACCATAAAAGTCACAAGAAACAATTATCATTCATCAATTTGAATCACAGCATATACAAAATAAATGTTTTGGTTGAATTTTCAATTCGGGATTTAAAGAATTAAAACCTTTGATTACTTGAAATATGAAACTAACTCCAAAAAATTGTTTACAGATTTTTAACCTTTATTTTATAAGGAATAAAAGTTCTAATGTTTCAAACAATAATTTTAATTCTTAATGATTAAACAAGAATTGGCTCTTGATACCACTTGTTGTAAAATTTAATTACATAATATCTGTACCTAGGATCTCATGTTCAATCATCAAGAAAATTAGAATATAGAAACATACCTAGATCCATTGGAATTAATTGATTGAGAGTTTGCAGTCTTTCACGTCTAAACCTTACTTTATGAGAGAAAACCCTAACTTACTCACTGATGGGATATGAGAATGAGAAAATTAACGTTTAGACGGGAGACCATAATCTATTTATAACTGTAATATACTTTATCCTATTTTGTCCCATCATTAAATTAGAATAAAATATTAAGTATCTACACATTATAAAACTCATACTAATTGAGATGCTTTAAAATCTAATAACTTTATTTGATCACTTTTAAATGAACTAAACAAATTAGATAGTTTGTAATGTACAATCAATTGATATATGTAGACTCACATAAATAATTTACCAACAATAAGTGGTTAAATCCCGAGCTAAAGTGAGCAGTTTGTCTAGTCTTTTTTTGCGGTCAATTTAGCAATTTCCGTTTTCATCATCCAATATATAAGAGACCGAATCTAAGAATTAAAAAAAAAAATTGTAGAAATTATAATTTAAATTTATTGAATACAACTTTTTAAAAATAATTGCATATGCTACTTAAATTCAATTGAATTTTTGAATTTTTAAATTCTCTTTGAATTGATTTTTATTTTATCATTTTGCCATCAGCATTACGAATAAATTAGTAGGGTGAATAAAATTAACCTGATACAAGATATATATATATATATATATATATATATATATATATATATATATATATATATATATATATATGAAATAATGGATCAGGCTGACAATATGTCATATTTTGCTAATAATAGCAAAGATTATATGAAATACAATAGTACCCCTATAAATTAATACCATATAAATTAATAATTTTTTAAAATTAATAAAAATTTATAGTCTCAACTCAAGCCAATGAAAAAACTTAACTCCTCTATCGTAATAATTAATTAATAATTTTTTTTAAAACTTAGTGTAAAATTTCAATCTCAATCATAGCATAAATTAATAATTTCATAAAAGTACAAAAGGTATTATGGTATTATATAATATTCAAAAATTGAAAAAATACTTCAAAATGTTAGTTTGCAAAAATTAGTGACTTTTGAGATTTTTGACATCATTTTTTATCATTAGAATTGTCCTGAAAAAATTATTATGATCACCATTTTATTATAGCCAACTAAATGCAATAGAATAGTTGAATAATGTAAAAATTAATTAGACTTATTTTTAATTAAAATAATAATTTACAAGATAAAACTCATTAAATTAATCATCGCTTTAAATTAATACTCAATGAGAAATTCAAAAAATATTAATTTAGAGGTGTTTTACTGTATTGCTTTATATTAAAATACTTTTTATTTAAATTATGATAGATACTTGTATTATTTAGAAAATAGTTATGATCTATAGGCATGCATAAGTATAACTAAAGATATAATTATATCGAATCGAAAAAATCAAATATTATATTCAAATTTAATTTCGTTTGAACTTGATCGATTTTTTTTTTTGACAAATAACGCAATATTTGAACTTAAATAAAGTTAAAACACCAGAGTCGGATGTAAAATTGAGAATAAAGCACATAGCACATTATTCTCAGAAAAGATCTCAACTAGTTTGCAGCTAAAACATCCTACGAAAGTAGAATATGCTAATGTTGGCTTCGCTCTCAGTTTGCTCCCTCAGCCTCCTAATGGTACTCCTCACCGTTACGGCGCTAGCAGTGTTCAAAGTATAAGCACCGCCTGCTATGAATTTCCCGCAATCCTTGCAGCCCCAGATTCCCACAGCCTTTCTCTTCACTGCATACTTACCACGAAACTTGCGGAAGTACATGCTGTGTTGAGTGACTTCCATCTTGATTTGCTTCCTCAATCTGGCAAATCTGGCACCATAACGGGTACCATATTTCCAAACAATTCCAGCCTTCTTCGTCCTCTTTGTCATTGTTGTTAGGTTGGTACAACTTTTTTTTCAATCGAATTTAATTTTTAAAATTTAAATTCGACTCACTAAATTAATCAAATCATTCGAATTTATATAAATAGATTTGAATTTAACTTGATAAATTTGATTTATTATTTTTTAATTATATATTATGAAAAAAATAATAAAATACAAAATATATATTAAAAAATAATTGACTAATCTTGCGAGCTTTCAAGTTATATATTAAATAAAGTATTCGAGTTCAGCTTTATTTATTATTTGAATTATTTAAATTGAAATTAAGTTCAAAAATAAATTAATCAAATTTAAATATTCATCAACTCAACTTAAATAACTCATAAATAATTTAATTTATTTGCATCTTTAAGCATACTCCAATGATTCACATTTTCTTCACACCTCCCCTTAGGCCTTATCCCGTTTTATTTTTTATGTTTTTTCTCTAAGTCGAGGAATTTTATTAATACAAGATTAAGATCTCTCGACAGAAAACATTACCATCAACACCTCAAACATACACGCCCTCACCATAAAAAAGACAAAATGCAAGAAACAGTACCAAATCACAGACAACTTGAAACCATGATGTAAACCAACCTAGACTAAATCAGCTCAACACCATAACAACAACCTCAATATACAAAATCACAGATTGCATAAGACGCCAAGCAGATGGAGCAACTTCCATCACACAGACGGTGCATCGGCCTTCCTCATTCACAGTGAAGCAGATTCTTGCTCAGATCTCATTGTTCGGTTATCCCAGTCAACCTCTTACAGATTCTAGATGTGCGTGTACATATATCAATCAATTTTATGCCTTTTTTAATATGATTTGTCAATAAGAACGAGGCAAGCGATGATGTTGCTGCATTTCATAGGTTACGCCGCGGAGATACAATCGTTACAAATAATTTACTAAGAATATGCATCAAAAAAGTAATACAAAAAATAATAAATAATGACACATCATTTATACGGTTCAGTTATAAGTCTACATTTACCAGCCAAGACGATGAGAATTTTTATTATAATAACATGAAGATTACATGAGTTTTAATACACTCCTCAAAATCCAGAGAATAATATTTCTCAATAATCCATCTCTCTTTTATTACTTTGCTTTCTTAATTTAATCACAACCCAATACACCAAACTATCTTTATTTATAATTGTGAATAGATGCTTCCAAATAAAAGTAATAAAATTCTTTGGACAACAATAAAATTTCCTTTTAATTCAAACTTGCTTATTCTTTAAGGTTAAAAAAAATTATTAATTGCACGGAGAGAATCAAACTTGGTTCTATTTTTTACCATTGATTTACTTGCTTTACAAGTCACAATTAAATATCATAAAATAATACAAGGACCTCAGTCTCATCCTTATTTAAGTGCTCATAGCTTAGGAAATGAAAGTGGCAAACCTGCAGCAATGGATTGTTTTCACTCATTTCCAGCAACTTCAACTGTTGCAATAATTGTTTTTCCACTGCTGCTCTTTCTTTTCTCTCTTCTATGGATATCAAAAGCTGCCTCGAGAAGAACAAACAAGTTGAAAGCCGCACCACAAGCTGGTGGCGCATGGCCTGTAATTGGCCATCTCCACCTCTTAGGAGGGTCAGAACCACTTCACAAAACCTTGGCCAAAATGGCTGACAAATGTGGACCAATCTTTACAATCAAGGTGGGTGTGAATAGAGCTTTGGTGGTGAGCAATTCTGAAATTGCTAAAGAATGTCTTACCATAAATGACAAAGCATTCGCCAATCGTCCGAGGCTAGTTAATATGGAACTTTTAAGCAACAACTTTACCTTCATTGCCGCTGCGCCATATGGACCTTACTGGCGTCAAGTGCGAAAGTTTGCAACTGTTGAGCTCCTCTCGAACCACCGGCTCGAGTTGCTTAAACACGTGAGGGAGTTCGAGGTAAAGGCATCTCTGCAACACCTATATCAGCTGTGGAACCAGAAGAGAAGAAGCAGCTCTGATAAAGTATTGGTGGATATGAACAGTTGGTTCAAAGAGGTAACTCTTAACGTGATTCTGAAGATGATTGTAGGAAAGCGAATTCCGAATTCTACTGAAGTCCGTGAAACGGTAAAATGGAAGAAGGCAATAGACGAGTTCTTTGAGCTAAGTGGGAAGTTCGTGGTATCAGATGCGCTGCCGTTCCTGAGATGGTTGGACATAGGAGGGGAGGAGAAGCGCATGAAGAAGACAGCCAAAGAATTGGACCGTGTTTTCGAGGGATGGCTACAAGAGCATAAGCAGAAGAGAGCCACAAATGAGGCCAATAGTGAGGAAGATTTCATGGGAATCATGCTGTCTAATCTCCGTGATGCAGAAGAGCACGATGCTGATAAAATCAACAAAGCCACCAGTCAGGTATACATGCATATTTCTTAACCAATATTCATTGCCAAGCCTCTTTTAGTTAATTTCACCTCTTAAATTAATGGTTTGGGTTTTTAGCTAAACTATTATATGTGTTGATGCAATTGTAAAAGTTATTTTTTACTCGAAATTCATAAGTTTAAATAATTAAAACAGGTTTTCATTAATATGAAAAGAAAGATGCGTATATATAATCTGTTTAAACTTCAAGTAAGAGTTTTGTGCAATGCATTTATCTTTGGTCCTTAGCTAGACTATTAAGGGCATAAAGAACTCAGAAGACTTTTATCTTGAATGTAACTTTGTTCATTATTGATATTTGTATGCTATCTGATCTAACAGACTCTTATCTTGGGGGCGGAAGATACCACATCAGTCACAATGACATGGGCGTTGTGTTTGTTACTCAATAACCCTGAAGCATTGAAGAAGGTCCAACAAGAGCTAGATATTCATGTTGGTAGGGATAGGCTGCTAGTAACAGAATCAGACACTAAAAACTTAGTCTACCTTCAATCCATCATTAAGGAAACGTTGCGCCTATACCCTCCTGTTCCACTCTCCGTGGCCCATGATGCCATCGAAGACCGCACAGTAAGTGGGTACCATATCCCAGCTGGCACTTGGCTTCTATTCAATCTTAAAAAGATTCATCGCGACGGGAACGTGTGGCCAAACCCTTGTGAATTTCGACCAGAAAGATTCATGACAACCCACAAAGACATGGATATGAGGGGACAAAATTTTGAACTGATTCCCTTTGGCAGTGGTAGAAGAATGTGTCCAGGGGCTTCATTTGCGCTTCTGGTTTTGCACCTTACACTCGCCAATTTGCTGCATTGGTTCGAGTTTGCAACCCCGTCGGATGAACCAGTTGACATGCGTGAAGGACCAGGAATTACAGGTCCTAAAGCAACTCCACTTGAAGTTCTCATAACTCCTCGCCTTCCTGCTTTCCTTTACGAGTTCACCAATCAAGTGGCATAATTTACTTGTTTTATAACAATATATATTGAATAACATTCAAAACATCTAAGGTGTTTCATAGCAATAATTTAGATGTTTTGTTCCTATTGGCAGTTCAGATGCTTTGTTCCTATTGGCTACTTGAATTAATAATATATTATTATTATTTAGAAATCTTGATTCTTTATTATTTTAAATTTGATTATTGAATTAGTTAATGAGTGCAAAAGGCCGAATGGCAGTAACAACAATTAAGGTTGTTGTTATTAGTTATTTATTTTTTTTAGAAAAATTAGGTTTAGTGTTAAGTTAACAATTAAGCAATGGGGGACGTAAGTGGCCATTTGGCTTGGGAAGAGAAAGACGCATGGATTCATGGTCAACTGTTGAAAAAACACCTGAGAAAATGAGTTGATTCAACAATACTGCATGTGAAAATTTTTTATAATAGATTCCATAAATACATGCTGGCATAATTCTGGAGCCTTTTTGATTTATAGATTGATAGGAATTTCATTTTTTTTTCCTAATTGTAAAAAAAATAAAAAATCGAAGACCACTCTGTAATCATTAATTAATGTAAAGATTATTGGGCATTTCTAATGATTTCATACAACATAATCGTCAAGACCCAGTATTAATTTCTTGGTTAAAAGCTCTAAATTATGTTTAGTGATTGGTTTAATTTGTTGTATTATATATTATCAAAATATATGTTTCTTAAAATGTTTAGTAATTGATTTTTAAGAAAATAAATTAAGTTTAGAATTTATGTAGTTGTATTTATATTGTAAGGAAAAAAAATGAAGTTTGGAAGTTAATAAGTAGCTTTTGAAACGAAAAATAAGTAAAGGGGCTCGGAATGTTAAGGAATTTGAATGATTGAAATTAAAAGCATGTTATTTGAGATTGATGAGGGGACCATAAAACAGACCAAGAACACTGAATCCCTTAACATTGCTGAGGTAAGAGCTATTAAAACTACTTTGGAGTTGTATGCCTCTTCAGTTTATGTTTGATTGAAATCTTTTTTTATTGAATCTGATTTTTTATTGTCGTCACATGGATCAAATTTAAAGATAAAAATTTTTGGAAAGAATGACGTATGTTTAATGATATTGATAGACTGTGAAAGTTTATAGGACAGGTGAAAATTATTCATTGTTTTAGGGAAGTCAATTTTTTTACAGACTCTTTAGCAAGAATGGGTGTGGATAAATCAACAATGTTTTTGGCCTTTTGGTAGCTGTTTCTCTCTTTTTTGATCTATCAATTTTGGTGGCAGTATCTTGCTTTGTTGTGGTAAAGCTTGTATTTGAATCTGTCATAATATTTGGTGAGTTCTGCTGTGTAAGGGGGTCACTGTTTGGTTTCATGTTTCGCTAATGTTTGGTGAATATTGCTGTGCAAGGGGGGTTTTTGTTTTGGTTTCCTGTTTTGCTGGTGGGGTGACTGTAATGGAGCAAGGGTGATATCACGTTAATGTATCCTTATATCTCTTTAATGAATCTTATGATTGAGCAAAAAAAGAAAAAGGTACCTAGCAAGAAGGCTGAACCAAGTTCGCAGCTTGAATTCTTTTTTACTAATTGTGCAATTATTATCTTGAATTTCGGCTTATTTTTCTTGATATATATTGTTTGCTTCAGATTCCAATTATAAAGTGAACACATTTTTTTTTTTTTGAACGGGCTCTATTCAAATTTGAAATTTTGCTTTCGTATTTGAGCTTGAGCAGTCTTTTTACGAGTAATCGGATGAATGCATTCATCCCTTGTTCATTGCTAGCCAATAGATTACTTTCTTCTTGTAAGACCCGAAAATTCGGTGTCATTTTAAGAAATTGATATTTAAAAAAAATATGGATTAGTGTAATCTTGATCAAAAATCGAGGAAATAATTTAATTTCGAGTCCAATTGATCAAGATATAAATTATCAGAATTTATCAAAATTTTTATCTCGAAAAACGAGCCCAAAAATAGTGGAAAAATATACCGAAAAGGTAAAATCGGACAGATAAATTCATTTACGGACTAAATGAATTTAATATGAATTTTTGGGATATTTTGGGATATTTTAAGATTTTTATTATTATTTTAAGAATAAAATAATAATAAAAATATATATTAAAAAAAAAATCTGAAAAAAAAAAAAAAGAAAAAAACAGAAAACGAAAAAAAAAAAAAAAAAGAGAAAACGAAATCTGAAGAGGAGAATATCGGGGAGAGAGAAAGAGGAAACCGAAGGTTTCGGTTTCCTCTCACCGGCGAGCCACCGGCGAGGCTGAGGAGCCGACGAGGGCCGGCGAAGGCTGCCCAGCACCGGGCGACTCGCCACCGGCCAAGACGCGCCGTGAATAGCCGCCGGCGAGGAGATCCGAAGAGGGGAAGGCCGCGGGGAAGAGAAGGAAATCGGACGGCCACCGGCGGTGCTTGGCTCCGATCAAGCCCAGCCGAGAGATCCCCAGCCCGAGCCCAACCGAACGGCGGCGGAATCGCGCCGGGAACCGGCCAGCAGCGCCGGCAACGGCAAAACTTCCACTGAACCGGTTCGGACCGGTTCAGTGTGAAAAGGGACTGAACCGGTCCGAACCGGTTCAGGAGGAGAGAGAAAGAAGAGAGAGAAAAAAAAAATTTCATCGAACTTCGGGTAAGTCGATACGAGGTCAAAAGTGACCGATTTAATTTTCGATAAATTTATTTAAATTATATTTAATCGAAAATTGGTCCGGAAATGAAAAATACGAAATTGTGCAGTTCGACAATTTAATTCCGAACGGAAGCCAGATCGAACTCCGATTCGCGCACCATCGCACAATATCGGGTAAGTAAAGCTCATTTACGACAATTTATGTGATTAACGCGTAATTAAGATTTAATTTACGCATTTCGGATTAAATTTCAGATTTAGTGAATTATAGTCGAAAATTCGAATAAACTGTCGTAAATGATATTCGGGCTATCCAAAGAGTTTGGAACGAAGCCCAATGGGTATTGATAGACCCAATGAGTCGATAGACCCTGATGAAGGAAAATAATACGTAAAAAAAACGGGCTTAATACGGATTAAGGCTCGATTAAAGTATTTAGGCCCATTTAGAGTAAACGGGCCCAATTAAGTGAAATGAACTGTATTAAATGTGTAATACAGTAGAAAACGTGTAATTAATCCAGTGAATGGTTAAATGCAGCTCCAGAGTCATATTGAGAGTTGACCGGACTGGGAGATTTGGACAGCACAGAGGAAGAGAGGTCACACTACGTGATCCGAGGTAAGGGATCTATGGAAGCTATTAGAGATAGCTGTACGTATTTTCATCGTTGTTTACAGTCAATTAAATTTCGTATAGCGTATAGATATGAAATTTTTGGATAATACCCGAATATGGAAAAATTACGAAAATACCCTTAGACTCGGGAATTTTTGTAAATGCATAAAGTGCATGCAATCCATGTTTTCTCTGTGAAAAAGAGATTTTTGTGAAGCTAAAATGATAGACTGGCTTATGATTTGACTGTATGCATTAACTTGCACGTTTTTCTAAAAAGTGATTTGATTGACGAGTGATTTAATGGGATGTTTCCCTCTCACTCTGTTTTGTACCGTTTTGCATATTGCACTCGGTTTTGAGTACCACTGTGGTGGGAAATAGAGCCAGCTGTCTATTTTGTGTGTGTGAAATCGTGCTGGAGCATGATGAGATCTGTGGATTTATCCAGATCTGCTCCCACTTGATTTTGGTATTACATCTGTACAGACCATGCTGGAGCACTGCTCGCACTGGATTCTGTTGTGATTTGTGATTGAGATCGTGCTGGAGCCTTGTGTTGACTGTGTGTCACACTGACTTGCTCGCACTAGATCTGAGACGACAGGCTATGGTTGATAATTTATTTGGTTGGGGTGGTGAGCTATTGACTCAGGCACCTACAACTGTGTGGTAATTGTACCTGGTTCACGGAGTACGCTGTACCGTGTAGACAACATGGAGTACACTGTACCGTGCAACTATGGGGTGTGAGGATTGCGTCTTTGGACTCGGGCATGCTTTGTCATTGCTCTGTTTTGTGATAGTCCTTAGATAGGAGCCGATGGATAGACTAATCCCCTCCTCGGACTCAGAGACACCCGGGCACACCTGATCCGTGATAGCTTGTGGGTCTCGGACTTTGGCCAAATGTTCCATTGGATTTGTGTTGAAATCCCTGCCTAGTCTCATCTGTTTTATTGGTTTCGGTGATGAAACTAATTTTGATTTGATTTCTGTGTTGAAGCCGTTTGAAATGAGATTATGAATTTAAAGTGAGTTTCAATACTGAACACAGAAAGATTTTACTCTGAATGAGTTTTGATATTCGGTTTTGGGCATTAAATTGCTATGTGTTTTACTATGATGGTTTTGTAAATGCCATGAGTTTTTCGGCATAAACCATGCATCATGAGCATCGTGGATAGTTTGATTATCTACTTGCTTTATAAATTAATGAGAGTGTTTTGAAAAGTAAATGCATTTGTTTTACGAGTTGATAAAACATGCATTATGAGCATCGTAGATAGTGTGGTTATCTACCTGCTTTCATATATTTCTTACTGAGCGCGTTATGCTCATCCCATTATTTTTCCCACCTCTACAGAGCATTTCAGTAGAGTGTTTAAGCTGCGTCCGTCCTGCGATCTTTTACACACAGCTATCCAGTAGCATCGAGGTATGCACACATGTACTTTTGTATCTGAATAATAGTGTACAGTGATGTAGTCATGTTATATGGGGGATGTATATGTTAGGCAATGTAAACGAATTTTAAATTCTAAAATGATAATTTTATAAGCTTCCGCAATATTTGTGCCTGGGACGAAAGCATTGCCTGTTATGCATATATATATAATATATGAAACTGAGTGAGGGATATTGACTCACAGCCCAACAATTGAAATGTGGTAAGTTCGCGAAAAAATTTGTAGTGATTTTTGTAAATTTGGGTCGCGACAGGAGTGGTATCAGAGCAGTGTTGGTCTGATGTGAGTCAGTGTCAGTAATTAGAAAGTATACATCCCCATGTCACTGTACATTATTAGATACAATTGTGTGTACTGAGCTGTGGTTAAACTGAGAAATTAACTGTGTATGCGGGACGATTGAGATGTCTGACAGACATCGCAGCAGAGGAGAGAGTTCGCGTTCTCGGGGCCATAGAGAGTAGGTCCGAGAGATGCTGTGATAGGTTTGAGAAACCTTGTGAATCGTCATGTGATCATATTCCATCAGGTCCAGTTGAGACTATTGATGTTCGTGTTACGAGATTAGAGCGGAGTTGGAACACATTTATGGAGTTGTTCACTGAGGCTAACTTGACTATGGCTAGGTTAGAGAGTAGGCAAGGTCCGGCTGCTCAGATGACTTATACTGAGTCGGCAGTTGCTCCTGAGACACCTGCGCCTACATAACCTGCACCTATGCCACGTGTTGGTCAGACCCCTGTACCACCTGTAGTTCCATGACAAACTGGAGAGGATTCAGGGTTTGATTGTGAGTTTGACCGATTGAGGCAGTTTCGAAGCTCAAGTCTCCATCGTTCAGTGAGATCAAGAACTTTTTAGTAGCAGAGGATTGGATCAACCGGTTAGAGAAGTTATATGACTTTTGCCGATGTTTGACTACTGAGAGAGTGGCCTTTGCTACATTCATGTTAGAAGGCGAAGCAGAGTATTGGTGAAAATTCGCCCGACCCATCATGAAAGCTATGTATATCAGTTGATTGACTGAGAGATCTTTTTGGATGCCTTCAAGAGGCAGTATATCCCAGCCACTGCTCAACGGAGATTACATATGGAAATTTCTTGGTTTGATCCAGGGGAATAGATCGATAGACGAGTATGAGTCTCGATTTACATCATTGGGAAGATATGACCCCGATACCGTGAGTGGTGAGATGCGAAAAGTTCGCAAGTTTATGGAAGGATTGAGACCTTCCATCAGAGTCAGATTAGCCCTATTTGACGTCACGACTTACGAAGAGATCGTGCGTAGAGCTCAGTTGTGTGGGCAAGACTATGAGATGCACGTCCTTGAGTTTGGTAAAGTCGTGAAGGGCAAGAATAGAGATCAGAAGAGATCAACATAGGACTGTAAAGTTCGAGTAGGGAAGAGGTCGTTTGTTAGACGACTGAGAGTCGATGAGTCACGGGTTGGATGATTAAGCCCCCGGCGTATCAAGTCTCGACTTCAGCTAGGGGTATAGTGATTGGAGGACCCCGATCAACTACAAATCAATGTAGAGCATGTGGTAGATACCACAGTAGTAGGTCATGCCACGTATAGATTGGAACATATTTTAGATATGGCAAGACGAGGCATATGATAAGGGATTGCCCAGAGTTGGCTGAGATAGCCCCACAGAAGGGCAAAGAATCAGAGAATGATACAGCTAGTACTTCTGCCCCGAAGAGGAGTGCTACAGCTGAAAAGAATGATGGAAACCTCCAACTGTGAATAAATTACCGGTTGTTGAATAAGGCGATCATTAAGAATAAGTACTTTATTCCACGCATTGATGATCTATTGGATCAACTTCAAGGAGCACAGATCTTTTTCAAGATCGATCTGAGGTCTGGGTAACATTAGTTGAGAATCCGGAGTGGAGATGTACCTAAGACAGTTTTTCATACCTGTTATGTACATTATGAATTCTTGGTTATGCCTTTCAAGCTAACGAATGCTCATACAGCTTTTATAGTATTGATGAATGGAGTGTTCAATCCATACTTGGATCGATTTGTCATAGTGTTTATAGATGACATTCTGGTGTATTGAAGTCTAGGGAAGAGCATGACTAGCATCTAAGCAGTGTGCTACAAACCCTCAGAGAGAGAAAGCTATATGCGAAGCTCAGTAAGTGTGATTTCTGGTTGGAACTGATATCATTTTTGGGTTTGGCTGGATATTACCGTCAATTTGTAGAAAGTTTCTCTAAATTGGCTGTTCCATTGACACGTCTTACTCGAAAGAATGTTGCAATTGAGTGAGACAATGCATTTGAGAAGAGTTTTCAGGAACTAAAGTAGTGATTGACCACTACGTCGATTCTCACTATTCTGACCAGCTCAGGAGATTTCTCTGTATATACAGACACCTTGGAACAAGGACTGGGCTGTGTATTGATGCAGAACGGGAAGATAGTTGCTTATGGATCCAGACAACTTAAGGACCCTGAGAAGAACTATCCGACCCATGATTTGGAGTTGGCAGCCGTAGTGTTTGCACTGAAGATATGGTGCCATTATTTGTACGGTGAGAAATTTCAAGAATTCACTAATCATAAGAGCTTCAAATATCTGTTTTTTAACAGAAAGAATTGAATATGAGGCAGAGACGATGAGTAGAGCTTCTGAAAGATGATGATTGTGAGATACTTTATCATCCGGGTAAAGCGAATATAGTCGCTGATGCCTTGAGCAGAAAGAGCCTCAGGATGGTATCGTACATAATGGTCAGGGAACATGAACTGTTAGAGCAGTTTATTAGCCTCAGTCTAGATATAGACCCTTCTGATACTAATGCATATTGTGTGATAGCAAGTCTGAGATTGAAACCGGATTTGATAGACCGGACCAGACAAGCTCAGCGTATTGATCGCTTCTGTATTGATATGCATAGTCAGAAACAGATGGGTAGAGTGACTGAGTGCACAGTTGTGATGATGGCCTGTTGAGATTCAAAGGTCGAATTTGCGTTCCCGATGACCCACAGCTAAAGAAATTGATTTTGACAGAAGCTCATTCATCGAGATATATAGTGCATACTAGGAGTAATAGATGTATCAGAATCTTCGAAAAGCATATTGGTGGTCAGACATGAAGAAAGATGCTGCAGAGTTTGTGGCTAAGTGCCTTACATGTCAACAGGTTAAATTAGAGCATCAGAAACATGCAAAATTATTGCAACCTCTACTTATACCGATATGAAAATGAGAGCACATCACCATGGATTTCATCATGAGTTACCGAGGACCCGACGGAACCATGATGCCATTTGGGTAATTGTGAATCGATTGACGAAGTCAGCTCACTTCTTAGCCGTGAAGGCTACGGATACTCTGAGTGCGTTGGCGAATCTGTGTGTACGGGAAATTGTGAGGCTACATGGTGATCCAGTGAGTATTGTGTCTGACAGGGATTCCCGCTTCACTTTCCACTTTTGGAAACATTTTCAGGAAGCTATGAGAACCCTATTGAGTGTCAGTACAGCTTTCCATTCTCAGTCCGATGGTCAGTGAGAGAACCATCCAGACTTTGGAGTATATGTTGAGAGCTTGTGTGTGGATTTCAGAGACTCCTGGGATGACCATTTGCCATTAGCCGAATTCGCCTATGACAACAGCTATCACTCGAGTATTGGGATGGCACCGTATGAGGCGTCATATGGTCTTAGGTGTCGATCTCCAATTGGATGAGAAGAAGTGAGTCACCGAAAGATGTTTGCTCCCGATTAAGTGAAGCATGCCTTTGAGGATGTCTAATTGATATGTGAGAAATTGTGAATAGCTTAGAACAGACAAGAAAAGCTACGTTGAGATGAGGCATAAACCTTTGGAATTCACTGTAGGTGAATCAGTATTCTTGAAAGTTTCTCCCTCGAAAAGGGATAATGAGATACTGAAGCGAGTGGGAAATAAGGTCTGTAGGCTAGCCTTGACACCTGAGTTAGCAGGCATTCATAACGTCTTCCACACATTGATGCTTCAGAAGTATCATCTAAATCAGACACATGTGATTCAAGATGAGCCATTGAAGCTCGAAGAGGATATATCGTATGTGAGACGTCAATTTGATATTGGATAGGAAAGATAAAGTGTTACAGACCACAACGATTTCTCTGGTTAAGGTTCTTGGGCAGTACCCCACTTCAGAGGAAGTTATGTGGGAATTAGAGAGCCTTATGCGAGAGAAATATTCGCAGTTATTCGAGAATTGACTTGGTTCTAATTTGGAGGACCAAATTTCTTAAGGTGGGGAGGAATGTAAGACCCGAAAATTCGGTGTCATTTTAAGAAATTGATATTTAAAAAAAATATGGATTAGTGTAATCTTGATCAAAAATCGAGGAAATAATTTAATTTCGAGTCCAATTGATCAAGATATAAATTATCAGAATTTATCAAAATTTTTATCTCGAAAAACGAGCCCAAAAATAGTGGAAAAATATACCGAAAAGGTAAAATCGGACAGATAAATTCATTTACGGACTAAATGAATTTAATATGAATTTTTGGGATATTTTGGGATATTTTAAGATTTTTATTATTATTTTAAGAATAAAATAATAATAAAAATATATATTAAAAAAAAAATCTGAAAAAAAAAAAAAAAAACAAAAAACGAAAAAAAAAAAAAAAAAAAGAGAAAACGAAATCTGAAGAGGAGAATATCGGGGAGAGAGAAAGAGGAAACCGAAGGTTTCGGTTTCCTCTCACCGGCGAGCCACCGGCGAGGCTGAGGAGCCGACGAGGGCCGGCGAAGGCTGCCCAGCACCGGGCGACTCGCCACCGGCCAAGACGCGCCGTGAATAGCCGCCGGCGAGGAGATCCGAAGAGGGGAAGGCCGCTGGGAAGAGAAGGAAATCGGACGGCCACCGGCGGTGCTTGGCTCCGATCAAGCCCAGCCGAGAGATCCCCAGCCCGAGCCCAACCGAACGGCGGCGGAATCGCGCCGGGAACCGGCCAGCAGCGCCGGCAACGGCAAAACTTCCACTGAACCGGTTCGGACCGGTTCAGTGTGAAAAGGGACTGAACCGGTCCGAACCGGTTCAGGAGGAGAGAGAAAGAAGAGAGAGAAAAAAAAAATTTTCATCGAACTTCGGGTAAGTCGATACGAGGTCAAAAGTGACCGATTTAATTTTCGATAAATTTATTTAAATT
The DNA here is from genome assembly GCA_033439115.1 of Firmiana major. NCBI lineage: Eukaryota > Viridiplantae > Streptophyta > Magnoliopsida > Malvales > Malvaceae > Firmiana > Firmiana major. The sequence goes on from CM065909.1 coordinate 50,815,325, forward strand.
ATATTTAATCGAAAATTGGTCCGGAAATGAAAAATACGAAATTGTGCAGTTCGACAATTTAATTCCGAACGGAAGCCAGATCGAACTCCGATTCGCGCACCATCGCACAATATCGGGTAAGTAAAGCTCATTTACGACAATTTATGTGATTAACGCGTAATTAAGATTTAATTTACGCATTTCGGATTAAATTTCGGATTTAGTGAATTATAGTCGAAAATTCGAATAAACTGTCGTAAATGATATTCGGGCTATCCAAAGAGTTTGGAACGAAGCCCAATGGGTATTGATAGACCCAATGAGTCGATAGACCCTGATGAAGGAAAATAATACGTAAAAAAAACGGGCTTAATACGGATTAAGGCTCGATTAAAGTATTTAGGCCCATTTAGAGTAAACGGGCCCAATTAAGTGAAATGAACTGTATTAAATGTGTAATACAGTAGAAAACGTGTAATTAATCCAGTGAATGGTTAAATGCAGCTCCAGAGTCATATTGAGAGTTGACCGGACTGGGAGATTTGGACAGCACAGAGGAAGAGAGGTCACACTACGTGATCCGAGGTAAGGGATCTATGGAAGCTATTAGAGATAGCTGTACGTATTTTCATCGTTGTTTACAGTCAATTAAATTTCGTATAGCGTATAGATATGAAATTTTTGGATAATACCCGAATATGGAAAAATTACGAAAATACCCTTAGACTCGGGAATTTTTGTAAATGCATAAAGTGCATGCAATCCATGTTTTCTCTGTGAAAAAGAGATTTTTGTGAAGCTAAAATGATAGACTGGCTTATAATTTGACTGTATGCATTAACTTGCACGTTTTTCTAAAAAGTGATTTGATTGACGAGTGATTTAATGGGATGTTTCCCTCTCACTCTGTTTTGTACCGTTTTGCATATTGCACTCGGTTTTGAGTACCACTGTGGTGGGAAATAGAGCCAGCTGTCTATTTTGTGTGTGTGAAATCGTGCTGGAGCATGATGAGATCTGTGGATTTATCCAGATCTGCTCCCACTTGATTTTGGTATTACATCTGTACAGACCATGCTGGAGCACTGCTCGCACTGGATTCTGTTGTGATTTGTGATTGAGATCGTGCTGGAGCCTTGTGTTGACTGTGTGTCACACTGACTTGCTCGCACTAGATCTGAGACGACAGGCTATGGTTGATAATTTATTTGGTTGGGGTGGTGAGCTATTGACTCAGGCACCTACAACTGTGTGGTAATTGTACCTGGTTCACGGAGTACGCTGTACCGTGTAGACAACATGGAGTACACTGTACCGTGCAACTATGGGGTGTGAGGATTGCGTCTTTGGACTCGGGCATGCTTTGTCATTGCTCTGTTTTGTGATAGTCCTTAGATAGGAGCCGATGGATAGACTAATCCCCTCCTCGGACTCAGAGACACCCGGGCACACCTGATCCGTGATAGCTTGTGGGTCTCGGACTTTGGCCAAATGTTCCATTGGATTTGTGTTGAAATCCCTGCCTAGTCTCATCTGTTTTATTGGTTTCGGTGATGAAACTAATTTTGATTTGATTTCTGTGTTGAAGCCGTTTGAAATGAGATTATGAATTTAAAGTGAGTTTCAATACTGAACACAGAAAGATTTTACTCTGAATGAGTTTTGATATTCGGTTTTGGGCATTAAATTGCTATGTGTTTTACTATGATGGTTTTGTAAATGCCATGAGTTTTTCGGCATAAACCATGCATCATGAGCATCGTGGATAGTTTGATTATCTACTTGCTTTATAAATTAATGAGAGTGTTTTGAAAAGTAAATGCATTTGTTTTACGAGTTGATAAAACATGCATTATGAGCATCGTAGATAGTGTGGTTATCTACCTGCTTTCATATATTTCTTACTGAGCGCGTTATGCTCATCCCATTATTTTTCCCACCTCTACAGAGCATTTCAGTAGAGTGTTTAAGCTGCGTCCGTCCTGCGATCTTTTACACACAGCTATCCAGTAGCATCGAGGTATGCACACATGTACTTTTGTATCTGAATAATAGTGTACAGTGATGTAGTCATGTTATATGGGGGATGTATATGTTAGGCAATGTAAACGAATTTTAAATTCTAAAATGATAATTTTATAAGCTTCCGCAATATTTGTGCCTGGGACGAAAGCATTGCCTGTTATGCATATATATATAATATATGAAACTGAGTGAGGGATATTGACTCACAGCCCAACAATTGAAATGTGGTAAGTTCGCGAAAAAATTTGTAGTGATTTTTGTAAATTTGGGTCGCGACACTTCTTGCTTCTTGCATTTTGTAGTGAAGACAAAAATGTTTGATTTCTAGGCTTTTCTCAAAATTTGGCTCAGTGGATTATCAAAAGCATTTTACTTGTACTCTCACTAATAAAGTTGCTGATTTTAATTAAAGAGTACTTATATTCAGCAAACATCATACTCTCTTTAATTAGTGGATCTTTACTTTTGTCCAACAAACTTCACTTTAAAATAACTTTTCAAGAATATCTTACTTGAAATTTATCTTCTTCAACTTATTTAATTATTAATTACTCGGAAACAAACTTGGTTTGGCTTTGAAAAGAAGAAAGAGATTACACTTTAACTTCAATTATTAGCCTAGTGGCTTTGAAAAACTTGCATAGTTTTGTCTTTTTTCCTTTTCTTTTCGTTTGAATAATTGATGATAATCGTCAAAAGCATTTTCCGGGAATAAGTGGTTAAATTTCCAAGCCGAAATATTTACTAGCCTTTGATTGGTCGATCTAGTGATTTGCATCCTCATCCTATACGAGAGAGATGAAAATTCGGAAAGAAAAAAAAATTATAGACGTTAAAATTTAAACTTTAAATCTATTTATTGTCAAACCTTAAGAATAATTGTATTCCTTCATATTAAACTTGAGTTAAATATGATTTTAGTTTCTAAATTTGATTATGAGAGACATTACTTTTTGAATTGAGTTTTCTTTAGATTCAAAGTTTGAAATTTTTTTTTTTTTTACATTTGTATGAATGGAAAAAAAAGATTCAACAATCCATAGCATGTCATATTTTGTTACTGACGACAATGATTATCATATGTCATAATATTACTTCATATTAACATATTTTTATTTAAATTATGATACACAAATCATATTATTAAAAAGTAATTATGGCTTATGGCCAGAGGCTTAAACCAATGAATCCCATATTCTATTTTACCTGCCGTTAGGAATTTTTTTTTTATATATACAAAGGTACAAATAAAAATGGAATTTAAATCTTGAATTTGATTTTTTAAAAAAATAATAATAATCGTTAAATCAAATATTGATAGTTCATTTAGGCTAAGTCCTTCGGTTTTGGAGAAATGATGATGCTCGAAACAGTTAATTCACATTGGTATGTTTTCATTTCATTTAAATTATACTAAATAATTATTTTATTAAAAATAATTTATTATTTGTTATGTATAATTAAATGATAAATATTTATTGTAATACAATTATTAATAATTTTAATAATAAATAATTTAATTTTTAATAATATAAGTAAATGATATGATTAGAATAAAATTAATGTGAAATAATTATATTTTATTTCTTCCCAAAATATTTAAATAAAATTTAAAATTTAAATTTATTATTATTAAAAAAATTTATCTGAATCTACTTCAATTTAAATAGAATTAATATTAAACAGTAAAACAAAATAATCAATTCAAACCAATTTTTTTTCCCAATCTTGCCCGGTTATCCCAAACAACCTCTTATAAATTCTAGAATGATTAAGGGTACATCTGTCAAATTCCAAAAGGATATATATCAATCAATTTGATGACGTTTTCTACTATGAAATGTCGATGGGAACGTGGAAAGCGATGGTGTTGCCAGATTTTGACTGCTACAAAATAATCCAACGCCCACATCTTTTATAGCTTTATTAATTGCTCGTAGCTCCAGAAATCAAGTAGCGAACCAACCATGGATTGTTTTCTTTCCATTCCAGCAACTTCAACTGTTGCAGTACTTGCTTTTCCAGTCCTACTCTTTCTTTTCTCTCTTCTATGGATGTCAAAGGCTGCCTCGGAAGAAACAAACAAGATGAAAACCGCACCAGAAGCCGGTGGCGCATGGCCTGTAATTGGTCATCTCCGCCTCCTAGGAGGGCCACAACCACCTCACATAAGCTTGGCCAACATGGCTGATAAATATGGAGCAATCTTCACTATCAAGTTGGGTGTGCATAGAGCTTTGGTGGTGAGCAATTGTGAAATTGCCAAAGAATGTCTTACCGTAAGTGATAAAGCATTCGCCTCTCGTCCCAAGCTTGCTGGCATGGAAATTTTGGGCTACAACAATTCCATGATTGGCTTTGCCCCATACGGACCTTACTGGCGTCAAGTGCGCAAGTTTGCCACTGTTGAGCTCCTATCGAACCACCGGCTCGATATGCTTAAACACGTGAGGGAATCCGAGATAAGGACATCTCTGCAACAGCTATATCAGCTGTGGAACAAGAAGAGAAACAGCTCTGATAAAGTATTGGTCGACATGAAGAGATGGTTCAGAGATGTAACTCTCAACTTGATTCTGAAGATTGTTGTAGGAAAGAGAATTCCAAATTATAGTGAAGGCGGTGAAACAGTGAAATGGAAAAAGTCATTGGACGACTTCTTTGAGCTAAGTGGAAAGCTCGTGGTATCAGATGCGCTGCCGTTTCTGAGATGGTTGGACATAGGAGGAGAGGAGAAGCTCATGAAGAAGATATTCAAAGAATTGGACCAAGTTATTGAGGGATGGCTAGAAGAGCATAAGCAAAAGAGGGCGGCAAATGAGCCCAATAGTGAGGAAGACTTCATGGGAGTCATGCTGTCTATTCTCCGTGATGCAGAGGAGCACGATGCTGATACAATCAACAAAGCCACCAGTCTGGTATACATGCATATTGCAAAACCTCTTTTAATTAACTCCACCTCTTAAATTAGTCGATTGGGTCCTTGGTTCAATTATTTTTTTAACTTGAAACTTTATCTTGAATGGAAACTCTGATCTAACAGGCTCTTATCTTGGCGGTGGAAGATACCACGTCAATCACAATGACATGGGCTTTATCTTTGTTACTCAATAACCCTGAAGCATTGAAGAAGGCCCGGAAAGAACTAGACATCCAGGTTGGTAAGGATAGGCTGCTACTAACAGAATCAGACACCAAAAACTTAGTCTACCTTCAATCGATCATTAAGGAAACGTTGCGCTTATACCCAGCTGTTCCACTCTCCCTGATCCACGAGGCCATTGAAGACTGCACAGTAAATGGGTACCACGTCTCAGCAGGCACTTGGCTTATACTCAATCTTCAGAAGATTCATCGCGACGAGCACGTGTGGTCGAACCCTTCTGAATTTCGACCAGAAAGATTCATGACAACCCACAAAGATATCGATGTTAGGGGACAGAATTTTGAACTGATTCCCTTTGGCAGTGGGAGAAGAATGTGCCCCGGAGTTTCATTTGCCCTTCAGATTTTGCAGCTTACACTCGCCAATGCGCTGCATTGGTTCGAGTTCGTAACCCCCTCGGATGAACCAGTTGATATGCGTGAAGGAGCAGGATTGACAAGTCCTAAAGCAACTCCACTTGAAGTTCACATGACTCCTCGTCTTCCTGCTTTTCTTTACGAGTCCACCAACGAATTAGTGTAATTTACTTGGCTTATTACAACATTGAATAACATTATAAACTTCTGAGACCTTTTGTTCCTAATTGTTGCTTGAATTAATATATTATTAATACTCAGAAATTGAATTAACAAATTTTTTATTTTTTATTTTTTATTTTTTATCTTTTTTCTTTCTCTAAGTTTTTAAAACATTGAAATTTGAATTCAAAATTCATAGGGATGAAAGATGTTAAATAATTAAAAAAAAAAAACTAACTTGCATTGTATAATTAAATATTAAGTTAGTCTAATAATTTAGATGCATGTTTTGTTCCTATTTGCTGTTTAAATTCTTATATTATTACTCAGAAAACAAGAATTTTTATTTTTAAAATTGATTATTGTATTAACAATTTTTTAATCTTTTCTAAGCATTTCAATCTTAAATTTTGAAATTATAAGTTTTGAATTCAATTTTAATTTTATATGGATGATAGATGTTATATAATTAATAAACATAGTTGGTTGGCAAATGTTTACTAAAAAATTGAAATTACTCAAAGAAGAAAGAGGAGAGAGAAAGAAGATATCTTAAAATAATTTTGCATTAATTTTCGAATAAATCTTCAAAAAAAATATTTATTATGGCAAGTTAGTGGTCCATGATGCTTTTATTTTTTTCAATAAAAGGAAATTTGGGTAAAGCTCACACACACTTCACACCATATGAGCTAATGCTGAGTCGGTGGTGTGTTTTTTAATTTTTTTTTTTTAACTTTGAGTAGCTATTTTTAAGTACTTAAGTGCATAAATAAATGGTTAATTTGGATAGGCAGTAAAGTAGTGAAGTAAAATTGAATGTGATAAAATTGAAAAAAAATGACATAATTATAAATTTTTAATAAAAAAATATAAAGTAAGAGGAAAGATTAATTTTACTCATTCCATTTTAATCATTTAGTTACTCACTGAATCGCACATATGATAACCAAATTAACCTAAATTATCAAGTAATCTTTTTCTTTTGCTTCCAAAGTCATTGGATCATTGTCAACAACATTTTTTTATCGAATAATTAAAGAAACAATTATAACATAGCGGAAAATTTGGGTTGAAGTTCCATCAATTTTATGTCTTACTTTCATTTATATATATATATATATATATATATATATATATATATATATATAATAGTTTGATAAGTCTAAAGTTGAAGCCCACCTCCAGTACTTGGTTTTATTTTTTTTTGGGCCATTACTTTTGCAGGCTATGATTTTAGGTGACACAGACACACAAGAACAATTACGTGGGCTCTCTCCTTAAAACTAGATGTCCTGAAAAGGACCCAACATGGATTAGACACCTACATTGGTAAAGAGGCTATTGCAAGAATCAAAAGTCAAGGAAACAACCAGGCCCAGCTTATGCCCACTGCCCCACTCTCTTTGCCACATGACGACTTCATGCTGGTTTTTATACCATTGATATATGTTTTATTTTCGAAGAGTGGTTTTCCCCAATTTTTTATATAATGATTTGAGATGAATTGTTGAATTTTTATCGTTTACCCATCGAGGGATTTTTGAGTCTGTTGGCAATCCGGTTTATGCCTATATGGCAGTCATGTCCGTAAGAGCCATCTCTAGCACCCAGTATGTCAGACCCGAATTTTTCGATTTTACGTATGTAGCTTGTACCTTATGATTCCTATGTGTATGAACATTATATTTTCATAGTTGAATCATAAGATGAGTATTTACTACATGCAATCGATTAATTGAGAAATTAAAAATGCATGTGAGATGTATAACAGCGAGATAAGGGTTAAAATAATTCTCGAGCAAGTACAGGGGTAAAACGGTCAATTGATCGAAATTCGGTATAAATTCGATGAGACAATTTCATTAAAAATATGAAATCGAGAAATCTTGATCAATAACGGGGCAAATATTGAATTTCGAGTCCAACTGATCGAGATATGAATTTATTTAATTTTTGAAATTTTTATCTCAAAAAACGATCTCGAAAATAGTAGAAAAATATACCGAAAAGGCAAAATTGGACTGATAAATTCATTTACGGATTAAATGAATTTAATATGATTTTTGAGATATTTATGGGATATTTTTGGTATTTTATTATTATTTTAAATAATAAAATAATAATAAAATAATAATAAAAATTTATTATTAAGTTAAAAAAAAAAGGGAATCAGAAGCAAAATCGGGGAGAGAGAAAGTGAGAGAAACGGACGCAAACCGAGGAGAGAGAAACCCACCGGACGGCGAGCACCGGCCACCCCACGGCCAAGCCAGAGGCCGGAAAAGAGAGAGGAAGTCGGCGCGACCTCCCAGCCACCAGGACGCGCGCCACCGACGCCGGCAAACGGCAGATCGGAGGGAGGACAGCCGCGAGAGAGAGAGAGGAGAAATCGGACGGCACCGGCGCCGATTTGGCCTGAGCCCAGCCGACCGAGCGCTCCCCTGGTGAAGCCGCGTCTAACGGCGGCGAAATCAGTCCAGGAATCGGCCGAAAACGCCGACAACGGCGAGATCGACCCTGAACCGGTTCGGACCGGTTCAGTGTGAAAAGGGTTAAACCGGTCCGAACCGGTTCAGTAGGAGAGAGAAAGAGGAGAGAGAAAATTTTTTTTTTGAGAATTCACCGGACTTCGGGTAAGTCGATACGAGGTCAAAAGTGACCGATTTGATTTCCGATAAATTTATTTAAATTGTATTTAATCGAAAATTGACCCGGAGTTAAATATACAAAATTGTGCAGTTCGACGATTAATTTCGAACGGAAACCCGATCGGACTCCGATTCGCGTACCATCGCATAATCTCGGGTAAGTAAAGCTCATTTACGACAATTTAAGTGATTAACGCGTATTTAAGATTTATTATACGCAATTCGGATTAAATTTCGGATTTAGTGAATTATATTCTAAATTTCGAATAAATTGTCGTAAATGATATACGGGCTATCCAAAGAGTTGGAATAAAGCCCAATGGGTATTGATAGGCCCAATGAGTCGATAGACCCTAATGAAGGGAATTAATACGGGGAAAACAGGCTTAATACGGATTAAGGCCCAATTAAAGTGTTAAGGCCCATTAAAAGTAAACGGGCCAATTTAAGTTAAATAAACTGTATTAAATGTGTAATACAGTAAGAAACGTGTAATTAATCCACTAAGTGGTTAATTGCAGCTCCAGAGTCATATTGAGAGTTGACTGGACTGCGAGATTTGGACAGCACGGAGGAAGAGAGGTCACACTACGTGATCCGAGGTAAGGGATCTTTGTGAGCTCTTAGAGATAGCTGTATGTATTTTTATCGTTGTTTACATACACTTAAATTTCGTATAGAGTATGAATATGAAATTTCGGGATAATACCCAAATATGGAAAAATTACGAAAATACCCCTAGACCCGGGGAAAAATTTGAAAATGCATAAAGTGCATGAGCATGATGTTTTACATGTGGAAAAGAGGTTTTGTGAAACCAAAATGATAGACTGGCTCACGATTTAACAGTATGCATTAAATTGCATGTTTTTATGAAATGTGTGTTTTGCACCGTTTTGCGTATCACACTCAGTTTTGAGTACCACTGTTGTGAGAAATAGAGCCAGCTGTCTATTTTTGTGTGTGAAATCATGTTGGAGCTACGAGGTCTGTTGATTTATCCAGATCCGCTCGCACTTGATTTTTTGTGATTTGTGATTGAGATAGTGTTGGAGCCCTCGTGTTGACTGTGTGTCACACTGACTTGCTCGCACTAGATCTGAGACGACAGGCTATGGTTGATAATTTATTTGGTTGGGGTGGTGAGCTGTTGACTCAGGCACCTACAACTATGTGGTAATATTACTCTGGTTCACGGAGTACGTCGTACCGTGTAGACAACATGGAGTACACTGTACCGTGCAACTATGGGTTGTGAGGATTGCGTCTTTGGACTCGGGCATGCTTTGTCATTGCTCTGTTTTGTGATAGTCCTTAGATAGGAGCCGATGGATAGACTAATCCCCTCCTCGGACTCTGAGATACCCTTGCACAACTAGCTAGTGATAGCTCGGGGTCTCGGGACTTTGGCCAAATGTCTTATGGATTTCTGTGAATCCCTGCCTAGTCTCACTTGATTTTATTGGTTTCTATAACGAAACTAATTGTGATTTGATTTCTGTGATGAAAACCATTTGAAATGAGAACATGATTTAAATGTGAGTTTCAATACTGAACACAGAAATATTTTACTCTGAACGAGTTTTGACATTTGATTTTTGGACATTAAATTGCTATGTGTTTTAACAATAATGGTTTTGTGAATGCTACGAACTTTCAGCATAAACCATGCATTATAAGCATCGTAGATAGTACGGTTATCTACCTGCTTTCATTTATTCCTTACTGAGCGCGTTAGCTCACCCCTTTTTTAATCTCTCCACAGATTAGCCATAGTGCTTCTGAGAGCTCTGTGGTAGATTTCTGTATTTTCCTTCCGCTAGCAGCTGTTATCACATTGCGAAAGGTATACACACTTTTAAAATCTTTTGTATCTAAATATGACAGAGCACAGTGATGTATTTATATTAATACTGGGATGTAAACCAATGTAAACGAACGTAAAAGTACTGTAAATTATTATAAGTACAATTTCTTATTATGGATGTATGAGAAGTGAATGAATTAAAGAATATGGGAGTGATCGACTGACATCGATTCATAGCCCAACTGTCCGTATGTGTAGTCGTGATATGTGAAAATTATTGATATAAATGTAAGGAATTTGGGTCACGACACGGTAGGAGGTTCTGTGTGATTGCCCTACGGTGCCAAGTGCTTCACGGGGATGTCTTCGTGACATCGAGTATTTTATTGTTACCTAATACTGTGAGACCCTGAGCCCGTCTACAGTACCCTAGTCCAGAACCTGTTCAGTTAGGATAGGGCGGTAGTCACTATGGCCATAGGTGTATTGATATTTGCATTAATATTGGTGAGGTTATTGAATATTGGATCCATGACTAGTTTGGGTTGTGCCACATTCTCGTGTTATTATATCGGTTGATTTAATTAAGCCCATGCATGTATTTGAATAAATTGCCCTTGACTATGGTCTCGATTTTGTGGACTTATAATTACTCTTTGTAAATCTGTTTTGACTAAAGTATGCTGAATTTCTATTATGAAAACTTGTCTAAACCGAAGCTTGTACAACATTTGTTTTATCGAATTATGCATGATGTTTTATGTGATTTCTCGGTTTACCATTGCATGGCGTGTTGCATGGTGTTTTGCTAGCTTCGGTTATGTAAGCTTCTGACTGAGCGTGTGGTTGCTCACCCCTCTCTTTTCAACATTTTTCAAATTAGTATTTCGGGGCGAGCGTCACGCTCTAACTGTCTCCTTCAGCCTAGTGAGCTGATTTTGGTATTTTCAAGATATTATATGACAGACAGTATATATGTATGTATATATATATATATATATATATATATATATATGCATTTTATTTCAGATATGTACGCACGGTTATATTTGTGAGATGTACTAGTTGGAAGATGTTTAAGCATGACTATTAAATTACTTTAGGTTTCTTCTTTTCGGTTTAAAATGGATGAACGACATGTTAAATGGTAATGACTCTGATGCCGGGTTTGTGGATTATGTGATGTGTGATTTGAAATCCGGATTTAATAAACTTGATGTTGAGAAACTTGCGACAAATATGTCGTAATTGAGTGGAAAAGATAAATTATAAAGTGTAGACATATGGTATAATTAGAAAAATAAACAGAACTCATTGATTATATAAGTTAGGATTAGAAATTAATCATGCACAAAAATAATATAAAGGGTAGAATGGAACCTACATCGGGTACAAACGACAAGTAAAACGATCCGTGTAGTAATATTGATATTATATTAAAATACGATTCCGCTGAATATTGCGTGACTAGTTCGAGGTTAGATCACGGAGTGTGACAATAACACGACATTATTATTATTTAAATTTAATTATGGCACAATCCGTTAAAGTCATGCATGAAATCACTTTTATAACACAAAATTGCCTCAGACCTATAAGCTTCAGTCAATGCCCCAATCACTTTTATAACCATAAGTTGCTTCGGGCTTCTTATTTCTCTTTCAAAGGGTTAGACTCTAATCTCATTAATGTCTCATCAAAGCTCTTTTACACTTCTGAGAACACATATTCACAACAAAATTATAATTTTGTTTTTTTATCTTAACAAGAAAATCATTTTGCTATAGATACCATAAATTTTATCATGATAAAAGTGAGAACACAAATTCAATCTTTTGAAAACATATTTATTGATAAAGTTTTAATTTTTCATAGGATCAGAAAGAAATTAATCTCAAAAAAAAAAAATATACGAAGATACCTTTTGGTACACAAAAATATATATTTGTAACTGTTTCTTCATTGTTTCAGGGCCTATTATTTTTTTTTTATAAAAAAATATTTTATTTCATAAGCAAAGAAAGGGGTCAAAATTATGGAAACTTGGCTTTGACAACTAAAATTTAATAATCAAATAATTAATTACCAGAACAAAGTCTAACCCAATGATGCTGTTCATGCTTTACGCGGCTGTTATGATTGCATTTTTGTAAAGAAATTTCATTAGTGTTGGCTGAGGGGGCAAAAAAAAAAAAAAAGAAAAGAAAATAGAACCAATATAAGTATAGAAAATAGCATGGTATTATCGGTCATTATAGATTAGAAACTATACAACTTAATTCCAACATATTGTTCTGTCAAATTTGTTGTTACTTTTATTGTGAAAATTTATTTTTTGCGTTTTCTAAATCTAATTTATATTTTTATTTTGAATATATAAATTTTATACATCAAGCTATTGATGGATCCTGTAGCAAAGCGCTAATTTTATTTTAATTATTATTAAAAAAATAATTTTAACAAAATAATAAAATAAAAATTTAAAAATAAGGGTCAAAAAATAATTTTTTTTTCATGTTTGATTCTGCCGCACTCTTCCATTAAAATATGTTTTTTTAATGTTTGGTCTCACTGAACTTCGGTGCTGTGTATCCAGACATACTCTAAAAGGGTTTGGGTCATGGTTCTGCCTGACCCTTTTGAGAAATGAAGATCCTGACCCAAAGAAAAACTAATGGGAATAACACTCACTGCACTTCGTTTTTTTTTTTTTGTTTTTTTTTTTTTAATAATTGAACCGCTTTTTTTTTTTTTTTAATTAATGGACCATTTTGTTTTCAGCCGAAGGAGAGGATGAAGTTGTTTCATTCAAGAATTAGCAGACTCCAACTGATTAGGTAAACTTTTTAGGAGTAATGTCGAATGCAATAACAACAATCAAAATTTAACTTGATAATTTTTTTTTAAAATAAATAAATTTAAAGTGTGATTTAATTTTTTTTTTAAAATTAAATTTGAGAATCAATATTCTCATTTATTTTTAGAAATTGACATTGCTGTATTAAGCAATGATTTCTGAGGATTTAAGAGACCATTTGACACGAAAAGGGAAAGACACGTTGATTCATCATCAAACCGTTGGAAAAACACGTGTTGAATAATCATGTGCTGGCATAATTCCAAAGCCTTTTGAATCTTTTGTTTACAAAAGCCTTTTGATTTATTGATTCATAAGAATATCATTTTTTTTCCCAATAGTCTTGAAGTAGTGTAGTGCCTTGAGGTAAAAAAAAAAAAAAAAAAACATAAGGATTAATGTAAAGATTATTGGGCATTCCTAAGGATTTCGTACAACATAATTGTCAGGGCCCAAAATTAATGTATTGGTTAAAAACTTGTAATTATGTTTAGTCATTGGTTTTGTTGTTGTACATATTATCAAATATATATATATTTTTTTAAAAATTGTTTAGTAAATGATTTTTATGAAAATAAATTTAAATTTATCTAGTTAGTATAAAAATGAAGTTTGGAACTTAATAAGTAGATTTTGAAATGAAAAATAAATAAAGAGTTTTGACTGCCATGAAATTCAAATGGTCGAATTTAAAAACATTTTATTTTGGATTTTCCTAATGATAGTCGAATATCTTATAAATTTTTACATTTTGTGTATGGCATTCAAATTTCAAAGTAAGACATCCAAATTTCCTTATTGAAAAATAATAAAAAAAATTATCGACAGACATGATGTTTCATTTCTATTAAAAAATTTAAAAAAAAATTATCTTTTAGACACGATGTTTCATTTTAAAAGTAGTGATTTTTCATTCTAAATTATAATTGCTTTCATTAATATTTATTTAACACAATTGTCCATACAATTACTCGAAAGGTTAAATCATTCACTTTGACTAACACTTCTCGCTTTCAATTGAAATGTATTTAGAAAGAAGTTGAAGTGTAATCTTGTTTCCTTTGACTTAAACATTGTATAATAATAAAAACAGTGATTAGAAATTCCAAAAATCCATTTATGTTAAGATAAAAATATTATTATTAAAATAACTTTTTCAAAAACAACTACCTCAAAATTTATTCTTCTTCAACTTGATTAATTACGTTAATCAGTGTCACGTACAATATACATGAACTATTAAATTTTCTTTTAAATAATAAAAAAAAGAGATTAAACTCAGGCTTCAATTTTTTAACCGGGCGACCCGAAAACTAGGAAAGTTTTTTTTTTTTTTTCTTTTTGTTTTTAATTAAATGAATATGATAATGGACAAAAGCATTTTCCACGAGTCACAAGTAGAATAAATGGTTAAATTTCCGAGCTAAATTGAGCAGTTTTTTACTAGTCTTTTTTTTGGGTCAATTTAATGATCTTCAATCCATCTTCATAGGATATAAAAGAGGTCAAAATTTAAAGATGAAGAAACAAATACGAAAATTATAATTTGAATTTTGAAAGGATGGGATGTGACTTATTATTAGATATAAGTGCATGTACTGCTTAAATTCAACTCAAATTAAATAGATTTTTGAGTTTTTTAATTCGAGTTTGGGAGACGGTAGCCTTTAAATTGATTTTTTTTTCCTTCTACCATCAGCATTAAGAATTGATTAGTAGGTAAATAAAATTAATGTAGTCCAAGATATATATATATATATATATATATGAAACAATAAATCAGGTTGACAAGGCATCTCATGGTTTTCTAATAATAACAAAGATTATATGAAATATTACTTTATATTAATATATTTTTATCCCTATAAATAAGAAGTCATATATGATTTATAAAACTAAATCTCTATTTTGCTTACAGAAATTTTGTCAAATTTCCTTTTAACTTAAGTATAATAATGCTTACGCAGAAAAGAACTTGATCATTCTCTTTCTTGCAGAGCCTCTAAAAATACGTGACACGAAAATCGAATTGAAAACGTCAACAATATATCATCATTCTATTTGATAACAACAAAAATATTTTACACAATAAAAAAATAAATTATTATGATATATATATATATATATATATATATATATTGTCACAAAAAAATTATTTTAAAATCTTATCTGATTAACAACGATTTTTTATAATTACTGTCCAATTAAATCTTACTTAACATTTTATACCACGACAAAAAGAAACTTGTTACGATTTCGATGACGTATTCATAACGGTAAGAGACTGTTGTTTCGAAATCTTAAAAGATTTGAACTCATCAACGTAAACACGTGTAAGAAATTTTGAACTCATCAACATAAACCTGTGCAAGCTTAATTACTCGCGTGGGGAAGACTACGTGAAGTGTAAAATTATTTTTCGTAAATTTTACGTTATCATAGTAGCTATTTTTCTCTCATTATTAAATATTTTCATTTTTCATTTGATTTGTAGATTTTACAAATGATAAAAATTAAGGAAAAATAAGATTTAGGTTGAGAGAGACGGGTAACGAAAGGCAGGGAAAAAAGGAAAATGATATGTTTTTTTATTAATTTAATAATTTCTTCAAAGTTAAAATTATATTTTTAACTTCAAATTATTGAAATATAGAAAGTAATTTTAGAAGTTTATTTAGAAGCTGTCAATCTCAGCTGAAATTTATTCTTCTTCAACTTGTTTAATTGTATTAATCACTGTCATATTTTACCAACATGAAATCAACCCAGTCAAAGCACATGTCTCTCTTCGCCTTGCTCCTTTTGCGGTGGATGATAGTTGTTGAAGTCCAGGATTTAGTTACTTTTACCGTGGCCTTGAAATTATTATTATCATTATTATTACTATTATTCCAATAACCTTGAAATTATAGATAAAATTGTAGTAGTTGTCGTCGTCATCTGCATTTTTATTATTATCTCTTGAGGTAGAATGTTGTTGACTGAAGTGTTACAAGACAACAGAAGCAATTCTAAATTCAAGCAACGTTTACAAACGAAACTTCACCTTGTGATTTTGACAACAGAAGTTTCTGTTTAAGCGTGTTTTGACCCAAAGAAAAAACTGATGGGGACAACTTAAGCTTCGAAGTTAAAATCCAAGCGTACCAACTTTGTTTATTCTTGGTCGGTCTCGGTCTCGGGCATTGGCATATCTGTTCTGTTCAACAGCCCATGTATTAGACTGCTTTTTTTTTAATAGGCAAAAACACTATCAAAAGTTTAACTTAGCGGTTAGTTTTTAAGAAAAAATTAAGTTTAAAATTTGATTTAATGATTTTTATTTTTTTAAGAAAGTTAAGTTTAAAATTTAATTCTCTTTTTTACTTTTATATTTTCTTATGAATGCAAAAATTAAAGTATTAAGCAATGATTTTTGGGGATTTAAGAGATTACTTGGCACGAGAAGAATTTCATTTTTGGGGATCAAAGCCTTTTGATTTATTGATTGATAAGAATTTCATTTTTTTTTCCCTAATAGTCTCGAAGTCGTGCTTTGAATGTAAAAGATTATTGGGCATTTCGAAGGATTTCGTACGACATAATCGTTAAGACACAAAAGTAATGTATTGGTAAAAAAACTTGAAATCATGTTTTGTGATTAGTTTTGTTGTATATATTTCCAAATATATGTTTTCTCTTTCAAAATGTTTGGTAAGTGATTTTTATGAAAATAAACTGTTTGAAATTTACATAGTTAGTGTAAAAATGAAGATTGGAATTTAATAAGTAACCTTTGAAATGAAAAATAAATAAAGAGATTTGAATGCCAGATACTTCGAATGGTTGAATTTAAAAGCATTTTTTGAAATTAAATAAAAAGATTTGAATGCCAGAAACTTCAAATGGTTGAATTCAAAAGCATTTGTTTGAGATTTTGCTTATGATAGTTGATATCTTATAAAATTTTACATTTTTTGACATTCAAATTTCATGATTCAAGCATTTGAATTCCCTTAATAAAAAAAAATGTTCGTAAGATATAATATTTCATTTCAAAAGCTGTAATTCTTTATTTATATTGTGTATGTTTATGAAAAGATATTTTAAGTATATAAATACTTTCGTTAATATTCATTTAACATAATTTTATATACAATGACTGGAAAAATTAAATCATTCACTTTTATTCACATTTTTTTTTATTTCAGTTCAAGTGTATTAAGATAAAACTTGAATTGTAATATTGTTTTCTTGGACCTAAACATTGTATAATAAAAATAGTGATTAGTTATTCCAAAAATCCATTTATGTTAAACTAAAAAATATTGATTTTAAAATATATTTTCAAAAATAGCTTTCTTAAAGTTATACTTCTTCAACTTATCTGATTATATTAATCATTATCACATAGATATTTCGTGAACTATTTGGCTTAGACTTTGAATAGAAGAAAGAGATTAAACTTCAATTTTTTTTTGCCGAGTGGCTTTACAAAACTTGCAAAAGTTTTATTTTATTTTTTCCATTGAATGAATGATGATAATTGACAAAAGATTTTTCCACGAGTAGAAATTGTAATAAAATTTAATTACATAATATCTGTACCCAAAATCTCATATTCAATAATCAAGAAAATTAGAATATAGAAACATACATGGATCCATTGGAATTAATTGATTACGAATTTAAACCAATAGCCTCAACATGAGTTTTCTCACCATTTCCCACATAAATAAAACTTTTAGTATCAGTTGGTTTTCTGCTCCTTAGATAGCCTTGCATTGTCACACTTATTGAGTAGTTGCACATGTATCTATCCACCAAGTGTGATTTGGTACTAATGCCAAATTAACTTCAAAGCAAATAAAGTTGAGAAGTTTACTCCTTTTGACAAGTAATTTTGCGTACTAGGAACAATCCTTCTTCACATATTCATCTTTACGGCAGAAAAAACAAGTGATCACCTTATCCTGTTTCTGCTGCCCCTTAGGCTGTGAAGTTCCCGTGGTTGCAGTGCCTTTTTTTGTATTATTCATTTTTATTTTCTTGTTGGCAACATTATCATTGGAAGAAAATACTAAGTGAGCACTTTCTATCTTATCTTGTTTTAGCCTATCTTCCTCTTACACACACTGAGCAATGAGCTTGTTAAGAGTCCATTTCTCTTTTTAGTATTATAACTTATCTTAAAGGGACTGAATTGTGCAGGAATAAATATCAAGACCAGGTGCACGAGTATATCTTCAGATAACTCTAACTTTAGTGCCCTTAATCTTGTAACAAGATTAGACATTTTCATAATGTATTCCCTTATGTTTCATTTGTCATTATACCGCATTGAAACAAGTTTAGTCAGAATAGTGCTTGTTTCGACCTTTTCATTTGCAGCGAATCTGTCTGCAATTTGCTTTAAGAAGCTTTTAGCATTTTCTTCCTCAAGATTGCGCCCTTGATGGCATCCGGAATTGAGTGCTTCATGATCATCAGACTCATGCAATTTGAACGCTCCCATTTTTCATAAAGTGCCCTTTTCGTAGCAAAACTATTATCAGTAGGGATAAGAGGTTGTTCTGACCTGATCGAATAGTTCAGATCCATATACTCAAACACAATGGTTACGTACTCCTTCCATTTCTCAAAGTTAGTACCGTTAAGCATTGAAATGTTATTTAAATTGCCAAATATGGAAGAAACATTCACTGTAAGCAGAAAACAATAATAATCAGCTCACAATTAAATGATTTTGCCCATATAAGATAGCAAACACAACATTGACATTTAGTCTTTGAACAGTAATATCAATTTGAAAGCGGTACTCTTAAATTTTATTAGTAAATATTGATAACTAAATCCTGTCAACAATATGCCTTTCTTTGGACCGACATATTGCATGCATGGTAAAAAACAATTTTATCACATATTTACTACCTTATGTGTTAATAATTCGACAAAAAATAATCTTCTTTTGGGCCGATTATTCTTCGCATGAATTAAAAAACACTGTCATATAAATTCCTTAATGACAACTTTACTTTTCAAAATAAATAAATTAACATAAAAGAGGTCACTTTGGTAGCATTTTATATCAATTTAATTTATTTTGAAACTTTATTTTTCATAAAATATGCACATGCTTATAGATGAGAGTATATAAATTTAATGACAATTTCAAAGGGAGTACATATTGCCAATCAACTTAGAACATCATAAAACATATCACCATGAAGCAAAACAATAATAATCATGTGCATAACATACAACTTTAATTCAAATAATAATATTTAGCAATTTTTAAAAATTCTAGAAAAATAATCAAAAATTTTAAAATCAAATTTTATTCTAAACTGGAGAAAACGGTGGCCGTCGAGCCACCAGATGACGGTGCGTGGGGTCCATGCACTGCCCCTTGTGCTTGAGGAGAGCCCAATCGGGATCTCCCACCTTCTTCAACCTCCAACTGGGTCAATTTGACCCAGTTGATGCAGAACAAACACGTTTCCAGTCTGTTCTTCAAATTTCTTTTATTTTAAACATTTTTTAGACTTATTTTCACCAAATTAACTTACATAATTGAAATTAAATGTGTATTCTACAATACCAATGCAAAAAACAGATGAAAACATGAAAAAAATTAGGACAAATCAAGCCAACAAGAATGAAACAATTCCACCATTAAAACCCAATTTTTATGTTCTTAATTTTTTTCAACCAAAAGAAAAATTTATTAAACTTGTAACTATATTTCAACCATAAAAGTCACAAGAAACAATTATCATTCATCAATTTGAATCACAGCATATACAAAATAAATGTTTTGGTTGAATTTTCAATTCGGGATTTAAAGAATTAAAACCTTTGATTACTTGAAATATGAAATTAACTCCAAAAAATTGTTTACAGATTTTTAACCTTTATTTTATAAGGAATAAAAGTTCTAATGTTTCAAACAATAATTTTAATTCTTAATGATTAAACAAGAATTGGCTCTTGATACCACTTGTTGTAAAATTTAATTACATAATATCTGTACCTAGGATCTAATGTTCAATCATCAAGAAAATTAGAATATAGAAACATACATAGATCCATTGGAATTAATTGATTGAGAGTTTGTAGTCTTTCACGTCTAAACCTTACTTTATGAGAGAAAACCCTAACTTACTCACTGATGGGATATGAGAATGAGAAAATTAACGTTTAGACGGGAGACCATAATCTATTTATAACTGTAGTATACTTTATCCTATTTTGTCCCATCATTAAATTAGAATAAAATATTAAGTATCTACACATTGCAAAGCTCATACTAATTGAGATGCTTTAAAATCTAATAACTTTTTTTTATCACTTTTAAATGAACTAAACAAATTAGATAGCTTGTAATGTACAATCAATTGATATATGTAGACTCACATAAATAATTTACCAACAATAAGTGGTTAAATCCCGAGCTAAAGTGAGCAGTTTGTCTAGTTTTTTTTTTGCGGTCAATTTAACAATTTCCGTTTTCATCATCCAATATATAAGAGACCGAATCTAAAAATTAAAAAAAAAATTGTAGAAATTATAATTTAAATTTATTGAATACAACTTTTTAAAAATAATTGCATATGCTACTTAAACTCAATTGAATTTTTGAATTTTTAAATTCTCTTTGAATTGATTTTTATTTTATCATTTTGCCATCGGCATTACGAATAAATTAATAGGGTGAATAAAATTAACCTGATACAAGATATATATATATATATATATATATATATATATATATATATATATATGAAATAATGGATCAGGCTGACAATATGTCATATTTTGCTAATAATAGCAAAGATTATATGAAATACAATAGTACCCCTATAAATTAATACCATATAAATTAATAATTTTTTTAAATTAATAAAAATTTATAGTCTCAACTCGAGCCAATGAAAAAACTTAACTCCTCTATCGTAATAATTAATTAATAATTTTTTTAAAACTTAGTGTAAAATTTCAATTTCAATCATCGCATAAATTAATAATTTCATAAATGTACAAAAAGTATTATATAATATTCAAAAATTGAAAAAATACTTCAAAATGTTAGTTTGCAAAAATTAGTGACCTTTGAGATTTTTGACATCATTTTTTATCATTAGAATTGTTCTCAAAAAATTATTATGATCACCATTTTATTATAGCCAACTAAATGCAATAGAATAGTTGAATGATGTAAAAATTAATTAGACTTATTTTTATTTAAAATAATAATTTACAAGATAAAACTCATTAAATTAATCATCGCTTTAAATTAATACTCAATGAAAAATTCAAAAAATATTAATTTAGAGGTGTTTTACTGTATTGCTTTATATTAAAATACTTTTTATTTAAATTATGATACATACTTGTATTATTTAGAAAATAGTTATGATCTATACGCATGCATAAGTATAACTAAAGATATAATTATATCGAATCGAAAAAATCAAATATTATATTCAAATTTAATTTCGTTTGAACTTGATCGATTTTTTTTGACAAATAACGTAATATTTGAATTTAAATAAAGTTAAAACACCAGAGTCGGATGTAAAATTGAGAATAAAGCACATAGCACATTATTCTCAGAAAAGATCTCAACTAGTTTGCAGCTAAAACATCCTACGAAAGTAGTGTTGTTGTCTGAAACAACAATGATAAATTGCTGACGTCCTTTGTGCCACGTGTTGTCGAAATCTCTGCAAAAAAAATAAAGATCAGAGGGGCGCAGGGCTTTCCCTGCGTTTGCACTCCGATGCTTAAGTCAGATCGAGAATTTGACAGAATTTTAATAGGGAAATAGAGACTTAGTTTCACGTATCATACCCCTCCCCCTTGTTGGTGGTGATTGTGCTTTTAAAGACATGAGTTTGTATCTGATTGAAACTCTCTTTCTTTATCTATATATATTCTGATTTTTACCTTGATAATGTTACAACCATGTAGATGAGGTTGAATTTGAATCCAACACCAATTACCCTTTTTTGTCACTTTTTATTTATTATTATTATCATGCACAACAATTGCTCCCCACTCTTTTGCTAGGTATATCCTTGCGGAAGAGTACATATGTTCTCATTGTAGCCTTAGATCAAGTCCTTACATTGTATTCTGAAGTCAAATTCTCTTGCTGTATAATTCTTAAGCTCTTGTTGGAGTGCGTAGCTTAGCTCGCGCATTTTTCGCTTCAAGCCCTTTATTTTGGGTGTTTAGCTTACCTCGCGCACTTGTCGCTTCAAGCTCTTGCACATTATCTTCGTGGCTTATATCACGCACTTTTGGCTTCAAGCCTTTTATTTGGGTGCGTGGCTTACTTCGAGCATTTTTCGCTTCAAGCCCTTGCACATTTTCTTCATGGCTTACATTGCGCACTTTTCGCTTCAAGCCTTTTATTTGGGTGCGTGGCTTACCTCGCGCATTTTTCGCTTCAAGCCCTTGCACATTTTCTTCATGGCTTACATCGCGCACTTTTCGCTTCAAGCCTTTTATTTGAGTGCTTAGCTTACCTCGCGCATTTTTCGCTTCAAGCTCTTGCACATTTTCTTCATGGCTTACATCGCGCACTTTTCGCTTCAAGCCTTTTATTTGAGTGCTTAGCTTACCCTTACATCGCGCACTTTTCGCTTCAAGCTCTTGCACATTTTCTTCATGGCTTACATCGCACACTTTTCGCTTCAAGCCTTTTATTTGGGTGCGTGGCTTACCTCGCGCATTTTTTGCTTCAAGCCCTTGCACATTTTCTTCATGGCTTACATCGCGCACTTTTCGCTTCAAGCCTTTTATTTGGGTGC
Organism: Firmiana major; assembly: GCA_033439115.1. Taxonomy (NCBI): domain Eukaryota; kingdom Viridiplantae; phylum Streptophyta; class Magnoliopsida; order Malvales; family Malvaceae; genus Firmiana; species Firmiana major. The sequence continues at coordinate 50,838,125 of CM065909.1, forward strand.
GTGGCTTACCTCGCGCATTTTTCGCTTCAAGCTCTCGCACATGGTCTTCGTGGCTTACCTCGCGCATTTTTCGCTTCAAGCCCTTTATTTGAGTGCTTAACTTACCTAGCGCATTTTTCGCTTCAAGCTCTTGCACAATAATTGCTCCCCCATCTACATGCTTCATATTATCTCTGTTCTGAAAATGTGGCAATATACTAGATTCCACTTTTTGGATCTCATCCTCAGTCATCCTGAATCTTTCAGGTGCAAGTTCTTAAACCAACATATGAGAAAAAGAGCTTGAAGGAAGCCATATTTCATGCTAGTTACCAACAGAACTCTTTGCCTGACTGAAACATCAAGAAGCGTATGAAATCCATGACTTGGCCATTTTAGGGCAAAGTTGAGTGGATAATTTTGTAGTCGTACCCACTATTTCCTCAATACTAGCATCTAAGCTCAGTTTAGAGCTTAAGTTCTTATCACTGAAAAGGTGCCCACCTCTGCTGCTGGAAGAAACAGTTGCCACATTTAAGTCTGCTAGCATCCATCATCAACATCATTAATTATCAATGATGAAGAACATATGTACGGACGAGGAAACGACCAAAGATTTGCAAAAGCATCCTCAATCTTGTTCTCAGCATGCACTACCAAGATTCTTTCATATTGCAAATTCAAGTTCAGCAAATTACGGTATCTTTCTTGGGAGCAACTCATCACGTGATCTCTCATATAGTTGTACAGACAGTTTGCCAACGTCAGATCTCCTTGTTTACGAGCCAAACTCAACTAATTAATAAAAAGCTTTAGCGTAACTGGAGAAGTAGGGAAAATGGTTCAATAAACCCAAAGAACTTTTAACCAAAGGTTGCAATCTTGATGAATTCCTTTAATTAAAGGCTGCAGTGGCAGCAAATATGAATTTAAAACCGACTGACTTAGTTTGGATTTGCCTTGGCTGCCGATGTACTCCTGGCATTTCCCTGGGATGCCCATTAGTTCATACCTTCTTCAAATGCAAAGATGTGATGCAACTGTGTTGCATAGGCAGCAGACTCAGCTAATCCATCGAGTGGTAGAATAAACAACATTTCCTTCATCATTGACTTGGCCCTTTGTAATACCTTGTCTAGATTCCCTCAATATGAAGAAGCAATGCCTGCAAAAGCATCTGCTCACTCCTTTGCAAGGCTAGTTTGGGATCAAATGTGAGTTCACTGCTAGATTTGGGCGTCAAATCCAGGTATGCCCATGCAGCCTGAAGATTCCCCTCATCAACACGTGCCAATGCGTGAATTGCATTCATTTCATTGCCTGCCATTGTTAAAGCACCAACATAACTCTTTCCAGTATGTTTAGCTCGAAGTGTTTGCAACTTTAAAAGCCAAGATTCCAGAGACTTCCAATCAGATACAACTGTATAGCTCTCTATAATACGTGCAATGGCAAGCTGTACACCATCAGAAGCCATGGTACTGAGCGACTCCTCAGTCTATAACAAGTGGCAACCTTTTCATATTGGCCTTGTGCCTAATATATAAGCCCAATTATCCACAGGAAAGGTTCAAATATGCCACTGTGATTCATTGACTGATCTTCATCCAAAAGTAGTGGAGAAAGGTTAGTGAAACCTCTGTGGACCAATTAGAACTTTCTGATTCATGATTCCTGCACAGAGCCAATGACATGTGTCGTACAATCCTCAAGATATCTCCAACATATTTCTCCCTCATGTTATGGAGGTTTTCTGTTACCTGAGCCTAGGACTTCTCTTTAAAAGCTGACACCGCTATATTTTTAAGCCCCTGCAACCGCAAAGTGCAGTACTGAATTGTAGCATCATGGCATTGTAACACTAGTCCAGCATTCATCATTGGCTCACATATACGAG